>CALPBR020000001.1:587675-1940523 GCA_943138885.2 Tholera decimalis | reverse complement strand
GGCAATGACCTCGACTACTGTGAAGTGTTCCAACTGTAATGTTGTGATCAACGAACTGTTAGCGTTTCTTTCGAACGTTATTGATTATATGGATGAAGACAGCATACATCAGCTGGTAACATCGTCTTTCAACGTGGAAAGCATTGCACAGGCAAAATGTTTGCTTTTTGAATCCGTTCCAAATGCAAGAAAAATGCCGGTGAGGCGTAAAGACGGGAAGAAGAGAATGTCTCGAGACCTGGATGACATAATTTGTCTCATGAAAGGAATGGATGCTGAGGTCTTTCCTGTGTTCGTAGCGAAGGACTTACATAAAGTGCCTAGTGTGAGTTTCGATCATATTGATTGCACTCGTTTGTTAAAAAACATAGCGAAGCTTTGGAATGAAGTCAGTTTGTTACAAGAAAATGCCGTTACAAAGGAGATGCTAGATGAGTTTAAAAAGGACTTGAGACAGGCGTCTATTGTTGTTGACAACTGTCCATCGCAAGACCATTTTGTCAATAAAAGAAGAGGAGCGTGTCTGCAGGAGAGCTACTATGAACTGTGCAGCGGCCCTGTTGGCTTGCAGTATGTTCCTATTAAGGCTAATAATGCGTCGTCATCGTCGTCGTCTGGAGCGAAACATCACTCAACACCTACAAAAAATACTGAATCATCGCCCGCAAGCGCGCAGCCGTTCTCTTTTCAACGCGAGCAAACGAACGGAACGGAAACAAACGCTAGCAGACACGTGGAGGCCCGGACGAGGGTTTCGAACAACGCGATAGGTGTGAGTGAAAGCAGCAATAGGCGCGGCGGCGAGAGCGGGACAGCGACGGGCGGCGGTGAGGCCCCACCACAAGGTACCGCGGTTTCGAATGCACCGGATAGTGAACTCGATTGTGCGCGCGCGTCGGCCAACAAACCGGTTATAGTGCCCAGTGTAAATTCGAAAACAGCTGTTACTACTATGTTGCCTTCTTTGTTATTAAATAAAAATGTCAGTCAGGATGCTAAGAACTGCTCACAGGTAACTAAAGAGAATTCTGAATGGCAAGTTGTTCAGTCAAAGACTGCCAGGAGATATAAACTTATCGGTCAAAAAGGCCGGGCTTCTACAGCGCCGGACGGCAAGTTTAAAGCAGCCGATATAAAGATACCTTTGTTTATTTCTAACGTCTCTAAGGATACGTGTGAGCAGGACATTGTTGGTTACATAAAAGGTAAGACCGGCGAGGTTGTGTCATTGAAAATGATAAAAATGAAAACGAATCGTAATTATAATGCTTATAAGTTATTTGTTTCAAAGACTAATTTGCATTTGTTTTTGAATGACGATTTTTGGCCTAATGGCATTACGTTTCGGCGTTTCGTGCATTTTATGTACGGGCCGAAAAAAGGAGATTGTAATGTTAAAGTCTAATTATTGTGTTACATTATGGATAGTAGTCACAAAATACCATATAATAAGTGTAAATTCGTTAGTTTTAATTGTAAAAATTTTAAAACTTCCATAGAAGATGTGAGAAAATTATGTAAGTCGGCGACTTTAGTCTGTCTCCAGGAGACGTGGTTACTCAATCACGACCTTCCGCTGTTAGGTACTGTATCTGCTGATTTTGAGTACATAGGTAAAAGTTCAGTAGACAGTGGCGAATTATTGGTCGGGAGGCCATATGGTGGCGTGGCCATACTATGGCGAAAGGGCATTTTTGATAGTGTTTCTGTTATAAATTGCAACAGTGACAGACTGTTAGCTATCAAGGCTACCATAGGTGGTCGCTCCATACTAGTCTTTTGTGTATACATGCCAGTGAAAGCGAGAGAAAACTTACCTATTTTCACAGATATTCTGAGTGAAATCAGTTCAATTGAAGAAGGTAGTGATGTCCAAACTGTTATTATTCTGGGAGACTTAAATGCGCAACCTGGCCAACTATTCTTTACCGAGCTTAATAGCTTTTGCACGGATAGATCTTGGGTGTGCGCAGACATAGAATTTTTGGGGATTGATTCGAACACGTTCACATATTTTGACACGTTTCATCGGAAGGGCAGTTGGTTGGACCATTGTATTGTCTCACAAGCGGCGTGGCAATCTATAGTTAACGTCGGAATATGTGAAGATATCTTTGTTTCTGATCATCTGCCTATATTTATAGAGTGTAACTTGGGTTCAATTAGTCCTATCACCGCGATCCTGAATACATCGCGCAATGCTGTAATCTGGGGGGAAAGAGATGAGGGTCAAGTTAGTAAATACCAAGATTTATGTAGTAAAGGCTTGCGAGACATTGACTTCCCCACTGAATTTGAAACATGTAGCTTTGGCCCTTGTAATTTATCTGATCATAAGTTAGTCTTAGATAAAATGTATAAGACATTTGTTGATATATTAAGTGATGCGGCTGTACAATCTAGAAACAATGTCAGACTTAAACGGCATAATAAACGTGTGTGCGGCTGGAATGTACATGTGAGGGAAGCGCATCGGGAGGCTAGGCTGAAATATCAAAACTGGATGGTTCTGGGTAGACCAAGTACTGGTCCCGCTTATGACCAGATGTGCGAGTCCCGTAAAATTTTTAAAGGCCGCCTAAAATGGTGTCAGAAACACCAGGACCAAATTAGAATGGACGTAATAGCTAAACAAAGAGCCGAAAAAGATTTCACAAAATTTTGGAAGTCCACTAGTAAGCTTGATGTTAAGCCGGGTCTCCCTGCGAGCGTTGGTGGCCGAAATGGCCCAGAGGATATAGCTAATTTGTTCATGGAGCACTTTAAAGTACGCTCTCCTCTGGGTCCTTCGTCCACTATGCCAGATGGTGGGCCCACCGTGGCGGGCGAGGAACCTCTACTTAAATTTACAACGAAGCAAATTAAAAAAGTGATAAACAGTATGCGTAGAGGTAAATCTCCTGGCCACGATGGGCTCAGTATTGAGCACTTAAAATATGCAGGCGTGCACGTGCCGAGGGTCCTGTCCATGCTCTTCAACATGTGCATTAGTCATTCATACTTACCTGATGATTTGATGAAAACGACAGTGGTGCCCATAGTGAAGAACAGGACAGGAGACATATCGGACAAGGGAAACTATCGACCAATCTCTCTTGCCACAATCGTAGCAAAAGTGTTGGATAGCGTGCTTGAGTCTTGTCTGGATAAGTATATAAACATTCATGACGCACAGTTCGGGTTTAGACCTGGACTGTCAACTGAAAGCGCGATTCTGACTCTTAAGCACACTATCCAATACTACACTGAACGGAAGACTCCGGTATATGCCTGTTTTCTGGATCTCTCCAAAGCCTTCGATCTCGTTTCGTATGAAGTGCTTTGGAGAAAGATGGAGGACAGGGGTATGCCGGCGGAACTATTGAAGATATTTCAATACTGGTACTTGAATCAGACTAATTGTGTTAGGTGGTCAAACTGCCTCTCAGAAACATACAGGTTGGAGTGCGGAGTGAGACAGGGGGGGTTGTCCTCTCCAAAGCTGTTTAATTTATATGTTAATGACCTCATAGTCGAGCTCAGCGGCATGCGTGTCGGCTGCCGGGTGGGGGGTGTTTGTGTAAACAACATCAGCTACGCGGACGATATGGTGCTGCTGGGCCCGACTGCGAGGTCAATCAGGGAGATGCTGAAGGTTTGTGAGAAGTACGCTGCATCACATGGCCTTATCTATAATGTAAGGAAAACCGAGTTCATGGTCTTCAAGGCCACCGGCAAGTGCCCAGACACCATCCCTTCAATTACTTTGAACGGCGCTAATATAAAGCAAGTGACCAAGTTCAAATATCTGGGCCATATTCTTGTCGACGACCTTAAGGACGATGATGACGTGGAGAGGGAGCGCAGGGCGTTGGCTGTTCGCGGGAACATGTTGGCTCGCAGATTTTATCGTTGTAGCGACGAGGTCAAAATAACCTTATTTAAAGCGTACTGTCAAGGCCTGTACACGGGAAGTCTGTGGTTCAACTGTTCACGGGGGGCGCTAAATGCCCTGCGCGTCCAATACAACAATTTTTTCAGGATGATGTTGAAACTCCCTCGTTTCTGTAGTGCCTCGGGGATGTTTGCCCGATTACGTACAGATGGTTTCCATGCTATCATCAGGAAAAAGGTGGCATCGCTGGTGACGAGGATGCGGGGGAGTGGCAATAGCATCCTGAAAGCCTTGGCTGAGGACCCGAGAGCTCCTGTGCTGAGGCATCTCATGCGGAATCATTGTCCGCATGAAATGCCTCGTAAGTACATGACTCAATAATGTTTATTTTGTATTTGTATTTGTATTTGTATGTGTTACTAACCCTAGTGTATAAGTTGTAGTATTTAAGGTATGTACTAACAAAAATGGTTCCTATGTTGTTCCAAATTAAAACAATAATAATAATAATAATAATAATTGCCCCTCTAAATGAATCTGAAAAAAAAAATGTTCCAAGTCTCTTAGATTCCGAGATCAGCCTAAAGGGGGGGAGAAGGGGGGCGGGGGGGGGACTTTGAAAAATGGCTTTTACTTTACCGAGCCTCCTCTATACGAATCCGTAAAAAAAAAAAATACGGGTCTCGTAGTTTCCGAGATAAGATAGGGAGGGGGGAGAAGGGGGGGGGAAAGGGGAGGTTTGGCACTTTTCCCGTAGGTTTGAGAGTTACTTGTTTACGAATCTGTCAAAATATACCCACCTCCCCATCCACCATCTGGGAGAACAATTATGTCAATGAGTGAGTCAGTGAGTGGTAATCTAGCTTTATATAGTATAACTAGTATTTGCGTGTTGCGCGAGGTGCAAGCACCTCGCGTGCTTGTGAAAAAAACTAAAGCATTGCCCCTCTAAATCAAGTATTTGGGTGTTGCGCGAGGTGCAAGCACCTCGCGGGCTTGTGAAAAACAAAAAAAAAAGGGGGGGGGGTGATGGGGAGGAGATGGGGGGGGGGTTGCACAAGTATTTCGACTAAAGCATTGCCCCTCTAAATGAATCTGAAAAAAAAAATGTACCAAGTCTTTTAGATTCCGAGATCCGCCTAAAGGGGAGGAGAAGGGGGGCGGGGGGGGGGACTTTGAAAAATGGTTTTTATTTTACCGAGCCTCCTCTATACGAATCCGTAAAAAGAAAAAAATACGGGTCTCGTAGTTTCCGAGATACGATAGGGGGGCGGGAGAAGGGGGGGGAAAAGGGGAGGTTTGGCACTTTTCCCGTAGGTTTGAGAGTTACTTGTTTACGAATCTGTCAAAATATACCCACCTCCCCATCCACCATCTGGGAGAACAATTATGTCAATGAGTGAGTCAGTCAGTCAGTCAGTCAGTCAGTGGTAATTTAGCTTTATATAGTATAATATAATAACTTGTATTTGTGTGCTGCGTGAGGTGCAAGCACCTCGCGTGCTTGTGGAAAAAAAAATGGGTGGGGTGATGAGGGGGTTGCACAATTATTTTGACTAAAGCATTGCCCCTCTAAACGAATCTGAAAAAAAAAATGTTCCAAGTCTCTTAGATTCCGAGATCCGCCTAAAGGGGGGAGAAGGGGGGCGGGGGGGGGGGACTTTGAAAAATGGTTTTTACTTTACCGAGCCTCCTCTACACGAATCCGTAAGAAGAAAAAAATACGGGTCTCGTAGTTTCCGAGATACGATAGGGAGGGGGGAGAAGGGGGGGGAAAAGGGGAGGTTTGGCACTTTTCCCGTAGGTTTGAGAGTTACTTGTTTACGAATCTGTCAAAATATACCCACCTCCCCATCCACCATCTGGGAGAACAATTATGTCAATGAGTGAGTCAGTGAGTGGTAATCTAGCTTTATATAATATAACTAGTATTTGCGTGTTGCGCGAGGTGCAAGCACCTCGCGTACTTGTGAAAAAAAAAAGTATTTGCGTGTTGCGCGAGGTGCAAGCACCTCGCGTGCTTGTGAAAAAAACTAAAGCATTGCCCCTCTAAATCAAGTATTTGCGTGTTGCGCGAGGTGCAAGCACCTCGCGTGCTTGTGAAACAAAAAAACAAAAAAAAAAAAGGGGGGGGGGTAAATGGGGGGGGGGGTTGCACAATTATTTCGACTAAAGCATTGCCCCTCTAAATGAATCTGAAAAAAAAAATGTTCCAAGTCTCTTAGATTCCGAGATCAGCCTAAAGGGGGGGAGAAGGGGGGCGGGGGGGGACTTTGAAAAATGGCTTTTACTTTACCGAGCCTCCTCTATACGAATCCGTAAAAAAAAAAATACGGGTCTCGTAGTTTCCGAGATAAGATAGGGAGGGGGGAGAAGGGGGGGGAAAAGGGGAGGTTTGGCACTTTTCCCGTAGGTTTCAGAGTTACTTGTTTACGAATCTGTCAAAATATACCCACCTCCCCATCCACCATCTGGGAGAACAATTATGTCAGTGAGTCAGTGAGTGGTAATTTAGCTTTATATAGTATAATAATATAATGTCTGTGTGTGATTCAAGTACTTACACGATATTTAAGCCCAATAAACTTTTTCGATAAAATTATCCATCTGTCAGTCTGTTTGTTTCCTATACTACTGAACCGATTTTAATAGGAGTTTTACTGGAAGATAAAGGAGGTAATAAAGCAACATTTAGCCTACATTTCACCCCGGAATTTCAACAGAATTCGGGGAATATAAAGAAAACTGAAGTATCTGTCTGTAATTTCAAACTATGTTTCCTCCTGTGTTTATAGTATGAAACGATACTAAAATGTCAATACACTATTTTTATATTTTTGTCTGTATATCGGTCTTTGTATTTGTCCGGGATAAACTCTAAATAGCCGATTTTAATGAGATCTACTCTTTTGAAGATTTAATACACACATATATATATGCTACTTTTTATCTCAGAATCTCGACGGCATCAGGTAAAACTTCCCACGCGGGCGCAGCTAGTTTCAACATAATAAAACGTGGGTACATAAAGTGGTTGTCTTGGGTGTAGGTACTTTTCAACCGACGACAAAAAGAGGAGGGTTTTTTTTTTTTTTTTATGTATGATCATCGAGTACTCGAAGACGGCTGAACCGATTTGGAAAATTCTTTTTTTGTTCGAATGGGTATACGTCGAAATTGGTACCATTATCACCAAAGTCAGGATCTGATGATGGAATCCTGGAGAAATCGAGGGAACTCTTCAAATATACCTATATACCTATAATAATATACCTATGGCGTTTTGGGTATTTCTTATAGTAACTTGTGCAGTTGCTATCAAAAAGTATCATTTGGGGAAGTGGAACTGATGATGAAGACCACAGATGGCCGCCGAAACTACTCAATAATAAGTATTGAGTGGATTGCGATTCGATTACCTGAATATGGATGTAAAGCACTTTATGCTCGTCACAATGCATATGGTGATGTAGAGCTGATGGTGAAGTACCAGGAGAACTCCTCAACAATTAACGGCCCAGCATTGGGAAAAGCAATATTTTGTAAAAGGTTATAAGTAGTTGACATTTAGGCTCTTGTAACTAGGTAAATTAAAAATCATCCAACTAAAAAGAGTGAAATAAAAACTTTTTACCAAAAAATTAAACCGACTCCCAAAAAACACTGCAAAGTGAAAAATAACTTTAATTTCGGAAGTCGGTGCCAAAAACGAAAAAACAAAACTAAAGACACCGACTACCGAAATTAAAGTTATTTTTCACTTTGCAGTGTTTTTTGGGAGTCGGTTTAATTTTTTGGTAAAAAGTTTTTGTTTGAAGAATGTCTAGTTTTAGTTTTTTTTAGGGTTCCGTAGCCGAATGTCAAAAAACGGAACCCTTATAGTTTCGACATGTCTGTCTGTCTGTCTGTCCGTCCGTCCGTATGTCACAGCCATTTTATTCCGAAACGATTAGGACTTGACATGTAAAACTTGGTATATAGATGTATTCTGTAAAATTTTAAAAATATTTAAATTAAAGGGGGCTCCCCATACATGGAACTGAAACTGAAAATATTTTTCTTCATGAAACCTATACGTGTGTGGTATCTATAGGCAGGTCTTTAAAAATGACATTATGGTTTCTTAAATGACTTTTTCATAAAGTTAATCGTTTAAAAGATATACGCTTCCTCCTTCCTTCCATCCTCCCCCTCTAACTTCTATAATAATGAAGTGAAAAATCTAAAAAAAACCATATGTTGTAGATCTTAATGTAAACTTTCAACCAAAATTGGTTTGAACGAGATCGAGTCAGCAGTTTTTGAGATACAGTATATTTTCTAAAACCGCAAATATAACTTTGTAATTCATACAAATACTATGAAAAACAAAGTTATTTGGCGTAGTTGTAAAAACCGTAAGTAAGCTAGTTTTAAGAAATTTGTAAGGTTTTTTGTTTTTTTTTTCATTTAAATATATTATGTATGTTATATTTATTATAGTTACTACGGAACCCTTCATGGGCGAGTCCGACTCGCACTTGGCCAATTTTTGTTTTGTTTTTTTGTGAAATTGTGTTGATTTGTGCAATCACTTTGAGTTTTACGTGCTCTGCAAGGAAGTAGGAAAGGAATAAGAAGTATTTATTTACAGAAATCATTAAAATATATGAAATAATTATGTTAGTTTGCTGGGTCTTACTACTAGTAGTTAAGGGTCCAGAAAAAGGAACCTCCTGACAATACGAGCCGTATCCAAGAGTACTTGCTTATGTATCATGATGCTCTTTACCGTGCAACTCAGCATTAACAGATGATCATCGAAACTTTAAAAGCTACCAGCCTATTGGGAGTCTAAAATCGCTCCTAATAATCCGTTAATAAATTTATACCTTACCACCGAGGCTTGATATTTCAGCTACGTGACAGCATTGCGGCCATACTACACGCTACTGGCAACACAGGTCAGGTCCGCTGCCAAACACTAGCACTGAACAGCGATAAAGGCCGAGGCAAGACCTCGGGGAGGGGGCCTCCCTCTGGAGAGCCCAACACATGGTCTGGCCTCGAGCGAGGCCAAACTAGAAGAGGCCGTGGCGGCTGCCATCCGCACCATATCGCGGAAGCGCAACCGCAAGAGCAAGGAGGACGCGATCGGCGAAGCCACGGCCTCCATCATGGCGGCCACGCGTACTTACGGCGGGGCTCCGGCTGCAAGGGACGATATGTCCGATCTGCGGCCGGAGGTCACCCGCCTGACTGCCGCCATAGAGGCTCTCCAGAGGGAGAACGCCGCCCTCAAGGCGGACCTGGCCGCAATCCGGGGAGGCGGCCAGCGGAATGCGCCACCGCGGGGCCAAAAGGAGAAAGGCCAGCCCACACCAGCGGAGGACTCGGTTCTCGACCTGGTGCAACAGGAGCTGGCCGCCTTCCAGCAGCGGTTCTCCGTATTGGAGAGCCGCGTGCTGCGACCCCCGCTGGCGGCGACTTCGTACGCGGCTGTGGCCGCGTCCACGCCTCCCCAGACGACGACGAGGCCGCCTCAGGCGAAGACGGCCACGGTGCGGACGGCACCAGTAACGGCGGCCCCTGCGAGGGCAAAGACGGCCCCGGCCAAGCCGAAATCGGGCCCATCAAAGCCGCCTCCAACCCCGACACCTGCGGGGCCGAAGCAGGCGGCCAAAAAGAAGAAGGCCCAGGCCGGGAACCAGCCGTCCCAGCAGCCTCCTCCAAAGACTCCTCCGGCCGGCGCCGACTGACAAGTGGCCGGGGAGAAGAGGAAGGCTGCTGGCGCAGCCAGGTCCTCGCGGCGTAGGGAGAGACGGCGGCGGCGAGACGCCGCGGCGCGACTGCGCGCCCCCAACACCGCGGCTGTAGTGATCACACTGCAGCCGGACGCGGTGAAGAGGGGCGTGTCGTACCGCGACGTGCTCGCGAAGGCGCGGCAGGTGATAGACATCACGGAGCTCGGCATCACCGGTGGCCTCCGTCACCGGGTCACTGCGACGGGGGCTCGGATGTTGGAGATCCCCGGCGCGGACAGTGGCCCTACCGCTGACGCTCTGGCCGAACGGCTCAGAGCGTCCTTAAATGCGGAGGAGGCCCGAGTCTCCAGACCCACCAAGCGCGCAGACATGCGCATATTGGGTCTGGATGACTCCGTGACGGCCGAGGAAGTGGTGGCCGCCGTAGCCAGGACTGGGGAGTGCCCTCCCGATCAGGTGAGGGCGGGCGCCCTGCGTCCTGGCTACACGGGGACGCAAACCATTACGGTTAGCTGCCCCGTCCCGGCGGCCAAAAAGATCCAGGAGGGCCGAAGGCTCCTGGTTGGTTGGGTGTCTGCGCAGGTGAAAATTCTGGACCCCAGACCCCTGAGGTGCTTCCGCTGCCAAGTGGGCAACCATGCGGCATGCGTGTGCACCTCGGAGGTAGACCGCAGCGATAGGTGCTTCCGCTGCGGTCAGCCCGGTCACAAGGCCGGCTCGTGCTCCGCCATGCCTCACTGCTTTGCATGTGAGGCGGTTGGCAAGCAGGCCGATCACCGGGCTGGGGGCAAGTCCTGCGCCCCACCCACCAAGGCCAGGCGCAGAGGTAGGCCCTCTGCCGCCGCCGTCACCGCCACCGCCGCCGCCGCCGCCGCCGTCACTACTGCCACCGTCGTCGCCGAAGTTGTGGCCAAACCCCCGCGAGGGGCCCTGGAGGAGGCTGTAATGGATCCCGATTAATGGCCCCATTGCGCTTCCTCCAGGCGAACATCAACCACTGCGCCGCTGCTCAGGAACTTTTGCTCCAGAGCATGGCGCAGTGGTTGATCAACGTCGCCGTGGTCGCCGAGCCGTATTTTGTCCTGCCCAGGAATGACTGGGTGGCGGACTTGGACGGCTCGGTGACCCTCGTTTCGTTGGCCGCCGCCGGTACTCCGCCCCTCGATCGCGTCAAGAGAGGGCGTGGGATCGTCGCAGCACGGTTCGGGGAGATCGCTGTGGTAGGCGTTTATTTCTCCCCGAACCGAACTCTCGCCGAGTTCCAGAACTCCCTAACGGAGCTGGGAGACGTCATCGTGGCCCTCGGTTCCCTCCCCGCCCTCGTCCTCGGGGACTTCAATGCCAAAAATCCGGCTTGGGGTTCCCGGTCCATGGACCATGGGCGGGGCAGGATGCTCGAGCACTGGGCCCGTGCGCAGGGCCTGGTGATCGAGAACCGGGGTTCTGTCCCTACGTGCGTGCGGTTTACGGGCGAGTTGGTGGTGGACGTTACGTTCGCCACCCCCAGCCTGTCACCGCACGTCACCGACTGGCGCGTTTTGGAGGAGGTGGAGACCTATTCCGACCACCGGTATATCCGGTTCGACATCTCCGCCCAGACCCCAGACGCGCCGGTCCGACGGGACCTGAGTGGTCCGCGATGGGCGCTGAAGCAGATGGACCGGGAGCTATTCCTGGAAGCCTCGATCGTGCAGGTGGTCGAGTGAGCTAGCAGCGCTGCGCGAAGCGTGCGTTGCGGCGCGACGCCGGTACACCAGGTTCCGCAGGCGCCGCACCCGACCTTCGGATGCGGTGACTGTAGAGGCGGAGCTGTACGAGGGCTACAGGGCAGCGAAGGCCGTCCTCCGAGACGAGATCTGGCGGGCCAAGGAACTGGCCCGGGAGGAGATGCTGGCGACTCTGGACGGGGATCCATGGGGCCGCCCATACAAGTGGGTGCGAGAGAAGCTCCGCCCCTGGGCTCCCCCGTTGACGCAGAGTCTCCAGCCTCAGTTCTTGGAGGACGTGGTGAGCGCCCTGTTCCCATCGCGAGGGGAGCACGCTCCCCCGCCCATGGCTCCGTCTCCGACGGAACCTGAAGCTGGCGCAAACGCGGACCACAGCGACGACGACGTCTACGACGCTCCAGAGGTGACCGAGGTAGACTTGAGAGTGGCGGTACAACGGCTCAAGGCCAAAAATACCGCCCCAGGACCCGACGGCTTGGCAGGGAAAGCGTGGGTCCTGGCCTCGGAGACTCTCGGGCCTCGACTAGGGGGGCTCTTTAGCGCATGCCTGGAGAGGGGCCAGTTTCCGCTTCGCTGGAAGACGGGAAAGCTGGTCCTGATCCAGAAAGCCGGGCGCCCTGCGGACTCTCCGTCCGCATTCCGGCCCATCGTGCTGCTCGACGAGGCGGGCAAGCTCTTGGAAAGAGTAATTGCAGACCGCCTCCTCGGGCACCTGAATCGGGTGGGCCCGGATCTTGCGGAGTGCCAGTTTGGCTTCCGCAAGGGGCGCTCGACGGTGGATGCCGTCATGCGCGTGAGAGCCCTCACGACGGGGGACGCGGTATCCCGGGGCAGGGTCGTCTTGGCGGTGTCTTTGGACATCACCAACGCCTTCAACACCCTGCCCTGGAGTTGCATCAGAGAGGCACTCCGGTATCACCGGGTGCCGACCTACCTCCGTCGCATAGTCGAGGACTACTTGACGGACAGAGCCGTCATCTACCCCGGTCACCGGGGAGAGTGGAACTGGCGAGAGATGTCGTGCGGTGTCCCACAGGGATCGGTCTTGGGGCCGCCCCTGTGGAACATCGGATACGACTGGGTGCTGCGCGGCGACCTCCCTGACGGCGTCAGCGTAGTATGTTACGCTGACGACACGCTCGTCCTGGCGCAGGGAGAGTCGCACCAGGCGGCGGCCGACCTGGCGACGCAAGCGGTTGCGACAGTCGTTCATAGGATCCGGCAGTTGGGACTCGACGTGGCGCTGCACAAGACCGAGGCCATGTGCTTTCATGGCGGTCGGAACGCGCCACGGTCCGAGTCCCACATAACGGTGGAGGGGGTTCGCATCGGCGTCGAGAGGACGATGAAGTACCTGGGACTCGTCCTCGACAGCCGGTGGAACTTCAGGGAGCACTTCCTGAGTTTGGCCCCAAAGCTGAACCGGGCAGCAGCCGCCTTCAGGCGACTGCTGCCTAATCTCAGCGGGCCAAACGCCTCCTGCCGAAGGCTGTACGCCGGCGTCGTGCGGTCCATGGCCCTCTACGGGTCCCCAGTGTCGCCTGTGCATCCGGACGCGACCACTAAAGTTGGTCGCATGCCAGAGGGTCATGGCTATCCGAATGATCCGGGGATACCGCACGATCGCCGGCGAATCGGCCAACCTCCTTGCCGGATTGCTGCCCTGGGATCTGGAGGCGACTGCCCTCCAGCGCGTCTATGAATGGCGCGTGGAGGCGCAGCGCCGGGGCGTATCCCCGCTGCCTCGAGAAGTCGAGGCGCGGCGGGAAGAGCTCCGGCGCGATCTCAGGGCAGTATGGAGGGAACGACTGTCGCAACCGACGGCCGGGCACGCCGCAATTGCGGTGGTAAGACCCCTCTTTGAGGAGTGGCTAGATCGGCGTCACGGCGTCCTGACCTACCGCATGACGCAGGTCCTCACCGGACACGGAAGTTTCGGGAGGTACCTGTGTCTGATGGGAAAGGAGGAAACGCCTGGGTGTCACCACTGCGAGGGTCGCCCTCAGAACACCGTAGAGCACACGGTGCAAGACTGCCCCGCCTGGGCAGAGCACCGACGTTTCCTCACGGCGGCGATAGGCGGAGACCTCTCGCGCCCGGCATTGGTTGAGGCCATGCTGCGGGGCGAGAGGGAGTGGGAAGCGGTCGCCTCCTTCTGCGAAGCAGTCATGCTTCCGAAGGAGGAGGCGGGCCGCGAGAGGGAGAGGATGACGTCCTCCCTCCAGCCCAGCCGCAGTGGTAGACGCCCACGGCGTCGGACGTCGGTCGACGATCTCCGGCCACCGTAGGCGCGGGCATGCGGACAGCGAGTAAAGGGCAACTCGCTGTCCGACCATGGACCATGCCCGGGTCGACGGCGCGTCGTGTTCCACGCGCGCCTCAAAGAGCGTCAACAACATGACGAGGCCCCCTCTGCAGGGGGCCGAAGCCTGCCGGGGTCGTGGGACTCATCCCGTTACCGTGGCCCCGGTATGTAAAGGGTTATTGAAGGAACACCGTGGATTTTAGTCAGTAAAAGTCTGACAGTCCCTCCCACCCTGCCCGGAGTGGGAGGACTTATTTGATAACTTTACCAAGTTAAAAAAAAAAAAAAAAAAAAAGCACTGAACAGCGATGACTGCACAATCAATTGTATCAATAGTGATGTCTGATGTTATGTGATTTGATCTTCGAAGTGGTTGTTGTGACTATTGGTCTTATTTATCTATACTAATACTCGGGGTTCACTCGGGTCGATTTTCAAGATAAAGAAACGCTTTGCCAGGGGGTATCGTGTTACGCAGACATTGGGTTGTGAAAGTCAGAGTCACTCCAAGTAAAATACTAGTACTTAACTGTATCCGGTTATACTGGAAGCTGACTTCAAAATAGTTGCGTAAAGGCAAAATAAATTTGTACAGCGGTTAGTGTTACCGCATAGTGCAACTTTTTGTAGACTCGTGCTGACTGTATTTGTATATTATAACAAAATCAGAAACTTAAAGGTTATCTTTATATTATTTCTCACTATGAATACCAGAGTAATTCACCTACTCCTGAGCACAGGGCTTTATATAATCATATAATATTTCCCAGTCTGTGTTTCTTGTTACCGCATAACACTAAAAAACGGGAAATTTTTAACCAAATTACAATCCACATCTGACTGTTACAATTGTACCGCAGTTTTTAAAACCAAAATACGTCTGATAGTAATTACTGTTCAGTTCACATTCAAAAATGTAACACGATGAGTGTGCAATTAAATATTTATAAATGAAAACACTGACTGCCGTATTCAAAAATTTCAGTCTGATAAATTGTGAGGAACGGATAGAAAAGAAACGTTTCAACGTAATTGTATTGTGTTGTATTATTCTATCTTGGCTAATCATTTTGAGCTCAGCAGTATCCACAGGTAGCTTTGAGCAATTGTAAAGAAAATAAATGATGTGGAGCTGTGGGCCTAGTAACGAGCGGGTTCAGCTGACCAAAGACTCATAACGTCTCTTGTTCACAACGGAATCCTCGCGTGATAGAATTGGGGGCGGGATTCTGATACATGTTTCACAGCAAATTACTGTCATCGTTCATTCAACATCAGAATTATTGCGCTAATATCCTACTTATTAGTATCCATGGTATAAACTAAACTATTTGATGCTGAGTTCCTACGTATCAATTGGATATTAGTACTAGATTACTGGTAGTTGGTATTGTAATCTGGAATATTTTAGCCGTTGAATGAAACGGATTTAAATGTTTGTCAATTCGTATGTTGTGATCATATTAGTTAATTGAAAGTTTGTTTTGTGGTTAATGACCTCACTTTGAAGAAATTTACTTAGTTCAAGATTCGATTATCCTCTCTTGATGTCTCACTCTCGATTACTAAGAGTGATAGATCAACAGAGGGTAATCGAATTATATACGTTGAACCCATCTCACAGGATTCAATGCAATGGAATGAATTACTACAAAGTAATTTTTTAAAACCACTCGTTCCGGTCTTCTGATTAGGACCAACTTACTGACTAACCGAAACATAACAACTAGTTGAAAATTAATAGTGATACGTTGGTTACTTTTTACTTGTTATTTATAAATTTTGCAGTCAGCGCTAACATAGACAAATGCATCTGTGAAGTAAAAAGCTGAGTACTCTTTACTTTACTTTAAAATTTATAAATAACAAATAGAAAGTAACCAACGTATCATTTCCTAACCTTCGTCTTCTTAATCAACACCCTCAGTGCTTTACTCGTGTGTCAGACAGGAGACGTGAAGATTGCAGTTCATGTATGCATGTCGGGGGAAATGAATTGAATCCACTCTTCATTTATAATTTAATGGGCATTGTTAGAAGTATCAAGTTGTCGGATAGGAAAGGTTCACTGCTAAATGTTGAACTTCTAAACTTAAAAGATAGTCGGATTAAGTCAGTTACGTCATAGTTATTATGAGATTGATAGTTCAAGAGCGGACGCTGAGTGAAAACCGGTGTTAAGTATTGACATGTATATCAATATTATCATAATTATAATGTTCCCACTGCGGGGACTCAGGACTACTCTTTATTCTCAAATAATAAAGGGCGCGCATTATCCGCACTAGGGCTTGCCGGCAGTCTCACAATGTTTCACTGTTTAAAATCACTACTGCTCAAAGAGAGCAGTAATCTGAGAGTAATCTGGTCTGCCAGAGGTCTGGTAATCCAGTCCGCTACCTCAACATTGGTCCGTCAGGAGCCTGCTTCGGCGAGAGTGGTGCTCAATATTGGCCCATCGATAGCCGAACAAGACCAGTGTTGTTTTCAATATTTTTATTATACGTTACGAAATACTAAAATAACTATTTTAAATTTACATATGTAAGCATTATAACAACGATACTTCTGAAAATAATTCATCCATCATAATAGAAGTTTACTTTTTCAATTAGATTAAACTTATTATTAGTTAAAAACCTTTAATATAATGTTTCACATAAATAATAAAATCACAGTATAAATGTAATACAGAACCTTCAGAACATAAAGATTGTTAAAACCCGCGACGTAACAGAAATCTGGAAGCCAGAAACCATCTCATTATAATAACTAATGGAATCAAAAAATACGTCCATAATTTCTATAGCTTCCCCAGTAATATTGCCAAAAGTAATTAGAGTACATTTAGGGGTTTCCCTTTGAAGCCATCTTTCTTGGGTCACTCATGTGATTGGTGTCAACTTTAGCGAATTAAATCTGTAATTAGGGGACACACCTTCTTTTGACGATAACCTTGGCTGATATGGAAAGGTAAATCAGATTTAAACATTTTTGGTTTTCAATGGCAAACATAGGATTCAAGATGATTCGTATTTTTTAATTGCTATGTATTTGGTTATATTGATACTTATGTGTGGTGTAGATGTAATGTAGGCTAAGGAATTCCACTCCTTAGCTTAAGAAAGCAAATATAATCCTCTAGACGTTTTTCTCAAAACAACATTGTACAGTTCACTTCTTCAATTTAGAGTTATGTTACTTTCATTCTATTAGTACGAATGTATGGTATTTCTGTTAAATATATATTTTTATAGAACTGTAAAACCAAATACATCGAATTCTCTAACTTATGAGCTTCAAAGATAGAAGGTGGGAAACCTGAAAACAGCCGCAGTAATTAAAAATACTTAAAAGCTTACAGGAAACCAACAATATAAACGCCTGAAATATTGCCTGTAACCTCACTCCGGTGTTACTAAATAACTAGAATTCTATAACATAAGAAATGAACGCTTCCCAAAAATTAATGGTATATATTATGTACTTAAGAACACTACAAAATTATTATTACTTTAAATAGAAACCAAACAAAACTTTGTTCAAGTAATGCCTATGAATATTATAAATATAATTTTGTCTTTGAAAACCCTCACATAACTTTGTCAAAGTTACATTTACAAAATGAATACTCAACTTTGAATTTATTTTACCCATAATCGTCCTAAACAGTTAACAGACAAGGCATTTTGTTTGCATCAAGAGAGTGTAGCATACCTTTTTTCTGTCGATAACCCTACCATTCATTCACAATACAATGCCACAAGTGGTCCATTTCTTCCCATTTCTCCACATACAAGATGCAGAATCAACGTGTAATCGTTATACCTTAAATGCACCCAGGAGGCGGGTCGGAACAAAACTGGCGCCGCCCATGCCTCCACATACGTGGGATCTTGATAAAAAAAAAGGTCTCACTTGATAGAAGAGATTTATTACTCAAATCGCTGGAGACGAACAGATATATTCTTTTGAGCATATAAATTTAAATCTGGATTCTTTCACACCGTTGAAACTAAGTTTGAAATAGTGAAGTCTATTCGTCTCCCTGAGTGAAAAAAAAAAGAATAATTGTGTAATTTTTGACACTTTCTTATTTCAATTTATATTTATCTGGTTTTACACTCTGTATTCAGTTTTTGTGTGATTTTTCGGGATGTACGGTATGATATAAACATACAACGAAAGTGTATATATCTTTATGTTAATTATTAACATGATATAATTTATTTTTCAAGTAGTTTACAACTCTTTCACACATATTATTGCTATTGAAATGTTTTTTTTTAATATTATAATGATTTTTACAATATTATGTAGCAAAACATAACAGTAAGCATCTTCGAACCAAAAGTTATTTTTCAAACATAATTGTCCAAAAATACTGTCGTTTTAATCCGAGCCCTTAAACTTACGAAGCCACGAATATTTAAAAAAATATGAAACGAAAACTTTGTAATGTTTGGGGTTAAGACGTCTTTTAGGCTTTTGGAGCATCTATTAATAAAATAGCTATTCATCACGATATTAACTCACTCTGTTTTTGGAAAAAGTAGGCCAGCTTTAAATAATAAGGCCAGCTTTTCATTCACTGGGATAGATTAAAGAGCGCCACCTATTGGTGGCGCTCTTTAATCTATCCCAGTGAATGTTGTCATACTTTTCATCGCTTTGAGTTACGGGTTGAAAAGATTGATTCACCGTCTGAAATATTGACGTAGTAATAATTACTAACGACTAATGACTAATTACTAATTATTCATGATAAATACACAGATAGAGTTCACAGTACCTACACACATTTGTTTTGTTTATATAATATAGTATGTATATGTTTTGCATATATAAATTAAAAAAATAATAATATACCTAAGTTTTATACATAGGGATAAGCAAAACACAAATCTAAGCTAATCTGAAGAAACAAGATGTCCTAACGTAATCACTCTCGCTTGTTTCAGATGACAATGGGGAGACGAATTACCGGCGTGATCTACATATTGATCACTTTCGCTCTCGTTAATGACATGTCAGTAAACGTGTACGCCAGGGATAACAACAAACGGCGAACCAAAGAGAAGAGCGGAGGCTTCCTAAAGAATATTTGCGATATCACAGACCGAGATTCAAAAGTTCACTGCTACTGCGAAAATAGTAGAGAGCCAAGGAATGCAACTAAAGCGGAATGTTGGGTGTTCAATGGCGGCATACCGCGCGACGACCTCATCTGGGAGAGTTTTGCGTCCCAACCAATTTTGCAAACTTTGTCATTTAATGTCCGAGTCGATGGTGCTTTAGAATATATACCCACCAAGGCACTGTTCTACTTACAACGTTTGAAGTCCATAAATATCAAGTATGGCAATATCGTTGATGTAACGTCTTTCGCTTTCGCAAACTTAACTAATTTAAAAGAAATAAACTTATCTCAAAATCAAATCGAAAATCTGCAGCAGTACTCATTCGCTCACCTACCGAACATAACAACTCTCAATTTGGATGAAAACATAATTACAGATATAGATACAGAAGCTTTCTACGATCTACCGAAACTGCAAAAGTTGGTGTTTACCAAGAATAATATATCCACAATAAAAAACGGCACTTTCCAGCACACATTCAATTTACTGGAATTGGATCTAAATAAGAACAACATTTACTATTTGAACCGATGCATATTCGACGGATTGGCAAATCTGAGGAAATTGGATCTGAGAAAGAACCGAATACAAAATTTTACGGAATTCACATTTGCCGAACTATGGAATCTACAAGAGTTACTATTGAGCAAGAATGACTTGCGCTATATATCAGAGAGGGCATTCGACGGACTATCTCAACTGCGAAAGTTATCTCTGGATGACAATAAACTGGCGTCACTCCCATCGGGCCTGTTCGAGGGGGTGAGGGGTCTGAGCTCCCTGGACTTGCGCTCCAACGAACTGCACGCGTTAACTTTCGACAACATCAAACCCATATGGGACAACTTGAAACCGCTGAACAGCAATCTACTACTCGAAGGTAATAATGAATACATAATACTTCCTCATGCCAAGTTTCATGAACTTAAAACACTCGATGAATATTAAACGTATTGAAACTAAGACATTAGTACCTATTAACTTTAACATGCTTGGAAAGTTTGTTCTCTTATGATGGTTACGGGTGTTATTAGTTGGGTTGGAATGGGTCAGGTAGAAGTGGAAAATGTTGTATAATCCATTTTGTTCCTAAATTAATTGAACTAGCCAACTCTAGGCTATTGCGTGAAAGTTTTAGTTTTAATGTAGTTTTAGTTTTTATGTAAATATCAGTGGGTTTTCATCTATTTAACAGGAAGTAAACTTCATTTTGCTAACGAAACAATGATGTTTCATTTTGCAGATAACAACTTCATATGCGACTGCAGAATAAAATGGATGCATTCACTGCGAAACGAGACAAAAAGTCAAAACACAAAGGAGTCATTGGATGGCGTAACGTGCAAAGTGGATCCTCCCATCGTGAGTTCGGCTTACAACAAACTGCCTGATGCTATGGATAACAAACTGGATTACAATCAAGACATACTCCATGCCGCCCTCACCATCGAAACGCTGAACGACAAAATGAACATAACGGAAAAGAAGACATTACCAGGCGACCTACCTAAAGACGACGGTACTGAAATATCCAAAAAGGGTGGTAAAAGGACTGTTATGAAAATTCCTACTGAAACCCTTCCGTGCCCGATGGAAGCTATAATAACAACAAAGATACCAGCTAATATAGTAGACCCTGTTATACCAATACAGAACGAAATGAAAACTTATCGATTCTATGAAACAAATTCCAGTTATATGAATTTGAGGTCTAGTTTTGCAATTGTAGTTTTATGGAGTATTTTTTTTAGATTCTTTTTTACCACAGAGTTTTTTACTTAAGCAAGTGACGTATCGAGTCGTTAAAGTAAGTGAGATACAGACTAATAAGCCGGCGATTGATAGCTGCAGGATCACGAGCATAATGATTAATACTTAACTAAGTCGTATATGAGAAAAATAAGGAATATTTACGAGTGTGGGATAGCAACGTAATATATTAAGATGTAAGAACATTGATTGTCAGAGAACTAAAAGCGACGCATGATGAAAGTGATGTTGTTTTTAAAAAAGCGGTCAAGTGCGTGCGTGTCGGGCCACGCGCAGTGTAGGGTTCCGTAGTTTTTATAACAGCCAAGTGCGTGTCGTATTCGCTGACTGATCATTTCGTACCATGCTCTAACTAAAAGCCAAACATGACTACCTAACTAATTTGACTTCCTATATAAATCCTCACCTGATCCGACAATTTTGCACGAAAAGTTTTAATTTTTTTAGAGACACAGAGCTACACTACTCAATCGTCACAAGAAGCTAGCACGATACAACTGGCGCTTAGTGCCATCTATCGACATTTCTGTAGAGTTGTTCGAAATTTTCGAGTCAAATACAATTGGTCGACTATTACTCGTAAACTTGTAAAGCCCACTTATGTGTGATAGTTTTCCTTTAAATTTCGTTATATATAGGTACTACTGCCGTGACATTTGAATTTCTAACTACAACCATTTAGTTGATAGAGGGGGGGGACACTTGACTCTAACGAAAATCGGTACTTTAAAGCTTGATAAGTCACGAACGGTTTACTTCATCAAAAAACGGTCTTAGCAAACCCCTAATATTTTTGAAAGACCTATCCAACGATATCCCACACTATGGGAAGAACGAAAAAAAAAATAATTATCATCCCACTTTACATGTATGGGAGGTACCCTAAATAATTGTTTTTTTTTCAAAATTTTATTTTACCACTTTTTTGGCGTCATTAACGTGTATACTCATGCCAAAGTACAACTTTCTAGTAATAATAGTTTTTGAGCTAAACCGCGGACAGACGGACAGACAGACGGACATGGCGAAACTATAAGGGTTCCTTGTTGACTACGGAACCCTAAAAACAGGGTCAATTTCTTTGGAATGTGTATCGAATTATAAATTAATTTAGTGACATTATCTAATAAGTTCATTAGTCATAAATCGGGGTGTAAACATCATGTCATATATCTCAAAAACGCAAAAATTGTTTGGTCACCATAGAAAAATATTGACCCGTAACAATCCAGTAATGAGCTATTAGCTTCCCTATTGTAATAAGGGTGTTTTCCAAAAAAGATGCTCCTAGCAAAGTCAAATTGTCCCACAACCTCAAAAATTTTTATTCTTTATATTGAATATGTTGAAGTAAAATTTAATATGATTTAGGTGAATGTTTCAAAATTAAATTAAAAAATATCCTCAAAAGCAGATAGCTATATTTATATTAATATCAGCAAAATAACAAGCATGAAGTCGTGGGCAAGAGAATCATATGGTATTTAAAACATTAGATCAGTAAGGCTTAACACAAATTACTTTAACTAAATATCAGTTATTTTAGGGTTCCGTGGTCGTATGGCAAAAAACGGAACCCTTATAGATTCGTTATGTCCGTATATCACAGCCATTTTATTCCAAAACTATTAGAAGTACACAGTATTCTGTAAACCGTGTTATGATTTTTATACAAAACTAAAAACAAATAAAGCATTTGAGTGCTCTCCATACATGGGACTGAAAAAAAAAAACATCAAATCTATACATGCAAGGTGTCTATAGACAGGTCATTACAATATTTGAAGGATGGACATTTTCAAAGTGACAAAATTTGTGTCCCTCTCCCTCTTATTATTAAAATAAGGGAGTGAAAAATATATGATGTTCATAGCAAAAAAAAACTTTGAATGAAAATTGGTTTGAACCAGTTTGAAAAAAGCGAAATGATGAAAACTTCACCTCCTATTTTTTTTTTTTTTTTTTTTTTTTTTTTTTTTTTTTTTTTTTTTAGGTAGGGCCACTTGTAGATCAGCACACTAAGGCTGTGAGTCTACTTAACCGGACTTTCCTGTGGTGACCTCTAATAAATTAAAGGCCCCCAGCCAGGGCTTACAAACTAAAATATACTTAAAAACTAATGACCGCACGCTAAGGGCACTCCCTGTGGAGTACGGGCCTCGGCATAGCGGGGTCATTTTGGGAGGGCAGCAAAGGGACAGGCTGGGTCATATTATTTACGGGAGTATTTATTGCTACTGGCTCAGCATCGCGGGCTGGCTCGTTTGGCAAAGGTCGGGGAGGATTTTCATTACAAGTACGCGGACGTCGCGATGGGCCTCGTCGGCGAGGCCGGAATAAGGAACGCGTTCTGTATTTGTGTTTTCTAAGAGTGCTGGTTTCCCTACTGCTCTCTTGTCGGATGGTGGTGGGGTCGTCAGGCTCGTCTAGGATGTTACGCGGGCGACGAACCCGAGAAATCTTGGAGGGTCTGTATCGGGCGGCCGATACGATCAGGGGGTTAGTGTGGGTATCAGCAGAGGTGAAGTAACGCACTGACATGCGTTTCAACACTTGCTTTATGGTCGGGAGTTTGAGGTCTACGTGGAGATCCTCATTCCTACAGAACCAGGGCGCGCCCGTGGCCTTTCGGAGAAAACGGTTCTGAACGACTTGCATCCTATGGATCTGATTGGGACTGGCATGAGCAAACACCGGACAGGCATACGTCATGATAGGACGTATGCATGTCGTGTATATTCGGATTTTACATTTAAGGGAGAGCTTGCTGTGTTTATTCAGCAGGGCGTGGAGCCTACCGAGAGCGAAAGCGGCTCGCGAGCGAACCGACTTTATGTGCTCACTGAAGTTTAGGAACTGGTCGAGGATCACACCTAAGTATTTGGCTCGCTTCTCCCAAGGGATTGGCTTGCCGAACATAGTGATCGGGCGAGGGGGGGTGAATTGTTTATGCTGGCGAGCCCTGCGAAACAGGACTGCTTGACTTTTGTCGGGATTTACCTCAATCCTCCATTTCCTAAACCAATCGCCTAGTGCGTTGGCTGAGGTCTGGAGGGTATGAGCGATGCTAACGGGATTATGTCCCGAGTAGTAGATGGCCGTGTCGTCGGCAAATAGGGATAACTCTACTGGGGGCTTTTTGGGGATATCGCTAGTGAATAGCGTGAAGAGTGGGGGGGAGAGCACGGCGCCCTGAGGGACGCCGGCTCTGATAGGGCGGGGAGTGGAAAGCGCTCCTTCGATACGATATCTGAAGGAGCGGTTCGACAGGAAGTCTCGAATGATGAGCACGAGACGGTCCGGCACACCTAGTTGGTAAAGCTTATAAATTAAGCCATTGTGCCAGACTTTGTCGAAAGCCTTCGCTATATCAAAGAATAGGGCCCCCGTCACCAGACCGCGTTGAAAACGGCCGCTAATGTGCTCTACGATGCGGTGGGCTTGGTGGACACTGGAATGATGGGCTCTAAAGCCAAACTGTTCGTTAGGGATTAGGCTCTTGGCCTCGACAAAGTCCTTGAGCCGATTAAGAATAATCCGCTCGTAGACCTTGCCGAGGGCGCTGAGCAGACTAATGGGTCTATAGCTAGTCGGGAGGTTCTTGGGCTTTTTGGGTTTTGGGATACCTATCACTATAGCCTCTTTCCAAGCTTGTGGAAACAAGTTGTTGGACAAGGCGCCATTGAAGATGGCAGCCAGTAGGACTATGATCGTACGTGGGAGGAGTTTAAGTGCCCTAGTGGTCAGTCTGTCAGTCCCGGGAGCTTTCCTGGGTTTGAGTTTCTTGATGATCTCCTCCACCTCGTCTTCCGTGACGGGGGGGAGGGGAGCATCAGGGTCCTCGACAGGGGGTAGGGCAGATCTACGTTCGACCTCAGCATCCACGTGGGCAAGGTGGGCTGGGTCGACTGGTTGGGAGCTGGGAGAGCACTGTGCCTCCAGGCTGTCGGCTAGGCATTCGGCTTTGTCTTCGTCGTCGAAGGCAATGCTTTTGTCCGGGCGGATAAGGGGAGGCATTGAGGCAACTTCAGTGGCGCGCATATTCCGCTGAAGTTGCCAGAAGGCATGGTGGGTGGGTTCCAGTTCGCTCAGGGTCTTGTCCCAGCCGGCTTCACGCCACTCTCTGATGCTGTTACTTACTTTGCGCTGTAAGTACCGCATGAAAGTTTTGTTATTCTGGCAGGGGAAAGCTCTGTAGGCACGGACTGCTGCGTTCTTCTCAGTCAGCAGGGCCCGTACATCGTCCGGGAGTTTCCGGCGCCAGTGCTCTGACACCGGAATCTCCTTTGAACAGTCGTTCAAGACAGATTGCACGTGCTCCGTGAGTGAGTCGATCGCAGCCGTCGTGTCGGCGGCGGACTGGATGTGGTCGGGGATCTTGTCCAGGTGAGGAGACGTGTTGGATTTCAGCAATTCGCCTACTTTCCTCCAGTCAGTGATCACCTGTGTGGGAGGGGGGCGGTTAGGGTCATAGGGACCCGATCTCGGAGTTAACTCCAAGATCACCGGTCTATGGTCAGAGTCAAGTTCGTCTACCGTCTCTAAAGAGTGCAAACGTAAGTTCACATTCTTCAGGAGGGCAATGTCGAGTACGTCGGGCAAGTGGGATGGCTCGAACGGATAATGAGTAGGCCGCATAGGACCTATGATATCTATGTGGAGAGGTGTGCAAAGGTCGTATAGTACCTTCCCACGGGGGTTGGTAATACGACTACACCATGCGGGATGTTTGGCATTGAGATCCCCCGCTATAAGGACGGAGTCACTCATGTCAAGAAGGGCTGTAAGGTCGCTTCGTAGTGAGGCGTTTATCGAAGAATTTGAATCTACGTCGCTGTGCGGTGGGAGATACGCGGATACTATTGTGATAGAGGGATGGCCCGTCATGCCTAGCCGGCAAACGGATACCTCTAAGTGGGCAAGGGGCGGCGGATCCATAGGGATGCAGTGCAGGGAGTTCCTATAATATATTAGAGTGCCACCTCTGTGGCATCTAGTCCTATCGTTCCTAACTAGCCGGTAGTTGGCTACCTTGGGATCCCTAAGGTGGGGTTTGAGGAAGGTCTCTTGGACCAGAAGGATGTCGAGACTATGATCGCGAAGGAAAGTCGCGATCTCGTCCCGTTGATTGGTGATGCCATTGGCATTGAAGTAACCTAGCTTTAGGGATCGGGGCTTTAATCTCTTACTAGCCGTGTTATACATTATGGCTGTTTAAAAAGGTTATCAAATTGACTTTTGACATCGGGATACTTAGAGTATACCCGAATCAGGGAGTTGATGCTAGTGCAGGCCACGACCTCCTTTGCCATTTGGATGGCGCGGGGGGACTGGAAGAAACTGAATGTATTCCCAAGGATGAGGAATGCATCGAGTTCCGGCTCATCCGAGCGAGGGAGTGACTGGGGAGGAGGTGGGGGCTGAGAAGCCACAACAACCGGAGCGGAGGGCATGATGGGTTGATCCATCAGCCCAGGGACTTTCGGCCTTAGTGCCGGGAAGTTTTGGGCGTGATTCGCCGCCGTCCAAGGAGTTGGACGCTGGGGACTGAGGGTCTGGGGGAGCTCAGACGAGAGTGTAGGACACTCTCGTCCCTGGCGTGCGCTAGCGCGCGTTGCCAGTTTAGGGGCGGAGGTTTTCGGGGCTTTCGGACAGCCTCGGTAGTTGGCGGGGTGGCCGGATTGCCCGCACAGCACGCAGCTGGGCGGGTCTGGGCACTGGGACCTATCTTTTGGGCGACTGCACTCCGCGGTGCCGTGATCGCCCAGGCACTTTACGCACCGGGGTTTGCCGAAGCAATTCCGTTGCGCATGGCCGTACAACTGGCAACGGTGGCATTGGCCTACCGTGCCACTCTTGTGTGGCTTCTCAATGAGAATTCCTGAAAAACTGCATACAGTCTTCAGCGCAAAGATGGGGTGGGGACCTTCGGAGACGGGGTGGCAGATGACGAGGACGTTGTTAGACGCCCTGCCACCTCTGCCGTGCATACGGTGCACCTCAATCACCGGGATGTTCTGTGACTCTAAGTCGCAGACGATCTCGGTGGTGGGGATCTCACTGGGGATCCGGCAGAGGACCACCCGAACGGGCTTGCTCTCATGGAGCGTATAAGTGTGGTGGGGGATATTTCGAGCCTTGAGTAGCTTCGAAAGCGCGCGGTGGTCGTTAGCTGTCGCTAACCCTACTTTTATGCCGTTCTGAACGGCGCGGGCATTCGTGTAGGCGATGCGTTGCTCGCCACACGCTTTGGACACGTTTGTCCAAGCCCCCTTGTCATGGATGAAGATGGGTGGGGGAGGGATGGTCTTGCGCACTGAGGCGCTGACGACTGGGGTTTGGGTAGGGCTGGGCCTAGTGGCCGAGGAAGTGGAGGGCTGGCTCTGCACTAAGCGTGCTGGCTCGGGGGGGGAGGGTTTCTTGGCCTTAGGGGCCTGAGTGGAGGACGAGGCCTGCGACCTCTTCTTCCTCTTTCCCTCGACGAGGATAAACTCGTCGGAGGAAGAGGTTTGGTCGGAGGAGTGCTCGGACTCCGCTCGCTCCGAGCGCTCAGAGTGTATGCTCTCTGCGCGCTCCGAGCGCTCGCCGTCCGAGCCCTCTTTTTCTTGTTCCTCCTCCTCAGAGTCCATTTCGACGTCTGGGGGGGAGGGGGACCTATCTGCGATGGGCGCGGGGGTGGGACCTAAATCTGGCTGCGGGGTGGGAAACACCGCGGGGGGTATGGAGTCAATCTCCTCCTCATACTCCCTTTGTAGGGCGGGGTTTTTAGATAAGATCTTTCCTAATATATCGGTTGTTCTATTTAACCGAACCGTTAGGGATTCTACTTTGGACATGAGATCCTCAATCCTGTCCTCCATATTGGAGGCGACAATGGTGGGCATCCTAATCTCCTAACCCTAACATAAGCGCCTCGAGGAGACACGTCAAACGTGAGCTCCCCGAGCAGACGGTCCCCAAAGAGCCCTGCCCCGGAGTTTCTCCTAACACTTCGCTACCGAGAAGAGAAACCCAGACAAACTCGGTAGCTGTGTTGCCGTCTGATGTGGCCTGAGGGGCCCTATTTGCCTAACCCTCCGGGCGGGAATGACCCGGAGGTGAGTTCGCTCCCTGCGGGGATAGCAGGGAGGTGTGTGCCTAATGGTGTGCCCTAAGCTTGTAATCCGATCGCCAATCTCAATGTGCGTACCGGGCCCTATTGGGTCTAGTGCGAAGGGGTAGATACACCCAACCGACACTAGGTGTGTATGCTGTGAAGAGAACTCAGTGACTAGGTTTGACTAGGAGATCCCCCAAGGCCAAAACCTAGCACTCGACTCCAATTGACTGCTTCACCCTGAAGGGGATCAGCGGGTGCGTCGGGTCAGCACCCCCTTGGTATTGTTGACACCGTGAGGTTTCCAACCAAGGACCACGAAACTGTGGTTTTACCCTGAAGGGGCCAAACCAAATTGTTTTGACAATCTCTGTTAGAGAAACACGATATCCTTCACCGCCTCGAAAAAGGCGGATCCGGACCAGGCGTCGTAGTCGGCGACTACGAGTGACGTCACGGCGGGCGTGACGAACGGAGCGATGACTCAGGCACGGAACGATCGAGAGCGCGGAGCGGCACGACTGTCGCGGGCGAGCGTCGGAGCAGAATCCGACTTCACCTCCTAGGCGTCACGTCATGTCATATACTACCACAACAAAATCGTGACGCACTTGAAGTAAAAATGTAAAAAATGTATTGATTGTACGTAGGTAATCTCCATAACTACTAAATTGATTTAAAACAATTTACTGTTAAAAAAGAAAGCTACATTATTCCTGAGTAATAGACTACTTTTATCCAATATTACTCCAGCATATTATTTTTGTATAGCATACGGGTAGGCACCCGTACGGATGATCACTCTGCTAGCAGCTATGGTAGTGTATTGGAACGTTGACATAATCCTCACATATTTTAATTTAAATCAATGTTACATAAATAGTGCTAATTGGCCCTGGCCTATTACATATTTTATATGTAATTTCTATTATTAATTTAGAAGTGTTTCGGGTGTTGGCGAAAAGTCACCAATAGTATTAAACTGCAGCATTTTACTTTATATAATATTTTTATAATGTTTTTGTATATTCATAATCGTATCTTATCTTTTTATACTTTTATGTGTAAAATAAGGTTAAGTTAATCTAAAATATTTAATTAATTTATCGCTTTATTATTAACGCGAAGAACATGAAATTATTTCGCTGATTATTTATTATTGTGATAGAGTGACGTATCACTTTTGTTATTTTTGGAAAGATTTTAAGAATGTTTTTACGCAAATATGAGTTGATTTTGTTTTAATAGGTACTTATTTCTGGTGGATGGATTTGATTGATCTTTTACCCTTTAAACCAGAAATCTTCCCTAAATTTTATATGAATTTACCTACGTTAGATAGTTATAGGAATACGTAATACCTTTCCTGATATTTTAGAAGAAAATAAGGATATCTGATGTATGTATGTATGTCGGGTAAGTATCCGCAACTCCACAACCAAGCGCGTATTTTGTTTTTAAATTTAGCTTTGTATCATTTATGGATATGTTTATTTTAAATAAATTACTATTAACAGCATTAATGAATTTGTTAACTTTCCAATTTTTTTTTTTTTTGTTTAATAGGTTCGCGTTTGACCACCATCTCACCTGATGGTAAGTGATGATGTGGTCGAAGATGGAGCACGCTTACCTAAAAGTAACCTATTCACTCTTGACTTAAAGACTCCTAGGTTATATCTATCGGGAAACACAGACTCCGACAGGGAATTCCACTCCTTAGCCGTACGCACAATGAAGGTATTCCCAAAACGTTTTGTGCGTATGGGTGGTATGTCCACCATGTAACGATGGCGCTTCGCCGTTTAACATAAGTTACTTTATTCTGAAGCTACAATGTTTACATAAAACTATTCTTTGTTTATATTTATAACACTGTATTTATACTCAATGCTTATTTACATTAATCTAAATATAACATTATTTTTGTATTTTTTAATCGTTTTTTTATTGTTCCTGTAAAGTTTGACATTTTATGCTTTGCTCTGCCGGCTCTAGATATTTTGTGACGTACAGAAATACTTCGCATTTTTAAATGTTATCAGAAAATATTAACTATTTCTTGTTTTTATGGCATAGTTTTAATTTTAATAACATATTTAGTCGTTCATAATATTATATTGTTTATTATCAGAGTAAATATGAAACAATTTCATGTAATGATAAAATTATATTTCCCGTTCGTCACAGGATCACTTTTCCTAAAAAAAAACACCCGCAAACTTTAACTTAGTAAAGCCTAGACTAGAACATAAAACTGAAGTCTAATAAAAAACTTACAAAATTATTTTGGTAACAGCTGAGCAACAGATGCTTTGTGTGTCTAAACTGTTGTCTATACTAACATTATAAAGAGGTTTTGTTTGTAAGTTTGTAAGTACGGGGTAATCTCCGGAACTAATGATCCAATTCTGAAAATTATTTCTTGAGTAGCAAGCTGCATTACTGGGGAGTGCTGCAGGCTATCAACTATTTCGAAATCCAAGCAGACGAAGTCGCGGGCGAAGTGCTAGTGTAAGTATAAAACTACACATTCTAAATACTTAACAAATAATAAAGAACCTCAGGAGCTAGTACACGATACCACGGACATGCTTATCTATACTCATATCATAAAGTGGACAAGTCTGGTTGTTTGTTTAAACGCGCTAATCCTTCAAAGTAATGGGTGGATTTGGATGAAATTTGGAAAGGAAGCAGGTTGAAGCTTGAGGAAGGTTGTAGGCTACTTTCTACCCGACTTAAAAAAATAAGGGTTATGTTTTTATCGTAATTGTGTCCACGGGAGCGAAGCCCTGCGCAGCGGCTAGTAGGTAATAAATAGGTTAGTGGATCAGTGTGCTTAGGCAAGCATAATATGAATAATTCAATACGATTGAAATGGAGAAGACTTATAAGTCAACTGTATTTCCACATCCGTACCGCTCACTGCGTTTTTTTAGACCGAAGAGAAGATGGATTGATTATGTGAAGAATTATATGAAAGACAGTCGAGAATGGAGTAAGAAAACGTGTTGCGCCGACCCCAAGTAAAAGTTAAGTACAGGAAGATCGTGGTGTGATAGTAGTTTCAGAGTATCAGTAAACAGTTACAGAGTTTGTTGCATACTTTCCACTGGTCCCAATAAGCAGTAATGCTAGCGAAGGAGGAAGGTGAACGCGCAAAGGAGAGGCTACTCTCTTCGTCACCGCCTTCCAGCCGCCGCGGGAGACGCCCCGGGCGTCAGGGATCATGAGCCGATCTCCGGCCACCACAGGCGCGGGCTCGCGGATGTCGAGCAGGGGTCGCTCACCGTCCGGTGAGGAGCAGGCCCGGGTCGGCGGCGCGTCGTGTTCCGCGCGCGCCTAAAAGAGTTGTGCGCACTAGTGACGGGGGCCCACAGGGCCATTCCTTGTCGGGATCGCAGGAATGTTCTAACGAGTCTGCAACCTTCCGCTTCACCCAGAGCGGGAGAAATCATTGGATGATTTTCCGACCCAGAAAAAAATTCTGCAGACCGACGCATTCAGCAACACAATAACATCGTCACGTGTAACCGGATGCGGCTGAGTGTTAGTGTAGTTGGAGCGACTGCCTTTCTGACCTCATCAACCCAGCAGTTGGGTTGGGTTGTTACCCAACTGCTGGGTACCAACCCAACAGGTACACGATACCGCTAGACCAGTGTCTCATTTACTGGCTTCTGACACACATGCTTTCCGAAGCACGAGGCACGGGAGTATCACACCGCCAAATTTCTAACTCCTAGCTACTGGTGAAAAATTATATTATATATATATATATTTATAGAAAAACCAATACAACATTTTACCTGACCCAGGAATCCAAAAAAAAATCAGAATGCGACAACTTTAAATTATAACCGAGAGGATTGGAACAAGAAAAAAATTGGCCAAGTGCGAGTCAGACTCGCCCATGAAGGGTTCCGTAGTAACTATAATAATATAATATAATATGTATGACGAATAAAAAAAAAACTTAAAAATTTCTTAAAACTAGCTTATTTACATTTTTACAACTACGCTAAATAACTTTGTTTGTATGAATTACAAAGTTATATTTGCGGTTTCAGAAAATATGCTGTATCTCAAAAACTGCTGACCCGATTTCGTTCAAACTAATTTTGTTTGAAAGTTTATATTAAGATCTACAGAAATATGTTTTTGTAAGATTTTTAACTCCATTATTATAGAAGTTAGAGGGGGGGACACATTTTACCACTTTGGAAGCTTATATCTTTCAAACGATTGAGTTTATGAAAAAGTGGTTCTAGAAACCCTTATATCATTCTTAAATACCTGTCTATATATACCACACAAGCATAGGTTTCATGAAAAAAAAATATTTTCAGCTTTAATTCCATGTATGGGGAGCCCCCTTTATTTTAAATATTTATTAAAAAAAAATCTTAAAATCGGAAAGCGGTTTACAGAATACATCTACCTACTAAGTTTCACATGTATGGTCTAAATAGTTTCGGAATAAAATGGCTGTGACATACGGACGGCCGGACAGACGGACAGACAGACAGACAGACAGACAGACAGACATATCGAAACTATAAGGGTTCCGTTTTTTTCCATTCGGCTACGGAACTCTAAAAACACCGAATCAACAAAGTATGCATACGAGCAGAATGTCAATTTTTTATAACCTCAGGATAACAGATCAATACTTTATTTATTGATAATAGGCTCGCGACACCCTCTGTCCTAATGGTAAACGATGATGTGGTCGAAGATGAAGCACGCTTACCTAGAAGTAACCTATTCAACTTAAAGACCCCCAGGTAATAGCTAATTTAAGTAATCATTATTTATTTTTTCAGGACTCTAGCTAAATGAGTGTTCTTATACGAATAAATACTAGCTTCTGCCTGCGGCTTCACTTGCGTTTTTCGGCGAAAAGTTTAGCGTATGTCACTCAGTGATAACATAGGATTCTGCTCGTTATCATCTGCTAAGCCTTCCCAGCGGTGTCAGGGTTGGTTTCCAGACTAACAAGATGCACTCGGGTCCACAACACAGTGGTTGGGTAACACGATACCCTGTAGCAACACTGGTGACAGATTCTCTGGTTTTGACTACCCTGTAACGAATGTCTTACATATACAAATGGCAGCCGGGATCAACCGCTTAACATGTCTTCCGGGACACGGAGGAGTCTCCACATGAGTACATGCTCACCCATCCACGGACAGCGTTGCTTAACCTTAGAGATCGATCCGTGCAGCTGTTGTTACTGAGGCGGTGGGGGGGGGGTGAGGGGCTCGTGGCTAGCACTCACGAACGCATTTTACGGCTGAAATAATTTGAACATCAGATCAGTATTTTCTAAAATTACTTCCTCTAACAAACTCACTCACAAATTGTGTCTACCTCTTATAATATTATTAAAGAAAATAGATAATTGCTTAATTTGTTTTGTTTATTATTCACACACTAAAACTATTACTAACATATTTAAAACTCTTTCACGACTTATATTATTAAAAGAAACGCAGAAACTATTACCTATTATCTTGTATGATCCGCGTGCTATTATGTGAGAAGCACAATGCATTTCACTGAGAGCCCCACGAGGCAGAATTGTTCGGGCTTCGTTTAGTACCAGAGGCAACCTGGAAGGACATGATTTGTAAACTGAAGGTTCTAATAAGTTTACTGCTTCAAGGATATTTTCCAAATAAATCTGTTTCGGAGAATTCTTTATAGAATTCAAAGATGGAGCCAAGATGGAGCATCTGTGTCATCACTTACTGAAATTTAATTGTGTCATTATCTTTTGTACAGCTCTTTTTATAATGTAAATGTTAAAACACTGTATTCTGTCTTTGATCGTTTTATATTTCAATTGTTTTTGATGTCTTATTACTTTGTATTGTGTTAAATGGTCTTCTTGTTTTAGTTGTCCTTGTAATCCGGTACCGCGGGATCTCGTTAGAACATTCCCGCAGCCCCGGTAGGCAATGATATCGAGCCCCGTCAATAGTGCTGACTGCTTTTTGAGGCGCGCGGGGAACACGAGGCGCCGACGACTCGAGTTACTAGACGGTGAGCTACCCCTGCTCGGCGCCCACTAGCCTGTCTACGATGACCAGAGATAGGCTTGCAATCTCCGTCTCGGCGTTTCCCGTGGCGGTTGTGGCGTGAGGAAGAGAGTTGTCTCCCCCACACGCGTTCAGCGTCCTCCTTCACTAGCATGTCTGCTTCGCACGCGGAGGCGACTGTATCCCATTTCCGCTCGCCCCGCACCATGGTCTGAAGCAGGGCGAGCGCAAGAGGTCGCCGCCGCCGATCGCCTCCACGAGGAATGTTAAATGTTAATACAATCAAATGAAATTACAAAATATTTTATGTTCGAAAATATATTATCAAACGCCCCAAACTAGTGCACACGAAGTGACGATGGAGTCAGTGTTATGCGAAGTGTCGAAACTAAAAAAAAAATTACTCAACAAGCCTACGTCCCCACTGCTGGGTTATAAGCCTCCGCTCTATAAGAGGGAATAGGCTGAAATCCACCAAACAATAAATGTTTAAATTATTTCATCTTCACATGACTTGCAAAATATATTTAAATATATTGCTCATTGTCTGAAAATACGAATCAATGAATCCTTTATTACTAAAACGAACCAATTCTGTATTGGATGCCGAATTAACTGTTAAAAACTCATTACGAACATTCAGAATGTAATGTGTTTGGCCATTTTCTTTTTGGAGATACTTTGAAATTATTAATTATTTTAGAAAAAAATTGCTCTAGGTATGAGTTAGTCATTAACGAGTATTTTTATTTAACACAAAGAACGTTATATATTATACGAAATAAAAGTAGGTCAGTGAAATATAAACCAGGTGATCAGTCAAAAACATTTTTTGGTTAAAAAAAACTAAAACTCATCCTTTTCGTATCTCAAATAAAATATGCCGCGACGCAGTTAAACATTCTGGAAATGGAATGTGACCACATCAGCCAAAATGTTGTATAATAAAACATTTTAATATCTGCTTAGAAATCATGTTTAAAATCGAGGACACATTTTCATAACAGCTCAACACCGAATGACAGTTACAGAGATTACCCACCTTACATTACCCCAAAAATACGGAACCTTTATAAATTAAACCTATTTTTTTCCTCTTTTATGAACAAAGGATTTCCACTGCATGGATTAGAGTATTTTTGTTAAAACTCTCACCTCCTTTACAATTTATGATGACAATACGAAATGAGAAAAATATTATTATCTTTTTATTTTGTGTTACAGGAAAGCTGAAATTTGTTGCCGTATATAGAGGTATCGGTTCGCTGCTTGTTTACTTTTTAAATTGACGTTTTATTAATACGCGTTTTTATTATTGTTCATTGAATAAAAATCCGAAGTCATAATTACTATATGAGGTAGCCTTTCAACAGAAAGTCTATTTTCGAATTTAATTAAAAATCGTTTACATTGAAGTTGCTATTTGTCCTTATTTAGAGTGTCTCACACCTATATTTAGGTAACTATACTTCGTTGTATAGATGTTAGGTCGTCGCCCGCGATTCTAGTGCACACCATATTAGACCACAGTGGAATTGGAATAAGGCTGATTTTCAACTGTTATATTTTAGGATTCTTTCCATTGACTGGAGTATGATGTACGGAATGCATGATTTAGAAGAAATGTTGAACTTCTTTTATGATAATATTAATTGTACTATTAATGAGTGCGTACCCCGGAAAAAGCTTAGTAGTGGAAATTCGCGGTATGTATACCCAGTATGGTACACGAGAGATATAATAACAAATATACAAATTAAAGCCAGACTTCACAAAAAATTCAAAAAAACTAAGTTGGATAATGATTATCACAAATTTGCGGAATGTAGAACTCTTATAAAAAAGTTGATAGAAACTGCGCATATACAACATAAAAATAAATTCAGTATCAATTTGTAAAGGATCCGAAATCGTTCTGGCAGTATATAAGATCGAAAAGAAAAACACTAAATAAGCAGAGTATCATAAAAGAAGGTCAACATCTAACAGATGATGAGTGTGCTGTGCAGTTCGCTGACTTTTTTGAGTCTGTGTACAGCAAGGAGCCACCTAAACTGGACGCGTGCGCGGCGGCGGCGGAGTTCGGCGCGACCAGTGCACGGGTACACGTTGAGACGCTGAGTCTCGCGGAAGTTCAGCAGGCGCTTGGGAGTCTCAAGCCAAAACATTCGTCTGGCCCAGACGGGATACCAGCGTTTCTGTTTCGAGACTGCGGGAGGGTACTGGCGGAGCCATTACTTCACATTTTTAATGCATGTTTAAAACAAGCCACGTTCCCTCAAAGGTGGAAGATCACGCGCGTTGTTCCGGTTCCTAAAGGAAAACCAAGTTCAGATACCTGTAATTATAGACCGGTGGCTGTACTCTCCACGCCTGCTAAAGTACTCGAGTCGGCTATTCAGCGCTCCGTTCAGGAACAAATGCGTGCGCGTCTATCAGATGCGCAACATGGATTCCGACCTGGACGCAGCACTGCTACAAACCTTATTAACTTTATGGTACAGGTGGTGCCGGCAGTAGACTCGGGGGTACAGGTAGATGCTGCGTACTTCGATTTTAAAAAGGCGTTCGATACGGTGGATAATGACATCTTGTTAAGGAAGCTCGCGAAAATTGGATGTACACTACCTCTGCTACAGTTTTTCGCTAGCTATATGAAGGATCGCCAGCAATATGTCGACTACAATGGCTGTGTATCTCAACCATATTACACGAGATCGGGCGTGAGCCAGGGCAGCAATGTAGGGCCTCTCGAGTTTATTGTAATGATAAATGACTTGCCGGAAGTCGTCAGACATGGGACTTGTTTATTGTTTGCGGATGACCTGAAATTGCTGCTCGAGGTTTGGGATCACTCTGATTGTGAACACTTACAGGAAGACATTAACAGAGTGGTCGAATGGAGCAATGACAACAAACTGCATTTTAATGTTGCTAAATGTTCGGTGATGTCGTTCACTCGCGCGCGAACTCCCTTGAGTTATCAGTACAAGGTTGAGGATGTGCCGATGCAACGAGTGTCTCAGGTACGAGACTTAAGGGTAGTCTTCTCTCAGGAACTAACCTTCCGTGAGCATATCAATAGGATATGTAAGAAGGCATACAGAAACCTAGGTTTCGTACTCAGGCAGTCCCAAGGATTCACCAACATCACGACACTACGAGTACTATATGACGCATTAATTAGAAGTCACCTCGAACATAGCGCATTCATTTGGGCTCCTCATGAGGCAAAATATAGTGTTATGTTGGAACGTATCCAAAACAAGTTCACGAGACACTTGTATTACAAGCTGTATGGGGTATATCCATTATACCCATTGATGTACCCTACACTATTTGTTCTGGGTATGGTAGGGTATAACACTCTAAGAGTACGACGGGAGTTTTCGCTCGTAGCGTATGTAGTGAAACTACTACGTGGCATGGCGCATAACCCGGGAGTGCTGCGACACCTACAGCTGTGTGTGCCCGACCGGTACGTGTGGAGGCGGCACCGCCCGCCCCTGCTCGCTGTGCCTGCAGCCAGGACCAACCTACTGGCGAGAACTCCTCTCACTAGAGCCGTACGCGTGGTGAATGAGGTTCACGGGAGGGTTGATGTATTGTGGTGCAACTTGAGTGAATTCGCAAAAGTTTCACTATATGTAATAAGCTATTCAGATTAAGATATTTTTTAACTAGGTATAAGGTGTAGATTTAGGATTTAATTAGTAAGGCCATTCTGTCGCATTGGATCATAGATCTGTAATGATAGTGTAGGTAAGATTGTTATAAATAAATAAATAAATAAATGTTTGCAACTTTATAACGCCAAAAAAGCTCAACTAATCTGGATGGAATCAGTCACATAATAATATAGGTATAGATTATAGTCTGATTAGCACAGAGGTTACTTTTAATCTTGAGAATATTTGTTATTCCCGTGTATAGATTTATCAAAACTGTACGCTTTCGCTACTAAGCCCGCTGAACCAATATTCATGAAATTTTAATGTATGGAGATAGTTGAAGAGTCGCGATCAAAAATAGGGTAGTTTTAAAAATAATAAACCTCTAATATATTTGGGGATGAAAGTTTATTCGAACAAAGTGGCGGGCAACAGCTAGGTAGGTAGTTTACAACAAATACGACTATATACGTTGTCAGTCTGTAACGTATTTAAAATTGGTGAGCAGGTATACTTAAAAGGTATACTTCAAAAAATTGTTACATTTTATTATAGGTTAATCGTAGTTGAGGTTAGATTTATTAATATAGGTAGGTTATAATATTCTTTTTCACTTTTTAGTGCTTTTAGGGATTTTGAAGTCGGTTTTTTTTGCAATTCTTTTTTATATTTTAATTTTTAGTGACATATTTTTAATATTATAAAATATGGGTAGGCCTAGTAAAGATGCTTCTAGGAAGAGAAAACTGCGTCTAACTGAGACTGAAAATGGAAAAGGGAAACGAATAAAAGAAATTAGGGAAAGAAATACTCAACGCATTTCGAATGAGAACCCTGACCAGCGCGAAAACAGACTATCAAAGCAGAGGACCTACATGTTACGTAACATAGATTGAATAAGGAAAGTCAAGAAGGGTATAATCATCATCATAGTTTGATTCGTACTCGATTGGCCACTGAAAGCCAAGAAGATTACGATCATCGTATATCTTTAATTCGCAATCGATTAACTAACGAGAGTCAAGAAGATTACGATCGCCGTCTATCTTTAATACACCCTCCACTAGCCAGCGAAGAGGAACGGTCACAAGGATTGAGTGGTCTAGGTATTCGTTCTAGTCGGAGACTCCTTAATGAATAGCCAGAAGCCAGAGTCGAAAGATTAAATGTCGTTCGAGAAACAGCAAGGAATAAAAGAAATATGTTAAGTACCAAACAATCTCGGGAGGTGATCAACATTTTTGCAGACGTACCATGTGCAGTATGTAATAAGGCTTTGTATCCACAACAGTAAATTTGCAAACAACGATTTACAGCTTGATTTTGCCCACAGAATTAGTAGGTAATATAATAATAACTTGTTCTCGCTGCTCCAATAATATAAGAAAACGCAAAACACCACCCCAAGCATATTATAAGTTAACTGTTAGTGCTATACCGCAGGAATTAGAAGATTTAACGGAAATCGAAAGACGATTTTTGTGTAGAGTAGTACCATTCCTCAAAATAATAAAGCTACAAAACCGTTTCAGTCAATATTCAGTCAGTCAAAGGGCAAGCAATATTATTTGCTCAAGATGTTGTTGAGCTTGCGGAACAATTGCCACATCGGTCTAACCAGACTAGATTAATTTTAGTAGTGGAAAGCTTAGAAAACGTTCAACGTTCCAGAGAGTTCATAATAAAATCAGATAGATTACTCGTAAATAGGGCTTTAAATTGGTTGATGACAAATAATATTTTATATAGAGACTTGTGTCCACATTTTTACAGAAACATAGACATTACTAAAATTGTGCAAGTAGTTGACGAATCAACAATAAACCGAAATTCTGGAATAATTACATCTGTTAATTAATACACCAATTTAAATGAAAATGTGGCTATTCTTCGGGGTTCAATTCATCAAGGAGATGAAAGATTTAGGTACAAATCACATGGTAGGCAATGGACTGCAATTGAAACTATTTCTTGTATAGCTTTTTATAGCCATGATTCCAATTTATTGTGCAAAAGTGACATCGACTGCATAGTTATTACAGGAGATAACTATTACCACGACTGCATCAACACTCGACCACATCTTAGCACTGGCGAAGTAAATCCGTAATATCTTGCTGCTACTGAACTTCTATCACGGGATGTTTATAACAGACAAACATTCAATATAACCGGCTACGAATAACCTATGTATTTACAATGGCCATGTAACTAATGACGACAGGGAAAACGGTATTCCTAACTTAAAAAATGCGTTAATACTTTTTTTAGAGAACATGCTTTCGGTTTGTTAACAAGAAATTCTTCAAAAATAGCTGTGCATAGCAAATTTCAGTCTGCATATTGGCTGTTTGATTCTCATGCACGCGGCGCTAAAAGTGTTAAAGCACAATTAAGAGGTACTTCCTGTTGCATGTGGTTTAACAATATTGATAAACTACACGATATATTATGCCAAAATTTTGTTGTCAAAGGGGCCGTGAACCGTGACTATACATTAAATGTTTACTCATTAACATCGTTACAAATTACTCCAGAAATGCCCGTTCCAGGGCATGCATCCTTCAAGATAATAATATACCAAGCGCTACTAATGGACAAGCGGGTCCAGAACATGCCCCAACTGGTAACGAGCACCGAGCACTAGTCGAGATAAGGACTATAGAAACTACAAGACAGTATGCTTCGTAATATTGACGAAGTAGTATACCAAATTTAGATAGTGTTATAGACTTGTCTAATTCTCTCTTAGAACCCCAATTAAGACTGGCTGAATCACGAGAAAAACTGCACCATCCTTAAATTTAGAACAAGAGCGCAGAATAGAAGACCTTGCATGGTACTATCTTTTTCCGGATGGCAAAAATGGGTATCAAGTAAAAAGAGAAGTTTATATAACACCATTGGACTACTTTCTAAGCCGCGTAATGGGTACTGATAAACGTTTTCACAGAAATTATTATTTTTTTTATGCCTTATCAGTGGTTGAGTACATTAGAGCGAAGTCGAGTGTTTCAGTATCCTGTCGAATGCGCCAAGACCAAGGAGAACATACTCCTCGAGGTCTTGTTGAAAATATGCATTTAACGATGAGAAATATAAATAAGAGGATCCGCTTCATATTAGCAAAGATGCTGTTCAGAGCTTTTTGCGATGGTCAGGACATTGGGTCTTCCTACGTGCCACGTAGGAAGACCATGTAGTACATGGTTTTTAACATTTTCTTGCAATGACTTGCACTGGCCTGAAATGATGAAAGCATTGCTATTAGCAAAAGATAGAGGAAGCCCTCATCTTCATCTGTTGGTTTGGTGTAGCAATGTTCCCGATTTTACAACCCCAGAAGGTATCAGTGTTATTGAAAAAGTAGTATCATGCAATGCGAACCCGGAAAATGTTGAATTAAAAGACCTAGTAAATAATGTACAAATTCATAAGCATACTAGCACTTGCTACGAGAACCAAGATAATCAAACTTGTCGGTTTGCTTTTCCAAGGGCACCTAATGACTCTACAACTTGTTTAGGCCCTGATAAAGCCTTGGCAAACCATGGTCGATTTTGCATTTTAAAAAGTACATCAGATGAAACTGTGATTAACAATTATAATTCAGAACTTATATTTCTATGGGAGGGAAATATAAAGGTACAACCTTGTGGCAACGTCCCGGCTGTCTCATATTATGTTACAAAATACGTAAGCAAATGAGAACCTCATGACACAGGGGAGGTTAACTAAAACGAGCGTCGATAACTAAAGCTAAGAGAGAAGGTGGTACCGTATGGAATCAGTTATTCTCGGTAGCAATGGCCAGTTTGTCTCAACGCTTGGTAAGTGCTCCTGAATGTGCGTATAGGCTATAATAAACGATGCAATTTATTTGTTGTCATTCCTTCAAATCTGAGTGGTGCATGCCTTAAAAGCCTACTTCGTACATAAGTTTAAACGGTTCTCATATGATTTGACCAGTAAGAATTGTATGCACTTTAAAAGAGACTGCCTCTAAGTTTGTTTCTTTCTTCGGTAGTCAGCTGGATAACCCTGGCCCCATCTCAGTTTAAAGAGAACAAAAAGATTGTCTTGTATACATTTTCAACGATCATCAGAAAAACAACCTACCCGATTTTTCAATAAAAAACAAATATCAAACGATATTTTTTTTCACAGAAGATTTTATTGACATTATTGAATCAAAATTAAAGAAATGTTTATGAAACAAGTAGCAATATTTTACGTACGGAAAAATACCAAGTATGTTCTCACTCGCCCACCCTACGCAAAGATTTGATTGGTTAGCGAGGAGACAAAGGAACAGCTTCTTATTATATCTACATTTTCCTCGAATGAACACAGGCTTCTCAATTACGTGGCTTTATTTCTTATAACGCGCTCTAAGGTCCCAACGGATTGAAAATATTTGGACGCCAATAAGTTAACTGAAAAGGAAACTGAAATAAATCGGTAAAATATTTGATATAAAACTTCTTCGCAATGTTCGACTTCGCATTGTATTTTTTTTTTTTTTTTTAGGTAGGGCCACTCGCGGTAGATCAGCTCACTAAGGCTGTGCGTCTACTTAACCAGACTGTCCTGTGGTGACGTCTAATAAATTAAAGGCCCCCAGCCCGGGCTTACAAACTAAAGTTTACTTACAGCTAATGACCGCACGCTAAGGGCACTCGCTGTGGAGTACGGGCCTCGGCATAGCGGGGTCATTTTGGGAGGGACAGGCTGGGTCGTATTTAGGGGAGTATTTATTGCTACTGGCTCAGCATCGCGGGCTGGCTCGTTTTGCAAAGGTCGGGGAGGATTTGCATTACAAGTACGCGGACGTCGCGATGGGCCTCGTCGGCGAGGCCGGAATACGGAACGCGTTTTGTATGTGTATTTTCTAAGAGTGCTGGTTTCCCTACTGCTCTCTTGTCGGATGGTGGTGGAGTCGTCGGGCTCGTCTAGGACGTGACGCGGGCGACGAACCCAAGACATTTGGGAGGGTCTGTATCGGGCGGCCGATACGATCAGGGGGTTGGTGTGGGTATCAGCAGAGGTGAAGTAACGCACTGACATGCGTTTCAACACTTGCTTTATGGTCGGGAGTTTGAGGTCTACGTGGAGATCCTCGTTCCTCAAGAACCAGGGCGCACCCGTGGCCTTTTGGAGAAAACGGTTCTGAATGACCTGCAACCTATGGATCTGATTGGGACTGGCTTGAGCAAACACCGGACCGGCGTAAGTCATGATGGGACGTATGCACGTCATGTAAATACGGATTTTACACCTAAGGGAGAGCTTACTGTGCTTATTCAGCAGGGCGTGGAGCCTACTGAGAGCGAAAGCGGCTCGCGAGCGAACCTTCTTTATGTGCTCAATGAAATTGAGGGACTGGTCTAAGATTACACCTAAGTATTTGGCTCGCTTCTCCCAAGGGATTGGCTTGCCAAACATAGTGATCGGGCGGGGGAGGGTGGGCTGCATACGGCGAGCCCTGCGAAACAGGACTGCTTGACTTTTGTCGGGGTTTACCTCAATCCTCCATTTCCTAAACCAATCGCCTAGTGCGTTGGCTGAGGTCTGGAGGGCAATGTAATCGGGACTTTTTCCCGAGTAATAGATGGCCGTGTCGTCGGCAAATAGGGATAACTCTACTGGGGGCATGTTGGGGATGTCGCTAGTGAATAGCGTGAAGAGTGGGGGGGAGAGCACGGCACCCTGGGGGACGCCGGCTCTGATAGGGCGGGGAGTGGAAAGCGCTCCTTCGATACGATATCTGAAGGAGCGGTTCGACAGAAAGTCTCGAATGATGAGCACGAGACGATCCGGCACACCTAGTTGGTAAAGCTTATAAATTAAACCATTGTGCCAGACTTTGTCGAAGGCCTTCGCTATGTCGAAGAATAGTGCCCCCGTCATCAGACCGCGTTGAAAGCGGCCGCTAATGTGCTCTACGATGCGGTGGGCTTGGTGGACACTGGAATGATGGGCTCTAAAGCCAAACTGCTCGTTAGGGATTAGGCTCTTTGCCTCGACAAAGTCCTTGAGCCAATCCGCTCGTAGACCTTGCCGAGGGCGCTGAGCAGACTAATGGGTCTATAACTAGTCGGGAGGGACTTGGGCTTTTTGGGTTTTGGGATACCTATCACTATAGCCTCTTTCCAAGCTTGTGGAAACAAGTTGTTGGACATGGCGCCATTGAAGATGGCAGCCAGTAGGACTATGATCGTACGTGGGAGGAGTTTAAGTGCCCTAGTGGTCAGTCTGTCAGTCCCGGGAGCTTTCCTAGGTTTGAGTTTCTTGATGATCTCCTCCACCTCGTCTTCCGTGACGGGGGGGAGGGGAGCATCAGGGTCCTCGACAGGGGGTAGGGCAGATCTGCGTAGTCTACTAGGACTCTCATCCATCCTGGATCGATTGGACCCCAGGATACGTTATTGTGTTGACGCTTATAAGAGGCAGAATTCATTTCAAATTGATGATAGCCTCGCGTTTGACCACCGTCTCACCTGATTTTAATCGAAAATGAGGTCGACAATTAAGCACGGTTCCCTTTTCCTGCTGAACTTAAAGACCCTCAGGTTATAGCTATCAGGAAATACAGACAATCCAGCAGTGAATTTCACTCCTGAATTATACGCAAAATGAAAATATGAGATAAGTAAGGTGGTCAGTGGTTTGGGATGAAATTATGACAACAATCGCATACATTGTACAAGTCACTAAATTTAAAGAACCATTATTAAATCAACAGAAGTTGGATTTTTAACGAACCAGTTTAGATTTTTTGTTGTATATTATGGGTGTAAATAAATCAGTGTCCGATAAATCTTGAAGCTTTAATAAATAGACAAACGAGCACAATACACAGTAAGCTATTTTTCATGGCGAACACCAAAGACAAAAGACAACTCACATTAGTGATGTTTTACAACCTCACTAAATACTAGGGATGTGCAGGGAATCAGATTCAGCATGAGTGATTATTCCTAACACCCTCCCTTAATCACTACATGCTAACTTACAACCAGTCCTTAAACTAACTAACTTAGGTTTCGGTAAACACTTGGTGAACAAGTCTGCGGGCTGGTTCCCTGTAGCAATATACAAAATATTTATCTTATAAAACTTAATTATATCTCTTACATACTTTAGTTTTATATCTAAATGTTTCAGTCTAGCACAATTATTATCATTCAATATAGCCTTAATTGCAGACTGATTATCCTCAAAGATAGACATATGAATAGTTTTACAATTTAAAACTTCTTTTGTTATATTATAAAGTACAATTAAATCTTGAACAGCCTTAGCTAATGACAAAATCTCTGCCTCAGTAGAGGACAGTGCAATAGAACTTTGCTTCTTTACACACCAAATTACAGGACAGTCAATAAAGAAAATTATATAACCAGAAACAGACTTTCTATCCTTTACATTAGATCCCCAATCTGCATCTACATAAACATTTAAGTTAACCTCATCAGGAACATACTTTTGAAATATTAATTTAAGCTCTGATGTTCCCTTTAAATAACGAAGAATTCTCTTTAGCCCAACCCAAGCAGCAACAGTTGGTCGCTCTTGAACTTGGCTAAGACAGTTTACAGAATACAAAATATCAGGTCGAGAAGTCATTGACAAATACAACAATGCACCTACTAGTTCACGGTAAGGACCATAAAACTATTCACCATCAACAAAATCTGATGCAGTAGACTTAGGAACTAAAGGAGTGTCACATGGCTTACATTCTGTCATTTTAAATCTAGCTAATACTTTATCAATATTACCTCCTTCAACCTTCGCCTTCTGACTTAAATAAAGTTTATCATGAACATATTCTAAATTTATTCCAAGGAACTCATCAGCAATATCAGCTTTAGACATCTCAAATTCTTTTCTAAGTAACTGAATTACAAACTGAACTTCAGCCTCATTTGAACCTGCTAATATTAAATCGTCCACATAAAGAACTATATATATCTCACAATTATTAGACCTCTTTACAAATACACATGACTCAAATCTAAGTTGCATAAAATTCAATTTAAGTATAAAATCTGTAAACCTTTTAAACCATTGTCTAGGTGCCTGTTTAAGTCCATACAAACTTTTAAGTAATTTACATACGCGACCAGATTCATCATCATAACCTTTAGGTTGATCCATAAAAATTATTTCATCTAATTGACCATTTAAAAAGGCAGTTTTAACATCTAATACATACATTTTTAAATTCTTCTGAAGGAAAATAGCAAACATTAATCTCAAATATGACATGCCTATAACTGGGGCATAGGTTTCAAAATAGTTTACACCTAATCTCTGTTCAAAACCACGAGCAACTAACCTAGCCTTATGAATATTATTCCTTTTTACACATAACACCCATTTACAGGTCATTGACCTTTAACCTTCAGGTAGTTCAACAAGCTCTCACACTTTATTCTTATTCAAGGACTCAATCTCTTGATCCATGGCCTGTTTCCATAAAACTTGCTCATTTGCAGGCAATTCCTGTACTTCTTCATATGAGATGGAATCAAGACTTTCTACAGTCACTTCATAGACATAATGATCCTTAAATCTAGCTGGTAACTTAGTCTCTCTTTTAGATTGCCTAGGCCTGTTATTCTCCTCTTCATTTTCTGTACAATCCAAGAATTCATCTTGACCACCATCAGCCATCCCTGGCTCTTCAGCTGCCTCAGAAACCACATCAGGCTCAGGAACAATCTCCTCTCTTATTCTATTATCAACAGAGTCAGAAATACTCATCCTCTTCTCTTCATTGAATATTACATTACGTGAAACAGTTACACGATTAGTTTTCACATCCAGCAAACGATAGCCCATATTGGAATATCCTACAAAAATCATCTTTCTAGATTTGGGATCTAACTTCTTCCTCAGGTTATCAGGTACTCTCATATAGGCATCACATCCAAAAACCTTAATGTTGTTCAAATCAGGTGCCTTTCCAAACTTTAGTTCAAAAGGAGTCTTACCCACTGTCGGTTCGAAATCCGTCGATTCGGAATCCGGTTCTTCAGGTAAGCAGCAGTCTGCACCGCATAGCCCCAAAAACTCTTGCGCAGGTTTGCATCAAAAATGTGAGCTCGAGACTTCTCCAACAAATACCTATTTGCTCTCTCCGCAACACCGTTCCCGTTAACGAAACGAATACACGTAATTATTGAACTCCTGTTCAATAATTACGTGTATTCGTTTCGTTCAATAATATGTTGGTATTTTTCGGCATTGAATGCTACATTTGTTTTTGCATTTTCTGTCTTCTTTTCACTTGTGTCACTTCTCAATGCCTCTGCATTTATTAATCTTTGTATAACAAAATCTGAAGTCAATGTCGTATCTGGCTGATTTTCTATTGTTGCCTTTATTATATCGTATTCCGGAGGTAATGACATTAAGATATAAATAACAATATCCATGTCTTTCACAGTTGTTCCCAAAGCTCGCAATTCGTTCACCATTCCCAGTATTTCATTTATATGTTCCTGCATACTGCTATCACGGCGTTTTTTAGTGTTCGTGAGTTTCTTTCTTACTAGGATCTGACTTACAGCACTTGATTTTCCATATTTTTCCTTTAAAGCCTCCCATAATTTAAATGCCGTAGTTTCATCCGACATCGCCACCAATATGGAATCATCAATCATACTAAGTAACAATGCGTACGCCTTCTTCGATTTAGAATCCTCAATTTCCTCCTTTATTAGAAACTGATCCAGGTCTTTTGCAGCAAAAATAGCTTCTGCCCGACGTTTCCACAACAGATAATTCGTCCCTCTGAATGGTTCGACAAGATATTTAATATTTTCTTCCCGGGCCGCCATATTGCATAGCCGGCCACACGACACGAAACAGCCCAAACCACCCAAGTAGAAAATCTTTGCTATTACGTCTGCTCCAACACTTCCTTCGGATTTTTCGGAACCACGCTCTGCTGTTGTATATTATGGGTGTAAATAAATCAGTGGCCGATAAATCTTGAAGCTTTATTAAATAGACAAACGAGCACAATACACAGTAAGCTATTTTTCATGGCGAACACCAAAGACAAAAGACAACTCACATTAGTGATGTTCTACAACCTCACTAAGATTATTCCCAACAAAACAGAAGACCGGAGACTAAGTTGATCTTGATTTTGTGGGGAAAATCATCAAATAACTTCGCTCTCTCTCTGAGTGGAGAGGAAAGGGGTGTCAGGTTTTTACTGACTCAAAACCCACCGAGTTGCTTTAGTAGCCACTGCATTTCCGGGCTGCGGTATCATATTAAAACATTCAGACACCATGAACAGAAAACAAAATAAATCAATTTAGAATTTTTTTTATTTTTTATTACGATTGAGCCCGCTCTTGACCTCGATCACACCTGATGGTAAGTGTAAGATGAGGTCTACGATCGAACGAGCGAGCCCAGAAAGATAGGTAGATAGATAGATAGATAGATATACTCTTTATTGTGCACCATAACAGAATTAAATAAGTACTTAAAAAACTACAATGGGTGTTACAATGGGCGGCCTTATCGCTAAAAGCGATCTTTTACAGACAACCTTTGGATGGATTTGACACAGCAGGAGAAAATAAATACACGGGTAGTCTATGGTGTACTATTCACTTATACAACGTGTAATTTAAAGGGTATATACATACCGAGTGCACGGCTTCTTTGGATGATAAGTTGATAACAAACGATATGGCAAGGGTTTTGTAATCCTATGTCTACATGTGTGGAGCATATTAGAAATTTCAATACATTGATACCAGAGGCCGAATTTTTCAAATTAAGAAGAACGAAGAGAATTATCGTTTTATTGGCAAGTGACGTGGAAAGTGATGATCCTCATAGTGCTATGACACGATTGTTATTACTGGTATTTAAGAAACATATGAAACCAATAATTTGGGGTCAATTCTGTGAATCACTTATTTTGAGCTAAAACTTTGCATAGAAACTCCATACCAGATGTTGTCTTCAGTCCTTTTGGATAGATAAGGGGTTTCCGTTACACGTCGTATACAATAAATAAGTAATAACCTACATACTCAATACACATATACATAATATATATACATAAAAAGAACAAAGCTGAGTTATATCATAAATAGTAACAAATTAAAGAGAGAGATAGAGATCTTTTACCATATTTTTGAAAGAAGGAAGGGTTTGTGCTTGTCTTACTGACACGGGAAGAGTATTCCACAGTCGTACTGCTTGAGCTGCGAACGACTTACCAAAGAAATTGGTGGAGTGACTCGGTACCTCTAGCCTCAAGTTTTGCGATGACCTCAGAAATTTGGCACGTGTGTCATGGAGGAACTTAAGACGTTCTTTAAGATAAGAAGGGGTCTTAGGATTGAACAGAATACTGTAGAACAGAGACTAGCTGTGTAAGTTCCGGCGAAGACGTATAGGAAGCCACTTGAGTTTTGTACGGAATTCAGATACGTGATCATATTTGCGCAAACCAAATATAAATGTTATGCAAAAATTTTGAAGTCGTTCAAGTTTATCAAGTTGTGCCTCTGTTAGATCAAGATAACTAATATCAGCGTAGTCTAGGATGGGGTGTAAAAGAGACTGTGTGACTGCTAGCGCAATTTTAGTGGCAGTTGGCAGAAAGTTACGCAACCGTCATAGGGAACTGGCAGAAGCAAATAATTTGCGACTCACCTCTTGTAATTCGGGACCCCACGAAAGATATTTGTCCAACCAAACCCCAAGGTTCTTAACTTTCTCGCTTAGTGGAATAGCTGTGCCGTTGAAAATAACCTGAGGTAGCTGAGACCAGTTTACCTTAGATGCCAACCTAGAGCTTCCGACTACAATGACCTGGGTCTTTAACGGGTTAACCTGCAAACCATACCAACCATTGAAAATGCCTATTCACTCTTGCTTTAAAGGCTTACGGGTCATATGTGGCAGGGAACACAGAAGCCGGCAGAGAGTTCCACACCTTGGCTGTGCGCACAATAAATGTTGAAGAAAAGCGCTTAGTACGACAAGACGGTATATCGACCAAGTGTGCATGGTATCCTGCGGTACGTCTGGTAGACCGGTAGTAAAAGGGGGATGAAGGGATCAGGTCGTGGAGCTCCTGCGCACACTCTCCGAAGTACAATCTGTAGAAGATAGACAGGCAAGCAACGTTTCGTCGGTGAGCCAGGCTGTGAAGCTTGCCTGCCAGATCCTCGTCACCTATGAGCCTTTTAGCTCTGCGTTCGATCGAGTCAAATGCAGCTAGCTAGTATTTGGCTAAGCCATCCGACAAGTGACTGCAATACTCCATACAGGAACGGACCTGTGCTTTGTACAAATTCAAAAGTTATAAACCATCTCTCCATCGCGTGCCTTTGTTTGTCCGGCTTTCACGTCAAAAATCGAGAAACTATGCACACAAGAAAAGACAGTTTTTCATCATTCTACTCCTATCTGTTCGTCTACAAAACCAGAACTTTCTGCATCTTATTTAACTTGTTTTATGTTCAACTGGTCTAAAGCAACACAAGCGATAGCATCCAATGAGACAGCCTGATAACCTTACAGATTTTGATCATATATCGATATTGAGGAATATCGATATGATCAAAATCTGTAACGTTACTATGCTACAGAAACACGTTCAGGTAGTTCAGTAGACTGTCATTTGTACATATTTGACAATCGTTACGGGTAGTTCCTTGCCAGAAAATCGAACACCAATCGTTACCAAGTTGTATCGAGTTTCCGAGCTTTTGGTTTGTTGAGGTCAGGCAGGCACTCACTCCATGTACTCCGCTGCATATCCGAAACTGTTCAACTGAAACTTATACGGCATTGCTTTTAATTATTTTTTAAAGGTTTGAGAAATTTATGATTTTTAATTGATAACTCAGTATGTTAATAATCTGTGTAAACCCCAACGGGTAGACTTTTGAGCACTTTTATATTATATCTGACATCACGTAAATTTCCAAAAGTCACACGAATAAATCATTTATATTTTTGATTTTTCGACTTTCTTATGAGTTAAGCGTCCAGTCAATCAGCGAGAGAAACATTACAATAACAAACTACTGAACATGTTATAAGTCACGAGCCCTATCCCAGCAGATATAACACAACACGCCACTAACTTTGTTATTTCGGTAATCGTCAAGACAAATGTGGGGCATTCATCTTAAGATATCGTGGTACCATGTTATGTCCGGAGAGAAGAAATATGAAGTATTGCTACGGACTTGGGATACACAGAAGTGGAACTCACTTGAGATGGTTCGTTAGGCGAGTTATTTGCAATATGAGCGTAATTTTTTTATGTGTATTGAAGGCAAATGTGGTGTGAGTGCACGTTATCTATACTTAAAATGCGAAATATGGATGGATATATGAGACGGGATGTAAGTCTAACACTTTCACATGTTGAAATAGGTAATATTTTGATTCCAGTCCCAGTCAGTAAATTTACAACAAGGAACGTCATCATAAGTCTGAGCTTGATTGGCACAAATACGTAGCAGCTTGTCTAGTGATTCATATTTATGGAAAAAGTTCTTTGTGAATTGATTTTCTTTCACGATTTCATAGTGATTGAAATGCAGTGAGCTTTGATTAAAACGATATGCTGATAATAAATGACAGTACAACCTTAGAAAATGAGTGGAGCAGTGATGGCGCAGTTACCAGTTGTAGGTCGTGTGTTCTGACTTAATATCATCACTATTGCTCTCAAACGGTGAAGGTAATCATCGTGAGGAAACAGGTGTGTGAGTGTCCTAAGATTCAAATACATCTGCAATACACCCACATTAGAGCCGTGTGGTGAAGTACAGCCTAATACGTCTCATAGAGCAATGGCCCACGTATCAGTATATATAGTTATATTTATTTATTTCATTATTTATGTACACACAGTAAAATACATTAAGATAAACATAATTATAATATCTGAGTACAAAGGTACTGCTTATTTCTTAAGAAATTTCTTCCAGCAGACCTGCGAAAGGAGAAGTGAAAAAGAAATGTAGACAATAGTGTGTGAGAACAAGAAGAGAAATAGATATGAATATGTGAAGTCTAAAACTAAAACTAAAATATTAAATATACTTACACATACTTACAATGCAATAAAAATAACATATACTTAAATAAATACATAATGTTAGAATATATAAACATATAATATAAATATATACATAAATAATTAACACAGTTAAGAGGAAAGGTAATGCTCTTTTAATCGACATTTGAATAGAGATATAGTTTTTAAATCACGAATGCTAGGCGGAAGTGAGTTCCACAATCTTACAGCATGGACAGAGAAGGAATAAGAGTAGTAGCTAGTTTTATGAGGATGAGATTTAAGGAGGGATCTAAGGTGTGATCTACACGGTACGTCGCTAGAACGAGCGTAAGAAAAACGCTCACGCAGGTAGGAAGGGTAAGACGGGTTGTGTAGAATGTTGAAGAGGAGACACAAAATCCTAGTGTTCCTGCGAAGACGGATTGGGAGCCACTTGAGTTGCTTGCGAAGGTGAGAAACATGGTCATACTTTCGAAGACCGAAAACAAAGCAAATGCATAGATTTTGCAAGCGCTCAAGCTTGTTTAATAGCTCCTCGGTAGCATCCAAATAGCAGGCATCGGCATAATCTATAATCGGCTGAATAAGTGTTTGTGCCAAAGAAATTTTAGTCTTCAAGGGAAGAAGACTTTGAAGGCATTTCAGCGAATGAAAGGAAAAATTTACCTTTCGGCCTTTTATATATATTAACTTTTTATAGTAAAAGAGCTTGGTATATAAGAGCAAGGTGCTCAAATTAATCTTTCCATGTGTAATCTAAAACTGATTAAACTCCAACAGTGCAACGACTGTGGTTCAAACGTGCGACCTTTTGCTCTCCCTACACAGTATATAGACTTATAAAAACCTTGCTTATCACAGTACACTAATTATAACTCTCTTTTATATTCGCCTTGTTAATTACTATTGCTTCAATTTATTATTATTCATTGAACATCAAAACAATTTATTTTAAAGGTGAATAATAACAGCTTGGCGGATCGATCTTAAAGGTTAAGCAATGCTTGCTGTGGTCCGATCGTTGATGGGTGACCATTGTGACAGATGTTCCTCCAGGCCACGGAATGTTTGTTATTCTCTTATCTTTGACAGTTGCTACGAGTAGTCAGATACCAGAAAATCTGACAGTAATGTAGTAGGATGTATGATCTACTAAGCATAAGCGGTAAAGAAAAAATTAGTAGGCAGCTTCCGCTGAAGCCTGCTCTATCATTAATGGCGCCTTCCACTAATATAATCCTAGGTCTAATTGACTTAATTTAATAGTAATCTATTAAATTAAGTCAATTAAACTAGAAATAGCTTATAAATAATAATCAATAATTATATTAAAAATGCGATAGTTTACGTACGTATTGTTACCCATCACATCAAAATATCTCAACAGATTTAGATGAAGCTTAGCACGGGGATAGATTATCTTCTAGAACAAGGCAAAGGCTACTTTAATCCTGGGAAACTGCGAATTTTACACGCAACCGAAGTTGCGGGTCACCGATAGTAAAAAATATGTGTTTATCATTTAATTTTTTAGGGTTCCGTAGCCGAATGGCAAAAAACGGAATCCTTATAGTTTCGATATGTCTGTCCGTCTGCCTGTCTGTCTGTCTGTCCGTCCGTCCGTATGTCACAGCCATTTTATTCCGAAACTATTAAGACTATAAATGTGAAATTTAGTAGGTATTCTGTGAACCACTTTCCGATTTTAAGAAAAAAATTAAAAAATATTTAAATACATGGAACTAGAAAAGAAAATATTTTTTTTTCATGAAACCTATGCGTGTGTGGTATCTATAGACAGGTCTTTAAAAATGATATAAGGGTTTCTAAGACCACTTTTTCATTATAAGCTTCCAAAGTGGCAAAATGTGTGTGTCCCCTCTAATTTCTATAATAATGGAGTGAAAAATCTAAAAAAAGTCTGTAGATCTTAATGTAAACTTTTAACCAAAATTGGTTTGAATAAAATCGGGTCAGCAGTTTTTGAGATACAGCATATTTTCTAAAACCGCAAATATACCTATGTAATTCATACAAACACTCTGAAAAACAAAGTTATTTAGCGTAGTTACTACGGAACCCTTCATGGGCGAGTCTGACTCGCACTTGGCCAATTTTTCTACATTACTGTGGATCGGTAAAAGTATTTTTCGTGAATTAACATAGAATAGTACAGTCACGGCTTCGGACCCATGTCAAAGATTTTGACGTAAGAGTTTAGTCCCAAATGAATAAGTTATTTCGATATTCTAGCACACAAACAAGTTGTAAATTAACCCGGCGAGCATGAGCCAGGGTATCTCACACCCTGGTAAAATTTAATAGTAGTGTATATTTTAAAATCTTCGTCTGGTGACATTAGCTCGCTCAGTAGCTGGAGGCAGGGGCATGCGGAACGGAGTAGTGGCGTGATCGCAGTGTGACGCGAGGCATTGGCCGGTATATACGTACGCAAACTTGTCTTGGGTATGTTATACCCTGCCTCATTTTTAACGTATTTTTATTACGTAATGATTTAATCATGAATTTTAACTGTTTAATTAGTTATTATCTATTATTTTTAGGTCTTTGTTGTTTGTTTTTAGCTTTTTCTTCTTTCTTTTTTTATTTTATTATATGGATTGGTTATTCGTTCATTTATTGAACATTATTATTATTATTATTTTAGTATTTGACCAAAATGGATATTGAAAGTCAAGAGGAAGAGATTCGTGTCATGTTAGAGGAGGTAGCAACTGATTCTTCTGGAGAATCCAGTTCAGAACAAGAAACTGATCATTGTAGTGAGCACGAAGTGAATTCTGACACGGAGCAAGAAGGTGACGATTCAGTTGATATTTTATCCACTGGATATGAGCTAATGCTCCTAACTAAATGAGCATCGCCTTACGTCGGTTGGAACTGTGTGGAAGAACAAGAGACAGATTCCTGAATCTTTCATTAGAACTGACAGACCACCTAACAGTTCACAGAAAAAATAAAAAAATATATTCCAAGTTACATCCGCCAGCGAATCGAAAAACAGCTCGGTGAGCCCTCACCTAGACATACAAATGTACCCGGAGGATATGTCAGATGCCAGTATTGTCCTTACAAGAAGGATAGAAAATCCAAACATTCCTGCAATGCTTGTGCCAAACCCATATGTTTGGAGCATGCGAAAATTTGCGAAAATTGTGCTGATCTCAGCAGTACTCATTAATAATAATTTCAATTTAAAAAAAATAACAATAGGTTTTTTACGAGAAGGATCTTATTATCTTTTAGTTTTTAAGTTGATTTACTTTCTAATGAATAATGTTTTTTGTTAAATACTAAATTTTTGTAAAACTGTAAACTTTGTTCCTATAATTACATAGTATAAGAAAAACGCGAATAAAGTAAATAATTACTATTTTATAGAACTTCTCTCATTTAATTCCATTAAATAATTAATTAATTTACAAAATAAAATTAAAAAAATAAAAAATAATTATAATAAGAACTACATTACGGTACATTAAGATAAGGGTATGTCCCACCCTGCCACATTCTTGAAGTAACTTTTTTTCTCCTCATGCTCGCCGGGTTAAGAATGATGTTCTTAAGGAATTGTGTATGTTTTACTGAAAGGAATATCTTCTCGTATGAGGCAATGTTATGTGATGTCTTTAGTGACACCGATATTCAAACCTTGTGATATGGTAATTTTAGTGTTTGTCCTATTTTTTTCGTACGATATTTCATATAAACATCTCATCCCGTATTTCAGCCATTAAAGATCGAGTTGAAGGGGGTTAAAGATCATGATGATTCAAAGATCAATGCTTTAAGTTTGGAGGTTATATTATTTATGTAAGTATGATTCAGTCAAGTGTAGGGTTCCGTTGTTTCCCGTACCGTGGGATAAGTCACCAACCATGTTAAAAATTTGAATTTTTTATTATATCGTATTGACTTCTATGTTGTGCGTAGGAAATTTAAGGAAATGATTACATTTTGTATGTTGGTCAACTATTACTAATTAACATATAAAGTCTAGTTGGTGGTGATAGTAATCTCTTTCAACACTACTGAATAACCCAAATAAAATGCTTTGGATCGTGAACAGAGGGGGCACATGTCTCGGATAATATAATTATATAATATTTTATTGTTGATACGTTTAATACCCACTTCATTGATTTGAATAGTGTGTAAGCGAGAGGATATATTCGTGCTTACACACTTTAAGTTCAAAAAGATGGCTATTGAATCTTTAGAATAGCTTTATACCCACTATATAAAAAAAATACGCACGAGTAGATACTCGTTTCTGTAATAACAACGCACACACAGCGTTGCCGTTTGTACGGTAATTGCCGTTTCGTACGGCATTCAGGCGCTTTTAAGACGAATTGTATGGTATACGGCAGAGTGGTCATTGCCGTACACTAAATAAAATACGGCAATTAGGCAATCGTAGCATAAGGAAGTATTGGGTATACCACTAGCTACTATATACGTATTTATGAAATGCAGTAAGATTTACCTTAAACGAAATTAAATATTCCACAACTTTATATATATATATATAAATAAATTGTAGATGAAACATAGTCAGCGTATACATAAAAATAAACGCCTGATTATGAAAAGAATGCCACTAAAGATATCTTAATAGTATATTGAGGATTTGATAGGAGGAGAAGATCTGTGGTTTCTATCAAATCTATAGGTTCAGTGGCATATTTTTCATAAACAGAAGGTTTTTTATTTGTTTGAATTGTGTTTCATACCTATATTTTTCTTTTTCATGTAAATAATAAAATAAAAAAATGTACGGCAATTTTTGTTTCAATACGGTAATTTAATCTCTTGCGTACGGTTATTCTACAAATGACCAGCGGCAACACTGCGCACGCATTAATTTTTAAACCATTATTTCGTGGACATTGATGTGGGTTACACGTTTACTTAGTTATAAATTTTATTTCGTCACATTTATATTGTAATGTGTAACTGTTTTATGTGCCAATAAAGTAAAATAAAAAAAACATATCGATTCAAAGCTAATATTACATACTATTATTTCAGCTAACTGCATTTATTTTGAAATTTATACGCAACAATCTCCAACAGCCGTGAAACTTCCAGATTGTCTTTAATTTTAAAAAGAAATCGTTCAGTACAAACATAGCAATGATAATATTTTATTTGACCGAAGCAAAAAGCCGTCGCTTCTGTTTTGTGAACTAATTTAATACACAACCAGGATCCACCACCCTTGAAATCCGACCCTAACATCGGTGAATCCTCCACGACCCTCTAACTTACCCTTGAGGCCAAATACCCGTCAATATTTATACAGTCTTACCAACTTTCAACGCAATATATTCTTATAAAGTTCAGAATTTGATAAACTAAATTTGATTTGAGTCGACGACGTTAGGTAAGCAGGGCTCATAAGCTGAACTTTATGAAAGTACATCAGATGTAAGTTATTTTAAACGTTCAGAAGTAGTCGAGGAATGTGTACGTTTAGCAAGAACGCGATATTATTTTTTAGTCTGATAAATGATGTTTATTTTGCAAATCCATACTTATAATATTATAAATGCGAAAGTAACTCTGTCTGTCCTTGGGAAGGACATAGGATAGTTTTATCCCGAAATTCTCACGGGATCGGGATTTACGCAGGAAAAACTCTCACGCAAACTAAGTCGCGGGCAAAAGCTAGTTGGTTATAAATAACACTAACATGTTTTTCGTAAATTTAAACTAAATGAGGCCGGTGTTTCCTAGTTGAGTACCCTGAGAACAAATACCTTTCTGTACAAACAAGCGTTTATAATATGTATTGTTGACTGCCACGTTGTGTAGTGGTAGCAAGCGTGACTGCTGTGCAATAGGTCTCGGGTTCGAATTGATTGGGGTTTTCTTTTACAATAATCTCATAAGTATCCCAGAGTTTGTAAGTTTGCGTTTCCCGCATGCCTCGGAAAACACGTTAAGACGTTGCGTTGGTCCTGAGCCTGATCTCTCTCTCTGGTCATATCGGAGCCAACCCATCAATATATGAGTAAAGGAACAAAGAGTGCACCTGCCAAAAGTATACCAGTATCGTCGGGATAGGCGTCTGTCATTTAATATAATGATAAACTGTGAGTTTCCAACAAGAAATGGCACATGCTGTTGCTATTATACCAAAAAGGGGCCTGTCTCTTGTTCTTATCGCTCCATTGCGAGATATGACTTCGAATCAAAACAAAATGATTTGTCCTCGATGTACATTTTACGCGCTTGGCACAAGACTGAAAATCTGTAGCAACTCTAAAAAGAAATTGGTATAGCGGCCTTGAGCACAAAGGCCTGATCATGTGTTTTATGTTAAGGGGCGTAAAGGTCATTTTCGAAAAATCGGAACTGAAATTTTGGTCATTTTCGGACGGAAAAATCTGAAGACGACAACCACCCACCGACACTGGGCCCAAGTGGTAGATTGCGGCGCATTCCCTCTTGTAAACAGGTGGCATGTGTCTCAACAGTGGGGACCTAATGGGCTGATATATTATTATACCGCTTCCTTGTAGGTAATCATGTCACTCAGCTGTGGAGGTAAAGTGGGCAGTCGGTCCACGTAGAACACTACGCAGTACTCAGCTGCTTCTGGTGAGACTGGACGCCAACACCACAACAGTTGGCAAAAGACAGCAGATGATGACTTGGTACACAATCGTTCCCTCGGCATATTGTTATATGTAGCTACTGGGCTGTGTACTTCTGGAGATTAGAAATGCTAACGTAATTAGATATTCAACTGTTTATGTAGGTATTTATTTTCTAGTTCAGAGAGTTGCGGTCAGCAAAATTCGCGTGTGTGCCTTCTGAAAATAAGCCACCAACATGATGGCGTTCATCCAATGTTTTGCCAATCTTGGTCACGTTATTTGCTTAGGACATCAAATGTGGCCAAACGTTTGTTTTTCATTTTAAATATTTGTTTCAACTATCACTATTTGTGTTTTCTGCTGGTGATCTTGTAGTGGGAATTTTTCCGGTCAAAATCCGGAACCGAACGGCTATTTTGACCAAAATCGCAATTCACATAAAAGACAAACAATATAAAGTCAAGTTGAGAGGTACAAGGTACCAAGTTTTTACTTCACGTATAAATCTATCCATTATTACTAGGCCGTACTTACCACTGTAACAGTATTGGCCCAATTTTTTCCTCCTTCCTTTTAAAGATCAGGTTCCTGTGCCTCAATCATCCCGCCATATCCTGCGTGGTCTTCTGTGGCCCCATGTTTCTCAGGGCACTAATCCTGTGTTGTATAGCTGGTTAGGTACCTATGCGGCAAACGTTTCCTGCAGAAGATTAAAAGCTCAAAACAAAAAAATAAAAGATCACAGTCATAGGTGAACTACTACATGAACTCTCAATTCCCCTTCTGTCAAATATTTGCCTCGTGATAGCGGCATTCAAAGGAGCAGTCAACACGACACATTGCTGTTGCAAAAGCAACCTTATTCTAATTGAATCAAAGCGAATAATCAAATACCATTACCCTCAAAGCTGTGTCACGTAATTTACCAGAAGCAAAGATCAAAGTTAATACATTAAACCACTTACAAAGATGACGTGCCTTTATATGGAGATTTTGATCTCCGTAATTATTGAATTGATTTTAATTAGGTTACCCTGTGATATCATACTTTAAGGTATTTATTAAATTATTAAGAGGGTTTGAGCATCTATTAAAGTTATTTCTAATAATATTTAATTAAAACTTTGACAAATATCGCGTTAAATACTAAGCAACGGTTATTTAATACCAAATATTTAATACATACCTACCCAACATAACTGTTGTCTGCTACTTAGCAGTCACGACTATAGTCTGCAAAGCATTAGTTAGAGTTGAACTGTCACAGTCAGTAGTTCTACGAGTACGTGTAGGTAGATATTAGTATTAGATCTTCACGTATAGCTCATAAGGGAGTAGAAGTAGGTATCTACTATTTTTTAATACCTATATTAATAAATAGTAGACACCTACTTCTAAAGGAGTTAGTGGCAAAGTAACACCAATCGCACAGGTTAATTAAATCTTCAAGATTATGCACACAGACGGTTAACCATCTTAACATTGAGATTCATCCGAGCCTCAGTTACTACGAGAAATACAACCCATCTCTGAGAAAAATTTCTTCTAGCTAACCAGCTTTGTTAAAAATTTGAACAAAATTGAGACTGAGGAGCAGAGACAGACTAAAGCAAATACACGCAGGAAAGATTTGCACAGCACCATTCTACCGAAACTAAAAGTTATCAATCTGTATAAAAATACAGATTGATAACTTGGGCTATGACTAGCTATGATTAGCATTAGATAAGCTATGATAACTTACAACAAATTGCCGATAGAATCCAAAAGTATTTATAGTGTTAATTTATTTAAAAACAAATTGAGGACCCATTTATTGAGGAAAGGTTTTAAGGACACATTATATTAACTTCACGTCTATTATTTCTGTACTTGAATTTTAAATTGATTGTTATTGTTTTTAGATTCAGATTCAGATTTATTTATTTGCGTAAACATGTGTATACATACAAGAATAAAAATTGAGCATGCAAGATATCATAGTAAAAATAAAGTACAATCATGTTTGCCACATAATATGGCGTGCAAATATATTAATAATGAATTTAAGTAATAAATTAATTATCATATTATGAGGTGACAATAGTAGGTATACAGAGCAATATAATTTTGATGTCAAAAATAATATAAAAAATCAAGTCACTCAATTTGTCAACTCTATATAAAATAAATTAAAATGTAACGAACAAAAAAAAATGTCGAAATTAATTTCAGATACAAAATAATATAAAATCACAATATGCATGAATGTCAAATCCAGGAATAATATCACTCAAATGTCATGATAGCAGTAATAATCTATGTATGTCAAGTCGTTGTAACAATAAGTATTTATGAAATAATGAAACCAATATTGTTGTTAAAATGTCAAAATAAATTAAATAGCAATAAAGTGCTTAGTGTAAACGTACGTGACCTAATATTCATTATAAGGAAGAATTACAGAATTGTCATCGAGATATTCGTTTAGTGAGTAGTAACATTTATTTATTAAGATTTTAAATAGTGCGCTTTTGAATTTGTCCAGGTTTAACGATTTTAATGACTCCGGCAGCTTATTAAAAATTCTCGTGGCCATACAGAAAGTACTTTTATTCATTAATGCTGTTCTGCCGTGTGATATTTCGAGCTCTAACTTGTTTTTATCACGTAATTTTCTGTAGTAACTCTTGTGGGCTACTTTATATTGCGCGATATGTGTTATGACAAAAATATTCGTTTCGTAGATGTATAATGATGGCAGGGTAAGAATATTAAATCGTTTAAAATTTGGTTTGCAACTGTCAGTATATTTAAGGCCACATATAGCTCTGACGCATCTTTTTTGAGCTCTAAAAACAAGTTCTCTATTGACTGAGTTACCCCAGAATATTATGTTAGCCTTAGTGTTGCTCCAACATAACCATGGTAAGCCGTTAGTACCGATTTCTGGTTGAGAACTTTCGATAACTTATACAGGGTGTAAGAGAATTTATTCAATTTTTTACATATTTCGTCAGTTTGGGATTTCCAGGTCAAATTATTATCTATTATTATACCAAGGAATTTTGTGACAGCGGCTGATTCTATTTTAGTCCCTAAATAGTTAATGTCAAGAGATTTAGCGGGAATTCTCTGGTAAAAATGCATAATTTTCGTTTCCTCTAAATTTATAATAAGATTATTGTTGTCAAACCATGAAATAATTTTATTTAAAGTCATATTAATTTCATTTTCATAATTATTGAGGTCGTCACATTTAACTACTACTGTACTGTCATCTGCGAAAAGCACCATGGGGTGGTTTATATGCCCAGGAAGATCATTAATGTACAGCAAAAAGAAGGGTGGTCCTAGAACAGTGCCCTGGGGTACACCGTATTTTATTGTCCTACTTTTGCACCAATATTTCATCTCTACACCGGAGTGAGAACATATTTGTGTGATTTCTGCAAATTGTTTTCTATTTAGCAAATATGATTCAAACAGTTTAAGTGTATTTCCCCTGATACCATATTTTTCAAGTTTATTTAACATTCATGAATGATCCACATAATCAAAAGCCTTGGTTAGATCCATATAAATAGCACAAACAGGATTTCTTTTGTCTACGTTTGATATAATAGGGAGAAGGAGATCATAAATAGCCATATTAATGGTCTTCTGTTTACGGAATCCCTTTTGTTCTTTGACTAATAGATTAGACTTCTCAAGATAGGTATAAAAGGATTTATAAATAACTTTCTCAAATATTTTCGAGAAAACAGGTATCAAGGCAATAGGTCTGTAGTTTGCCATACATTTCCTATCCTGTTTTTTTGTGTAGTGGTACAATTATGGAAGTTTTCAATTTTTCAGGAAAGACACCGTTAAGAATACTTAGGTTAATGATATGACTAAGATGTGGGGCCACTTCTTTTACAACCTTAGTGCAAATTCCGTCGTATCCAACACTATTTGTATTTTTCAGTGACTTTATATGGTTAATTATATCTTGTGCTATAGTTGGCTCAATAAATAAAGAATTGGAGGAGTTTAAATATGTCGGGCATTTTGGTACTTCCTTGTTGCTTGGTTTGACAACTTGATCAACATAAAAATTGTAAAATTCTCGGCTATTTCTGACGGTTTTGTAATTTGCTTTGTATTTCCGTTATAGGTTCTTTAAGAAAGCAGGTTTTAGAGTTGTTAATTATTGTCCATGCTGCTTTTGATTTATTTTGAGAAGTCTGAATATAATAGTTATTTTGTGATTTTTGTGTCAATTATACAATTTTTTTAAATCTAGCGGCGTATGTTTTGAACGCGTTTTTATTTTTCAGGGTAGGGTTTGTTCTGTATTGCCAAAGTAAGTGTCGCTTCTTTTTGCTGCATTTTCTTATTCCGTTAGAGATCCATTTTGCTTTTTTAGTGACCGATATTGTTCGCATTTCATTAGGAAAACAGAGATCGTAAAAACATTGGAATAGGTCTAGAAAATTTGTGTACGCTTCGTCAACATCACTAGTACTATATATGTTAGAAAATGACAGATTTTTTATGCATTTTTCAAACTTTTCTATATTTTCTTGGCAATAATTTCGTCTTTTTATACGCCAACGCTTTAAGAGCGCGTATAAAGCAAAATTACCAATTTTCTATTTGATTTTACATGAAAAATTCCAGACCAAATCTTAAAATAAAAATATATGAATAACTACATCATATTTTCAAGGGCTCTCTCTGATCAAAAACATAAAATAATAACATTTCCTTGGTAGAAAAAAATCACGAAATAACCTCTAATTCTCATGTTTTTCCGTTTTGTACTCGATATGGTAATGCCTATTGCGACAAAAATTTGATAAATAATTATATTTAAACAAGAGTAAAGGCTTTGCTTAGGCATTTTATGTAATTCCTTTTAGTTTTGGATTTATTACGATAAAACACTTTTGGCGCATACTACGTTCTTATTCCGCGCAAGAAGTCATCTTCCGTCGCTCGTTGCGGGAGCTTCAAGCATATTTCTATTTCACACATCAGTCGCTACCGCTCTGTTGAGACGAGAGGACTACGCTCAAGTGTTTTACCTGCGCCGAGTTATAATCATTTCAATCGTAATTGTTGTTGTTGTTCGAACTAAATAGTGAAATGGGAAACAAAAAAAACATTGAAAGAGAACTAAAAAAGTTACAAATTGACAGGATGGCTAATTGTCGAAGGTAAGTTTGTGAGTTACTTGTTTGTTATATACTGAAAAAATAAAAATACATTTTATACTTTCGAGAAAGTTTATGCAGGTGATTTTAGATTTTATTTTGAGAGACACAAGATCTAAATTCGTTTACCTACGCACTTTCGTGGGCCGAGTAGGTAACTAGACATAATAATATGTGGGGACATTTCACACACGGCTGTCTGACCCCAAACTAGGAAGACCCTGTACTATGGGTGTCAGACAGCTGATATACATAGACAAATATATTTTTAAATACATACATATATAGATAAACAACACCCAGACACGACGATATCAAAAATTCGTGGTAGGTACTTTATTAGATTATTAGGATAATAGGTAATAAATTACATTCATAATAGGTAGCTATTTACTTTTGCTATTTTGTTATGTTATTCTTCACGATACAATTTTATGATCATTTTCCCATAATGTAGGTAGTTATGAGATCTTCTAAAAATCTAGATACACGGATGGACAACAATAATGATCTTGCGAGTATCCTATATAAAAAAAAAATTATCTACCTATACCACTTCTTATTTAATATTTCTATGGTCACTCGTAGTCGTAGGTAACGCGGGCAGAATAGTATATGCAAAATAAACACAAGCTTTTAGTTGGTATCCGTGTTTGTTCGATGAAATATATTTATATCGATTACGAACCTATTTAAGTATGCCCATTAGGTATTTAAACCCTATTTTTGTAGATCAATTTATTGTGGACGTGATTGTATAACAAGGAATTTGTTTTGAAATAATATTTTATTTTCAGAATGTGGTCACCTCGCTCGCCAGATTTAAACCCATTGGACTTTTTTACTGGGGCTGTTTAAAGGAGGTAGTTTATAAAGAAGAAATCACTTAGTTGAACAGCTGCGACAACGCATACGTTCGGCTGCTGACGAAATATCGTCGGCAGGATTTGCGCGCCGATTGAGACGGTCCTTCATAAGAAGGTGTAGAGCGTGTATAGCAGCTGAAGGAGCCCACTTCGAACATCTTGTATATTTTCTTTTTCAATAAATTTGTTTAATTACTAATGTCTTTTATGGTGTCAACAAACCCATAGTGATCAAATTTTAAGGAAATTCTCATTCTCTTTGAGTCTAAAATTAGTTACAGCAGTGTTAAAGTAATTTAATTTTGAAATCAAATTTGTATAAAAATTCTCCTTTAAGATTCGAACAGCAATAACTTTGTACTTTATCAAGATACTGGTTATTATTATACCATTTTAGAATGTGCATTAAATAGGCAATTATCTATACTTATAATAAATCTGTAGAGAGGTCAATTCTGTACATGAAATATATTTTTCAACAGTATTATAGATTGACATATTATATTTCCCTACTAAATTACGAAAGTTAATCTGTGTGTTACATCTAAATCACTGAACCGTGAGGAAGGACATAGGCTACTTTTTTTTACGAAAAACGACGGAAACGTGGACGAAGTCGCGGGCAACAGCTATCTATGCTAATAGATAAGGCTGAAGAGTTTGTTTGTTTGTTTGAACGCGATAATCTCAGGAACTACTGGTTCGAATTGAAAAAAATATTTTTAATTAAATACTCAATTTATAGAGAAAGGCTATATATATCATTACGCTAAGGCCAATAGGAGCGGAGCACCAATGAAGAATGCTTCAAAATCGGGCTTAAATTTAACGTTAGCCCAAAGTAACTATTCCACGCGGACGAAGTCGCGGGCAAAAGCTAGTCTAAAATAATGAGCCACCGCAGTGTAGTACATTTTTTTTCGATATAGTCTGGCGGGAATAATTCCGAATCATTCCCGTCGTATACTTCGGAAGTATTCCGAAATATTCCGAAACTTTGGGAATATTTCAACTGCCAAAAGAAACCAGGAAAATCGACCTTTGAAGTCGGTTAATATACCAAAACCTGCTCCTACCTAAGTATAACAAATACTTTTCTGAAAACCGCATCAAAACGTGTTTGCTTGCAAGGTTTGCCTTTAATTGTTTTTATTGGCTGGGCTATTAAACGCGTTAAGTAGGTAGGTAATGATTAATACCTACCTATGCGACTCGCGAATACTCGCGATGCGTACAGAGCTACATACAAACTAACCAAAAACATAGGTAACCCTTTTTCAAAAAACAAATAAAATATGCTAGGCCTGGTTTTTTATTCAACTACTGACATTTATAAAAATAGCATTCAATTTCGAAATAAGTGGAGTACCTACCTAGAAACAAAAGAATAAAAATCCTGTTAATCGCAGGCTAACATATCTACCTATAAAAATATCAACATATACTTAATCAATCCCATTTATAATAAAACTAGTACTCACGCGGGGCTTCGCTCCCGTGATTCTATCACGGTAAAAACATAACTCTCCTTTTTTGCAGTCGCGTAAAAAGTAGCCTATAACCTTCCTCAAGCTTCAAGCTATTTCCATACCAAATTTCATCCAAATCCACCCAGTACTTTCGAAGATTAGCGCGTTCAAGCAAACAAACAAACAAACTTTTCCGCTTTATAATATTAGTATAGATAAACATTTATATTTTACTCTTGTATCGTACGTAGTCTCGCACTGAACAATAATTAACCCACCCACCACACAACAAACAAACACGTTAATTTCGATTGAATTATTCGGGCGAAATATTCGGAAACATTCGATTGCGGGGTACGAATCTTTCTCGCGGGGGGAAAACTTCTCCGGGGAGCATCTCCCCTCTTACCGCACCCCGCACCGCCATCGCAGCGCGGCGGCAGCGGCCGGCGCACAGAGGGCTTTATTTAAATTCATTTTGAATAATTCTGATTTAAAGAAACTTTCCCAGAAGTATTCCGGAATTATTCCGAATTTTTCAGAAGTTTTGCAACTATAGATACAGGGGCCCAAAATTGCGTAATTCCGTAGAAAAAAAATGTTAAAATTTAAGAATAACTATTTTTTGCAATATTGATTTAGAATGTAATAAAAAATCTTGATACTGATCTGATAATACAAATATTCAGGACTGATATAAAAAAAAAAAAACAAAATGAAAAAATATCACCAATTTTAGAAATGGTACCTAATTTTGTAAGAGTAAGTACGATTTTTATTTAAAATATTAAAAATATCAATAATTTGGTCATCCATGGGCATATGACGATATAAGTGGGGTAAATGATAGATATTATCTGGCCAATCGACAGTTTCAGAGTTATCCATTATTTACGCCACACCAAAATCACGCGCCAATATAATATTATATTATACATAATATAATATTACCTTTTGGTATTGATTTTATATTGATTCGTGTTCAGTATCAGTGGTATAGTCACCTCCTACTAACTTACTATTTACGTATTATTCGCGTACACATAATAACATTTCGTAATATTGTATATCGCAGTCATACTTTGAATACAGTTGTTTCATCTGAATATTATACGTATACTTACTACAGAAGATACGCGTCGAGCGAGCGCGTAGGTACACGCGCGATCGTATTCGATGTGAGGAGCGGGTAGGACAGTGCGGGTGAATTCTAAAATTTTGCTGGCTTTAGGCGCGCTCTTAAAGCACAAGTCTTTTTAACTGGACATTTCAAAAGTTGTGCCGTATGATCAGACAAACCAAATTCTATAATTTCCCCTTTACAGCCCTTTACATTATGTGCAATATTGTCTAAACATGTCCCACTGCTTAGCCTAGTGGGTTGAGAGAATTGTAATTTTATATTATAGCTTAACAGAGTATATTCAAAATCTAAGGTTTGTTTATTTCTTTTCAAGATATTAATATTAAAATGTCCACATAAAATTACCTTTTTACTAAGTTTTAAACAAACCGAATGTAATATGTTATTTAAATTTTCATGAAATTTATCCAAATTAGATTTTGGTACCCTATATATGCACACGATAATTATGTTATGATCTGTCAATTCTATCGCGCAGCATTCAGTTACATTTTTTAGAGAGAAATTGCTTATTTTTAAAACCTGATATTTATGGCCAAACCTGGTTAAAATACATGAGCCACCTCTTTTACATCCTCTAACAAAACTGGTTGCTAAGCTGTAGTTAGGTATTCTCAACAACTCTTCCTGTTCTGGTGTCATAAAATGTTCAGTAATATATATAGCATCTATGCGCTTTCTTTCACTTTCCAATTCTTCCAAATAAACATTAAGAGCATTACTTTTGTAAAGAAGTCCAGCGATATTTTGATGTAGGATATATATATTATTGTACACGAATAAAAGTTGAATTATCTTTCTGGCTTGTATTAATTGTACTTATTATTAGTGTTTATTAATTAACTTTTCTAAATGTATTTTAATTTAATTGCAATGTTTTTTTTTATGACTAATTATGGCATGAGTGCATAACAAACATCCATATTATCATACATGAAAACAAAAACATACATTTAAATAAATAATTAGCAACTTTTTAATTGGAATCCACACTACGCAGTTCACTCGCAAAGAATAGAAAATATCCAAAGGGCCTTCACAAAACATTTAGCGTATACCTTCGGTGATATATCTCCTCGATGTCCATATAAGCAACGTACTCAATGTTATCAAATGAATACTCTGCGCGACCGACGACTGATACATGATTTAATGTTCTTCTTCAAACTGATTAATCGTAAATTAGACAGCACTAAATTAATAGAACAAATAGGACTAAAAGTTCCCTGCAAAATTCCCAGATATCCCATAACTCATCTATTTCATACAAAAAAATCTTACACAAATATAGGAGTAAACTCACCTCTTAATAGGCTCAGTCAGCAGATGAATTCATTTATAAAATCCGTTCCAGATGTTGATATACATCATGATTCCATAACTATCTTTAAAACCCAATTGCTAGAATCCCGAGACCCAAAATCCCAAATTTATTAAGATATATAGTATACTTATATTGTTGAACTATAAGTGTTACTTTGTTAGCTGTTAGCGTATGCTTGATCTCATTCATCGAAATAACTTTTTATTTTATTTTATAATATTTTTTTTTCTTCTCTTGATTTATGTAATTTTATAATTTGTCTTTTGTTATTTTGTATTTGTAATTGTATAAGAATATTTGCTTAAGTTAGTTACCACTTCTACTAAGAATGCTGGTTAACCTGTAATTGGCAACTGTGTAAGCCTAAAACGATTTGTTACATATTGTTAAAATATTTTATACACAGAAGCTGTTGGTGAACCTTGAATAAATAAATAAAAAAAAAAAAAAAAAACTTTGCTGCTTGCAGTTCTCGACAATTAGACAATTTAAAGTACCATTTTTTTATTACTCTAAATAATTTGGCTGTCCAAGAACATTCAATGGAATTTACTGAGCTCACCGAAAAATTTTTGTACGTACCCCAAAGACGACTTTTTAAAAGGTTCAAAAAATCGTACCAACAAAAATCAAAGGCCCAAAATTTATGCCTCGTTTACAACACTCGATTTGCTCGCACGTGCAGTCACGTGCTTACCCCCAAAATTCTTAAGCGTGCTATTAAAAGTTGCATAGCAATTTATTTTTCTGCTCTTATGAGCTTCAAAGTTATAACGATGTACTTACGTTCATAGGGTGTGTACGAGCGTTTCTGTATCACTTTATCAACTAAAAGTTTTGGATTAGAAGTGAATTTTCAGTAATGCAGCTATTTTTTTTTTCTTTTTTTATGTGTATCTACTACATCCCCTATGGGCTAAGGAGCTCGGCTGAGAACGTCGCCGGGAGAGGCTAGAGACAGGCTAGATCAGAGAAAGATTATTTGTGGACGAATTAAAGTCTACGGGAACAGCGGCGCGGGGGTGTCGCGGCGGGCATCGACAGAAGGAAGGTGGGTTCCTATTTTCACATACTGTGCTGATTTCCCTACAGCTCTTGGAGCAAGATGAAGTCTCGTCAGGAATGACTAGAGTATACTGTATATTGACATTTCTATTTTAATTTGAAATTTGTATTAAAAAAAAACCTATTTTAATTTGACTGATGAATTATTCCATTTAGCTTTTGCAACATTAATTATTGTGATTATTTTTATTTGATTTTCTAGTTTGTATAAACCCACTCTAATCTTTATATTCTTTTAATTTGCTGTACCCCACAGGGTCCATGTATATTAAGATCTTGTTAACACATGTAATTGCAATAAAGATTGAATTGAATTGCATTATGTTAAAATATGAATACTAAGCCGCATTACTTTATTTTTTGAACTATGGAAAATAATGCGTCTATAAATTGATAAGCATCGCTGACCATTAGTAATGTGCCCCAAAAGACCGACGGTATTGCCACGTTGTCATTACTACAGCAATACTTCTAAGGTAAACGCCAGCTCTTGGGTAACGCGAAATGTCAACCAGGCGTCTAAATAAATCTAGGTCTAAAATCAGATACGTATTAAAATCACGAAATTTCATTATAACTAGGACTGAAATATCGATGTCAAAAACAACGAAATTCAAAATACCGAAAGTTTTAAATGCCGATAGCCGTTATATCGAAACATAAAATATCGATGTTCAAATGCCCGAAAGGAAGAAACCCCGAATGAACAAAATCCCTAAAATCTAAATACCTAATTTTATTTTTATTTTATTTTATTAGGGAAAACCAACAATTGTACATTTAATCTTACAGCTAGATATACATAATTACATAGGTAAACGTACAATTCACAACGTTTCCACAAATTACAATTTCTTTTTTTTAATTTTTATTGACTTACATACAGTATTGATAGCTTATAATATTAGGGCTTATTTTAAACTTATACTATTAGGTTTTAAGTGTATCAATCAATTCTTTTTTAAATAAATTATGAGGTAGTGCGAATATGTCTATTTTAACAAAATATTGGTTATATATTTTGACTAATCTGTGGAGAGGCGCCCGCTCACCCGCATTTGTACGACTAGAGGTCGTAGCAAAGAGTGGGTAAGCGCGTGCCTCTCGTCTTATTATGGTTCTGGGCACGACATAAAATATATTATTCACAAGTTCAGGACAATCAAATTTGTTGTGTATTAGTCCACGGAGCATCATGGCTTGGAAATAGACGCCTTGAATGTAGTGTAAGTAGTTTAAATTTCTGTAACGACTCTTTATATGGTAGACGCTGCAAGTGACATTTAAACTGCAAACTTTTCAAAAATTTTCGCTGAATTCTTTCAATTGTTTTGTCATATTTTGCATAGTAAGGGTCCCATATCATACACGCGTACTCTACTTGTGGTCGTACTAAAGAGTTGAAAAGATAGATATGTGTCTGGGCGTTTGAAATCAGATGATTATACATTTGGAAAGCTTTGGCTACAATTTTTTCAATGTGTAAATTAAGGTGAAGTTTGCAGTCCAAAAGTACACCCAGATCACAAATTTGAGTTTCTTTAAGAAGGAGTTCATCGCAGAGACAGTAATTGTAGTCAATTATATTTTTGTTTTTGGTGAAGTTGAGGTATTTACATTTGGAGATGCTTAATTTTAGTTTATTCTTGTCGCAGTAATTAGATAATCTATTTAAATCGTCTTGTAGTAGGTAACAATCATTGATCGATAAAATTTTCTTAAAAACTTTTAAGTCATCAGCGTATAATAAAAATTTACTGTTTTGAAAGCACTTACTAATGTCATTAATGTAAAGAATAAACAACAAAGGACCCAGAATTGAACCCTGCGGAACTCCGGAAGTAGCCAAGAATGTGTTAGAATGGTACCCGTTACTTACTATTGTTTGACTACGATTACAAATATAAGACTGAAACCAGCGCAATTTATTTATTTATTTATTTATTATATACTTTATTGTACACCTTACAATACATTTAAAGATACAAATAATAAAACTAGTGTACAATGGGCGGTCTTATCGCACAGGGCAATCTCTTACAGACAACCTTTGGATGGACAGAAATGAAAGGAGACAGATTTAGGGCTGTCAGTGTACAACATCATACTAATTAAACATAATAATATAAAATACATACCATATATATGAATATAATATATACTAGTACATATCAAAATCATAATAGAGAAAGGAGGGTAAAAATTAAATTATAGTGAGAGGTAATGCTCTTTCACCATTTTTTTGAAAGTAGGTAATGTTTGAGCACGCCTCACATCTATGGGCAATGCATTCCATAAACGGGCTGCTTGGATAGTGAAAGATTTATCGAAGAAAGAAGTAGAATGCATACGGACACTTAACTCTAAATTTTCCGATGATCTCAAGGACCTTGAATGTGTGTCACAGAGAAACCGAAAACGGTCTTTAAGATAAAAAGGAGTTAAAGGATTAAATAATACATTATAAAGCAGAGAAAGTAAATGAACATTCCGGCGAAACCTAATAGGAAGCCATTTGAGCTTAGTACGAAATTCAGAAACATGGTCATATTTGCGCAAGCCAAATATAAACCTAATACAGAGATTTTGAAGTCGCTCTAGCTTGTCAAATTGGTCTTGGGTCAAATCAAGATAGCTGGCATCAGCATAATCCAAGATAGGAAGAAGAAGAGACTGTGCAATTGCAATAGATTACACTTGATGCCATTAAATAAAATTTTGTTTAAAAGTATTTCATGGTCAACTCTATCAAAGGCTTTATTGAAGTCAGTGTAAATTGCGTCGGTTTGGGCTCTGATGTTCATATTATTGAATAAGCAGGAAGTGAAAATCATTAAGTTGGTAACAGTCGATTTTTGTTTCACAAAACCATGTTGCTCCGGAATTATGCAATGTTGAATAAGCGGATATATCTCATGTGGAACTAGCTTTTCAAACAATTTAGCAAGTGTACAGAGAAGAGAAATAGGTCGATAATTCTCAATATTTTGTCTGGCACCGCCTTTATAGACCGGTACTATATTAGCCATTTTCCAGACAGTTGGAAACAAACCCTTGCACATGCATTGATTAAATATTCTGAATAATGGTTTGCATACTGTGTTCGCTGAGCATTTCAAAAAGTAAGGAGGTATCTGATCCGGTCCTGGCCCTTTATTTATATCTAGCATCTTTAATTGTTTACAAATTAGTGGAAGGCTAAAATGTAAGCTACAAAGAGACCTATCATTGACATTTGATTGATCAGGGACCGGGCTCCAGTCAGATGCTAAAGTAGATGGTTCGTAAACTGATTGGAAAAAGGTTGAGAAGAGATTACATATTCTAACAGGGTCACTAGAAGTCTTATTTTTATAATACATTTGAGAAGGAATCCCAGTTCTGCCTTTGCGATTAGAAATGTATGTCCAAAAGTGTTTGACATTTTTGGGGATACCATCCTCAACACTATTAATATAAAGGCGAAAGCATTTGATGCATTCAGCCTTAAAACGAGCTCTATATAATGAGAAAATTTCATAATCGGATAAGTTTTTATATTTTTTCCATTTTGTCCAAGCTTTCTTTTTATTATTAAAAATATGTATAAGAGCTTTAGAAAACCACACAGGAAAATTTGAGCTTTTTGGTTTGGAAAGAGGTACTCGGTTTTTTATTATACCATATAGGTGATCATAAAAAACTCCAACGTTTACTTCGACTGATTCACTATGTAGTTCCATATCCCAATCAATTTCTTCAATATCTTTATTTATAATCACATAGTCAGCCTTACGAAAATTATATTTAGGCGTGCGAAGAGAACGTATAGGAGTAAGCTTTAGATTTAATGAAAGAAGAGTGTAAAATGGAGGATGGTGACTATCAGCTTGAAGCAGGTCCTGATTAGGTCTGTATACATAGCAATTAGTATTAGAGATAAGAAGGTCTAATGTACGTTGGTTTAAATTAGTCAGATGGTTATATTGCTGAACATCATGAACAGTCATAAAGGTTCTTAAGCGGTTACAGATTGCAGAATTACCCATGCAAGTAAAAGAGTGAAGATCAGGATGCGATCTTATCCATTTAGCTGTTGGCATGTTATAATCACCGAGTAATAGTAAATTGTCGTAATTACCTGAATTAATTAAATTATCCATTAAATCAAAATGTAAGTTATATACTGCGAGTGGTGAGTTATTAGGAATATATACAGCACTGATGAGAGTATGTGTGGTAGCGTTATTACCAGGTATTTTTATAACAACTTGTTCAAAGTGTTTTTCTAAAATATTTTGCGACTGAAGCGAGACAGTAACAGGGTTGTATTTTCGCAATACAGCTACCAACACACCACCCCCATCAGCCTTATTAGTTGCCTAATGATTGTTTCACCTTTATTCAAAATACTGAAAGTTTGAAATGTCTAATGGATAATTGGATATGTTACTGAAGTTCATAAAGCTAAAACTTGAAATTCCTATGTACAAAGTTCCTTAAATTGGTTTATTGAGCAAAATGAAAAATACTGGTCTATCTTATAAATCCTAACCCTACACGTCCGACGTCAAGGGAGCCCCGAGGTTCGGTTTGGTTAGGTTCCTTTCCGCGGACTCGCCGTCCGCGTATCGGCCCATGGTGCTGCTTGACGAGGCGGGCAAACTTTTTGAGCGTATCATCGCAGATCGCCTCGTCAGCCACTTGTGCAGGGAAGGGCCGAACCTGGACGACAACCAATTCGGTTTTCGTCGGGGGCGCTCCACCATAGACGCCATAATGCGCGTGAGGGCCCTGGCGGAGGAGACGGTGTCCCGGGGTGGGGTGGTGGTGGCGGTGTCTTTAGACATCTTCAACGCATTCAACACCCTACCCTGGAGTTGTATTCGGGAGGCCCTGAAATACCATCGCGTGCCTCCCTACCTCCGCCGTACAGTAGGGGCTTACCTGGAGGGTAGATGCGTCACCTATCGGGGACGTGACGGTGCTGGTCGGCACCTCACGTCGTGCGGTGTTCCACAGGGATCGGTCTTGGGACCGCCCCTGTGGAACATCGGCTACGACTGGGTGCTGAGAGGCGAACTCCCGCCGGGCGCCGACGTGACGTGTTATGCGGATGACACGCTCGTAACTGCCCGGGGGAGCTCGCACAGGGAAGCGACGTTGTTAGCCACGGATGCGGTGTCACAGGTGGTGAACCGCATCCGGCGGTTGGGCCTAGAGGTGGCCCTGAATAAGTCGGAGGCCATGGTGTTTCATGGCCCTCGACGGGCGCCGCCGCCGGGATCACACATCGTGGTCAGCGGGACCCGGATAGCTGTCGAGTCCACCATGAAGTATCTGGGATTGGTGCTCGACAGCCGATGGGAATTCGGGCCCCACTTCCGGCGGCTGGTGCCCAAGTTGATGGGCGCAGCGGGCGCGCTTTCAACGTTGCTTCCCAACTTGGGGGGCCCGAGCGCCGCCTGTAGGCGGTTGTACGTGGGAATCGTGCGGTCCATGGCCCTGTATGCGGCCCCTGTGTGGGCGCTGGACATGACGGCCGGCACTCTCGCCATTCTGCGCAAACCGCAGAGGGTGATGGCCGTCAGAGTCGTCCGCCGGTACCGCACGATTTCCTACGAGGCGGCTTGCGTCCTGGCCGGATCCCCGCCCTGGGACCTAGAGGTGAAAGTACTCGCGTCGTTGTATCGATGGCGCGAGGAAGAGCGGGCACGGGGCTCGAGGCCGGTGCAGCGGTAGATCGCGCTGCGCCGAGAGGAGCTCCGTCAGGTCTTGGTGGCGGAATGGCGGCAGAGGCTTCTGCGCCTTACGCTACCGTCGAGGCGATCCGGCCAGTACTCGACGACCGAGAGACTTGACACAGGTGCTGTCGGGGCACGGCTGCTTCAGCAAGTACCTGTGCCGCATAGACAGAGAGCCGGACGCTCGGTGCCACCACAGCGTCCATTGCGGGGAGGACACGGCACAACACACGCTCGCCGAGTGTGTAGCTTGGGAGGAGCAGCGCCGTGTCCTCACAAATGAAGTAGGAGGCGATCTGTCGCTGCCGGCCGTAGTGCAGAGTATGGTCGGCAGCGCAGAGTCGTGAGACGCGGTGGTGTCCTTCTGCGAGGACGTGATGTCGCAGAAGGAAACTGCGGAAAGGGAGAGGGAGATCTCCACTCCCTTCCCTGGCCGCAGAAGGCGCACCGGGCGCAGGGGAAGGGCGGACAACGCCCTTTTCCAGCCCCCATGAATGGGTCCAGGGGCGAGGGACTTGGGGAAGTCCCCCGCCCCCTATTTGATGGACCCGAGTCGCAGGCGCGCGCGGGTGTCGGCGCGCGCCTCTGAGGCGATGCACGGGGTAGTTCAACACCTCACTACCCCGTGCAGGAGGCGAGGCCGGGACAGACCCGACCAGCACTAGTGCGGGGCTGCGGAAGAATTAGGTTTCCCGCGGCCCCCCACGCACGTGTGAGGAGACACCGGGGTGGTTTTAGCCGGTAAGAATCCGGCACACCCCTCCGCCATTCCCCAGGCGGAGGTAGTCCATGAGGAATTCCCCCCGTTAAAAAAAAAAATGGTTAGGTTCCTTTAAACTGTTGAAACAGGAGTCCCGAGCAGCAGGGCTTCGCCAAAAATTTGGTGGAGTTTGACCTCATCTAAACCAAATGATTCACCAACAATAGAGGGGACGTGGCGATCGGCGGCCGTGTAAATGAATGTTAATTTACATTGTTCTAACCTAGCCTAGGACATTCGATACTCTGTACTTTGATATTTAAGTCTTTCGATATCACTTTTGTAGATAATTTTATTTTAGATATATTGGACGTACCTAGGATATCTAACCATTCGACAATATAAACGTACGTTATTTTAAAACAGACAACGATCAGTTTTATCAATCTACCCTATTTTACGCTCGCAGAACCTGATCTACTACTTCATACAACTAGCTCGCAAGTGATGCATCATTTTAGATATTTTGATCATTTAGTATTTAAAATGTTGGTGTATCAAACTTAGGTGTAATAACTGTAGATATTTTAAACGTTAGATATATAGTCCAATCAGTTTTTTAAACTTAAGTAATTCGTAGGTAGGTGTTAGTTGCTTAGGTATTTAAAAACATTAGATATTTAGATTTTATGGATTTTGAACGTAGGATATTTTACGTTAGTTCTTTTAATTTTAGATATTGCAATACGTACCCGTTATTGGTAAATTCTCTGCAATTCTCTTCCTAAGAATGTTTCCTTCAATAAATAACCCTCCTTCTTTCGGGTTTCGCCGCAGTCGGGTAATAAAACCATCTTAAATTACCGTTCATGCTCTTATATTAAGGAACACATAGCACTTGATTATGTCCTCAAAGTAATTGAACTAATCAAGACATGAGAGAGACGCAATTCAAGCGAGCCATCGCAGACACCCTGCAGCATACCGTGACGACAAATTGTTACGATTGAACAAACTCCGAGCTATTTAATTACAGCATTCTCTCCCCCACACATATATAATTATCAACCTTACCACATTCATTATAAAGTATAAAATGCTTTGCGAATATGACAACTGTTACGTAAAATATGCGTCGTACATTGAAAGGAATTTTTTTTTCCGAATCATTTCACACGCGTTTGGGTAGTGATGGGACGTTGGTAATTAATTTTTATGTAATTTTTTGTTTATCGATCACCTTAATTTTTAAATTTTGGTCTTTGCCCAAGATAAGGTTAAAAAAATGATTTTTCAATCTTCAAAACTTGTTCCCTTGGCATATGGAATTCATAAGCTACGGATATCTTATGTTGTAGAAAAGGTTATATTAATTGGTTAAATGAATAAATTGCAAAAAAAATAAGAATTTCTTCAAAGAAGTGTTGACATGCTGCTGTCAAAGTGTAACTTTTAAAAGGTCCAGTCACTTACAAAGTGTAGGTACTGAAATAATAAATGTGTAGCACGAGTAAATATTGAAAAAGGCTAGTCCCATAATGACCATCTATAACCATTCTATAACAAACCTACAACCTACGGAAAGTAAGTTAAGCTCGGACACATTTTCTTCTTCAATTCTTCCCTGTCAGACGTCACGTCATTATTTCCTCCTTTTCTTTCACATCGTTCCTTACATAATTCGTGTATTCTTTCTATGGCCTTCCTAACACACCATCCATCAACATTCATGATGCACTGCGCTTAGTAAAGTCAAAACATTACTAAAGACAATCGCAATTTACAAAAGTAGGTAATAATCCATAAAACACATTCTGTACATACAACCAAGTTCTAAGAACATTGTTGCGTCCCAAATGTATTTTTGAACGATCTTTTTGGTGTGGCAACATTCTATTGTCTTTTTGATGTTGACACTTGACATAACTTTTTGACTTGACAGATAGACTTTGCTTTTTTGTTGGAAAATGTCCGTTCTTGGGACATTGATTTAATTGTAATTAAAAAAAATATCGTTTGGAATCGCCGTTTGCAACCGATAATTGGGTCGCGATTAACTACTGTTTGAAGTTGTAATCCCGGATTGACGAAAACCCAGGGATATTTCTCGGAACATATCGCCGTATTGCCTCACCGCGTGGCACGCGCATTTGTTGGAAATAAGTTGGGCTGTGATGCTGATCAGGACCGCGCCATCTGGAGACTGGCGCCTTGTGAACGTTCTAGAACACGTGACTTACATCACACTTTTCAATTACTAACCTCATAATTACATACACACCACACTTGGGCGTGACCTAGGAAGGTCAAAGCTTGGCGAACCCAGCACAGAAGGTTAGTGGTAATAAGGTATTTATAAAGCCTCAGAGGCTATAGATGGTTGTAGGCCAAGGAGCCTGTAGATTATTGTGTAAGTACTTTTGTTTATTGTTGTTGAAAGCAACGGTAGGGCTCCACGAACCGTGGACAAGTTTCAGACCGTCCAGTTACCCTTGGCTGGCCTTTTGTAGTCCTGAACAAACATTATGTAGACACGTAGCCATTCGTCGTATCTGCTACAAAACGGCGTAGCTTATTAGCTACGGCGTAGCAAAGCTGTGGGTGTTGTGGCGAGTATAGATAATAATAATAATAATTATTATAATATTCCATACACCTAAGATCCCTCGGCTCAACTGAAACCTATAAGTATTTGGGTATGTCAGAGGCACTAGGCATCAATGTTGCTTATGTTAAACAGTCATTGAAGGAACGCTTCTTTGGCCGCCTGAATAAAGTACTAAATAGTCTTCTATCAGGCGGAAACAAGGTGCGTGCCTTCAATGGTTGGTCATGCCAGTATTGATGTACTCTTTTGGCATACTCAAATGGACTCAGACTGAACTTGACGCCTTGGACAGGCGGGTCCGCACAACGCTGACTGCAAATCGAATGCATCACCCACGTTCATCGGTGATGAGGCTGTATATCCCGCGGAAGTACGGGGGTCGTGGCATTTTAAATGCAAAGACCCTACACAACCGCGAGGTATGCAGCCTTAGGGAATATTTCCTAGAAGCCGATGTGGGTATGCATCGAGATGTGGTAGCGGTGGACAAAGGCCTCACTCCGCTCTCCTTAGGTAGCGAGAATTGGCGCAAACCTGTAGTATTAGATACTAATGACCGCAGAGAAGTATGGCAGAGCAAGGGGCTTCACGGGCGCTATTACCGGGCCCTTCATGGGTCTGACGTAGACACATTAGCGTCCTTAGCCTGGTTACGTTTTGGTGACCTCTTCGGAGAAACCGAAGGTTTTGTCTGTGCGATTATGGACGAAGTTATGATGACGAATAACTATCGGAAGTATATTGTGAAGGATGGTACGGTAGACATATGTCGGGCATGTCACAAACCGGGAGAATCCATTCGTCACATTATCTCCGGCTGTTCTCGTCTGGCTAACGGAGACTATTGCATATATATGCATAGACACAACCTCGTAGCCAGGATTATTCACCAGCAACTTGCTCTTAAATACAATCTTGTGGAATCAGAAGTACCATACTATAGGTATGAGCCCGACCCAGTTCTCGAAAATGGCAATATTACACTGTATTGGGATCGGTCTATCATCACTGATAGGACTATTGTTGCCAATAAGCCTGACATAGTGGTGATAGACCGATTAGAGCGTCGCACAATGATTGTTGATATAGCAGTCCCCCATGACGAGAACCTCGTGAAAGCTGAGATAGATAAAAAAAATAAGTATCTTGACCTGGCGCGCGAGGTTGTCGACATGTGGGATGTGGAGACAGCAATCATTGTGCCGATAGTCGTCACAGCCAATGGTATAATAGCCAAGAGCCTCGACCAACATCTAAGGAGGCTCTCGTTGGGCAGCTGGATCAAGGGCTTGATCCAGAAAGCAGTGCTCCTGGAAACGGCGCGTATTGTGAGGAGGTTCCTCTCTATGGAGCCCTGACACCACCGGTAGCTTGGACCTTGTTCCCGATACCGGTGGGCTACTATTTTTTATATTTTTAAATGTTTTTATTTTTTATATTAATATTTAAAAATGTAATCTATATGTATATATATTAAATAAATGGAATAATAATTATGTACTCAATTATATTGAGTATATAATATTATCAAAAAATAGTATTTTTTGTTACCAACTAAACTAATTAATATAGTATTATCTGTTGCTTTAGCGCCAGTAAGTAATCAAGATATGTTTCTATCATTAATAGGATCCGTTATCTTTGTCTTAGGTGATGTGATGGTCAATATAAATTAATATATATACGAGTAACACACACACACACAGGTGACACAGGCGTAAGGCCGTTTACTCTAAATATAAGACTTCTGAAAACTTGATGACTGTCTGTGTCTTGTAATTCTTTACGTCTGTTTAGAATGACTTGAGTATTCAATGTGTAAATGACACTTGAATACTCAAGTCTCAAACAAAAACGCACAAGAAGCTCGATCACAAGTTATTTCATGAAAGTGATATAAAAGATGAGAGACGTTCAAATTGACTCTCATTATCACAAGTTTTGAAACTTCCAATTTCTTTGACGCATTGCCCCATTACTAAAAGTCAAGTCTATATTAGAGAAAGTTGTGAATCGATCCGATAATGTAATTGAATGCTTTGACCTCATTCGTCTTTTTATTGGTAACTTTTCAATTTGACACTTGCATTGCGTCAAATATGCAGCTAGGAACTAGCAGTGATACCCAGTGTCTAGGTTGTGAGAGTCAGATTACGCAGTCATTTCTTGTGAGAAACCGGTATTTAACTTGACTGAGAGCCAATCCATTGCATTTAAAAATTATGAATCTTTTTGTGGTGTTTATTTACTAATAAAAGCGTTTTTTTTTTCATGCAAACGAGCATACAATAATATCGATGACGTAATCAATGCAGACAATTAATCGCATTATGACATTCAATTCCGATGCACGTCCCTACCGCGACGGCCCGGGGCATAAAGTTGGAATAGTGGTTGGAATGAACAATGTTTTGAAGCAGTTTCATGAGATTTTCATCTTATAAGTAGGATCGCATTTCGTGGAAGGGTATTTAAGAATCACTCTTTTACATGTTGTGTATTTTTTAAAGACTCGTTTTACGACTCGAAAGATTTTTATGACGGGTCGTATTTTAAATTCGGTGTGCCATTACACAAAAGAGGCGAAACGAGAATGACGATTGATATTGGTATATTCAATAAGCGTTGGGTTTGAATTTCTATTGTGATAAGAGACTACACTCATATGCCATTTGGTTTTGTGATTCATCATACTTAAATTTTAATAAATGATGAATATGTTGTTACATGAGCAGTGGCAGCGCAGTGGTTACTGGCATGACTGACAAGTTGTTGGTCGGAGTTCGAACCCAGACAGGCACATTACATAACATCTTGAGGAATCCGGCATGGCCTAGAATCTAAAATCCCATGCGAGACTATGAATGACTTACTGACAAAATCATATAAAACTGTACTTCATTTCTACATAACAAACAGGATACATAATATTCTAAAAGAACTATTAAAACGGACTTTTTATAATTATCTCTAGCTATACAAATTATTTAGCTGAAACACAAGTACCTAACATTGCAATCTTCAAAAATTACAATTCGTTTATTGAATACGACACAAAATAGAATGCAGACCTGATATATCAGGTCAGGTATGGATCAGGTATGATTGGACTAAGGAAAAAAACACAACAGCTGCATTCGATAAATCTAAATAAGATTAAAAATTCATATCTACCGACCGAAGAGATCCTTTTATGAAACACCAGAAATTCTTCGATGTAACCTATTGAATTAATTTCATTCAGTTATTTCTAAAATGAAAGTGGTTCTATCTGCATTGCAAATGTTGTAGAATGATGTGCCGATTCGGTAACGTCCGACATCCGAAACGCGAAACGTTAACAACGTTATCGAGAAAACTACGAGCGAATAATGTTAAGGATGTGTTATTGGAGAATTTTCAGCGGTTTACGTACAAATAGTACATAACCTTTGTAAATATACTAGTGAGACAGCCCGGCTTTGCACGTGTGATTTACACAAAACCTTCATAAATTTTACACTAAAACAATCCTCAAGAATCACTCTATCTACTGGTGAAAAAAATTTTTTAAACAAAAATAGAACCGACTTCCATATCAAAACACTACAAAGCTAAAAATAACTTTAATTTCGATAGTTGGTGTTATTGGTTTTGGATTTTCTGTTTTTTTCACACCGCCTTCCGAAATTAAAGTTATTTTTAGCTTTGTAGTGTTTTGTTAAGGAAGTCGGTTCTATTTTTGTTTAAAAATTTTTTTCACGCTTTTTAGTGGGTCGGTTTGTAATTTATCTAGTTACAAAAGCCATAATGTCAACAACTTATCACCTTTTACAAAATGTTTCTTTTCCCGCTGCATAGCTGTTAATTTTTGAGGAGTTCTCCTGGTACCTACTTGACCATCAGCTCTACATCACCATACTCGTATGTATTCCGACGAGCATAAAGTGTTTAACATCCGTACTCAAGTAATCGAATCTCAATCCACGAAATAGTTACTTATTATTGAGTAGTTTTAGTGGTCATCTGTGGTCTTCATCATCAGTTCAACTTCCCCAAATGGTACTTTTCGAAAGCAACTGCTCAAGGTACTATAAGAAATACCCAAAACGCTATAGGTGTGCCTATAATATTTGAATAGTTCCCTCGATTTCTCCAGGATCCCATCATCAGATCCTGATTTCGTAACAATGGGACCAACTAGAAAGTATACCCTTTCGAACAAAAAAAAAATATTTCAAAATCGGTCCAGTCATCTCCGAGTAATAAGGTAACATACATAAAAAAAAAAAGTTCAAGACGAATTGTAAACCTCCTTTTTTTCAAGTCGGTTAAAAACCGCATGAAAGTGTTTAGTGCACTGTAAACAGACAGACAGACAAACAGACGCGGCGGGAGACTTTTTCTTCAATATACACGGTAACGATAAATTATAGCGATTTGAGTTTGCACAACAGATATCTGACCTTACCTACCTCAATTTAAAAAAAAATACATGAAAACCGAGTATTTAATTTACACAATTTAGTTTACCAAAACGATTGGATATGTGCGAAATAAGTGTATGCGCTCACCTCACGCCCCGGTTGGGTGCCCCCTGCCGCACGGCGCCGAAGCTACAGGCACCGGGCTGCGGACAGCCGCGGGCTGCACGGGGGCTGTGCGGGCGTGCACACTGCGGCAACGGCGCTCAGCGATGCACGAGAAACCCGGGCAAATCTGAAATGTTCGGTGGAACAATCTTTAAACTGAACAGATTGACGGAGTCATTCAGTGGTTAATTCATTTAATTATTGTACTAATTGGCTGAAATATGACGATGATTGTTAAACATATCGGAAAAAATATGCTGACTAGGAACTTTAAGCCTACCATACACGGCAACGATATATCGTAGCGATTAGAATTTGCACAGCTCAGTATATCGATCGGCCATATAACGTTTTCCACATAAACATTCCCATGGGATATTTTCAGACATCCACGTCGGCGAAGCAGCGGACAGCAGATAGCATGGTCAGTCAATTTAAAAATATTACTTAAAAACCTAGTTGTTCATTAAGACACAATATAGGTAACTAAAACGATTGAATGTGTGCGAAATAAATGAATAAGCTCACGCCCCTGGTTGGCGATCTCCGTTGTATGGAAAGCGGAAGCCCCAGGCACCGGTCTGCAAACAGCCTTAGGCTGCACGGACGCGGCGTATGCTGCACACTGCGTTAATGACGCTCAGCGATGCACGGGAATCTCGGGCAACTCTGAAATGTTCGGCATAACAATCTTTCAACTTAACGGAAGGGCGGAGAAATTCAGTCTATAATTCATTGAAGTATTGTGCGAAACGGCTGAAATATGACGATGATTGTTGAACATATTGGAAAATAACATGCTTATTGCGAGCTTTATGTCCACCAAATTTCAAGAAAAAAAAATTACTGAAAACTTAGTTGTGAAATTATGTCTAAATAGACTTAATTTCGTTTAGCAAAACGATTGAAAACGTGCGAAATAAATAAATACTTTCACGTCCCTGGTTTGTGATCTCTGTCGCACGGGAAGCCACAGCCGCAGGTACGGGTCTGCGGTCAGCCTAAGACTGCACGAACGCTGCACGGCCGATTGCACACTGTGTCGTTGACGCTCAGCGATGCACGGGAAATTCGGGCAAGTCTGAAATGTTCGGCAGAACAATCTTTATACTCAACGGATGGATGGAGAAATTCAGTCTATAATCTATAATTCAAAATAGTATTATTTTTTAGAGATTACTAACAATGTGGGTAGAATTCATATAACTAGCAATCTTGTTAACCTCTCTAACTAAGCTAAATATGCTTGTGTCTGGACTGGGTTTACGGCAATAGTATAATGCAAAGAGTAAAGTAAAATAATATATAGGGAAAAGAGAGCCCTCTTACGTGATAAAATTGCAAACCTATTTGACAATACGCCATCTGTAAATTGGCCCCAAACTAATCACATACCCACACACCTTCACACATAGCTATTTATATGCATGTTAACATGTCTAATATAACGTTTCGTCCTATCTCTGTAATATGTTCTAGTAGAACATGCTACAGAAATAGGACGAAACAAAATAGTCCCAAGGGAATATAGATAGTAAAAGGTAGAAAAAAAAAAAACAAACAATGATTATATATTACAAAATACGCATTCGCAGAATGCAACAAACCGCCATATTGTAATTGTTCATTTTCAGTTCAAGAACTGTCACTTAATATTTCCTAAGTAGATTCTGGCACCATGTCTTTTTATTAATAAAGTTGATATTTGTGCTTTATCAAATTGTATTTCATTTATGTGTCTATTTCAATTTATAAGTAGATTTTAATATTTTTCTCAAACTTATCTCCAATTAATATTACATCAATAATTTTATTTAAAATAAAAAAAATTGTACTCGATATAGCGACATCTGTTGATAATTTAACGTACCCGGTAGACAGTTAATAGTACTGGAGCCAACTTCTAGATGGCATTTATTTATTTATTTATTTTATTATTTATGTACACACATTAAAATACAATAGGACAATATAATTATAATATTTGAGTACAAAGGTACTGCTTATTTCTTCAGAAATTTCTTCCAGCAGACCTGCGAAAGGAGAAGTGAAAAAGAAATGTAGACAATAGTGTGTGAGAACAAGAAGAGAAATAAAAATTAATATGTGAAGTCTAAAACTAAAATATTAAATATACCTACACATACTTATAATGCAATAAAAATAACATATACTTAAATAAATACATAATGTTAGAATATATAAACATATAATATAAATATATACATAAATAATTAACACTTTTAAGAGGAAAGGTAATGCTCTTTTAATCGACATTTGAATAAAGATATGGTTTTTAAATCACGAATGCTAGGCGGAAGTGAGTTCCACAATCTTACAGCATGGACAGAGAAGGAATAAGAGTAGTAGCTAGTTTTATGAGGATGAGATTTAAGGAGGGATCTAAGGTGTGATCTACACGGTACGTCGCTAGAACGAGCGTAAGAAAAACGCTCACGCAGGTAGGAAGGGTAAGACGGGTTGTGTAAGATGTTGAAGAGGAGACACAAAATCCTAGTGTTCCTGCGAAGACGGATTAGTAGCCACTTGAGTTCCTTGCGAAGGTGGCATTTATTTCTTTTCTTCGCTGTATTTTGGTGGGGTTCGAATTGGCTAAAATGTGACGATAGTTGTTGAAAGTATTGGACTAGCACTTTTATGGCCCCCAACAAAAATTGGTTTGATCGAGATTTTTTGATATACAATATAGCACATTTTCGAAAACCGCGTATATTACTTTTTATTTTATACAAACACTTTGAAAATCAAAGTTATTTCTTGTAGTTACTAGGAACCCTTTATGGACAAGTCTTACTCGCACGTGGCCAACATTCTCCAAGTCAATCGGTTCAAAGATACACTTCCAAAGTGGTAAAATGTGTGGTACCTCTAATTTTTAAAACAAGAAAGTGAAAAATGATAATATACCTATATGTTGATCACTTTCAACGATTAGTTTGAACGACATACAGTCAGTAGGTAGGTAGTAGTAGTCAGTAGGTGTTTAGCTTTGTCATTTATACAAACACTTTGAAAAACAATATTATTTTTCGCTACTCTATGCTTGCTACTGTGGAACCCTTCATGGGTGAATCCAACTAGAAATACTGAAATACAACTCAAAATATTGTTTGTCCTTCTATCACGACAAAACGGAGCAACGGTTCGGTATGTTTTCTGGCGAGCAGATACTTTAAGGGCTGGATCATACATAGGCTGCTTTAATTTTGCTGCGCACAGCTAGTAAATAAATAAACCCTATCGAGGAGTTCCCCCGACCAAATAAACCCCGTGCATTGCTCCAACTATAGGTCAAACCTATAGATATAACCTATATCCATTGACATATATATTATAAGGACTGGGCGGACCGCATGTTATAATGACGCCTCGAACTTGGTCCCAAAGTGGTCTTACCTTTATCAAAGTGAACTAGAACGCGATCGGCTATCTTCGGGAGGAGTCGTCAGTTTTACTAGCAAAAATACCAAATTGTGTCGTGAAGGGTTGCGTGAACTACGACATAAAGCACAATAAAACAAAATATAACATTTTATATCACTTCGGGTTCGGGTTCGGGATCGGGTTTCTGGTATTTGATTACCCCAAATATAAGGCATGCCAAGTGAAGTTTGCGTCTAGATTTCATTTTTAATGTGAGACGTTTGTTTAAAAATGGTGTTACGTGACATCTACGAGGAATATTATAACAGAACCGGGCACAAGCGTTTTGAACCCTTTGTATTAGTCGATCCGTGCGAGCCAATAGGCGTGGGCCGTATACACTATCCGCGTAGTTCAGCCTAGACAAAACCAAGGTTTCTACCAGCTGTTCACGTAGGGTTTCGGATAAGTAGGACCTCATTTTGTATGTACAAAACCTTAAGGTGATAAAAACAGTTTCTTACTGAATCGGCTACATGCTTTTCGAAACGAAGGTCTTTGTCCACAATGAGGGCAAGATTCCGCGCTTCAAACACTCTATCAATAGATTCGTCCATAAGTTCCAGGTTAAACGTTGCGGGTAGTTTAGCTAACTGCTGTTTTGTGCCAAACACCATGAACTTCATTTTGGTAGGGTTTAGCGTAAGGCAATTATCTTCAGACCAGGCGGCGATTCTACGAAGGTCATCGTTTATGTTTTTTATGGCACTATCATAATCCTCTGGCCTGAAAGAAATGTAAAGTTGAACGTCATCGGCATAAATGTGAAACTTGCACTTCTGGAGACATTTAATTATATCCGCACAATATAGAATGAAGATGATTGGACCCAATATGGAACCTTGCGGGACTCCTCTTTCTATAGAGGCTAGTGCCGACCTAAGAGTAGTGCCGTTGGCCAAGCGCATATCCACAAGTTGTTTCCTATCACTGAGATAGCTACGAAACCACTGCGTAGCGGCCGGGTCAAAACCGTAATAACCTAACTTTGAAATTAATAACGGTATATTTATTGTGTCAAAAGCCCGGGAAAAATCTAATAAAACTAACAGTGTACACATTCCTTTATCCTGGGCAGATAATATGTTGTCAATAACGTCCAACAAAGCAGTTGTAGTACTACGCTGTTTCCTGAAACCTGATTGTAAGTCAGGCAATATATTATTTTGTTCCAAAAACTGTGTAAGTTGGTGACTGATGACTTTTTCTAAAACCTTAGACAAACAAGGCAAGATGCTAATTGGTCGTAGGTCCTTTAAATCAATTGGATTTGAGTTCTTAGGTAAGGGTCTAACAGAGGCAATCTTCCATTGGTCGGGAAATGTTGAAGATACTATAGACCGATTTATTATGTCCGTTATAACACCTAACGTGTACGGGAGAGTCATGCTAATCATACCCAGGGTAATGTTGTCGTAACCCTCGGCGTTACTTTTAAGGTTGGAGATAATGCGAGAAATGTCACTCTGCTCCTCTGGAGTGATTGAAAAGGTTGCTTCACCATGTCTATGATTATTGTAATATGTCATAAGTGTAATGTTTGCTATTGGGTTACCAGGGACGGTTAAAAAATTGTCATTAATTATGTCAGGGTCTGTGAAATGCGACGGTACGTCTTGTCTAGATTTTGTGGTCATTAATGTTGACTTGAGATTTTTCCATAGTAATTTAGGGTTTTTAATTTTATTATTTATATTATGTTTATAGTATGCTTTTTTTTCACTGTACAAGGAATTTATCACTAAGGATTTTAAGTTTTTATAGTACTCTCTTTTCGAATCTGATTTGGTTTTCCGATAATTAGCCAGTGCTCCATCCCGTAAACGCATCATGATCTTAATCGTATCAGTAATCCAAGGATACGTGTTTTCCTTTATTGTACATGTTTTGATCGGTGCGTGAACATCAAACAGGGAAATGATAAGGTGGTTAAAAAGATGCACCATATCACTTACATTTTGACACGTTGAAATATTTTCTAGACATAATAGCATTAAGTCCTCGTTAAAGGTGTCGATGCAAATATTTTTTAGTGGTCGAAATTTGACAATATATGGTCTAAACTTCTCTCTTTTCACGTTAAATTCTGCCACTATGACGGAATGACCGTGAAGTGAGCTAAAAGGCTCAACCGATACATATCTAGCTTTTAGGTCGGTACACAGGAGATCAATAAGAGTTTCACTGGAAGCTGTGAAGTGGGTAGAAGTTGAGACTAGTTGAGTAAGGATGAGGCTATTCAGAAATTCGTTCAGTGTTTTTGTTTTTACCCCGCTTGTGTCCAGCAAGTTAACGTTAAAATCACCAAGTAATACGTAGTGGTCACAATTGTATTTGCTCCGTGGGTCACAATTACCCAAAGCGCTTAGTGAATCAGTCAAGGCATCTAAAAAGAGAACCAGGTCCTGCCATGGTGGCCGGTACGCAGTACCAATAGCAAATTTTTTGCCGTTAATTGATAGCATTAACCACATTTTTTCAACCGATTCGAACCTGGCATCAACCGTAGTAGTCCAAGTACGCGCGCTCAGTCCCCGCCGTAAGTAGAAACCAACGCCCCCACCACGACCCGAGCGCACACTCGCCGGCCGCGGCGTGTGACGCAGGCGGTAGCCCGGCACCACGGGCGCGCGCCCCTCCTCCCCCGGTCGAAGACAAGTTTCATTAATTGCCATAATGTCGAAGCAATGCCTGTCGAGAACGCCAATCAAGTCATCATGACCTGTACCTAATGACCCTGCATTAAGAAATCCAATTTTAAGAAACTTTTCTCGTTTAGTCATCATTAAAAAATAAATAAATAATTCCGTCATTCACTTATATTAATATTAAGTGTGCATATTTAATCATTTTAGTTAGAACCCTATAGAATCGTCTACTTCTATATGTAAATAAAATTATGTTAATAGTATAATGAAGAAAATTAAACAAAGATAGACTACAGTATGTAATAAATAGATTTGTAAATAATAAGTTTATAATATGAGATAGTAGTTTCGTAATGGATTTGTGATAGGAAATGTGTGTAGTATTATAAAACTGGTTTACGTGAAATTTTTTGCGGTGCGCCGCGAGACACACACTAAATAAAATAAGAAAAAACAATAAGTAGCTATAAAAACATACTAAAACTGAAATATCGTTAATTTTAACAACATCGGTATGCAAAACCACAATGATCATGCCAGATAGTACCGTCTTACCTAGATAATTAATATAAGTAACAAAACTAAAAAAATAAATTAACGCTAGCAAAAACAGAAAAGTAAAAGAGTCAGCTGTTGCTGACGTTGCTGGGTGACGGTCCGAGGGTACGCTGTACGTATACATATAGAGGTACCAACCGACAATTATCCAAAAATTCTACAGATATCGTCTTCGCATCTTACACGTTCTGATTTTTGGCGATCCTCTTTCCGAACTAAGATTTTCCCTTCCTTTGTCCATACGTACTTCCAGTTGTGTTGTTTACCAGCCTGACGAGTGCGGTAGAATAGCTGGCGGTTTTTTAAGCATAAAGTTGCATAGGTAAATAATAAAAAAAATCGTAATTCAGAGAGAGAAAATCATATTTTTTCTGGCTTGCCCCTAATTTTATATTCCCCTCAACTTCACATTTTATTCATAAAAAATACTCTTGATCCACCAAAAATTTGCACACTAAAATGCTTTTAAAGCATAATCTCCCGAGTTTACCTGTAACAAAGAGGATTCGTGGCTTAGTGGAACTGCTCTGACCGTGTGGTGCTGTGCTCAACGTTTGGGACAAAGCTCGCACGGTCTCTTTTAATAAATGTGTATTTTAAAATTGGAACTGGGCTGGTTTTATTAGCTTGATGTTCATTTGGAAATATAGCTAAAAAGAGAAAAAGGCTTTAGATCCATCTGTATCGGATTGGACAAAGTTATAGAGGCTCAGTCAAATATTTGGTGAGCATAAATATCTTAAGTCTTGTCTCTTTATTTGAAGGTATGAAAATTTTTAATGTGTCTATAACGCGTACCATTTCGAAAGATATTTTAATTTTGATATCTTCTTAACTTTCTTCTTCTTCGTATGCTCTTCATAATTAATGTTTTATATGATAACCCTGTTCCTTCAGCTGCCCTTAAGTTCCGGGGCCGCGGTATCTCGTTAGAACATCCTCGTAACCCCGGTAGGCAATGGCCCTATAGGACCCCGTCACTATTGCTGACAGCTCTTTGGAGGCGCGTGTGGACTTACCGCCGCGATTGCGGCGTGCCCAGCCCTCAGTTGCGACAGCCGCTCTTCCCATGCTACCGTGAGATCGCGCCGGAGCTCTCTCCGCTGTGCCTCGATTAAGTTAAGGGGGCGGAGTTTCACCCCAGCTTTGCACCTCCACACGCCAAATGTACACGCGTGCGAGGCATAGTGAATGACTTTGTAGTTTTTATTTATTTATTACTAGCTTTTGCCCGCGACTACGTTAGCGTGGGAGGTTTTTCCTGCGTAATTTCAGATCCCGTGGGAATACCGAGATAAAAACTACCCTATGTCCTTTCCAGGGTCCTAAACTATTCCCATGCCAAATTTCGGCTCAATCGGTTCAGCGGTTTAGGCATGAAAAGGTAACAGACAGACAGACAGAGTTACTTTCGCATTTATAATATTAGTATGGATATGAATATGTATAGATGTGTCAAGAACCTGAAATAAATGAATTTTATAGTCATGCTGACCCGGCCAACTACAGGCCTATTTCAGTCACTTACTTGTCAGCGTGTACTTAATAGTAAGCTCCTGGCATACCAAGAAGCCAACGACATCCTCAGTGACCGACAATACGGCTTCCGCTAAAACCAGTCTACCGGGGATCTTCTAGCGTATGCTGTTCATATCTGGAGTGAGGCCATCAAGAAGCACGGGGAAGCAGTTGCTGTTTCTCTTGATATCTCCAAGGCCTTTGACAGTGTCTGGCACGATAGCCTTATTGCTAAGCTTCCTTCTTTCGGTTTACCTACTCAACTTTGCGTTTGGATTTAAGACTTCCTGAGAGATCAGTCCATTCGAGTGGTCATTGTTGGCAAAAAGTTAAGTTTAAGTTTTATAGAGTGTTACAGAGTAGTCAGTTAGAAAACACCGGCCACATCTAGCTAAACTGAAAATGGCAAAAAGTTAAGTTTAAGTGTTATTTATAACCAATTTACAAAATAAATATTTCATTTCATTAATCACGCTGCAATGGCTGAACAGATCATTCAGTGTTTCTTATCAAGGTAGTAGTTAATTAGTTAGGAAATAACGGATGTGTAAACGTTATGTAGCCATTTTTTATTGTTAGGTGCTGATTCTGTCTCATTCATTTTTCAGCACCTCTCAAGCAACAGTAATTGTAACATATATGTTCAATTCATAGAAAATTACATCAAATTGACCGTAAGATAAAAAACTGATTATTTTTTCTTCATAAATGATTTTCAAGATTCATCACTTTCACAAACATAAGAATGTCTCTAACAGATTCTAAAAAGCAAGATTAACTATGCCTCCGTCAAAGAATCAAAAGACGCCTTTTATCGAAATCTAAATTTACCCTTTCCACTACACTCAGACAAAAACAAATAAATGGCTTAGCAAAATTCTCTTAATACTTACTCAAGTAGGTATCTCCTTGGAAAACTTTATAAGAGCTGAATGAAAAGAATTTGAAAGATGCTGCAAACTTTGACAAGTTAAGTAGCCGATCAGCTCGAGATAAGGCGCACTGTATGTGGTCAGGTCCCAGATAGTGGCTGAGTTATAAAGGGTCAAGTCCCGACAAGGTTGCTCCTAGAACATAATTTGGCTTCCTGATAATTTTTCCTGCACTTTTTGTTTCGTGTTATGAAAATCTTATATTTTTTTCGTTAGATATATATTTGAAAGTATCTGAGCAAACTAAGAGCGCTTGACTATGGTATCTGGCCTCTTGGTGCTTTATTAGTCTATACAGGTTATTATAAAAATATTAAATAAATTATATCAAAAAATAATTCGGAGGGGAAATCAACACATGAGTCCTCCCGCTTTGGTAAAGCGAAAGACTTCCACTGACTAAAAACCCACCCTGTTCCATTAGGTGCCCTTGCCAAGGTCACAGGTTGACCTCTACTATTTAACATATTTGTAATATTTACGATTTAATATAACAGAATACTTTCATTCTGATATGTTAAATACTAGACGTTAGTTTTACAGACAAAACCAGTATCTCTGTAAAACTTATACTCCACCAATCAAGATTCTCCAGTTTCGTTCATAGCCTCTTCCCGGAACTTTACTTTCATGTCAGTGGTAATGCCTACTTAATTTTGTAGTATCCGCAACTTTACTTTTATCGTGAGATAAAACCCGGTTTCTTCTCTGTGACTTATTTAAAAGGTTCAGACCAAAACGGATTTTTTAACCGCCCAAGGCTTTGTATCTGTCGTGAAACAGGGTGATTAAATTATTCTTATTTAAATCATTGTGACCCTTGGTGTTTGTGGGTCAAAGATTGGGTGTTAGTTGTTTTTTTTTGTTAGAATTTTCGTAGTGGTAACAAAATAATCATTGTGATACTTTCGTTTACTCGTGAGTTGTTATCACCGTTGCTATTCTGGTTACGGGAATGTTATAACGCTGTAGCCCCGGTACAGCCTAGAGTGCAAGGGTTACTAAAGAAGCAGGGCGAGTTTTTAGTCAGTAGAAGTCTGACACTCCTTGCCGTTCCATTTAGAGCAGGAGGAGTCACTCGAATAATTTTCTCCCATAATAAAAAGGATCAAGTTTCTTTTTTTTTTGACGCATTACGCTAAGTAGCATGTGCTTATCAAGTATATTAAATTGCATACAAAGTATTTTGATGGTATTTTTAGGGTTCCATAGGTAAACAACAAAAGTGTCTTGTAGATTCCAAGCCAGGTCATTTATCCGCAGTTTAGCGAAGAAGCTACAGACTATGTAAAGCTGTAATTAAGTTCGGTTATAAATATTAATCACAGTTGTAAAATCTGGTAAACGTTTTTTAGTTGCCTCCCACACAGGTTGTAATGATAAATTATCTTTATTTTGCAAATTGGTTATTAAATAACACTTTTACACGTCATTTTTTTCGTAAATATTAACTAGATGAGGCCGGTGTTTCCTAACTGACTACCGTGATACGTACATAATATTTCTTTTTTCATTAGTCCAATTCATCGTGAACGGAATTATTGGCTTGGTATTTATTAAATTTCGGGTTGTTCAAAACCCTTCTGTAATTTAGATATTCGTTGGTAAAAAACTAAACTTTACCGTAGGTATATTTTCAACCGACGACCAAAAGGGGAGGTTATCAATTCGACGCGAATACTTTTTTTCTTTTTTTTTTTTTAATGTATGATCACCGAGTACTCGAAGACGGCTGAACCGATTTGGAAAATTCTTTTTTTGTTTGATAGGGTATACTTTGAAATTGGTACCATTTGTCACCAAGTCAGGATCTGATGATGGGATTTTGGAGAAATCGAGGGAACTCTTCAAATATTATAGGCACACCTATGGCGTTTTGGGTATTTCTTATAGTAACTTGTGCAGTTGCTCTCAAAAAGTACCATTTGGGGAAGTGGAACTGATGATGAAGACCACAGATGGCCGCCGAAACTACTCAATAATAAGTATTTCGTGGATTGCGATTCGATTACTTGAATATGGATATTAAGCACTTTATGCTCATCACAATGCATATGATGATGTATAGCTGATGGTGAAGTACCAGGAGAACTCCTCAAAAATTAACGGCCCAGCATTGGGAAAAGGAATATTTTATAAAATGTTATAAGTAGTTGACATTAAGGCTCTTGTAACTAGGTAAATTAAAAATCAACCAACTAAAAAGAGTGAAATAAAAACTTTTTACCAAAAAATTAAACCGACTCCCAAAAACACTGCAAAGTGAAAAATAACTTTAATTTCGGTAGTCGGTGTCTTTAGTTTTGTATTTTCGTTTTTGGCACCGACTTCCGAAATTAAAGTTATTTTTCACTTTGCAGTGTTTTTGGGAGTCGGTTTAATTTTTTGGTAAAAAGTTTTTATTCTTTTCTTACCATAATTTGAGTCCGTCTGCTGATGTTCGTGGCTAAAAACAATAAAGCGGCACGAGTCGATCTTCAAAGTTAAGCAACGCTTGCCGAGGACGATCTATGGATGGGTGACCATTATAAAAACCGAGCTCCCTCCGCGCCTCGGACAACACGTGAAGCTGTTAGTCAACGCTGCCATTTCTACATGTTTGACAGTCGTGACGGCTAGTGAGAAGCCACACAATGTGACACTGGTGTTACCTAGACGTAGATATTGTGTCACCAGCTCGGTGCTGCAGCAGGTTTGTGGAGGTCAGGTAGGCAGTCGTTCTATGTAAAGCCTGCCATTTATAAAATTCCTTGCCTTCTTTTATAATGATGTAATTATTGGCACGTCGGTTGTTCGAAGCGGCTTTTGATTATAATAGTTGTGTGTACGTAAATGACTTTGATATGAGGTGTTGCACGTGGCTTGTCCCACGAGGGAATGGGAAACAAAATAAAATGATTAGTTAATTGTACATACACTCAATTTAAGTTTTATTTGAAAATCAGCACCAGGCAACTTCTAGCTGTCGGTAGGAATGACGGGGCCCGATAAGACCACTGCCTGCCAGTATTGAGGGAACTCGCTGACGATATACCGCGGCCCTGGACGCAAGGAAGGCTCTCACTTATTGGCTAACACCACAGATACACCACCACCAGAAATCGGCTTCTAATGACTAATCGTGCTAAAACCATCATTCAAAGCATGCAGGACCGATAGATACTTACGTTCACCCACAATGTAAATAAAATAACCTTATATACATATTATGAACCTCCCTTTTAGATTTTTTCAAGCGAAACCGTTCAGAGATTTTTTGATTTCGGCCCGGTTTGTGAGTCAAAGTAAATATTGAGATTTATTTTGTTGTAACGTTTTTCCTAGACATATTCAAGTGTCGGGGGAGAGGTATAGAATCAGTACTCATCCTCATCTGGCTAGCCTTTTCCCGGTTATGTTCGGCATTTCAGGTTGCGGTAAGTAGTTACCGTCTTTGTGTAATTTTTACCATCACCACCGCTCTCATAACGGTGAAGGAAATCACCGTGAGGAATCCATCGTGCAACATTCACCACCGCACTGGACCCGCATCGTGGATGACGGCCTATTCTGCCTAATATAAGTCCATCATCGGACTACAAGACAAACGGCGAAGCGCCATCGTTACATGGTGGACATACCACCCATACGCACAAAACGTTTTTGGAATACTTTCATTGTACGTACGGCTAAGGAGTGGAATTCCCTGCCGGAGTCTGTGTTTCCTGATCACTATAACCTGGGAGTCTTTATGTCAAGAGTGAATAGGTTACTTCTAGGTAACCGTGCTCCATGTTCGACCATATCATCGCTTACCATCAGGTGAGATGGTGGTCAAACGCGAGTCTATTCTGAATAAAAAAAATAGGGAGGAGGCTCGTGACCCAACTGTGGGAACTTTATAGGCAGATTATTTTATGTTATTCAAATGTAGTTTTTAGGGTTCCGTTGCCGAATGGCAAAAAACAGAACCCTTATAGTTTCGATATGTCTGTCCGTCTGTCTGTCTGTCCGTCCGTCCGTATGTCACAGCCATTTTATTCCGAATCTGTTAAGACTATACATGTGAAACTTAGTAAGTAGATGTATTCTGTAAACCGCTTTCCGATTTTAAGAAAAAATTAAAAAATATTTAAAATAAAGGGGGGTCCTCATACATGGAACTGGAACTGAAAATATTTTTTTTCATGAAACCTATGCGTGTGTGGTATCTATAGACAGGTCTTTAAAAATGATATGAGGGTTTTAAAAACCACTTTTTCATAAAGTCAATTATTTAAAAGATATAAGCTTCCAAAGTGGTAAATTGTGTGCCCCCCCCCCCCTCTAACTTCTATAATAATGGAGTGAAAAATCTATAAAAAATATATGTCTGTAGATCTTAATGTAAACTTTCAACCAAAATTAGTTTGAACGAAATCGGGTCAGCAGTTTTTGAGATACAGCATATTTTATAAAACCGCAAATATAACTTTGTAATTCATACAAACACTATGAAAAATAAAGTTATTTAGCGTAGTTACTACGGAACCCTTCACGGGCGAGTCTGACTCGCACTTGGCCAAATCATATATAAATGTAAATGTTAATCAACTTGTAAGTAATTTCATGAACTATCTTATAACTTCATGGTAATCTTACTTACCTGCAGCATTGAAGCTTAGCAACTCTAGGGAATACTTGCAAGCGAATAGGAAATGAATTTAATCACGAGACTGGATTCTTTTGTTTTTAATAGGCGAACGTCTCGTGCGCAAAAGGCATTTTAATTGAAGTGACTAGAAAATCAATTGTGTTGGGACGGAGTCGGTTAGTTCAAGTAGATTTTATTGCTTTAATTTATTTTCAGAAAATATGATTTGAATACGATTTTATGAAAATTATTAACATCCGGTTAGTCGAGAAAAATAAACACCTTTCGGACAATCAATTTGGCTTCCGTGCGGGTAAATCAATGGATGAGGCTGTTCATAAGCTGACAACCTACATCAGTTCGAACATCTAGACAAGGGTTAGAAGTGTCTTTCGGTCTTTCTAGACCTAGCAAAGGCTTTTGATTCGATCTCTGTCTCTGTCCTACTACAAAAGCTGGAACACCTTGGCATAAAAGGCTTAGTCTAAGGGGTGTGGCGCTTTATGCCGAGATACAGGACATGTCCTAGTTCGGCTACAGATGCTCATTTGCTATGTACTAAATACTAGCCTTTAAGTTTTTGTATTACATGCTGATGTATTTTTATGGTGAAATAAATGTTATAAAAAAATAAATATATTAATTTCCGTACTCTACCCACCAGTGTATTTACATATTCATTCCATGACAATGTACTACCAATATAGATGCCAAGATACTTCATGCAATAAGTACGGACTATTTGAGTACAATTATAGTCCTGGCTTGAGCCCTAGCTCCCCCCCCCCTACCCCTAACCCTAACCCTAGTTACATTTGTGAGCTGTTAGTGTATAGGCAGCGGTCGGTTGTGAAGCTATACGAGGTGAAAAGATCATAAATTTAGATTTATTTAAGTTAAGGGTCAGCAGATTGTTTCTTAGCCAGGTCATAGTAGTCTTTAGCGCGGACTCAGCATGAGAACACGTATCGGACCAATCATTACCATGCACCACTATTGCAGTATCATCTGCGTACGTTATGATTTTAGAGTTTACTAAGGGAAGGTTGCAGAGGTCATTGATATACAACGTGTAACGGAAACCCCATATCAATCCAAAAGAGCTGAAGACAACATCTGGTATGAAGTCTCTATGTCCAGTTTCAGCACAAAATAAGTGACTCAAAGAATTGATACGAAATTATCGGTTTCATATGTTTCTTGAATATCAATCATAACAAACATGTCACAGCACTACGAGGGTCAATAACTTTCCACGTCACTTACCTATAACACGATAATTCTCTTCAATCTTCTTAATTTGAAAAATTCAGTCTCTGGTATCAATGTATTGAAATTTCTAATTAGTTCCACCCATGAAGACATAGGATTACCAAACCCTTGTCATATCATTTGTAATCATCCAAAGAAGCCGTGCACTTGGTATGTATATACCCTTTAAATTACACGTTGTATATTAAAAATAAGGTCGGTCCACTACCTTGCGGCACACCGTATATGATATTTTTGGGTGCACTTGTATAGTTTCCTATTCTGGTAGAATAGGATTGATAGTATTGTTGCCACTGACCTGGCTTTTAGATGCTTATAGATTTTTATTACACAGTGAAAGTTGCATAAGAATTTTATCGGTTTGCGGCTTGCATCATAAATAAAAACTTTTTTGCAAAAAATAAAACCGACTTCCATATCAAAACACTACAAAGCCAAAAATAATTTTAATTTCGGTAGTCGGTGTTATTGGTTTTGTATTTTCTTTTTTTTCACACCGCCTTCCGAAATTAAAATTATTTTTGGCTTTGTAGTGTTTTGATATGGAAGTCGGTTTTATTTTTTGCAAAAAAGTTTTTATTTTCGTGCTTTTTAGTGGGTCAGTGAATTTTCCAAATCGGTTCCTAAATGACGGAGTTATGCGCGAACAAAAAACGCAATGCAGCGTTAACGAAAAGATCATCAACGTAAACATTTTTTTAGACTTTTGTTGATTTTTCAGAAACGGCTTGTCTGATTTCGATAAAATTTTCATGGGACCATTTGGGAAGTATACCCTTTCTAACAAAATCAGAATTTTTCAAATCGGTTGGCAAACGACGGAGTTATGCGTGGACAAACATAAAAAAAAAAAAAAAATAAAAAAAAAATACAAACATCCGAATTGAGAACCTCCTCCTTTTGTAGAAGTCGGTTAAAAAGGATTCGGGCTAGTACTTTTAAAATAATAAACATTCACTTTTTAACCGACCGACAAAAAGTCAGTTCTTATTTTATAAGGAGCGTTCTTACTCGCACCGCATATCGCATAAACATGAGATTTTTCGGAAGAGCTCGTGGCTTAGTAATATCTGCTGCACGGGTCGATCGAGGTTAAGCAACGCTTGCTGAGGCTAGTCGGTGGATGGGTGACTAAATATCTAGATTTATCCGTGCCTCGGAAAGCACGTTTAGTCATTGGTTCCGGCTGTCATGTGTACATCTTTGACAGTTGTTAGGAAATCATCTATCGTAGAAGCCATGTTGTTACTACAATGCCTAGTAGAAGTTGTACATAGAACAATGAAAAGTTGTGCAATGTACATAGTATATACGGCCATATATTCCCAAAAAAACTAAGATTATGTAAGCAAGACAGAAATGTAACAAAAAAATGCAAAACTGTCTTGAAAAATAATTTTGCTTTAAGACGTTCAAAATATTGCATACCATTCATACGAGTATTTAAAGAATCGGATAACTCAAAAGTATGATAATAACATCGCTTTAAATGGTTATACTTTTCTTTATATCTCCGCTTTGAATACCGCTTGTAAGGACTGCTTTAACACCGATAGTGTTTATGTAAGTAGTTGTTACAAACACAGGGTTAGCGCAGCGGGAACAAGCATTTTTTATTTCGGGAAAATATGCGATAATAATTCCTACACGAATGAAGTTGCAGGCAACAAATAAATGAAAATGTTAAGGTTTATGGAAATTTTTAATTAATCACTCCTGAATGGCTGAACGGGACTGATCAGGATACAATATGGCACAGAAATTGACTATAGTCTATAATAACATAGCAGCGGAGGCTACTTTTTGGGATGGATTGATGACATACATTTCTCACAATAGCCACGTGATCGAAGTTGCAAGTTACAACTAGTTAAAATAAGTTTAACCAACAATCCCCAAAATAATTGTCACAGTCAACAGTTGGCTAATACATAAAATCATTTTTTTTCAATTTAAAGAAAACTTTATGCCTAATTTTTTTTCTATTCTTTTAAAAAGATTGTTATCAATGTGGGTAGAATTCACATTACTAGCAATCCTGTAAACCCCTCCAACTAAGCTAAATATGTTTGTGTCTGGAGTGGGTTCACGACAATAATGTAATAGGGTTTAAAGGAAAGTCTGTGTTCTGAATAAAATCCCCCCACTTTTAATAACGGTACAAAATTCGTATTTCCTTTGAAACTCCGATGTAACACGAAGCCCAGGGCTTATTCTTCAGAAAATTCCCGGTGAGCGATAGTTTAGAATGCCACAGTTTAAGGCTGGATTCAACCAACCAACAAGAACAAACTGGGAGAAGTCTTACAATTTTCTGTTGGCGTTTTAAAAAGGACTTGAAATAAATGGTATTTTCATCGTTCCGTGTTGTAAAGGCTGTTTTTCGGTAGGACGAGGTAATAGGAGTTTCAAATTTGCACCTGACACTTTCTATTTTGTTTGGCTGTCGCTCTTAGTCTTGTGCAAATTAGTGCAATTTTACTTTGTAGTTTTGTTTCCTCAAATTTTAACCATTAATGTAAATTTTTAATCAATTCATCGCTTTGTTGTTTCACACCCTGGTTCTCAGATAAAGACAAGTGTATATAAATAAACTGGAGCATTACGTATCCGACCACACAGAGTATAGGGTTTCGTAGTTACTGGCCCTGTAAATCATAAATGTTATTTATTTTGCAAATTGGTAGATTTATATAGATTGGATTGAAATTAAACCAGATGAGGCTGGTTTTTTCTAACTGACTACTAGCTTTATTTATTTGTTTATTATAACTTTATGCAACACAAAATGTACAAAGGTGGACTCCATAGGCATTTTCTACCAGTCAACTATGTGTGGTGAAGAGATAACATGGCAGGTGCATAAAAAAAATAAACTAAGTAGATAAAGCAGATAAACTCTGCTTCCACTATTTGTTAAGAAAATAATCCCGCAACTTTCTCTTAAATGCATATTGATTGGTGGCCGTCCTGATATCGAAAGGTAGTGCATTCCACAGAAGAATAAACTGTATATAGAAGGAAGAATGAATAAAATCAGAAGTATGAGAATGACAGAGTAAGAGAAGATTATTGGAAGAGAAGATTATTGCAAGAGCGCAGACTTTTAGCGTGTGATGAACATAGAAATTGAAAATGAAAAATAAGGTAAGAGGGAGGGGTAGGAGAGTTCAGCAAAGAGAAAAGCGTAGTCAAGGCGCGCAAACTTCTCTGGTGAATGGGCATCCATTTGAGCTCGGTTCTGTACCTCGATACGTGGTCATATTTATGTGGTATGGATCGACTGCCTGTCTGGCTTTCACAAGCCAGTAGCTCAGTAACACGATATCCCTTGGCAAGACTGATGGCTTCTGACTACCTGTACCGACTGCTACAGAAGATAAATGTGCAAGTAACAACCGACCAACAGCTTGACGTGCTCTCCGAGACACAAAAGAGGTTGTATGTGTTAAGATGACCATCCTAACATATCAGACCTCGTCCAGCGCGTGACCACCCATCCTCGAACTGACCTCGGCAAGCGTTGCTTTAAGTTTGTAGATCTACTTGTGCGACTGTTAGTATCTAGCCACGAGCTCCTCAAACACTAAACAAACTAAATATACCTAATAAACGTTACACATATCGATGGGTCCTATGTATATGGGCCAAACTAACAATTTGGCCATTTTGACTTTTTTATGGTAAACGCATCTTATCGATATAAAGAATTATGTGAGCTATTAAAAAAAAAAAGATTTCTGCATAGAAACACGATTTTTTATTTCAGTATAACGGCGTATGTGACATGAATTTAAACGTACAAGGTCCTAATAGTAGTTAGAGACTTATACGCGGGGAGTTGCCGTGCGTTTATTTATTGTTTGGACCAATCAGCTGATTTGACAATAAATTGAACGGAGCAACGGCCGCACTGTGATGAATACAAATTGTAATTATTGTGTTTTTGGGTTACAATTTAGTTAAATAAGTAAAAGATGACATCCAATTATCGCGCTAAGTTGTCTAGAAGTCGGAATTTAGTGAAAGAAAAAATATTATCCCACCTGCATATCACAGTTATTATGAAAATTTAGTAGCATCTAATGACATTGCGTCAATTAATGAAAGAGATAATGAAGAAAATTAATGAAAACTTTTTAAGAATTAGCACGGGGAAGCACTTGCTGTTTCCCTTGGCATCTCCAAGGCTTTTGACAGGGTCTGGCACGATAGCCTTATTGCTAAGCTTCCTTCTTTCGGTTTACCCACTCAACTTTGCGTTTTGATTGAAGACTTCCCGAGAGATCGGTCCATTCGAGTGGTCATTGATGATTGCTAAATTGCCAATTGCCAATTGGCTATTAATGTCGGGGTCCCTCAGGGGTCCGTTCTCTCAGCAGTCAGTTCCTGAGAGATATGTGTCCAGCGTGCGTGCTGGTGGGTCAGATCCAGTCTCTCCATGAGGATATGGTTAGGCGCTTGAACTTGTCCTTGTAGGCTGTCTCCGAATGGGGTGATGCCAACTTGGTCCAGTTTTATACAGCTAATACCCAGGCTTGTCTCTTCTCCTCAAAAAACCTATATAGGATAGCTGTTGCGTCCCAAATGTATTTTTGAACGATCTTTGGTGTGGCAACATTCTATTGTCTTTTTGATGTTGACACTTGACATAACTTTTTCACTTGACAGATAGACTTTGGTTCCGTTGTTGGAAAATGTCCGTTCTTGGGACTTTGATTTAATTGTAATTGATAAAATATCGTTTGGAATCGCCGTTTACAACCGATAATTGGGTCGCGATTAACTACTGTTTGAAGTTGTAATCCCGGATTGACGAAAACCCAGGGATATTTCTCGGAACATATCGCCGTATTGCCTCACCGCGTGGCACGCGCATTTGTTGGAAATAAGTTGGGCTGTGATGCTGATCAGGACCGCGCCATCTGGAGACTGGCGCCTTGTGAATGTTCTAGAACACGTGACTTACATCACACTTTTCAATTACTCACCTCATAATTACATACATACCACACTTGGGCGTGACCTAGGAAGGTCGAAGCTTGGCGAACCCAGCACAGAAGGTTAGTGGTAATAAGGTATTTATAAAGCCTCAGAGGCTATAGATGGTTGTAGGCCGAGGAGCCTGTAGATTATTGTGTAAGTAGTTTTGTTTATTGTTGTTGAAAGCAACGGTAGGGCTCCACGAACCGTGGACAAGTTTCGGACACCCCAGTTATCGTTGCGCTGGCCTATTGTAGTCCTGAACATTTTGGTAGCAGAAGCGTGGTCTTATCAAGATCCACTGGTTTAATTGGAAGTTTTGAATATTGTTGAAAATAACTTTAGTTTAATTACTTAACATAACTTATAACGTAATAAGTTTTGAATATATTGCTTTGTCAGCCGGGCTCAAATAGTACTTGTAGTTTGTACTGTAATTTGTAGTGCTAGCCCCTTGGTATTGTACAGACAAGTAAGACTGTTTGTGAAATTAGGAATTATTGGTTGTATTTGGTACATAATTTGGTATATTGTTGTAAAAGTTGTTTGGTATTTGTTGCAATTAATAATTGAATGTCACTGATCTGAATTTAAAAGGTTATCTAAATAATAATTACACATAGTCTAACATAATAGGACTTGAATTGTGTGTATTGGTTATTGCATTTGTGGTACTTATTGGACTGTGTTGATAGAGATTCTCCGGCTCAATATTATACAGTCAATTGTTGTGTATATTGATGTTTATTGGTGTTGATCCTGCACAATATATACATTGAATTGTTATTTATTTTGTAACTAGCCATCTGTACCAAGCTAGATTCATACTTGGAATAAGTACAGGGTCGGATTTGGACTTGAAATAATTGAATTTGAGTTTTTATTTTGGTGAAATTATTTGGTCGGCTAACAAGTCATTGTTGTTTGTTTAGTTAATTTTAGCCTGTTGTATTAATATTTATTTATTTATTTATTTATTAAAACTTTATGCAACACAAAATGTACAAAGGCGGACTTAATGCCATAGGCATTCTCTACCAGTCAACCATGGGTGGTGAAGAGATAACATGGCAGGTGCATAAAAAAAAATAAACTAAGTAGATAATATTTTCAACGTAAAAGTTTTATTACAAGTGTATATATACATATAATTCTAACTAAAATAAACTTACATACATATTTATCATAATACATACCAAAAATATATTATATATATATAATAATAAAACGTTATAGAAAGTGGGTTCTGAAAACTCTGCTTCCACTATTTGTTAAGAAAATAATCCCGCAACTTTCTCTTAAATGCATATTGATTGGTGGCCGTCCTGATATCGAGAGGTAGTGCATTCCACAGAAGAATAGCCTGTATATAGAAGGAAGAATGAATAAAATCAGAAGTATGCGAAGGACAGAGTAAGAGAAGATTATTGGAAGAGCGCAGACTTTTAGCGTGTGAGGAACATAGAAATTGAAAATGAGAAATAAGGTAAGAGGGAGGGGTAGGAGAGTTCAGCAAAGAGAAAAGCGTAGTCAAAGCGCGCAAACTTCTTCTCTGGCGAATGGGCATCCATTTGAGCTCGGTCCTGTACCTCGATACGTGGTCATATTTTTTTAAATTAAATATAAACCGGATACAGTTGTTAAGGAGCCTATCGAGCTTATCCAACAAGACTGCATTCAAGTCAAAGTAGCACACGTCACCATAGTTGATAATAGGGAAAATTAAAGTTTGCACAAGCATTGTGTTGGTTTTTGCAGGTAAAAAGTTCCTCAGACGATACAGACATCGCAAAGTCCCGTTGACTCTTTGGCTGACACCGCAGACCTGACTTTGCCAGCTAAGCATAGAGTCAAGACGCAAACCGAGATCTTTAACGCTAGAACTAATAGGGATGACGGCACCATTAAAAATGATTGGAGGGAGCGAACTTACTGTCAATCTACCGATCATACGCGAGCTTCCAATCACAATGGCCTGACACTTTGAGGGGTTTACAGACACCCCAAATCTATCAGACCAGCTTTTGATAGCATCTAAATCTCGGTTTACATCTCCTATAGCATCTGATAAACTTTCCACCCGCGCAGATGCATACAACTGCAGATCATCAGCATAAAGATGATACGAACACCGAAGATAGAGAGTTATAAAGTTTATGAAGATTGAAAATAATAACGGAGAAAGAATACCGCCTTGTGGGACACCAGCATCCAAGTCATGCCAACTCGAAGAATTCTCATCGACACGAACCGACTGCTGACGTCCCCGAAGATAAGAAGAGAACCATTCCAGAGACTCAGAAGATACCATGAGATGTGACAGGATAGATAGGAGAATATCATGACTGACGGCATTAAAAGCATTGGAGAAATCAATAAGCACCAAAACAGTAACCTTTGTGTTCTCCATAGCCTCTCTAATGTCCCCAGTCACTTTAAGCCTCATTAAGGGCAGTCAGGGAGGCTGCTGCCGGATTGACCTCACAGTTGAGATGGTTCACATCGGCAGCTGCAACGGTTGAGCGTGTAGAATCGGAAGAGCTCACCCTTGCTCGGTATGGGCAAGTGATTGAGAGGATCAAGTCAGCTGATGCTGCGCTCACACGCTTCAACGAGTACATCATGGACGTGGATTTGGGGGTGATGGATCAGACAGCCCGCGATAAGATTTTGGGTGACTATGACCAGATTATCCACCTGGGGGATGTCATATGTCTACGAGCGCGGGAAATTTTAAAGAGCCGGGTGCCTGGTGCGGCCAAGCCGCAGACCCCCGTTGTTGCAGGCCCTGGACTATTGAGTAGGCTGCCCACCCTGGAGCTGCCACATTTTGACGGTCGCTTGGACCACTGGCTGGGCTTCCTAAATCTCTTTGAGAGTCTTGTCGATGCACGCTCGGACCTCGGACCTGCCCAGAAGCTGGCCTATTTATTGTCTGTCCTGGAGGGCGAAGCCAGAGCCTTGGTACAGCACTTGCCGGTGACGGGTACCTCTTACCCGACCGCTCTGGAGCTTCTCTCCCGACGGTATCAGAACAAGCGCTGCCTGGCTGATGTGCACATCGACCAGATTTTGGGACTACCGGCCATTGCCAGCACGTCGACGTTGCGCACTGACTTGCTGAACCCGTTGGTCTCAGCGACCAACGCTTTGAGACGCCTGGAGTTACCGGTAGAACATTGGTCCTACTTGTTGGTGCACATAGTGCTGCAGTTGCTCCCCGCGGAGCTGAGGTCACGTTTTGAGCAGAAGTATGGTGGGGATGGGTTGATGGGTTGATGGGAAGATGGGTGGCACTCCACCCATCTTCCCCCCTTTGACGACCTCCTCAAATTTTTGGAAGACGAGTGTCGGTTTTCGGATAACACTCGTGGCGCCACGGGGTCACCCCCACTACCTTCTCGGCCTAGATACCAGGGACGGACTAGGGCTCGGGGGCCTGTTGATGTTCGCCACGCCCCCCGTTTTGTTGGCGCCCGGAGTCCTCGGGCTAGGGGGCCTGTTGATGATCGCCCCGCCCCCCGTTTTGCTGGCGCCCGGAGTCCTCGGGCTAGGGGGCCTGTTGATGATCGCCCCGCCCCCCGTTTTGCTGGCGCCAGGAGTCCTCGGGCTAGGGGGCCTGTTGATGTTCGCCCCGCCCCCCGTCTTGCTGGTGCCCGGAGTCCTCATCATTGTGACTTTTGTAAGGCAACGGGGCATGTCATGGCGCGTTGCCCGGATTTTTTGAATTTGCACGTAAGTGCCCGCCGCCGCATTGTCAACGCACGCCGTTTGTGCTTTTCGTGCTTGGGGGCCCACTTCCATCGGGACTGCCCCGACCCCCGCCCGTGTAGAATTTGTGAAGGGTCCCACTTGGAGATTTTGTACGCCAACGCGAACCGCTCCAGCAGACCAGCTTCCGAGGGGGATTCGCGCAAGGGGGGGTTGAGGGAAGGACCTGGTTTGAAATCACCCTTGTGAGTTGTCCGCACCCTAAAATTGGTGCTCCTGCCCTTGTTATAACTGAACTTGGTTGAGACGAGCCACTTCGGGAAACCCTGTTGGAGGACGGTTGAGACACTCTAGCCTTCCTTATGGGGCCCGTCATCCCCTTTTGTTGCCCAAGGAGGGCCACTTGGTTCAATTGTTGGTGACTGATCGTCACACTAAGAACTCGCATGCCGGTTGCAATGCGCTGTTGGCCATTCTGCAGCGAGAAATTTGGATTTTGTCGGCTGATCGCGTCAATGAGGCGAGGCCCTTTGCTGGCGTCGTAACGGACTTGTTGGTCCCCTTTTGTTGAAGACGTCCACCCTTCGTAATAGTACGATTGTTAAGGCTTATTTGTGTGTTTGTCTGCCTGTCAACCAAGGCAGTACATTTGGAGCTGGTAACCTCCCTCGCGACAGAGGCCTTTGAGGCGACTTTGGAAGGATTTGTGTCTCGCCGTGGGTTGCCTTCTTTGATTGGGTCTGATTGCGGTACAAATTACAAGGGTACAAGTAACTATTTGAAGGAGGTGTACGCCTTCCTTAATGAGAGCCAGGTTGACATTGGTAATAGTTTGGCCCGCCGAGGGGTCACTTGGTTGTTTGACCCGCCAGCCTGCCCCCATTGGGGGGGTATTTTTGGGGCCGCGGTGAAAGCGGCAAAGGGACGCTGGCGGAGATTGTTGGGAGACACCGTTCTCACCTTTAAGGAACTAGCTACGGTATTTGGCCGCATTGAAGCTGTGTTAAATTCGCAACCTGGTCAAGACTTCCAATTGATTAGCGGACGGGTAGTCCCGTCCGGGGGGGGTAGATGTTGCGTCCCAAATGTATTTTTGAACGATCTTTGGTGTGGCAACATTCTATTGTCTTTTTGATGTTGACACTTGACATAACTTTTTCACTTGACAGATAGACTTTGGTTCCGTTGTTGGAAAATGTCCGTTCTTGGGACTTTGATTTAATTGTAATTGATAAAATATCGTTTGGAATTGCCGTTTGCAACCGATAATTGGGTCGCGATTAACTACTGTTTGAATTTGTAATCCCGGATTGACGAAAACCCAGGGATATTTCTCGGAACATATCGCCGTATTGCCTCACCGCGTGGCACGCGCATTTGTTGGAAATAAGTTGGGCTGTGATGCTGATCAGGACCGCGCCATCTGGAGACTGGCGCCTTGTGAATGTTCTAGAACACGTGACTTACATCACACTTTTCAATTACTCACCTCATAATTACATACATACCACACTTGGGCGTGACCTAGGAAGGTCGAAGCTTGGCGAACCCAGCACAGAAGGTTAGTGGTAATAAGGTATTTATAAAGCCTCAGAGGCTATAGATGGTTGTAGGCCGAGGAGCCTGTAGATTATTGTGTAAGTAGTTTTGTTTATTGTTGTTGAAAGCAACGGTAGGGCTCCACGAACCGTGGACAAGTTTCGGACACCCCAGTTATCGTTGCGCTGGCCTATTGTAGTCCTGAACAATAGCTATAACTTAGGGATATTTAAGTCAAGAGTGAATAAGTTACTTTTAAGTAAGCGTGCTCTATCTTCGACCACATCATCACTTACTATCAGGTGAGATGGTGGTCAAACGCGAACCAATTAACAAAAAAAAAATACTAATGTTGATTTTATTACTTAATTATACTACAGAGATTTTTTTTTAATTATTTACACAAGATAGGTTTTTAATTTTGTTATTTTTTTTTGTAATTTTATTGAGTAAATAATAATGTGAAGTAGGTACGTTATTTTGTTAATCATACTAAGATCTTCAGTAAAAGTTTCGTTCTTACTTATAATTTTTTTGTTTTTTTTTTTTCATAAGTGTAGTTTTAAGGCTACTTTAATTTTTATTTCAATAAATGAATAAAACTATTGCGTGTTTTTTAATTATTGAAATGATCTAACTGAAAACTGAGTTAGTAGGTAAGCCGATTGTAAAACGTATAAGTGTCAATGTGACATAAATGACTAAATATCTAAATAGCTTATATTCTAATTAATGAATTATCAACTACTTCAATTGTTACTTGATTTTATGAGTAAAAAATATATAACGTATGCTAATTAACGTAATACGCGTATAATGGCCAATATCGTCGTTGCGCCTGCCAAGTTCCATAAGTGATTTTTGTAAGGTTTTGGGAAGCAACAAAAAACGTGTTATTGAATTGAAAATGAATTTTCGGCAAAATTTTTGATACCACAGCATGGACATTTATTTAATATATTATAAAAACACAAAAATTGCCAAAACTATCAGTCATTTAAGGGGCTAGAATTATTTTAAGCAAAAAAGTGCACATAACTGGTTTAGAATCGTATAAAATAATGATGGATGTGCATTATTACACACTAGCTTTCGCCAGCGACTTCGCCCGCGTGGAAAAAAATCCCCCGATTTTGAAACATTCTTCATTAGTGCTCCGCTCCTATCGGTCTTAGCGTAATGATATATAGCCTATAGCCTTCCTCGATAAATGGGCTATCTAACACTGAAAGAATTTTTGAAATCAGACCCGTAGTTCCTGAGATTAGCGCGTTCAAGCAAACAAACAAACAAACAAACAAACAAACAAACAAACTCTTCAGCTTTATAATATTAGTATAGATAAAAGCTTTGGCAATGTGACACTTATGACTGTTTTAAGGTTAACATTATGTGATCTTTACATTATCATAAGTAAAAAATACAATGAAATGAGTAGGAACTATTAGAAACTTATATTTTATATACTTATATAGAACATTTTACAATTATTGTACTCAATATCATAAGATCAGTGTTATACTTAACTTTTATTTATTGTTTTAACATGACACTTATTGCCATCATTATCACAGCATTATATTAAAAATATCGTTAGAAAACAAATAAAAATCTCTTAAACCCTTGGGGTGCCTGGTGGGTCTGACGGACCCGTCGCATCAAGGAATCGACAATATTTTTTCAAATTCATAACCACGCCTGCTGCGCTCTTGAGTAGCTTCGCGATATAGACTAGCGGTCATTTTGTCGCCCCTCCATCACTCTCCGCCCGACGCTCGCCCGAGACGGTCGTGCCGCTCTGTGCTCCCGATCGTTCTGTGTCTGTGTCATCGCTTCGTCACGCTCGCCGTGACGTCATTCGTAGTCGCCGACTACAACTCCCGATCCGGAACCGCCTTTTTCAAGGCAGTGAAGGATATTTTGTTTCTATAACAGAATGTTGTCAAAAACGTTGTGCCCCTTCAGGGAAAAACCACAGTTTAGTGGTCCTTGGTTGGAAACCTCACGGTGTCAACGAAACCAAGCGGGTGTTGACCCGACACACCCGCTGATCCCCTTCAGGGTGAAGCAGTCAATTGGAGTCGAGTGCTAGGTTTTGGCCTTGGGGGATCTCCTAGTCAAACCTAGTTACTGAGTTTTCTTTTCAGCTACACACCTAGTGTCGGTTGGGTGTGTCTACCCCTTCGCACTAGACCCAATAGGGCCCGGTTCCCACAATAAGACTGGCGACCGGTTACAAGCTTAGGGCTCACCATTAGGTACTCACCTCCCAGTCTCTACCCGACTGGGAGGGTTACACATCCCCGGACCCATCCATCCGGGGAGTTAGGCCAGTTAGGCTTGAAATAGGTCCCTCGCGGGAGAGAAATCTCCAAAATTTCCCATTTAATTTTTGATCAATTCGCCAATCATGGCGAACTCCAATATTTTGGAGATATTACTAGAAATCTTTAGGGAAAACCCTGCTATTTCTGCCAAATATGGCGGAAAAATCCAGCGTGAAATCGCTAATTGTCCTCCGGCTACTGAAGCCAACGTCGCTGATTTAAGCGACGTGCTTGACAGCCCATTATCTCCCCCGTTTGCTGATCAAGGCATTCCGGTTGGTCAATTCACGGAAGTGTTTATCAACTCCGATCCCATTGTTCATCAAACAACGAACGACTTCCAGGTAGATAGCCCTCTATCGCTCCCGCCCGCCGACAATGTCGTGCCAACCGCCCAATTCCCAAAATCATCCATTGTTTCCGGCCCACCTACTAATCCCATTGTTAATAGAACAATGGACGCCGCACAGGTGTGCGCTGCAGTTGAATTCCGTGAAATGGACACCACGGAACCTGTGTCCAATAACAACTCCGACAATGATTTGTCATCATGCCCCTCGTCCTCGGAAGACGACTTTCAAGTCGTCACCGGCGGCAAGAGGAAGAAAGGGAAAACCTCCCAGGCCAGCAAGGCCAAAAAGACCACCGCGTTGCCCCCATCCTCAACTCAAACGCCCGTACGACCCGCTAGCCCCGTCCCAACTACCTCTACTCGCACGCAGGATAGTCGTCCCCCCAGCCTGATAGCCCAAACTTCCTCAGCCCAAAGGAAGCAACGCCCTCCGCCCCCCTTTTACATCCAAGACAAGGGGAAATGGACTGATGTGTCCAAGATGTGTGTTGATCAAAAGATCAACTACACAAATGCCCTACGTCGACTATACTATACGACTATAGGGAACTATATCGCGCCCTCCGTGAAAGGAATATTTCCTTTCACACTTTCTCCTTCCCCGAGGATACGCCCACTCGTGTAGTTATTAAACGTGTCCCTAAAGAAATCCTAGTACAGGATATTAAAGACGACCTTGCCGATCAAGGTATACCAGTGATAGCCGTCCATCGCTTACATAAAGCGAGAGGTGGTGAATTGTACGACATGGTTCTTGTCATTTGTGAACCAACCGAAGGTCATCACCCGATTTTCAGGATTAAGTCCATTTGCTCCCTATCCGGTATCTCAATTGAAAAGCCCTATAAAACCGCAACAGTGGGACAATGCCACCGTTGCCAACTGTATGGCCATGCGCAGAGCAACTGCTATGCGACTCCCAGATGCGTCAAGTGTCTGGGCGAGCACAGCACTGCGGACTGCCCTCGACCCAAAGACCGAACCCTCTGTTCGGGACCACCCAGCTGCGTTCTCTGCGGCCAGACCGGACACCCGGCAAACTACCGCGGATGTCCCAAAGCCCCCAAACTCGCTCCTAAATTAGCGAAGCGCGCCAACGCCCGCCAACAAAGAGAGGCACCTTCCTCTCAAATTCCCCAACGTCTCGCTCCTCAGAGACCGTCCCCATGGAATAGGCTAAACCACAAAAAAGCCTTTCCCTCCTTGGCCCCTGCCAAACCTTTGCAGGCACTGATGGATATACCCATCGCAGCGCAGATCCTGCCTATAGCCATGGCTCCAGAGGCCACAGCCAGTCCCCAACCCGCGCCTCAAACCACTGCTGCTCCTGCAGTCAAACAACTGCCCAAACCCTCACCCGTCGCGCACGGTGAGGCCTGCGCCCAGACTCTACTGCGCCACTATAGAATATTTATGACCCGCCAAGCCAGGTCTCTCCGCAATGCCCTCCTGGCTGCCGAGCAGCAGAATAATGGCAAAATTACGACGGCAATGTACAGCCAAATATTCAGCACACACAGTGATGTCGTGCTAGGCCTCGACCAGATGGATGCGATGGACTGATCCAATGGATTCCCAACGCACAAACCACACTAGGCCTCGATCCCTCAAATTAGGTTTTTTCAACGCCAATGGCATTTTCAACCAACGCGCCGAAATAACTAAATTCCTCCGCGACCACCATTTAGACGTCCTCCTTATACAGGAGACCCTTTTGAAACCCCACCGCGCTGACCCCAAAATTGCGAATTACCGTCTAGTTCGCAATGACAGAACATGCTGCCACGGCGGCTACATAACGAGGCTGACCTTCAGCCCAGTGCTCAAAGTGCAGTGCAAGTGACCGTTGTTAAAAAACAACACAAAGCATGTTCGCCAAGCTTAAACAAAACCTAGAGACATTAAGATTATATCTTAAGTGTTTATCTAAATGATAATTATTGTTTCTATTATCTTAAGAACCATCACTAACATTAGGTTACTATCACCTTAACTAACATGATTGTACACACCAACTCATCTCAACAGCATCTTTGCCGCCCCGGAATATGTTCGGTCTAAGCAACCGAACACTTGCTAACGCAGCAGTTTCCAACAATTGTATCTAAGTGACAATTGTCGTAAGCTGCTACGCTTCAGTGCATTACCAGAGACCATACGGACCGGGTGCATTCGCAACATTAACATATCTAACATTTTAACGTAACATTTTAACATATGATCTAACATTTTACTTTAAGACTTTTAACATTAAACTTGTAGAACCTTTAATAAACTTTTAACATAAAAACCAAACAGTGCTTTAATATTGCCTATGACCTTGCAACCCGCACATAGTGTGGCTCTCCGGCGGGGAATCGAACCCCGGTCTCCCGCGTGACAGGCGGGGATACTTACCACTATACTATACTCACGTTGATAATGTTGTTTAGTTGGTCAATCTTGGGTACGTAAATATTTGACTGAACCGTTATGTTGTTGTCAAATTTTGTGTTTGCATGCAAGGTAAAATCTTGCCCTTTGATAACACAACCTTGTCCGAGGTGTATTAATCCTGCGTGGTTGAGTTGTTCGACGGTGATATGCTCTCCGCAAATTATTCTAATGGTATAGTTATTGCAGCAGTGATATAAATGCTCAGAAGGTTCAGTTAATGATACCCACATGTTTGTACATAGAGTTTGTTCAACTTTACACTGGTTAGTCAAGTGATTAAGTTTGCAGTAATCGTTGTCACTGCCCAGATGGTAAACAGGCTTCTTTAGCAAGCACATATAGGTCTCTTCCTGTGCAAGACATGTTGAAAGCTCATTGTTATTTATTGGTATGTATGAGTCCCTTTTTAGATTCACTGCCATATATTGTGATTTTGGCAAAATGCTTTTTACAGTTTTGCCGAATTGTTTAGGAATCGGTATCACTCTGTATAGTTTGTATCGATCTCTGCTGATTAATGGGAATGTTATTTGGAATATAAAATATTTTTCAGTGGTCCGTGCTTTTATTTGCAGTAGATGATACAGTTTTTTCACATCAGTTTGATCGACAGGTAGCATCAGATCATCCGTAAGCTGACCCGCAATGACGTTGAGTTCTTGTTGTAGTTGTTTAGGCGTTAATAAATGTATGTTGAACTGACCATGGCGAATATCCGTCAAAGTATCCAGTAAAGTGTCTTGATTCCCCTTTAATGTTTGAAGCAAAGTATTTGCAGTCAATGCAGTTACGATTTGTCCTTGAACTGCACTTATGTTACTCATTGCTAGTTGTACTCCATTTGTTAATCTGTCCAGTGTGTCTAAATGTTGATTTATAGTTTTATGTTGCTTATGGATAATCCTTTTAGTTCGTTTCAGAATGTTATATTCGGACTCCACAACAGATGTTTGATTTTTCCATAATTTAGCTAAATGATTTTGATTTCTCTTTATGAGTTCAATGTCCTTAGTGTATTGTTCAGCGAAACGCTCATCTAATACGCCGAATAGATAATTCGCCGCGTAACCTATCCCATTGATAAGCCCACGACGCTGTCTGGCGTGAGCGATGAATTGTTGTGTCAGCAGGAGCGTGTTGTAGTATCTTAGTTCGAGGAACTCGTGCTGCAGTTGTGGTACTATCATGTTACAAACACCGCTGTTTATATTAGTACATGTGTTATCTAAATGACTTAATAGTTTTTCTAGCGCTGTCGTACCCTCCCAGTAGGGTGACATATCGTAATAGACGACTAAAGTCCATTTGTCACGGATGAGATTCATTTTGGCCACAGGATCAAAATATAAGGATTGGTTATTCCTCAATTTTGTAATGTTATACATCATGCCATGCGCAGTGTTTATTGCGATTGTCATAAATAATGTTAATGCTAGGGCCAAAGAAATGAAGTTGTTATGGCCTAGTCTTACCGGCGGTGTTCTTTTTCTTGTTTTGTTCTGTTGTTGACTGTTTTCTGTTTGTTTTTGTTTTGTTTTAAGTTCTTGTTCGTTTGTTTCCGGTGAATTAATAGGTAATAGGGAAAGTTTTATGATAGGTCTCTTCACGATGCCATTTTTTGTTTTTAAGGACACCACCCGTACAAGTCCATCTCTGCCCGGGTGGACTTCGACGACTCTTCCCATAGCCCATTTTCCAGCAGGTATGTTGTTTTCTTGAATGACGACCAAATCGCCTAGTTTCAAGTTTTGTTGTGGTTTCAGCCATTTACTTCTTGCAGTTAGTTGACTTAGATATTCTGACTTCCACCTTCTCCAAATATCTTCAGATATCTTCTGAATTAAATGCCAACGTGTCCTGGCATCCCTTTCTGTTTCGATAACTGTTAGCCCTGCGCGTCCTGTTAAAAAATGTGCCGGTGTTAAAAAGTCGAGGTCTTCTATATTTTCTGTTATGGAGCACAGAGGTCTTGTGTTCAAGGATGCCTCAAGTTGAGTAAGAATGGTCGAGTATTCCTCATATGTGAGTTTCTGTTCACCAATTACACGCTTAAGGTGGAACTTAAGGCTTCTTACAGCTCTCTCCCATAAGCCTCCAGCACTAGGCCATGATGGTGCGTTAAAGTGCCAGTCGATTTTCATCTCAGTCACTTCTGCCAAGAAGCTATCTTGGAATATTTGTTGTAATTGTTGGTATTCGTTCTGCAAAATGTTGTTGGCGCCAATGAAATTAGTTCCTTGGTCGCTGTAAAGATGTCGTGGAGCTCCTCGTCTAGCTGCCATCCTCTTCAATGCAGCCAAGAAAGCAGAACTTGTTAAGTCCGAGACCAGCTCCAAGTGCACGGCTTTAGTAACCATGCAAATGAAAACCGCCACGTATCCTTTAGTTGTTTTAACTCCACGTCCTTTGTTTGTTTTGATGTCCACAAACCCCGTGTAATCGACACCAGTGTGGTAAAAAGGTGGAGCGGGGTTGCATCGCACATCTGGAAGATCGCCCATCAGTTGATACTGTCTTCCTGACTCATGTTTACGGCAAATCACGCATTTCCGAATCTGCTTCTTGGTAGCATTGTTCCCACTCGTAATCCAATAGTAATGACGTAGTTTGGCGAGAGTCACTCGTGGACCACCGTGAAATGTTAGTTGATGTGCTTCGTTGATGAGAATCTCCGCCAACCGACACTTATGTGGTATGATTATCGGGTGCCGCATCTCCTCACTTATGTTAGCGTTTTTCAATCGCCCACCAACACGTATCAGTCCGTTTTGGTCAATGAACGGATCTAAGTTTAATAATTGACTTTTTGAGCCAACGCTACCACGTTCACGTATGTTTTCTATTTCCGTTGCAAATTCCTTATTTTGGACGTGTTTTATAATAATTATTTTAGCCTTGCGCAACTCTTGTAATGTGAGATAGCTTGGCAAATGTGTACGGTATCGTGTAGGTGTGATCGCTCGATATATCCATGCTAATATATGTGTTATTTTCTTTGTGTTGTTATATTTTTCTAAGAAATTATCGATGATATTTGGGCAGTCTTGCACGATATTGACTTGTTTGTTGATGGTTTTGACTTCCTCGTTGATTATAAAAAATTGTTTTTCAGTTTCAACTTTCGGGGTCCATGTTTTAAGCCATTGGGGGCCTTGCCACCATAGTGTGTGTTGTATTAACTGCGACGCTAACATTCCACGGCTGGCACAATCCGCTGGATTATCTGTTGATTTTACATAACGCCAGCAGTCAGATGGCATTGTTTCTGTGAGTTTGGCAACCCTATTTGCGACGAACGCCTTCCAACGGTTAGGCTCACCTTGTATCCAGCCCAGTGTTACCTTGGAATCAGTCCATCCGAATATTTCTAGTCTGTTTGTTAAGGATTGTTGTATTTTATTTATGAGCTTAGATAGTAGGTATGCACCACTAAGTTCTAGTTTTGGCAACGTAAGGGCTTTTTTATGCGGCACGAGTTTAGATTTTGCGGCGATGAGTATTACGTCCGATTTATGTTTTATGCGCGCATAAACTACGCATGCATATGCCTTCATGGATGCGTCACAGAACCCATGAATTTCGATGACGTCATCACTGTTGTTCTTCAACCATCTTGGTACCTCGCAGCTGTGTATGTTGTGTAGATCTACTTTTATTTTGGTCCAGTCGTTGAAGATATCATTAGACACTTCCTCATCCCATTGTAAGTTGTTTTCCCATAGTTTTTGGAACAGTATTTTTAGTTTAGTAGATATTGGTGTTAACCAGCCTAAAGGATCGAACAATTTCGATATTTCCGATAGTAGATTGCGTTTTGTTGGCCTTGAAAGTCTTCAAGGCTTAGAGGCTTCAAGGTTTAGAAAAATCGCAACGAAAGAAAAAGTTATCCGTGTTTGTGTTCCAACACAGACCCAGTGTTTTCGAGGTTGACTCCGATTTTGAGTTGAATATAATGTTTGTTTCAGGATTTTGATAACTTGGTATGTTTTCTAATAATGTTGGTTCGTTGGAGGCCCATTTACGTAAATCGAAACCCCCTGAATGTAGTAAGGTCATCAAATCGTTGAGGCTGAATCCTTTAGATGTCCGCGCAGATGCGTTGAAAACAACCCTGTATTTTGTTGTGGTCGATTCCTCTCGTAGCACACCGTGGTGAGGTAAGTAGCACTCTGGTGTTATGTTACTTTGAACAGCTTGCTTCATATGTTTTAATTGTAAATATTCATCCATGAACATTTTATAATGTTGGGCTAGTGTCTCGTTTTTCTGAAACTTGCGCTCCAAATTACGAAATTGAGCTAACGCCATTTGTTTTGAGGAACCTAACTTGTTTTCTATGTTTTTCTTTAACGGTAGCCTGACTTCGTAGCGCCCGTTTTGTTTCCTAGTTGTGGTATTTGAGTAGAATGTAATACATTTCTGATCTTCGACCGATAAACTAGGCTGTTCTGTTATGTCTTCTATTTCCCAGAATTTATGTATGTCTTCCAAGTTGTGCAGAACTACATTACATTGGAATGTTTTTGTTGAGCCTCCACACAATATCCACCCCAGGTGGGTTTGCTGAGCGATAGGCTGTGTTGTGTTAGTCCCCTTGATGACACCCTCCATGATAATGTTAGCGTAGACTTCGGCTCCGAGCAGCAAGTCAACTGGCCTACTAATGTAATACTCCGGATCCGCCAAAGTAATGTTTTCTGTTAATGACCAGGAAGGCTTCAAAAATGTTTGGTTGGGGAGATTTTTAAGTAGGTTGTTCATAATCATCGCCTCTGTTGTAAAAGCATAGTCACTGTTCATAGACTTGCATGTTATGTGAACTAGCCCTTTACAGTTGTTCTCCTTTGCGCCTACTCCTAGAACAACCCCTTTGCATTTTTTTAAGGCTAATCATTACTCGCAGCCCGCAAGCCGGCGCCTACGGTGGCCAGAAGTCACCCTGCGACTCCCGACGCCCGGAGCGACTCTTGCGGCGCGACTGGGGCTCAAGGACTGTGAGGGCCTTGAAGCCCGCCTCTCCCTCGCGCGTCCTGCCACGTACTTTGCTTGCATTGAAGGAGTTGAATGCTTCCCATGCCTCCTCGCTCCGGACCATAGATTGAACCAAGAGGGAGGACGCTGCCTATCACCCATACGAGGAGTTTGTAATGTCTGAGTCTTGAATTAAGTTATTAAAATTCGTTTCTTTTTACAAATTAGGTTGCCCACAGCTGGGGAAAGCCATACAGCATATTTTTCAAGCATAGTATGTACGCTGCCTTAACCTACCTAGCTATCTCTTCACTAAGTATTTTTTCTGTATGATTAATACGGGAAAGAAAACATTATACTCCTTTTTGCTAAAATTATGCAGACCGAGGATTATGCAATTTGGAAAATTTTAAGTTTACATAGAGAAGGTATCCATTCGAAGTTATTTTACCTATGACCGAATTTTGACCACTTGGCGACCCCTAGTTTAATTTAAAATGTTGTAGAAACATACCTGATTTCTTTGTAGGACCATAATACTTTTTTTTAACGTGGTAAAATTATCAAATAAGTCCTCCCACCACGGGCAGGGCCGGAGGGACTGTCAGACTTGTACTGACTAAAATCCACGGTGTTCCTTCAATAGCCCTTTACGTTCCGGGGTCACGGTAATGGGATAAGTCCCACGACCCCGGCAGGCTTCGGCCCTCTACAGGGGGGGCCTCGTTATAGGATGTGCGATGCAATGTGCGTGTTAGCGGTCAAAGTAAAACTCAGTACTTGAATCAAGGAAGTTTTCTAAAAAAGCAACAATGGACGTATACTTGTGCTGCAATTAGCTAGAACTTACGTAAATTGAACGAAAACAACCACAAAGCATATAAGCGTGAAAAAACTAAACATGAACCTTTTCCGTAACACCAATACATATAGCTAACATACAACGAATTCCCCTCTGTCCAAAACAAATTACATTTACATAGCCGATAATGCCATTCAGTCAGAACCATGGCCGGTCCTCATCGTTATCCCGAAAGCCATCAAAACCCGTTATGGTTTTATAGGCTTTGTAATACAACAAACAAGATCAGAAATGCCACTTTTAACAAATCATAGTAAAGGGGGAACTAATGAATTATATTACAGCATTTTAACTTTCAATTTCTTAAGAAATTTACTTACCTCTTTTAGCTTTTAGAAATGGGCCGTACTCCAGCACGCGGGCCCCGTACGAGGTGGTGGATGTTGTATGTCTTCGGACTTTCCGTTCCTAGGAAATGCCGGTTTCTTCAGGATGTTTTTCTTGATTGCTTGGAGAGCAGTAGGTAGTGATGATGAAAATAACACAAAGTTTTGTGCCCGCTTGAGTTCGAACTCACGACCTACCTACAAATCGTATTTAATGTTAGTTTAAAGCTACATGTATACTTTATCGATTTTTCTAGGTTTACTGGCAGATACCACTAGTTTTCTTCATAAGTGACTTGTAATTATTTTGAGAAATTAATATTTTTAACCGTAAAGTTCTGATTTACAAGCAGTTAGTTCAACAAATTAGCATTGGGCCACCACTGCTCAGGAGCCAAAACAAAATTCAAATTACTCTTAATGAAATAAAAAAAGCAGTAAGTTCTATTAAAGAAATTCTTCGTCCTTCCGGCGTCTTCTCTAAATAGAACCACGGATCTAATTTGTCGTAAGATCCTTGCAAGTTCAATCAATCACGTAACAAGCACTGACTGTGTCGACGCTGGCCAAGTTTTGCTGATTTTAGTTGATTAGCCAGTTTAGAGAAGCGCGACTGTTTAAGCGGAGGCGCTTACGGATTGTTACTTAACAAGCAGTGCTATTATTATTTTTAATATTTGTTGGTTCTTTATTTATTTAGAGGAGTTGTGGCTTAGTAAAGAACAACTCACATAAAGTACATAAAGCCGTTTGTCCCGGCTGTTGTTTGTTCATCTTTGATCGTTACAGGTAACAGAAGCCGAAAGATCTGACAGCAGTCTTGTTAAGAGGAATCGTGTCACCCCACTACTGCAAGCCGCAAGCTGCAGCAAGACGAGTGACTACAGAAATGTCACAATGTCTGGCTTCTGGTTACGACTCGATATGTTAACATGCTCACCATCCACGGCCCGACCTCGCCAAGCGTGGCCTTACCTTGAACATCGGCGTGCGGTTGTTATTATTTAGCCACGAGCTCCTCCCTTAAATAGATTCATCAGTATTTATAAATGCAACAAATCCTCTAGAGACGGACGAGGATTATCGACAGTCCTATTTTAATAGACTACGATAGTATAAATACAACACACGAACTCGAAGTTGTAGAACGATCAATTTGTTTTCACAATCATGTGCAATCGAGAGCCATTGGCGTTTAAACTCCACGCCAGTATTGATTACTCGACGATTGTATGAAGTTGTCTCTCTGTGCGCAAAGGGAAGTTTTGGTTCATCCTCGTGATTATGAATTTGTTAAATTTTTGATTCAAAGAGGTGAAACCTGTGTCCGTTCCGTAGTGGCAACGTTATAGGCTGATTATGTTATATAAATTGTGTGTTTACAGATAAATCGTTCATCTGTGTAAGCGATTGTCCGATTGTATATTGTTACTTAATTTCCCCACTGAGAAAGCATTTGTATGTCCTACAGATAACTGTACCGGGTAGTGTTGCCCAAATGCAAGACCAAGACGAGACATAATCAGTCTTGGTAATAGGTACACCTGGTCTTGGTCTTGGTTTTGCGCTCCTAGTCTTGGTCTTGATTGATCTTGATGATTGGTCGCAAGAGTCTCGCAAGAGTCTTGCAATTAGTGATTATCCTATTGCTATTTATTAAACGGTAGAATTTAGAACAATGCAACAGAGTAGGTACATTTTGAGCTTGAATTGACATTGGCATAGTAGAGAATTTGAAATATCAACTGAGACATCACCTCTGTGTGTTCAGACCTCATGGTCTGAACCCACGACCTCGGCGATCCGTGCCGATGCTCTAACCAACTGAGCTACCTACCGAGTCCCACGAAAGTCCGTTGGTTTCTTAATGAAAGTTTACATTTAATAAGCTTACATGTGCTGAAACATGGTTAAAACATATAACAACAATTTAATGACATTAACTTAACTGTATTTGAATATTCATCACTCATGTCAAATTAACTTATTAGTCCGAGAACAACAAGGATTAGAGTAAAAAACAATGACTACATTAAACTCGAAGTTGGAATTACTAAAATCGAAATAAATCCTATTTATATGCACACGCCGATATACCGATAAAGGACTGCATTCTTTGAAAAAAAAAAATTAATCTTTGGAAGATTAATAAAACAGATGCGTTACAAGATACGTACAGTATGCCTACGTAGCAACAAAATGTAGATATTATATAAATTATATTCTGTGTATTATGTTTTTCTTTTGATAGAATTAATCTACATTGACACTGGCAGTTTGAGTGCTTTTTGCGGCCTACCCAAAGGTTACCCTTACCTTGATATTGTTCGTCAAATCGTTAAGCTCCTTGTTCTAAGTTGAGCTATACGTCATTTTACAAATGCTTGCACTATAAAAGACTTTTAACAAAAACTTCTCCCATCTGGATATATTTAACTCCAAAAAAGGTATGTTTAGGAAGCACTTTTATCCTCTGTACATGTCGATTTACTTAATCAGATCCTAACAGAAGTAAAATAGTATGAGATTAAGTATGGTACACTACAGGCATTCATCATACACCACATACCTACACACACACACACACACACACACACGCACACACACCAAGACACATTCATTTAATACTCCCCATGCACACTTCTTAATACTGTATAATAATGTTAATCTAAAAAAAATATATTTCCTACATGTTTGTTACTAGTGAATAAATTGTAAATCCGTAATTGGCTGTAAGAATAGATATAAGTTACTATAAAACATTGTTTTAAGAGCTGTGGATTTTGTTATAAATAAATAAATAAAAACATTTTGTAATAAAATCCAATTAAAACTGTGACCCAAAGATACTGATTTGATAAAAGTTTCAGTATCTGTATTTAGTTTAATTATTCAGAAAATCCAACGTATAGGGGACCGGCCGCGTGACCGTTTGCCTTCCACTTGCCCCTGAACAACAAGTCGTTCCATGGAGTGTTCATTACGCGCAATGCGTCCGAAGTATTTGAGGATTTGTAATTGCACAGTCGACGATAACATCTCCTTGATTCGGAGCTCCGGAGGATCGACACATCAGTCTGAAATGCTATACAAGGGATCCACAACAGTCACCGCCAGCACCACATTTCCAGAGGATCGATTTTGCGTCGGTCTTTGAGGTGAACCGTCCAAGTTTCTGCGCCATACAGAAATATTGGAAAAACCAAACTTCTCATCAGGCGTACTTTTGTGGCTACGCGTTGGACAGATTTAATTAAAGCGGCTACAGAGACGACTTTAGTGCTAAGCTCCCGAGACGCTGAAGATCGCTGGAAATTGAGGCGCTTCGCAAGGGCTGCTTTATCTAGACAAAAAGCATCATCGTGAACCACGACCATTCTGTCAAGAATGCACGACTAAGGAGGAGGAAGATTGAGAAAATCAATTGTCATTAATTACTCAAGTACTTATATTAACGAAAAAAATACGAGATTTATGTTATTTATGTGCATGATAACATGATTACATTTTAAAATTTTGGTGCACTGATACCTACGCTTTAAAACTGCATAAATGAATCTATACAGAAAATCCTGTCCCTAGGCAAAGGCACCGCCGTTGGTACGGTGGCTATCCTGACCTGCATTGAATATAAGGTTCTAGAAATCACTTTTCAATTTTAAATGAAGTTGAAAAATATTAAGTTAACTACAACAATTTAATATTTTCCGCAGATTTCTCATTTTAAAAAACCATAGATCGAATATTGTGTGTGCACTAATCTTGTGCGATGTTGCCGGACCTCAGTAACACTGTTGGTGATTGTAACTTTAAGATGCACCTCCGTCAGAGCCAGCGCATTAACGTTCTCATCGAATAATAATAATGAGCTTACAGACTAACTGACAAAGGCTTGCACTGACGGGACGGGTCTACTCAAATCTGTTTGGTCTTTCCTCAAAAGGCCATTTCAGACTAATCTACATAATCCTCATAAACGATTGTGAATATGTGCACTATGTAGATTTTTTTTTGTTTTTATTCGAGTTAAACATAATAAATTGTCTGGCAGTTTGAGTGCTTTTTGCGGCCTACCTAAACGTCCTTACCTTGGTATTGTTCGTCAAATCGTTAAGCTCCTTGTTCTAAGTTGAGCTATACGTCATTTGACAAATGCTTGCACTGTATGGACAGGCCCACTCAAATCTGTGAGCATCTTTCTTCAAAAGACCTCAGACTGAAACCTACAAGGCTCCCATATAATTAAATCAGTGTAGATTGTATGGACTTTAAAAGAGACGGACCCCTGAGATTGTTTCGGTCCGGCCTCATCTAGTTAATATTTACGGAAAAAAAATTACGTGTAAAAGTGTTATTTAATAACCAATTTGCAAAATAAAGATCATTTATCATTTATAATAATCCAGCTCTGGACAACGATCCAAACTCGGAGAACACATAAATAGTTATTTTAAGAGCTGTCTATGTTTCATTGTTTCTTCCACATCACCCTCCCATCCCCTGTGTTTTTGCAATGTAAGTTTTCTCATTTTAATAATAATAACACAAAGAAATACAGTCTGAACTAACTGCAATGCGCAAAAGTCTCGCAGGCTTAGTCTTGTTCTTGCTTAAATGTTGCAAGGTAAGTCTTGTTCTTACAAAAATGCAAGAACAAGACCAAGATTGCAAGACCAAGACTGATTTTGGGCAACACTAGTTCCGGATGTGGGAGTAAGTGAAAGTAAATTTAATAAGAATAGATATTTTTGTGAATGAATGATAGAGCACCGGCTTTTTTTTTCAAAAAGAAAAAAAGAACTTTATTACATTGAAGTAAATTATTTATGTTTCATATTCTGACTTAAATTATCTACTTTATTAAGAAACTATGCTTCTTAGATAGAGAAAACATGCTCTTTAAACATTATTATTAAACTTCCACTTCACACAGGCCTTCCACATCAAATGAGATCGTGATCAAACGCGAACCTATTGTCAATAAAAAAAAAAGAAAAAAAAAATCTTACCTACATGTTACCAGCAACTTGACTTTATGTAATAATTTAAAGCCACAGCCATTTTATTTCATGCTAAACAAAATTTCACGCCAAACTTTAAAAATATAATTGAATTACCCAGTACACAGAGCGTAATAAAAATAAAAAGTTTGCAACATTAATCAACGTTTCCAGCCAAGTTTATACAGATGTTGAAAGCTTACATTTAACCCCTTCCAATTAAAATAAAGAGTTTTTTTTTAGTACATCCGCGCCACAGTAGCCATTCCATTCATCTCTGCTATTAGCTAACAAGTTTCAGAGATACTAGTGAGCGTGCAGACGAATTGCGAACGTACTAAGTTTGTCTGCCATTCTCCAATATCGTTAATTGAGTTGCTTTAGTATTGGACAAGGAATATTTTTTAATTAATTAGTTGCTATGTTCGTTGTTGCAGGTACTTACGTGCGCCAAGAAGATTGTAGCATGGTACCGTCTTGAATGATTGAATAAGGTACGTTATGATCACATTGATTATATCTAGACACGCGGGAACGTGTCAAGCCAAGAACTGGCGCGCAGCTCACCGTGTGTGTGAAATATTACACGAACCATTTGGAGCCACTTTTGAGCCCCTCATAACTCAAAAACTATTTCACCTAAACTTGTCAAATTTGGCTTATATATTGAGACTGGCGAGATACATATGTGTTCCAAATTTTATAAACATATCTCAAACGGTTATTTAGATATTAACGTCCAAAAATCATCATTTTTATGACTGACCTATAGATCAAAACTATAACCCAGTTCCAGATGACCTAGAAAGTTCAAATTTGGCATGAAGATAGGTAATTAGGTGAATACAAAGGAAAAAATCAGAAACTGGTATTTTTTATCATTTTATTATAATTTTCACTTAATTTATAATTAGTGCCTGTAAATCTCTATATGTGGATTTTAAGATCTTTACATGAATATATAACGAGTTAAATACCACCCTTAAATTTTTTTAATCCAAATATTTCCGTTTTTGTACTTATAAATAACTTTAATTTCGGAAGTCGGTGCCAAAAACGAAAATACAAAACTAAAGACACCGACTACCGAAATTAAAGTTATTTTTCACTTTGCAGTGTTTTTTGGGAGTCGGTTTAATTTTTTGGTAAAAAGTTTTTTTTTATAATCTACCATTAAAAACGGCAGGTTTTTAATTCTCCTGCAACAGTTTTCAGAAAATTAATTGCTACAATTTAATTTAAAGCACAGTTTGTACCGTATTTCACTGTTTCCACCTTTTACTTACATAATTCTGTGCAAACACAAAGTTAAACAGTACTCTTTATTCTTACTCTATTTTCTCTACTTACGGCAGAATAACCTTACTTTTGAACCTAATTAGTTATTTTCCTTAAGGAAAACCTTTGTAGAAAATGTATGTTTACTGTGGGGCAATGAACTGTATGCAAGATGACGCGTAATTTGTTGGTAATCCACAGCTCCCCTCCAACGCCGCAGGTGCCTAGCCTTCGCACGTAAACAGGGGCCCGTCCTTCGGTTGCTTTAATGCGTAGCTCGTGGCTAAATAATAATATATGAAGTAGCTGTCTTAACACGATACCCCTCAGCAAAGCTGAAGTCAGTACGGACTGGCTTCTGACTATCCATAACATGTACACATGACAGCCGGCACCGATAGCTTACCCTGCCTTCCGGGGCACAAAGAAATCTCCATATGTTAAGATGGTTATCCATCCACCGAGCGACCTCGGCAAGCCTTGCTTCACCTCGAGCATCGTCCCGCACGACTGTTCATACAAGTGATCTCGTCATTGAAGTAGAGTCGCCATTCTTTAAAACCGTGTGAATTATGGACGTTGGATTTGGGGCACGATTTTAATTGCAGCTATAGTTGTGTGAATTTTACATACATTTATTCTTGTGAACGCAAGTAGGTTTCTAAGGCACCCCGGAAGCTTTGTTCAGCGAGATCGCCTTTGGTTTACAAATTGACTGAAAATCAGCGAGTTTGTGTGGAAAATATGACGTCAAAGTGTTCATAAGTATGATGCTCAGAATGTCTAGAGATAGCTTGTTCATGAAGGCTTGCGCTTTATCTGTTTTGGATAAGGGTTTCATTATACAAGTAACTACTCACATACTATTGTAATCGTAGTATAGTAGGAACATGTTGAATATACATATTACTAAGCACACTACTTACTAAGCAAACTTTTGTTGAAACAATATCATCGTGTACTGGTTGCCTCATGTTATATTAAAACTAAATTATATAAACAATGTATTCAGTTCCGTACAAACGGTTTTAAAGTCTTAATAATAAAATATTGTTTGAGTTCCGTTCTCTTCAGACAATTAATCTAATATTATTGGATGGCACAGATAAAGCAACCGACTCACGAAAACTCACAAACTCATTCACAAGCCGTAATGAAAAATTTCATTTCATAAAACAGAAGTCAAATGTCATTGACAAAATAATGAAATATTTTACTTAATTTTATCGGTACTTCAAGAAGCATAGCATGGCACTTAAAGCAACCGACCCAAGAAAACTCACAAACTCATTCACAAGCCGTAATGAAAATTTTCATTTCATAAAACAGAAGTCAAATGTCATTGACAAAATAATGAAATATTTTACTTAATTTTATCGGTACCTCAAGAAGCATAACATAGAAGCAAGCACAAATCATATTTTCTTTAGAAACATTCATAAAACCAGTGAAAAATACAGAAAGGTCTACAGATTTATGGGCATTTGTTTTGGATAGAATGTTGTGTGACTCGATATAATGGCTTTGTTTACTTTAGCACTGCGAATGTTATTGCAAATCGAGTTACAGCCGGTAACAAGATTACGACAGAAAAAAATATCCGTGTAGAGTGATGTCTTAAAATACGCGAGTCAATTTTGTTTATTAAAACTCTGAACTGTTTGGAAAAGTGTCTGGAACATATTTTAGTTATGTTTAGTTATGGCGATAATTTTGGTACCAACACGTACGTCTTGACGATTTTCAAATGAAACAAGTAGGTTTAAGAACCTAAGAAGTTTTGATTTATGAGAAAGCGGTAGTAAATAAAGTAAGCGAAACTGGTTTGTAGAATAAATCTTGCATTTCAGTTGAGCATTTGGGTTTTTTTTATTTTTTTTATTACTTTATTTATTGGCAAGCGTGCTTCATCTTCGACCACATCATCGCTTAACATCAGGTGAGATGGTGGTCAAACGCAAGCCTATCCACTATAAAAAAAAGAATATTGTAACGATATGTTTGAGCCGTCTTGGGTGCAAACCCTCGGGGCGTGAAGACTGCTCACATAGCCTTTTAAAAAACTCTGGTTGACACATCGCGTGGCTCAAGGGCTAGCGTTTACTTTGTTGAGGGGCGAAGCATTACAGACGACGTACAGCGTGGTGATGCTGTTCTCTTGGGCAGATTACATTACAGCTATAATATCGTAAATTGTTACTGAAGTTTATTATTTTTGTTATTTTTAAAATCAGTACCTATTTTTACGTTGTATATATTATGTTGAAATGTAATATTTAATTAAAAACTAATTCTTAGGTACAACGTAAGGTTGATTTTGGATACTTACCATATTTATAGTGTTGTTGACTCACATTATATTATCAATTTATAAATATAACTAAAAACTATTAAAAATAACAAAACACACGCTATTTCTTCAGCACCCTTGGTTAACTGGTACAGAATGCCTTTAGTATTAAGTTCACCTTGGTACCTATGTGCATGAAATGTAAATAATTTACATTATAATTAATTGTTTTTGTTTTGAGTCAAAACTCATAACTCACTGATACAAAAATAATTATTATTTTATCAAATGTCTCCTCCCGCTCAGTGTGCAAGAGACTCTGACTCCTACAGACCGTTGTTCCGGGAGCACGGTATCTCGTTCGAAGATTCCCACAGCCTCGGTGCACTTTGACCCTATTGAGCCCCGTCATTACTATTCGATGAGGTGTGAACTCGTACAAAGAAAAGCTCAGAGCAACCTTAATCTGCTACGAAATTGGACCCAAAGTCACCTGGATGAACTCTATCTAAAACATACAACCTTATTTAGAAAATACTTTGAAATCCCAAATCCGACAGAATAATTAAACAAGATCCTTCTTACATCTAAACTCAAGGCACGTTCCTAAATTTACCTAAATATGGACAATCCGACCGAGAATGCCTGTGCGAAAACCATCATCTATAATTTTAAATGAAAAGTATCGCAATATTAGAGATTTTGTAACAAAGACGCTTTAACCCTAAATATATTTCCGAAAAAATCGTTCCATATGAAATAAGACTGTGTTTTTCGCAAGTTAAGGTTCAATTTACGTATCAATGTTAAGGGGTTGAGCACAGCGGGTGATTATGTAAATAATGCTGTAATGACGTCATCATGGGTCATGTCGTTTGACTTGATGCGAGGAAGCGATGTAATAAAATCTGAAATGTGTTCGTTTTGGAATTCCAAGTGACAGACATTCATATTGTAGAGTAACGTTGATTCTTGAAGGACCGATAAGGCAAGTTTAGTGGACAACGTCTACGGTGGAGAAAATTAATTTTTAAATGTCAGCCATTGTTGATAATGGCTGGCATTAAAGTTTTCGATTTTGTAAGGGAATCTAAATTCTTATGGAACAGATCTGGGAATGAAGAAAAAACACTTAGCAGTAAGAATGTAATTACGGGGCTAATTATGTAGGAGGCAGTAGGTTTCGAATTCAATGAGCTTGGGAATGGTGGATTCAGTGAGCTTGGGAAAGTGTGTAAATACACATAAATATAAGTCTGCAGGAACCTGAATAGATCGAACTTGTATTATGAAGTTCACTTCTTCAACTTGTTCTGTCCTGCCTTTACTTCCCAACTATGTTGGGTCAGCTTCCAGTGTACCCGGCTGCAGCTGAGTACCTGCTAGTGTTTACATGGAGCGTCTGCCTGTCTGCCCTGCACAGCCAGTAGCTCGGTAACTCCCCCTAGTAAGACCAGCGTCAGACTGTCTGCTCCTCACTACGCACAACGCCTGACACCGATGTACAAACAGCAGCCGGAACCAACGGCTAGCGTGCTGTCCGAGTCACGGCGGAAATTCGATATGTTAAAATAGTCACTTATCCCGTGTGACTTATCCACGAGTTCCTCAAATGAAATTAATGTTTATTAAAAATAATCCATCTCAGTGACCTTTGAAAGCGTTTCCAAAATGTAAATCTAATGTTATGAAAATCGGTACTACTTCAGTAAGCCCATTAAATACAAGACGGAAAAATCAACTCAGTTAAGTGGTCGCATTTATTTATAATCGTGCCCTTTCATGTTTTAAAGGTACTACTTAATCGGCGAAATGTATGTACTATGGGTAACTAAGTGATATTTATTTTGTAAATCGGTAATTAAATAACACTTTGTCTTTCTCTTTTCGTATTATAAAACTAGATGAGGCCTGTATGGATATGTAATTACGTTATTTTAAAAACTATATTTGGTACCTATTAATAAATATGAGTGCAGTTTTAATCCGGGTATCTAATTATTCCGATTAATTATAGTAATGGCGGCACCAGAGTCGCAATGTTACTCATCACAGTAAGTATAGATATTTTTTTGAAACGGTTGAACTTAAAAACTACAATCTAATCTCAAAAGTTTTATTATATTTATTTTATATTTTTCTTATCTCACTATTTCTTCACGCTGCTTCATCAGACAATAACAATAAAAAATAATCCAAAATGGAGCAACGGATTGATATGATATTTCGTGTGGGGATAATTGAAAGGCTAAAGAGTAGACATGTGGTACTTTACTTATGCTTTTTTTTTTTTTTAACGTGGTAAAATTATCAAATAAGTCCTCCCACTCTGGGCAGGGTGGGAGGGACTGTCAGACTTTTACTGACTAAAATCCACGGCGTTCCTTCAATAACCCTTTACATACCGGGGCCACGGTAACGGGATGAGTCCCACGACCCCGGCGGGCTTCGGCCCTCTGCAGAGGGGGCCTCGTCATGTTGCTGACGCTCTTTGAGGCGCGCGTGGAACACGACGCGCCGTCGACCCGGGCATGGTCCATGGTCGGACAGCGAGTTGCCCTTTACTCGCTGTCCGCATGCCCGCGCCTACGGTGGCCGGAGATCGTCGGCCGACGTCCGACGCTGTGGGCGTCTACCACTGCGGCTGGGCTGGAGGGAGGACGCCATCCTCTCCCTCACGCGGGCCGCCTCCTCCTTCGGAAGCATGACTGCTTCGCAGAAGGAGTGCCCCCGTGAAGCCAGGACGCAGGGCGCCCGCCCTCACCTGATCGGGAGGGCACTCCCCAGTCCTGGCAACGGCGGCCACCACTTCCTCGGCCGTCACGGAGTCATCCAGACCCAATATGCGCACGTCTGCGCGCTTGGTGGGTCTGGAGACTCGGGCTTCCTCCGCGTTTAAGGACGCTCTGAGCCGTTCGGCCAGAGCGTCAGCGGTAGGGCCACTGGCCGCGCCGGGGATCTCCAGCATCCGAGCCCCCGTCGCAGTGACCCGGTGACTGAGGCCGCCGACGATGCCGAGCTCCGTGATGTCGATCGCCATCCGCGCCTTCGCCAGCACGTCGCGGTATGACACGCCCCTCTTCACCGCGTCCGGCTGCAGTGTGATCACTACAGCCGCGGTCTTGGGGGCGCGCAATCGCGCCGCGGCGTCTCGCCGCCGCTGTCGCTCCCTTCTCCGCGAGGACCTGGCTGCGCCAGCAGCCTTCCTCTTCTCCCCGGCCACTTGCCAGTCGGCGCCGGCCGGAGGAGTCTTTGGAGGAGGCTGCTAGGACGGCTGGTTCCCGGCCTGGGCCTTCTTCCCTTTGGCCGCCTGTTTCGACCCCGCAGGTGTCGGGGTCGGAGGCGGCTTTGGTGGGCCCGGTTTGGGCTTGGCCGGGGCCGTCTTCGCCCTCGCAGGAGCCGCCGTCGCTGGGGCCGTCTGCCCAGTGGCCGCCTTTGCCTGAGGCGGCCTCGTCGCCGTCCGGGGAGGCTTGGACGCGGCCGCAGCCGCGTACGAAGGCGCCGCCAGCGGGGGTCGCAGCACGCGGCTCTCCAATATGGAGAACCGCTGCTGGAAGGCGGCCAGCTCCTGTCGCACCAGGTCGAGAACCGAGTTCTCCGCTGGTGTGGGCTGGCCTTTCTCCTTTTGGCCCCGCGGCGGCACTTTACTTATGCTAAGTAGAATTTATGCGAGTGAAGCCGCAGTCATAAGCTAGTCGCCTATAAGTTGACTTAAATAAAATTCAATCTCACTTCCTTACCTTCTAATCTCAATTATTCACTCCCAATTTTTCGCCGTAACAAGATTTAATTAAAAAGTCATCATTCATCGTTGATGTTTTATTAATTCAATATAATGGTAGCGTCAAGTCAACAGTAACGTCCACACAATGAATCATCAAAAGCTATGATTGATGTATCCTATAAATAAATTATCTTTTGAATTTGATCGTGTTTAGCCGTGTCGTTATAAGGATGATATTTTTAGGCGTTTTGTATATTGACAGAGTGGCACTCTTACTAATTTATTGCGGCAGCGTGGTTGTTATTATACGTAAAGCATTACGTGCATGTAGTTTTCAGATTTAAACAGAAGAATAGATTTTATTGAAAACTATATATCGATATAAATAAAATAATCTGTCTGTGATATCAAAATAACCGTGTATTCTTAAGTGCCTTAGGTTATTTTCACGATCACAAACTTTTTCTCAAAGGTTTGGTCTTTTTTCCTGTCTTTCTCTAAAACGGTTGAACCACTTTTAGCGGGACTACCGCTGGCAGATAGGGCAAGTTCCACGGGATCAGGTTTTACGCGGATAAAACTATGTAGTTGACAATAGTTGAGGTAGTACAACCCACCAATGACTGCCGGGGTTGCGGAAATGTTCTCACGAGATACCGCGGGTGCGCAAGGGTAACTGAAGTTAAAAGTGGGTGTTAGTCTGTTGATGATTTATTCTCGAAAAAAAAAATCATTTTTACCATTAATCCAGTTTTAAATTTCCACGCAACAAAGATCCATAAAAAGAGAATCAAAATTATTATGGATCTACATGTCTTATAGTTATGTCAGAATAACTGCATTGTCGAATATTTGCAGCCGGATTATAACCTCTATAAGTCAAGAGAGTCAACTTTGGGGCAAGCGTGCTTCATTTTTGACCACATTATCGCTTGCCTTAGGTAAGACGGTGGTCAAAGACGAGCCTATCAATGACAACTACAAACCACACAACATCAACATCTGCTTAGCTTATTTCCATTGTCGGTCTAACTGGATACAGCTGAGTTACTGTGTGAGGATGCAGCTGGTTTACAAGTGAAAGATTGTTGTCTTTAAATGTCCATGTTTGTACGCACACATAATGAACATAGTTTGCCCAATGCGGGAACAAAGGCTTATCTCTATGCGGAAGAATGGGTCGTGGTCCAACCCGCAAGTCCAGTGTGGCAGCTTTATGCGCAGGTCTTCCAATTTTTCCGTCCAAGAACAAAACCACCTGGTTCAAAATGACCAAAAATTCCTGAGTCAAGCCTTCAGCACGGGACACAATTGCTCTAAAGTTAAAAAAAAAAACTTAATAGAAGTATTTCATTGCAAAACTAAAACAAACCCAACGAGCACATTAGTGGAAATAGCAGTCTATTTTGTTACTTTGGGCTGTAAAATAGCGGTTTAAGGGTTCAAAAAGCAGTTCAAAGTTGCATATCTGCATCCGTAAACTTCTATAGCTATAAAAGTTACTTAAGGTGCTATAAACTGAATCAAATACTACCCTAGCCTTCACAATAGACCACGGTAGAACTCATTTACCACTTACACCTTTATGTGAGAGTTACGAAGGTCATTCTGCCACTCACAGCTGCACAGTGGTTTCCATTGTAACTTTTATAGGTTATAGTTACAGTAACCACTATTACACTACTATAAGTTTCATTATAGAAATAATAGAAACTCTTATGCATACTATAGTTACAAAAAAATCATCAGTGTAACTAAGGCCTTTAGTAGCAATAGTCATTCCTTGCAGGCTCAATCCATTCGCCATTTTACAGCCGCTTTTGTAACTATTATAAAACATTTAATAAAAATGGATGCTAAACGAATAAGTACGTAACTAGATCTCATAACCTCAAAAACAGGTAAATAGGAGCTTTTTGTGGCTGTGAGTTGCACTGGGGGAACAAAAATCACTGGAAGCGTTAGAAGGGTGAAAATTAGCGCTATGATTCTCAAAAGGGAGTTATTAGAGCTAAAACTGCAGGTTATGACTACATTACAATGACGCCATGATTTTTTAAGAAAACTTATAATTCACTTGCAAAATTGAGTTGATATACATTGGATTTTCAGTTAAATGTGCATTAAATGTACCGGTAAACAATCGGCCACTTGCGAATAGTAAGTTATCGACACGTAAAAATAAGCAAATAAAATTTATTCTGTATAAGGAATAAAAAATATCACATATCTTTTGTTAATTTTTTAAATATCATAAAAGCGCGTTAAAATTACTCGAAAATTATCTTATATATCTACAGTAAACTGGACAGCGTTTTAAGTATCTATATATATCTTGCTAATACAGAATACAAACTTTTACTTCTTTTTGTTTTATTTTCATGATGGCGACGAAAACACTTTACCAAAATATTACAAATAATGTCAACTGAAATATACAATAAAGAACTATAATCAATTCATTCGTTCAAAGTAGTTCAAAATCATTCAAAAGTAGTGCTACGAGAGCTTTAGTATAGCGTTAATAAATCGTTATAGCTATTAAGGAACCTTTATGCAACCGTTGTGCAGGTTAAATGGAACTTTAGGTTGCATAAAATGGCGCCCAAATAGCGCTAAAACGGCTGCTTTAAGTCTTTAGTAGACGCTCTAGCGCTTACGTCTATTACCATAAGTAATAATCGGATACGCTCCAAAGCCCTAATGCAGCCCATTTGTGCTAGTTGGGAAGTATTCTATTGATGCATAGTGTGTTCCTTATATTACTAAAACAACATTGAACAATCGATTCCTTCAACTTTATTTAACACAGAATGCCACAAACACAAAGAAACTTCGAAAAACTTTACACACGTACAGTTGTATTACTTTTTCTCTTTCTGTAATTACTAGCCCCATCCTAACAAACTTGACAATGTATTCAAAAATTATACGTTGTAGATGAAACACTTTTCCACGCAGACAATGGTTTACACAAGAAAGTTACAATACCCACCCGTAAAGTAGGGGCCTCCCAAGTAATTTACTTTCTGACAGATAAACTTAGTGTTTTCATCGCTTTATTTCTTTTCATTGTGTTTGAACCCTTTGTAAAGGGTGTGACAGTAAGTCTATTTGTTACCTTTGTGTGAGGATTATGATGTGCAACTTCTGTCGGCTGACGCTTCTCTGTATTGCTTTGTATTTCCCAAATTAAACTTCGGTCTATATCAAAGGACTCGTCAAGCGCAAGGGTTAATTATAAGGGTAAGCAACGGTTACTGAGGTCTGTTATTGGCTGGGTGACTATCTTAACATGCCTCGAAGAGTGCGTTAAGTCGTTGCTCCCGGCTGTAGTTTGTACATCTTTGGCAGTCGTTACGAGTTCTCAAAAGCTAGAAAAAGGTAATCCATGTAAAACACATGTACTTTATAAATTTTTACCCAACATTTTCTGTGTAAAATTAAAAAAAAATAGCTTGAGTCAACGCCTAGTAAAAAGTAAAAAAAAAATTGGCCACGTGCGAGTCGGATTCGCCCATGAAGGGTTCCGTGGTAACTATAATAAATATAATATACTTAATATATTTAATTGAAAAAAAAAAACAAAAAACCTTAAAAATTTCTTAAAACTAGCTTATTTACAATTTTTACAACTACGCCAAATAACTTTGTTTTTCACAGTATTTGTATGAATTCCAAAGTTATATTTGCGGTTTTAGAAAATATACTGTATCTCAATAACTGCCAACTCGATCTCGTTCAAACCAATTTTGATTGAAAGTTTACATTAAGAGCTACAACATATGGTTTTTTTAGATTTTTTACTTCATTATTATAGAAGTTAGAAGGGGGAGACACACATTTTACCACTTTTGAAGCGTATATCTTTTAAACGATTGTTTTTATGAAAAAGTGGTTTTAGAAACCCTAATATAATTTTTAAAGACTTGTCTATAGATACCACACACGTATAGGTTTCATGAAAAAAAATATTTTCAGTTTCAGTTCCATGTATGGGGAGCCCCCTTTATTTTAAATGTTTTTCAAATTTTCTCTTAAAATCGGAAAGCGGTTCACAGAATACATCTACCTACTAAGTTTTACATGTATAGTCTTAATAGTTTCGGAATAAAATGGCAGTGACGGACAGACAGACAGACGGACAGACATGTCGAAACTATAAGGGTTCCGTTCTTTGCCATTCGGCTATGGAACCCTAAAAAAGGCTTGTCTAAATGAAAAATTGTTTTTTTTTTTACATAGATACAATATAACACTAAATCAAATTATTCGTTCAATTTTTACATAACAATCAACGAATAGAATTTCCTAATGAAAGTCTATGTCAAGGTTTTTTCGACTGCTATTTATCCCACTATTGGGAAAAGTTGTCATCCATAACATTTCATTCGTCGGTGGCCTTCTAGTACTTATGAACCAGCCTGTCCTAGACTATTTCTCACGGTTCAAATGTGGAAATTTATAAGATTTTATTGATATAATGCTTTGTAAGGAACCAGCTTGTTAACCTTATAAGAACAAAGATTATTCCTCTGTCAGAACATCAAAGAAACACCTCAATATATTTTATTTAATCACATCTATGTATACCGCCTTCCCCAGAAGAATCTAAAATCCACTTTAATCCTACGTATCATAACATAACACTGTGAGATGGGAAGATCTACAAAACAGATACAGTAATGGTTTCCCCAGTAAGTTAAATGGCGTCCCTTTAGAAACAAAACGGAACTTTCAAATGTGCGAACAAATTCAAGTTTCGACCTTAGCTTGATGAGGAACGAAGCACAAAAGGTGAAATGTTTCGAAAGACTTCACGGTAAATGTCTGGTTTTGAATATTCGTCATTTATTTTTTAATATTCGTCTAAACCTGACTTCTTATTTAATTACTTGTTAAGGCTTAGTATTTAATTAACGTTTTCAAAACCTTTTCATGTCTATTTTGTCGATCAAGTGGTGTATTCCCGTTGTCCCCGTAGTCCGTGTCCCCGTTAAAGGGGACAAAGGGAATTTAATAAAATAATTAAAATAACTTCTCGTTGTCCCTGTACGCTGTCCCCGTTAATTTCTTGTAATATACGCTTTTCAAATTATGCCCGTTGAGTTAAAATTAGAAGTGAGAGTGCCTTAATAGAGAGAATATTGTACCTATACAAATGAAATGGAACTAAGGACTACATATAAAAAAAAAAAAAACACATAATATCTAAACAATAGCTACACATGTGATTGCGACACAAGTATTTATAATTTACGAATGTATTAAAAATAATAATGAAATAAATGATAATTATATAAATGTTGATTATTACCAATTCTGTAATCTAAATAAATGTGATATTATTAATAAGTATAACATCAAAGTTCTGTTTGTAGTCAATTTTATTTTAATTGTTTTTTTTTTCATTATGTTTAAGCTTTAAGTTCAATCTTATTTTTGTTTTTATTATCTAAATTGTTTTTATTGTATGTTAATTCTGTGACGTTATAGTTAAATAGGTATATTAATGTGGTATGTTTTTGTAAGTATAACATTTAAATACTTTGTGTTTCATTCCACCCTTTCATTTAAAACTAAATCAAAATAAATAAGGTATTTAGTAAATATATAAAAATTTAAAGGGGACAACGATACGTGAAATCTTAACTGTCCGTTGTCCCCGTTGCCCATATGTACATAACGGGGACAACGGGAAGTAATTTTAATTATTTTATTAAAGTCCCTTAGTCCCGTTTAACGGGGACATGGACTACGGGGACAACGGGAATACACCGCTCAAGTTAGGTAACTTATTTAACTTGAGCGACATGATAAGGTTATCATGTCGCTCAAGTTAAATAAGTTAATGAAGTACTGATTGGATTACGGATTATTTATTTCTCCTTAAGTGCTTTTTTATACTTTTTGTTAAGCTATCAACATGTTTAAAAGGTCAGAATAATATACCTTTCATATTAAAATATAATCCGTTACTCGCTATAAAAATAAAACAAAAATTAGAAAAATATAAATACATAATAACAATGAGAAGCCAAGCCAAGTCTAAGGTTCTCTACTGCGATTTCTTTACTAATACAGTTAGATTTTATGTGACTCGGCCATTGACTTGGATGTGTCAACAAATAAATGTCCATAAAGAATCTTCAACGGCCGGCCACATTAAATCTAACTAACTATTATCTACTAACTAAAAATTAGAAAAATATACAATATACATACATAACAATGAGAAAGTATCTATCTATAAACGAATACATCTATACTGATATTATAAACCGGAATAGTTTGTTTGTTTGAGTGCGCTAATCTTCGATTTGGATGAAACTGGTGTGGAAGTAGCTGGAAGCTTGTGCACAGTATAAAAATATTATACTATGGTAACACTGTCTGTTTTGTTATACTTTCACGTCTACACTTAACCGATTGTGATGAAATTTGGTACAGAGATAGAATAGAGCCTGGACAAGAACATAAGCTACTTTTTTTTGGGTAAAAAGATTTTTCACGCGAGCAATGCCGCGGGCTGAATCTAGTAGGTCATGTTAGTATATTCACCACCATTAAGTATTTATTATTCTATTTACTTCTGTAATGTTCGTAAATAAACTTATTATAAAGAATGTATCCTTGGCAATATGTCTTAGTCATACTAAGATCTTTATCAGTGCCACAAGAGGACCTACAAAGATACCAATCTGTCGCACTTTGTAAACATCTGTACATATGTACCCCCATTTATCTTATGTGACTTAATATGTTATGTTTGTCTTATTATGTGAGGAGAAATAAATGACTTTTATTATTATTATTATTATTATTATCTGTGCTTGCAAAACGGCCAGAATTTTATCATGGATTATTAAGTATTTCTTTCTTTACGAATTTGAGGACACTGTTCGTCTTGTTCTACTAGTTGGAGGAAAATCATCGAATGGCTTCTCCCGCTCTAGGGGGAGTGAGAAGGAACGTCAAATTTTACAGACTAAAAACCCATTCTGTTTCTTACGTTACACTTGCGTCCGACTCCATGGTATCTCGTTCAAACATTCCCGCAACTTCGGTAGGCAATGTGACTATAATAATAATAATGCCCCATCATTTCTGCTAACTGCTCTTTCAAGCGCGCGTGAAACACGATCTTGCGGAGCTTGCGGACGACGAGCAGGGGTAGCTCACCGTCCGGTAAGCACCAGGCCCGGGTCGGCGGCGCCGAGTTTTTCGCGCGCGCCTCACAGAGCTGTCAGCAACAGTGACGGGGCCCCCATAGGGCCGCTGCCTGCCGGGGTGTGGGAATGTTTTAACGAGATATATTCAACGATTGATGACAACCGAAGCATTTGAATCATCATAGTCCTGTAAAGTAGTTTTGTTATGACGACTGACAATTTTTTGCGACAATTTGTCTTTTCCACAAGTAGCCAGAATATAATTCAAAAAGGTAGGCGTAAAAACACCATAATCTTCAATTTATATTTGTAAGTGAGCTATTTTCCTTCATTAAAAAGATTAAAAGCCTACATAGCTTGCTTCTATTATCCCTGTTCAATTTCTCACGAACACTTAAAGTAACCTGCAAAACGTTTCAGTAGTACTTGAATTAAAACTTTAATAATATTTTGCAATAATAGAGGAAACCGGTTACAGAAATCCTTAGCACTTATGAGCTTCTAGTAGCTTGGTCTTATATAAACTGAATGCGTTCTTAGTAAATTCTTTTGCTTCTTTCTATGAGTGCAACTAAAGTATGAGTGTGAGCACTAGAAAATAATTAGGTCAATGGAAGTAACGACTTTAGTCTTGTTTTAAATGAAAAATCGTGCCAACTTAACTGTGAGACCTTTTTTTAATATGTCTAAGGTCACTTTCTCAAAGTTACTTACAAATAACCTATTCACCCTTACTTTAAAAAGCTTGCTTTGTTTATATGAAAGTAAGCCTATCGAAGTCTATTGAAGGCTATACTATCTACTAAAGTACCACTGGCACATACCGCAGGCTTGGATTTGAGGACACAACCGACACAGTAGCTAAGCGATTGGATATTGCGCAATGCTGGTTCGATTCTCATACTGAACAAGGTGTGCGCATTCAACTATCTGTACACCAAACGTGTCGGTTTTTTTTATCGGGACTATAATATTTCCCAGGACGCTTCATTTAGAAGCTTGATTGGTCTGTTATTGTGTACAATACTAGTACCTACTAATATTACAGTAAGACCTTGCTTATAAATCCACAATACATCAGCAACGTTTTCTGCTCGTGACAAAAGACGGAGTTTCTTGTAATAACACAACTGAAGACATTTGTCGACAGCAGCTGATTAAGTCCTGTACAGTCACTGGCAGCAGTGATTAATGGAACGGGGCGTACAGTGAAGGACAGATGTGTAATTAGATTAACACATCCAGACGTTGTCAGTTCGAGATTTCTGCGCGGCTGTACTGCGCCCGGGATAATAATTATAATTATGTTGTATTAATTTTTAGATTGAATCCTTGAATCAAAAACATTAATGTATGAATGATTCTTTCGTTAGGACAGAATTAAGTTATCTGATGTGTTGTATGTGATAAATTGATACACGGTACGGAAATGTCATGCCTGGCCTGCGATCTTGGTTGGTAGATTGAATTGTATTAATGGAAATGTTATTTCTGAAGTTCAAACGATACATTTATTTTGATAAGACATTAAGTCAATAAATTGTGGAGTTTGTGGCTAAATAATATCAGCCACACAGATTTTCAAGGAAAAACAACTTGCCGAGATTGGTCCGTAGACTTAACAACTACAAAGCATGTTTCAATGGGCGGTCTTATCTCTAAAAGTAATCTTTTACAGAGCAGCTTTGTATGGATTAACATTACCATATTGGAGATGAGTGACCACGTTACCATATCGAGATTCATCCGTGGTTGGTCAAGCACGTTAAGCCGATGGTCCCAGCTGTTGTAGTACATACGATGGTCGTGACGAGTCAGACAATATGATAACAGTGCTGCCAGGGGGCAGCGGGTGCAGCTCCTGGCTCGTGCAGGTCAGATAGGCAGACGCTACATGCAACACACCAGTACTCAGCTGCAACCGGTTAGACCGGCAGCCAACCCCTAATATAGTTGAGACAAGGCTAAGATTTATTGATTCAATCATCATTCACCTGTTAGGTAGGGAGAAGCTATTGCTACGGGGGCTTCACGACCTTCAGCGTCGAGGTACTCGAAGCGAGGAGGAAGAGGATAAAGTTTGCTTTCAGTTGACTGAAATTGCTAGAGTTACTAAGAAATCGGTGCATCCCCGTAGCAAACACGTTGCTAAAACATTTATCTTACCGTCTACAGTTACCAATTTTCGCTTTAACGCCTAATGTCTTCTTCTTCTTCTTGGTTAGGTTTCCGCACTTAGTCTCTGCACGAGACCATTGTGCGTGAGCCGTGTCTACTCTCACTCCATCCAGCCAACCTCCCTCCAGAAGCAGATCAGGTCATCAGGTCTCTCGGTCTATTCAGGATGTCTGTAAGGGAATTCAATGACCCGAGGATTTGTTTTCGTATGTCGGTGACGTGCACTCTAGGAGCACGTGTCCCACCGTTTCCTCCGTCCCCATGCATGCCCTGCACAGGGGACTGTCCGTTATACCTATTGTGTGGTAGTGTTTGTTCAGTGAGCAGTGCCCAGTGATGGTCCCCGCCACCATTCGCAGGCTTGCCTCGCAACTCGCCACGCCTAATGTTAAACGAATACCATTTACATAAATTACTTTCAATACACTCGCCGTTCCTGTAGCGGAACGCCATTAAAAACAAGTCAATTAATCTTAAAACCATAACGAATGTTTAAAAGCCGATACTGGTGAGTTGCTGACGTTCATCTTCAACAGTAAGGGAAGTATACGATCTTCATAAAAATAACAAATGCCTATTTTATTGCGCAGCCAATACAAAGAGTGGAAATTAAGACGTGATTCATTTAACTGCTGACTTGGTGGTTGCTAAATAGCGTAATAATGAAAGGAGAACGTGAAATTATGTTTTTGTATATGCTGAGCTGGCGTTTGCACCAGATTTGTAGAATTTTCATGCGGAGCTGGAGTTTTGTTTTTATTACGATGGGCCCACTCTTGACCTCCATCTCGCCTGATGGTAAGCGATAGATGAGGTCTACGATGGGACGAGCGAGCACAGAAGATGCCTATTTACTCGTGCTTTAAAGGCTTAAAGGTCATCAGTGGCAGGGAATACAGAAGCCGGCAGAGAATTCCACAGCTTGGCTGTGCGCACAATAAATGTGGAGGAGAAGCGCTTGGTACGACAAGGCGGTATATCAACCAAGTGTGGGTGGTACCCAGCCGTGCGTCTGGTAGACCGGTAGTGAAATGGAGATGGAGGAATCAGGTCATGGAGCTCCTGCGCACACTCCCCGAAGTACAATCTGTAGAAAACCGACAGGCAAGCAACGGTTCGGCGATGAGCCAGGCTATGAAACTTATCCACCAGCACCACGTCGCCTAGCCTTTTAGCTCTGCGCTCGATCGAGTCCAATGCAGCAAGTTGGTACTTTACAAGTTTTATCCCGTCTTTATCGTTTTTGAATAATAGGTAAATTATATTCCTTACAAGCTGTGACACCGATTTCGTTCGCGGGGGGTAACCATGAGCACTTGAGAAAAATCAAATAAATTAAAAATATTTTTTTTTTGCAAGAAATAGAACCGACTTCCATATCAAAACACTACAAAGCCAAAAATAACTTTAATTTCGGTAGTCGGTGTTGTTGGTTTTGAATTTTCTTTTTTTTCACACCGCGTTATATTATAGGCACACCTATAGAGGTGTGCCTATAATATTTGAAGAGCTCCCTCGATTTCTCCAGGATTCCATCATCAGATCCTGATTTTGTAACAATGGGACCAACTAGAAAGTATACCCTTTCAAATGCAAAGAATTTTTCAAATCGGTCCAGCCGTCTCGAGTTATGAGAAAACATACATAAAAAAAAAGAAAAAAGTTCAAGACGAATTGAGAACCTCCTTTTTTTGAAGTCGGTTAAAAATATCCGTATAAGATCAACACAATACAAATGACATACAAACAAACACAAATAGTACCTTATATGCTCTATGCCTTGAACACGGGGGCATGTAGGGCCCACCATTGCCGCAAAAATGGCCCGTCCAACCTGTCGGCGAGGACGGTAAGGAGACCATTGCCGATGTCCCGTACTCCACCCGCTATCGAAGTCAGCCTGTTCTGCATTATTGTAAAGAAACAGTTCACGCGCACCTTTGCGAACATTCCCAACGCAATGCGTAATGCCTCCAACGCATTGTTGTACTCAACGCGGAGAGCGCTATACGATTTTTCCGAGTATGACACCCATAGGCTTCCTGTATAAAATGATGTGCAGATGTGTGCAGAACGACGATATATATATGACTTTACTTACTTGATAACATGGTTGGCGCAACGGCTGAGCGACTGGCTGTAGCGCTGCGTTTCGCTGGTTCGATTCCGTTGTTCCGTGTCTTTATCTTGTAAAATGTTTGTTAACGCAACTATGGACAGGAGAATTTCTAGTTTGGGGCAACGTCGTATTTTATTACTGGCTAATTTAGTTCTATTTATTAGTATTTATGGAATCCGTACTAGGTAGATGTTAAACATAATTTCTTCTATTAATACGCTCACCCAATAAACGCACATCAATGAATACGATACCTATTACTGTACGTCATTATTTATTGTTCAAGTCTCATGTCATGTCATTAACCAGACTTAGGTAATACTAATTAGTCTAGGGTTCTACTGTAAGGGATTCAGATAGAAATCAACACGTAAATGGGTGTAATTTTGGTAATATTGGCCCTATCTTGCGCGTGTAGGTATTATGGGACGTAATTACTTGATATTTGCATTAACACTACAATTAAGACTGTTAGTTGGAGCAGTAATTTTGTATATGTAAATAAAAAATGTTGAACGTAAGTAAATAGGCGTAGGTACTGTGTAGTAGATACATCAGTTATTACTAAGTACCAAGTACAACTTTTATGTTGGAAATAAATAATATCTACATGTTTATTTAGCACACACAAAGTATGACTTGAAAAAGCACATTATAGAACAGAATGTATCTGAAACTCTTTAAAATTTTCGTTATTGGAATTAAAACTTAAAGGTACGTAAACATTGCCATCGGTAAGTCCTTTTTAGTACTAAAGTTATTTTCATTAATAAGGGTATGGCTAGGTTGCTGTCTAGCTAACCTAGCCATCTCCTTATTAATGAAAATAATAATAATAATAATAATGACGGCAGTATTATTATTACAGCTGTATCCGACGGTTTAAGCGGTGGGTTGAACGGTACTCACAGAATCGCATGTTCCAGAGCGATGAGAGGTGGGTATACAGAGCTTGGGAGCGACCCAATCAAAATGTGACTGACGTGTGCCGCCCGGATGATACCGCCACGAATTTATTCTGGCGCAATATCTGGTCAGTACCCGTCTGTCATGTTGAGGGTGATGCGTGAAGTTGAACGCGTATGTGAAGCTATACCACAAATGGATAAAATAACCATCAATAAGTCTGATGTAGCCAAAGCAGTTCATCCGTTACCAAACTGGAAGTCTCCAGGACCGGATGGACTGCACAACTTCTGGCTCAAGTGGTATAGCAGCTCGCACGCGCTTTTGGCTTCTCAATTCCAGGCATCCTTAGAGGCTGGGTCTCTACCAGAGTTTCTTACGACTGGCTGTACCCACCTGCTCCATAAGAGTGGTAGTCCCATGGAACCCAAAAACTATAGACCGATTACATGTTTGTCTACGATCTATAAAGTTCTTACGTCCATTCTGAGAGTGAAAATAAATATGCACATTGAGTGCAACTCAATTATGTCCGCTTCTCAGAATGGATGTAGGAAAGGGTCCCGTGGCAATAAGGAGCTACTCCTCATTGACATGGCCATTAGCCAACAGGTTCGTCGATCCCGCAAAGATCTATCAACATGCTGGATAGACTACAAAAAAGCCTATGACTCTATTCCTCATACCTGGCTCATGAAGGTGCTTGAGCTTTACAAAATAAATCCAACTCTACGCACCTTCCTTGAGTCATGTATGAGGCAATGGAAGACGGTACTTCGCTATCCAGGATGTCGACCGATACGAGGGAATGATGAGCCTATATGGATCAGACGGGGAATATTTCAGGGTGACAGTTTGAGTCCACTTTGGTTTTGCTTGGCCCTGAATCCTCTAAGCACAATGTTAGAGGACTCAGGCCTGGGCTATCGGTTGAGAAGAGGAGGTCAAAGTGTATCCCACCTCCTTTACATGGATGATTTGAAACTCTTTGCCCCAACAACTTGCAACTGATGGAACTACTGAAGGTAACTGAAACTTTCAGTAGCGCCATCAAGATGGAATTTGGTGTAGACAAATGTGCAATCATGCATGTAAAACGAGGAGAGATTATGGAATCTGAGGGAATTCAACTTTCAGACTCCATACATCTTAGATCTCTCTGCTTGAACGAAACTTATAAGTATTTGGGTATGTCGGAAGCTTTGGGCATTAATGTTGCTGACATGAAGCAATCGTTGAGGAAGCGCTTCTTTGGCCGCCTGACAAAAGTATTAAACAGCCTTTTGTCGGGAGGAAATAAGGTGCGCGCCTTCAACGGTTGGGTCATGCCGGTGTTGATATATTCTTTCAGCATACTCAAATGGACTCAAACCGAACTGGACGCCCTGGATAGGAGGGTCCGCACACTGCTAACCGCAAATCGGACGCATCACCCACGATCATCGGTGATGAGACTGTACATCCCGCGGAAGTGTGGAGGTCGAGGCTTTTTAAACGCCAAAACTCTCCACAACCGCGAGATTTGCAGTCTCAGGGAATATTTCCTTCAAGCCGATGTGGGTATGCACCGAGATGTGGTTACAGTGGACAAGGGACTCACCCCGCTGACCATGGCTAAAGAGAACTGGCACAAACCTGTTATACTCACCGCAGATGACCGCAAGGAGGTATGGAAAAGCAAGGAGCTTCATGGTCGCTACTATCGGGCTCTCTATGGGCCCGATGTAGATTTGACAGCTTCCGTCACCTGGCTACGCTTCGGGGATCTCTTCGGAGAAACTGAAGGTTTTGTCTGTGCAATTATGGACGAAGTTATCTTGACGAATAATTACCGGAGACATATTATGAAGGACGGGACGATTGACGTGTGTCGGGCATGCCATCATCCTGGTGAGTCCATCAGACATATTGTCTCCGGTTGTTCTCGTCTTGCTAACGGCGAGTACTTGCATAGACACAACCAAGTAGCCAGAATTATCCATCAGCAACTTGCTTTGAAATACAAACTTGTCGATTCTGAGGTACCGTATTACAAGTATGCGCCCGACCCAGTTCTCGAAAACGACCATGTCACGTTGTACTGGGATCGGTCTATCATCACTGTCAGGACTATTGTTGCCAATAAGCCTGATATAGTGGTGATAGACCGATTAGTGCGCCGCGCAATGATAATCGATGTTACCATCCCACATGACGAGAATCTCGTGAAAGCTGAGAAAGAGAAACACATAAAGTATCTCGACTTAGCTCATGAGGTTGTTGACATGTGGAATGTGGACTCGGCTGTCATTGTGCCGATTGTCATGTCAGTCAATGGGCTGATAGCTAAAAGCTTCGACGACCATCTGTCGAAGCTGGCGTTGCACAGCTGGATAAAGGGCCTGATACAGAAGGCAGTTCTCCTCGATACAGCTCGCATTGTGAGGAGGTTCCTTTCTCTGGAGACCTAACCACCGGTAGCTTGGACCCTGCTCCCGACACCGATGGACTGCCATTTTTTGTATTTTTAAATGTTTTTTATTGTAAGTTTTTATAGAAAAATATTTAAAAATGTAATTTTTGAGATATATGTTGAATAAAGGATATAATAATGATAATTTCCTAGAAAATTGAGCTTCTATCCATAGAGCAGAGAGCACACGCTCATAATAATTATCTTAATTAGGAGCAGTGGTTGCAAGCACGACTCCTTGCGTTCCGGGGCTGTGGTATCTCGTAAGAACATACCCGCAACCTGGTAGTTCTAAGGGCTTCTATCCTTTATATTAAGGTATTAAGTAATCCCGAGGTAATAAGTGTTTCTATCATTATATCATATCACGTTACAAGTTGTTTCGATAGAATTGAAAGACTTTCACTTCAAAACGTTGTTCTTTTCAAATACAAATGATTGAATAGTAATTTTGCTTATAGAATACTGGTTGTTGTCTGGGATTTCGTTCGCACTTCGCACGTTTTCTAGAATAAAATGTCTAGTAGTAGCTTACATTTTATTTTATCAGCTTTTCACTTTTTTAACCGCCTGACTTATATTGCCAATAAGTCAAAGATTATCATTAAAACTTGAAACGGGATATAAACCATGTATATTTATTTTTTATTTTGATCATGGCGTTTACAACAGTGCTGAAATATCGTAAACTCGAAACAATAAATACACAATATGCTAAATATCCCATTTTAAGTTCTAATGATACTGTTAGAGACCATGATAGTATAAAAACTTAAGTCAAAAATTTTCTATACAATTCTTTGCCGGTACCGTCACAAAGTTAATTTACTAAAGCCGTCCTAAATTTGTTATAATCTGAATCCCTATTCAATATTTTATTCACCTTATCTCTAATTCAATTACGTTACTCTCAAATGGAATAGGACACTCAATTTAAATTAAAGCGCAGTAATCAAGTTAAGCAAAGTATGTTTTTATCCAAGTATTTTGGAGTAAATTGAAAAATACACCTACCTAATATTTCACAATATGTACCTTCTTAACCTTTCTCAAACCAAGTTATAAAACAAATAACATAAAATGATATTTATTTTGCAATTAGAGTAAAAATAAAACCTTAATGTGATTTTTTAAGTAAGATAGTTTCTAATGTAATTTTCTCTCGCATTTGTATCACTTTAATAAAAAATAAGACTTTTGTTAAAAAGAATTCAACAACCGTATCAATCAGTGAAATAAGTGGACCGGTAAGTAGCCCACAAAAATATTGTCCCGTATTTTTGGCACCACTATATTATTCATATTTTTTGCCTAGAAAATCAGCCTTTTGGTAAACAACTAAGTCTCGATTTATGTCTCGGTAATTTCGAAAAACAAAACACTGTCTCTAGTGTTAAATAATGTTGAACTACTGATCCGAATTGTAATAAACTGAGAAATTAGTTACAAATTAAAGAAAAGTCATCTATCTCTAATTGTTTTTCCGTAACTTGTGTGATATAAAGTAAAAATTATTAAAATACATTTTAGTAAAATGTAATACGTGCTGGTATTTGGTCCGTCGTAGATGTAAAGATTTAAAAGCTTAGTACCTATCTCTATAAACTTTGCGCAATTACAGGCGGTGACATGACAAAGTTTTATCCAAACCGAATGAAGGTGTGAGCACATAATACATACATAATTATAAACAAACATATATTTTATGGGTATTATAATGCGGAGTTGCGGTAGGCCACCAAAGACTATAAAACCACTTGACCACGCATACGTTGCCACGACGCACGAAATCTATGTGTATTTTTGCTCTTATATATACACGAACCATTTTAATTGTGACCAAGTATTAGGCCTGTCTGCATGCTGAACAATTACAAATTTTAAATTTTTGTATCCAATTTATAACGCATAATAATTCGCATAATAATTGAAGTGATGTGGAAAACATTCCCAGACATCTAGATACCAAATGGATGACATAATTATTAATCAGTAATGAAATAATACGAAAATTATTTATCATTCAATCAGATTATAAGCCACCGCAGAGGTCTATTTAAAGTGGTGGTTTGAGTGATCAAGGATAAAATTGAGTCGCGCGTTGATGTCTTTTGGAAAAGTCTCTTTCTTTCATGAAGAAATTCTAATCCTTTTATCCGTTTTTCAAATTCAATTCTGATAGTTGTCATAAAATACTTATCTACATTAACCGACTTTAAAAAAGGAGAAAGTTCTAATATTTTTTCTTCTGTGTGACAAGCATGTTTTCATTTTAGATTTCCGAAGATTCCAGATTAAAAAGAAATGTGGATGGATAAGGTTACTAGGGAATATTGGTTTCTAGTTTTGTTTTTATTGATAATATGTTGAGAAAAGTCAAATCGTGAATATAAGATACGGACTGTAATACTAATTAACTTGGGCCTTTGCATTACAATATCGCCCTCGAAAGTTACTTTGGTTCCGGGGTCGCGGTAATGTTCTAACGAGATACCGAACAGGGTGGGTTTTTAGTCAGTAGAAGTCTGATACTCCCTTCCACATTACCCAGAGCGAGAAAAGTCATTCGATGATTTTCCCACCCAAGAAAGAAAAATTGGCCAAGTGCGAGTCAGACTCGCCCATGAAGGGTTCCGAAGTAACTATAATAATATAATATAATATGTATATTTATTTGACGAAAAAAATACCTTATAAATTTCTTAAAACTAGCTTACTTACATTTTTTACAACTATGCCAAATAACTTTGTTTTTCATAGTGTTTGTATGAATTACAAAGTTTTATTTGCGGTTTTAGAAAAATGCTATATCTCAAAAACTGCTGACCCGATGTTGTTCAAACCAATTTTGTTTGAAAGTTTACATTAAGGTCTACAGACATATATTTTTTTTTGATTTTTCACTCCATTATTATAGAAGTTAGAGGGGGGGGGGACACACATTTTACCACTTTGGAAGCTTATATGTTTTAAACGATTGGCTTTATGAAAAAGTAGTTTTAGAAACTCTGATACCATTTTTAAAGACCTCTATATCTCTGTCTATGTCTGTCTATAGATAACACACACGCATAGGTTTCATGAAAAAAAATATTTTCAGTTTCAGTTCCATGTATGGGGACCCCCCATTATTTTAAATATTTTTTATTTTTTTTCTTAAAATCGGAAAGTGGTTCACAGAATACATCTACCTACTAAGTTTCACATGTATAGTCTTAATAGTTTCGGAATAAAATGGCTGTGACATAGGGACGGACGGACAGACAGACAGACGGACAGACATATCGAAACTATAAGGTTTCCGTTTTTTGCCATTTGGCTATGGAACCCTAAAAAACAGGTTACTTTGTTTCGATGTCGAGTCCACGAGTTAAGTGTATGTAGGAGGGAGGAGTCATTAGATAATGACTCACCACCAAAATACTAATTATTACCGAGTGCTTGCTGAAGCAACAGTTGTTGACACAACTGATTTTTAACCGACTTCTGAAAAAGGAGGAGGTTCTCAATTCGGATGTTTGTTTGTTTTTTTTTTTATGTTTGTTCGGGCATAGCTCCGTCGCTTGCCAACCGATTTGAATAATTCTTTTTTTGTTGAAAAGGGCATACTTTCCAAATGGTCCCATGAAAATTTTATCGAAATCGGACAAGCCGTTTCTGAAAAATCAACAAAAGATTTAAAAAAAAAATTTACATTGATGATCTTTTCGTTTACTCTGCATTGTGTTTTTTGTCCTCGCGTTTTTAGTTTTTTGTAGTTGACATTTTGGCTTTTATAACTAGATTAATTACAAATTGACCCACTAAAAAGCGCGAAAATAAAAACTTTTTTGCAAAAAAATAAAACCGACTTCCATATCAAAACACTACAAAGCCAAAAATAATTTTAATTTCGGAAGGCGGTGTGAAAAAAAAAGAAAATACATAACCAATAACACCGACTACCGAAATTAAAATTATTTTTGGCTTTGTAGTGTTTTGATATGGAAGTCGGTTTTATTTTTTTGCAAAAAATTTTTTATAATGAAAATATACATTTATTATGGAATTTTTACTCAGCATTTTTATAATGTAAAAATCAATTTTATCGATATCGACTACTTTCCCTTAATCAAGTAGACCAATCCCTAACCAGGCATATCTACGCAACTTGACCTTGAACTGACCAATTGCAGCTCTGCATTTCTCTGTCCCCCCGGCCCGGAGTAGTGAGTCGAGTTCTTCAAAGAAATCGGCCCATACGCTCTCAAGTGGTTATACACTCTCTGTAGGCCACGAAGGAGATGGTGGCAATCCATTGTTTTTTTATACAAACCTAGTCCTGAAAATAACGAACACGAGGTAGATATTTGATCTACTTATTATTCGCTAATTTATAAAATACAGATACTTACTTTGTTAAAGAAAACGGAACGAAATTATCGTTCCATTGTTAAAAACGAAATAGTTATTTTAACTATTTCGTTTTTAGCTTTAATGTGTCATTGTAACTTTCATTTCTTTTGTTAACCTGTGGACAATGGTGTGGGTTGCATAATTGTTTAATTAGTTATACGAATTTTAGTTAATATGTTTTTATTATGTAACTGTTATTTGTCCCTAAATAAATAAATAAATAAATAAATTGTCCGTATAGGTATTACGGAAAAGTCAAATGTTGATCAAATATTTAATCATACGCTAACGTTTACTGGCACCCTATCCAATGCAATATGAACGAAATATGAACGTCGAGCACGGAAACGGGTAGAAATTGAGACAGATTTCAAGAAGTAAAATCATTTAAGGCGGGCGTCGAGAAAGGAAATCCGTCATACATTGGGGAACTCGCTAAAATATATAATTAGATTGTCAGGGGTCGACATCGCGACATTTTTTTTTTTTAATAGAAATTCTTTCAATTGTGATTGTTGAGTGACGTTTTCACTTAGTAATCGTGGTTTTTTTTGGGAATAAAAGCCGTTGTAACTCCTGTGTGATGCTTTTTAGAATTGTATCAATATAGGTTAGTAGAAATTATTTTTCACTTTGTAAGGAATGGGTTTATTATTGTCAGTGTTTGAATTTTCGAATTTGGAACGTTTATTCTTATCAACATAAGTTCTATTTTGTTTATCTTTGAATTGTTTTTATCTTTCGAGGTGTTCAGACTACCGTCAGTTTAATATCTTTGGCGTTTCATATTATAACTAACAATGAGTTCTGCACTAGTTGGACTTAAACAACAAGACACAGTTCCAGATTCCATTATGTTAAGGTTAAGCCTGAATGTTGATAAAACAAAGCTCAAACATAAAATGTTATCTCTCAGAGGCAAAATGTGGTGTTTTCATTATTTCGCTATCGGTCATGTAGTCCCACTAGTGGGCAAACGTCTGGTTTAGTGGAACCCTGACATAAGGTGCTATGTTACTTGGAGTTACTCCAAATTTTTCTAGTAGCGCTGCTTTGTACGACATGTAAACTATAATAAATCAAGTTTATTTAAAATTGGCTAAGCTAAGCAATGAATTTTAAATTGTATTATAAGTATTTTGGATCTCAAACTTGTTTAAATGATTATAATCATGGAAGTGGTTATTTTTGTTTTAATTTAATATACCAAATATAGCGTCTTATTTCGATACTTAAAAATCCAATCTGTTAATGCGGACGTTGAGAGTTCAAAAAACATTTTGTAAAATATATTTTTATCTTGATGTTTATCAACCCTGTCTTACTCTTGTCGTTATTGAGGGGAAACCTTTAAAAGGATGCTGAACTTTTTGGTAAAGGACCAAGGATTGTAGGATTTTAACCTCAGTTAAACCACCCTAGTGAACACCAGCAGCACACAGAAAGGGCGGCGTTACCTCCGGGACCCTCTTAGTGCAACGCCTGCTTGGACACGTCTCTTACACACATCTTTAGGGGTCTTTTAAAGCCACGCTGGGCACGTTGGAGTCTTTCCTGAAATCCGAGTCTGAGTCTGCACTTTGTGGGATGTGGGAATGTTTGGGTTACGTGAATGTTGTAACGAGTGACCGCAGCTCCTGAACTTAAATACAACTGAAGGAACAGGATGGATGTTTTTTGGTTTGTAGAAGTCTGACTCTAACTTGCGCTCCACCCGGAATGGGAGGAGTAATGTTATGACTTTCCCACCGAAAATTAAAGTAGGAATCTATACACTATGGTAGGCACATTAAATTACTTTAATGTTTTTTTTTATAGAGTCAATAATCTGGATAAACCTACAACAATATTATTAACACATGAGCCCCTTTATCTCCGTTTCAACTGTCCTTTTTTCAGACAAGGGCGTTTCAACAAACAAAGTCAAAGTATTTTATTTGTTGAACATAAGTAGTATAGTACATAGTATAAAATTTGCGTTGTATCACTATGTTTTGCCTTGCAAGGCGTACAAATTATGCGTAAAAACTACAAACTAAATAAAACTGTTTCAAATAAGTAACATCATAAGCAAGATACAAGTGGATCGGACATTTTTTATTTTATGCTTCTATCATCTAAAAACTCATTGATAGAGTAGTAAGCCTTTTCAATCAAAAATGTTTTAAGTTGCGATTTAAAGTGGTTTATGTTGGTCATGATTTTTAAAGTTTTTGGTAGTTTATTATTAATCTTTGGACCCATGCCGAGACAACTCTTTGAGAAAAGTGCAGTATTGTGTTTTTTTTTTTTATTTTAGTGTGCTTTGATGACGTCTAGTATTAAGTTTTTCAAATTTAAACAGATTCTCCTTAACAAATATTGAAATTTCATAAATATAGAGGGATGGAAGCGTAAGTATTTTTAAACACGTGTGTTCTTATAAAAATCTCAACAATTCTCCTCGCCTAATTTCCGTGGAGTATTAGAACGGAAGGGCAAAATCTACTGAGAGAGAAACAATATATTGCTAAGGAAAATGGCAGATCATAAATAAGGGCAAGTGGCACACTTCGGAATCTTACGGTACTAAAGCACAGAATAGACTCAGAAGGCTAACTTGATTTAACGAATTAAATTGTACCCACACATGTATTACACACGACAAGTGCAGGCGCTCTTGCTAATGTGAAGATTTGTTTGAGATCACCACGCCACCGCGCCGTGCGTACGTATCTACTCGTATGTGTGTGTGCGTGTTTTTGTTCGAAGATTGGAACAAACCTTCTGCACGTTTTTATTTTATGACTCAGGTCTAAGGTTAGTGTACGATTGCGGACATGGAAAATGGAAGATTTGGTCTCTTTTTGTGTGCGTGTTCGGTGCAGGCGATCCGAGACGATTTTCTTATGAGATTCGCGATTTTCTGTGCATGGTGATTTTGTGTGATCTAGAAGTTCTATTTATTCCACATAAAATATACTGTCGTAAACTTCAGTACTAAAACCTGATAGAAATTGTAGAAAAGTTAGCAACCTACTATACAACGTGTATCGGAAACCCCATATATATCCAAAAGGACTGAAGACAACATCTGGTATAGAGTCTCTATGCAAAGTTTCAGCTCAAAATAAGTGACTCACAGAATTGACCCCAAATTGTCGGTTTCATATGTTTCTTGAATACCAATAATAACAAACGTATCACAGCACTATGAGGATCATAACTTTCCACGTCACTTGCCAATAAAACAATAATTCTCTTCGTTCTTCTTAATTTGAAAAATTCGGTCTCTGGTATCAATGTATTGAAATTTCTATTAAGTTCCACACATGTAGACATAGGATTAGAAAACCCTGGCCATATCGTTTGTTATCATCCAAAGAAGCTGCGCACTCGGTATGTATATACCCTTTAAATTACACGTTGTATAGCTGTTTTGTGTTTCTTTTGATAGTAAAACGAAGTAGAAACTAAACAAATATAAAATAAGATATTTTTGTTCTAAACTAACAGTTTAGTGTGTCAAAACAGAACAAAAAAACCGGTCAAGTGCGTGTCGGGCCACGCGCAGTGTAGGGTTCCATAGTTTTTATAACAGCCAAGTGCGTGTCGTATTCGCTGACTGATCGTTTCGTACCATGCTCTAACTAAAAGCCAAACATGACTACCTAACTAATTTGACTTCCTATACAAATCCTCACCTGATCCGACAATTTTCACGTGACAACGTCTTATAATTCGATGAAGCTGGCTGCACGCACAAAAATACATGACTCATGCGGCGTTACCTCGCTCTGAGGCGTTCCATTTGAGGCTTGAAGTTCAAGCGAGAGCGCGGAACGAGCGACAAAGAGGCACAATCGGCCTCCGCGTTCGGCAGCGTTCGATATCTGTCTCTCTCCTACTTGAGTAAGCGATGCGTCGGTGTGGACAGCTGCTATACAATAATACATTTATGTACATGTTTTCGTCAAGTATGAAGTGCAGTGAAAACTACTTTAGCAACGCCATTCGCGCAGCCAATAATCGCTGCTTCAAAATCGAAAGCACAAAAACAACGTGAGTACAATCGCTTCTCGGCCTTTTGGCTAAGAACTACAACGTGAGTACAGACAGCGTATCACAGCATCTAGAACTCCTGCTCAGGTGGCTGCTGCGAGAAAATCAATAAACGAAAGACAACGCAACAACAGATTACGCCAAGCTATTGCTAGTGGTTCTTTGAAGCGACAACTACATCTTCATCTCGTTCAGTGGAAGAGTCGAACAATGTAACAACAAAATATCTATCAAACACATAAAATTAAAATTTTCTATTGAAAAATGCAACCATTCCATCAGTATTTTCTTATGACGTTGTCACGTTCAACTATCGTCAGTAAACCGACTTTACAGACAACCGATGATTTTGCATGGAAAGTTTTAATTTTTTTTAGAGATTTGTATAAAACTTGTCATAGCCGGTGTTTTGAATTTAAATACGGACACAGAGCTACACTATTCAATCGTCATTTTATAGAGTTCAATCTATCGACATTTCGATAGAGTTGTTCGAAATTTTCGAGTTAAAAACAATTGGTCGACTATTACTCGTAAACTTGTAAAGCCCACTTATGTGTGATAGTTTTCCTTTAAATTTCGTTATATATAGGTACTACTGCCGTAACATTTGAATTTCTAACTACAACCGTTTAGTTGATAGAGGGGGTGGACACTTGACTCTAACGAAAATTGGTACTTTAAAGCTTGATAAGTCACGAACGATTTACTTAATCAAAAAACGGTCTTACCAAACCCCTAATATTTTTGAAAGACCTATCCAGCGATATGCCACACTATGAGAAGAACGAAAAAAAAATTATCATCCCACTTTACATGTAAGGGAGGTACCCTAAATAATTATTTTTTTCAAAATTTTATTTTACCACTTTTTCGGCGTTATTAACGTGTATACTCATGCCAAAGTACAACTTTCTAGTACCAATAGTTTTTGAGCTAAACCGCGGACAGACGGACAGACAGACGGACATGGCGAAACTATAAGGGTTCCTTTTTTGTTGACTACGGAACTTTAATAAAAACGGAGTAATGTTACAAATAACAATGAGACGTTTCCACCAATCACACAACATTATGGCTGTACAAACTTCTTTTCTTTTTATTTGTATGGCACTTAGTTAAAACAACTATGGCACCAAGTCGAAAGTCTAAGGCTGCGTTCACACAAAATGTACGAAAAAGAAACGCATGTCCAACAGCCCTTTTCTCTCTCTCTCTCTCTCTGATCGTCCCCTCATTACTGAGGATCTGGATTTGCTGCATTGATGATGGTCCTCTATAGGTATCTAAGTTACCCATCGCTGCTCTCACTGCATTATGCAAGTTTATGAGGCTGATGCTTTTCTTGACTTGGCCAAATCTCCTGGTTGGTGAACGACCTCGGTCTCGTCCTTGCTTTCTACTTTGCTGACAACAACAACCAGTTATAAGTATGTAACATAGACAGACGGTAGATAGACGGGACACCAGCCTAATATGTTTGTTAAATATTTACCACAGAGCCCCTTTAACTTTGTGGTCTCTGATAGATACGCGTTTTTAAACCACAAACCATGCCAGCCAGTATTTAAGCAACTTAACTTCATTTTCGACTTAATTATTTATTTATTGACGTTGACATAAGTTTTACAATAGCAGCATAGTAATCTGTAACACTTGCGCTAGTGTTATATTACTAAAACTTTATACAACACAAAATGCATTCTCTGCCAGTCAACCATGGGTGGTAAAGTAATAACATGGGAGGTGCATACAAAAATAAACTAAATAGATAATAAACAGTAGTAGTAGTTAATATAAAAATGTCATCTTTGAAGGCCATTCGATCCCGTGCTCTCTTATCAGACGGTGGCTTACTCTACACTTGGTGTGAACACGACCTCAATCCTGTCATATTTATTCTCGCTCCCACTACAAGCGCCACATTGTTTTGAGGAAAGTCTCACTTCTACAAAAAAGGGGAATATAATAAACAGTAACATAAACATCTTTAAGTCTCTCAAATCTTTTTAATTTTTTTATACACATAATTATTATGTCATGTTTGGCAAAAAATAACAGTAAATAACGTTTAACTTTGTACTCGTCGTACATACAGTTCTAGTTTTATGAAAAACTGTTCTGCTTCAAAACTTTTGTGTTGACAGAAAATATTGTGAAAATATTTTGACTATTTTAAGTAACTATTTTAATACAATTGAGTCAGTGTGGCGAGTATTTTAAACCAAAATATCGAACTTAACACCTATAGAGAAGATTTGCAGTGACATAAGTAAGGGAAAAATTAATACTATAAAAAGACACCGACTACCGAAATTAAAGTTATTTTTCACTTTGCAGTGTTTTTTGGGAGTCGGTTTAATTTTTTGGCAAAAAGTTTTTATTTCACTCTTTTTAGTTGGTCTATTTTTAATTTACCTAGTTACAAGAGCCTAAATGTCAACTACTTATAACCTTTTACAAAATATTGCTTTCCCCAATGCTGGGCCGTTAATTGTTGAGGAGTTCTCCTGGTACTTCACCATCAGATCTACATCACCATATGCATTGTGACGAGCATAAAGTGCTTAACATCCGTATTCAAGTAATCGAATCGCAATCCACTCAATACTTATTATTGAGTAGTTTCGGCGGCCATCTGTGGTCTTCATCATCAGTTCCACTTCCTCAAATGGTACTTTTTGAGAGCAACTGCACAAGTTACTATAATAAATACCCAAAACGTCATAGGTGTGCCTATAATATTTGAAGAGTTCCCTCGATTTCTCCAGGATCCCATCATCAGATCTTGACGTTTATAAAAATGGGACCAATTTCGAAGTATACCCTTTCAATCAAAAAAAGAATTTTTCAAATCGGTTCAGCCGTCTCCGAGTAATCGATGATCATACATTAAAACCAAAAAAAACAAAAATACGCGTCGAATTGATAACCTCCTCTTTTTGTCGTCAGTTGAAAATAGTTTATAACAGTTTACTCTATAGTAACAAGCTTAAAACATTCTTGAGACGTCGACGCGACGGGACCATCGACCGTTTCAGCTGCGATGTAGGCGCTGCCACCGCCGCTGCGTCGAAATATGTCAATTGCCCTTCAGTCGCGGTAGCTGTTTGTTCCTGTGGCTTTCGTGACGTGTGTTGCTTGGGGGCGGACAGCTAGTTATCGTTTGGAAAATTGGTCAGCGTCTTAGGACCTGTGGCTTACTCTATAGCGCCGTATCGTTTCTGGTGCAGAGTTTTGCGATTGCCATTCATTGTGGTAATGCTGCTAGAGTCTTTTGCGCTAGAAACGATACGGGGTGGTTAATTCGAATAGTGCTCATTAATCGTTTATTTATCGATTAATTTAAATTATTTCAGTTTTATTTTTTTAGTAGATTCGTAAGTCAATTATGTGTTTAATGTACCTACATAATATATGTATATCAATGTTTGCTATATAATATAATCAAGAAATGGTTTTATAATGCGACAAAATAAAAAATATTCTACACGTAACTCTAAAAAGATTTCCTTGATGCCCGAAAGAAGTTACGGCAGTAAAAACAAGGATTGTGAACCTCCGGGCTATATAGCCCATATACATATCCCAGATCAATCCTGGACATACAACAAAGAGCCTACAGCAAAGTTCTACACGAAAATTGCAATCGACACCGCTCGTATCGAAACGGTTGAAAATCCATTCTGCTGTTGACACTTTTTAATTTGAATTTCTCTTTTCCGGTACCAAAACAATGATTGCGTTTCATTTCCTTAAAATGGACAAATCATTTTGATTTGTCATATACTTATTTGAGGATAGTCGCTACACGCCGTTTTGTTTTGTGTCTATGAAAAAAAGAAGTTGTTCGTTTTTGATAGCGATGTGTAATAGAGTGCCTTTGAGATTTGAGCTTCGTATTGTTGATCCACCGTTCTACTGTTGGGTACAACTGCCATTATACACAACACAATCACTGCCAATATTGCACACAATATGTACAAAGCCGCCAGATATTGTAAGGTACGATAGAATTGAAGTAGATAGTAATCCATTAACGTTGGAGTGCGTCAAATAGGAACCGTAACTGAATGCAGTGGCGACAATGTGTCTGTTATCGCTTGCCGAGGCTGGTGCATGGATGGCTGACCAACTTAACATAATTATATATAGGAACCGTTACTGAATGCAGTGGCGACAATGTGTCTGTTGTCGCTTGCCGAGGCAGGTGCATGGATGAGTGACCAACTTATCATAATTATATATAGGAACCGTTACTGAATGCAGTGGCGACAATGTGTCTGTTGTCGCTTGCCGAGGCAGGTGCGTGGATGGGTGACCAACTTAACATAATTATATATAGGAACCGTTACTGAATGCAGTGGCGACAATGTGTCTGTTGTCGCTTGCCGAGGCAGGTGCATGGATGAGTGACCAACTTATCATAATTATATATAGGAACCGTTACTGAATGCAGTGGCGACAATGTGTCTGTTGTCGCTTGCCGAGGCAGGTGCGTGGATGGGTGACCAACTTAACATAATTATATATAGGAACCGTTACTGAATGCAGTGGCGACAATGTGTCTGTTGTCGCTTGCCGAGGCAGGTGCATGGATGAGTGACCAACTTATCATAATTATATATAGGAACCGTTACTGAATGCAGTGGCGACAATGTGTCTGTTGTCGCTTGCCGAGGCAGGTGCATGGATGGGTGACCAACTTAACATAATTATATATAGGGATACCTCCATGCCCTAGGAAGCACGTTCAGCCATCGGTCCCGGCTGTCGCTAGTACTTCTCTGACAGTCCAGTGTCAGAAGTTCTGTCTTCTAACTACCACTACGAGTTACTGCTTCTGGGTCGTGGTCAGATAACCATTCGCTCAATGTTAAATAGTTAGTATTCAGCTGCATTCGGTTAGATTGAAAGCTGACCTCAACGTTGTTGGGAAGCAGACGATGATGAACCGTAGCAAGTTTATCTTCTACTGCAGCATCCAGAGCCTCACTAATAACAGCACTTAGCACCAGATTCTAATATACAATTATACCATTTTCAAAATTTCGTCTTATGCTTTATTTACGCTTTGTTGTCTTGCTATCTCTAGAGGTCGTAGTTGGCTGTATTCCTAACGTGACCATTTTTTTTTTCGTGTCAAAGCGGGACCCTTACAAAATTTTGTATATAAATAAATATATAGGAAAATCGGTGTAAGATGCCATATTTATGAGCAAAATAAAAATATATATTTTTTTAATATTAATAGCTATGTGTGTAGAATTCACATTACTAGGAATGGTAGTCCATAAACCTACTGAATGTATTCTCAATTTATATCAGTATATCTAACTGTTGGTGAACCAAATAAATAAAATAAATAAATCTTGTTAACCCCTCCGACTACGCTAAATATGCTTGTGTCTGGAGTGGGTTCACGGCACTCTCCGCCCGACGCTCGCCCGAGACGGTCGTGCCGCTCTGCGCTCCCGATCGTTCTGTGTTTGTGTCATCGCTTCGTCGCGCTCGCCGTGACGTCATTCGTAGTCGCCGACTACAACTCCCGATCCGGAACCGCCTTTTTCAAGGCAGTGAAGGATATTTTGTTTCTATAACAGAGTATCGTCAAAAACAATTTTGTTTGGCCCCATCAGGGTAAAACCACAGTTTCGTGGTCCTTGGTTGGAAACCTCACGGTGTCAACAATACCAAGGGGGTGCTGACCCGACGCACCCGCTGATCCCCTTCAGGGTGAAGCAGTCAATTGGAGTCGAGTGCTAGGTTTTGGCCTTGGGGGATCTCCTAGTCAAACCTAGTTACTGAGTTTCCCTTTCAGCTACACACCTAGTGTCGGTTGGGTGTGTCTACCCCTTCGCACTAGACCCAATAGGGCCCGGTTCGCACAATAAGACTGGCGACCGGTTACAAGCTTAGGGCTCACCAATAGGTACACACCTCCCAGTCTCCACCCGACTGGGAGGCTAACACATCCCCGGACCCATCCATCCGGGGAGTTAGGCCAGTTAGGCTTTAAATAGGCCTCCCGCGGGAGAGAAATCTCCAAAATTCCCCGATAGATATTCTATATCCCTCGTCATGGAGGACGCCTTGCAAAAGGCGCACCTCTTGGACGAGCTAAGAAAGGACCCCGACTTTTGCGCCAGATATGGCGGAAAGCTCGCTGCTTTGCAGCGAAATATTTCCCTGGCTACTAAAGCCAAAGTCACTGATTTTAGCGACGTGCTCGATAGCCCGCTATCTCCCCCGCTCGCGGATCAAGGCCCTCCGGTTGGCTCATTCACCGAAAAGTTTATTGTTTCGGACCCCATTGTTCATCGAACAATGAAAAACTCCGAAACTAATAGCCCCTTACCGCCGCCGCCCGCTGACAAAGACGTACCGACCACTCGATTCCCAGACCCAGCTATTGTTGCCGGCCCACTCTCTAATCCCATTGTTCATAGAACAATGGACGCCGCGCAGGTGTGCGCTGCACCTGAATTTTACGATATGGACACGTCGGCTCCGTTATCTAACCCACCCTCCGACCAAGACGAAGCCTCTTCTTGCCCTTCGTCCTCCGAAGACGACTTTCAAATCGTCACCGGAGGCAAGAGGAAGAAAGGGAAAACCTCCCAGGCCAGCAAGGCCAAAAAGACCACCGCGTCGCCCCCGTCCCCAACTCAAACGCCCGTACGACCCATTAGCCCAGTCCCAACTACCTCTGCTCACGCGCAGAATAGTCGTCCCTCCAGCCCGATAGCCCAAACTTCCTCAGCCCAAAGGAAGCAACGCCCTCCGCCCCCCTTTTACATCCAGGACAAGGGTAAATGGACTGATGTGTCCAAGATGTGTGTTGATCGAAAGATCAACTACACAAACGCCCGTGCCTGCCAAAATGGCATTAAAGTCACCGTCCCTACGTCGAACGACTATAGGGAACTATATCGCGCCCTCCGTGAAAGGAATATTTCCTTTCACACTTTCTCCTTCCCCGAGGACACGCCCACTCGTGTTATTATTAAACGTGTCCCTAAAGAAATCCTAGTACAGGATATTAAAGACGACCTTGCCGATCAAGGTATACCAGTGATCGCCGTCCATCGCTTACATAAAGCGAGAGGCGGTGAATTGTACGACATGGTTCTTGTCATTTGTGAACCAACCGAAGGTCATCACCCAATATTTAAGATTAAGTCTATTTGCTCCCTATCCGGTATCTCAATAGAAAAGCCCTACAAAACCGCAACAGTGGGACAATGCCACCGTTGCCAACTGTATGGCCATGCGCAGAGCAACTGCTATGCGACTCCCAGATGCGTCAAGTGTCTGGGCGAGCATAGCACTGCGGACTGCCCACGGCCTAAAGACCGAACCCTCTGTTCGGAACCACCCAGCTGCGTTCTCTGCGACCAGACCGGTCACCCGGCAAACTACCGCGGCTGTCCCAAAGCCCCCAAACTCGCTCCTAAATTAGCGAAGCGCGCCAACGCCCGCCAACAGAGAGAGGCACCTTCTTCTCAAATTCCCCAACGTCTCGCTCCTCAGAGACCGTCCCCGTGGAACAGGCTAAACCACGAAAAAGCCTTTCCCTCCTTGGCCCCTGCCAAACCTTTGCAGGCACTGATGGATATACCCATCGCAGCGCAGATCCTGCCTATAGCCGTGGCTACAGAGCCCACAGCCAGTCACAAACCCGCGCCTCAAACCACTGCTGCTCCTGCAGTCAAACAACCGCCCAATCCCTCACCCGTCGTGCACGGCGAGGCTTGCGCCCAGACTATACTGCGCCATTATAGGTTATTTATGACCCGCCAAGCCAGATCTCTCCGCGATGCCCTTCTGGCTGCCGAACAGCAGAATAACGGCAAAATTACGACGGCAATGTACAGCCAAATATTCAGCACACACAGTGATGTGGTGCTAGGTCTCGACCAGATGGATGCGATGGACTGATCCAATGGATTCCCAACGCACAAACCACACTAGGCCTCGATCCCTCAAATTAGGTTTTTTCAACGCCAATGGCATTTTCAACCAACGCGCCGAAATAACTAAATTCCTCCGCGACCACCAATTAGACGTCCTCCTTATACAGGAGACCCTTTTGAAACCCCACCGCGCTGATCCCAAAATTGCGAATTACCGTCTAGTTCGCAATGACAGAACACGTTGCCACGGCGGCGGTACCCTTATTTATTATAGAAAGGAGTTATACTGCATCCCTCTGACCCCACCCGCGCCTCTCTCTCACCTAGAGTACTCTGCCTGTCGACTAGGCATGACTGGTCATCCTCCGATAACCATCATCTCTGCCTACCATCCCCCATCATCGGTCGCGTCTCTTGCTTCAGACGATTCTATCGCGCTCACCAGCGATCTCACGACTCTCTTCGGCCTGAGTGACTCCGTCTTACTAGCGGGCGATCTCAACGCCAAACACCCCGCTTGGAACAGCAACACGACAAATGCCAGAGGCAGAATCGTGTATAACCTAGGCGCGACCCTAAACTACGACGTCATCGCTCCGATGACTCCCACCCACTACCCACACGACCCTAACCATAACCCCGATGTCCTCGATGTGGCGCTCCTAAAGAATGTAAACCTCCGTTTACACTCCATAGAAGCGCTTCACGAGCTCAACTCGGATCACCGTCCCGTTATCCTACACCTAGGTTCCCGCTCGGGTAACCATGATCCTACCCAACCTCCTCCGACCCAATTGATCACCGACTGGAGGAAAGTAAGTGAAAAACTGAAATCCACCACGTCGCCTCAATTGGACACCATTCCTGACCACATAGTCTCAGTCGCTGACACGACGGCGGCGATCGACTCGCTTACAAATCACGTACAATCCGTCCTGAACGATTGTTCAAGGGAAGTTCCTGTAGTGGAAGACCACCGCTGGAAACTCCCGGACGATGTACGGAATCTGATAACCGAGAAGAACGCAGCCATCCGTGCGTACAGCGCTTTTCCCTGCGCCGCAAACAAAGCTCACATGCGCAACTTACAGCGTGCTGTAAGGAAACGCATTACCGAGCAGCGTAATGCGAGCTGGGACAAGATGCTGAGCGAACTTGAGCCCACCCATCTTGCCTTCTGGCAGCTTCAGAGGAAGTTACGATCCACTGAAGAGGCCACAATGCCTCCTCTCATTCGTCCCGATAAGAGTGTCGCCTTCGATAACTCTGAAAAAGCAGAATGCCTAGCCGACAGCCTAGAGTCCCAGTGTACTCCCAGCTCTCAACCAGTAGACCAAGCCCACCTCGATATGGTGAACGCCGAAGTCGAACGTAGAACTTCCCTTCCGCCCGTCGAAGATCCCGATAATCCACTGGCCCCCATCACTCCTGATGAGGTCCAGGATATCATTAAAAGTCTCCAACCGCGAAAAGCCCCTGGCTCCGACGGCATCACCAATAGGGTTTTCAAACTTTTCCCCGCCCAGCTTATAGTGCTAATGACTGCCATCTTCAATGGTGCATTGAGCAATAATATGTTCCCCGCAACCTGGAAACAGGCCACCGTCATAGGTATTCCCAAACCAGGCAAGCCCAAGTCTGACCCGTCTAGCTACCGTCCCATTAGCTTACTCAACGTCCTTGGTAAAATCTATGAAAGGCTTATATATAAGCGGCTCAAAGATTTTGCCGAAGCAAAGAGTCTTATACCCAATGAGCAGTTTGGATTTAGAACCGAACACTCATGTATCCAACAAGTCCACCGCATCATAGAACACGTCAGCGCCGGCTTCCAACGGGGCGCAATAACGGGAGCCTTATTCTTCGACATAGCGAAAGCGTTCGACAAAGTCTGGCACAATGGCTTAATCTATAAGCTATACCAACTCGGCGTGCCTGACCGTCTCGTGCTCATCCTACGGGACTTTTTATCGAATCGCACCTTTCGTTACCGAATTGAGGGGGAGCTTTCCTCCCCCCATCCCATTCGCGCAGGAGTTCCTCAAGGCTCTGTACTATCCCCCCTCGTTTTCACGCTATTCACTAGCGATATCCCCAAGCATAAAAATACTCAGCTAGCCCTATTTGCCGACGATACGGCTATCTATTATACCGGTCTTAAACCCGATGCCATCGCTCGCACTCTCCAAACTTCCGCAAACACTCTGGCCAAGTGGTTCCGGAAATGGAGAATCGAAGTCAATCCAGACAAAAGCCAGGCAGTCCTCTTTTCTAAGCCGCGGATAAACCCACCCTCCCCCCGTCCGATTACCATGTACGGCAAGCCGATCCCCTGGGAAAAGCAAGCCAAATACTTAGGCGTGGTCCTCGATAAACACCTTTCCTTCGCTGAGCACATAAAGCAGGCACGTTCGCGCGCCGCTTTCGCTCTAGGTAGGCTCCACTTCATTCTTAGCTCCCGCAGCAAGTTATCACTCAGGTGCAAGCTGCGTATTTTCACCGCGGTCATCCGTCCCATCATGACCTACGCCTGCGTTGTTTTCGCACACGCAAAGCCCTACCTCCTCCACAAGATGCAGACCCTTCAAAACCGATTCCTCCGTAGAGTCACGGGAGCCCCCTTTTATGTTCGAAATGAGCTTCTTCACGTAGACCTCAAGATGCCCACCATCCAGCAGTTCATGAAACGTGTCTCCAAGCGTTTCTTTGATACTGCAATCCAACATAGGAATCCCCTTATCGTATCGGCCGCCCAATACGAACCCTCGCGTATCTCTAAGATTCGCCGACCAAGGCATACCCTTGTCACTCCCGATGACGCAATCACCCTGCTCCAAGAGAGCCGTAGGGAAACAAGTACAGTGGCACACAAAAACAAAAACCGACCGTCCTTCCGTCCTCGCCGCCGAGGCCCGCCGCGACGTCCCCGTAATAGTCCGCCCCGACCCTTGCCAGAGCCAGCCCGCGACGCTGAGCCAGTAGCTTTAAATTCCTTTATTAATAATAAAAATGATATGATCCAGCCTGTCCCTAGCTGCCCTCCCACTGCGACGCCCTAAGCCGAGGTCCGTACCCCACAGGGGGTGCCCTTAGCGTGTAGTCGCCTAGTTTGTAAGTTTTCTAATAAGCCCTGGCTGGAGGCTTTAATTAATTTATTAATTAAGGCAACCACAGGCAAGCCCGGTTAAGCAGCCGACAACCTCAGAGGTTGACCTGCGAGATGCCACACACAAAAAAAAAAAAAAAAAAAAGTGGGTTCACGGCAATAGTGTAATGTGTGGGGTTATAACCCGCGACCTCTCGATCACAAGTCCGGCTTAGCCGTTAGGCTATTGACGCTTCAAAATCTTGACGTTTGTAAAGTGACTTTAAATAATCTTAATTGTTGTCTAACAATTAAGATTATTTAAAGTCACTTTACAAACGTAAATAACGTAAACGTAAACGTAATTATTTATAAATTATTTTTTTATGGTAAGGTAGTCTTACCTTACCATAAAAAATAAATTTATAAATAATTTTGCAACAAAAGACTAGGTAGGTACTTTGCTATGGAAAAATCGGCTCAACAGTTTAAATGTGAAACATAACTGACAGATCCTCCTCCCTCGTCGCGTCGAGTTCTTCAATGCTGAAGGTCGTGAAGTCCCCGTAGAAATAGCTTTTCCCTTATCCGCCATCTAAGCCTGTTCTTGTCATCGCATAGAGTGACATATTGTTGGACCACTAGGGTGGAACCGACCTGATCAACACCCACCTTGCCAGTAATTATGAGTTGTTCAAGATTGTGGCCTTTTTTCCTGGCTATGTGAGCTAAAAACTCTAGTATTCTGCGCGGACAAGTTGTCGATAGTCTTGTAGTAATTTGTAGTATATAATTTTTCTTCAGTACCACGTCTTGAAAGCATCAATGCGGTTGCGGTCTGTTGCACACTGGTTTATTCTCAAAGGTCACAACCCGGCGCGGGGACGCGGGACGCAACCCGCTCACCTACATAGTACTACGCACACAAATGTAACAGATACATAAAGTCCCACTCCACCGCGCGTGTCATGTTGGAAAGCAGTAGATACACACATATGCTAATTTTTATCCTGGAATTCCACGGGATCGGAATTTACGCGGGAAAAACGCGGACGAAGTCGCGGGCAAAAGCGAGTAAATAAATAAATAAAATGCAATCTTCTGAATTACTCCGCACGGACAATAGGACATTAAAACTTGAAGACTCAGAGTCAAAGAATGACGGTTGTGTTTTCCGAAAGCAACCACATATTTCACTACGGTAATTACTCTTTACGGTGGAATTATACTGGCTAAGCGATGTTTGGTGAAGTTATTGACCAAACAGGTTTTGTTTGTAATTGAATAGCCTGTAAACATGAGCTTAGCCTTTTGTAGGCCATGGAGAACTGATCTTCTTGTGTTCAAACCACATTGAGGTATGTTAATACTTTAACAGGTACATAATACATAATCCATGATAGCATATACCTGGTTGAGTGGACAGGCATCTTCGGAAAAACTAAAACACGAAAAACGCGTGACCTAACCATATTTTGCAGTCTTCCAGGGAACTTATAATAGACAGTGATTGCTTGAACATGAAATCGGTTCACCTTTGTCTTGTAAAAAAAATCCAGGAGAATCAAAATAACCTATGTGGTAGTAAGCAGGGCACATTGCTTGCAATGAGGCTAAAGATTGTTTACCGTACCAGATGAACGTACGTTGAAAGGCCACCCTCATGTTGGACCAACGACCAGGTTTTACCTCACTGGTATACTCTGGATGGGACACGCACAGAAGCGGTCGATTTGCAATCAGTTTAGGGAGAGTGAGGAGCTAGATTGGGAATGAGAGGGATATGAAGGAATAAAAAATAATATGAATAAGGCTAGTTGAGTACTTTATGTGGCCTACCCAAATGTCTTTACTTTGGTATTGTTCGTTAAATAGTTTGTCCTGTCGGTTCCAGCCGCTCTCTAGCTGCTCTCCCCCAGCAAAGCCCTTAGCCGGTGTTCGTACCACACAGGGGTTGCCCTTAGCGCGTAGTCGTCTAGATTGTTAGATTGGATTTAATTAGTATAATTAAGGCTATCACAGGCGAGTCCGATTATGTAGCAGGCACCCCACAGATTGTCCTGCGAGCGGCTACTCAAACATACGATATTTCCTCTCAGAGTAGTTGGTTATGAAACACCGCTTTCTGTAAGTAAAGGAAATGATGCGTAAAAAGGTTATTTCTAACCAATTTGCAAAATAAATATAATTTATATGTTCGATCCTTCAATAAGCCAGCCAACGGAAACTGGTGTTCGAACAGTCCACGGTACGTGGAGCTTTACCGTTGCTTGCAAACAAACAATAGGCTCTTGGGCCCTACCAATACGTAATAGGTAAACTTATAGCCTAGACTTACCTGAGCTGTAGAGACGACAAGTTTCAACCTTCCCAGGCTACGTCCGTGATATGTGTGTAGGTAGGTAATGAGTAATTGAAACGTGTAATGTGGATAAGTGGAGTCACGGCGGTCACAAGGGACGCAAGCTTCAATGTGTGGTCCAGGCCGGGATGTAGCACAAACTTCGCACCAGATTGGAGCAGCAATTCACTATTACTTTCAACAAATTCGCGTGCCATTTGGTCTGGCGTCAATACGGCGTTATGGTTCAAAATATCCCAGGTTTTTCATCAATTCGGGATTACAATTTCAAGTTATCGTTAATCGCGACCAAATTATCGGTTACAACGGGCGATTCAACCAGATATCTCCAATTACAATTAAATCAAAAGGTCCCAACGACGGACATTTTTCCAACGTAACCAAGGTTATCTGTCAAGTGAGTTATGTCAAGATCAAATTTCTTTATGTCAAAAAATGGTACGTTCGGAAACACATATCGGACGGAACATTATATAATAATTTGAACCTTAGTACCTATAATAAAAATTATGTTTTCATTTTACTTTGTTCTTATAAACACTTTCAATATCACACAAGTAATTTTTCTCACATCACATATTATTCAAGGCCTTGTCAAAGTCTATCCGATCCATTTACTTATCCCAACAACAACAATCGCTTCATAATTTAATTTACTAAATTGCCTCTCAGGTGATACATTCAGGTATCTAAATGTTTACATTTACGAAGATGTTTGAGTGGCAGACAATGTAAGCATACAGATTTAGTTAGGTAGAATAGAATAGAATAGAATAGAAATTTATTTGCTTAGATTGTAGGTACAGTACATGATTGGTCTTAATTACATAAATACGAGATCCTTGTACAATCTACCTTATATTAGGCATGCAAACATTTGGAGCAGTAACAAAAATAAATACAATCTTATGAAAATTCAATGTTCCAATTTCAAATTAAATATACAATTGGATTTTCCTTGTGTATAATGGAAGTTAGTTATCTTAATGTTTCAAATATGGTAAAATAATATCATTTTTCGGTGAACGGCGTAATATATGGAGTTATTATTTAGATACATTTATTTATTCAAACACAGTGTTTACATATGCACGATGTTAGATACTGGCACAACAGCCACACAGTTGGCAAGGTGTCACCTACCAAATCTCTTGGCACACGAAACAACTTTTAGAATCCAAACCGACCGACCTCAAACGTTTTTAATTTCGTTTTAAATGTACAGAAACTAATAGAAAGTGGGGCCTGTAGGAACATTCGTATGCTGATTGGGTACTTGGACTAAAGAGTAGGGTATCAGCTGCCTGTGTTACTAAATGGTACATTTTAGTGCCATTGTGTACTACTTATCTGTCTTTAATACTATTACTGAGCTGATTCGGTTGTTTTGTATTCGTTTGAACTCTTTTAAGGGAACTCAGCAAACTCTTTTGAGATGTGATTGATATTCTATGTTGGCATACTTTCTTGTCTGTGTATTGTTTTGTTTGACTTAAATTCTCCTTATTTTTTGTGTTGAAAAAAATACTTTTGGAGGAATCGATAGTAGTAAGCTCTCTGTTTCCTATTAACCTATCTACTTTTTGCACAGAGGGTCAAACTACTCTGTCAGTAGTAGCCTGGAGCCGGAGATTATCAAAATTGTATGGGATTGACAAACGCAGTCGAAATGTCGGTATGATATCTCCTTTTTATTAGGGTTCCGTAGCCGTATGACAAAACACGGAACCCTTATATTTTCGATATTTCTGTCCGTCTGTCTGCCTGTCTGTCTGTCTGTCCGTCCGTCCGTATGTCACAGCCATTTTATTCCGAAACTATTAAGCCCATACATGTGAAACTTAGTAGGTAGATGTATTCTGTGAACCGCTTTCTGATTTTAAGAAAAAAATTAATAAATATTTAAAATAAAGGGGGCTCCCCATACATGGAACTAAAACTGAAAATATTTTTTTTTCATGAAACCTATGCGTGTGTGGTATCTATAGACAGGTATTTAAAAATGATATAAGGATTTCTAAACCCACTTTTTCATAAAGTCAATCGTTTAAAAGATATAAGCTTCCAAAGAGGTAAAATGTGTGTCCCCTCATCTAACTTCTATAATAATGGAGTTAAAAATCTAAAAAAAATATGTCTGTAGATCTTAATATAATCTAAACCTCTGATATTAATAAACTTTCAACAAAAATTAGTTTAAACGTAATCGGGTCAGCAGTTTTTGAGATACAGCATATTTTCTAAAACCGTAAATATAACTCTGTAATTCATACAAACACTATGAAAAACAAAGTTATTTCGCGTAGTTGTAAAAATGTAAATAGTTTATAGTTTTAAGAAATTTTTAAGGTTTTTTTTTATTCGTCATATAGATATACATATTATATTATAGAACCCTTCATGGGTGAGTCTGACTCGCACTTGGCCAATTTTTTAATTATAGTACTCACGCGGGGCTTCGCTTCCTTGGATTCTATCTCGGTAAAAACATAACTCTCCTTTTTTGCAGTCGCGTAAAAAGTAGCCTATAACCTTCCTCAAGCTTCAAGCTACTTCCATACCAAATTGCATCCAAATCCACCCAGTACTTTCGAAGATTAGCGCGTTCAAGCAAACAAACAAACGAACTTTGCCGCTTTATAAAATTAGTATAGATTTCAACAACCAAAACATATGACCCGTCAGCCTTTTAAGCAAGCGTGAACAGGTATCTCCTGGGCTCGCTAGCTTCATCGTAGACCTCTATTGCTATAACCAAAGGCGAGCGGACTCGTCTGAAAAAAAAAATTTCCTTCTCCTTTTAAGAACAGAAGTATTAGAAACAAAAACATAACCCTTCCTTTGCAGTCTGGTAAAAAAAAAGTGTGTCATTGTCAAAAGATAAACACCAAAACAAGCCTGCAGCTTTTACAGGTAAAACTAGAACCTTAAAGAAATACTTTTAGCAAGCAAGTCGTTTTTTCACGCAAATATTAATTAGGTCTTATAGGATCAAAATCATGATCAGATTTCAACAAAACGTTATTTCAAAATCGGTAGCGCGTCCACAAGAGGAGTGCGGTGATGCATACGTGGGATGATTAGTTCTGTAGCCTCGCGTAGCAACGTTCTTGTAAAATGTTAACGCTTTATGTGATGCTTGCATTTTTGCTCGATGTTCTTTTGCTAGACTTTATTCAGCCTCTAGATCAAAATATTTTGATTAGTTTGAGTCGAAAAATTCAATAATTGTTGCAATAGACATGATATACGCTACTCAATTGTTCAGTTGTCACTTTTAAATATTTTGGCTTTTTATTGAAAGTCTGTTTAAGTCAAGAATGCTAAGCTAATACTTTTGTAATGCATGTAATTTCATGAAAACGTTACAAGGCACACCCTCTTATTTCGAATACTACACTACATGTTGAAGAACGCGAAGTTAGCAACGTTCTTCAACATGTTGAGATTTCTATCAATAAATAAAAGTAAATTTGATGGAAAAGGCCTCACTGTTCCTCAGCTTTGCTAAGCCTTTTTTTTTCTAGTGAGCATCCTTTGACATCTCTGCTGGAATCATACCTTTAATCTGCGACGAATTCCTACCGTACGTACTACCTACGCCATAGCATCAGCTACGCCGTAGCATCATCTACGCCGTAGCCATAACCACGCCGCGCCGTGTCCACCGCGTAGTCCAATTTGATACAACACATTAATTTCTGTTTCAGTATCGGATCTGAAATCATCGAACCGTATTTAATATGAGTAGGGGTTTCAATAGTGAATTCATGTGTTTTAGGCGGAAATTAAGCAAAATACTGATTAAATAATTATCTTTCTAACATCATAAAAGCGAAAGTTAGTGAGGATGGATGGATGTTTGTTAATCTTTCACACAAAACTACTGAAAGGATCTGAATGAAATTTGGTAATTAGATAGTTAACATCCCGGAATAACACATAGGCTACTTTTCAACCGACGACAAAAAGAGGAGGTTATCAATTCGACGCGTATTTTTTTTTTTTTTTTTTTTATGTATGATCATCGAGTACTCGAAGACGGCTGAACCGATTTGGGAAATTCTTTTTTTGTTCGAATGGGTATACTTCGAAATTGGTACCATTATCACCAAAGTCAGGATCTGATGATGGGATCCTGGAGAAATCGAGGGAACTCTTCAAATATTATAGGCACACCTATGGCATTTTGGGTATTTCTTATAGTAACTTGTGAAGTTGCTCTCAAAAAGTACCATTTGAGGAAGTGGAACTGATGATGAAGACCACAGATGGCCGCCGAAACTACTCAATAATAAGTATTGAGTGGATTGCGATTCGATTACTTGAATATGGATGTTAAGCACTTTATGCTCGTCACAATGCATATGGTGATGTAGAGCTGATGGTGAAGTACCAGGAGAACTCCTCAACAATTAACGGCCCAGCATTGGGAAAAGCAATATTTTGTAAAAGTTTATAAGTAGTTGACATTTAGGCTCTTGTAACTAGGTAAATTAAAAATCATCCAACTAAAAAGAGTGAAATAAAAACTTTTTAACAAAAAATTAAACCGACTCCCAAAAAACACTGCAAAGTGAAAAATAACTTTAATTTCGGAAGTCGGTGCCAAAAACGAAAAAACAAAACTAAAGACACCGACCACCGAAATTAAAGTTATTTTTCACGTTGCAGTGTTTTTTGGGAGTCGGTTTAATTTTTTGTTAAAAAGTTTTTTTATTGGGATTAATTGGGATTTACTCGAGAAAACCTTCTTATGATGAACATAATAATCTCTAGACAAAAAACATTTTTGCAAAAAAATAAAACCGACTTCCATATCAAAACACTACAAATCCAAAAATAATTTTAATTTCGGTAGTCGGTGTTATTGGTTTTGTATTTTCTTTTTTTTTCACACCGCCTTCCGAAATTAAAATTATTTTTGGCTTTGTAGTGTTTTGATATGGAAGTCGGTTTTATTTTTTTGCAAAAATGTTTTTATTTTCGCGCTTTTTAGTGGGTCAATTTGTAATTAATCTAGTTATAAAAGCCAAAATGTCAACTACAAAAAACTAAAAACGCGCGAACAAAAAACACAATATAGAGTAACCGAAAAGATCATCAATGTAAATATTTTTTTTTAGACTTTTGTTGATTTTTCAGAAACGGCTTGTTCGATGTCGATAAAATTTTCATGGGACCATTTGGGAAGTATACCCTTTCCAACAAAAAAAGAAATTTTCAAATCGGTTGGCGAGCGACGGAGCTATGCCCGAACAAACATAAAAAAAAAAAAAAAAAAAAACAAACAAACATCCGAATTGAGAACCTCCTCCTTTTTCAGAAGTCGGTTAAAAAGAAGCCTGTGTCCCAATCAGAGACATGGTCCACCCATGTGACCAGTTTCATTCATATCGCTAACAAACAGACAGTCATATACTTGTACATTTATATTACTATATATGTATGTACTTGTACATTTATATGTATGTCCCGTTCAAATCAGTTCAACCGCTTGTGATACTCTGCCGCGGCTGGGGCGTGATGAACAAAGTTGTTTCTCCCTCACGCGTTTAGCCTCCTCCTTCGCTAGCATGACTGCTTCGCACAAAAAGGCAACCCATTACTCCTCGCCCCGCACTATGGCCAGAACTAGCGTATGTTCCGTGTCCTCCGGGTGGTCCTTACAATGATGACGTCGGGCGTATCCTCCCGCAGAATAAGCTGCCTGGACAAATAATGAAATTCAGTGCTTTTTGCTGTGCATTAGTACTTGTTACCGCTGCACCCAGAAGGCAATACAGTACGCGTAAGTGAATCTTAAAAAAACCGTCAAAGATCATTTTAGCGCGTCTGAGATTTTCACAAACCTGGTAAATATAGAAACAATTTCAACCACCAATATTAGCTTCAATTAATTATGAATTCCTTACTCTATAGTGGCATTATTTCATTGGTATCTCTGAAACCTTTACATTCAGAGGTCTCATAACGTCGAATTCTAATTTTAGAAACAATATTGTGATTACTCTCGCTAAGCACATATTTTGAGCTTCAAAATGCTCGCGCAAACGATTACATTATTTATAAACATAAGCGCAAAGTTTAAAATCCTATGCACCACTCAGTCATCAACCAAAATATTTCTAATACGCACAAAGCTTTGAAGCGACCGACGCGTTCTGGTATAAGGTATTGTTACGAGCTGGGATTCGGGATAGAAATAATTAACGCCAATTAAACCAAAATTAACACTTTAATTAATTAAACACAAAATAAAAATTTAACACAAATATTTGCACCACAACACTTATCACTTAACACTTAAATCGCACTGAAATTCACTAGTAAAGCTTCGATTATATCGCGTATTCGCCTCGTAATAAGACTTACTCTCTGCGCCCCTTTGCGATCTATTTATACCTCGGTCTATGAGCTCTAGAACATTCTTATAAAATCGACTCACTGTTTATACTACCCAGAACATTCCAGGAAGCTACTCGAGGTACACAGTACCGCTATTCGACGCTAGATGGCGTTAGTGTCTCGACTAGATATACTCATTCCTGCTACTCGCCGCTAGATGGCGTTAGTGTCTCGAACATTCTAGATTTATGTCGAAGTTTCTCGACGTACTTCACTAAGCGACTGGCGTAACAGTATAATATATAAGTGCTTAATAAATCATGTTTATGAGGAAATTTAGCGTTTAACTGTTTCACAGTGATATTGACGTGTAAAAGTCTTGTACGAGTTATTAGTTAAGTTGTAAGCATGAGGAACTGGGATTGTAAGTTACTATGTGATCGATGTTGGACTAACTTTAGGTTGAGTGAGACAGTTTCGAGTTTCACGGAAGTGATATTATTTGCTAGTGGTGTGTGTGATACGGACAAACAGCGTTTTAGACGATAGTATCACCTGTCACTTTGTGATATAAATGTTTTCCTTTTTAGGGTTCCGTAGCCGAATGGCAAATAACGGAACCCTTATAGTTTCGACATGTCTGTCCGCCTGTCTGTCTGTCCATCCGTCCGTATGTCACAGCCATTTTATTCCATAACTATTAGGACTTTACATGTAAAACTTGGTAGATAGATGTATTCTGTAAACCGCTTTCCGATTTTAAGAGAAAATTTAAAAAACATTTAAAATAAAGGGGGCTCCCCATACATGGAACTGAAACTGAAAATATTTTTCTTCATGAAACCTATACGTGTGTGGTATTTATATACAAGTCTTTAGAAATGACATTAAGGTTTCTAAAATGACTTTTTCATAAACTTAATCGTTTAAGAGATATACGCTTCCAAAGTGGTAAAATGTGTGTCCCCCCCCCTCTAACGTCTATAATAATGAAGTGAAAAATCTAAAATAAACATGTGTTGTAGATCTTAATGTAAACTTTTAACCAAAATTAGTTCGAACGAGATCGAGTCAGCAGTTTTTGAGATACAGTATATTTTCTAAAACCGCAAATATAACTTGGTAATTCATACAAATACTATGAAAAACATAGTTATTTGGCGTAGGTGTAAAAATTGTAAATAAGCTAGTTTTAAGAAATTTTAAGGTTTTTTTTTTCAATTAAATATATTAAGTATATTATAGTTACCACGGAACCCTTCATAGGCGAGTCCGACTCGCACTTGGCCAATTTTTTATATTTATGATAGGCTTTGATGATATTAACAGATGATGTGATTGAAGATGAAGGACGCTTGTAACCTATTTACTCTTGACTTAATGAATTTTGTCGTTTAGACGTGAAAGTATAACAGGTAGACAGAGCTACTTTCGCATTTATGATATTAGTAATAATTCAGATTAATTTTATGCTATCGTATGCAGAAGTTTCCTTTTCTAAAATAAACAAATATGGTCATCAAATCGCTCGCTTTGATTCGTCAGTTAAATTTTGCAGGTAATTTTAACTTGCGCCTTTCTACAGATTCTGAGTTACAGACCGCTGATAAACAGACGGAACGACAGAAACGTAATTATTAGGTTCCGTTAGGACTCTTTATGGGAGCCTTAAAACATCTTTATTAAGTAAAAAACTGGATTCTTGTTTTAAAATACGAATACCATCATGATACATTTGTACTTAACCCTGATACCACTACACCGCTATTTTCGCATTACCTAGTACCCTTCGTGCAGATGGAACTGAAAAATGGAGCTTAATAAAGCCTTCATACTACACATAATACAATGTAATGTTTTTACGAAAGATTTAAAACGGAGTTACGAAATGAAATTCCCTGCCGTAGTCTTGGTTCCCTGATAGTTATAAATTAGATGTCTTTAAGTCAAGAGAGAATATTTATTTCTAGGTGAGCATGCTTTATATTTGATCACATCATCGCTTACCACCAGATGAGATGGTAGTCAAAGGTAAGCATCAAAAAATCAGTAATTAAAAACAGATACCTGCTTTGGCAGAAATATTGCATTCGTATTATATACAAGCCATATTTAGTCGTTCTAACATCAATGTCCAACATCTTTTCCCTCACTCCAAACAATATGTTCAGGTCTCTCAAGGGATGTTTTAGGTGTTCCTCGTATAACGCCAATGGATTATTGTGAATCACAATGAACCGTGCCCGAGTGAAAAATGTATAAGACCTTTTAGCAATCTTTCTGTTTTGTTTTTGATAAACAACCCCGTCATAAGGTCTTTTGAGGTTTATGGCGAAGTGTGAAAGGTATTTTATAGAATTTTTGTACCTTACCAGGTATTCCGGTAGAGAATTGGTATTTTGTGGTTGAGTGAATACTTTCTGTTGATGGGCTGGATTTTCTCCGGATTTCGTTAATATTAATCACTTTATGTTTTGTGTTACTTAATCCAAATATTTGACACGACGAATGTAAAAAGCACGAGTTAATAGGCATCTTCTGGGCTCGCTCGTTCCATCGTAGACCTCATCAAACACTTACCGTCAGGCTAGATTGAGGTCAAGAGTGGGCTCATCTATACTAATATTATAAAGCGGAAAAGTTTGTTTGTTTGTTTGTTTGCTTGAACGCGCTAATCTTCGAAAGTACTCGGTGGATTTGGATGCAATTTGGTATGGAAGTAGCTTGAAGCTTGAGGAAGGTTAAAGGCTACTTTTTACCCGACTGCAAAAAAGGAGAAATATGTTTTTACCGTGATAGAATCCACGGGAGCGAAGCCCCGCGTGAGTACTAGTCCGTAATAAAAAACAAATGTCATTTTCACTTCAGTAGCTCAAATATGTAGGTTTTGCTGCCTGAAATCAGATTAAAAAGTTACTATGTCTCACTCAGTGAGCAAAATGCGATTTTGCTCACTGAGTGAGACAAAGTAACTTTTTAATTTTTGTTTTCAGAAAGCCACGAATATCTTATTCAGCCTTGGGTTAATCATACAATTAGAAACATTCCCACTCTCTCTCTTTCCCGCCATTAGAAAGAGAGAAAGATAAAGACCAGCCCTTTCGAAGTTCCGATTTTGAATTCAACCTCAAAGACAAACAGGTTCGGAATTTCGTACTAAAGAAATTTTGCAAAAAGATAATCCCACCAAAAACATCCTGTAAAAAATTAGCCAAGTCTCGCCTAAGCTGCTTGTTTCTCTATAAAAAGTAATGAAATCTCTAAGCAAAGCAAAGCCAAGTCTAAGGATCTTTACTGCGATTTCTTTATTAATATAGTTAGATTTTATGTAACCGGCCGTTGAACATACTCTATGCACTTTTACTAGTTAATACATCGAAGTCAACGGCCAAGTCAATGCAATAATTTAATTACTATTATGATTTCTCAAAGCGGTACAGTCAATTTACATTAAAAACCATTAAATGTTTATATTCCGCACAATGCCATGCGCTCCCTAGGCCCGGCGCTCATTATCGGCATCGGCACGTAAAGGGATCCTTCGGCATTTCTACATGCAATCGCACACTGTCGGAAACTATGTCTTGGCATGCTGCAACGTTCTTAGGGATAACGAGGCGTCCTTAAGCATGCCGCACCGTCCTCAAGCTTGCCGAAGCGTCTCAATATCGTTTTTCTCTTCAAAACAGTCTCAGAGTTGTTACAAGCTAGTTGCCTGAGTTGTATTTAATATGTTGGATTGGGATCTAGTGTTCATAGCAGCTCTTGCTGAAGAAGAAGAGAAATCTAATCAATCAAGGAGAAGATTTTGGGTGAACAGCCTTTGGAAGCAACGATATACGTCCGGTGAATTCAACAATTTATTCAATGATTTGCGATATGACGTTCGAAAATTTATGACTACTATAGAATGAACTATGAAAATTTTGAAAGTCTGGTTCATTTGCTTCGTCCTTTCATGGAGCCTCAGCGCCGGCGGCGCGGCGGGCGACGGCGTACCGAAGGATCCCGAAGTATCCCGAAGCAGCCTCAAAGCTGCCGATGCAGTAGCCTCAAGCATACCGAAGCGGTATTTTTGTTACTACGATCATATATCATGGAAATTTCTACTTTATTGCCATGAAGTGTCATGTATAATGCTTTTTATCACCTAAAATCCTCAGTCGTGCCGATGCCGATAGTGGGCGCCGCACAGTGGTCCGGATTTTTAAAATGATGGACTATAGATAGAAGATGGTTATTTCATTAAACAAAAAATGGTATCGAATAGTATATGTAACGCTGATCAATATAATAAATATTGATCAGCGCAATAAACAATTTAATTTATATATGTATTACTTGATACATTGTGTTTTCATGCGATGGCCGAGTCAATCTATTTATTTAAAACGGTAAAGATTTTTAATATTGATATGGTCACTATAAGATGTCGTTAGGTTAGATAATTACGTAACAACTTAAGACAGAAGGTCCCTTAAGTAGAGACTGAATAAATTAATAACCGACTTGGTATTACATGGATCTCACAACTTTTTATGGTAGAACAACTAAGTTGCGAGACTTGGGTTTTTGACAAGTATTGTTTTTTATGGGATCACTTTATCAGTAAATAAAAACCATAATTAAACATAGTTGTTTTTAGTTTCAAGTTTAAAAATGTATTTTTCTACGGTGTCCGGGGAAAAACTGTGATTTTACCCAAATGTCCGGGGTTTATAAGTCTTTGTCTGGGGCCGGTAAATTTGGTGATGGCAACCCTACTTGGAAAGCTCGTTAAGCCGTGCTCCCGATTATCATTTATATATCTTTCGCAATTGTTACGGGGTGAGAGACGCCAGAAATTATGGCACCAGTCTTGGAGAAACTATCAGGTTACAACCCAGTTACTGGGTTGTGGAGCTCAGATAGGCAGTCGCATCAAGTAAAACATTGGTACTCTGCAGCTGTTTACACCTCAAGCTAACCCCAGCGTAGTTGGGCAAGGGCTACAGAGATGATGATTTTAGATTGTATGACAACGCGATGGTTGATGGTGAAAAAAGAATAATCAAAAGTTTAGCGTGTAGTTAAGCTAGGTCTATAAGTCCACACACTTTTACGTCTTCAACAAAGACATAGGATTTTTTCGCTGTAAAATATTTTCACGTTAACGAAACCGCGGGTAATACTTAGCTACTCGGTCATGTTATTATATTCAGCACGATTATTTATTATTCTTGACAATATGTCCTAAGAGGACCTACAAAGATTCCAATCTGTCGTACTTGGTAAACTTCTGTGCTTGCAAAATGTCAAAAGTTTTGTCATGGATAAGTATTTCTTTCTATACGAATTCGAGGAGACTTTCGTCTTGTTCTACGATTTTTTTTTGGCTGTGTATAGGGTTGTTTCCCTGGAGGAAAATTATCGAATTTAAAATTTTATTGGCTTAACACTCCAGTAGGCGCGCCTCTATTTGGGACGTTAGTAGTCGCGCGCTCTACATTTGTAGAACATATTTAATGATGGAGTTTTAAAGCAAAGTTTCATAAATAAAAAAATATTGAGATAAACTTTATTATTATATAGCTAAAACAAACAAAACATAATCATATTTAAACATATTAGGAACTAAAAAACAGCCTTTTTGAAAATAACAAAAAAAAACGCAAAATTTTTGCTCTTAAAATTATAATTCTCATATTTCTTAATCAGTCATGTCTTCCACCTCCATTTCTTCTTTTTTGGCACAGTCGGGACAAAGAAAAACCTGATGGTCGGAACAAATCCACTTGTTACATATATAACAAAGCTTCCTGGTCGACTTGTTGCTCGCTCTGCCACATAAAGAACATTTACCAACACGCCCGGTGTTTGAGGGTTGCGCTGGGCCTGGGTTGAACTCAGAGGGATCATTTAGACCCAAAAGAAGTTTTTCTTTTATTTTCAGGGATTTTGGAATGCTTTCGACAGTTATTCTGCTCTTTATGCATGGATCGACAAGTTGAAAACCAATTTAGTACAAATAATCTTTTCGTGGCTTGTTACTGTAGCCCTTGTTTATTGTATACACAACATATCCGTTTATGGCACTTATATTCATCATATCAAAGAATACAGTGAGCGGCGAACGTTTAGAGTTTCTGGAAACGTCGTACGAACCGCACATTTTGTCCACCATATCCGTATCCAATGTCCATATCGTGCTGAGATTCTTCCAACCAGTCCTCTTCTAATAATCGATCTTCAGGGTCACTCTCTGCTATATCACTAGGATTAGTAGATGGCTGAATTAGAGAATTATTAGATGGCTGGAGGGAGTAGACACTGGTCTACTCCCTCCAGACATCTACTAATTCTCTCTTCTTCACTGCGGGAAGCCATTTCTCTGAAAAAAAAGGACCACTCTTGTTACTACTAACCTTAAAATAAGTTGTACATGTCATAACAATAAGAATAAATTAACATAACAATAAATAAAAAGGTAATAAACATTATTACAACAAAAAACATGAACGGCAACTTACGAGAAAAATGTCACGCGAGTGGTCGCGCGCTCTACAATCGTAGAAATTCACTTTTGGCGCCAAATTTCACAGATATGCGGCCGCGTCCGTCGCTGCAAGGACACTACTATTGTTTATTGCCTAGTAATTGAGGAATACTAAGAATGTGTGCGTGAGTGACCTTCAACTTGCGACAAAATTCAACAAAACTACACGCGTTCTACAATGGTAGAACGCGCGACTATTGGAGTGTTAAAACCCATAAAATGTGAAACGATTCAGTAGTAGGTACTTGAACTGTAACTTTTCCAACATTTTGCAATTATTGAAGAGCCTGGCAACATAACTCCGTAGCACTTATGAGCCCCTGGTAACTTGGTCTAATAAAATATTAATGCATTCTTAGTACATTCTTTTGCTGAATTAGTTTATTGGAAGTAGGTACCGTCTTTTGTCTTGTTTAAAAAGAAAAATCCTGCCAGTTTCACTATCAGACTTTTTTAAAATTATTTCTAAGCTTACCACTATCTTACCTATTGATAATGCTGATAATAAATAATCCTCACTCAACTAAAAATAACTTATTCACCCTTACCATAAAACTATTTTTGTTTCTATGAAAGTTAGACTATCGTAGTCCATTTAAGGCTACTATCGACTTACATACGTACTGAACTACAGCACTGCAGGCTTGAAATACAATAAAGTTACCTGGCTACGCTGCTACATTGAGGACACGTTGGATACAGGAGATAGATAGATAGAATATACTTTATTGTACACAAAAATTTAAACACACCTATTTAACAACATTACTTAATTCTATGGTTACAATGGCGGTCTTATCGCTGAAAGCGATATCTTCCAGACAACCTTTGGAAGGACTGCGCAATACAGTTTTGATTCCCGCACTAAACAAATGTTTGTATCCAAATATGTGTAGGCCATTCGAAACCCGCCACACGCAGCGCAGCAGCTAATCACTTAACCACTGCACCAAACGTCTCATATTTTATTTATTGGGACTACAACCACGGTAATATTATGTACTACAACCGTTCCCTGGGCAGGCTTACATTGATCTGTTATTGTGTACAATATCACTACATACCAATTATAATAAGATCATGCTCCACATCCACAATTCATCACCAACATTTTCTGCTCGTAACAAACGACGAAGTTTCTTGTAATAACACAACTAAAGACATTTGTCGACAGCGGCTGATTAAATCCTGTACAGTCACTGGCAGCAGTGATTAATGGAACGGGGCGTACAGTGAAGGACAGATGTGTTAATTAGATTAACACAATATCCTGACGTTGTCAGTTCGAGATTTCTGTGCGGCTGTACTGCGCCCGGGATAGTAATTATATGTTGTATTAATTCTTAGTTAGAAAACTTGAATCAATAAATTTTATGTATGAATGTTGCTTTCGTTAGGAAAGAATTAAGTTATCTGATGTGCTGTATGTGATAAATTGATACACTGTACGAAAATGTCATGCCTGGCCTGCGATCTTGGTTGGTAGATTGAATTGTATTAATGGAAATGTTATTTCTGAAGTTCAAATGATACATTTATTTTGATAAGACACACAGATTTTCAAGGAAAAACATTTTGCCGAGATTGGTCCGTAGACTTAATAACTACAAAGTATGTTTCAATAGCGCGTCGGGAATGTTCGCAAACATGCGCGTGAATTGTTTCTATACAGTAATGCGAAATAGGGCGACCTCGATAGCGGGTAGAGTGACGACAGCGGTAATAGTCTCCTTACCGTCTTTGCCAACAGGTTGGACGGGCCATTTTTGCGGCATTGGCGGGCCCTACATGTACATGCCCCCGTGTATAAGTCATGGAGCAGATAGGGTACGAATTAATATGCTCATTGTGGAGTGTGCGTATTATGTGTAATTTGTGTTTGTTTGTATGTCATTTGTATTGTGTTTAATTATGTGTATGTGGATAATTTTTGTCTGAAATAAATGTATATAAAAATAATATACAATGAAAAATAGGTGGTCTTATCGCAAAAAGCAATCTTTTACAGATAGCCTTCGGATGGATTAACATTACCGTTTATTATTGGAGATGAGTAACCACATTACCATATCGAGTTTCCTCAGTGCTTCGTAAAGCACGTTAAGCCGATGGTCCCAGCTGTTGTAGTACATACGATAGTCGTGACGAGGCAGACAATATGATAACACTACATGCAATACACCAGTACTCAGCTGCAGCCGGTTAGACCGGCAGCCAACCCCTAATACAGTTGAGACAACGCTAAGATTTATTGATTCAATCATCATTCATCTTTTAGGCACCGATGGTGGAACAGCATCAGGGAGAAGCTATTGCTGCGTGAGCTTCATGACTCTTAGCGTTGAGGAACTCGGCGCAAGGAGGTGAAGGAAAAGTTTGCTTTCAATTTACTAATATTGCAGGAGTTACTAAGAATGGGCACGCTGCAATCGCGGCGATAAGTCCCCTCTTTGAGAAGTGGCTGGAGAGACGCCAAGGCGTCCTCACCTTCCGCCTGACGCAGGTACTTACCGGACACGGGTTATTCGGATTCAGCGAGAGGATACGCCCGGGTGTCGACATTGCGTGGACCACCCGGAGGACACGGTGGAGCATACGGTGGAGGTGTGCCTCGCTTGGGCAGAGCTTCGCCGTGTCCACGTTGAGGTGATCGGCGGCGGCGACCTCTCGCGCCCGACCCTATTTTAGACCATGGTGCGGAGCGAGAAAGAATGGGATACAGTCGCCTCCTTCTGCGAAGTAGTCATGCTAGCGAAGGAGGAGGTTGAAAGCGCAAGGGAGAGACAACTCTCTTCCTCACGCCCCAGCCGCCGCGGGAGACGCCCCGGGCGCCGGGGATCGCGAGCCGATCTCCGGCGGCCGTAGGCGCGGGCTTGCGGACGGCGAGCAAGGGAACCGTCCGGTAAGGACCAGGCCCGGGTCAACGGTACGTCGTATTCCACGCGCGCCTCAAAGAGCTGTCAGCACCATTGACGGGGCCCCATAAGGCCATTGCCTGTCAAGGTTACGGTAATGTTCTAACAAGATACCGCGGCCGCGGAACTTAAGGGTAACTGAAGGAACAGGGTGTGTTTTTAGTCAGTAGAAGTCTGACACTCCTTCCGCTTTACCCAGAGCGAGAAAATTCATTCGATGATTTTCCCACCCAGGAAAAAATAAAGAAGGAGTTATTAAGAAATAGTTGCATCCCCGTGTCAAACACATTACTAAAATATTTAATTTAACGTCTACAATTACCAATATCCGCTTCAATGCTCAATTTTAAAACGAATAACATTTACATGAATTAAATATTCTTGCCGTTCAAGTAACGGACCGCCATTAAAAATAAGCAAATTAATCTTAAATCCTAAACGAGTACCTATTTTAAAGCTGATACTGATGACGTTCATTTTCGAACACCATAGGAGATATAGGTACGATCTTCATAAAATAACAAATGCCTATATTATTACGCAGCCACTTCAAAGAGTGGCAGTAAAGTCGTTCTACAGTGTTCTATAGCCTTTAATTCGTTTAACGACTGACTTGGTGGTTGCTAAGTAGCATAATGGTGAAAGGACAATTTGCTGCAAACGTGAAATTGTGTTTGTATATGCTAACCTGGCATTTGTATCAGGTATGTAGAATTTCCATGGGGAGTTTGAATTTTATCCCGTCTTTATCCTGTTTGAATTATGGGCAGATTATATTCCTTACGAGCTGTGAAATTTTAAAATAATAGACAAACATTAAATTTTATTAATATGTATGTCTGCATAGAGTATAGAAGATGTATACATGACTTTACTTACTTGACAACATGGTTGACGCAGTGGCTGAGTGCTTGGCTGCCGCGCTGCCTTTCGCTGATTCGTTTCCGTTGTTCCTGGTCTGTATATTTGTGAAATGTTTGTTAACTTACCTATGATACAGGAGAGTTTAGTAATCTGTTACTGGCTAACTTAGTTTTATTAATTAGTATTAATGGAATCCCTAAATGATGGATATTTAATATTTATTTCACAGTAAAGCCAAAATATATGTTTAATGTCACGAAAACGATCAGATTAGATAAGTACACAAAACAAATTCACAAGCGTTTGACGTCATCATAAATTAATTCATATTAACCGTTTTCAATAAAAAACAAACGTTGCCCTGGTATTCCAGGGCCACGGTATTTCGTCAGAACATTCCCGCAGCCCCGGCAATAGATTGATAGCCCTTTAGCCATAATTTCTTCTATTAATAAGCTCACCCAATTACCATATCAATGAACTCGATACCTATTATTGAACGTCACGAATGCCTATTGTTCAAGTCTCATGTTATGTCAGTAGCCAGACTTAGGTAATACAAACTAGTCTAGAATTCTCTTCTGAAGGATTATTTAGATAGTATCTTTGGTGGCTTGTTTACAGCAAAATCGATTTGTTAATTAATGGGTGTAATTTTGGTAATATTGGCCCTATCTTGCGCGTGTAGGTATTGTTCAGTGTGTGGATCAAAGATTTAAAAACGACGATTTGTGCAAACGATTTATATTTCCAAATGTAGGGTTGGACACAAAACTTTTAGCATGAGGAAGCGCGCGTCGTTAGTGGCGGTTGTAATGGCACTGTCTATTGGTAAAAAATATGGCGGCTCGGGCTCGCCCCACGACGTCATACCTCATACGTCACGCACTTCCTTTAACAATCATATCGCGACGGTAACATTCCCCACCCCAGTGCTGCCTTAGCAGCACTCTTCATCAACTGGTATCCGAGCGATGCGCGTGACCGATCTAGTCAAAAGTCCAGATTTAGTTTTGACTCGAACCATTCTGACTCGGTCGTCCTTCCCTGGAATAACCTCCTGAACAATTCCTTTCGGCCAGGAGTTCCGGGGACTGTCTGGGTCCACTATAAGTACAAAGTCTCCCACTTGTAAATTTTTCTGATCTTCCTGCCACCTTTTACGGGGGAGCAAGTCTGGTAGTACTTCTTTGACCCATCTGCGCCAGTACATGTCAGCCAATCTTTGTGAAATTCGCCATTGTTTTCGCAGATAAACATCTGAATCATCAAATTTTCCAATGTGCGGTAAACCAGACGACGATCCCAGCAAGAAATGATTAGGTGTTAACGTCTCAGGATCATTCGGGTTCACAGATACGTGAGTCAACGGCCGGCTGTTCACCATATTCTCTATTTCAGTTAACAGAGTTTTCAGGGTTTCATCTCTGGGAGCACGTTCATTCAAGATTACTTTCAGGCTGGTTTTCACGCTTCTGATGAGTCTTTCCCATGCCCCACCCCAGTGGGGACTCGCGGGCGGTATGAAAGTCCATTTTATTCCTCGATTCAAGGCCTCATCTTTCAGCACCTCTTCATCTAGCTCCTTTATAGCTTTTTTCAGCTCCGTATTCGTTCCTCGTAGATTTGTTCCATTATCGGAATACAAATAATGAGGCCATCCTCGTCTCGCGGCCATCCTTCGTAATGCCATGATAAAGGAGTCAGTTGTGAGGTGTGTGACTACTTCCAGATGGATTGCTCGTACTGTCAAGCAGGTAAATAAGACGCCGTACCTTTTCTCGCGACGCCTTCCCACCGTGACTTCCATGGGACCAAATAAATCCACACCGCAGTAAGTAAAAGGCCGCTCATGATGGGCCACTCGTGCGCCAGGTAAGTCTCCCATTCTCTGTGGTGCTGGTTTGGATTTTCTTATTTTACAAGTTGAGCACATTGATGATATATGTTTAATGGTAGGTCTAAGTCTGGTAATCCAGTATCTTTGCTTTATTTCATTTACTAGCGTTTCTTGATTTCCATGCGCATAGTAGAAATGATAATATTTAACAATCAGTCTTGCTATGTAACTTCTTCCATCTAATATTATAGGATTTTTAGTTTCAGGAATTATACCAGCTGCGGCACTGATGCGGCCACCGACGCGCAACACTCCATGTTCATCCAGGTAAGGAGACAAGGTAAGTATTTTACTTGTTTTGGGTACACATCTGTTGTTTCTTATTGCAGTTAATTCCTTGCTAAACCATTCAGCTTGTGATTTTTTCAGTAATAATATTTCAGCATTCATCATAGTGTCGTCAAACTCACAAGTAAGCTTCTTGCATTTATTTATAAACTTCAGTACCATAGAAGCTGATCGACGTAAACGAAGCCATGAACTAAAGCGAGTAGCATCAGGTACAGGTAAGTTCAAAAGTTGTGTATCTTCCTTTATTAAAGTCACACATTCCAGTAATATTTCCTTTTTATCTACAGATATGACGTCAAGCGGCCATTCATCTTCCTTGCATAGCAAGAACGTAGGGCCGTACATCCATTCATTTGGCAGTACAGGGTACGTGTAATTTTCTCTCGTAGCAATATCGGCTACGTTTAACTTTGTAGGTACGTATCGCCATTCATTCATCTGCGTTAGCTCATCGATTTCGCCTAACCGGTTTGCTACGTAAATTTTAAAATCACGAGCATTATTCCTGATCCAGTGTAGCACTGTTGTCGAGTCGCTCCAGAATATCCGTTGCTCAGGTTTTATTGTATGTTCTCGTACAACAGAGTCTGCTAATCTAGCTGCTAGGACAGCGGCTTGAAGTTCCAAGCGCGGAATAGTTATCGGCTTGTTTCCCACAACTCGACATTTACTCGCAATGAATGCTACGCGCACAATACTCTTGTCGTCAATCCATCTCCAGTACGCAACGGCGCAGTAAGCTTTGCTAGACGCGTCACAAAATATATGCATCTGTAGGTGTCTATAACTAGCTTGAGTAGAATTCTTTTGTTCATTTAACGAGCCACAGGTGTGTGTCGTAGCAATAGCACTCGCGCCCGCCACGTTCGTAGCGATATTCGTAGCACTCGTAGCCGTAGCATTTGAGGTAGCTGGCGGAGGAATTTTATCTTTCTTCTCGCTCACTCCTATGGTAGCAGATGGATAATGCCTTGGCAAGCTAAATTCTTGTATTGTTTTTAATAAGTTAATCCATTTTGACCATTTTTCAAACACTGCATCGGGTAAATAATCGTCCCAGCCAATGTTATGCTTCCAAGTTTCTTGTAATATTATTTTTCCATTAATTGTGTACGGAGTTAGGATGCCATATACGTCAAATATAGACATAACCACACGCAACATTTCTCTCTTGGTAGGTCTTTGTGTTCCAGTTATAATATTTACAGGTATCCGCTTGAAAGATACGTCGAATCTCAAAGTATCATCACTTGGGTGCCAAATCAATCCGAGTGTGCGTTCGCCTTCATACTGTTGACCTGATTTGAATTTGACGGCCGCGTCGCCTAGTAAATCTTTAGGTAGGCTCGCAAGTACTTGTTTACTGTTACTCGTCCAATTCCGCATCTCGAAACCACCATGTTGGTGAATGGACATGACGTCATGAATCATCTGTATCGCAGTCTCTTCGTCAGGTAGGCTGTCTATATAATCATCCATGTAGTGACTTTTACATATAGCAGACGCCGCAGCAGGCATTGATGACTCATACAGTTTCGCATTCTTGTTTTTTACAAACTGGGCTACAAAAGGCGAGCAATTAGCACCAAATATTAGAGAAGTCATAATATATGTATTTACAGGTCCTTCTGGTTTCTCTCTATATAAGAATCGAAATGCGTCCTGGTCTTCTTGTTGTAACTTTACCCTCAGGAACATATCCTTAATATCTCCTGACACGGCTACTCGATTTTCTCTAAATCGTAACATTATCCCGAATAACGACACAAGTAGGTCAGGGCCTTTCAACAAGTAGTCGTTAAGGGATAACCCATTTGTTTTGGCAGCCGCATCAAAAACTAGACGCACTTTCTTCTTGTTGGGGTTGTCAACCCCGAAGTGAGGTAAGTACCAAGTATTTGAAGTTACTTTTAAGTTTTTACATACTGTAGCGTAGTTATTATCAAATAGATGACGAATGCGTTCTTCGTATTTATCCGCATATTCTTTGTTTCTTTTTAATTTTATTTCCACACTTTTTAGTCTGCACAGAGCCGTCGGGTACGAGTGTAACATCACATTTTTTTCATCTCGCCAAGGTAGGCCAACATGCCATTGACCATTGATGTGTTCTGAAGTTCGCTCTAAATATTCTATAGCACGTAAGTCTTCTGAGTTCTGTCTTGGCTTTCCAGATACGCCCATAGATTCGATCGAGAATGATCTTCGCACCTCCTCCTGGATTTCTCGCAGTAAGTATTCAGCTTCTGTGACGTCACTAGTGACAAGCAATGAGGAGTGACGTACAGCAGAATCATCAGGTAAGTAAACATTAGGTACCCTTCCATGCAGGCACCAACCCAGAGGGGTCCGGGTGGCACAGGGTTCATTGGCTTTACCCACCCTCATTTCCAAAGGTAAGAGGAGGTGACAGTTATCTTGGCCGATTAATACTTGCGGTTGAAGTTGTGTTGTGGCGCATAAATCATGGCTTATGTCACATAGGTGCGCATAGTTATTTCTATTTACTGTAGACAAACTTTGCGGTAAGTTTAATTCTTCAACGATTCGCGCGTCGATTGTAAACATCTTGTTATCAACACCACACAGCGTGACCTTTGCGTGCTGTGCGTTGCACACTAGCTCCGTGTCGTTCCACGCGCCACACACACGAAGACACTCCCGGCGCCCGCGCAGCCCCACTTTCTCCGCCAGCGAAGCGCTAACTAGCGACACAGTCGAGCCGTCGTCTAGCAGGGCGGTCGTGCTCACACTTCCGTTCGGTCCGTGAATGTTTATAGGTACAATCTTTAGCATCACGGAACAGCTGACATTTATGTTTGTTATGGTCTCAGATGGAACTTCAGTTTCGGGTGGAACCTCGGGTTGTTCTGCTGGCACAGATTCACTATTATTTTGACGCGGCACGTAATGTAATAATCGGTGATGCGATTGTCCACAGTTATCTACGTCACAGCTGGGAGCGGTGCAAGCGTCCCTTCGATGATGCGCAATTAAACACTGATAACATATACCATTACGCTTTACGTGCGACCATCTGTCCTTTCGTAGTGATTTTTTAAACTTTTTACACTCGGTTAATTTGTGAGTACCAGTACGACAATAACGACACTTTTCTTCACTTTGTCTATCTTGTACTAAAATAGTTTGTATATTGTTCACTTTATCACTTTGTTTACGTTTGAAATTGTCAGTTCTAGGTTGTAATAAAGTAGCACTACAGGTTGATATTTTCACAGCTTCTTCGGTGAGAAAATCCGATAGTACATTTAGTCTAGGTTTTGGTGATTGAGCGGTGATGAACGGGAAACTATAGTCTGTCCATTTGGCGAGCAGAGTAGTAGGTAGCTTCAATAGGATAATGTTAGCTACTTCCATGCCTTGTAGGTATTCATGGCGACCGAGGGCTCGTACAGCTGCGACGTAGTTCTTTATTTTGACCGAGAAGGGTATTATTTCTCGATTGTAGTCTGTAGAAAGGTTGTTCATCCTCTTTATGTCTGACACGATGCGAGAAAGAATGACGTCGACGTTTCCAAATTGCAGTTTTAATGTGGAGATTACGTCGGTAGATGAAGCACCACTGATCAGTAGGCCAGCTACGGCTTCTTGAGCTGCGCCGCGCAGACACTTACGTAATCGCCAAAGGTTTTCTTTCTCGGTGAAGTTACAAACTTCTGTGGATTCCATATAAGCTTGTTCGAAATGAAGCCATTCTTTTGGATCGCCGCTGAATGTAGGTAGTTCTCTCGGTGTGCTAAGTCGACTTATCAGCTTCGTATTTTGCTGGATGGAGGACGATGTGACGATTTCTTTGAGAGCGCTCGCAAGCTGTTGAACTGCTCCTGTGTCGGTCGGGTTCGTGAGTGACTTGTGTTTATCACTATCAAGCGGCGGTAGCTCATGTTGACTGCGCTCCAACCACTTCTCAATATCACCTCCGCCGTCATTTTGTTCCGATATTTCTGATGGTGGACTGTATTCTTCTTCGAGTTCGGCTAGGTCTGCCGCTAATTTTCTATCAATGAGTTCCATTTCAATGCGCGCCTTCGCCTGTGCTGCTTCTAGTTCTAGCCTCTTTTTCTGGGCTTGTATTGATTGTGATGATGATTTCTTGGACCTGACAGACTGACGTGATGCATATGAAAGCGGATTTTGTTTTCCAGTTCGTTCCGATTTCACTACACTCGCGGCACAAGAACTTTTTACTTCAAGTTCATCATCCTTCTTCTTTACTGGTGTAGGCGGTGGCATTTCCTGTGCTTCTGTTGCCGATTGTAGCTTTGCCTCCAATTCCTTCTTCTCTCGTTGTTTGCTGATGGTAATGCGGGTGTTGACCATCTTTGACCTTGGCGGCGGGGTACTGAACATTCGCAATCCGGTTCGAATGACCACTTGTTCAGTGTGTGGATCAAAGATTTAAAAACGACGATTTGTGCAAACGATTTATATTTCCAAATGTAGGGTTGGACACAAAACTTTTAGCATGAGGAAGCGCGCGTCGTTAGTGGCGGTTGTAATGGCACTGTCTATTGGTAAAAAATATGGCGGCTCGGGCTCGCCCCACGACGTCATACCTCATACGTCACGCACTTCCTTTAACAATCATATCGCGACGGTAACAGGTATTATGGGACGTAACCTGATATTTGCAGTAACACTACAATTAAGACTATGTTAGTTGGAGCAGTAATTTTGTATAGGTATGTAAATGAAAAATGTTGAACGTAAGTAAATAGGCGTAGGTACTGTGTAGTAGATACATCAGTTGTTACTAAGTACCAAGTACAACTTTTATGTTGGAAATAAATAATATCTACCTACATGTTTATTTGGAACACACAAAGTAAGACTTGAAAAAGCACATTATAGAATAGAAAGTATCTAAAACTCTTTAAAATATTCTTTATTGGACTTATAACTAAATAAAAACTGTATATCTATATTATGAGGTACGTAAATTCAATGATACTAATTATATTTTTTTATTTTTTGTAGATTATCTTCACATTGCCATCGGTAAGTCCTTGTTAATACTAAAGTTATTTTCATTAATAAGGAGATAGCTGGATTTGCTAGACTCACTCCTAGAAAATTGACCTACTATCGCATTGGATCGCGAAAGGTAGAAGGAGCATAGAGCAGAGAGCACACGTTCATAATAATTATCATAATTAGGTGCAGTGGTTCCATGCACGACTCCTTGCGTTCCGGGGCTGCGGTATCTCGTAAGAACATACCCGCAATCTGGTAGTTCTAAGGGCTTCTATCCTTTATATTAAGGTATTAAGTAATACCAAGGTAATAAGTGTTCCTATCATTAATTCATATCACGTTACAAGTGGTTTTTTAAACGATAGAAATAAAAGACTTTCTTTCAACACTGCATCCGACACGCATACTGCTAAGTCCAGCGATGAGTTCATTTACGTATAGTCTTACTCCGCACTCCAGCCTATACGAGTCAGAGAGTGTACCGTCCCATTTAACCTGGTTGGTTTGATTCGCATACCAATACTGGAAAAGTTCACATATTTTCGCCGGCACACCCCCATCCATCATCTTATCCCAGAGCCCTAAAGAGATCAAGGAAACAGGCTTATACCGGCGTCCCTCGATCTACATGGTATTGAACAGTGTGCTTGAGAGTTAAGATAGCACTTTCGGTTTATAGTCCGGGTCGAAGCCCAAACTGTGCGTCATGTACATGTAAGTAGTTATTTAAACAAGAATCAAGCACACCGTCCAACACCTTCGCTATTATCGTCGCAAGAGAAATGGGACGCTAATTACCCTTATCCGAAATGTCACCTGTCCTGTTCTTCACAACAGGAATTACTATGGTTTTATTAAATTCGCTGGTAAATGTGCGTGACTAATATACATTGTGAAGAACATGGACAGGATTCTTGGCAGATGAGCACCAGCATTCTTAAGATGCTCAATGCTGAGCCCATCATGTCCGGGAGATTTCTCTCGGCTCATGTTTATTATAATAGCACGAACTTGTTTAGTCGTAAACCGTATCAGAGGTTTCACTCCAAGACTGCTGGGCCCAGCATTGTTCATCGAGTTAGAGGAACCTAGAGTAGAAGTAGCTTGGAAAAACTCCTTAAACATATTTGCAATACCCCTCTTATCCGATCTCCCTTCCACGCACGCAGAAATGCCATGTTTGGGATCTAGTTTAGCCTTGGACTTCCAGAATTTGCCAAAGTTTTTGTTGCTCGTTGAACAGCTAATCTGTCCATCACAAACTGTTCAGCATTGCTTTGACAAAATTTCAGCCTACTTTAAAAAAAAAAAAATCGTTTCTCTTGCATCTCCTTATAAACCGGACCTGCAGAGGGATGATTATTAGATACCCAGATCCGAAAACTGTACCTAGCTTCACGGTGTGCATCTCTAACATGCTCATTCCACCCACATACGCGCCTACCTCGTCTTGGCTCCCCCTTAGCTGTCCCTTTAGCCTGTCTAGCTGCCGTACAGAGTATTTCCACGATTTGTTCATACAAATTATCCAGTACAACTTTATGCTCTGGAAGACTACAAGAACCATAGATGCAATTCTGAAACTCTTGGGGGAAATCAACATCCCTTAATTTTATATTACATTACTCAAAGTAATGTTGTATTTCCTCCCTACTTCTTTCACCCCACATAACCGTATTACAACCCATCTCCCGAGACTCTAGTTTAGGTTTTACTGTTCCTAAATTGCAGCTTACATGTATAGGTAAGTGATACGATACGTACACATCCTCACATACAACAATATTTTCAATAGTCTGCAAAGCCGATACAGATATCAAACAGTAGTCGAGCCACCGCCTACTACCATGAGCATCACTTATAAAAGTATACGTATCACTATCCACTCCAAGTTTAACTACATCCGCACAGATCCGCGATTGGTTTGAGCAAACATTTTTTAATTCAATATAAAAAAATTCACGAGAATGTGCATTAAAATCGCCCAATATAAAAACATTTTCAATACAATAAGTCAAAGATTATCATTAAAACTTAAAATGGCATATAAACCATGTATATTTATTGTTTACCTGATCATGGCGCTTGCAACAGTGCCGAAATATCGGAAACTCGAAACAATAAATACACAATATGATAAAAATCCCATTTTAAGTTCTAATGATACAGTTAGAGACCATGATAGTATAAAAACTTAAGTCAATGATTTTCTATACAATTCTTTGCCGGCACCGTTGTTGTAGTACTGGCTGTTTTGAGTAATCTATATAAAAATTTGAATTTATGATAATTACTTCTGTCAATAAACGTCTAACAAGTTACACGTATTTTTCCTTTACTAAAACTAATATTTAGTAAAAACAACACGTTATCAGCAAGAAAAAGGCTGTTAAGTGATATTGTTAGTTCTTTTCGTGAAAATATAAAAGTTCCGGAACTACAACATATTTTTCTGGATTTTTGTGAGCTGTCATCATTCATACAAATAATGAGTTCGGGCTCTGCGGAAACAAAATCCAATGCTATTAAGCCACTATGCAGTAGAGAGGGATATGTAACTTGGAAGTTTAAAATGAGAATGTATCTTCTACATGAAGATCTTTGGGAAGCTATCGTAGGGTATTCTGAAAATGACACCACTCCCGCAGACGTAAAAAAGAAGCGGGATGTTAGAGCTCTGTCTAAGATTTGTCTTGCGATAGACGATGCTGCAATTACGCATGTCAGGAAGGCCAAAAATGCCAAGGAAGCATGGGATTCATTAGCAGTAGCCTACGAGGACAAAGGAATTGGACGTCGATTGGCTCTTGAAAGAAGACTTTACAGATATTCTCTCACAGATTTTGATTCAGTAGAGAAGTACATAAGCGCAGTTATGAGCACTGCACAAGACTTAGCCGATATTGGTAAGGAACTTGAAGATACATCCTTAGCGGCTATACTTCTAGGAGGTTTGACTTCATTTTATGATCCGTTAGTTATGGCTTTAGAAAACAGCAATGCTAATATAACCACTGACATGATCAAGACAAAACACTTGAATGAGTTTACGAAGAGTCTCTCCATTAAAGAAACTGTTCTGCGGACTCAGTGTAATAAGAAGACCAAACCAAAACCAAAACCTGTTGTTTGCTATGGATGCAATGAACCAGGACACAAGCGTCCAAACTGTCCACACCGAAAGGTCCACAAGCAGGTATGCTCGAATCTACATTCTACACACTTAGGAGCTATGAATGTTGACTCAAAAAATGGAGCATTTTCAGAAGAAAAATGGATTGTGGACTCAGGAGCCTCAACTCATATGAGTTTCAGATCGGACTGGATGACAAACAAAAGGTCCTTCACTTGTGGTAAGGTAACAATTGCTAATGGTGACGAGCTATCAAGTGAGTGTATTGGAGATGTGTCTATTTTGAGTGATTTACAAACTATCAATGTCATAAAAAATGTTGTCTTTGTACCGAATTTAAAATCAAATTTAATTTCTGTTAAAAAGTCTATCGAAAAGGGTTTAACTATACTTTTTGATAAAGATGGTTGTAAGTTTTATAAAAATGATGATTTTTCTTGTACAGGTGTTCCGATACTTCGTGCTTCTGAGCGTGATGGATTGTACACTTTAAACTGTACTAGTAATCCATCGAAACAACAAGCGTTTGATGTGCACTTTGATATCTCTCAGTACAGACTTTGGAGTGGGACTTTTAAGTGCCCTAAACGCCTATGGCGTTTAGGGCACTTATGTCGTATAGGTATGAGTAAACTTGTAAACGGTCTTGCTACAGGAGTTATCTTTGGAGACGTTGATAAGGAACCTTGCGTAGCATGTATAGAGGGTAAACAAGCCAGAAAACCTTTTAAGCCACTTTTGTACAAGAAAGCTTCTTCAATCTTGGAATTGGTGCACTGTGATTTGAGCGGTCCCATGTCTTCAGCCTCTTTTCAAGGTAATGTTTATGTTTTGTATCTTATAGATGATTTTTCGAGATATATTTTTATTTACTTTGTTAAAACAAAGACTGAAGTAAAACGTAGGATTTTTGATTTTCTAGCTTTGGTTGAAAGACAGACTCAAAAACAGGTAAAAACATTACGTACTGACAATGGTTCAGAGTTTGTAAATAAAGAGCTTTCAGATTACCTGCTGTCTAAAGGTATTGCAAATCAAACTATTGTTCCATATTGTCAACAGCAAAATGGAGTAGCAGAAAGGACGGGTCGCTCTCTCATGGAAAAAGCTCGTGCCTTACTTTCTCAAGCCTCTCTGCCAAAGGCATACTGGCAAGATGCTGTTGAATGTTCAGTCTACCTGAAGAATAGATCTCCACATCGAGCTTTAGATGGAACAACACCTTTTGAGGTGTGGTATGGTGAGAAACCAGATCTGAGTCATTTAAGAGTCTTTGGTTGTAGAGCTCTTGTACATGTACCTACCCAGCTACGTACAAAGCTGGAAGTCAAACCAAAAGAGCACTTGTTTGTGGGGTATACAGAAGATCCCCACACATATCTTGTTCGGGAATGTGAAAATCCTAGAAAATCATCTAAGGCAAGAGATATAACATTTTTTGAGGATTTTAAGATGATTTAAAGACTAAGAAGAACGATAACAACTTAGTTCCATTGTTGTTATCAACTGATGAACAACCAAGTTGCTCTTATTCAAATCGTGATCTGGATACTGATGATCAGATACCGGCTGCCCCTATTATTTCTTCCACTTCAGATGAAGAGTATGATACACCGGATACGTTCATTGAGAGTGACGCTGAAGATGTAAGTCATACTAGAAGGTATCCACAGCGTGAACATAAGAGACCTGACTATTTAAGTTTTGATTCTTGGGTGGCTGAATCTGTGAAGGTTTTATCAAACGAACCAACAACGTATTTAGAAGCTTTGAACTCTGAAGATCGAAGGAAGTGGATTTCAGCTATGAAAGAAGAGTATCAATCCTTGCAGTCGAAAGAAACATGGGTGCTGGTAAATAGACCCAATAATAAAAGAGTTGTTCCTTGCAAGTGGGTGTTTAGACTGAAAAGAGATGCTGATGGCAATGTTAGAAGATACAAGGCCAGACTGGTGGCAAAGGGATTTGCTCAAGAAGCAGGCATAGACTATAAAGAAACCTTTGCACCAGTAGTACGAAACTCGTCACTTCGTACGCTGTTTGCTTTAGCTGCTGAAAATGAGCTAAACATGCATCATCTTGATGTTGATACGGCCTTTCTAAATGGCGTTCTACAAGAGGAAGTTTATATGGAACAACCAGAAGGTTTTGTCAGCAAAAACGAAGAAAATAAGGTCTGCCTGCTGAAGAAGTCTCTACATGGCCTAAAACAGGCTCCAAGAGAGTGGAATATTAAATTAAATGAATCATTAAATTCTATAGGTTTCATGCGAACTCCTTCGGAACCTTGTGTCTATACCAAAAAGTTTGGTAATGACACCGTCATACTGGCATGTTTTGTCGATGACGTTATAGTTTTCTATAAAGACATGTGTAATTTCAAATCCGTGAAATCTGACCTGGAAAGTCATTTCACTCTTAAAGATTTAGGTCCTCTAAAATATTATTTAGGAATGAATATTGCGATAGAAAAAGGTGTGATTTCCTTGTCTCAACATAGTTATATACAAGATTTAATGAAAAAGTATAACTTGCAAGATTGCAAAACTGTTGATACTCCGTTAGTGCAAAAACTGGAAGATTCTACTGAAATGTGTGACCAAAAAGAGTATCAAACTTTGATTGGATGTTTCTAGCAATAAATTCAAGACCTGATATAGCGTATGCAGTGTCATACTTGAGTCAGTTTAACTCAAACCCTGGGAAAGCCCATTGTTAGCGGCGAAACGAATCCTAAGATATCTAAAAGGTACCTTGCATTTTTCTATTACATACAAGAAAACTGGTGATTACCTATGTGGGTATTTCAATGCTGACTGGGCAAATGATAGGGATCGTCGCTCATATACAGGCTTTGTTTTTTTGTTAGGTGGTGGCCCGATATCGTGGGAAGCCAAAAAACAGTCCACGGTTTCTTTATCGTCCACAGAGGCGGAATACGTTGCGCTTTGCTCAGCCAGCAAAGAAGCAGTTTTCCTAAGACGATTTCTCTCTGAGGTAAGTGGTACAATAGATGTGGTGGCTCTGTCAGGAGACAGTCAAAGTGCGCAAAAAATTGCTTTGAATCCTATTCATCACGGGCGGACAAAACATATTGATACCAAATATTATTATATAAGAGAGAAGGTATCGGATGGTACGATTAATCTTAATTATGTTCCTACGGCCGATTTACCTGCAGATGTATTTACAAAACCTCTGCAAAGAGTAAAATTTAAAAGATGCTTAAGTCGGCTAGGATTAACCTAATGTAGGTTAAGCTTTTGTAGTTTATTTTCATGTAGATTAAGGGGGTGTGTTGTAGTACTGGCTGTTTTGAGTAATCTATATAAAAAATTTGAATTTATGATAATTACTTCTGTCAATAAACGTCTAACAAGTTACACGTATTTTTCCTTTACTAAAAATAATATTTAGTAAAAACAACAACCGTCACAAAATTAATTTACTAAAGCCGTCCTAAATTTCGTATAATTTGAATCCCTATTCAATAATTTATTCACCTTATCTCTCAGTCAATTACGTTACTCTCAAATGAAATAGGAATAGGACACTCAATTCAAATTAAAGCGCTGTAATCAAGTTAAGAAAAGTATGTTTTTATCCAAGTATTTTGGAGTAAGTTGAAAAATACACCTACCTAATATTTCACAATATGTACCTTCTTAACCTTTCTCAAACCAAGTTATAAAACAAAAAACAAAAATGATATTTATTTTGTTATTAGATTAAAAATAAAACTTTAATATGATTTTTTATGTAAGATAGTTTCTAATGTAATTTTCTCTTGCATTTGTATGACTTTACTAAAATATAAGACATGTTAAAAAAAAAAATTCAACGACCGTATCAATCAGTGAAATAAGTGGACCGGTAAGTAGCCCAAAAAATATTCTCCCTATTTTTGGCGCCACTATATTATTCATATTTTTCGCCTAGAAAATCAGCATTTTGGTAAACAACTCGTCACAAGGTCTCGATTTATGTCTCGGTTATTTTCGAAAAACGAAACACTGTATCTAGTGTTAAATAATGTCAAACTACTGATCCAAATTCTGACTTCTACTGATTCAAACTGAGAAATGAGTTACAAATTAAAGGAAAATCATCTATCTCTAATTGTTTTTCCATAACTTGTGTGATTTTTTGTTATAAAGTAAAAATTATTAAAATACTTTTTAGTAAAATTTAATACGTGCTGGTATTTGGCCCGTAAATGCAAAGATTTAAAAGCTAGTATCCCAATAAACTTTGCGCAATTGCAGGCAGTGACGTGACAAAGTTTTATCCAAACTGAATTAAGGTGTGAGCACCGAATATAATACAAACATAATTATAAACAAACATATAACATGCGGAGGTTATTATAATGCGGAGTCGCGGCAGACCACGAAGGAGATGGCGGCAATCCATTGTTTTTTTTATATACAAACTCAGTCTTGAAAATATCGAACATGAGGTAGATATTTGATCTACTTATTATTCGCTAATTTATAAAATACAGATACTTACTTTGTTAAAGAAAACGGAACGGAATTATCGTCTGACTGTCCTTATAGGTAATACGGAAAACTCAGATGTCGATCAAATATTTAATCGTACGCTAACGTTTACTGGCACCCCATCCAATGCAATATGAACGAAACAGCGTCGAGCACTGAAACGGGGAGAAATTGAGACAGATTTCAAGAAGTAAAATCATTTAAGGCGAGCGACGAGAAAGGAAATCCGTTATACATTGGGGAACTCACAAAGTATATAATTAGATTCTTAGGGGTCGACTTAGCGACATTTTTTCCCAAAGAAATTCTTTCCTTTTCAGTTGTGATTGTTGAGTGACGTTTTCACTTAGTAATCGTGTATGTTGCTTTTGTTTAGTTTTTTTTGGGAATAAAAGCCGTTGTAACGCCTGTGAGATTCTTTTTAGAATTATATAAATATGGTTTAGTAGAAATTAATTTTCACTTTGTAAGGAGTGGCTTTATTATTGTCAGTGTTTGAATTTTAGAATTTGGAACTTTGATTCTTATCAACATCAGTTCTATTTTGTTTATCTTTGAATTGTTTTTATCTTTCGAGATGTTCAGACTACCGTCAGTTTAATATCTTTGGCGTTTCATATTATAACTAACAATGAGTTCTGCACTAGTTGGACTTAAACAACAAGACACAATTCCAGATTCCATTATGTTAAGGTTAAGCCTGAATGTTAATAAAATTTGTTTTATTAACATTCAGGCATAACATGTTGTCTATCAGAGGCAAAATGTGGTGTTTTCATTATTTCGTTATCGGTCATGTAGTCCCACTAGTAGGGCAACCGTCTGGTTTGTGAGACCCTGACATAATACTTGGAGTTACTCCAAATTTTTCTAGTAGCACTGCTTTGTACGATATGTAAACTATAGTAAATCAAGTTTATTTGAAATTGGCTGAGCTAAGCAATGAATTTTAAATTGTATTACAAAAATTTTGGATCTCGAACTTGTTTAAGTGATTATAATCTTGGAAGTGGTTATTTTTAGTTCTAATTTAATATACTAAATGTAGCGTCTTATTTCGATACTTGAAAGTCCTATCTATTTATGGAGACGTTGAGAGTTCAGAAAACATTTTGTAAAATATATTTTTATCTTGATATTTACCAATTCTGTCTGCCTCTTGTCGTTATCGAGGGAAAACCTTTAAAAGGATGCTGGACTTTTTGGTAAAGAACCGAGGATTGTAGGATTTTAAACTTAGTTAAACCCAGTTAACCCTAGTGAACACCAGCAGCACACAGAAAGGGCGGCGTTACCTTCGGGACCCTCTTAGTGCAACGCCTGCTTGGACACGTCTATTACACACATCTTTAGGGGTCTTTTAAAGCCTCGCTGGGCACGTTGGAGTCTTTCCTGGAATCCGAGTCTGAGTCCGCACTTTGTGGGATGTGGGAATGTTTGGGTTACGTGAATGTTGTAATGAGTGACCGCGGCTCCTGAACGTAAATGCAACTGAAGGAACAGGATGGATGTTTTTTGGTTTGTAGAAGTCTGACTCTAAATTGCGCTCCACCCAGAACGGGAGGAGTAATGTTATGACTTTCCCACAGAAAATTAAAGTAGGAATCTATACACTATGGTAGGCACATTACAGTAACCAGTATTTTTAATCTGATAAACTTACAGAAATATTATTTACACATGAGCACCTTTATCCCATATAAAAAAGTGTATTAAGCTACGTGGTGAATGAATGACGTTTGCTGTCAAGTAAACATAGTGCTCCGTATAATTTAAATAAAAATAATGTTCTATGTAATCGTTTGCTATAAAGTGTAGTATTAAAATAGTGCAAATATTACGTGATATTGTTCTCAACGGAACTTTTGCAGTGGACATTGCTATTATGATTGAAAACTTTGAACTATGAACTTTAGCTAAGTCGAACTAGTTTGCGACATTTGTGTTGATAAAGTGATATAAACAAAGTGTAATATAAACCTAAAGAGTTAATATACAACAGCAAAACGTAAGTGAAAGTATAAAGACATTATTAAAGTGAACAAATATATTTCAATCTACCCTATTTTTTTTAAATATATTATTAGTGTAAGATCAATGAAAGGCGCGGGTCAGCAGCAGACTGGTTTATTCTAACAAACTCAAATACGTTTCTCCATGTTGCTAAGTAAACAACCTGACAGATGTCACACATCTCCCCACCAAATTAACAATTATCCTCTAAACAATAATACACCTTAAATAACTAATAACAATAATATCATAAATCTAAAGTACAACTACAAATTAAATAAAACACCTTTTTGCTCTATTGAAAGCGCGCAGTGCTCGAGCGGATGCACCAAGCGGAGCGGGTGACGGCGGCTGGGATGATGGTCCCGGTCCTGGGTGAGGCAATGACAATGACTGCTTGGGTTGAACCTGTGGTGACTTTAACACCTCTAAAGGCTGCATATCCTTATTGTCATTCTCACCACTGGATGTGTCCTCGGGCAGTTCACCTTCGACTCTGCTATCGACCCCTTGTGTGCCTCCCTTTGAACCCGTATCCTCAGCCCCAGCCACACCACTCATTCGGGACAATGAATACCTATTTCTACTGCTAGCTGGAATTATTTGGTCGGCATGTCTACGCCATTCCACGCCGTTACCAATGTCCACTTGGTACGAAACTGGACCCGTTTTCCTAATTACTGTGGCTTCTTTCCACTTGTCCCCTCTCGCCGTGTAATCGCGCGCAATGACCGCATCCCCGACGCTGAATTCCCTATTAGTCCCTGAGCACCGGGCTACCTGTCGCTCTTGTTTAGCGCGCACCGTGGCTGCCACGTCCGGCCGCAACGCATCCAGAATGCTGCGCAAGCGCCGCCCCTGGAGCGCTACTGCCGGTGAGACTCCAGTGGTCGCGTGCTCACGATTCCGGTATTGTAAAAGAAATTTACTGAGAGCAGCATTAACGTCGTCACCCTCGTACATCGCCCTTTTTATAGCTTTCTTTATTGTTTTAACGGCATTTTCAGCCGCACCATTTCCCTGAGGTCTATAAGGAGCCGAAGTTGAATGTTTTATACAATTTTTATCGCAAAATATTTTAAACTCTTGAGAAGAAAACGGAGGGCCATTGTCCGTCACGAGCTGCGACGGTAAACCAAAACGTGCAAATACACTTCTAAAAGCCTTTATTGTAGCCGCAGCATGTGTGCTACGCATCGGCAGGGCCTCTATCCATTTAGAATGCGCGTCCACCATTATAAGGTAACGCCCGCCCCCGCAATCCGCAAAGTCGGCATGTACACGCTGCCACGGGTGTAGTGGGAACTCCCACGGATGCAGCTGTGCGTGTGGCGGCGCGTCTTGCACCGCGCGGCACGCCCCGCACGCTCTACACACTTCCTCAATGTCACGATCTAAACTCGGCCAGTAAACGTAACTCCGTGATAAACTTTTCATTTTGTTCATGCCAAGGTGTCCCTCATGGACTTCATTTAGAATATCGTTTTGAATAATCCCAGGGATTACTATCCTATATTTATACATAACACATCCTCGATCTACTAGTAAATCATTTTTCCTGGCAAAAAATGGTTTTTCCTGATCGCAGCTCGGGCTTGACGGCCAACCGAAAAGCACATAACCTTTGATTTTACAGAGCAAAGAATCTCGTTCTGTTTCTCTTGCAATATCTTTGAAACATATGGGCATCGACTCTTCTACGAGGTTTAAATAATCTACGGTGTCTACAAAACGACCCTCTCGAGGTAACGGTAACCGTGACAAAGCATCAGCCGGTCCGTTGTCCGCCGATCGCACGAATTCTATATTAAAATCGTATGCAGCCAGGCGCGCTGCCCACCTTTGTAAACGACTTGCAGCCGTTTGCGGGATTCCCCCTTTTTCCCCAAAAATATGCGTCAACGGTTGATGATCGGTGCGCAGTGTGAAGCGCCTTCCGAACACATATTGGTGATGTTTGGTGACACCAAACATAATAGCAAGCGCCTCTTTATCCAGCTGGCTATAGTTGCGCTCAGGTGCACTGAGCGTGCGGGACACGCAGCTGACGGGCCGCTCGCTGCCGTCTGCGTACCGGTGCGCCAGCACGGCACCCAGTCCGTACGCGCTGCTGTCCACCGACAGTACCAGCTCGCGCCCTTCCTCGTAATGTGCTAATACACGTTCGCTCAGGAGGGATCGCTTCGCTTCCACAAAGGCTTTATCACACTTGGAGTTCCATTCCCAGCAGCTGTCCTTTTTTAATAAGTTATGTAAAGGTTGTAATAAGGTACTCAAACCAGGAATAAATCGGCCGTAATAATTAAGCATTCCCAGGAAACCTTTCAATTGCGATACATTTTCTGGTCTTGGTGCGCTGGAAATAGCCTCCAATTTATCGGGATCCGGTCTCAAACCGTCTTTATTAATTATAAAACCCAAATATTTTACACTATCTTGCAAAAACCTACATTTACTGAGTTTCACAGTCAACCCAGCGTCACGCAGCCTTCCGAGTACAGCTCTCAAATTACTCATGTGTGTAAGCCTGTTGGAGCCAGTTACACAAATGTCATCTAAAAATACTACGCACCCCGGCACCCCGCGCAGAGTTTCTTCCATTATTTTCTGAAACTTTTCCGGTATTACTGACAAACCGTATGGCGTACGACGATACACAAATGTACCAATATGTGTAGTTATAGCAGTATATGGTTGCGATTCATCCGACAAAATACACTGCTCGTACGCATGTTTCAAATCGATTTTAGTGAATTTATCACCCCCACTAAGGTTAGCAAACAACTCTTCGATTCGCGGCAATGGGTAGTAGTCTCTTTTTAATTTTGGGTTGATAGTTATCTTATAATCCCCACAAATACGTATGTCACCGTTTTGTTTAACCACGGGGACTATTGGCGTTCCATACTCCGAGTAATCTACCCGATAGATCGAACCGTCGGCCTGCAGGCGCTCGATCTCCCGCTCGACACGTGCGCGTAATGCTAACGGTACGGGTCTCGCTCGCACGTAAACCGGCTCCTTATCTGTTAGCTGTAGTCGTATAGACTGTTTACAAGTACCTAGCTTATCACTAAATACTTCGGGGAATTCTTTACATAACTCGTTAACTATTTCATCCTCTGTGATTTCATAGAGTGTAAATTGTGTAATATTTAAAGCTCGCATCCAATCTCGGCCTAACAAAGGCCGCGCCCCACCGTTAATAATGTAAAGTCGTAAAGATTTATTTTTCACTTCCCCCAAACAAACATCTACCTCAATGTAACCAAGCGAATCGATTCGTGAACCTGAGTAGCCACGTAAAACTAAGTTATCGGATCTAATCCGTTTATGTGAAAATAAACGCTGGTACACCTTCTCGCTTATAGCGGAAATCCGACTACCAGTGTCCACTTCACACTCCATATTAACATTATCTACCTTTAATTTAATAAAGTATGGTTTGCTACCTTGAGCTGTCACGGTCACGTTGAACAAACCCTCATCTGATTCGTCCCCGTTAACATAATTCTGTCGAGCAACCTTACCGTGCACCTCTTGACACATAACCTTTAGGTGCCCCTTTTGTCCGCACTCATCGCAACTGTAGTTTTTGAACCGACACCTGTCCACCGGATGTGCCCTGCCACAGCGCCAGCAGGCCCGCGCGCACCCGGACCTGGTGCCTGCGCCGCCGCCTGCACTGTTGCCTGCACCGTTTGCTGCCGCCGCGGCTCCCCCGCCTGCGCCCCTGCTGGACGCCCCCGCTAGAGGGCCACGCTGGCGTGTTCGTCCGCCGCGCGCGTAATGCAGGCCGTCGCCCGCCTCGCCGCCTGCCGTCATGGATGAGTCCGCCGCCGCCGCCGCCGTAGTGCCGCTCACCTCCGCATGTTTCTCAGCTGCTTCTAGAGCCAGCGCTAGCTCCACTGCCTCTTTATATTGAATCTTCTTCTCAGCGAATATTCTGGACCGCATGACGTCGTTTGTAAGACCTGACACGAACTGGTCTCGCAAATTCTCTTCCAAAGTCGAACATGACTTACACTTTCCGAAATTGCACGTTGACGCAAGATGCTTTAGCGCCTGTAGGTACTCTGTCAGGGACTCGCCTGCACGCTGTCGACGTAACCTGAATACGTGACGCTCGGCAATCTCTGAACGTTGCGGTTCCAAATGTTCCGACATAAGTTTCACCAGTGCATCGTATGTTTGGTCTTCTGGCAACCCGGGTGAACACAGGTCGCACATCAGCGCGTAAGTTTCTTCCCCCACGACCGTTATTAACATAGATACCTTCAAATCTTCTGCAATATCGTTTAATTTGATGAACTGGTTGACACGACGAATGTATGCTGGCCATTGTTTTGAGCTCACCGCAAATGGTTCTATTTTACCGATAGGCATGGTTCAAAAAAAAAAAAAATTTTTAAATCCCGTTCTCGTCGCCAATGTAAGATCAATGAAAGGCGCGGGTCAGCAGCAGACTGGTTTATTCTAACAAACTCAAATACGTTTCTCCATGTTGCTAAGTAAACAACCTGACAGATGTCACAATTAGTTCATTGCGAACAATGGCAGTCGAACAGAATATTACATTGAGGAAAAAACCGTTATCCCAATCATTAGAAATTATGGACATCTCTGACTCCCTAGATTGTTCACGGTCAAGCGATAAAGTAGGACAAAGTCTGGACTTATCTACAACAATGTTCTCAGGTTGTGTGGAAGAAATGAGGTCTGAAATTACAGCTCTAAAATCAAATCTTGAAACTACACAAAATGAAATGGATAACCTTATAATTGAAAATGTAGACCTGAAAAATCAAATAAGTCATCTTTCTCAAGAAATTATAATATTAAAACAAATTTGTAGCAGTCCAGCATTATCACTAAATAAACGAACTCTGACAAAAAAACATATCTCATCGAACAGGAAAAACAGTGTGAAACGAAGATTAACAGATAATTTTTGTCATAGTCCTACTAACCATTGTCTGAAAGAGAGAAGTAATAATTCCACTAAACCACCTACACCATCTCCTGGGCTAGTTAATACGAGATCCCAAGCAATGGAAAAACAATTGGCAGATTTAGCCCAACAACTCTTACAAGCGAAAAGCGAAATAATATGTCTTAATAAGCAAATAAATGCCTTGGAGCAAGCAAAAACACTATATATATACTATAAAAATACATGAATGATTTGCTCAGGCTCTCCATCCCACAGTCGGACATGATGTGTTACGCTGATGACACTGCGGTTATATTTCACGGAAATACTTGGAAAGATGCCACAGAAGCTGCAGAAAATGGCATGCGAACCATAATGGAATGGCTTGATAAAAACCTGCTCACTCTTAACATCGAAAAAACCAACTTCATTTCTTTCCACATCAGTCGTTCGCGCTGTCCTGATATTGAGGAAATCAAAATTCACAGCTTCCACTGTGATGCCATTAACTGTGACTGCAATGTAATAACAAAAGTCAAATCGGTCAAATATTTGGGTGTTATACTTGATCATAAGTTGTCCTTCAGCGAACACATATCTGTTCTGTCCAAAAGAATCCAGAAATTCATTTACATTATGAAAGCCCTACGTGCCAGTGCCTCAAAAGACGTATGCAGAACAGTATACCTAGCATTGTGTCAATCGCTGTTACAATACTGTGTGGGCGTCTGGGGTAGCGCGGCTAAGTCTTGTCTACTGGAACTCGAACGTGCTCAACGGGCTGTTCTAAAAGTGATGTTGAGTAGACCAAGACGGTTTGCAACAGACCAACTGTACAAAGAAGCGGGCGTTTTGCGTGTCAGGCAATTATACATCCTATCCTCCCTTCTTAAACTAGTTAAAGTACTGGGAAGTAAAATTGCGTACAAACAAAGAGGCAGGGTTGGAGCTGACAGCATACCGCTTCCAAGAGTAAGAACAGCATTTGCGACTAGGTTTTCACTGTTCCTCCCGATCCGAGTCTTCAACACTATTAACAAATCTACTCTAAAGATCTCTGGAAATCTGTTTGACGACAAGAAAACTATAAAGACATGGTTACAGGACCTTTCGTATGATAAGACAGAAATAATCTTATGCCCATTGAGTTGACCAGCATCAAAATATAAGCACTCACCTAGACACATTCTCCCCAGAGAACATTCGTACACACACACACACACCTCAACACTACAGTCTCACACACACATTTTTTGTTTTTATTCCTTTTCTTTTTTATAATGTTTGCTTGTGAATTCATTTGAATCAGACTCTATTTATTATTTATTTATTTATTACTAGCTTTTGCCCGCGACTTCGTCCGCGTGGAATAGTTACTTTGGGCTTTTTTTTTTTTTTTTTTTTTAGCGTGGTAAAATTATCAAATAAGTCCTCCCACTCCGGGCAGGGTGGGAGGGACTGTCAGACTTTTACTGACTAAAATCCACGGTGTTCCTTCAATAACCCTTTACATACCGGGGCCACGGTAACGGGATGAGTCCCACGACCCCGGCGGGCTTCGGCCCTCTGCAGAGGGGGCCTCGTCATGTTGCTGACGCTCTTTGAGGCGCGCGTGGAACACGACGCGCCGTCGACCCGGGCATGGTCCATGGTCGGACAGCGAGTTGCCCTTTACTCGCTGTCCGCATGCCCGCGCCTACGGTGGCCGGAGATCGTCGGCCGACGTCCGACGCCGTGGGCGTCTACCACTGCGGCTGGGCTGGAGGGAGGACGCCATCCTCTCCCTCACGCGGCCCGCCTCCTCCTTCGCAAGCATGACTGCTTCGCAGAAGGAGGCGACCGCTTCACACTCCCTCTCGCCCCGCAGCATGGCCTCGACCAATACCGGGCGCGAGAGGTCTCCGCCTATTGCCGCCGTGAGGACACGTCGGTGCTCTGCCCAAGTGGGGCAGTCCTGCACCGTGTGCTCGACTGTGTCCTCAGGGCGACCCTCGCAGTGGTGACACCCAGGCGTTTCCTCCTTTCCCATCAGACACAGGTACCTCCCGAAACTTCCGTGTCCGGTGAGGACCTGCGTCATGCGGTAGGTCAGGACGCCGTGACGCCGATCTAGCCACTCCTCAAAGAGGGGTCTTACCGCCGCAATTGCGGCGTGCCCGGCCTTCGGTTGCGACAGTCGTTCCCTCCATACTGCCCTGAGATCACGCCGGAGCTCTTCCCGCCGCGCCTCAACTTTTCGAGGCAGCGGGGATACGCCCCGGCGCTGCGCCTCCACGCGCCATTCATAGACGCGCTGGAGGGCAGTCGCCTCCAGATCCCAGGGCAGCAATCCGGCAAGGAGGTTGGCCGATTCGCCGGCGATCGTGCGGTATCCCCGGATCATTCGGATAGCCATGACCCTCTGGCATGCGACCAACTTTAGTGGTCGCGTCCGGATGCACAGGGCCCACACTGGGGACCCGTAGAGGGCCATGGACCGCACGACGCCGGCGTACAGCCTTCGGCAGAAGGCGTTTGGCCCGCTGAGATTAGGCAGGAGTCGCCTGAAGGCGGCTGCTGCCCGGTTCAGCTTTGGGGCCAAACTCAGGAAGTGCCCCCTGAAGTTCCACCGGCTGTCGAGGACGAGTCCCAGGTACTTCATCGTCCTCCCGACGCCGATGCGAACCCCCTCCACCGTTATGTGGGACTCGGACCGTGGCGCGTTCCGACCGCCATGGAAGCACATGGCCTCGGTCTTGTGCAGCGCCACGTCGAGTCCCAACTGCCGGATCCTACGAACGACTGTCGCAACCGCTTGCGTCGCCAGGTCGGCCGCCGCCTGGTGCGACTCTCCCTGCGCCAGGACGAGCGTGTCGTCAGCGTAACATACTACGCTGACGCCGTCAGGGAGGTCACCGTGCAGCACCCAGTCGTATCCGATGTTCCACAGGGGCGGCCCCAAGACCGAACCCTGTGGGACACCGCACGACATCTCTCGCCGGTTCCACTCTCCCCGGTGACCGGGGTAGATGACGGCTCTGTCCGTCAGGTAGTCCTCGACTATGCGACGGAGGTAGGTCGGCACCCGGTGATACCGGAGTGCCTCCCTGATGCAACTCCAGGGCAGGGTGTTGAAGGCGTTGGTGATATCCAAAGACACCGCCAAGACGACCCTGCCCCGGGATACCGCGTCCCCCGTCGTGAGGGCTCTCACGCGCATGACAGCATCCACCGTCGAGCGCCCCCTGCGGAAGCCAAACTGGCACTCCGCAAGATCCGGGCCCACCCGATTCAGGTGCCCGAAGAGGCGGTCTGCAATCACTCTTTCCAAGAGCTTGCCCACCTCGTCGAGCAGCACGATGGGCCGGAATGCGGACGGAGAGTCCGCAGGGCGCCCGGCTTTCTGGATCAGGACCAGCTTTCCCGTCTTCCAGCGAAGCGGAAACTGGCCCCTCTCCAGGCATGCGCTAAAGAGCCCCCCTAGTCGAGGCCCGAGAGTCTCCGAGGCCAGGACCCACGCTTTCCCTGGCAAGCCGTCGGGTCCTGGGGCGGTATTTTTGGCCTTGAGCCGTTGTACCGCCACTCTCAAGTCTACCTCGGTCACCTCTGGAGCGTCGTAGACGTCGTCGTCGCTGTGGTCCGCGTTTGCGCCAGCTTCAGGTTCCGTCGGAGACGGAGCCATGGGCGGGGGAGCGTGCTCCCCTCGCGATGGGAACAGGGCGCTCACCACGTCCTCCAAGAACTGAGGCTGGAGACTCTGCGTCAACGGGGGAGCCCAGGGGCGGAGCTTTTCTCGCACCCACTTGTAGGGGCGGCCCCATGGGTCCCCGTCCAGAGTCGCCAGCATCTCCTCCCGGGCCAGTTCCTTGGCCCGCCAGATCTCGTCTCGGAGGACGGCCTTCGCTGCCCTGTAACCCTCGTACAGCTCCGCCTCTACAGTCGCCGCATCCGGAGGTCGGGTGCGGCGCCTGCGGAACCTGGTGTACCGGCGTCGCGCCGCAACGCACGCTTCGCGCAGCGCTGCTAGCTCGCTCGACCACCAGTACAGCTGACGCCGGGCGCGTCCTTGCCGGACCCGGGGCATGGCCACGTCGCAGATCTCCGACATGGCCTCCCGGAACCACTCCGCCTCGTCGTTTATGTCGGCAGGCCTGTCCGGGGGTGACCCCCAGGCCTGCACGATCGAGGCTTCCAGGAATAGCTCCCGGTCCATCTGCTTCAGCGCCCATCGCGGACCACTCAGGTCCCGTCGGACCGGCGCGTCTGGGGTCTGGGTGGAGACGTTGAACCGGATATACCGGTGGTCGGAATAGGTCTCCACCTCCTCCATAACGCGCCAGTCGGTGACGCGCGGTGACAGGCTGGGGGTGGCGAACGTAACGTCCACCACCGACTCGCCCGTAAACCGCACGCACGTGGGGACAGAACCCCGGTTCTCGATCACCAGGCCCTGCGCACGGGCCCAGTGCTCGAGCATCCTGCCCCGCCTATAGTCCGTGGACCGGGAACCCCAAGCCGGACTCTTGGCGTTGAAGTCCCCGAGGACGAGGGCGGGGAGGGAACCGAGGGCGACGACGACGTCTCCCAGCTCCGTTAGGGAGTTCTGGAACTCGGCGAGAGTTCGGTTCGGGGAGAAATAAACGCCTACCACAGCGATCTCTCCGAACCGTGCTGCGACGATCCCATGCCCTCTCTTGACGCGATCGAGGGGCGGGGTACCGGCGGCGGCCGACGAAACGAGGGTCACCGAGCCGTCCAAGTCCGCCACCCAGTCGTTCCTGGGCAGGACAAAATACGGCTCGGCGACCACGGCGACGTTGATCAACCACTGCGCCATGCTCTGGAGCAAAAGTTCCTGAGCAGCGGCGCAGTGGTTGATGTTCGCCTGGAGGAAGCGCAATGGGGCCATTAATCGGGATCCATTGCAGCCTCCTCCAGGGCCCCTCGCGGGGGTTCAGCCACGACGGCGACGGCGGTGGCAGTAGCGACGGCGGCGGCGGCGGCGGCGGTGGCGGTGACGACGGCGGCAGAGGGCCTACCTCTGCGCCTGGCTTTGGTGGGTGGGGCGCAGGACTTGCCCCCAGCCCGGTGATCGACCGGCTTGCCAACCGCCTCACATGCGAAGCAGTGAGGCGGGGCGGAGCACGAGCCGGCCTTGTGACCGGGCTGACCGCAGCGGAAGCACCTATCGCTGCGGTCTACCTCCGAGGTGCACACGCATGCCGCATGGTTGCCCACTTGGCAGCGGAAGCACCTCAGGGGTCTGGGGTCCAGGACTTTCACCTGCGCAGACACCCAACCAACCAGGAGCCTTCGGCCCTCCTGGATCTTTTTGGCCGCCGGGACGGGGCAGCTAACCGTAATGGTTTGCCCCCCCGTGAAGCCAGGACGCAGGGCGCCCGCCCTCACCTGATCGGGAGGGCACCCCCCAGTCCTGGCTACGGCGGCCACCACTTCCTCGGCCGTCACGGAGTCATCCAGACCCAATATGCGCATGTCTGCGCGCTTGGTGGGTCTGGAGACTCGGGCCTCCTCCGCATTTAAGGACGCTCTGAGCCGTTCGGCCAGAGCGTCAGCGGTAGGGCCACTGTCCGCGCCGGGGATCTCTCACATCCGAGCCCCCGTCGCAGTGACCCGGTGACGGAGGCCACCGGTGATGCCGAGCTCCGTGATGTCTATCACCTGCCGCGCCTTCGCGAGCACGTCGCGGTACGACACGCCCCTCTTCACCGCGTCCGGCTGCAGTGTGATCACCACAGCCGCGGTCTTGGGGGCGCGCAATCGCGCCGCGGCGTCTCGCCGCCGCCGTCTTTCCCTACGCCGCGAGGACCTGGCTGCGCCAGCAGCCTTCTTCTTCTCCCCGGCCACTTGCCAGTTGGCGCCGGCTGGAGGAGTCTTTGGAGGAGGCTGCTGGGACGGCTGGTTCCCGGCCTGGGCCTTCTTCTTTTTGGCCGCCTGCTTCGGCCCCGCAGGTGTCGGGGTCGGAGGCGGCTTTGATGGGCCCGATTTCGGCTTGGCCGGGGCCGTTTTTGCCCTCGCAGTGGCCGCCGTCACTGGTGCCGTCCGCACCGTGGCCGTCTTCGCCTGAGGCGGCCTCGTCGTCGTCTGGGGAGGCTTGGACGCGGCCGCAGCCGCGTACGAAGTCGCCGCCAGCGGGGGTCGCAGCACGCGGCTCTCCAATACGGAGAACCGCTGCTGGAAGGCGGCCAGCTCCTGTCGCACCAGGTCGAGAACCGAGTCCTCCGCTGGTGTGGGCCGGCCTTTCTCCTTTTGGCCCCGTGGCGGCGCATTCCGCTGGCCGGCTCCCCGGATTGCGGCCAGGTCCGCCTTGAGGGCGGCGTTCTCCCTCTGAAGAGCGTCTATGGCGGCAGTCAGGCGGGTGACCTCCGGCCGCAGATCGGACATGTCGTCCCTTGCAGCCGGAGCCCCGCCGTAAGTCCGCGCGGCCGCCTTGATGGAGGCCATGGCTTCGCCGATCGCGTCCTCCTTACTCTTCCGGTTGCGCTTCCGCGAGATGGTACGGATGGCAGCCGCCACGGCCTCTTCTAGTTTGGCCTCGCTCGGGGCCAGACCAGTGTTGGGCTCTCCAGAGGGAGGCCCCCTCCCCGAGGTCTTGCCTCGGCCTTTACCCCGCACACTAGTGGGGATCTTACGGGCCGAGACAAGCCCCTCCTCCGACGACGACTCATCGTCGCGGGGGCGCTTGAGGAACTCCTTCCTCCTGTCGGCGCCCCCCTCGTCGCTCCTCACTGCGCTTCCAGAGATCAAACTCTGGAAGCTCTCGGCGTCCGATGCCGAGTCGGTCTCCGACCCGAGCACCAGCGCCCCCTTCCTCCTCGGAGCGGCGCTCTGCGCTCGCTCAATGTTCGGTGCCGGTGAGGTGAACGTGCTGGACAAGTCCAGCGACTCCACCTCACGGGCACGTGAGCCTCCCTGGCTCGATGCGGCGACTGCCGGAAATCTGGGAAAAAAGTTGTTGCTGTCCCCCCCAGAGTACGGTGGGACTGACCGGACGTGTCCGGTGCGGGACTCCCCAGCTACGGAGCAGCTGGGACCCGCCTGGGTATCTTTAACAAAAACCTTATCTGCCATTTATTTTTTACTTTTTTAGAGAGGTGAGTTCCTCTATCCCTACACCCCATTTCCCTCCCCTAGTTCACTTCACGGTTACGTCTAAAGATTAGACGCATACCGGAAGTGAACCTTTCCTCCCCCTTGGCCCGATCTCTGAGACCGGGCCCCGCGCCGCCTAGAAGCTCGAGCTAGCTGCTCGATCCTCCAGGCGGCGCGCATTTCCCCCGGTGTGTCCCTCTTAGTCTGGTTTCTCCCTCTGGGCCCGTCCGGCATGAGTGCCTCTACCGGCATGGCCCCAGAGATCATCGAAACACGCAAGCCCCACCACGACGACAACGTGGGGACACAGTTGGTGGGGAGTTACTTTGGGCTAACGTTAAATTTAACCCCGATATTGAAGCATTCCTCATTGGCGCTCCGCTCCTATTGGCCTTAGCGTAATGATATATAATATTTTTTCAATTCGAACCAGTAGTTCCTGAGATTATCGCGTTCAACCAAACAAACAAACTGTTCAGCCTTATATTATTAGTATAGATAGCTGTTGCCCGCGAATTCGTCCGCGTTTCCGTCGTTTTTTCGTAAAAAAAGTAGCCTATGTCCTTCCTCACGGTTCAGTGATTTTGATGTAACAGACAGATTAACTTTCGTAATTTAATAGGGAAATATAATATGTCAATCTATAATACTGTTGAAAAATATCGCAATGCGGAACCGCACAATATTATTGTTAATAGCTGTGCCTGTGACTCCGTCAGCGTGTAACTCCTTGTGTGTTATTAAGTTAATGTATTGGTAATATTGTTTAGATCACGTTCACATGAGGCTTAAGTAACCTATAGAACGAAAATACTTCAGGGCAAAGCTTCCGGATAAACTATGTTGAAAGTTGACCCGTCCGGCACGTGAACATAAAGATTTCTAGAACTGCTAACCCGGGAAAAAGCGACGTACAACTGACCATGCGAGAAACAACTGACACCGAGATCTACTCCAGCAACACGAAAAGTCTGCCCTTGAACCTTATTAATTGTCATTGCATAACACACCGATACTGGGAATTGCGTTCTTTTAAATTCGAATGGAATATTGTTTGGTATTATGGGAATTCTGGGAATAAAGACGGTTTCTCCTGCACCGCAACCTGTTAAAATTTGAGCCTCGATTATATTTTGTTGCAACTGGGTGAAAATAAAACTAATATAAAAAAAGTGAACGTAAATTAGCCAAAACTTACCTATCGGTATACTAAAATAACTAATACCTATTTTATAAAATAACAACAAAAGGAATCTAAAAATAAATTATCAACGACTAAAAGTCACGCTGATAAGCACGGTTTGTTAATATCAATTAAGTATTGTCTGTCAATAAGGTCGAACGCTCTGAACGTCTATTCGGATCAACAGGCAATAATTGTATGAAGCTCGCACTTTTTTTTTTAGGTAGGGCCTCTCGTAGTTCAGCACACTAAGGCTGGTCAGTACTCAACCGCGAAGCTCGCGCTCGGACGCGCCGCCTTTTTAGGGTTCCGTAGCCGAATGGCAAAACACGGAACCAAAGCAAATATAACTTTGTAACTCATACAAACACTATGAAAAACAAAGTTATCTAGCGTAGTTGTAAAAATGTAAATAAGCTGGTTTCTAGAAAATTTTAAAGTTTTTAGGAACCCTTCATGGGCGAGTCTGGCTCGCACTTGGCCAATCGAGACGCGTCGAGCGCGGCGACCGATTCTCAAAAATAATCTTTATAGGTAGCATGATTCAGTATTCACGCGCGATGGCTTATTATTAGCGTATTTCATGTATAACTTTGGTGTTTCTATACCGATTTATATATGATTCTTTTTTATGGAATAGTTAATAATGTTAACTTTTTCAATTAGGGGTGACTGAGAGTGTTATAAACGTAAGAGTAGACAAATATTATAATCAGAAAGCTTCGAACTGCTAAGCTATCGGGAGTTACACGTGTTATTGTGAGTCAACCATAAAAGATAGACATATGCTGTCGTGGGATATTTTTTATATAATTTTAAGGAGAACATTTCCGTCATAAATGATTTCTGTGTAGCTTTAACCACTAAGGTAGCACACGCGACGGAAGCTTAAAAAATGGAGTAACTTCTCCCGTTTTCCCAACATTTCCCTTCACTGCTCTGCTCCTATTGATTGTAGCGTGATGAAAAGTAAACTATAACCAGCTCAGGAGTATGAGAAATAATTGTATCAAGTTTCGTTAAAATCCGTCGAGTAGTTTTTGTTTCTATAACGGTTATACAGACAGACAGACAGACAGACAGACAGACAAAAATTTTACTGATTGCATTTTTGGCATCAGTATCGATCCCTAATCACCCCCTGATAGTTATTTTGGAAATATATTTCATGTACAGAATTGACCTCTCTACAGATTTATTATAAGTATAGATATACTTTATTGTACACCTTACAATATTTCTATATGTTTAGTCCAACGTGAAACCGAACGCACCCTTTGGTTGGCAACATTCTATTGTCTATAACTTTTTTCTCTTTGACGTTTCCGTTCTTCTTGCAAAACTAACCTCCGGTTGGAAGATTGAGTTTTAGTCATTATAATTGGAAATCATCTTGGATCTCACGTGAGATTAACATATTAATTGTGTTCAGTGCTTGATTAAACTTTGTATTCTCGGATTATCAAGAATCCACTGATATTTCGTGAAACATATCGCCTTATTGTGTCTACCACGCGTAGCGCGCGTTTGTTGGGAACGAGTTAAGCTGTGATTGCTGTTGTGACCGCTACCTGGATATCGGCGCCTTGGGAACGTTCATCCACACTTGTCTTTCACCACACGTTACAATTACTCACCCTCATATTACATACAAACCACACTTGGAGCGTGACCTTGGAAGGTCGAAGTTGGCGTCCCCAGCATTCAGGTTAGTGGTACATTTTGTTTATCGAAATAAGGCCTAAGAGCCTACCACAACGTAGGGCTCCGCGTAATCGCGGACAGTTCGACATACCAGTTACCGTTGGCTGGACTTGGGGTCGAACAAACTGGTAGCAGAAGCGCGGTTCTTATAATATAAGATCCACTGGTTTAATTGGAAGTTTTGACTATTGTTGAAAGTAGCTTTGGTTCAATTACTTAACATAGCTTGTAACTCGATAAGTTCTGAATATTGCTTTGTCAGCCGGGCTCAAATAGTACTTGTAGTTGTACTGTAATTTGTAGTGCTAGCCCCTTAGTATTGCACAGACAAGTGGGATTTGTTTGTGAAATTAGGAATTATTGGTTGTATTTTGACATAATTTGGTATATTGTTGTAAAAGCTGTTTGGTATATTCATTTGATTAATAATTGAATGTCACTAGTCTGAAGTTAAAGGTTTATCTAAACAATAATCACATAGTCTAACATAATAAGACTTGAATTGTGTGTATTGGTTATTGTTTATAGTGTGATTATTGGATTGTGTTATTGGAGGTTGTCCGAGCAATATTACACATCCTATTGTTGTATTTATTTGAGGTTGATCCAGCATTGTATTATACATTCAATTGTTGTTTCTTTGTAACTAGCCATCCTTAGCAGGCTAGATTCATATTTGGAATAAGTACAGGGTCGGATTTGAACTTTAAATAATTGAATTTGAATTTTTATTTTGTTGAAATTATTTGGTCAGCTAACAAGTCATATTTGTTTGTTTGTTTGTTATTTTAGCCTGTTGTATTAATATTTGATTGTTGCAATGGCCTCATTAAAGGCAGTTAGGGAGTCTGCTGCCGTATTGGTCTCACAGTTGAGATGGTTCGCATCGGCGGTAGCAACGGTTGAGCGTCCGGACTTGGAGGAGCTCACCCTTGCTCGGAACAAGCAAGTGGATGAGAGGATCAAGTCAGCTGATGCTGCGCTCACACGCTTCAATGAGTACATCATGGACGTGGATTTGGCGGTGATGGACCAGGCAGCCCGCGATAAGGTTTTGGGTGACTATGACCAGATTGTCAACCTGGGGGATGTCATAGGTCAACGAGCTCGGGAAATTTTGAGGAGCCGGATGCCTGAGGAGGCCAAGCCTCAGACCTCCGTTGTCAAGGGCCCTGAACTGTTGAGTAGGCTGCCCACCCTGGAGCTGCCACATTTTGACGGTCGCTTGGACCACTGGCTGGGCTTCATTAATCTCTTTGAGAGTCTTGTGGATGCACGCTCGGACCTCGGACCTGCCCAAAAGTTGGCCTACTTGTTGTCCGTTTTGGAGGGCGAAGCCAGAGCCTTGGTGCAACACTTGCCGGTGACGGACTCTTCTTACCCTACCGCTCTGGAGCTTCTCTCCAGACGGTATCAGAATAAGCGCTGTCTGGCTGATGTGCACATCGACCAGATTTTGGGGCTACCGGCCATCGCCAGCATGTCGGCGTTGCGCACTGACCTGCTGAACCCGTTGGTATCAGCGACCCACGCCTTGCGACGCTTGCAGTTACCGGTGGACCATTGGTCCTACCTGTTGGTGCACATAGTGCTGCGGTTGCTCCCGGCAGAGTTGAGGTCCCGCTTTGAGCAGAGATATGGTGGGGACAGTGCCACCCATCTTCCCCCCTTTGACGACCTCCTCAAATTCTTGGAGGACGAGTGTCGGTTTTTGGACAACACTCTTGGCGCCACGGGGTCACGCCCGCCACCTTCTCGGCCTAGAGACCAGGGACGGACTAGGGCTCGGGGGCCTGTTGAGGTTCGGCCCGCCCCCCGTTTTGCTGGAGCCCGGAGTTCTCACGATTGCCACTTTTGCAAGTCCACGGGACATGTCATGGCACGTTGCTCGGCTTTTTTGAACTTACACGTAAGTGCCCGCCGCCGTATTGCCAACGCACGCCGTTTGTGCTTCTCGTGTTTGGGAGCCCACTTCCATCGGGACTGCCCCGACCCCCGTCCGTGTAGAATTTGCACGGGATCCCACCTGGAGATTTTGTGCGCCAACGCGAACCGCTCCAGCAGACCTTCTTCTGAGGAGGGTTCGCGCAGGGGGGGGTATTCCGGAGATGAGCACCGGGCTGAGGCCCGCAATTCTGCACGCCGCTCTCCACCCCCCGCGCAAGTTGTACAGGAGCCCCGCGATCGAGATTTGGTCTCCCCTTGTCAGGGAGAACGCGCGTTGGCTGCTAGGCAGCAGTGGCCGGACCAGCACCGCCACCTCTCCCCTCCGTTGGCGGAACGTCCCCGATTGGAGTCACGTCCTCCGCCATTCAGGCATCCGGTAGGATATGCCCTTCCAGCGATGGCGAGCGGCTTGGGACACCGCGCGGACGAACCATTCCAACCTTATCCTCGTCGTGGAAGAGGACAGCCTGGATGCGGCGATCGGTCGCCGCCCAGGCACCGCTAGGAAATTGCCGCCCGCCCCGCTAAAGAACCCCCCCCGATCGAGTCGATTTTGTTGCCAACGGCCTCGGTCAGGGTCTGGGGACCCTTTGGTGACTCGATTGTGGTCCGTGCCCTTTTGGACACGGGAGCCCAGGGTTCCCTTTTGTCGTCTTGGTTAGCGGGACAGGTTGGTCTGAAGGTGAACGACTTTTCAGGCAAAATTCAGGGAATTGGCGAAGCGGCTGTCACCACTGTTGAGGGAGAGACCTGGTTTGAAATCACCCCTGTGAGTTGTCCGTACCCTAAAATTGGTGCTCCTGCCCTTGTGATGCCGACTATATTGGGTAGCCATCCCGATTGTCAGTTGCCTTTGGATGTTCTACGGTTGACGTCAGGTCTGGATTTGGCTGACACCCGGTTTGATTCCCCTTGTACGGTGCATTTGTTGTTGGGTTCCGATGTTTTGGGGAAAATATTGTTGGGAAATATGACGGTCTTGCAGCCGGAGACCCCATGGTGCCACCCGAGAGGTCTGGTGGCGGTCTCAACCATCTTCGGCTTTGCGATTATGGGCCCAATGTTGAACGTGCCCCCTCCACCTGAACCTGTCCTTGCGTTGGTGTCCGGCTCAGCCCTCTCTGACGCCGTTCAGAGGTTTTGGGAGGTTGAGGAGCCCCCTCAGGTGGCCCGCTTGAATCCGGAACACGAAGAGTGCGAGTTGTTCTATCAGAACAACACTGGTCGACTCCGCTCCGGTCGGCTTGAGACCCGGCTGCCTTTTGTTGCGGTGCGACCACCTCTTGGCCAATCCAGACCTACGGCTGAGAAAAGATTGTTGGCAATGGAGCGCCGCATGGCCAGGGACCCGGTGCTGCGGCAAAAATATGTAGAGTTTATGCGTGAGTATGCAGACTTGGGACACATGTCGGTGTCAGATTTGGATTGGCGTTCAGTAGAGCATTTCTTCTTGCCACATCACGCGGTCCTCAAGCCATCCACTGGTAAGCTGCGCACAGTGTTTGATGGGTCTGCGCGGACTTCTTCCGGCGTCTCCTTGAATGATTGCCTGCATTCCGGCCCCAAATTGTTGAGGGATCTTTGTGACGTCATCACGTCTTTTCGTCGTCATCAAGTAGTCTTTGTGGCCGACATCAAAATGATGTTCCGGCAAACGGTCATTCACCGGGATGACAGACGTTATCAGTTGATCCTGTGGCGGGAACATCCCCAGGATCCCATGATTGTGTATGAGCTCAACACGAATACTTACGGCCTTCGGTCAAGCCCCTTTGTTGCTATTCGTTCGCTTTGGGAGCTTGCGGACCGGGAGCGTTTGAGGTTCCCTCGTGCATCCGCCATCTTGAAAACGGACCTGTACGTCGACGATGTCTGTACTGGAGCTCCTACGGTGGAGGAAGCTATCCTGTTGCGTGACGAGTTGGTCCAGATTCTGGCTTCCGCTGGCTATGAGTTGCGTAAATGGGTGTCCAACTCGCCAGCGCTATTGGAAGGTGTGTTGGAGGATCATAAGCAGGATCCTCATTTGTTTGAAAACGTTGACAACCCCGCCATGATGGCCGTCCTCGGCGTTCAGTACCGACCAGTTCAAGACACCTTTACGTATGATGTCGACTTGGAGTCTCCTCATACTTGGACTAAAAGATTGGTGTTGTCTACTGTAGCAAGGACCTTTGACCCTAATGGTTGGATCTGCCCGGTATTGTTCTGGGCGAAATGCTTCCTTCAGCGCCTTTGGACCGCTGAACTTGGTTGGGACGAGCCACTTCGGGAAACTCTGTTGGAAGACTGGCTCCAATTTGTATCCGTGCTCCCTGTGGTCAACAAGGTCGCGCTGCCACGCGCCATCCTCCCCCCTGGGGCTTATGCTGCCACCCTTCATGGGTTTTGTGACGCGTCCTCTCACGGTTATGCCGCCGTTGTTTATCTGCGCACCGTCAATGCTACGGGCCAGGTGAAGTTGTCGCTGGTCATGGCCAAGAGCAAAGTGGCCCCCCTCCGGACGGCATTGACCATCCCTAAGTTGGAGTTGTCAGGGGCGGTGCTTCTTGCGCGTCTCCTAAATCACGTTGCGCACACCTTGGGTGGAACCGTTGACATTCGGGCTTCTTACGCCTGGACGGACAGTCAAATTGTTTTGTGTTGGTTAAAGACGTCCGTCCACTCTTTGGAGGTCTTTGTTGCGAACCGAGTGTCGCAGATTCAGGGCTCTGAAACGCCTTTGATTTGGAGACACGTGCCTGGTGACCTGAACCCGGGCGACGTGGCCTCACGCGGGTGCATGGCCCCCCACTTGATTGCTCACCCCCTCTGGTGGGGGCCGGACTGGCTGACTCGCCTCGAGGACGATTGGCCTCGAACGCCAGTCTTGATGTCGGATCCTTTGCCCGGACTTAAGGTGTTCGCTGTTAGAACGAAGGATCCTCCGTTTGATCCTGACCTTTTGTTGAATCGATACAGCTCCCTCGACAAATTGTTGAACGTCACCTCGTGGATCAGGCGTTTTGGCCATAATTCTAGGAATCCAGGGGACAAGCACCTGTCACCAGTTCTCTCTCCTCAAGAGCGACAGGAGTCACTCCTCCTTTGGGTCCGCTCTGTGCAGGCTGCACACTTTGAGAAGGAGATCGAGGTTCTGAAGTCTGGTAGGGTTAAGTTGTCGGGAGCTGTTAGTAAGCTGAATCCCTTCTTGGATAAGACGGGTCTTTTACGTGTTGGAGGACGGTTGAGGCACTCTAGCCTTCCTTATGGGGCCCGTCACCCCCTTTTGTTGCCCAAGGAGGGCCACTTGGTACAATTGCTGGTGACTGATCGTCACGTTAAAAACTCGCATGCCGGTTGCAATGCGCTGTTGGCTATTCTGCAGCGAGAATTTTGGATTTTGTCGGCTCGTCGTACTATTCGTAGCATTGTCTTCCGCTGTATGCCGTGTTATCGGACTAAGGCCTCCACTATGCAGCCCCTAATGGGAGATTTGCCGGCTGATCGTGTCAATGAGGCGAGGCCCTTTGCTGGCGTCGGAACGGACTTTGCTGGTCCCTTTTCGGTGAAGACGTCCACACTTCGAAATAGTAAAATCGTCAAGGCTTATTTGTGTGTTTTCGTCTGCCTGTCAACCAAGGCAGTACATTTGGAGCTGGTGACCTCCCTTTCGACAGAGGCCTTTGTGGCGACCTTGGACAGATTTGTGTCTCGCCGTGGGTTACCTTCTTTGATTAGGTCTGATTGCGGTACGAATTACAAGGGTACAAGTAACTATTTGAAGGAGGTATACGCCTTCCTTAATGAGAGCCAGGTTGACATTGGTAACAGTTTGGCCCGCCGAGGGGTCACTTGGTTGTTTGACCCGCCAGCCTGCCCCCATTGGGGGGGTATTTTTGAGGCCGCGGTGAAAGCGGCAAAGGGACACTGGCAGAGATTGTTGGGAGACACCGTTCTCACCTTTGAGGAACTAGCTACGGTATTTTGCCGCATTGAAGCTGTGTTGAATTCGCGCCCATTGTGCCCGCTCTCTTCGGACCCGAATGACTTGGAGGCTCTAACACCGGGCCACTTCTTGATTGGACAGCCACTTGTCGCCTTGCCGGAGTACCCTTTTGTTGATGTGAGCCAAAATCGGCTCTCGCGGTTTCAGTTGGTGCAACAGCTCGCTCAGAACTTTTGGAAGCGTTGGAGCTTAGAGTATCTGCACATCCTCCAGCAACGCGTCAAGTGGACGGATAAAACTCATCCGCCCAAGATCGGAGACCTCGTCCTGATTAAGGATGCCAACCTGAAGCCTTTGTATTGGCGCATGGGGCGCATTCTCAATTTGGTGGCTGGCACCGACGGGGTCCCTCGTTTTGCTGAAGTTTTGGTGGACGGATCCATCATAAAGAGAGCGGTCGCAACTTTGTCAAGACTTCCAATTGATTAGCGGACGGGTAGGCCCGTCCGGGGGGGGTAGATGTTTAGTCCAACGTGAAACCGAACGCACCCTTTGGTTGGCAACATTCTATTGTCTATAACTTTTTTCTCTTTGACGTTTCCGTTCTTCTTGCAAAACTAACCTCCGGTTGGAAGATTGAGTTTTAGTCATTATAATTGGAAATCATCTTGGATCTCACGTGAGATTAACATATTAATTGTGTTCAGTGCTTGATTAAACTTTGTATTCTCGGATTATCAAGAATCCACTGATATTTCGTGAAACATATCGCCTTATTGTGTCTACCACGCGTAGCGCGCGTTTGTTGGGAACGAGTTAAGCTGTGATTGCTGTTGTGACCGCTACCTGGATATCGGCGCCTTGGGAACGTTCATCCACACTTGTCTTTCACCACACGTTACAATTACTCACCCTCATATTACATACAAACCACACTTGGAGCGTGACCTTGGAAGGTCGAAGTTGGCGTCCCCAGCATTCAGGTTAGTGGTACATTTTGTTTATCGAAATAAGGCCTAAGAGCCTACCACAACGTAGGGCTCCGCGTAATCGCGGACAGTTCGACATACCAGTTACCGTTGGCTGGACTTGGGGTCGAACACTATAGATACAAAAAAAAATTAAACTAGTGTACAATGGGCGGTCTTATCGCACAGGGCGATCTCTTACAGACAACCTTTGGATGGACAAACTTAAAGGAGACAGATTAAGGGCTGTCAGTGTACAAACATATAATTGAACATAATAATATAAAATACATACAATACCAAAATTATATACTAATAAATATTACATGTATAATTGAGAAAGAAGGGGAAAAGTTATAGGGAGAGGTAATGCTCCTTCACCATTCTTTTGAACGCTGGTAGCGTTTGAGCACGCCTCACTTCTATGGGTAATGCATTCCACAAACGAGCTGCTTGTATGGTAAAAGATTTGTCAAAGAAAGAAGTGGAATGCATACGAATACTCAACTCTAGATTTTCCGATGATCTCAAGGATCTAGAATGTGTGTCACAGAGGAACTGAAAACGTTCCTTAAGATAGAAAGGAGTGAAAGGATTAAATAGCACATTATAAAGTAGAGAAAGTAAGTGAAGATTCCGGCGAAACCTAATAGGAAGCCATTTGAGCTGAGCACGGAAATCAGAAACGTGGTCATATTTGCGCAAGCCAAATATAAACCTGATACAGAGATTTTGAAGACGCTCTAGCTTGTCCAATTGGTTTTGGGTCAAGTCGAGATAGCTGGCATCAGCATAGTCCAGAATAGGGAGAAGGAGAGTTTGTGCAATTGCAATTTTAGTGGAGATGGGAAGAAAATTACGAAGGCGTCTCAAGGAGCCTGCAGACGCAAATACTTTACGACTAACTTCCTGTAATTGTTTAGTCCAAGAAAGGGTGTCGTCAATGTGTATTCCCAGGTTCTTCACAGTGTGACTGAAATGTATGACGGTGTTATTGAAAGAAACCTGGGGAAGTGCCGTCCAGTCAATCCTGGAGATAGTACGAGAACTACCAACAACAATAACCTGAGTCTTAGCAGGGTTGATTTTCAGCCCAAACTCAGCGCTCCAGTCACCAATTCGAGCAAGGTCCATATTAATAGCTTTAATGGCATCAGCTAACTCTACGAGTGGAGCTTGGGTGTAAATTTGGAGATCATCAGCATACAAGTGGTAGAAAGAAGATAGTCGTTGAGTGATAGCATTTATAAAAAGTACGAAAAGTAAAGGAGATAAAACGCCACCCTGTGGCACACCGGCAGAGGTATCACACCAAGAAGAAAAGGAAGGACTCTAATTGTGTAATTGACTTTATTGCATTCTAATTGTGACCGGAATTGTTTATTCGTCGTTGATATTAATTTGTTTTATTACGTTTTGATTAATATTAATTTTATTTTTGCATTCAACTAAATTAACTTTCTCAATCTAATTTAATTTGTCTTTGTTACGAGTCTCAATGACTTCCTTTACTTTTCTAATAATATTTTATTATAACTAAAGTTTATTAAAATGTTGCTATCATTGCTAAATTGTATTGTCGCAGTGAACTTTATATTATGCCAAATCTGTTATCCTGGGCCACCAAGATACAGGTTGTGCCTAGTTTGGGGCCCACGGTTACTTCTATTGTTTTCAGTATATGTGCATACTCTATCTGTATCTCTATTTTTCAATAACTTGTGTATGTCAATAAATAAATAAATAAAAAAAAATAAATTACAAAATATAAAAAAAAAAAATAACAGTGATTCATCATCTCAATATAACAATATAACTTCGATAGAATTATCCAAACGCACAAAGACCAAATTATGCATCCTGACCAACAGTAACTCATATGGCACTCTTGAAGAGGTAGAGCACACATTTGCCCATCAATTTATTTACTGTCGCCATATTTTAACAAACTGTAGTATACAACGATTACTGCAAGATATTGACATCAAACTATTGGAGTATAACATGAATGACTACTGTGTTATCATGTTAGGAGAAGAAGATTTCAAGGGCACAAATAATTACATTGGGTTGGTGAAAACAATAAGGGAATCTTTAGCACATATAACCCACACAAATGTAATATTATGTTGTCCCACATACATTTGCGGGGCTCTAATTCATAATTATAAAATTGAAATATTTAATAACCTATTAAGTCTGGAATTGCAAAATAATAATTATGCTTATTTTTTTTATTCAAACCAAAATCTCACCTTCAATATGTTTTCGAATAAAACAGGTAAAATTAATAAAAATGGAATTAAAAATATTTATGATACTATTTTAGCTAATATAAATATTGACCTACTTAATACCACCACTATTGAACGAACAAACTTGATAAATGTTACTGAACAAGATAATTCATTGATTTTTTTTCGTGAGTAATCCTAATTATTCCCGTAATAGTAAACAAATTGTATTGTCTCGGGAGAACTGTGCAAGCAATATATCATATAAAACACTGACTATCTACCATCAAAATCTATGTGGAATAAATAGCAAGAAGGATGACCTTGAAATATATTTGGGCGAATTGAACAAAGAAATAGATTATATATGTATAAGTGAACATTTTTTAAATCAATCATTAGCAGCCCAGTTTACTTTAATTTATTATAATTTGAGTTCTTATAACACTAGGTTAAATAAAAAACGTGGAGGTACTTTGATCTTGACATTAAATGAAAAGAAAGTTGAAGATCTACAAATCTGTAAACAACTTTATCAAATTAACTGTTTTGAGGTCTGTGGTGTAAAGGATCTGGAGACAAATACTTGTATTATTTGTTGCTACAGAATTCCTGAGAATAATATAGATAGTTTTATGCAGAGACTTGAACAGCTGTTACAACATTTCATTAATAGACCGTGTATAATTTGTGGTGATTTTAATATTAATTTATCAAAAGATGACCAAAAACGACATTCTTTTCTATCACTCTTGACATGTTACACTTTTCGACATTTAATTTACACAGATACATTTCGGCGCAATAATTCAAGTTCGTGTATAGATAATATATTGACTAATATTGATGAGACAATTATTAAAAGTGTAGACACTGACCACAATGGTCTATCTGATGGGCATGCGGGTCTTTTTTGTACATTAACACTGGAAAAAGTGGCTTATAGGAAAGAGCAAAATTATATGTACATTGAAAGAAGATTATATAATGAAGTGAACAAGTCTTGCTTTAGGCAAAAGTTATCACAAGAAAACTGGTGCGCAAGTTCATTTATTGACAAACTCAGTGAATTACATTCTAACACGTTTAATAAAAAGAAAATAAAAATAAATACAAAAAACAGGAACAAATCAAAATGGTTAACTACGGGAATAAGAGTCGCTAGTAGAATGAAACGTTTTCTAAATTTTCTTGACAAAGATAATTGTGACGATTCAATAGTTAATTATCGTAGTAATTACTTTAAGATATACAGAAAAGTAGTACGACATGCGAAACGACTAGTAGTAAGAACGGAAATAAATTAAGTTCAGAATTCTAGTAAAGTTATTTGGAAAACTATAAACAGTAAAAGAAATCTTAAAAAATATGCAAATGCTAATTTGATACTTACAGATAATAATAAAATAGTTCATAATCCTTCAGAAACTGCTAATATTCTATTAAAAAAGTTCTGTTATAATTCTAATTTTACCATGAGTGACGTTAATATAGCAAAAGACTATCTACAAAATCATGGGATAAGAGTAGAGGAGGATATGGTCTTTGAACCTGTTACAGCTAATGAAGTTTTCAAACTAGTTCAGACTATGGATAGTAAAAAGTCTTTTGGCCATGATGAAATTCCCATGACTATCATAAAAGAAAACATTGATGTATTGGCTGGACCTTTGGCTGATTCTATAAACGAATATATAAATAAAGGTGTTTTTCCTGAGCAATTTAAATTAGCTAGAGTACTACCTATACATAAGAAAGGGTCTAAAACAGATCCAGGAAATTATAGGCCTATCTCTTTGTTGCCGGTATGTTCTAAAATATTTAAAAAAATTATGAAAGTGCGGCTTGTATGTCATTTGAATAAACACAAAATTATAACCGACCAACAATTTGGTTATCAAAATAATGTAGGAACTATAGATGCTATTGACACGTTAATCGATGATTTAGTGGGTAAGTTGAATGCTAAACTAAAAGTAGCAGGACTTTTCCTTGACCTAAGTTCTGCATTCGATACAGTGGAACATTGTATTCTTCTGAATAAGTTAGAATTCTATGGCATTAGGGGAAAGGTGTTGAATTTATTCAGATCATATTTCAATAACGATAACATGTGGCCGGAGGGCGTATTTTTCAGGCAGTACTTTGTGTTTAGAACAAAAAGTACGCGAGGCACTGTGAATAATAACGCATAAAAATGGTTCATTCTCAAGCGAAAAATATAAAACAAGAATTTAAGTTTGTAAGCTTCAATTGCAGATCAATAAAACGGTCGATTGACTATGTGAGGGAATTATGTGAGTCATCAGATGTCATAGCGCTGCAGGAGATATGGCTACTCTCGCATGACTTGACGTATCTAAGTAATATTTGTCCCGGTTTTGGTTCTACGGGTGTTTCGGCTACGGAGTCAACAGAGTTATGTCGTGGCCGACCGTATGGGGACGTTGCTCTGCTGTGGAGATCTAGTGCGTTTGACAGTGTATCCGTGATAAAGTGCAATAATGTGAGATTGACGGCAATTAAGGTTGTTGTTGATAGCCGAGATATTCTTATTTTTTCGGTGTATATGCCAGTGTGTAACACTAATAACTTAAGTGAATATATAGAATGTTTGGCTGAAATTAATGCAATTGTGGAATGTAACAGTTTGGCAAATGTGTTTGTGATGGGAGATTTCAACGCGCACCCTGGTGAGTTATTCTGTAACGAATTATTACAGTTTTGTTTAGATTTTAATGTTATTTGTGCTGATATAGACATACTTGGTATAAACTCTAGCACTTATACGTACTTGAGTGACTCGCACGGGTGCGTTAGATGGTTAGACCACTGTTTGGTAACAAGCGTTACTAGAAATACTATTGTAAGGGTGAATGTACTTAATGATGTTTCGTGGTCTGACCATTTTCCCTTACAAATTATTTGTAATTTTAAGGTTTTAGTGCCAAAACATATCAATAAAAGAGTAGTGCAAAATAAAGTAATTTGGGGAATTAGAAGTCCCGAGCAAGTACAACATTACTCTGGCTTATGTCAAAAAGCATTACGTGAGATTGATTTTCCTAGCCAGTTTATTAAATGTAGTGATAGGATATGTAAAAATGCTCATCCTAGATATTTTATTAATTATATGTATGAACAGATTGTGTCTGTTTTACAAACGGCTGCTATTTCAAGTCATAAATCATTTGTAAAAATAAAACATAGGTATCAAACGGGGTGGAACAGACATGTTAAAGAGGCCCATACAAAGGCTCGACTTGGGTATCAAAAGTGGATTTTGCATGGAAAACCTAAATTTGGGGAGGTTTATAATGACATGAAGTTATTGAAACGAAGATTTAAAAGTAAATTGAAGTGGTGTCAAAACAATAAAACGCAGATTAAAATGGATAAGATTGCAACTCTACATAATGAAAAAAAATTTAGTTCTTTTTGGAAGCAAACTAACTCTTTGAATCCCCAGCCGAGCCTTCCCACAAACGTTGATGGTCTATCTCAGAGCAGTGACATAGCGACCATGTTTATGAATCATTTTAAGGTGGCTCCGCTTGGGTCAGATACATCTGTGCGAGGCACTAGGACCCTGTGTGAAGGTGATTTACATGCACGTTTCGTGGCTAAGGAAATAAAAGTTGCATTAAAATGTATGAAGCGAGGTAAGTCACCGGGGCATGATGGTCTGAGTGTTGAGCATTTAAAATTCGCCGGTGTACATTTGACCAGACTGCTCACTATGTTATTCAATTTCTGTATTAATCACTCTTACCTGCCTGAGAATCTTTTGAAAACTGTAGTAGTTCCCATAATTAAAAACAAGACAGGTGATCCATCAGAAAAAAATAATTATAGACCTATCTCACTAGGAACAGTCATTGGCAAAGTGCTGGACAGTCTGCTTGAGAAACAGTTGAAAAAACACGTTCAATTACATGACGCGCAGTTTGGATTTAGAGCCGGTTTGTCTACTGAAAGTGCAATCCTGTGCCTCAAGCAGACTGTGCAGTACTACACTGGCCGGAAGACACCAGTGTATGGCTGCTTTCTGGATCTGTCAAAAGCTTTTGACCTGGTAAACTATGACATTTTGTGGCAGAAATTATCGGATGATACCGAGCTACCTGCAGAGTTCATTAACATATTTCAATATTGGTATAAGAATCAAAAGAATTATGTCAGGCGGGCTGATGCTCATTCTGAGTTTTACAGGCTAGATTGTGGCGTAAGGCAAGGAGGGTTAACTTCACCCAGTCTTTTTAACCTATATATGGATCGGCTGGTTGGTGAGTTGAGCGGCACCATGGTCGGATGCTCTATTGATGGAAGAATGATCAACAACATAAGTTATGCTGATGACATGGTGTTGCTCAGTCCATCAATCTGTGGCTTAAGGAAATTATTGGCCGTCTGTGAGAGTTATGCGGAGGCTCATGGCTTGAGGTATAATGAAACTAAAAGCAAAGTAATCGTTTTTAAAGTGCGCAATAATACTCCATCAAGTATTCCACCCGTAAGGTTACGAGGAACTCCGTTGGAGCTCGTCACTCACATAATATACCTCGGTCATGTGGTCACGGATTGCCTCGTAGACGACCAAGACATAGATAGGGAGCGCAGAGCGTTGGCAGCTAGATGCAATATGCTTGCGCGCAGGTTTGCACGGTGTACTAAAGAGGTAAAACTGACTCTATTCCGAGCCTATTGTCAATCGTTTTACTCGTGCAGCCTGTGGATCAGGTATACGCAAAAGGCCTACAGCGCTCTGCGCGTTCAATATAATAATACGCTGAGAGTTTTGTTGGGGCTACCTCGGTTTTGCAGCGCGTCGGGCATGTTTGCTGAAGCGAGAGTAGATGACTTTTATGCTGTTATGCGCAAGCGATGTGCAAATGCGCTGCAGCGATTCAGGGGTAGCCCCAACAACATTCTAACTACACTGGCGGACAAAATAGATGGGCCATTTGTCAGGCACTGGGCTGGTAGGCATGTGCGCACAGGTGTGCATGTCGCCAATTAAATTGATGTTATGTTTTAATTTATTTTACTAACAATAGGTTAAGTTTTTTACTAACACTCTATGGATCAATGGTCTGAGACAAATAAATAAATAAATAATAGATCGCAGTATGTGGAAATTAAATCAGTTCAAGAAGACGGGAATGAAAAGCAACACAAATCAGATACAGTTATAATAAACAAAGGCGTACCACAGGGATCAGTTCTAGGCCCTGTATTCTTTATAATATTCATTAATGATCTGATAGCTTATATGAAAAGTATTTCAGATGATACGAAACTTGTAATTTTTGCCGATGACACAAGCGCCATTATAGCTAGTGACAATATAGAAAATTTAGAAAAGAAGATTAATTTTATACTATTTGCTCTTGAGAAATGGTTCACTATGAACGATCTAAAACTAAATCTAAAAAAGACGCAATGTTTATTATTTAAATCAACCGTGAGGAACAAAGATACTCTCAAAGTACATTTATTAGGGAATAAAGTAGATATTGTAGACAATGTAAAATTTTTGGGGGTACAAATAGACGCAGTTTTAAATTGGAAGAAGGAATTGGAAGTGGTCACTAACACTATGAGTAGTGCTTGCTATGCTCTCAGGAGTCTTAGAGATGAATTAACCATTGCTCATCTCAGAATGGTATATTTTCAACCGACGACAAAAAGAGGAGGATACAATTCGACGCGTATATATATATATATATTTTTTTTAATGTATGATCATCGAGTACTCGAAGACGGCTGAACCGATTTGGAAAATTCTTATTTTGTTCGAATGGGTATACTTCGAAATTGGTACCATTATCACCAAAGTCAGGATTTGATGATGGAATCCTGGAGAAATCGAGGGAACTCTTCAAATATTATAGGCACACCTATGGCGTTTTGGGTATTTCTTATAGTAACTTGTGCAGTTGCTCTCAAAAAGTACCATTTGGGGAAGTGGAACTGATGATGAAGACCACAGATGGCCGCCGAAACTCTTCAATAATAAGTACTGAGTGGATTGCGATTCGATTACTTGAATATGGATGTTAAGCACTTTATGCTCGTCACAATGCATATGGTAATATAGAGCTGATGGTGAAGTACCAGGAGAACTCCTCAACAATTAACGGCCCAGCATTGGGAAAAGCAATATTTTGTAAAAGGTTATAAGTAGTTGACATTTAGGCTCTTGTAACTAGGTAAATTAAAAATCATCCAACTAAAAAGAGTGAAATAAAAACTTTTTACCAAAAAATTAAACCGACTCCCAAAAACACTGCAAAGTTAAAAATAACTTTAATTTCGGAAGTCGGTGCCAAAAACGAAAAAACAAAACTAAAGACACCGACTACCGAAATTAAAGTTATTTTTCAGTTTGCAGTGTTTTTGGGAGTCGGTTTAATTTTTTGGTAAAAAGTTTTGCACTCATAGAGTCTAGACTGAGATATAGCATAAAGTTCTGGGGCAACAGCTACCAATATAATATTAATGCTGCTTTCGTTATGCAAAAAAGAGCCTTGAGAACTATACTTCGCATTGATCAAACGGAGTCTTGTAGAGATCATTTTAAGAAACTACACATTCTCACAGTACCATGCCTCTATATTCTGGTCCTGCTTAGTCATTTTATGAAAAATATCCATAAGTTTGAGGCAGAGGAACAGAGAGATATTAGAATAAAGACGCGAAGAAAGGATCTACCTAATTTTATACAGCCGAAGCTTAATGTCGTTAAACATGCCTCAAGAGTGCAATCAGTAAATATTTATAATAGACTGCCTGTACAATTTAAAAACATTATGAATCCAAATGAATTCAAAAGAAAATTACAGTCATTATTATTGAAGAAATGTTATAACAGCATAGAAGAATTTTTCAAAGATAATATTGGTTCAAACTAATATGCGATTATATGTATTTTAATGACATTATGTAATATCCGACATTATAATCATGACATTACATCTTAATGAATTTTACTGACATTTGTATCATTGTTATTTTTTATTTATTGAATTTATATTGTATAATTGTTTTGAATTTTGTTATGTTAGATTATTATAATTATTGATATTAAGACTAATAATGTTGGGACCAATGTATTGTGCAGCTAGTGTTTGCTTTATAACGACTATTTTTTTTTTTATATTGTAACATTTATAACCACTGTTCGACACAAATGTTTTGTTGAGAAGAATAAATAAATAAATAAATAAATTATCTCCGTTTCAACGATCCTTTTTTCAGACAAGGACGTTTGAACAAACACGTGTGTTCCTATAAAAATCTCAACAATTCCCCTCGCCTTATTTCCGTCGAGTGTTAGAACGGGAAGGTGCTTACTGAGAGAGAAAAAAGATATTGCTAAGGAAAATGGCAAACCATAAATAAGGGCAAGCGGCACACTTCGCACTTTGGGACCTGGCGGTACTAAAGCACGTAATACGAGTTCAGAAGGCTAGTTTCATTCAATGAGTTAAAACGTACGCACACATAGACACGTTTTTCCACTGGCATGGGGGGACCAGTGCTCGTTTCTGTTCCGATTATACTTTTGCCGCTTTCGCGGTTACAAATTTTCCTTAGTGGGTCTAGGACTCTTGGTCTCTCTGTTTTCTGCATCTTAATATCGTACAATTTTATCGCACTTATCTGTGCCTTTTGCTTATTAACTATCTCTACATACTAGGTTCTTTTTCTGTGCTTACTTCCTACATTAATATCTGCATTTTTATTGTAATTTTTGCTCTATATTCTTATTTGCTACAGCTTTTCCAATTTTATTGCAATGTTTAGTTGCCCTACATACTTATTACTACTGTTTTTCCATTTTTATTGCAATCTATGTTGACCTATTCTTACAATCTATTTTTATAGCTATTTACTTGCTATGCTTATTCTTTACTATGTTTAAATTTTCTATATTTAAACTTAATTCCTAATTACTTACTATACGGTTTTTTACTATCGTATCTGTGTAAACTATACTTATATACTGCATTATTTACTCTGCTGTTTTATTTCTATTTATCACTTTATTAGCCACTTTCTTACAGTAATTGAGGAATATTGGCCTAACATGGTTGTTTCTCATAATCTCTGCTATTTTCTGTTCTATTACATTGCATTCAATTTCCTGCTCTCCATCGTACCTATATTTTGCATAAATTGGGCAGCTTACCAAAACGTGTTTGATACTTTCTGATTCTGCTGGGTCACAAGCGCACGCCGTACTCTCCTTGGTCCTCCTTGGTTATCCTTGGTCACTCCTGCGGTTTGCCCGTCCCCGTATCGCGCGTTCCATTCTTCGAGCGTTTCCTCTCGGATCTGACGCTTTACGTATGATACAGGGCACTTGCTGTAGTTTGGCTTTGTGTTAAGCCGCAGTGCTGCCTCCTTAGCCAACTCGTCTGCTTGTTCATTCCCCTCCATGCCCGCGTGTGCTTTGATTCAATAGAGATTGACTTTTTGGCCTTTCTCTACTAGGGTCTGAATGTGGCCTCTGATTCGGGTAGCAATGAGACGAAGGGAGGTCGCTCGTGTGACCGTCTCCAGAGCTGACCTTGGGTTACTGTATATGCTGGTGACCTCTTCCGTATTTCCTCTGTCCGCCAGCTCGACCGCCTTTATCAACGCCAGCAGTTCTGCCTGATAGACGGTATACTGCGCGACAGCAATACTGCGCTCCAGTTTGAGCTTTTTGTGCTTGGTCTCCACCACTTTATCCCACAAAGATACTGCGGCACCGACCTTGCCCTCTATTTTGCTGCCGTTCATGGAGATTTTCGGCCCGCTTTCCTCGTTCTGCACCGTCTGTTATCAGTCGGAAGTTAAGTCCTTGTTGTGTTGCTGAGTGTGGCGTATTTGTGTACTTGATCGGCATCTCCACGTTTCGGTCTCCTATCACTCTCCGGGATAATCCTTTCTTCACTTCGTAAAGAGAGGCTGCCTCCCTGATCCTTAAATCTAGTGGAACAGCCCGGAGAATGCTAGCGCTGAGATTAGAGACACCGTGCTGTACGCTTTTATTAGTTTTTGGACAAACTCTCGCTGAACTGAGTCAAATTGCTTCCTGGTTCCTAATTTCTCCGCTGCTGGTGCCCATGCGCTAGCTGCGTACATTATGTCGGGCTCTACTGCTGCTATGTAGATGGTCCTAATTATTTCCGGCGAGATCCCCCACTCTACCCTGGCCGCTCTCTTAAATTGTTTGAAAATACTGAGCGCATTACGACAGACGTTCGACACGTGTTGATTAAATGTCAGCTTGCAGTCGATCGTCAGGCCCAGTATTTTGATTTCCTTGGACATAGCATACTGAGCGCTTTACGACAGACGTTCCACACGTGTTGATTAAATGTCAGCTTGCAGTCGATCGTCAGGCCCAGTATTTTGATTTCCTTGGACATAGCGATGGGCTCCCCCCATGCTTAGATGTGGTGTGTCGTGTTTCAACTTCTTTATTACGGTCATCGCTTTTGTTTTTGCGGCGCAAACTTCAACTTATTCTCGACGCCCCACTCCCAAATATTTCTGAGGACCGCATTTGCTTGTCCTTGGACCTCGTGTGCGGTCTCTGCGGAAAAAACCAGGACCTCGTCATCGGCGAAGGCTTGGCAGAAGTGTCCTCACTCCTCTAGTTGTTTCAACAACGGATCCAACAACAAGTTCCAAAATGTTGGGCCCCCTATTGAGCCCTGAACGCATCCTTTTGTTGTTCTCCTCTCGTATTCGAACCCGGCATCGTATTCGCATCTGACGCGTACCTTACGATCCTCTAGGTAATTGCCGATAACTCTCCTTATATTTCTGGGGCACTTTGTTTCAGCGAGTCGAAACTTTATCCCTGGCTACTACGTGCTGTCGAAGGTTCCCTCTATGTCTAATAAGACTATGACTATTAGTTTCTTTTCTTTCAGTCGCGTTCTTGTGTGTCTCATCAGATCATAGAGGGCATCCTCGGTACCACGCTGTGGTGTAAATCCGTGTTTTCGCCTACTTATGTTCCCGCTAGTATGCCATCTGATGCATCGTAACACAATATTTCCCAGATCTTACCGTGTTATATCTTTAGGGATATACTGGTGCCAAATCAAAGTCTCAATAAAATGCGAATTACAATATATTTAAAAGGTTGTTACATGTACAGATGTTCTGAGGCAAGTGAAGGTGACAGATGGTCGATTTAATTATATATACAAAACACAAGCGCCTGTCGTGAAAACTATAGCATCAAGATGCGTTATGATGTCTTGGCGAAACTTTAGAAGGCGTTAAGCCTGAACATACCGAGTACTGGCAGAAGACCAATTGGTCGGTAAGATTTGGGGATGGTGTAGTCTTCCCTTCCCGGTTTCCTTAGGATGACAACCACTGCCTCCTTCCATATGGTGGAGAAACATGCGAGTTTGAGGTATTTGTTCAAGAGCGAGAGAAACAAATTGGGGGCACAGGTGATGGCGACTCTGCAAATATCCGCCGTTAGTCCGTCTTGCCCTGGCGCCTTCTTTGGGTTGAAGCTTTTTGCTGCCCACATGAGTTCGTCCTCGGTAAATGGGGGTCTGATGAGTCATCATCCTCACCCTCATTCAACCTCCTTGCCTTTTCCCTCATTTCTGCGTGGAAAGCATTGTCCTCTTGAGCTTCGTCTGCGGGGTAGAAGATTTCTGATAGGGCTCTGGCCGACTCTCTGCCTTCGAGGGTCCTACCGATTTGGACCAGTGGTATGTCCTCCTGCCTTTTTGTTATTCTGCCTATCACCCGGTAAATCCCTTCCCACATTGTCTCCCTCTCCTGCTTCATACAAAACTGTTTCCAGCTGGTGGTCTCGGTGTTACTCACGAGCTGCTTCTACTCCTCTTTTGCCAGAAGGTAGTCATTGAGAACTCGGTCTCTGCGGTCTTGTGCTGCTTTGCCTATGCGTCTCTTTAGTCTCTTTACTTCCTTCTTCTTCTGGGTGGGTCTTCATAGACACGTATTACGCATAACAATATACGATATGTGTGAAACTTCTGTAATTTTTTGTTTTATGACTTGGGACTAAAGATGTGTTTATGATTATGGATATGAAAAATGGAAGCTTCGTTCTTTTTTGTATGCGTGTTCGGTGCAGGCGGTTCTAGACTATTTTTTTATAAGATTCGCGATTTTCTGCGCGAGAATTTTTTTGTGTGATCTAGAAGTTTTATTTCGTTCACACAAAATATGCTGACGTAAATTCCAGTACTAAAACGTGATAGAAATTGTAGAACATCTGAGTAACCTACTATATAGCTGTTTTTCTTATCATAGTAAAAAAGTAGAAACTAAACTTATACAACGTGTAACGGAAATCCCATATCTATCCAAAAGGACTGAAGACAACACCTGGTATGGAGTCTCTATGCAAAGTTTCAGCTCAAAATAAGTGACTCACAGAATTGACCCCAAATTATTGGTTTCATATGTTTCTTGAATACCAGTAATAACAAACGTGTCACAGCACTATAAGGGTCATCACTTTCCACGTCACTTGCCAATAAAACGACAATTCTCTTCGTTTTTCTTATTTTGAAAAATTCGGTCTCTGGTATCAATGTATTGAAATTTCTAATATGCTCCACACATGTACACATAGGATTAGAAAACCCTTTGCCATATCGTTTATTATCATCCAAAGAAGCCGTGCACTTGGTATGTATATACCCTTTAAATTACACGTTGTATAAAATACGATATTTTTGTGGTAAACAATTTAGTGTGACAAACAGAACAAATAAAGATGGAATAATGTTTGTAACATAACACCTAGAATTTACCAACAGTCACAAAACATGGTGGCCATACAAACTTCTGATACTATTATTTGCACGGAACTTACTTAAAACAACTATGAAACCAATTCGAAAGTCTAAGGCAGCATTCACACGAAATGTAAAGTCAGCAGCTAATAATAAGCATCAACTTTAAATTGTATCTATAGAAAAAAAGCAGCTCCAACAGTTCCTTTTTCTCTGATTGTTCCCTCATTACTGAGGATCTTGATCGCTGGCAAAGACTATATACTCTCCGATCGCTGGCTTTTGCTACTTTGATGATGGTCTTCCATATTCTCGGGTTCTCTTGCTTTTTCTTCCACTAACAACCACCAGTTTATCTTGTCTGTCTGTGAAGATAGACCATTGGCAACGATGTACTGGTCGAGTCAAAGCTCCAGAGCCTTGAACGTCGACGACGAGTTGCAAGTCTATCGGTTTTCTATTGGTTACATTTCGGGGAGTGTGCGATGGAATTACACAATCTAATTCCGCCAAGCCCATTCCATCATTGGACTATAAAACAAACGGCAATGCGCCATCGTTTCATGGTGGATATCTCACCCATACGCACAAAACGTTTTGGGAATACTTTCATTGTGCGTACGGCTAAGGAGTGGAATTCGCTGCCGGAGTCTGTGTTTCCTGATCGCTATAACCTGGGGGTCTTTAAATCAAGAGTGAATAAGTTACTTCTAGACAAGTGTGCTCTATCTTCGACCACATCATCACTTACACATCAGGTGAGATGGCGGTCAAATGCGAACCTATTATCAATTTAAAAAAAAACCTAACATGTTTTCTAAGGTGTGAAATAGATGTAACTGTTTATTACGTCAATCTCATTTTACTGTGACGAAATAAGCAGATAACGTTAGCATTCCTTTTTTAGGGTTCCGTAGCCGAATGACAAAAAACGGAACCCTTATAGTTTCGTCTTGTCTGTCTGTCCGTCAGTCAGTATGTCATAGCCATTTTATTCCGAAACTATTAAGACTATACATGTGAAACTTGGTAAGTAGATTTATTCTGTGAACCGCTTTCCGTATTTAAGAAAAAAAAAAATAAAGGGGAGCCCCCCTTTATTTTAAATATTTTTTATTTTATTTTTTCCCATACATGAACTGAAACTAAAAATAATTTTTTTTCGTGAAACCTATGCGTGTTTGACATCTATAGACAGGTCTTTAAAAATGACATTGAGGTTTCTAAAACCACTTTTTCATAAAGTTAATTGTTGAAAAGACATACGCTTCCAAAGTGGTAAAATGTATGTCCCCTCCCCCTCTAACTTCTATATTAATGAAGTGAAAAATAAAAAAAAATATGCTGTAGATCTTAATGTAAACTTTCAATCAAAAGTGGTCTGAACGAGATCGGGTCAGCAGATTTTGAGATACAGCATATTTTCTAAAACCACAAATATAACTTTGTAATTCATACAAACACTATGGAAAACAAAGTTATTTGGCGTATTTACTACGGAACCCTTCATGGGCGAGTCTGAGTCGCACTTGGCCAAATTTTATTTAACCTCTCAAGGACCGCCATTATTTACGTCAACCATCCGTCAAGCACCGAGGGCGGGCTCTTCAACGGCGGGTCACAAACGATTTTAAGACTTATCTTTACTACAAATACAGTTTTAAATCGGTCGGGGTTTGGTGGCACTTTGTGCCAGAGGGGCTCAACTAATACTTGATTACTGGCACGATTTTTTCTTCTATTCAATACATTAATGTTGTTAATTATTGAATAGAAGAATGCCTAGAATCCTCCTCTTCAGTCGTGTATTCATGACACAATGGGCGATGGTGCCTTAGATAATGTAGTGCTCGTGATGCGCCTCCATTTCTTGCGGTCTTCAGCGTCTCAAGAGTCTTGTTCCTATGTAGTTAGGTAGAACGTTTCTGTTGTAGCTTTTATAAGATCTGTCAAACGCGTAGGTGCTCGACCACGTCACCGCTTGCCTTCTACTTGCCCCTAAACAACAAGTCGCTACATGGAGGTCTCACTTTGAACAATGTGTCCGAAGTATTATAGGATTGGCAATAGCACAGTTGACGATATTTATTGGCCTTCATTCCTAAAACATGCTACACGTCATCATCATCTGCGTAGCCTGTTCCCTGTGTTGGTCAGCATCCAGTCTAACCGGATGCAGCTGATTGTTAGTGTTACATGGAGCGTCTGCCTATCTGACCTCCACAACCCAGTAACTGGGTAACACGATACTCTTCGGCTAGACCAGCGTCAGATTAACTGGCTTCTGAGTAACTGTAACGACTGTCAAAGATGTCGAAATGAAAGCCGGGACCAGTAGCCTTCGAAACTCCGAACTACTACTGAATTTTTTTTACAGAAATACCCAGTAGCAGTTTGTGCCCGACCCGAGAATCGAACCTGAGACTTCGTGCTTCACAGTCGCGGAATATGGTACACATATGCACGGGAAATGTATCATTTATCACGTACAATTTTCCGTGCACCCTGTTATGGCATTGATCCACCACAAACTACGTTCAACCAAAATTTACGACGTAAATCAAATCATGCTTACCGAATTGCAAACAGTTTAGATATACATTACATGCTATCAATCATTAATAATTGCAAACTCATTTGGATTATGTACGTTTCATGAATTATACTAAATTCTATACTGAGGCTTTGGCTAAATTCTATACTGAGTTAGATAACATTATTAAACAAGATACTCCTCTGGCCCGAATTAGATCAGTTAGCTATCCCATATGATTCTCTCGCACTCTCATAGCTATCTCTAAGAAGAAACATAATGCATGGATTAAGTGGAAGAAATATAATAACATTTCTGATTATGAATTATTTTCAAACTATAAAAAACAGTTTAAGGATACATGTCTTAAGTGTTTCAGTTAGTATATCAGTTCTGTAGAGGACAATCTAAGTAAAAACATAAAACACTTCTGGACCTATATTTCAAATCGAAAAGTTAAACCTGGGATCCCTTCCAAGCTTCAATATAAAAATGCTGAAACAAATGATCCAGATATGGTGTGCAATATGTTCTCCGACTTCTTTTACTCGGTATATGAACCCACATCTCCTTCGTTGCCTCATTGGAAGCCTCCGCTGGACAACAATGCACTACATGACGTCTCTATTTGTGAACTTTCTTTTAGTAAAGAGAACATATTGAAGGAGCTAAAGTCCTTGGATCCTGCAAAAGGCCCTGAACCTGACGGACTTTCGCCTTACGTCCTTAAGAATACTACAACCTCCATCTGTGAGCCTCTATTTATTATTTATAATAAATGTATATCTGAGGGAGTTGTACCTGAACTGTGGAAGCATGCGTATATTGTGCCCGTTCACAAAAGTGGATCTAAACGCAACGTTGAACACTATCGTCCCATTTCCCTCTTGTCTACCTTGTCGAAACTCTTTGAAAGGTTAGTCCATAACGGAATTTATCCTGTACTCCACAACATCATAATTCAACAACAGCACAGTTTTGTGAAACGGCGGTCGACAAACACTAACTTATTATTATTTTCTAGCTTTTTGTTTGATTGTGTTGACAGCCGTGTGCAAGTGGATGCAGTGTACACGGACTTTTGTAAGGCTTTCGACAAGGTTGACCATGAACTATTACTAAGTAAAGTAGCGTTCAACGGAATCCGTGGTAATCTTCTGAGGTGGTTTACTTCCTATATTACTAATCGCAGTCAAAGGGTTGTAATCAATGGTCACCAATCTAACATCGCACAGGTGACATCTGGTGTGCCTCAGGGCTCTATACTTGGTCCTCTTTTGTTTATTTTATATATCAATGACATCAGCCAATGCTTTCGCAATACCAAGTTTTTATTATATACTGATGACCTCAAGATTTGTAGAGCCATACGACAAACAAATGACTGCCTTCTGCTGCAACAAGATTTGGACCGACTATCCTATTACTGCCAAATAAATAAGTTGCAACTAAGTTTACCCAAATGTAACTTTTTAAGCTTTACCAAAAATAAAACAAAAATTAACTAGACATACACTTTGTGCAATGACCCCCTACTTAAAGTGGAATTCATTCATGATCTCGGTGTTATCCTTGATTCTAAACTTTGCTTAGACCTACACATAGGAAGGATTGTTAATAAAGCATATCATTTATATGGATTTGTAATGCGATCAACAGTCGACTTTAAAAAGCCCTCTTCCTATATGTGCTTGTACAAGTCTCTAGTACGCTCTCAACTGGAGTATGCCGTGTCCGTCTGGAGTCCATACTATAAAAAAACTTTTTACCAAAAAATTAAACCGACTCCCAAAAAACACTGCAAAGTGAAAAATAACTTTAATTTCGGTAGTCGGTGTCTTTAGTTTTGTATTTTCGTTTTTGGCACCGACTTCCGAAATTAAAGTTATTTTTCACTTTGCAGTGTTTTTTGGGAGTCGGTTTAATTTTTTGGTAAAAAGTTTTTTTTTCACTCTTTTTAGTTGGTTGATTCTTAATTTACCTACTTACAAGAGCCTAAATGTCAACTACTTATAACATTTTACAAAATATTGCTTTTCCTAATGCTGGGCCGTTAATTTTTGAAGAGTTCTCCTGGTACTTCACCATCAGCTATACATCACCATATGCATTGTGACGAGCATAAAGTGCCTAATATCCATATTCAAGTAATCGAATCGCAATCCACGAAATACTTATTATTGAGTAGTTTCGGCGACCATCTGTTGTCTTCATCATCAGTTCCACTTCCCGAAATGGTACTTTTTGAGAGCAACTGCACAAGTTACTATAAGGAATACCCAAAACGCCATAGGTGTGCCTATAACATTTGAAGAGTTCCCTCGATTTCTCCAGGATCCCATCATCAGATCCTGACTTGGTGACAAATGGTACCAATTTCGAAGTATACCCTATCAAACAAAAAAAGAATTTTCCAAATCGGTTCAGCCGTCTTCGAGTACTCGGTGATATACATTAAAAAAAAATGCCATGATATATATACATACATATATATATATATATATATATATATACGCGTCGAATTGATAACTTCCTCCTTTTTTTGTCGTCGGTTGAAAAGTACGTTGAAATGATCGAGCGTATTCAATATAAATTCCTGCGTGCTATGCATTATAGATGTTATGGATATTATTTGTCATTCCATGATTTGCTTGCAAAGTATAAGCTCACAATACTTGAAAATAGACGTAAGTATTTAGAAGTTATGAATTTATATAATATTGTTAGTAATAAATTCGACAGCATTGAACTTTCCAACATGTTATGCTATGCAGTTCCTAAGACAGTCAACAAGCGAAAGGTACGCGCTGGCACATTATTTTCAGTGGGTACTTGCAAGTCCAATTCTGGCTTGCGTTCGCCTGTTCGCAGAATGGTCGAGTCCTACAATAGGACTTTTGAACATATAGACATTTTTGCATGTTCTCCCTATCGGTTTAAAAGTCTTATACTTAAGGAGCTTTCTTGAATGTTATTCTATATTTTGTAATTTTTTTTTAGTATTATATAAAATTATATACATTATACCATACATATTATATACATATATATCACAGTAAGTTGATTGAATAAGTTAGTATTATTATACTATATAAAGCTAAATTACCACTCACTCACTCACTGACTCATTGACATAATTGTTCTCCCAGATGGTGGATGGGGAGGTGGGTATATTTTGACAGATTCGTAAACAAATAACTCTCAAACCTACGGGAAAAGTGCCAAACCTCCCCTTTTCACCCCTCTCTATCGTATCTCGGAAACTACGAGACCCGTTTTTTTTTTTACGGATTCGTATAGATGAGGCTCGGTAAAGTAAAAACCATTTTTCAAAGTCCCCCCCGCCGCCCCCCTTCTCACCCCCTTTAGGCGGATCTCGGAAATTAAGAGACTTGGTACATTTTTTTTTCAGATTTATTTAGAGGGGCAATGCTTTAGTTGAAATAATTGTGCACCCCCCCCCTATCCCCCCCCATCACCCCCCCTTTTTTTTCTTTTTTAAAGAAAGCACGCGAGGTGCTTGCACCTCGCGCAACACGCAAATACTAGTCCTATATATATAATGCATTTGTAACCCTAGCGATTATTGTTTTCACTGTATCGTATCCAATTATTAATCTGTGAACAGCGTTGTGGGCTGCAATATTGTTTATAGTGTTTTGTGTATTTATTGTCTCTATGTTTTATATTGTGGCTGTTTGTTGTTCCTCTTGAATAAAATAAAAATAAAATAAAAATACTACAATTTGAAAGGGGCTGTAAGCTCCCTGAGGGATTAGTATAGCTTGTGTTACGACGCTGAAGGTTTTTTGTGAGAGGAAGATTCGATTGAAGTATGTTTCAAAGAGAAATTTGTTTGGGTCTTGTTTTGGGTGTTCGTTGAAACAGCAGTTTGAAGTATGAATAGATATATATTTTCAATTTTTCAGATGTCTGAATAATGATTAGACTTTTAAAGCACCTCTTAATAAAATAGCTATTCATCACGATATAAAGTAGCCCTGTTGTTTGGTAAAAGTAGGCCAGCGAAAGGGTGGCGCACTTTTACCTATCCCAGTGAATATTGTCATATTTTCATCGTTTTGAGTTACGGGTTGAAGAGATTGATGTACTGTCTGAAATATTGATGTAGTAATAATTACTAATGACCTTTATTCACGATAAATACACAGATACAGTTCAGAGAACATTTATATAATATAAACATATATGTTTTGCTCATATCAAAGTTTTATATGAAGATATAAGCAAAACACAAATCCAAGCTAATCTGAACAAACAAGATGTCCTAACGTAATCACTCTCGCTTGTTTCAGATGACAATGGAGAGACGAATGGCCGGCGTCATCTACATATTGATCACTTTCGCTCTCGTTAATGACATGACACTAAACGTGTACGCCAGGGACAACAACAAAAGGCGAACCAAAGAGAAGAGCGGAGGATTCCTAAAGAATATTTGCGATATCACCGACCGAGATTCAAAAGTTCACTGCTACTGCGAAAATAGTAGAGAGCCAATGAATGCGACTAAAGCGGAATGTTGGGTGTTCAATGGCGGTATACCGCGCGACGACCTCATCTGGGAGAGTTTTACGTCCCAGCCAATTTTGCAAACTTTGTCATTTAATGTCCGAGTCGACGGCGCTTTAGAATATATCCCCACCAAGACACTGTTCTACTTACAGCATTTGAAGTCCATAAATATCAAGTATGGCAATATCGTTGATTTATATATCGTTGTTTCGCTTTCGCAAACTTAACTAATCTAAAAGAAGTAAGCTTATCTCAAAATCAAATCGAAACTCTACAGCAGTACTCATTTGCTCACCTACCGAACATAACAACTATCAATTTGGGTGAAAACATGATTACAGATATAGATACAGAAGCTTTTTACGATCTGCCGAAACTGCAAAAGTTGGTGTTTACCAAGAATAATATATCCACAATCAAAAACGGCACTTTCCAGCACACATTCAATTTACTGGAATTGGATTTGAATAAGAATAACATTTACTATTTGAACCGATGCACATTCGACGGATTGGCGAATCTGAGGAAATTGGATCTGAGAAAGAACCGAATACAAAATTTGACGGAATTCACATTTGCCGAACTATGGAATCTACAAGAGTTACTGTTGAGTAAGAATGACTTGCGGTATATATCGGAGAGGGCATTCGACGGACTGTCTCAACTGCGAAAGTTATCCCTGGACGACAACAAACTAGCGTCGCTCCCATTGGGCCTGTTTGAAGGAGTGAGGGGTCTGAGCTCCCTGGACTTGCGCTCCAACGAACTGCACGCGTTAACTTTCGATAACATCAAGCCCATATTGGACAACTTGAAATCGCAGAATAGCAACCTACTACTTGAAGGTAATAATAAATACATTATAATAAATAAAACTACCTCATGTCAAGTTTCATGAACTTAAAACACTCGATGATAAGTCTTTACACATTTTGTATGGCATAATGTTTTTATAAATAAATAAATGAATATTAAACGTGTTGAAAGTGAGATGTTAACTTTAACACGTCTGGAAAGTTTGTTCTCGTATGATGCCTACGGGTTTACTTAGTTGAGTCGTTGAAACTGCGAATCCTAGGCTCTTTCCTGAAAGTTTTAGTTTCAATGTCCATTGTGCAGTGGGCTTTTGCCTATTTAACAGTGTGTAAACATCAAAATGATGTTTACTTCTTCTGCTAATGAAGCAATTGTTTCTTTTTACAGAAAACAACTTCGTATGCGACTGCAGATTAAAATGGATGCTTTTATTGCGAAACGAGACAAAAAGTCAAAACACAAAGGAGTCCCTAGATGGCGTAATGTGCAAAATGGATCCTCCCATCGTAAGTTCGGCTTACAACAAAATGCCCGACGCTATGGATAACAAACTGGATTACAATCAAGACATACTCCATGCCGGCCTCACCATCGAAACACTGAACGACATAATGAACATAACGGAAAAGAAGACATTACCAGGCGACCCATCTAAAGACGACATTATTGAAATATCCAAAAAGGGTGGTAAAAGGACTGTAATGAAAATTCCTGCTGAAACCCTTCCGTGCCCAATGGAAGCTATAATAACAACAAAGATACCAGCTTATATAGCAGACTCTGTTATGAAAACTTATCGATTCTACGAAACAAATTCCAGTTATATGAATTCGAGATCTAGTTTTGCCATTGTAGTTTTATGGAGTAATTGTTTTAAATTATTTTTTACCACGGAGTTTTTTACTTAAGTAAGTGACTTATCTAGTCGTTAAAGTAAGTGAGATACAGACTAATAAGCTGGCGATTGATGGCTGCTCACGAGTATAATGACTAATACTTAACTAAGTTCTATATGAGATAATCAAGGGATATTTACGAGTGTGAGATAGTATTGATAGTAACGTAATATATTAAGATGTAACAACATTGATTGTCAGAGAACTAAAGGCGACGCATGATGAAAGTGATGTTATTTTTAAAATACAGGGTTAATCTTTGGAATATGTATCGAATTATAAATTAATTTCGTGACATTATCTAATAAGTTCATTAGTGACAAATCGGGGTGTAAACATTATGTCATAATTTTATATCTCAAAAAGACAAAAATTGTTTCGTCATCATAGAAATAATTATTGACCCGTAGCAATCCAGTAATGAGCTATTAGCTTCCCTATTGTAATAAGGGTGTTTTCCTAAAAAGATGGTCCTAGCAAAGTCGAATTGTCCCACAACCTCAAACATTTTTATTCTTTATATTGAACATGTTAAAGTAAAATGTAATATGATTTAGGTGAATGATTCAAAAGATAAATTTAATTTTAATGTAGAATACTTATGTGTAATTTTTTTTTGTAAATAATTATTGTACAAATGTAAAAATTGTATTAATTGTACGTAGGTAATCTCCGTTACTACTAAATGGATTTAAAACAATTCACTGTTAAAAAGGAAACTACATTATTTCTGAGTAATCGACTACTTTTCACTCAATTTTACTTCAGAAAATTATGTTTGTATAGCACGCCTACCCGCACGGATGATCACTCTGCTAGCAGCTATGGATTTAAATCAATGTTACATACATAGTGCTAATTGTCCCTGGCCTGTTACATATTTTATAATTACTAAGAAGTGTTCGGATGTCGCCGAAAATCAACAATAGTATTAAACTGCAGTATTTTACTTTATGTAATACTTTTATTGTATTTTTGTATATTCATAATCGTATCTTATCTTTTTACACTTTTATTTGTAAAATAAGGTTAAAATAATCTAAAATATTTAATTAATTTATCGCTTTATTACGAGTATTAACGTGAAGAACATGAAATTATTTTGCTGATTATTTATTATTGAGGTAGAGTGACGTAACTCTTTTGTTATTTTTGGAATGATTTTAAGAATATTTTTACGCAAATATGAGCTGTTTTGTTTTAATATGTACCTACTTATTTGTGGTGGATGGATTTCATTGATCTTTTACCCTTTAAACCAGAAATCTTCCCTAAATTTTATGTGAATTTAGGTACCTACGTTAGATAGTTATAAGTAAAGACCGGATTACATGCAACATAAAAAGCTTGAAATATGCATGCAAATATGCATGAAAAATGCTTGAAATATGCACGAAAACTGACAGAATATGCAACATTAAATGACTAAATTTTTTTTTTGTAAATATTATTCCTTCAGATTTAAGTTTATTGTTAGTAAATACTTGTTTTAAGTTTTACTTTATTTTAAGTGTGTATCTTTATAATTTATTGTTTTTAATAAAATAAAAAACTATTAAGTTTTAGATTTTTTTATTACGAAATACATTACAAGATACAGTAACATGTTACATTATTTAATATTTTTGTAAACATTAACAATCAAGTATTGTTCTAAATGTTCAGTGGTAGGATTAGTTCTTCGATCATTCAAAATATTTTTATAGGTCGAAAATGATCGCTCCACATCTACTGAGGTAACTGGGCAGAATTTGAACTTGGGTGCTATGTTAGCGCTTATATTTTCTGGCAATACAAAACAGTTTCGTCGTAAGTAAATGTTTCAGGAAAGTCACTTATCCACGAAGATACACTTTTTTTTCGGGAGGCATTGTACAATTTGACACAAAAACTTTAACTGCAGATCAATGAGCACGCGCGTCAACAATGAAAGCAATAACATGCATAATAGGTGGGAGGAAGGAGTAGTGCGGTAGGGGAGCGCGACGATCATTTGTCTCTTTCATTTTATTATCGTACCAAAACAAAAGACGCGCGGCTACTGAGTGCGCTGTGCTCGAAAAATACTGTAAATTATAGCGATAATATGCATCATCACTAGATCTTAGGAAAAATATGCTATTAGCGCTGAAAATTACTTAAAAATGCATAATTATGCAAATATGCAAATGCATATTATCCGGTCTCTAGTTATAAGAATACGTAACAGCTTTCCTGATATTTAGAAGAAAGTACGATATTTGATGTATATATGTCGGCCAAGTATCCGCAATTCCACGACCAAACGCTTATTTTTTTAAATTTAGCTTTATATAATTTATGGATATGTTGAATTTTAATAAGTTACTATTCACAGAATTAATATATTTGTTAACTTTCCAAACAACATAAGTCACTTTATTCTGAAGCTACAATGCTTAACATAAAACTATTCTTTGTTACATAAACACTGTATTTATACTCAATGCTTATTTACATTAATCTAAATATAACATTATTTTTGTATTTTTAATCGTTTTTTATTGCTCCTGTAAAGTTTGACATTTTATGCTTTGCTCTGCCGTGATGTGATGATGATATGATATGTTGTGACGTACAGGAATACTTTGCATTTTTAAATGGTAACAGAAAATATTGACTATTTCGTATTGTTATGGAATAATTTTAATTTAAATAGCATATTTAGCAGTTCATAATATAATATTGTTTAATACCAGAGTAATTATAAGGCAATTTCATGTAATGACAAAATTATATTTCCTGTTCGTCACAGGGTCACTTTTCCTAAAAAAACACCCTCAAACTTAAACTTAGTAAAGCCTAGACTAGAATATAAAACTGTAGTCTAATAAAAAACTTACAAAATTATTTTGGAAACAGCTGAGCAAAAGATAGCGCTGCTTTGTGTGTCTAAACTGTTGTCTACTCTGACATTATACAGAGGTTTTGTTTGTAAGTTTGTATGTACGGGGTAATCTTCGGAACTAATGATCCAAGTCTAAAAAATATGTCTATATTTTCCAACAATGCAGCTTACTACGTTACTACAGGTGCATTACTGGGGAGTGCTACAGGCTGTCAACTATTTCGAATACCAAACGGACAAAGTGCTAGTGTAAGTATTAAACGACACATTCTAAATGCTTAAGAAATAATAAAGAACCTCAAAAGCTAGTACACGACACCATGGACATGCTTATCTATACTCATATTATAAAGTGGAAAAGTCTGTTTCAAAGTAATGGGTGGATTTGAATGAAATTTGGAATGTAAGTAGGTTGAAGCTTGAGGGAGGTTATAGGCTACTTTCTACCCGACTTGAAAATATGAGGGTTATGGCCCTGCGCAGCGGCTAGTAGGTAATAAATAGGTTTGTGGATCAGTGTGCTTAGGCAAGCATAATATGAACAATTCAATACGATTGAAACGGAGAAGACCTATAAGTCAATTATGTTTCCACTTCCGTACCACTCACTGCGTTTTTTGAAACCGAAGAAGAAGAAATTCTTCACATAATCAATCCATCTTGGATTGATTATGTGAAGAATTATATGAAAAACAGCGGATAATGGCAAAAAGAAAACGAATTGGGCCAACCACAAGTAAAAGGTAAGGGCAGGAAGATAATGGTGTGATTGAAATTTCAGAGTATCAGTAAACAGTTACAAACTTTGTTGCAGTTTATTTCATCCGTGGCTTGCACCATACTTTCACGCACCCCAGCCACCGCGGGAGACGCCCCGGGCATCTGGAATCACGTGCAGATCTCCGGCCAACGTAGGCGCGTGCTTGCGGAGGGCGGGCACCAGGCCCGGGTCGGCGGCGCTGAGTGTTCCGCGCGCGTGATGGATTATTCAAATAATTTCAGTTGGTTTATTACATTAACTCAAGTTTATTTCTTTAATTGAACACAAATTAAAATATCACTGTGATAATTATAACCTTTTTATCATGTGATACACAACATTTAACTATTTATTATCAAAACCTTGTAAACACTATTACGAAACCTATTTATAAGATAGTTTAAACTGTTCTTTCATTGTTGTCTTGTATAACAGCATACTTGAACGTTATTTAAAAAATAACGTTGTTTGTTTACTAATTCTAAGACTAATATGTAATTGAACTAATTAATTTCAACATATTTACTGTATTTTTATATCATTTAATCATAGTTTAATGTTAAAATACAAAGGTTAACAAATCTGTTTTAAAATCGTACGATATGACGTCACTTGTTTACACTGTGTATAAAAGCCGCCACTCAGTCGTTCTAGATTCATTCCCCTGCATTCACTATAGGTGCGTCAGAGTCGGCACTCTCGTCGCTGGTCGGCTCCCGCTGGGCTGCCCCTGTATGGGGGTTTCACCTGGCGGGGTCAGACCGCCGGGGTGTCGTGAGGAAACGACGCCGAAAATACCTAAAGGTCGGCGTAGCGGCGCGCCTATAGTTACACAATAGCAACTAATCACGCGGGTGTACGTTTGCCGTTCACTTTTGAACAGGCGCTTAAACGTACACCCGACCAACTACGCCGAAACCGGCAACACAATGACGGTCCCGTATTTACGGGACACGGCAGGCTCCCGCGGGAGTTGGGCTAAGCTCCGTGACCGCTCGCCGCGCCCCTGACGGGGCGCAGCGACTGCCCAGACGGTCTAGACACAACGCTTCCGACGCTCGCCCGTGACGGTCGTACCGCTCCGCGCTCTCGATCGTTCCGTGCCTGAGTCATCGCTCCGCTTCGCCACGCCCGCCGTGACGTCACTCGTAGTCACCGACTACGACGCCTGGTCCGGATCCGCCTTTTTCGAGGCGGTGAAGGATATCGTGTTTCTCTAACAGAGAATCGTCAAAAACAATTTGGTTTGGCCCCTTCAGGGTAAAACCACAGTTTCGTGGTCCTTGGTTGGAAACCTCACGGTGTCAACAATACCAAGGGGGTACTGACCCGACGCACCCGCTGATCCCCTTCAGGGTGAAGCAGTCAATTGGAGTCGAGTGCTAGGTTTTGGCCTTGGGGGATCTCCTAGTCAAACCTAGTTACTGAGTTCTCTTCACAGCTTACACACCTAGTGTCGGTTGGGTGTATCTACCCCTTCGCACTAGACCCAATAGGGCCCGGTTCGCACATTAAGACTGGCGACCAGTTACAAGCTTAGGGCACACCATTAGGCACACACCTCCCTGCTATCCCCGCAGGGAGCATACTCACCTCCGGGTCATTCCCGCCCGGAGGGGTAGGCAAATAGGGCCCTTCAGGCCACATCAGACGGCAACACAGTTACCGAGTTTGTCTGGGTTTCTCTTCTCGGTAGCGTAGTGTTAGGAGAAACTCCGGGGCAGGGCTCTTTGGGGACCGTCTGCTCGGGGAGCTCACGTTTGACGTGTCTCCTCGAGGCTCATATGTTAGGTTTAGGAGAATAGGATCCCCCCTTTTTCGCCTCCAACATGGAGACCATAGAGACTCTATCCGCTAAGGTAGAGTACCTAACCGATTTTTTTTTTTTATACCCCGGTGTCTCCTCACACGTGCGTGGGGGGCCGCGGGAAACCTAATTCTTCCGCAGCCCCGCACTAGTGCTGGTCGGGTCTGCCCCGGCCTCGCCTCCTGCACGGGGTAGTGAGGTGTTGAACTACCCCGTGCATCGCCTCAGAGGCGCGCGCCGACACCCGCGCGCGCCTGCGACTCGGGTCCATCAAATAGGGGGCGGGGGACTTCCCCAAGTCCCTCGCCCCTGGACCCATTCATGGGGGCTGGAAAAGGGCGTTGTCCGCCCTTCCCCTGCGCCCGGTGCGCCTTCTGCGGCCAGGGAAGGGAGTGGAGATCTCCCTCTCCCTTTCCGCAGTTTCCTTCTGCGACATCACGTCCTCGCAGAAGGACAACACCACGTCCCACGACTCTTCGCTGCCGACCATACTCTGCACTATGGCCGCCAGCGACAAATCGCCTCCTACTTCATTTGTGAGGACACGGCGCTGCTCCTCCTAAGCTACACACTCGGCGAGCGTGTGTTGCGCCGTGTCCTCCCCGCAATGGACGCAGTGGTGGCACCGAGCGTCCGGCTCTCTGTCTATGCGGCACAGGTACTTGCCGAAGCAGCCGTGCCCTGACAGCACCTGTGTCACTCTAAAAGACAGGGAGCCGTGCCTTCTCCCGATCCAGTCGTCGAGTACTGGCCGGATCGCCTCGACGGTAGCGAGGCCGGCGGTAGGGCGCAGAAACCTCTGCCGCCATTCCGCCACCAAGACCTGACGGAGCTCCTCTCGGCGCAGCGCGATCTGCCGCTGCACCGGCCTCGAGCCCCGTGCCCGCTCTTCCTCGCGCCATCGATACAACGACGCGAGTACTTTCGCCTCTAGGTCCCAGGGCGGGGATCCGGCCAGGACGCAAGCCGCCACATAGGAAATCGTGCGGTACCCGCGGACGACTCTGACGGCCATCACCCTCTGCGGTTTGCGCAGAATGGCGAGAGTGCCGGCCGTCATGTCCAGCGCCCACACAGGGGCCGTATACAGGGCCATGGACCGCACGATTCCCACGTACAACCGCCTACAGGCGGCGCTCGGGCCCCCCAAGTTGGGAAGCAACGTTGAAAGCGCGCCCGCTGCGCCCTTCAACTTGGGCACCAGCCGCCGGAAGTGGGGCCTGAATTCCCATCGGCTGTCGAGCACCAATCCCAGATACTTCATGGTGGACTCGACAGCTATCCGGGTCCCGCTGACCACGATGTGTGATCCCGGCGGCGGCGCCCGTCGAGGGCCATGAAACACCATGGCCTCCGACTTGTTTAGGGCCACCTCCAGGCCCAGGCGCCGGATGCGGTTCACCACCTGTGACACCGCAGCCGTGGCTAACAACGTCGCTTCCCTGTGTGAGCTCCCCCGGGCAGTTACGAGCGTGTCATCCGCATAACACGTCACGTCGGCGCCCGGCGGGAGTTCGCCTCTCAGCACCCAGTCGTAGCCGATATTCCACAGGGGCGGTCCCAACACCAATTCCTGTGGAACACCGCACGACGTGAGGTGCCGACCAGCACCGTCACGTCCCCGATAGGTGACGCATCTACCCTCCAGGTAAGCCCCTACTGTACGGCGGAGGTAGGGAGGCACGCGATGGTATTTCAGGGCCTCCCGAATACAACTCTAGGGTAGGGTGTTGAATGCGTTGGAGATGTCTAAATACACCGCCACCACCACCCCAACCCGGGACACCGTCTCCTCCGCCAGGGCTCTCACGCGCATGATGGCGTCTATGGTGGAGCGCCCCCGACGAAAACCGAATTGGTTGTCGTCCAGGTTCGGCCCCTCCCTGCACAAGTGGCTGACGAGGCGATCTGCGATGATACGCTCAAAAAGTTTGCCCGCCTCGTCAAGCAGCACTATGGGCCGATACGCGGACGGCGAGTCCGCGGGGCGCCCCTCCTTCCTGAGGAGGACCAGCCTCCCCTCCTTCCACACACTGGGAAACTGACCCTGCTCGAGGCATGCCGTGAGAAGCCTCCTCAGCTGGGGCTCAAGCTCCTTCAGAGCCAGGACGAGAGCTCGACCAGGCACTCCGTCGGGTCCGGGCGCTGTGTTCTTAGCCCGGAGTCGCAACACGGCCGCTCCCATCTCTGCTTGCGTCACCTCGGGGACATCGGTGCTCTCCTCTTCTTCTGGAGAGTCTGTGGCTGAGGGCGAAGCCATCGCCGGGGGAACGTGTTCCGGTCGCCCTGGGAAGAGGGCCGACACCACCGCCTCTAGCAACTGGGGTTCCATGCTTCGCGTCAGTGGAGGCGCTCAGGGACGCAACTTGCTCCGTACCCAACGGTAGGGGCGCCCCCACGGATCCCGATCCAGGGACCCCAGCAGCTCCTCCCTTGCGCGCGACTTTGAGTCGCCGATGGCCAGCCACAGAGTCTCCTTGGACGCGCGGTACACCTCATACAGCGCGTCCTCTTCGGCAGAATCCCGTCGACGTCGTCTCCGGTATCGGGTGTACCGGCGGCGAGCCGCAACGCACGCTACGCGCAATTGCGCGATCTCGGCGGTCCACCAGTACACCTGGCGCCTTGCGGACTGTTGGCGGACACGGGGCATGGACGCGTCGCAGATCTGCGTCATCGCCCCCCGAAACCACAGCGCCACCGCCTCAACGTCGACGGGGCCGTCCGTCGTCGACTCCCAGGTCCAGGACTGGACTAATGTAGCTTCCTCGAGAAGTTCCCTGTCGATGCGCTTAAGCGCCCAACGCGGGCCGTCGTTAATCGGGGTTGTTGGATGGCGGCCGCTCGCGGTCTGGGCAGAGACGTCGAACCGGATATACCGATGGTCCGACAGCGTCTCCACCTCCACGGCGACACGCCAGTCGCGGACTCGGCCGGCTACAGAGGGGCTAGCGAACGAGACGTCCACTATCGACCCGCCCCGCTGCCGCACGCACGTGTATTCCGAACCCCGATTCAGGACGACCAGACCGGTCGTCACCGCCCACTCTTCTAGCACCGATAGGCTAACTAAAACCACCGAGGTTTTAGGGCTTATTATTTATAAAAACCCCGTTATACTCAAGGAGTTTGAGGTGGAGATTGACTCCATCAAAATCAATCCCAGTCTCAAACACCCCCCCGAGTTGCCATCCACCCCGCAGCCGGAGATAGGTCCCACCCCCGCGCCCATTGCAGATAGGTCCCCCTCCCCCCCAGAAGTCGAAATGGACTCTGAGGAGGAGGAACAAGAAAAAGAGAACTCGGAAGGCGAGCGCTCGGAGCGCGCAGAGTGCATACACTCTGAGCGCTCAGAGCGAGCGGAGTCCGAGCACTCCTCCTCCGAACAAACCTCTTCCTCCGACGAGTTTATCCTCGTCGAGGGAAAGAGGAAGAAGAGGTCGCAGGCCTCGTCCTCCCAGGCCCCTAAGGCCAAGAAACCCTCCCCTCCCGAACCAGCACGCTTAGTGCAAAGCCAGCCCTCTACTTCCTCGGCCACTAGGCCCAGCCCTACCCCTACCCCAGTCGTCAGCGCCTCAGTGCGCAAGACCATCCCTCCCCCACCCATCTTCATCCATGATAAAACGTGAAAAACGTGTCCAAAGCGTGTGGCGAGCAACGCATCGCCTACACGAATGCCCGCGCCGTTCAGAACGGCATAAAAGTAGGGTTAGCAACAGCTAACGACCACCGCGCGCTTTCGAAGCTACTCAAAGCTCGAAATATCCCCCACCACACGTACACGCTCCATGAGAGCAAACCTGTACGTGTGGTCCTCTGCCGGATCCCTAGCGAGATCCCCACCACCGAGATCGTCTGCGACTTAGAGTCCCAGAACATCCCGGTGATTGAGGTGCACCGTATGCACGGCAGAGGGGGCAAGGCGTCTAACAACGTCCTCGTCATAAGTCATCCCACCACCGAAGGTCCCCACCCCATTTTTTCGCTAAAAACGGTATGCAGTCTGTCGGGCATACTTATAGAGAAGCCACATAAAAGTGGCACGGTAGGCCAATGCCACCGTTGCCAGTTATACGGGCATGCACAACGAAATTGCTTCGGCAAACCTCGGTGCGTAAAGAGCCTGGGCGATCACGGCACCGCCGAGTGCAATCGCCCCAAAGATAGGTCCCAGTGCCCAGACCCGCCCAGCTGCGTGCTGTGCGGGCAATCTGGCCACCCTGCAAATTACCGAGGCTGTCCGAAAGCCCCGAAAACCTGCGCCCCAAAACTGGCAACGCGCGCTAGCGCACGCCAGGGACGAGAGTGTTCTACACTCTCGTCTGAGCTCCCCCAGACCCTCAGTCCCCAGCGTCCAACTCCTTGGACGGTGGCGAATCACGCCCAAAACTTCCCGGCACTAAGGCCGAAAGTCCCAGGGCTGATGGATCAACCCATCACGCCCCCCGCTCCGGTCGTTGTGGCTTCTCAGCCTCCACCTCCTCCCCAGTCACCACCTCGCTCGGATGAGCCGGAACTCGATCCGTTCCTCATCCTAGCGAATACGTTCAAATTCTTCCAGTCCCCCCGCGCCATCCAAATGGCAACGGAGGTCGTGGCCTGCAAAAGCATTGAATCCCTGATTCAGGTATACTATAAGTATCCTGATGTAAAAAGCCATTTTGACAACCTTTTTAAACAGCCATAATGTATAACACGGCTAGTAAGAGATTAAAGCCCCGATCCCTAAAACTAGGTTACTTCAATGCCAATGGCATCACCAATCAACGGGACGAGATCGCGACTTTCCTTCGCGATCATAGTCTCGACATCCTTCTGGTCCAAGAGACCTTCCTCAAACCCCACCTTAGGGATCCCAAGATAGCTAATTACCGGCTAGTTAGGAACGATAGGACCAGATGCCACAGAGGTGGCACTCTAATATATTATAGGAACTCCCTGCACTGCATCCCTATGATCCGCCGCCCTTTGCCCACTTATAGGTATCCGTTTGCCGGCTAGGCATGACGGGCCATCCCTCTATCACAATAGTATCCGCGTATCTCCCACCGTCCAACGTAGTAGATGTAAATTCTACGGTAAACGCCTCACTTCGAAGCGACCTTACCGCCCTTCTTGACATGAGTGACTCCGTCCTTATGGCGGGGAATCTCAATGCCAAACATCCCGCATGGTGTAGTCGTATTACCAACCCCCGTGGGAAGGTACTATACGACCTTTGCACACCTCTCCACATAGATATCATAGGTCCTATGCGGCCTACTCATTACCCGTTCGAGCCATCCCAAACGCCTGACGTACTCGACATTGCCCTCCTGAAGAATGTGAACTTACGTTTGCACTCTTTAGAGACGGTAGACGAACTTGACTCTGACCATAGACCAGTGATCTTGGAGTTAACTCCGAGATCGGGTTCCTATGACCCTAACCGTCCCACTCCCACACAGGTGATCACTGACTGGAGGAAAGTAGGCAAATTGCTGAAATCCAACACGTCACCTCACCTGGATAAGATCCCCGACCACATCCAGTCCGCCGCCGACACGACGGCTGCGATCGACTCACTCACAGAGCACGTACAATCTGTCTTGAACGACTTTTCAAAGGAGATTCCGGTGTCAGAGCACTGGCGCCGGAAACTCCCGGACGATGTACGGGCCCTGCTGACTGAGAAAAACGCAGCAGTCCGTGCCTACAGAGCTTTCCCCTGCCAGAATAACAAAACTTTCATGCGGTACTTACAGCGCAAAGTAAGTAACAGCATTAGAAAGTGGCGTGAAGCCGGTTGGGACAAGACCCTGAGCGAACTGGAACCCACCCACCATGCCTTCTGGCAACTTCAGAGGAGTATGCGCGCCACTGAGGTTGCCTCAATGCCTCCCCTTATCCGCCCGGACAAAAGCATTGCTTTCGACGACGAAGACAAAGCCGAATGCCTAGCCGACAGCCTGGAGGCCCAGTGCTCTCCCAGCTCCCAACCAGTCGACCCAGCCCACCTTGCCCACGTGGATGCTGAGGTTGAACGTAGATCTGCCCTACCCCCTGTTGAGGACCCTGATGCTCCCCTCCCCCCCGTCACGGAAGACGAGGTGGATGAGGAGGACTGACAGACTGACCACTAGGGCACTTAAACTCCTCCCACGTACGATCATAGTCCTACTGGCTGCCATCTTCAATGGCGCCATGTCCAACAACTTGTTTCCACAAGCTTGGAAAGAGGCTATAGTGATAGGTATCCCAAAACCCAAAAAGCCCAAGTCCCAATCAGATCCATAGGATGCAAGTCATTCAGCACCGTTTTCTCCGAAAGGCCACGGGCGCGCCCTGGTTCTTGAGGAATGAGGATCTCCACGTAGACCTCAAACTCCCGACTATAAAGCAAGTGTTGAAACGCATGTCAGTGCGTTACTTCACCTCTGCTGATACCCACACAAACCCACTGATCGTATCGGCCGCCTGATACAGACCCTCCAAGATTTCTCGGGTTCGTCGCCCGCGTAACGTCCTAGACGAGCCCGACGACCCCACCACCATCCGACAAGAGAGCAGTAGGGAAACTAGCACTCTTAGAAGATACACACACAAAACGCGTTCCGTATTCCGGCCTCGCCAACGACGCCCATCGCGACGTCCGCGTACTTGTAATAGAAATCCTCCCCGACCTTTGCCAAACGAGCCAGCCCGCGATGCTGAGCCAGTAGCAATAAATACTCTCCTAAATATGACCCAGCCTGTCCCTTTGCTGCCCTCCCAAAATGACCCCGCTATGCCGAGGCCCGTACTCCACAGGGAGTGCCCTTAGCGTGCGGTCATTAGCTTGTAAGTATATTTTAGTTTGTAAGCCCTGGCTGGGGGCCTTTAATTTATTAGAGGTCACCACAGGACAGACCGGTTAAGTAGACGCACAGCCTTAGTGAGCTGATCTACGAGTGGCCCTACCTAAAAAAAAAAAAAAGTTCTAGACACAGTCACTCACAGTCGCTCTGGAGCAGTCACACCGAACGGACCTAAGTTAAGTGAACTTGTGTTGTTTCTAACTTTTATTAATATTTTCTAATATTTTTATGTGTAGAATTGGTATAAAATTCCTATCGTATTGCTATTGTATTTGAATATAAATTAATTATTTTGTATTTGTACTTTAATGTGACAGTGTTAGAAATTGATAATTGTGTGATATTTTAATGAACATTTGGTTTTAATTCTATAAATAACATTACTTTATAATATGTAATGAAGTAATGAAATAGTAGATACACAGCCTAACGAGTCTGCACCCTTCCGCTTCACCCAGAGTGGGAGAAATCATTGGATGATTATTCCGACCCAGAAACAAAATGCTGCAGACTGACGCGCTCAGCAAGACAATAATATCGTCACGTGTAACCGGATGCGGCTGAGTGTTAGTGTACTTGGAGCCTTTCTGACCTCATCAACCCAGTAGTTGGGTAACACGATACCGCTTGATCAGACCAGTGTCCCATTTACTGGCTTCTGACTACCCGTACTGACTGACAAAGACTGTCCATGTGACAGCCGGGACTATCGGCTTAACATGCTTGCCGAGGGACGAGGCACGGGAGTATTACACCGACAACTGTCTAACTCCGAGTTACTGCTGAGAAATTATAACATTATTTATAGAAAAACCAATAGAACATTTTGCCTGACCCAGGAATCTAAAAAAATATGGATTTGAAAATAATTTCAATAACTAATACCTAATTTCATTATTATTGTATATGTCACTTCACATCTGGATTCTGTGACTGTGAAGATAGACAAAGTGCAGGAGTTGATGTTCAAAGGAAGGAAAATATTGTTAAGTTATAATAACAATTACAATAAGCTTTCACTTAGAGGCTCACTTTATTTTAAATTCTTACTATTGTTACGCCAGTCGCTTAGCTAAGTACATCGAGCAACTTCAACCGACATCTCTAGAGGCACACTAACGCCATCTGGAGGCGAGTAGCAGTACTGAGTATCTCAAGTAGCTCCTGGAACATTCTTAGCAGTATAGGCAGTGAGTCGATTTTACAAGAATGTTCTAGAACTCATAGACCGGGGTATAAATAGATCGCAGAGGAACGCAGGCGGCAGTCTTATTAGAAGATAATATATACGAGGCGATATAATCGAAGCTACACAAGTATATTTTAGTGCGATTTAATTGTTAAGTGATAAGTATTGTAGTGCGAATAATTGTGTTAATTGTTATTTTGTGTTTATTAAATTAAAGTGTTAATGTCGGTTTAATTGGCGTTAATTATTTCTATCACGAACCCCAGCTCGTAACACTATTCTATTGTGTCCTATTCAATTGATATATTCGAGTGTAATGTTATAGACACAAGCAAGGACAAGGAAGTAACTTCATTCTTCTCAAGTTACATATCTATTACGTAATCTTTAGGTAAACATACATACTATAATTATCCGCGTTATCTGATTAATTTGTGGTAGACAATAATAGTTACTTGTGGTCGTGGCAAACCACTACAGGAACAACGTTGGTTTAATTGATATTAATTATCAGATATTAAATTATTAGTATCAGTCTGAAGTTAATTACGGTTAACCACACTTGCAAGCGAGCTTAGTATGTCATGATTGTGACTAACTAAATCAGATTCAAAATCCTCAACATCATCATTGAACATATTTGTCAACATTTTAGACGTCTCTCGCTGTCTGTTCGATAAGTACTTAGTCAACAAATCTCGTTCGATTCTTTTCTCAAGAATAAGCATTTTCATTCAACGTGGCAATGCTACCAGCAGCTTTAGTGCCTAGTGGCTTGGGTGACTAGTGTTGGTACAGGGGGTACCAGCACTACCTTACGAATTGTAAGGCGAATACCAGCAGCACATTATTTGTGTAATTATCATCATCACTACTGCTCTGAAAATGGTTAACGAAAACATCGTAAGGAACTCAGCAAATCAAATCAAATCAAATCAAATCGTTTATTTGTGATACATGGGTTGCATACAGGTGTTGATTACATAATTATATAGGTATTTATTATTGTTCATTCCATGATTAGCCACTTGGGCATACAAATTAATGAGTGGTATAATGACAATTTAATTATAATATTCTAATGCATTCATAATAATTTAATTTAAAATGTCGTACTGTTAATGAATTCTATTATTACTAATTACTAATACATAATAAACACAAACAAAACAAACCATAAAATTATAGTCAGGTGGATATGCTACATTTAAACAGTTCTTGTCGATAAAAATTCAGCAACAGATTAATAACAATTTTCCACAAGCAGTTGGAACAATTTATGTTTAAACACATTAATATGGCTACATTCTTTTATGTTATTAGGGATCTTATTATAGATCTTTGTGGCCATAGCAAACACACTTTTTCCAAAGCAGCATATCCGAGGACCGAAAATCTGAAGATATGTGACATCTTCCAACCCACATTGTGCTTGCGGGCGGATTACGACTCATTCGCTTTTACAGAAGGGAGGCCTGTGTCGCAGCAGCGAGTTAATGCTATCAGTCTTCTGGGCAAGTTGCCGGACAACATTTCAGTAAGTATTTATGTTTGATTTGACAGGCGAACAACGAAGCGATTGTAGAAGGAAAATCCGAAGACATGCGACTTTCATGTTATATTATTTTAATTGGAAAAAATTACCTTGCGTAGGTACGTATATCATACGTGACAACAATTTCATGTTGATAATAAACGTTGACTTAAACTGTTACAACAAAAGTAAACAGTAATAAACGTTCACCCTGCGGTCACTAGCAGCAGGGTTATCTACAAGGTTATTGGAAAAACAAGAACAGAACAAAAATAAAAGCCGTAGTCACACGTCACGTTATTAATTGTTTTGTTACGGTTGATATCCTATATAACGTGTGACTACGGCTTTTATTTTTGTTCTGTTCTTGTTTTTCCAATAACCTTGTTTATTTCAGCATCCTGAAAATCTTGTTTCATCCTTTTTAGCATTGATTTTTTTGTCGTAGTCGGGTTTTAGATTTTTTACGTTTTATTATTTAAACTATTTTGGTGTTAAATCACTGTGCTTCTATACTATTTACTTTATTTTTTATAAATTCAAGTGAAGCCCTTTCAAATGATACCAAACACGGTATATCTAACTTACTTTTATTTTTTACACATGACTTTTTGACCGCTAGAGGGCGCCATGTTTAATTTAAGCAATATTTTTGATAAGTACAAGTGAAGCCCTTTCAAATGATACCAAACACGGTGTATCTATCTTATTTTTATTTTTTTACACATGATATTTTGTCGACTAGAGGGCGCCACTGTGTGATGTTACGTGAAATACAACTCACTGTATCGTCTTAATTTGTTTTTTCAACACACTTGCTCATAAAATGGCTCTAATTTCACAACAATTAGGCACATAATGACACCTGTAATCAAACGGTGACTTTTTCTTTACTATTATTCACAAGTGAGTTATAGGTTTTTTTTTAAATTGATTGAGTTGCTTTGTTTTTAAAAAAGTTTCTAAACAAAAAAGATCGTGTTCAATAGTACAAATAAATTAATACTAGCAAGCAATAGGTAGGTAACCTATTGCTTGCTAGTTTCATGCAACTTCGTATTTAAATTGATAAATTTCAACTTGTACGTTTTTAATAAATACAACATTCACTCAAATATAACTTTTGTTTTTTCTGTGATAAAGAAAACTTTGAATTACCCATTTTGTACGTAGCTAAAATACTATCCGAGAAAAGCCAAAAAAAAAAAGAAACCTCATTCTTTTAGTCTATGGCCGATCAGTTAGATGCGCGCGCATAGGAAAACTGATTAATTTTTCCCGCCATTGCGAAAAAAATTTCACAACTCGTTTTCACTGTTGAAATTATAGTTATTTTCTTCACAAGTGTGTTGAAAAACGTCGTATGATAAACGTGTGTATTGATGATTACCATCCTCGGCTCTCTTAAGACCCTCACCTGACGGCTCGGGTCTCAATGGCGCCTCAGCGGTAATCACCAACATTACACACTTGTACCATAATGTATTATTATTACATTTATCTAATTTTCTTTCAGGTGGAAATCCTCATGGTTATCCTCCGGTCCAGGGTGGGCGAGGGGGTCTGACTGACTCTAACTGACTAAACCACCTTGTAAGATGTCACTCACTCACTCGCATTATCTGGCTTGTGACTAACCGTAACGAGTGTCACAGTACATGTGGCAGCCATGCACCAACAGCTTCACATGCTTGCTGAGATGCGGAGGGAACTCGATACTTCACTAGGTATGTTAAGACGTCACTTCTTCTTCTGGTTACGATTTCGACAAGCTTTGCTTAACCTTCGACATCGTCCCGTGCCCAGTTATTAATTACTCATGAGCTCCTCGGTTTGATTATCGGTCGAGAAAGTCGAGAAAAATACGTCGCTATCCGAAATCGCAGCAACTTGGTTTGTAGGGATGCCCAACGCCGCCACATTCATAAGTCCGTTGAAAACGGTGATCCAGCTAAAATCTGGAAATTTCTTAGATCTATGGGAATTGGGAAGTCACGTCAAGAGTCTATTCCTAAGGATGTAGACCTAGAATCGCGCAATCAACATTTTTCCACCTCTTGTAGCTGCAATGGTGCTGTTAAAACCAATACTCTAAATAATCTTTCTTCTCTTCCCACTCCCAATTATTCTCCTTTTATTTTTCTGGGGGCACGGCAGTGCCCCCGCCAAGTCGAGCAAAAAAGCGGCACGGCCGTACCATTCTTTTCCCGAAGCAATTCAGGCCATATTCGACCCCCTATAACTTCGTTGTGGATAAAATTAGAAGCCTGAATTTTCAGTAACCAAACAGGCATTGTATAAACACGGTATATTTTAAACTTCATTCAATTTGAACCAATGGTTTAAGAATTATAACAAGTCAAAGTTCCTTAATTTTGTAAATTTTGTCACTCACTGACTGACCGATCATCAAAAGTCTAAAGCACTTCTAGCAGACATAGAAGCTTCAAATTTAGAATACAATTAGTGTTTAGTATATGAATCAAGGAAAAACTATAATATTTTTCAATTTCGTTCCAGTTTTCTAGATACATCAACTGCATAAATAACTTTGTAATCCCATATAAATATATAGGATTACAAAGTTACATTTGCAGTTAATTAATCAGTGTACCTGTATAATATAATGAAATAATAGATGTAGATGGGTACTTTTTTTATGAAAAATATCATCGAATGACTTCTTCCGCTCGGGTGTATCAGAATTCCACTGACTAAAAACCCACCCTGTTCCTTCGTAAGCCCTAAAGTTCCGGGGCCGCGGTATCTCGATGGAACTTTCCCATAAACCCCGACAGGCAATGGCCCTACGAGGCCCCGTCACTGGTATTAACAGCTTTTTGAGGCGCGCGTGGAACACAACGCGCCGCCGACCCGGGCCTGGTCCTTACCGGACGGTGAGTGACCCCTGCTCGCCATCCGCAGGCCCGCGCCTACGGTGGCCCGAAATCGACTCGCGATCCACGACGCCCGGGGCGTCTCCCCTGGCGGCTGGGGCGCGAGGAAGAGAGTTGCCTCTCCCTCGCACGTTAGGCCTCCTCCTTCGCTAGCATGACTGCTTCGCAGCAGGAGGTGACTGCATCCCATTCCCTCTCGCTGCGCACCATGGTCTAAACCACAGCAGGGCGCGAGAAGTCGCCACCGCCTCTCGCCTCTATGAGGATACGACGGTGCTCCACCCATGCAGGGCACACCTCGACCATATGCTCCACCGTGTCTTCCAGTGTAGATAGGTACCTAGATATCATAATTATGCTCAAAAGTAACTTGTTAACTGGTCATTGGAATAAAAAAGCAAGAAGTATTAAGAGTGTTGGGGAGTATTAAGTAGAGTAAATTGCCCGAAATTGCATAATTACTTACTTATGGATTAACTTTAACCGAGACGTTTGACGAGTGCGGCATTAATTATTACTAACTAATGCAAAAGACGTACGTGCGTATCCATATGTGCGTATCAAAGCCTCCGAAAAAAACCCATAGAGACAGGGAGGGGGCTTTGAAAAAAACTTTAGCTGAAGTTCAAGAAGTAGTACCGGAAAATAAAAAAAGGAAGGCTACCTACAAAAATAAGAAAAGCTCATAAGACAGAGATAGGGCTTTAAGAAAACTCGTTGTTGGTATACAAGAAGTAGAAGGTACCGGAAAGGAAAAAAGTAGGACTTTCTACAAAAAGCAATGAGATCCCATAAAAAACAATACTTGTCAAAAACCCAAGTCTCGCAACTTAGTTGTTCTACCGTAAAAAGTTGTGAGATCCATGTAATACCAAGTCAGTTATTAATTTATTCAGTCCCTACTTAAGGGACCTTCTGTCTTAAGTTGTTACGTAATTATCTAACCTAACGACATCTTATAGTGACCATATCAATACTAAAAATCTTTACCGTTTTAAATAAATAGATTGACTTGGCAATCGCAATAAACAATTTAATTTATATATGTATTACTTGTGAGATATATTGTGTTTTCATGCGATGGCCGAGTCAATCTATTTATTTAAAACGGTTGAGGGACTGAATAAATTAATAACCGACTTGGTATTACATGGATCTCACAACTTTTTACGGTAGAACGACTAAGTTGCGAGACTTTGGTTTTTGACAAGTATTGTTTTTTATGGGATAATCAATTTACCAGTTGTGATGTTAAGAAGAGCATGCTATCTATAACGTCAAATGCCGTTGGTAATGACTGTATTAGCCGTAAGATGATACTCCCTATCCTGGACGAAATTCTTCCTGTCATTTGCCATGTCCTCAATTATTCCGTATCCTCAGGTGTTTTCCCACCTTTGTGGAAAGAAGCCCAGATAACTCCTCTCCCTAAAAAGTCTAATCCTGTTTCTTTCTCTGATTTCCGCCCTATTTCCATATTACCGTTCCTATCCAAAGTCCTCGAACGCCTTATCCACAATCAACTGAGTGCCTTTCTTTGTAAAAACCAACTCCTAAATTTGTACCAATCGGGGTTTCGTTCATGACATAGCACTACTACAGCTCTAGTTAAAATTACTGACGATATCAGATCAGGTATGGATAATAGGAAGTTGACTGTCCTTTCGTTACTGGACTTCAGCAACGCCTTTAACACTGTCGATTTTGATGTCCTGCTCGGTATACTCTGCTCTCTTAACATATCTCCAACAGCAATTGATTGGTTTCGTAGTTACCTGTGTGGCCGCCGACAACGTATTTGCATTGAAGGTACATCATCTTCATGGTGCAATACTACTGCTGGCGTACCACAGGGGGGCGTTCTCTCTCCTCTTCTTTTCGCCATATTTATAAATTCTATTTCAAATGATCTTCTCTCATCCTATCACATTTATGCTGACGATCTGCAAATTTATTCGCAAGCTCCCGTTGAAGAACTGTCTGAGGCGGTGAAGATTGTGAATAAAGACTTAGCGCGTATTTCTGATTGGAGTTTGAATCATGGTTTGAGGGTTAATCCTGCGAAGGCTCAAATCATTATTGTTGGCAGCCCTAGGCTACGTTCTAAAATTAACTGGGCGACCCTTCCTTAAATCGTTTTTGATGGAGCTGCTATACCTTACTGTGACTCAGTAAAAGACCTAGGTATTTATATTGATAGGGATTTGTCTTGGGGTCCCCAGTTGCAAGAAGTAAGCCGCAAACTGTTTGCCTCTGCGGGGTCTTTACGCAGATTGCGCAATTTCCTGCCGACTGCCACTAAAATTGCGCTTGCCCAATCCCTTCTTCACCCTGTTCTCGCCAATGCTGATGCAAGTTATCCAGATCTTACTGAAGTGCAGCTAGATAAGCTTAAACGACTCCAAAATTTTTGTATAAGATTCATATTTGGTTTGCGCAAATATGATCATGTTTCTGAGTTTCGCATTAAACTCAAGTGGCTGCCGATCCGCCTTCGCTGGAATGCACATATTTTATCATTACTTTACAGTATTCTCTTCAATCCTACAACCCCGTTTTATCTCAAAGAACGCTTTAAGTTCCTTCATGACACACATGTAAGAGATTTGAGATCATCGGAGAATTTGAGACTTTCAATGCCTGCACATGTCACTAAATTCTATAGCTCATCGTTTACGGTGCAAGCTATTCGTTTGTGGAATGCATTGCCGGTGTCTGTAAGACAAGCTCATTCACTGGCTACTTTTAAAAGCTCGGTTGCTAATTATTTTCATTCCAATTTATGACTATTCTTTTGTTTTCTCTCCACTTGATGTTAAAGAACACATTATATGTATTGCATTATTTAATTACCTATGTATTACATTGTATTTATATGCATATATGTATATATATATATATATATTTGCATTTACATTCATTTATTTTAATATTTTTTGTTTCTCTGTTTTTATGAGTAATGTAGTTAGTACACTAATTTAGCCCTCCTCACTTTAATTAAAGTTTTTAAAGTCCTTCCAAAGGTTGTCTGGAAGATATCGCTTTCAGCGATAAGACCGCCATTGTTACCATAGAATAAGCAATATTGTTAAATAGGTGTGTTTAAATTTTGGTGTACAATAAAGTATATTCTATCTATCTAGTGTTTAAGTGGCCATGCCCACACCTTCCCTAGAAGGTGACCAAACCTCCCTAGAGTTATGAGCACTTTTTAATTTTGGGAAAACCTTCTGTAAGTTTGAGGCTGATTTTAATTTAAAGACTGTCCTTAGCAATATTTCTAGCCGTTTGCGTGAGTAATTGGTCCAGGAAATAAACATTAGATTAGACTCGCCTCACTTGCACTCGCTTGCAAATCGCCAGAGTGACAAGGTCCTTATAGTAGATATTAAGAGCTACTTAGGAAGAGATTTCCTGAAACATTTCATCTTTCTCGGATCTGCTTTAATATTTTAAAAACTATTTTATGTATAGTATGTTTTAAGCTGTAGACTATCGCTATTCTGTACATTCGAAACTTAATAAGCATTCGAAAATGAGTAAGGACTTACAATATATTTAGAATTTACAATTTATTTCTAAGACTACAGAATACAAATTCCTTTAAAAAGGCTCAAAATGAAGAAGCTTTCTATAATACAATCCAGCTGTGTGACTTCGTTTGCGGAGGTTTTCCCGCGGAACACCGATCCCACGGACATTCTGGGATTAAGAGATGCGTATATGCCTATAAACTCCCCTTTAAATCTCATTAAAATCGGTTCAGACATTCCAAATATTATTCCAGATAAACAGAAATACAGATAAGCAAAGAAATTAAAAAATGTGTATCATATACATAATACAAGCAATTGAAAAGTCATTTGGAACAATTGGAACTACATAGATGCACTTCAAGCTTTGACCTATGTAGAGAACTATATATACCTTGGTCAAGTCATTTCGACCAAAGACCAAACTAGCCAAGAAATTAATATGAGGATTGCAATGGGCTGGAAAAAGTACTGGTCCCTCAAAGAGATCATGAAGTCAAAAGACCTAAGCATGACTTTGAAAAGAAAGACCTTCAACTCATGTATACTACCATGTCTAACTTATGGGTGTGAGACATTGGCACTCACCAAATTGCTCAGAGAAAGGCTTGCCAAATGTCAAAGAGCAATGGAAAGAAGCATGGTAGGCTCGAAGAGACAGGACAGAATAAGGAACACAGATCTCCGGTCTAAAACCAAATTGACAGATATGCTATCAAGAATGGACCAACAAAAGTGGAGGTGGATAGGCCACATGATGCGAGACACTAAAGGCAAGTGGAGTAAGGCAGTGACAGAGTGGTATCCAAGGGATGGCAAAAGAAATCGGGGAAGGCAGCCTACCCGCTGGGAGGAAGAAATAAGGCTAACAGCAGGTCCAAACTGGAGGAGGATACCCCAGGACAGACGTCAATGGAAATTGTTAGAGGAGGCCTATGCCAAGAGGCACACCGAAATTCGAGACATCTTGTGATTTTTATTCTAAGCATTATTGTTAGTGTAATTGTCTGGTTTCGGAATAAAAGGCTTTTTTATTTATTTATCTAGATACGCGGGAGCGTGTTGTGATGGTACGCCTGTCCTGAGGCCAAATCCAGTAACGGTAAAGATAACGTCCTGTGTTGTCATCCTACCAAGGTTCTGTGGTGGCTCGCGTTGATCGTCTAGTCTGTTTGTTTCGTAAGTGAATATATTAAGAGAGAGAGTCTATTTTCTTAATTAGCCTTTGGTGATCAATACTGTGTTTAATCTAGGAAGGATTGAACTTCCTTACACCAGTGTTTAAAGGAACAATACTGCATCATGAGAGTCATTTCGGGTTTTAATCAACAATTAGATTTAGATTTACCACAGGTCAATCTTGAGTACACTCCACTGTGCGAACAATGTAGACTTATCAATCATTCTACTCGATAATGCGGAGCTTGTCTCTACGCGTCTATATTATTATTTAGTACAATACTCAATCAATCTTCCTTGGATTTAATAAAAGACTTTACAAGATAAACTCAATTTGACGTTAGAATGATTGTGTAAGTTGATACATGTGTGTTTGTGCTAGTTTAAGCCACCGCGTCTGACTGATATCGTTCTAGCATGGGGAAACCCTGCACCGCGATACGGTCTTTAATCATTGTTATGGGGGGGCAATCTGACTCCCTATTTATTCGCTAAGAAGCGTTCTGATTCCCACCTCCCGTGATACACAGGCTGGTACTTGCATTTTTTTATTGCCACATTCCCAGTTAGGGCAGGCACTCCCCCGGAACCATGGTTTTGATATGTATTTATATTTGAGTTATATTTAGATTTGGCCAAATCTAGGTCGGGGTCAGATTGCAAGACATGGCGTGTAATGGTATGCTAAGTTATCACTGCCAGAGGCGTCGCTCAGTCGTGTCTCTCAAATTATCAGTCTATCGGCGTTAGGAAATATTAATGTGTATTATATCACAACACAGCCGAAATGTTTTTCTCTCTCAAGAACAGTATTTCTCCTCTGAATAATTAAGTGATTATTGACTTGAACCCACATAATTACATTATAGCTGCTTAATTCCTCGTTTATGACTGAGTCGCTGATACTAATGACTTGAATCAAAGTGATAATTAAGTTACCGTAGCTTGGTATCTCTACTCACTCAGTTGGGATTTTACTGATTTATACTAGGTTTAATTCAGTTCAGAAGGAACTTATAGTCTCAAACCCTGATTAAAGTATCTGACTTAGATCTGGATTCCTATCTCAGATCTGGTCTATAGTAGTACAAATTATTATATTTGGAGAACCAAACTGATTTAATACTCTGATTCAAAACAATGCCTTTGTTATGACTTGACCTTAGTTTTATTAATCTTCCATTATAAAATTCTCTACACATGTAATCTTGGGATATAAAAGAAAGAGGTGATTATGGTTTAAATTATTCATTTATTTTCAATTTTAACGAAAGAAACTGTTTGTTAATTTAGGCCTAGGTTCGCTAAGATGGTGGCGAGCCTAGGTCGAGTGTCCCATTCCTAAACCTAGTCAGATAAGGGAAAACGGAACATCTCAAGCGAAAAACCCTTCTGACATACACAAATTAGATTTACACACATATGTACACAATATTGACAATTATTTTCAGTTTATATAAATCGTAAGACAACTGAGAGGTGAGGTAAAGCACACATAATGGTTACACAGTTATATTCAAGGTACATAAGTCACAATATCCCATGATAATTTACATTAGTGTATTCAACTTTCTAGCTTAAGCCATTTTGCGTAGTTCAGGGTCTGTGTGATGTATATCTCTTATACCATTCAAAACGATTTGTCCACGGGTTTTAGCTTTCCATCGCCTCCAAACCTCTACACAAGCTATCACTAGGAGATAAATGACCATTATCAAGAATAGTATCATAGCTACCTTGTCCAGGTTGGACCAAAGGTGCTCTCGTGCCTTTTGTCTTAGTGAATATAAAATATCGAAGTTTGTAGTAGCCTCCATATTTACTGGGGTCATTAAATAGATTTGGTGACTGAAGTTATTGTAAATTAGCTTGGGATCTTGTTTTAACACAAAATTTGAACTTGGAATACGTTACCAAATTTCAGCTCTCTCACTGTCTCTATTTCACTAATACTACTTAGATACACTGCTTCTAACTTTATTTTAAGATACAAACAATATTCAATTTAAATTTAACTATAATTATTTCTATGTAAGTATGCAACCATCTCGGTTCGCCGTCCGATTTCGTCTGTCCTCCGCTGTTCATCACTTCCCCTCATTCAGGTAGGCTCCTCCTAGAAAAAATCAAACGCGAGTAATCTGTCTCATTGGTTGTTTTGTGCATGACGCCTGTTCGTTGGCCAAAGCTTGTCGTCTATCAGTTCCCGCCAAATGACACTGCGTACGCGCCTTCACTCATGTGTCATCACTTCACACATCTGTTCAACAGATTTCCAGATCCCAAAAAAAAAGCTACTTCAACGTACGATTTATTGCCTTTTGGATATTATTTTAAACTGTTTTGGGTTCCTTTGCTTATCTCTTGTTTTTAAGTAATTTCTTTCCATGGATATTTCAATAGGCAGTTTTTACAAGGGTTGAAATTTATGGATGGCTATAAAGTAAGTTATTTATTTCTTCTATATGCAAAAAAGAATAGTGGTTCAACGAACGGCCATCTCAGTGTCAAGCCAAGTACTGGCGCGCAGCTCACCGTGTGTAATATTACACGAACCATTTGGAGCCACTTTTGAGCCCCTCATAACTGAAAAACTATTTCACCTAAACTTGTCAAATTTGGCTCATATATTGAGACTGGCAAGGTACATATGTGTTCCAAATTTTATAAACATATCTCAAACGGTTATTTAGATATTAACGTCCAAAAATCGTCATTTTTATGACTGACCTATAGATCAAAACTATAACCCAGTTCCAGATGACCTAGAAAGTTCAAATTTGGCATGCAGATAGGTAATTAGGTGAATACAAAGGAAAAAATCAGAAACTGGTAATTTTTTAACATTTTATTATAATTTTCACTTAACTTATAATTAGTGCCTGTAAATCTCTATATGTGGATTTAAGATCTTTACGTGAATATATAACGAGTTGAATACCACCCTTAATTTTTTTTAATCCAAATATTACCGTTTTTGTACTTATAAATAAGAATATAGTAAATTTTCGTATTTATTACGCGTAACTAACCGTATTTTACAACCACTAGCGCCACCTATTATCTTAGAGGGTCACTACACCATGGAGGCAAAACGCGTAAAAGAATTCCGGATACTGAATGGGCAATTCACTCGAACATTTCAAAGGTACAAGAAAATATAGAAAATAACACAAAAAGGACAATTATACCCCGTAAACGTAAGAAAATACAGTAGTTTAACAAAAAACCACTTAGAATTAATTTTGTTATAAGTAAGTACCTACTAAGTACTAATTTATGTACAAAAAGTAATGATGTCCCATCAAAAACATAAATGTGAAATGAGAGCCAAGTTCAATATTATGATAAATGCCTTGGTTGTTGACTTCAACGACAAAAGAAGTGAAATCTAAATGGGTTCCAAGTTCAATGGTCAGTCCTGAAATTTATTTATAACAACATTAAATATCATTTATTCTTATGACTTAAGAGAATATATTGTAGCCTAAGGTCTGACTTGGCTAGTTTTCATATACGAATTATATTATAGCCTTCGCAAGTTCTAAACCTGTTACTTGTTGGTTCTTATTTTATTATTACAAAAATTTGGCTTGCTGGTAGAAACTAACCATCGAACATAATAATTCGTATATAAGAACTAGCCAGGTCAGACCTTAGGCTACAATATATTCTCTTAAGTTATAAGAATAAATGATATTTAATGTTGTTATAAATAAATTTCAGGACTGACCATTGAACTTGGAACCCATTTAGATTTCACTTCTTTTGTCGTTGAAGTCAACAACCAAGGCATTTATCATAATATTGAACTTGGCTCTCATTTCACATTTATGTATTTGATGGGATTTATTTTATTTTAAATGCACTTCAATTTTATTATTTATATTTATAAGAGATATATAAATAGATGTAAGTAATCAGCGGAAACTTCATAAAATCCTTATTAATTTCACTTTCTATAGATTATATTTTGCCAGTTCATAATATAGCTAAGATACCCGCTAATGTCCTGTCAGTATTCTAAGCCATATTATGTAAACGCGACCCTTGTGGTCGGATTAACACGTCCGCAGCCGTGTGTGGTCATTATGACCCACGCGTGACTTTTACGCAACCCTGAATCGCATTCTTTCATATTTCGTCGGTATTTAGGTGTTAATATGGTGTCAGTATTCTAAGGGAAAAGTTGAGTGTTTACATTGCAGAAACAATTTTAACCAACACCAAATACAAACCTTACATAACACACAGTATCTTTCAACTAGAAAATCACTTTCAAACGTAACATTTGTAACAAACTTTCACAGTATTAGATTAGGACTACCTTTGTTCTGTGACGCTTTCATATTTAAATCGAGACCAAATCATTATGTAGTAGTTCGCTTCAAACAATAGCCCTTAATTTATCCCGTTGGGTTAATACCGTGTACAATTTTGCTACCCAAAGGCTCGGGCGCGGAGTTGTGGTTTTTAGTACGAAAATTTTATAAGTATGTAAGGGATGGCTAGCTATAGTTTATGAGACACCTAGAAGGTCGAGTCTATTTGTTGGTATTGAATGATTTGAAATTTAAAGGGTCAGAAAATGTAATTTGTTTTCGGAATTTCGGAGTTAGGTGTTTTCTCATCCTATATTATATATATATTAGTATTATAGTATATTATACCTTAAGTGTGTCCAAAAGGTTAAGTGGGAATTCAACAACGCTGTGAAGGTAAACAATGTTAATAAAGTATCAGAAGGCTTTTTGTTTAAGAGGCGCGTTCGATTCCTGCATCGGAACATACGTTCGTATGGCCTACATGTAGCTATCCCGGGTCTAAATATTTGTATAAATGCACTCACATCAATGCCCCATACTTGGAAGGAATTCCAAGAGTGGAGCAATGATTAAAATAGATATAACAAAAAAATCTAGCTTGATTGTTCAATGACTATCAAATAACTCAACATTTATCCTTAAATATTTATTATACTCTTTCCTCAAAACACAACACCTATGGTTCTCATATGACTTCAAAAGAGACTTTGTCCTCTTTGCTTGTTTTGGTGTGCCCAATCAAGATAGTAAGCTAGGAAACACCGGCTTCATCTAGTATTAGTGTAAAAGTGTAATAATTAAAGAACCAATAACCAAAAAAAATATTTTTTTTCTGCGAACCTGCGAAAACTTTCCTCCTTCTGTCAAACAATCGCAAAGCTGTCAAAAAACAAAACTGGCATTTAAACCGATTACATATAATTGAATTCGTATGATCATTCAAGCTTTGACATCATATTTGTATTGGTAATACTTTATTTATCATAATTAAATATAGCGCGCTTTTTTTTTTTTTTTTAACTTTGTAAAATTATCAAATAAGTCCTCCCACAGGGTTAAATATAGTGTAACCAACACCAAGGCCTCAGTGACCACGCAGTGAGCTGTTGAGTTAATAAAATTTATTAGAAATTCTGTTCAATGTCCGTAGCAATTGTTTAGAGTGTATTGTGTGGGGACATTTTTATTATTTTTTGTCGTAATAGTTTTTTGACGACATTGTGGCTAATAACAGCCGCACGGGTGATCTTCAAGGTAAACGTTTGCCGCGGTTGGTTCTTGGATGGGTTTCCATTGTAATATTCGATATATTAAGATCCATCCACGGATTCCTTCATGTCTCGAAAGTATGCTGTCGTTGGTTCCGACTATCATTATTGTAGTTAGTAGCCAAAATATCTGACCCTGTTCTTAGCAAGGCGTCTTATCCAATTGCTGGGTTGTGGAAGTCAGATAGACAGCCGCTGTATGTAAAGCATGCACACGTCCGGTTAGACTCGAGGTCGATCCTGACGTAGTTGGAAAAGGCTCAGCAGATAAACATTATTTATTTTTATAAAGCATAAAAATTCATCAAAAAAGAAAAAAAGATAGATATAACTTTCTATTTCGCTATTTCTTTTTACAGTTTAAAATGACATTTATTTTGATTATGACACTTCATAATCATAATCTTTATTCAGTACTAAAGGAAAAACAATTACAATAGTTCGTGATTGAAGCCTCCTTTTAAGCAAATAGTGCCTGTAATAGGAGACTCCGCTCTTCCATAGCTTTAAACAGTGATAATTTTATAACTAAATGTATCTTAAATTATAATAACATGTATATGTATAAATCTAAACGAGTAATGTGTTTTGTGTATGTGTAACTGTGTGCATGGGTGTATTTGTTTGTGTGTATGTGTGTGTGAATGTGTGTGTGTGTGTGTGTATGTGTTATTTTATTTGCTGTAAGAGTAATTCAGTGTCTTCATAGTTAAGATTCTTTAGCCAACTTTCTAGTGTTCTTTTACTTTCACTTAATGTTTTCGTGTATATATATATCTTTATTTATCTTATTATATAGCATAGCAGACTGTTTGTCATATTGCATGGCAGCAAATTTAGTTTTGGTTTGTGGAACTAGTGCAATAATGTCTTTTCGCCCTTTTCTTAATATGTTTACATCATATGGTAAGGTCTTATGTTTTTTTAGACTAGTGTAAACTATGTATAATTTCCTAACAGAAAGCAGCCCGCTTATTTGATAAAGACTTTCTGTGGGGTATCTAGTTTTTTTTAAATACATTATTTTTATTAATGCGCGGTGTCCTCGTTCAATTTCTATAAATTTTGATTTTGCAGCACCCCCCCATATTGGGATACAGTATACCAAAACTGATTGCGCTAGTGACTTATAGATTTCATTTAATATATTTCTGGACGGATCCGTACTCTTATTTTTATTTATTTTTGTGGGAACGATAAAACGTAAGGTTTTAAATATCCACCCTAATTTCCTTAGCCTTCCATTAACGTGTTCCAGATGAGGGTACCAAGATAGCCTTTGGTCAATTATGACACCAAGATATTTTGTTTGCGATACTTTATTCATTTTGGGACAATTGCAGTTGCTATGTAAAATTTTATCGCAAGAATGTATTTTAATCGTAAAATCCTCATCCGGTTGCGAACGATTGGAAATACTGAAACAGATGTAATTCGTTTTTGATGTATTTAGGGTAAGCAGGTTATCATTGAGCCAGCTATCAATTTGGGCCATACCCAACTCAGCATGGAGTCTAACCTGCGACCAGCTATTCCCAACAAAAACAACTGCTGTGTCATCGGCGTAGGCAAAGGTTTTAGCATTTGGGACTTTTAAATTGCAGAGATCGTTAATATACATTAAAAATAGTGTCGGTCCCAGTACGCTTCCCTGCGGAACGCCGAAAGATACATCCGCATCGTCACTAATGAATTGGTCTATCTTCACTCTCTGTCGTCTTTTTGCAAGGTAATCTTTAAAAAAATTAAGAGGGATTCCTCTTATTCCCACATTTTCTAACTTTCTCACAAGGGTTGGAACAGAGACGGTGTCAAACGCTTTTTTTAGATCTAGGAATATAGTTAGGCATTTGCTTCCAGTGTCTAGATGTTCAGTTACTAGTGAACTGAGAGCAGCCACAGCATCTTCTGTCGATACTCCTTGCCTAAACCCAAATTGATTAGAAGATATCATTTGATATTTATTAAAATAGTTTATGAGTCTGATATTAGTAATTTTTTCTATAATTTTTGATATGGCAGGCAAGACGGAGATCGGTCTATAATTGTTGACATCATCTCTGTACCCTCCCTTGTGAACTGGTGTAATAATTGATTGTTTTAATGCGGCCGGAAAAACACCATTATTAAAGCAGAAATTAATTAGATGGGAAATTATTGGAACGATATCTTTGCTAATGTATTTTAGGAACTTAGTGGGTATGTTATCCCATCCCGGGGCACTGTCCGATTTCAAGTTCATTAGTATTTCCCCCACTTCCTTATGGTTTGTCTCCAGAAGCACAAAAGAATTACATTGTGTATTTGGCATATTGGGTATAGTAGATCTTTTAGAGAGTCTTGGCTGAATATCTTGAGCTAATTGTTTACCAATACTAGCAAAATAATTGTTTACATAGTTAATAGAATCTTTTGGGGATGGCATAATATTTAATAATTGTATGCTTTGATTTTTAGTTTTATTTGTATAGGTTATTGTTTTTATATTTTTCCAAAGTAGTTTTGTGTTTGTGACCGATTTAGTAAGTAACTCTCTTTCGTATTGTCTTTTTAATTTTTTGATTAGGTAATTACAGTAGTTTCTATAGCGACGGTAAGTAATTTTTATGATTTCATTATGTGGGTCACCTCGGAACTTTTTCTGCAGTCTGTTTCGATTTTGTATACATCTCAGCACTCCCGGGGTGATCCAAGGTTTGATTATCCGTTTACTATTAGGGACTTGTTTAGTAGTAGTGCTGTTTTCAATTGAATTCATTATGGTTTTAATTAGGAGGTCAGTTAATACGTTGGGATCGTTACAAAATAGTAATTCTGCTATATTTTGTTCTTGTAAATATTTTAAGGCTAGCTCAAAATTTATAGTTTTAGTGGTTTTGTTTCTGCCCACTTGGTTTTTTATTTTAGAGATTGTTAAAAATGTTGTAAAGTGATCTGTTATGGTTGTATGCAAAATAGCGATCGATGCAGAAAACTTTTTCGTATTAATCCTCAACATGAAGTGGTCTAGACAGGTACGTTCACGCGTGGGCAATATATGACCAGGCAATACACCAAAAGTGGACATCATGGTTAGGTAACTTATATGGTTCTTTTGCTCGTGAGATCCTTCAGTGTTTCTGGGTCTAATATTAATGTTTAAGTCTCCTGTTATTATTAAATTTTCCTGCAAGGGAAATGATTCTAAGTGAGAGCTAAGTGTATCAATAAAACTATCAATGTTGGATGTGGAGGGAGACCGATAAATACATAAAATAGTATTATTTAAAATGTCCACCTGAATGCATGACGCTTGAGTTAGTTGTACTTCTCGGATTTTGGGATTTAACGTATTTTTCACATAAACAGCTACTCCGTCATTTTGATTCATCTGGCGTGTAGTTATATAGGACTGATAATTAATTAACTGTGGAATAGGTTTTTTATTACTTAATCTATACTCCGTCAAAACAATTACGTCAGTTTCAAATTCAAACGTAGACAGCATAACCACAAAATCGTCAAAGTTACGATATATGCTCCGTATATTCTGGGAGATAATAGTCAGGTCGTTCTTCTTAACCTGTATATGTTTAGGAAGGCTTGAGATATCACATTCTACCGAGGTCGCAATTTCAATGTTGTCTATTTCATTCACGGTTTGTAATGTGTCACCCATAATGTGAGTTTATTCGTAAGAGAATTATAGTCTTAACTAGATAGCCGAAAATACTAATCGCAGATATCAGAGCGGTGATGGATAAAGAAGAACGTAAAGACAGTCTTATTTTCATAAAGTTTGATTGTAGTGTATGCTGTGTATGATACCATATTATTTTATTACTTTTGATCGTAATTATTTTAGCTGCTTGTTGATTGATCATGTATGTTTTGTAGTGTTTATTAGATCTATTTGTTATTATGGTTACATAATATGGATATTTCAATAATGTGTAAGCAAAGGATAAATAATAATAGAAGCTGTAAGCTTGAGACAGATGTAAATTTTGTATATTTGGGTAAATATATGATCTGCATAATATGTTAATATTTAAAAGTACGTATGTGTGTAGTTTGGAGAGTATGTAAATGAATATGGGCAGTATGGGGAGAGTATGGGCATGCATATGTATAAAAAAGTTGGTGTAAGTTTTGTGTACATGTGAGTGTGAGTAAGTATTTTGACGTACAGAGTATTCAATATGAAATCTAATTACTACTTTTATGTTATTAAATTTATATCGCTGGAGAACACGAGTAATGCATAACGATGGGGAGTAAGTTATTGGATACATTGATTCACAATTCACACTTATATCAGCAAATTACATAATTATGTACTAAAAACCTTAAAATACAAACTAGAATAAAGCATCAAAAGATTGATCCTCAACGCTGTCGGCTGGAAACGTACCCAAGATACTAGCGGCATTGCCTCGTTGTATGGCAATGCTTAGCCGTAGACCAAAGAAATAGCCAGCCCTTGGGTCGCGGGAAGCGTCAACGAGCCTTTTCGATATGTCTTTAAAAAGGCTGTGAGCACACGGGCCCCATGGTCCGAGAGTTTCCACCCCAAAAGGCTCGAAAATATAGTTATCACCGAGATGACTATATTTACGCCGCTTGAGGATTTCCGCAGCCACAGCGGGAGCGCCAGCACAACATGATGAACTGGGAAGATGGGATGGCGAGACGGTATCGACACAAGTTGCGTCCCACACTAAAAGCCTACCCATCTTCCAAGGAAACAATGACATGCCGTCCGGTCTTTTGCTATCATCGTCACGCGCCAGTCCATTGGGTACCAATACAGCTGGAACGCAGACGGTGACAAGGGCTCGTCGGATAATGTCGTTTAAATTGGCATGTCGTGCAAAACGACCCGTACGACAGCTGCAAGAGAGTCCATGGTGCCCGAGGCTGTTGACCGCTTTGCCACAATTACACATACACAACATAATCTTAATTTTTATCCGAATATATTGAATGGAACTTTACCAGTTAAGTAGTTAGCAATGATGTGGAGTTTTTGAGCTAACATCATTACTCTGGCACACTTCCCGTGTTACAAATCAACAAATTGTGTGGTAACGACCCTTTGAAAAACACCATAGAAAAGATTTCAATCGGGAAGGGATGGATACCTAAATATAATAAAATGGGAATACTATCGAATCGTACCCTGTGGTTGTAATGTGCCGTGAGAAGGGTCCTGGTTGAGAGTGGGGTGGAGTCGCATTGTTTGTTAACTTTGAAAAACTTTCGTCAAGCAGCTTTTACGAGTGTATGTGATACATTTATTTACCGATTTTCTTTAATGTGTCTATTTAGGCAGAACAATCAATTTTTCATTTACTTTCTAGATATAAAGACCATTAATTGAGAAAGTAGAATATGTAGTTACCAAGTGATATGCGATCAAATATCTTTGTTTCTTTGTCTGTGCATCGACCGGTATTTTATATGGTGTTGACTCACGTTGTATGACTATAATATCATGAGTAGTATAAGTTTAAAAGAACCTCCAAAGATTCCATCATAATTATGATGGTCTGTTGGTCGTTAATAAACATAACCAGCCAACTATAATGTGCCCATTGCTAGGACACAGACAGCCTCCTTATGAGAGGGAATAGGCCGTATTCCAATCCGGCCCAGAGCGAAATTATGGATTCCTTCACCTTTTCGAGAGTAGTTCTGATGATGAAAATAATACAAAGTAATGTGCCTGGCTAGGTTCCAATCCACGATCTATAACTCGTCCTGCCTATAACCACTGGGCCACTACTGCTATGGTCATCTGTAAGCAAATAAAAAACCAAAGCAATTAACAACTACTCCAACCTACTCCCTGTTCTCATACCAAAAACTGTCACTCTCATAAATCTACATTCGTCGATACATCTCGTCGACAATCCGCGGTCGCGGTCGTGGTCTCGTCACCACACTCTTGCCCCACATCTCGTGCCCTTCCCAACTCGTACAATGTGAGTTATGAGCCGTGATGGAATATCTATGCACTATGCGTGACAGTTTTTCTGTTCTGTTTAGATAGATTTATATATGCAGTAATTAAATTGCAATGGGATTGCAAACTGTTTTGCTAACGAGTTTTGTGTTAAGTGGCTTGTAAAGGGGAGTATTGTGTTCAGTGATATGAAAATAAACTTGGTAATAATTCAACTTGGTTTTTTGTATTATATAGGTAGTAGTAACTCGTAGCTACTAAATTAAAACTTTAAATTATTACCGAGACAATTGGAAGAAGAGACAAAACTCGGAATCAACAAATTATGCATGCGCGCAGAATGTCAAATGTCTAGAGCCTCAGGATAACAAACTGTCAATCATTTAAATATTAATTATTTTTGACATAAATTAAGCTACAAGTATCTAAATTCCAACGCTACTATTCTTCTGCCTGCGGATTCGCTCGCGTGAACAGTGTTATCAGCGAAAAATGTAGCGTATGTCACTCAGTGATAACTTAGCACTCAGCGGTTGGATAACACGTTGGGACACAAGACGCAATATCAACTCTAATTAAGGACGTAGTTAGCAGGTTGGACGACAAACGGAAAGTAGCTGGGCTTTTCTTAGATTTAAGTTCAGCATTTGACACGGTGGATCATAAAATACTGCTAGAAAAGCTTGAGCACTACGGTGTCAGGGGCAAAGTATTAGCACTTCTCACGTCATATTTGAAAAACAGAAAGATGTTCGTGGAGATCAAAGCCGTGGTATCAAAAACAAATACTACAGATAAAAGTTGTCCAAGTGAAGAAACATACAGGTCTCAATTGTCTCCTGTGCACACTGGTGTACCACAAGGCTCCGTATTGGGAGCGATATTTTTTATCACGTTTGTTAATGACCTTATACAATACATGATGGAAAAAGCTGCGGGATCTATCCAGCTTGTGGTGTTTGCCGATGATACCAATGCAGTTGTTTCGGCTGATAATATACTCGATCTTAATTCCGTAGTTAATCAAACCTTGGATATCTTTCACACCTGGTTTGCTGTTAACGGTCTTAAAGTTAATGCCAGTAAAACTAACGTGATGCTTTTTCAGTCCACTTCTAATAATAAAGACAGTATTAACTGCGTCATAAATGGAGAATCGGTGAATGTGGTCGAGGTGGTTAAGTTTCTAGGAGTTCTTATAGATAACCAGTTAAAGTGGAAACATGAGCTGGGACACTTAGAGAAAGCAATCAGCTCTGCCTGTTATGTACTAAGAAGTCTTAGAAACGAGGTGACCATGAAACACTTAAAAATGGTCTATTACGCGTTAGTTGAGTCAAAATTGAGATATAGCATACTTTTCTGGGGAGGAAGTTATAATTACAATATTCAAAAAGCTTTCGTAATTCAGAAACGAGCAGTCAGAACCATGACTAGAATAAAACAGCAAGAATCATGCAGGAGTCACTTTAAGGACTTAAATATATTGACGGTACCAAGCTTGTACATTTTGGTTCTACTTAGTCACTTATCAAAATATATCTTTGAATATGAGACTGAAGATGAAAGGCAAATAAGGGAGAGTACAAGAAGAAAGGATCTTCAGTTGAAGCAAGTTCCTCACCTGAACGTAGTAAAGCAAAGCGCCTACCACAAATCGTTAAAGATTTTTAATAAACTGCCGATAGAACTAAAAGGTCTGATATATACAAGTGAGTTTCAGAATAAGCTTAAACGGTTCTTGTTAGATAAGTGTCTATATTCTACTGATGAACTATGAATATTAATACTATGATAGAATGTTACATAATTTTATTGACTAGAAATGAAAATTTTATAGAATATTATGAATTGATTTATGTTTTTTTTTTAAATTGTAATTTAGATAATAATATGCAATTTGACATAGAGTATATTTATGATTATTTTTTGTGCTTATTAATGAATTATGATGTTAGACTTATGTATTGTAGATGATTATTTTTTATTTTGATATAATTTTGATAATAATTGGTAATTTGACACAAAATATTATTATGGTTATTTTTTATGATTATTATTTTTTCTGTTTTTAATGTATTTTATATAATTGCAAAGATGTAAAGTTCAGTAATAGTTTATATAAATGTTTAGTTATAGAAATTCAGACATGATGTAAGAATCGTTATTGAATAAATGAATTGAATTGAACACCCTTTGGTAAGACTGGTAAGTATAAAATTTTTTGGCTTTTGAATACCCTGTGACGAATGTCTTAGATATACAAATGACAGGATCAACCGCTTAACATGCCTTCCGAGACACGGAGGAATCTGGACACGATTAGATGGTCACCCATCCACGGAACGACCTCGGCGAGCGTTGCTTAACCTTGAAGGTCGACTCGTGCGGCTGTTGTTATTGAGTTGGTGCAATGGGTGAGGAGCTCGTGGCTATTCCTCACCATAACATTCTACGGGTGAAAGAATTTTAACGTCGAATGAGTAGTTTCGAAAACTATTTCCAACATAACAACTCACTCCCATACTGTACCTACCTAGTATAGAATTTTATTTCTTTTCTTTATTATTCACGCACTAAAACTATTACTAAAATATATAGTACTACACGATTTATATTATAAAAAAAGTTATTTAAAAAATCTAAAAAACCCGACTGCTCAACTGAAATGCAAGAAACAAGCACATTTTTATTTTAAAAAAGTTATTTAAAAAATCTAAAAAACCCGACTGCTCAACTGAAATGCAAGAGACAAGCACATTTTTATTTTAAAAAGTGACAAGCAGGCGAGACCCAATTGAACTTTTTTTATTAATGGGATGGGTCCGCCTGCTTGTCACTTTTTAAAATAAAAATGTGCTTGTCTCTTGCATTTCAGTTGAGCAGTCGGGTTTTTTAGATTTTTTAAATAACTTTTTTTTTCATCTTTTTAGTTAAAATATTAATTAACATTTTTATAGTTTTCCTGGTCGTGTCACAATGGCACCCCACCGGATTCAGAAAGTGAAAGAGCTAAGTCCATATTTTCAATACTCAATACTCAATACTTTTATTGCATTCCATATGTAGGTATTCTTAGATGGTAAACTTATAATTAGATCATATGGACCCTGACGGGCACAGCAAGAATAAGTGATTTAGGAGAGGAAGCATTTGTTAATTATATAATATTAATTTAACTTACTTACTAACTTAACTTAAACATTACATTACATATCTATCACTTAAAAATTCGTTTACTGAGTAATAACACTTCTGCAGTAAAAATTGTTTTAGTTTTTTTAAAAATAGGTTAATTTTCTCTTCGTTTTTTACAGGTTCGGGAAGTTTATTATATAATTTAATGGACATTACATAAGGACTTTTAGAGTGCATTACTAATCGAGAACTTGGTATGTTTAGCCTAGATCGGTGTCTGAGTGAATAGCGTGACTGAATGTCTTCTCGTTTTGAATAAAACTCTTGATGTTTTCGTACAAATTTGCATGTTTCAAAAATGTATATGCACGGAAGGGTTAAAATATTATGTTTTTGAAAGAAAGGTTTGCAACTGTCTGTTTGTTCAATGTTTACGAGGATTCTAACTAATTTCTTTTGCAGAGTAAAGAGTGTGTGTGCATCTGTGCTGTTACCCCAAAGGGTGACACCATAGCTAAGCCATGCATAGGCATAGGCATAATAGGTGGTGAGTGCTGTATGTAAATTGGTGGTCTTTTTTATTTCACGGAGGACGTATGAAAATTTAGATAATTTTGAATGAGTTTTTTGAATGTGTGACTTCCAGTTTATATTTGTGTCTATAACTAGTCCGAGTAATGTAATTTCATTGACGATTTCTAATTTTGTGTTGTTGAAATTAAAGTCTAAAGCTAAAGGTGTTTTTTGGTGAGGGTGGAAGGTTATTAATTTTGTTTTAGAGTAGTTTATCTCAAGGTTATGTTCGTTCATCCAATTATATATTTTTGTAAGTATTGAATTGAGTATTTCATCTATATTTTCATTGTTTTGGCACGACACCAAAATGGATATATCGTCCGCGAATAAGACACATGGCCCTTCTATGATTTTTGGTAGGTCGTTAATATAAATTAAAAATAAGAGACATCCTATGACGCTTCCTTGGGGAATTGAGGCGTAAATTGCTTTACTACATGACCGGACTTTTTCAATTTCATTATTATTATGATTAAAATATTCTATTTCAACTAATTGTTCCCTGTTCTTTAAATAAGATGTTAGCCAGTCGTGAGCCTTTCCGCGTATACCTATTCCATACAGTTTGTTAAGTAATATTCCAAATTGGACTTTGTCGTAGGCTTTAGTCATGTCTAGTAATATGCCTATTGCATATTTTTTATTATTGATAATATTAAGTGCTCCTTGGATATATTTGTAGACTGCTAAGGTGGTGGAATGGTTTTTTCGAAAGCCGTTCTGGCATTCGTCAAATATATTGTATTTTTCGCAAAAAGTGTAGATGCGGTCACACATAGCTTTTTCAAAGATTTTTGAAGCTGATGGTAAAAGAGCTATTGGCCGATAATTGCTTGTATCTGTTTTTGTATTTTTTTTGTGGATTGGTTTTATTACGGATTTCTTTAATAGATTTGGGAAGGTACCTTCTTCAAAAGACTGGTTCAGTAACAGGTAAAATGGTAAGGTAAGTTCATCTGCGCATTGTCTTAAAAGCATAGGTGGTATTTCGTCAATCCCGTGACTACTTTTGTTTTTTAGGTTTTTAATTATTTTATTTACTTCCCAAGGGTCTATTGGGCCAAGAAACATCGTGTTCTCTGTTGGATTTAGTACAGAGGTGCCTCCAAGTTTGTAACTTGGTGAATTGGCGCTGTTTTCTCCAATGGATGCAAAAAAAATGTTAAAAATGTTGGCTACTTGTTTTGGATCGGATATAAGGTCGTTATCTATTTGCAATTTGATATTGTTATGCTCCTTTCTTTGTTTTTTGTTTGTTCTTTCATTTATGATATTCCACATGGTTTTAACCTTATTGTTAGATTTTTTCAATTTATTAATATATTGTATCTTTTTTGATGCCGTAACTAGATTTTTTAGTATTTTTTCATAGTTTTTATAATAGTTTTTAATTATAGGATTTTTTGTTTTTAGTGTGAGTATTTTTAACAATCTTTTGTTTTTACAGGAGATTTTGAGACCCGTCGTTAACCAGTATTTTTTAAATTTTGTTTTTACTTTGATTTTACATATTGGTATACAGAGGTTAAGGATATTTGTTAATGTATCATGAAATGTTTTATAATTATCATTTAAATTTTTGCTTTGAGGTAGATTTTTTTTCCAATCGTGTTCATTTAATTTTGACTTAAACTTTAAAATGTTAGTATTGTTAAATAATCTTTTTTTAACATACCAAATTCTTTGTGTATCTACGTGTGAGGTAGGTGTGGTGATATGTATAATTGTACCGCTATGGTCAGAAAAACCTAGTTCCTCTACTGTTGTATATATTTTGTTTGTGTTACTGTTTGTAAATATCAAGTCTAGACATGTGGATGTATTTTGCGTAATTCGTGTGGGTGTTTTTATATGTTGTGTAAGTTTATATTCTAACATTAGGTCTAGGAATTGTCTAGTTTTTACATTTTTCTCTAAGATATTTATATTAAAGTCCCCTCCTATAATTATATTTAATTTAAAATACTTATTATTTATGTAATTTAAAATACGTTTTAACTGGCTAATAAATATTTCTTCCTCTCTTCTATTCCAATATATTATTACTAATAATATGTTTTCTTTAGGTAACTCAATAGCACATAGTTCTAAAATATATTCTAAGGACATGTTCGTTATATCATTTCTCTCTTCAAAGTTGATATGATCTTGAAGGAGTATGCAGACTCCGCCTCCCCCTCGCATGCTGCGGCAGTATGACGCTGCTATTTTATATCCACTAAATTGTATCATGCCTAATTTATCTCTCGACAGCCAAGATTCTGATATACATATTGCATTATATATTGGGCTATCTACAATGAAGGTTTCTAGTATGTGTTGCTTATTATAGAGACTTTGAATATTTTGAAATATAATTTTAAATGGTTGGTCTGTGTTTTCGAAAGGAATTATTGTCAGTGTCTATTGAATATCGCTGACAAGTGTCGCGGGAAATTTTTGGATTACCATTTTTCATATTTGCTGTGAGGCCTGCTAGATTTTTATGAATTTCGTCTGTAAAATTGGTGACTTTCCCTTCTACATATAACCGATTGTTCCTTATTACTGCGTATAAGCCTTTTTTCCTTGCCTTTATCATTTCCTCTCGCATCTGTTGTCTTTCTTTACGAGAATTTTCGTCCAAAAATTCAGATACTGATAATCTTGTTCCCTGGAAGTAGTGGCTATTGTTTTTGATGTATTTAGTCATTCTTTTACTTATTAATTCTATTACCAGTGGTCTAGTACTAGTGTTGGTGTTATTTCTGCCTAATCTATACATATTTTCTACGTAACCTGTCAGGTCCACTTGTAGAATATCGTGAAACATTTCAATGATTCGGTTATGCAGTTCTGGTTCAGGCTCTTTATAGTACTCGGCGAAACCGTAGATGACTATCTTCTTGGAGTGGCTTTCTGTACATTGGATTACAGGGGATGTAGATATTGATTTTTTTTCAGATATTTCTTGTTTTAGTTTTTCATTCTGTTTTAGTAAGTTTTCTATCTTAATGTTAATCGCTTCAATATCCTGTATTCTTAGTTCATTTTGTTTTGCTAAAACACTAAATTTTTGTTCGAAATCTTTCGCAAGTTTTGTTATAGCTTTATTTATTTCAGATTGAATGGTATTTCGTAGATCGGTTATTATTGATTCGTTATTTTCTTTCAGACGCATCATAATAATTTCACTTAAGTTCTGTAGTGACAGTTCAGTTTGTGCGTTTGTATTTGAGGTCATTTTTTCAGAGCATGTCGTATCGCCCAATAAACTCAGATCTTCAAAATTACTCGAATCGTTAGTAGGATACGTTTTCCTCCGAATTGTTACGTTATTTTCGTCGTTGGATGTGGGTGTTCGTTGGCTTAGAGTGGATGTCTGTTGTCTAATAGGTGTATCTGTGTTTCCTTTTTTGGGCATTTTACATCGGCAATCTTGACATTTCCATATTTTTTTATCATCTGGAGTCATTGACTTACAAAAGTGGTTTATGGATATATTAGCACACTCTAGATCATATTTATTATTGCATAGCGTGCAAGTGAGATGCAATTCGTTTGGTAGATCTTGAGTGCAACCGGCGCAATTATTTGAATTTCGTGCCATTATGCATACAGTTCCTTATGTTGTTGCTGGTGTTGACCTCTAGTGGGCAGTAGTGTAATTAATGTCAATGGATTGATTTGTATAAACTGTTTCAACTATAAAAGGATAGATGGCGCTGATATATGGAAATAGGATGACATGACTGTATTTCTTTTGTTCTCGTTTTAGATGGTATTGTTATAATTACTTTGCTTATATATCACTCTCATACCTTTTTAGGGCTTAATCCATTGAAGCACTTGTTTGTTAACCATAAACAAACGGGTTCTGCTAGGTGTGCTGCTGATGGGTTTGTTTACAATTCAAATTATGTTCGTTGATTCTTGTGGCACTAAATATGGATTTTAATTGAAATCTTCATATATTTCTTGCGAACTTTTACTGTAATCACCGTATTTCATTATTTGTTATAACTGAAACTATTTTTACTTATTATTTAATCACTGCAACTATTTTTAAATTATATAAATATGTGGAGCCAATATTAGCTTGCGCACAGTAGCGCCCTCTCTCTTTAAACTTTCTTTTTAAACTTTCTCTTTGTAATATTTTTGCTAGTATTACACTAATGATAAATATGATATACCTTTTTGAAATCCTTGTGTTAAGCCCTTTAACTTGATACCCATATTGCAGTAATCCAAAAAAAAAATTTTTTTTTTCATTGTGTATAATGGCTTCGCACAGCCGCCATGTTTGTTTTTTTCAAATGTCACCTATCTAAGAACACTTGGGCTGCTAAGACGAATCTAACGATATGTCAATTATGTGAATCCGTTCAGCGGTTCTGGAGATATGAGGTAATAAAGAATATTACATACATACATACATACAAGATACGCGCGAAAAACATAACCCTTCCTTTGTAGTCGGGAAAAAGTGACAAGCAGGCGGGACCCAATTGAACGTATTTTTTTTTTAATTTAACGGGTCCGCCTGCTTGTCACTTTTTAAAATAAAAATGTGCTTGTTTCTTGCATTTCAGTTGAGCAGTCGGGTTTTTTAGATTTTTTAAATATATTTTTTTTCAACTTTTCAGTTAAATTATTATTTCAAAAAAAAAAAAATTCCCGGTCATATCACATTGGCACCCCACCGGATTAAGAAAGTGAAAGAGCTCTAAGTCCATATTTTTACCCGACTGCAAAGGAAGGGTTATGTTTTTCGCGCGTATCTTGTATGTATGTAATATTCTTTATTACCTCATATCTCCAGAACCGCTGAACGGATTCACACAATTTAGGTATCGTTAGATTTGTCTTAACAGCCCGAGTGTTCTTAGATAAGTGACATTAAAAAAAAATTAAACATGGCGGCTGTGCGAAGCCATTATACATGGTGAAAAAAAATTTTTTTTTTCAAATTCTACAATATGGGTTTCAAATTAAAGAGCTTAACATAAGGATTTCAAAAATCTAAAAAACCTGACTGCTCAACTGAAATGCAAGAAACAAGCAGATTTTTATTTTAAAAAGTGATAAGCAGGCGGGACCCAAATGAACATTTTTTTTTTAATTGGATGGGTCCGCCTGCTTATCACTTTTTAAAATAAAAATCTGCTTGTTTCTTGCATTTCAGTTGAGCAGTCGGGTTTTTTAGATTTTTAAATAACGTTTTTTTTTCAACTTTTTAGTTGTTTTCAAATTGTATCAATTGATCAATTGATTTGATGACCTGTCAACGCACGTCAAAAATTTTTCATCCCGTTTTTCATCAAAAATTTTGAAATTAAAATCATCATCCAACACCAGCCTTGCTAAGGGGTATTGTGTTACCCAGCTACGGGCTGTGGAGGTCAGATAAAGAAAGAAAGAAATATTTATTTAGATATGCAATAATTCCACTAAAACACTAGTACTCAGCTGCATCTATTTGGTGGAAACTGACCCCAAAATTGTAAAAAGGCAAAGCAGATGATATAAAAAAGTTAGACTAGCGATTTCGGACGATAACTTCAGTGAAGATAGACAGTTATTAAATTACGACGAGGAGGAGGATCCTGGAGGCGACACCGTATACGTAACACCAGCTGCGTGCCATCCGGCAATGTTGATCTAGGGCGCCGCCGAAAGGCCTTCTTTGGCCTCGCGGCGCCCTAAGCCACCACCGCGACTGCGCCAGTTTTTGACGCGTGGTGTCATTTATTGACGTTTTTTTAATCAGTGTTTTTCCTTACATTTTTATTATTTAATTTAATTTATTTACTAGTTTAGTTAGTTACTAAGTTTAATTTTGTTACATTATCTGATTAATGTCGAGTGGCAGCAGTGATGTGTTGTGTAATAGTGCCGATCAACCTTCAACATCACTAAATATTCTGGAGAGGTGTCCTCTGTGCACCCAGGCACGGTTTTTTAAAGGTAAGCGGGGTCTGAAAGTACATATTGGGAAGGTACACAAACCACCCAATGTATCTACTTCAGACCCCGTCATTTCTTTAACACCTACATCATCTTCTTCCAATTTGGATCCGTTTTGGAAAACCCTCTCAAAATTCAAAAACTCTGTTCCGGTTTTAAAGCGAATTCCCCGCGGCGCTAGACCTGTAGTGGCGCAAAACCCAGCAGGATGCGTTCGCCTTGCCGCTCGCGAGAACTCTCTAAGTGCCTGGGAACATCTGCTTACCTTCCCGTATAGGATCCTACATGTTCGAAAGAATTTGGAAACCAAAAAAAACTTTAACTTCACAAATCAAAGAAAATTGTAATATTTCGGCCCACATTCAGGATGCAAAATTACCGACACAGAGGGTTACTTCCACAAGAAGTATATCCCGCCTAGTCGAATCTAAATTGGGGGAAGGTGACATTAGCGGAGCTGCCAGGATACTTTTCAGCAGTGATGTGGTGGCCCCATACTCTCCAGATACTCTCGCAGCTCTGGAGAGCAAACACCCTGCCCCAGCGGATGGTCTTTCCTTTCCCGACCCCCCCGATCAGGACATAAACACCCTCACCGTTACAGGTCAAGAGGTGTTCACAGCCGTTTGTTCCTTCCGAAGCGGCTCTGCTGGTGGCCTCGATGGGCTGAGTCCGCAGCACCTGAAGGACCTACTCAGCTCAGGCGCCGGAGAGGCTGGTGAGTTGCTTTTGAAGGAGCTAACGGCTCTGATTAATCTTATGCTCTCGGGCCAGGTGAACGAAGCCGTCACCGATATCTTGTACGGGGCCAATCTATGTGCCCTACGCAAGAGGGACGGCGGCATTCGTCCCATTGACGTGGGAACTACCTACCGTCGTATGGCAGCCAAGATTTGCTCTAAATTTTATGGTGAGGATATTTCGACCAAATTTCAGCCCCTGCAACTGGGTTACGGCTCCAAAGGGGGTTGTGAGGCTGCCGTACACGCCTTGACGACCTATTTAAATTCAGGTAAAGGAGAGGTCATCTTGAAGGTTGACATTAAAAATGCCTTCAATTCAGTCAATAGGGACACTTTGTTGGCAGAAACTAAAAAAGAAGTACCACAAATTTTTAGTTTTCTTTGGCAATGTTACAGACATCCGACTAAATTACTTTATAAGGAAAACCTTTTGGAATCAGCTGTTGGCTGTCAACAAGGTGATCCCCTCGGGCCAGCGATCTTTAGTTTAGCCATTAACCCAATCATTCGACAGCTAAATTCAAAATTTAATGTGTGGTATCTCGATGATGGAACCCTGGGAGGCGATGTAGACACGGTATTAGATGATCTACAGTTTTTAATAAATCAATTCCATTCCATAGGATTGGACCTCAACCTTTCGAAGTGTGAACTATTCATATCCGACAGTACTGACAGACAACTGACACTTTCAAAATTCGACGCAGTAGCCCCAGATATCCAAATTGTGGAAAAAAGTTCTCTTCGTCTTCTTGGGTCTTCAATTTATGAGAATTCCTTTCCCGATTTTGTCGAGGAAAAAATACAAAATTTTAATGACATCTCGGACAGATTATACCAAATTAATATGCATTCGGCCATCACCTTAATTCGTTACTGTTGTTTTGGACCCAAATTAATGTATTTTCTTCGTTCTTCGCATCTATGGCATCATCCTAACCTTTTGGAAAAAATGGACCAAATTATTCGTCAAACTCTGACAGGAATTTTAAATGTGGCTATGGACGACCGAGCTTGGGCACAAGCTACTCTTCCCATTCGTATGGGTGGTCTCGGCGTCCGCAAAATTAGTAGTATCAGTCTACCGGCTTTTGTATCCTCGGTGCACGGCACTGAGAAATTAATCAGGAATATCCTAGCTCCATCACTGGTTGATTTCAATGTGCCGTACTTCACCGAGGCTATAGATACCTGGAGACTCGCTTGCCCGAACCTAAATCCACCCGACATTCCATCATCTCAGAGGCGGTGGGATGAGCCACTCTGTAGAGCAGTTCAGAGTGACCTTATTGCCACATCTGCTTCGGCTGCAGAGCGTGCGCGCCTGCTGGCTGTGGGTGAATGGGAGTCGGGTCTCTGGCTCCATGCACTACCGTCATCGAACATAGGCACCTTGTTTGATGATACTACTTTCCGCCTCGCTGCTTCCCTTCGATTAGGTGCTCCCTGCTGTTCTGCTCATCGCTGCCACTGTGGTGAAGTTGTCAACAGCCTCGGTCACCACGGCCTTTCATGCGGCCGGAGCGCGGGTCGCATAGCACGGCACGCGAATATTAACGACATTATCCGACGGGCTCTTGTCACTGTCGGCGTTCCAGCTGTTTTAGAACCCAATGGCTTAGCACGCGACGATGGCAAAAGACCGGACGGTATGGACACATTGGCACTCCACCGGATTCAGAAAGTGAAGTCCATATATTTAAACTTTCCCATTGTATTATTTTGCTAGTATTACACTAATGATAAACATGATATACCTTTTTGAAATCCTTGTGTTAAGCTCTTTAATTTGATATCTATTTTATAGTATTTGAAAAAAAAATTTTTTTTTTTCACTATGTATATCGGCTTCGCACAGCCGCCATGTTTAATTTTTTCAAATGTCACCTATTTAAGAACACTTGGGCTGCTAAGACAAATCTAACGATACCTCAATTGTGTGAATCCGTTCAGTGATTCTGGAGATATGAGGTAATAAAAAATATTACATACATACATACATACAAGATACGCGCGAAAAACATAACCCTTCCTTTGCAGTCGGGAAAAAGATATATCATGTTTATCATTAGTGCAATACTAGCAAAATAATACAATGAGAAAGTTTAAAAATATGGACTCACTTTCTGAATCCGGTGGAGTGCCAATGTGACACGACCGGGAAAACTAAAAAATTGTTAATTAATATTTTAACTAAAAAGTTGAAAAAAAAATTTAAAAAAATCTAAAACAAACCCGACTGCTCAACTGAAGTGTAAGAAACAAGCACATTTTTATTTTTAAAAGTGACAAGCAGGCGAACCCATCCCATTTTAAAAAAATATGTTTTATTGAGTCCCACCTGGTTGTCACTTTTAAAAATAAAAATGTGCTTGTTTCTTACACTTCAGTTGAGCAGTCGGGTTTTTTTAGATATTTCAAATATTTTTTTTTAACTTTCTCTTTGTATTATTTTTGCTAGTATTACACTTATGATAAATATGATATACATTTTTGAAATCCTTGCAATAAGCCCTTTAATTTGATACCCATATTGTGGTATTCGAAACAAATTTTTTTTTCACTATGTATAATGGCTTCGCACAGCCGCCATGTTTGATGTTTTCAAATGTCACCTATCTAAGAACACTTGGGCTGCTAAGACAAATCTAACGATACCTCAATTATGTGAATCCGTTCAGCGGTTCTAGAGATATGAGGTAATAAAGAATATTACATACATACATACATAATTACATACATACAAGATACGAGCGAAAAACATTACCCTTCCTTTGCAGTCGGGTAAAAATAAACGCAGATATGAGCATCCTTTTATCTTGTATAATCCGCGTGCTGTTATGTGAGTAGCACAACGGATTCCACCGAGAGCCCCACGCGGCGGAGTTGTTCGGGCTTCCTTTAGTGCCAGAGGCCGCCTGAGAGGACAAGATTTATAAATAGAAGGCACTCTTACTACTTTACTGTTTCGACGATATTTTCCAGATATAACTATTTCTGAGAATTGCTCATAGAATTTGTTTTCCTCTCTTAAAGAAAGCAGGGTTGTAGTCACACCCCATGAAAGCATGCAATCCTGGTAAGCTTCTATATAATTAAAGATGATGAGCGGAACTTTGATTGTGTCTGTGGGGATGTTTGACTCTTGGGATTGGTCTGGCCGTCCACAAAAGGTACGAATAGTCCCCTAAGCATTATATATTAAATAGAAGACTTCGAATATAAGAAAAATTCCTTAATTCTTTATGAGATTTAATCATTTAAAGCATCTGGGAGAAGTTACCGTCCACAGAAAAGGTCTGCCAATATAAAATATATTTTTTTAATAATATTCCGTATAACATACTTATACAACGTGTAATTTAAAGGGTATATACATACCAAGTGCACGGCTTCTTTGGATGTTAACAAACGATATAGCAAGAGTTTTGTAATCCTGTCTACATGTGTGGAACTTATTAGAAATTTCAATACATTGATACCAGGCACCGAATTTTTCAAATTAAGAAGAACGAAGAGAATTATCGTTTTATTGGCAAGTGACGTGGAAAGTGATGACCCTCATAGTGCTGTAACACGTTTTTTATTCAACAAACATATGAAACCGATAATTTGGTGCCAATTCTGTGAGTCACTTATTTTGAGCTGAAACTTTGCATAGAGACTCCATACCAGATGTTGTCTTCAGTCCTTTTGGATAGATATGGGGTTTACGTTACACGTTGTATAAGAATCAGTTCTTCGAATTTAACAAAAGTTAGTTATGTTTCTGTCTATCTTTTCTGCTTGCTACCTAGGAACGGGCCGCCTAGCCAAGCTTGTGAGTACGGACACACTCTTTAGCACATATAAGAGTATGTGCTTACGAAAGTTACGGAAATTTCGTTACTTCAAAATATGGAAGGTCTGGCGGCCCTGGGATCTGGGATCTTAGACTATAATTTGTCATTTGTCAAATCTATTTTTATATTTGGTTCAGCTTTTTAGGGGTCTGTAGCGGAATGGCAAAAAACGTAACCCTTATAGTTTCGTCATGTATCTGTCTGTCTGTCTGTCTGTCCGTCCGTCCGAATGTCACAGTCATTTTATTCCGAAACTATTAGGACTATACACATGAAACTTGGTACGTAGATGTATTCTGTGAACCACTTTCCAATTTAAAAAAAAAAAAAAAAAATTTAAAATTAAGGGGGGCTCCTCATACATGGAACTGTAACTGAAAATATTTTTATTTTCCTATGTGTGTGGTTTTTATAGAAATGTCTTTAAAAATGACATTGAGGTTTCTATAACCACTATTTCATAAAGTCAATCGTTTAAAAGATATACGCTTCCAAATTGGTAAAATGTGTGTCCTCCCCCCTGTAACTTCTATAATAATTGAGGTAAAAATAAAAAAATATTCTGTAGATCTCAATGTAAAATTTCAAGAAAAATGGTTTGAACGAGATCGGGTCAACAGTTTTTGAGATGTAGCATATTTTCTAAATCCGCAAATATAACTTTGTAATTCATACAAATACTATTAAAAACAAAGTTATTTGGCGTAATTACTAGGGAACGCTTCATGGGCGAGTCTGACTCGCCCTTGGCCAATTTTTTTTTTTTTTTTTTTTTTTATTTATTTGCTTAAAACATGGTATACAAGGTGTTATAAATAAATATAGGATCGACATGTCTTGCTTACAACTAAAGCATGCAAACTTACTAAGATACAATATTACATTGAATTAAAATTAATAGGTATGTTAAATTGAAATTCATTTTAAATAGTCATTAATGGAATAGAAATTATGATTACAGAGCCATTTAAACAGTTGTAATTTAAATAATTTACTATTTAATGTTTTAAACATGTTAGGTAATTTATTATAAAGACGAACACACATAGCCACACAGTTTTTATTATATTTCGCTAATCTAGGCAGATCATCCAGTACAAGTCTGTATTGATCACGTCGACTTCGAGAGCTTATTTCCTCCGCTGTTTTAAATAGCCATTTATGTTTTTGAACAAACATGCATGCTTCATATATGTATAATGAAGGTAACGGTAGCAAACCAAGTTCCTTAAATATTGGTTGACATGATTCGTCAGATGGAATCTCGTATAAAGCGCGTATACATTTCTTTTGGGCGATAAATGCTCTATTGCGATCAGTACTATTTCCCCACATTATTAGTCCATACCGTAGTGAGGACTCAACATATGCGCGGTATGACATCACAGCCGTTTTTATATTGGTGACTTTTTTTATTTGTCTCAATGCATAGACAAATTTATGTATTTTATTGCATACAGTATCAACCTGTGCTTTCCAGTCTAAATGTTCGTCAATTACTACTCCTAGAAACTTAGTTTGTGTCACTTGCGATATTTTTGATATGTTCATTTTAAAATTAAATTTATTATTATAAGATTGATTAAATTGTACGTATACAGATTTATTAAGATTAATAGATAAATTATTATCATTTAGCCAGTTTATTAGATTGTCTATTGTATTATTAATGTCCGCTTCATGATCCGTAATTGAATAATATTTTTTATCGGTAGTAACAATTATAGAAATGCCATCGGCAAAAAGGAAGCATTTATGATTAGTTACATTAAATATGTCATTTATGTAGAGAAGAAATAAGATAGGTCCCAGTATGCTACCCTGGGGGACCCCGCGTTTTATATTTATATATTCAGAAGAATATTTTGTCATGTTCCTACTTTCATTAAGTTTAGTAACAGTGACACTCTGTTGCCTGCTTGTTAAGTAGGACGATATCCACTGAAGTGGCAGCCCTCTTATACCGATAGCCTCTAGTTTTTTTAGTAATAATTCGTGTGAAACGAGATCGAATGCCTTTGACAGATCAAAGAATAGCCCTGTCGTTAACTGTTTGTCGTTAATGTTGCTCAATATTGCTTTCAAAAGTGAAAATGTGGCTAAAGATGTCGATTTATGTTTCTGAAAGCCAAATTGCTCCTTTTTAATAATCTTAAATTTCTCACAGTAGTTAACTATTCTTTGATACATGCATTTCTCATATATTTTAGATATGATGGGTATCAGTGTTATGGGGCGGTAATTTCTCATGTCACATTTATCACCTTTTTTAAATATTGGTTTGACAACAGATATTTTTAAAGCATTAGGAAAGACTCCTTGTGAAAAGGACAGATTAATGAGATAAGTTAACACGCCGCTTAATTCATTGACACATGTCTTAAGAATTCGGGTATTAAGTTCATCATAGCCTTCAGAGTTAGTATTTCTCAACGATAATATGTGTTTCCTCACCTCAGCTTCAGATATAGGTGTAAGGAACATCGAGTTAGCAGTTAGGGTATCGCTGCGAAAACCATTTCTACAAGTTTGTGTAGGAATATAATCTGTAAAATAACTGTTAAAGGCAGAAGCTATTTCTACTGGTTTCGTGAGTACGCTGTTGTCAATTTTAATGCGTTCAATGTTATTTTTTGGGTCCGTATTGAGTACTTCGTTTTTAATGACTGTCCATGCGGCTTTACATTTGTTGTCACTATTATTCATAAATTTTATGTTAGCATTTCGTTTAGCATTGTGGATACACTTTTGTAATAGTTTTGAATATGCCGTATATCTTCTTTTATTGGCTATATTTTTATTCTTGTAATATTGATATCGCAGGAAACGCTTCATTTTAGAACTCTCTTTAAAGCCCTTACTTATCCACGTTCGCTTTATTTTATTGTTTAGATTTATCTTTACCCTAACTTTTGGAAAGCACAGACCGTAAAATAAACATATTTGTTCATGGAAAGCGTTGAATGCTGTATTTGCATCAGTTTCCATGTAAATATCGGTCCAGGATAGATTTTGTAAGCATTCAATAAACTTATGCATGTTATCTAGACTGTAATCTCTTTTGTAAATATGGTATATTGAAGCTTTTGCTGTTTGAAGCCTTAAAGGAAAGCTTAACATTTGAGCTGTGTCGTGATTAGAGAGATGAAGTGGCAGCACTGTTGGTATTGCGTCAGGTATATTACTCAATATATGGTCTATGCAAGATAATTTTCGAGTAGCTACCTCAATATGAATTTCAACATTGTGATTACTGGCTAAGTCTTGAAATTCTTGAGTAATTTTGTTTCTTTTCAAGGTATTAATATTAAAGTCACCTGTTAAAACTATGCGCGTTCTAGATTTATATTTCTTGTGAAGATAATGTAAGACACTATCTAACTTAGCTAAAAATTGATTAGGATCAGATTGTGGTGTCCGGTATACGCAAATAATTACTAATTTCTTTTCTTCTAACTCTATGCCACAAGCTTCGAAAGTATTGACTGATGCATATGTTTTTATAAACTGTAATTCTTGGTAATTTAGACCCTTTTTGACTAGAATGCAAGTGCCACCGCGGTGTTTATCCCTGCAAAAGTTTGTAGCCATTTCAAAATCCGACAACTTGAGATAGTTCTCGTGACCTTTTTTTATAAATGTTTCGGAGAGGCAAATTACATGAGGGTCATTATGTAAGTCACGCATTTCTTGTAATGTTAACTCCAATAGTTCCTGCTTAGATAAAACACTTGCAATGTTTTGGTGGAGTATCCTAAAGTTATGTGATGTAGGTGTTTTGTTTTTAGGTCCGAAAAAATGTGTCATTCTTTGTAAGTGAGGGAAAATAATAAGGTATAGTACCTTTTCTGTGCTCTTTGGAGGGAAGATGTTTATTTAAGTTTTGTTCAGTGTCATTACTATTGCTGCTTCTGAAATAAAAGGGGATAGTTCCTTTTTTGGGTTCATTTGTCTGCCTTTTTGGAAAAGAACTTGATTTGCTACGCGCGAGGTGTTTCCTGACCTCAGCTGGATTTAAATATTTTTGGTTATAATATTCACAATCCAAAATGTAGTTTATTGTTTTACAAATTTCAGATAAGTTATGGTGTACGAACTTCATGAAATGGCAATTTTTGTAATGTTTACAAATATTTTCGATACGATAATTCAATTTGTCGACATCTAAATAGTTACTTTCTAGAACATTTAATATTATTATACTATTCTTATAAAATGTTTTTAAAATCGTTTTTAACTGAAATAATACATGTCCCATGTTATAGTCATTTTCACCTAAACATATAATAATTTTGTCACCTGATCGTATATTCATGTCGTTACAGCTGTTTGTTATTGTGTCGCTCTGTGCATTTGGCATCGTGTGGGCGAGGACTCTATATTTTTCATACGGTGTAGTTTTTCTTGAATGTAAAAGGGCAGCAGCCAGACCGACGCATTGTTGTGTACCAAAAATCCTTATTGTTTTTCCGAGTATGTGTTTTTTTAGGTCTGATGGAACTAGGTTTCTTGTATTGGTATTGGCTGAAAAAATCTGATCTGGTTTTGGTACCGCTCTTAGAGATTGATTCAAAACCTGTATTTGTGCATTGAGAGTTTTTATCTCATTTTCAGCGATTTGTAGTTCCTTTTGTAAGGCTGAGATATTTTGTTGCAGATGTAAACACATAAAGTTGCTATTACGTTCAACATTTGTAGTAAGTGTTGGTGAGGAGGGAGTAGAAGATACAATTTGACTTAAACGAGAATGTCTTTTCTTTTTGTCAAAGCTTAAAGGGCTGCTATCCTTGCTTGTAGAAGAATGACATAACGACTTTAAAATGTTAATTTCTTGAGTCAACTTGTTGACTTGTTTTTTTAACTCGTTGTTTTCTAATATTGTGTTTTCCAACTCATTCTCCGTGCTCTCTAGTTTTATAGTAAGCTGGGCTATCGTATCTTGCATCTCAGACGTTGAAGATAATATATTAGTCGTAGTACCATCAACGCTTCGTGAGAGTATGTTCGGTGTGGTGTCAGTTTCATAAGATGTATCGCAATCGGTCAGTACATGAGAATCCTGGTCAGAGGACGATATTTTATTCACTATATGAGTTTTCAGAGGCGTTTTTGAGATAGGATAGGCCGGTGTTTTTCTCATTGTTATATTGGATGGCTCAGTAGAATTACTAGTTTTTTTCCTAATACACGTCTTGCAACGCCATTTGTTTTTGGCTTCCTGATTCATTAATCGGTAAGTGTGTTCTGGATAACCATCGCAGTCGGGTTCAAATCTGTTGTTACAAACTGAGCACAATGCAGTTTTTTTTATGTCAACAGATTTTTTACATTTGTAACATACAACAAGTGCTGGCATCTTGTGGCCTTTGTTTGCAGTATTTGTGGATGTAGATTGGGATGACATGTCTCTCTCAGTGAGGATTGGGTATTCAACCCTATGATGTAAAACTAGATGGCGTTATTATTATTGATTGACAGCAGTAGATCATGAAATGTAGGTGACAGTAATTCGCTACGCTACTCAGCTATAGATGGAGCTGTTTTCAATTTTAATATCTGCACGAGTAGAATGACTTGAGGCTTTTTTTTTTTCTTTAGTTACTGTTGCGTCCCAAATGTAATTTTGAACGCTCTTTTTGGTGTGGCAACATTCTATTGTCTTTGACGTTGCACTTGACATAACCTCTTGACTTGACAGATTGACTTTGCTTGCTTGGAAAAAATGCCGGTCATGGGAACCGCTGTTGAGTTAATTAATTGGTAAAATATTGTTGGATTCGCCTGTCGAGACCGATAATTGGGTCGCGAATTATCTAATTGTTGAAGTGTATTCCCCATTTGCCAAAAACCCCGTGATATTGTTGAATCGTACGCCGCCTTGTCGTCGGTTGAGCTGGCACGCGGAATTTGTTGAAAATCGAATTGGATCTCACGAGATATGAACAGATTAATTGTGTTCAGTGATAGATTGAACTTTGTAATCTCGGATTAACAAGAATCCAGTGATATTTCTCGGAACACATCGCCTTATTGTCTACCACGCGTAGCGCGCGCTTGCTGGAAACGAGTTGGGTGTGATGCTGGTCGGGACGGCGCCATCTGAAGATCGACGCCTTGGGACCGTCCTAGAACCCGTAACTTACATCACACGTTACAATTACTCACCCTCATATTACATACAAACCACACTTGGAGCGTGACCTTGGAAGGTCGAAGTTGGCGTCCCCAGCACTCAGGTTAGTGGTACATTTTGTTTATTGAAATAAGGCCTAAGAGCCTACCACAACGTAGGGCTCCGCGTAATCGCGGACAGTTCGACATACCAGTTACCGTTGGCTGGGCTTGGGGTCGAACATCTTGGTAGCAGAGCGTGGTTTAATATAAAATTGGTAGCAGAAGCGCGGCTCTTATAATATAAGATCCACTGGTTTAATTGGAAGTTTTGAATATTGTTGAAAACTTAAAACTTGAGTTTAATTACTTAACACAACTTATAACTTGATAAGTTTGAATATATTGCTTTGTCAGCCGGGCTCAAATAGTACTTGTAGTTTGTACTGTAATTTGTAGTGCTAGCCCCTTAGAATTGAACTGACAAACAAGATTTGTTTGTGAAATTAGGAATTGGTTGTATTTGGTACATAAGTTGGTATATTGTTGTAAAAGTTGTTTGGTTTTGTGGCAATTAATAATTGAATGTCATTGATCTGAATTTGAAAGGTTATCTAAATAATAATTACACATAGTCTAACAACATAGGACTTGAATTGTGTGTATTGGTTATTGCATTTATTTGTATTTATTGGATTTTGTTAGAGATTCTCCGGCTCAATATTATACTTCAATTGTTGTATTTAATTGTTGGTGTGATCCTGCACAATATATACATTGAATTGTTATTTATTTTGTAACTAGCCATCCTTAGCAAGCTAGATTCATACTTGGAATAAGTGCAGGGTCGGATTTGGGCTTGAAATAATTGAATTTGAATTTTTATTTTGTTGAGATTACTTGGCCGGCTAACAAGTCATTGCTGTTTGTTTAATATTTGATTGTTGGTTATTGATTGTTGTTTGTATTAATATTTGATTGTTGCAATGGCCTCATTAAGGGCAGTCAGGGAGGCTGCTGCGGGATTGACCTCACAGTTGAGATGGTTCACATCGGCAGCTGCAACTGTTGAGCGTGTGGAATTGGAAGAGCTCACCCTTGCTCGGTATGGGCAAGTGATTGAGAGGATCAAGTCAGCTGATGCTGCGCTCATACGCTTCAACGAGTACATCATGGATGTGGATTTGGGGGTGATGGATCAGACAGCCCGCGATAAGATTTTGGGTGACTATGACCAGATTATTCACCTGGGGGATGTCATATGTCTTCGAGTGCGGAAAATTTTGAAGAGCCGGGTGCCTGATGCGGCCAAGCCGCAGACCCCTGTTGTTGCAGGCCCTGGACTATTGAGTAGGATGTCCACCCTGGAGCTGCCACATTTTGACGGTCGCTTGGACCACTGGCTGGGCTTCCTAGATCTCTTTGAGAGTCTTGTCGATGCACGCTCGGACCTCGGACCTGCCCAGAAGCTGGCCTATTTATTGTCTGTCCTGGAGGGCGAAGCCAGAACCTTGGTGCAGCACTTGCCGGTGACGGATTCCTCTTACCCGACCGCTCTGGAGCTTCTCTCCCGACGGTATCAGAACAAGCGCTGCCTGGCTGATGTGCACATCGACCAGATTTTGGGGCTACCGGCCATTGTCAGCACGTCGACGTTGCGCACTGACTTGCTGAACCCGTTGGTTTCAGCGACCAACGCTTTGAGACGCTTGGAGTTACCGGTAGAACATTGGTCCTACTTGTTGGTGCACATAGTGCTGCAGTTGCTCCCCGCGGAGTTGAGGTCACGTTTTGAGCAGGAGTATGGTGGGGATGGTGCCACCCATCTTCCCCCCTTTGACGACCTCCTCAAATTTTTGGAAGACGAGTGTCGGTTTGCGGATAACACTCGTGGCGCTACGGGGTCGCCCCCACTACCTTCTCAGCCCAGAGACCAGGGACGGACTAGGGCCCGGGGGCCTGTTGATGTTCCCCCCGCCCCCCGTTTTGCTGGCGCCCGGAGTCCGCGGGCTAGGGGGCCTGTTGATGATCGCCCCGCCCCTCGTTTTGCTGGCGCCCGGAGTCCTCGGGCTAGGGGGCCTGTTGATGATCGCCCCGCCCCCCGTTTTGCTGGCGCCCGGAGTCCTCGGGCTAGGGGGCCTGTTGTTGATCGCCCCGCCCCCCGTTTTGCTGGCGCCCGGAGTCCTCGGGCTAGGGGGCCTGTTGATGATCGCCCCGCCCCCCGTTTGGCTGGCGCCCGGAGTCCTCGGGCTAGGGGGCCTGTTGATGTTCGCCCCGCCCCCCGTTTTGATGGTGCCCGGAGTCCTCATCATTGTGACTTTTGTAAGGCAACGGGGCATGTCATGGCGCGTTGCCCGGATTTTTTGAATTTGCACGTAAGTGCCCGCCGCCGTATTGTCAACGCACGCCGTTTGTGCTTTTCGTGCTTGGGGGCCCACTTCCATCGGGACTGCCCCGACCCCCGCCCGTGTAGAATTTGTGATGGGTCCCACTTGGAGATTTTGTGCGCCAACGCGAACCGCTCCAGCAGACCAGCTTCTGAGGGGGGTTCGCGCAGGGGGGGGTACCCCGGAGACGAGCACCGGGCTGAGACCCGCGATTCCGTACGCCGCTCTCCACCCCCCGCGCAAGTTGAACGGGAGCCCCACGAGCGCCATTTGGTCTTCCCTCGTCAGGGAGAACGCGCATTGGCTGCTAGGCAGCAGTGGCCGGGTCGGCGCCGCTGCCTTTCCCCTCCGTTGGCGGAACGTCCCCGGCTGGAGTCGCGCCCTCCGCCATTCGGGCATCCGGTGGGATATGCCCCTCCATTGATGGCGAGCGGCTTGGGACACCGCGCGGACGAATGGTTTGATTGTTGGCCTCGTCGTGAACGAAGGCAGCCTGGAAGCGGCGATCGGTCGCCGCCCAGGCATCACTAAGAGATTGACGCCTGCCCCGCTAAAGGAACCCCCCGATCAAGACGGTTTTGTTGCCAACGGCCTCGGTCACGGTCTGGGGACCCTTGGGTGACTCGATTGTGGTCTGTGCCATTTTGGAGACGGGAGTCCGGGGTTGCCTTTTGTCTTCTTGGTTAGCGGGACAGGTTGGCCTGAAGGTGAACGACCTTTCAGGCAAGATTTGGGGAATTGGCGAACCGGCTGACACCACTGTTGAGGGAAGGACCTGGTTTGAGGTCACCCTTGTGAGTTGTCCTTACCCTAAAATTGGTGCTCCTGCCCTTGTTGTAACTGAACTTGGTACAATTGTTGGTGACTGATCGTCACACTAAGAACTCGCATGCCGGTTGCAATGCGCTGTTGGCCGTTCTGCAGCGAGAATTTTGGATTTTGTCGGCTGATCGCGTCAATGAGGCGAGGCCCTTTGCTGGCGTCGTAACGGATTTTGTTGGTCCCCCTTTGTTGAAGACGTCCACCCTTCGTAATAGCAAGATTGTTGGGGCTTATCTGTGTGTTTGTCTGCCTGTCAACCAAGGCAGTACATTTGGAGCTGGTAACCTCCCTCTCGACAGAGGCCTTTGAGGCGACTTTGGAAAGATTTGTGTCTCGCCGTGGGTTACCTTTTTTAATTAGGTCTTATTGCGGTACGAATTACAAGGGTACAAGTAACTATTTGAAGGAGCTATACGCCTTCCTTAATGAGAGCCAGGTTGATATTGGTAATAGTTTGGCCCGCCGAGGGGTCACTTGGTTGTTTGACCCGCCAGCCTGCCCCCCATTGGGGGGGTATTTGTGGGGCCGCGGTGAAAGCGGCAAAGGGACGCTGGCGGAGATTGTTGGGAGACACCGTTCTCACCTTTAATGAACTAGCTACGGTATTTGGCCGCATTGAAGCTGTGTTGAATTTGCAACCTTGTCAAGACTTCCAATTGATTAGCGGACGGGTAGGCCCGTCCGGGGGGGGTAGATGTTGCGTCCCAAATGTAATTTTGAACGCTCTTTTTGGTGTGGCAACATTCTATTGTCTTTGACGTTGCACTTGACATAACCTCTTGACTTGACAGATTGACTTTGCTTGCTTGGAAAAAATGCCGGTCATGGGAACCGCTGTTGAGTTAATTAATTGGTAAAATATTGTTGGATTCGCCTGTCGAGACCGATAATTGGGTCGCGAATTATCTAATTGTTGAAGTGTATTCCCCATTTGCCAAAAACCCCGTGATATTGTTGAATCGTACGCCGCCTTGTCGTCGGTTGAGCTGGCACGCGGAATTTGTTGAAAATCGAATTGGATCTCACGAGATATGAACAGATTAATTGTGTTCAGTGATAGATTGAACTTTGTAATCTCGGATTAACAAGAATCCAGTGATATTTCTCGGAACACATCGCCTTATTGTCTACCACGCGTAGCGCGCGCTTGCTGGAAACGAGTTGGGTGTGATGCTGGTCGGGACGGCGCCATCTGAAGATCGACGCCTTGGGACCGTCCTAGAACCCGTAACTTACATCACACGTTACAATTACTCACCCTCATATTACATACAAACCACACTTGGAGCGTGACCTTGGAAGGTCGAAGTTGGCGTCCCCAGCACTCAGGTTAGTGGTACATTTTGTTTATTGAAATAAGGCCTAAGAGCCTACCACAACGTAGGGCTCCGCGTAATCGCGGACAGTTCGACATACCAGTTACCGTTGGCTGGGCTTGGGGTCGAACAGTTACTAAAGAAACATTTAATTACTCTTTAATTTGAGTTCCATTAGGTTCATATTGTAAGCAGAGAAGTAAATCACTCACTGTTGTTGGAATTCTTAACCATTTTCATATACTCAGCGATAGATGACGCTGTTTTAATTTTTTTTATGTATGTATGCGATTGTATGACTTGCTGTTTGAATTTTTAAAAATGACAGTTTGATAATTTTCCACTTTTATAATCACTTGAATTTGAGTTCCATTACATTTAAATTGCTAGTAGGAAGGTAAAACTGAGGTGAAGATATCGTTCACACATACTGCAATGTTATTACCACTCCGATTTTGTTGTTTAAACACAATACTTTTCACTGTTTGTTTATCAGTCACAGACAAGGTTTTTACACACAATTCTCACTCGAAGTTGTTGCAAACGTTTTATAGCAACTATTATTCGTTTACGCATAAGTTAATCACAATTATAGGCACTTTTACGGCGAATTACTATTTTTAATGATTTTAAATACAGAGTCATTTTTAATGTAAATGTGAAAGTACTGTACTCTGTACACCCTTAGATTATTTTCTGAATTTATCGTTTTTGATGTGTTATTACTTTGTGTTATGTCAAATGGCCTGCATTATCCAATCAAATGTTAATGGAAATTTAAATGACAATATGTATTCTCTTATAAAACGTCACGAGCTAGTGCACACGAAGTGACGATGGTGTCAGCGTTATGCGAAGTGTCGAAACACAAACAATAAATAACTTAACCAGCCTATAACGTTCGCACTGCCGAGTTATAGGCCTTCCGCTCTATAAGAGGAAATGGGCTGCAATCCACCAAACAATAATTGTTTAAATTATTTCATATTCACATAACTTGTAAAGTATACTTAAATATTGCTTATTGTCTGAAATTACGAATCGATTAATCCTGTGTGTGTAATAAACACCAACGAACCAATTCTGTATTGGACGTCGGATTAACTGTTAAAAACTCATTAAAAATATTCAGAATGTAATGTGTTTGACCATTTTCTTTTTGGATATCCTTTGAAATCATTAATTCTTTTAGAAAAAAGATGCTCTAGGTATGAGTTAGCAATTTACGAGAATTTTTATTTAACACAAAGAACGTTCAATGTTATACGAAATAAAAGTAGGCCAGTGAAATATAAACCGGGTGATCAGATAAAAACATTTTTTTTTTCAAAAAGAATGACTAAAAATCATCCTTTTCGTATCTCAAATTAAATATCCCACGACACAGTAAAACATTCTGGAAATGGAATCTGACCATTTCAGCCATAATGTTGTATAACAAAACATATTAATATCTGCTTAGACATCATGTTTAAAATCGCGGACACATTTTATTAACAGATCATTTTATTAACACCTAATGACAAGAACAGAGATTACCTACCTTTCACTACCCCGAAAATACGGAACCATTATATAAAAACTTTTTTGCAAAAAAATAAAACTGACTTCCATATCAAAACACTACAAAGCCAAAAATAATTTTAATTTCGGTAGTCGGTGTTATTGGTTTTGTGTTTTCTTTTTTTTCACACCGCCTTCCGAAATTAAAATTATTTTTGGCTTAGTAGTGTTTTGATATGGAAGTCGGTTTTATTTTTTTGCAATAAAGTTTTTATTTTCGCGCTTTTTAGTGGGTCTGTGAATTTTCCAAATCGGTTCGTAAATGACGGAGTTATGCGCGAACAAAAAACGCAATGCAGAGTAAACGAAAAGATCATCAACGTAAATATTTTTTTTAGACTTTTATCGATTTTTCAGAAACGGCTTGTCCGATTTCGATAAAATTTTCATGGGATCATTTGGAAAGTATACCCTTTTAAACAAAATAGAATTTTTCAATTCGGTTCGGCAAGCGACGGAGCTATGCCCGAACAAACATAAAAAAAAACAAACGTCCGAATTGAGAAACTCCTCCTTTTTTAGAAGTCGGTTAAAAACCTATTTTTTTCCTATTTTATGAACAAAGGGTATTACACTGCGTGGATTTGAGTATTTTTTGTTAAAACTCTCGCCTCCTTTACAATTTATGATGACAATACGAAATGAAAAAATATTATCTGGGGGCACGGCAGTGCCCCCGCCAAGTCGAGCAAAAAGGCGGCACGGCCGTACCATTCGACAGGCCCGTTGGTATAGTGGTCAGTGGCCCTGACTGCTATGCGCAAGGTCGTGGGTTCGATTCCCACCTTTTTTTTTTTTTTTTAACGTGGTAAAATTATCAAATAAGTCCTCCCACTCCGGGCAGGGTGGGAGGGACTGTCAGACTTTTACTGACTAAAATCCACGGTGTTCCTTCAATAGCCCTTTACGTACCGGGGCCACGGTAACGGGATGAGTCCCACGACCCCGGCAGGCTTCGGCCCTCTGCAGAGGGGGCCTCGTCATGTTGCTGACGCTCTTTGAGGCGCGCGTGGAACACGACGCGCCGTCGACCCGGGTATGGTCCATGGTCGGACAGCGAGTTGCCCTTTACTCGCTGTCCGCATGCCCGCGCCTACGGTGGCCGGAGATCGTCGGCCGACGTCCGACGCCGTGGGCGTCTACCACTGCGGCTGGGCTGGAGGGAGGACGCCATCCTCTCCCTCTCGCGGCCCGCCTCCTCCTTCGGAAGCATGACTGCTTCGCAGAAGGAGGCGACCGCTTCCCACTCCCTCTCGCCCCGCAGCATGGCCTCGACCAAGGCCGGGCGCGAGAGGTCTCCGCCTATTGTCGCCGTGAGGACACGTCGGTGCTCTGCCCAAGCTGGGCAGTCCTGCACCGTGTGCTCGACTGTGTCCTCAGGGCGACCCTCGCAGTGGTGACACCCAGGCGTCTCTTTCTTACCCATCAGACACAGGTACCTCCCGAAACTTCCGTGTCCGGTGAGGACCTGCGTCATGCGGTAGGTCAGGACGCCGTGACGCCGATCTAGCCACTCCTCAAAGAGGGGTCTTACCGCCGCAATTGCGGCGTGCCCGTCGATTCCCACCTAGGACAAATGTTTGTGTGATGAGCACGGTCATTTGTTCTTTGTCTGGGTGTAATTTATCTATAATATGTATGTATTTAGAAATATATATGTATGTTTATCAGTTGTCTAGTACCCATACCACAAGCTCTGCTTAGTTTGGGACTAGATGGCGTTGTGTGAAAAGTTGTGGAATATTGTTATATTATATTATTCTTTTCTCGAAGCAATTCAGGCCATTTTCGACCCCCTATAACTTCGTTGTGGATAAAACTAGAAGCCTGAATTTTCAGTCACCAAACAGGCATTGTATAAACACGGTATATTTCAAATTTCATTCAATTTGAACCAGTAATTTAAGAATTATAACGAGTCAAAGTTCCTTAATTTTGTAAATTTTGTCACTCACTGACTGACCGATCATCAAAAGTCTAAAGCACTTCTAGCAGACATAGAAGCTTCAAATTTAGAATACAATTAGTGTTTAGTATATGAATCAAGGAAAAACTATAATATTTTTCAATTTCGTTCCAGTTTTCTAGATACATCAACTGCATAAATAACTTTGTAATCCCATATAAATATATAGGATTACAAAGTTACATTTTCAGTTAATTAATCAGTGTACCTGTATAATATAATGAAATAATGGATGTAGATGGGTACTTTTTTTTTTGTGAAAAATATCATCGAGTGACTTCTTCCGATCGGGTGTATCAGAATTCTACTGACTAAAAACCCACCCTGTTCCTTCGTAAGCCCTAAAGTTCCGGGGCCGCGGTATCTCGATGGAACTTTCCCATAAACTCCGACAGGCAATGGCCCTATGAGGCCCCGTCACTGGTATTAACAGCTTTTTGAGGCGCGCGTGGAACACAACGCGCCGCCGACCAGGGCCTGGTCCTTACCGGACGGTGAGCGACCCCTGCTCGCCATCCGCAGGCTCGCGCATACGGTGGCCCGAAATCGACTCGCAATCCACGACGCCCGGGGCGTCTCCCCCGGCGGCTGGGGCGCGAGGAAGAGAGTTGCCTCTCCCTCGCACGTTAGGCCTCCTCCTTCGCTAGCATGACTGCTTCGTAGCAGGAGGTGACTGCATCCCATTCCCTCTCGCTTCGCACCATGGTCTAAACCAGAGCAGGGCGCGAGAAGTCGCCGCCGCCGATCGCCTCTATGAGGATACGACGGTGCTCCACCCATGCAGGGCACACCTCAACCATATGCTCCACCGTGTCTTCCAGTGTAGATAGGTACCTAGATATATAATTATTGCATTGTAAGTATGTGTAAGTATATTTAATATTTTAGTTTTGTTTTAGACTTCACATATTCATATTTATTTCTCTTCTTGTTCTCACACACTATTGTCTACATTTCTTTTTCACTTCTCCTTTCGCAGGTCTGCTGGAAGAAATTTCTTAAGAAATAAGCAGTACCTTTGTACTCAGATATTATAATTATGTTTATCTTAATGTATTTTACTGTGTGTACATAAATAATAAAATAAATAAATTATGCTCAAAGGTAACTTGTTAAATGGTCAACGGAATAAAAAAGCAAGAAGTATTAAGAGTATTGGGGAGTATTAAGTAGAGTAAATTGCCCGAAATTGCATAATTAATTTATGGATTAACTTTAACCGAGACGTTTGACGAGTGCGGCATTAATTATTACTAACTAATGCAAAAGACGTACGTGCGTATCCATATGTGCGTATCAAAGCCTCCGAAAAAACCCCATAGAGACAGGGAGTGGGCTTTGAAAAAAACTTTAGCTGAAGTTCAAGAAGTAGTACCGGAAAATAAAAAAAGGAAGGCTACCTACAAAAATAAGAAAAGCTCATAAGACAGAGAGAGGGCTTTAAGAAAACTCGTTGTTGGTATACAAGAAGTAGAAGGTCCGGAAAGGAAAAAAGTAGGACTTTCTACAAAAAGCAATGAGATCCCATAAAAAACAATACTTGTCAAAAACCCAAGTCTCGCAACTTAGTTGTTCTACCGTAAAAAGTTGTGAGTTCCATGTAATACCAAGTCGGTTATTAATTTATTCAGTCCCTACTTAAGGGACCTTCTGTCTTAAGTTGTTACGTAATTATCCAACCTAACAACATCTTACAGTGACCATATCAATATCTTTAACGTTTTAAATAAATAGATTGACTTGGCAATCGCAATAAACAATTTAATTTATATATGTATTACTTGTGAGATATATTGTGTTTTCATGCGATGGCCGAGTCAATCTATTTATTTAAAACGGTAAAGATTTTTAATATTGATATGGTCACTATAAGATGTCGTTAGGTTAGATAATTACGTAACAACTTAAGACAGAATCCCTTAAGTAGGGACTGAATAAATTAATAACCGACTTGGTATTACATGGATCTCACAACTTTTTACGGTAGAACAACTAAGTTGCGAGACTTGGGTTTTTGACAAGTATTGTTTTTTATGGGATTATCTTTTTATTTTGTGTTACAGGAAAGCTGAAATTTGTAGCCGTATAGAGGTATCGATTCACTGTTAGTTTACTTTTTTAAATTGACGTTTTATTAATATGCGTTTTTATTACTGTTCATCGAATAAAAATCCGAAGTCATAATTACTATATGTGGTAGCTTTTCAACAGAAAGTCTGTTTTAGAATTTAAAAAGCGTTCACATTGAAGTTGCTGTTTATCCTATCCGATATTATATAACTATACTGCGTTGTATAGATGGAAGTATAGATGTTTGTAACTCTATAACGCCTAAAAAGCTCAACGAATCTGGATGAAATCAGTCACATAATAATATAGGTATAGATTATAGTCTGATTAGCACAAAGGCTACTTTTAACCGACCGACTGACCAATCTATAGATACCACACACGCGTAGGTTTCATGAAAAATAATATTTTCAGTTCTAGTTCCATGTATGGGGACCCCCCTTTATTTTAAATATTTTTTATTTTATTTTTTTTTTAATCGGAAAGCGGTTCACAGAATACATCTACCTACTAAGTTTCACATGTATAGTCTTAATAGTTTCGGAATAAAATGGCTGTGACATAAGGACGGACGGACAGACAGACAGACAGACGGACAGAAATATCGAAACTATAAGGGTTCCGTTTTCTGCCATTCGGCTACGGAACCCTAAAAAGAATCTTGTCGGCATTTCCTATCCGTCTTTTTAAGAATAACCTGTGATAAAATTGGACTGAGTAGATTTTCATGGTTTTCTATGATGTATGTATTATGTTTTACAATGTATGCGTATGACCTTTATTATTACGGGTTTATTTCATGACGTTTGGAATCTATAGATGTTCACGAGGCCTAAATGTTTTGCTTTTGAATACCAAAGCAAGAACAACTACCAACTAATTTTTTTTTTGTCATTTGTTTTGACGGCATTGGTAAGAAATGTAGTGACATTTCTAGGGTTGCGGGATAGTTCTAACGAGATGCCGCGGCCCTGGAACAATAGGAAAGGAAGGAACAGACTGGGATTTTAGAAGTAGGAGTCTCTTCTGCTCCGTACAGAACGAGAGGAGTCATTAGATGTATTTGTCCCAAAAAAAGTTGTTTCAGTGTTTTTGCTTAGGGTAGTCAGCTAGAAATGATCTCGTCTAGTTTAATATAACAAATGAAAAAGAAAATATAAGCTTCACCTATTGCAGGCATGCCCATGTTATATTCCCTGAGCGACAATTATTTTTCCTACGATCTGACGTTTGACGGAAGCTCTATTAAAAGTTGTTGGCAACTCGAGTCCATTCGCAATAAGTCAAACGTGAGGAGAAGTGTGTCAAAATTAATGATAGAATTCACAGACGCACGCCAGGAAAAAGTTATATCGTAATATTATTTGATAGGTTTGACGAAATTTAAATTGGAGAAGGTACTTTTTTGCGTTGGGTAGGTATAAGGAAAAACACGTTGGTGACTGATTTATTATTTACTAGCTGTGTACCGTGATTACGTCTGCGTCATTGTTAGAAATTGGATTCGTAGTAGATAAAAAGTTTCCTAGATAATGTACGCAGGTATTTATTTCGACAATTCTCTTTTACACGTAATCATAAATTTAATAAACCTTAGTTGCTTGTGGCTAAATAATAATATAGGAGGTCAAGCACGCATGCTGAGGTCGATCCGTGGAAGGCTGACTATCGTAACAAATCGAGCTTCGTCCACGCCTCGAAAGCGCGTTAAGGCGTTGGTCCCGGCTGCCATTTTCCACGTTTGACAGTCGTTCTGGTGAGTCAGAAGACAGAAATCTGACACCAGTTTAGTCAAAGAATTGCTACCCAGACCCAGACCCAGCTAGAGAGATGTAGAAGTTAGGGATAGGGAGTCGCTCCATGTAAAATACTAGTACTCACTTGCATACGGCAAGACTGTTCATGTTATTTTACTCCCTTACTCTTGTAAAAAAAGCTGTTGAGTTTCCTATGAATAAATAAATAAAATATAACATAGATCACTTTCAACAACACTTTCTTTTTCATACTGTCAAATAGCGTATTCGTCAAAACTGTCGTCACCACTTCCTAGTGTGTGATAGGAAGAATTGGCGCAATAAACTCCCGGCAACTAATTTTGCAAAACAAAAAACTTTGTTTACCACCCAAAAGAACAACACCAAACCGCAATATTCGGCAGAAACATCAAAGTCACCCTAAATCAATATACAAACATTATCTAACCTCACAATAAACAAACAAATCAGTTTTCTGACAAAAAATATTTATTTCGTTACGAATCGCCAGTCGGTAGGATTACTTTGTTGACGATTGCGTTTCAGTTTGAAAGACGCAATCCATTGGTCCCCGATTTTATTTATGGTCAAGGATTTTAGAACGTGGATCAGGAATTTTATAGTGATTAATTTGTTACAGTGGTTTAATGTAAATGAAAGTCTAAATAAACTCAGGTTCCTAAATTTTTTTGATGTAATTTTTAATATCTTATATTTCCATCTCTCTTCAATGTTCATTCAGGATACATCCATTTAATTTTGATACGGAATATAATAAGCTTGTTAAGAAATATTTAAATTAAATGATTAGTTTAAAAATGCAGAGGACTGGTTACATAAATAAAAAAAACTGATTATTAGCATTGCAACAAAGCTGCATTTATATTTTTTATTTAGAATCAGCGAGCAAAGTCATTACCTTGGGGTTATTTATTCTTGTCCGGATTGCTTGAATCTTCACAAAGCCAAGATACCAAAGGTTTACCTTCAAACCGAGTCTTTCTACACGAATATTACGAAAAAATTAATGAGTATTAAAAAAAGAAGCGTATTGGAAGCTTGGATTATGATTGAGCGAATACATGATTAGTGATTAAGCGAAAACAAAATAAAATGTAGGTATTCGTGCTGAAAATTATGTGGCAAAAAGAGATGGTGCAGTTTGTTTCTGGGTTCTAAAAACCGGCTTTAATGAAAGAAATGGAATAGAAAATGTACATAACGTCGAATTTTTATTTCGGTTTTTTTCGGCTCGTTCAATTACCAGTTGAATGTTTAAAGAATGAGCGACTAATGAAGCATTAGATTCCTTTTATGTTCGAATAAAATCGATGTACCATCACTTGATTTTGGAATAAATTATCCTGTTACGTTTTTAATTAATGTTGGCTTTAGCCTTTACAGTATATAAACAGAAGGAGGAATTAATTTTCGGATGGCTTATCTTTTTAAAATACGAAAGTAATTTTCAGTTCCGAGTACAATTGTAGAATAGAATAGAATAGAATAGAATTTTATTTTGCAAATATTGGTAGTACATATACAAGTTGAAAGTGTTTATACATCAGCTCAGCCATATTTCACCATTCAGCATGCAAATATTAAATTATCAATTTTAAATTATAAATTTCATTACATTATTATTAATTTATTCACATTATTATTAATTTCATCACATTATATCTTAATCACATTATATTAATTTAATCACGTTATTATGAATTGGTTTTCTAAAAAGCTATGTCTGCGTTTAAAGCGATAAGTGTGAGCCGGCCCAGGTTTAACGTATTATAACATAACCAGCCTATCCTGCCCACTGCTGGGACAAAGGCCTCTACCGCTCCACTACCACTACCGTAATCTTGACTGTTCTCGTAATCTATAACTTCACCAGCTTAAGGATTTTACCAGCTATGGACTTCGAAGAGACTGACTTCTTGTTTCGGTATTTCTTTTCAAGATAGTTTGTTGGAAAACAAACTTCATCAAGAACAATTTTTTAAATTAATCAATATGTCTTGTCGTCTTTAACTACATAGGTTCCTTCTAGATAAGCGTGCGTCATCTTCGATCACATCATCGCTTACCGTCACGTGCGATAGTGATCAAACGCGAGCCTATGAATGATGAAAAGATATTAGCTCTGAGTACAACATGGCGTAACTGAGTGTTTAAATATCATCATCATCATTCTTATACATTTGTTTCATTACACCTACTAGGCTAGCAGCTTTGTGAAGGTCAAATTTAATTATAAAATGTTTAGCTAGAACATTAACGCAGTTTTCTAGCGCGCGCAGTTTCCAACTTTCAATATGTGTTGAATTAACGACATTTAATTTATATCGTTGTAATTCATGAACTCCTGGTACTATGGCTGGTAGTAAACATAAGCTATGATTAATATTAATTTACTTCAAAACTTATAATGGTTCTCCGTAGACTATTTATTATCTTAAAGTACCTACGAATCGTTTACGAGAAGTTATTGGTCGTCTGATATAGGACTTCGGATGACAGTAGTATAGAGTGATGGTCTTTTGGGCACGTTGCAAGATGATCAACCTTTTTTTAAGAGGGGAAAATCATCAAATGAGTCCCCTCATTCTGGGTCTGACACTCCCTTCCACTCCGGATGGGAGTGTCAGACTTCTACTGGGTAAAAATCCACCATGTTCGTTTAGTGGCCTTGCGGCTGCGGCCAGTTTCGCGGCATCTCCTTAGAATCTTCCTGGAACCCCGGCAAGCAATGGCTGCTTGCTTTTGACTGCTTTTTGGGGTGCACCTGGAGTACAAGGGACCGTTGACCCGGAACATGGCTAACCTGACAAGTCAGGAACAGAGAAGGAATGATAATTAACTTTTAATGCGGTATTAAATCTAAACACAGCAAATTCGCTATGAATTCCAAAAGCATCTGGGGGCACGGCAGTGCCCCTGCCAAAGTTGAGCGCAAAGCAAACACTGCTGTACCATCCTTTTCTGGAACCATTTCGGCGTATTTTCAGGCCCCTATTTGGGGACCTCTGGATAGATTTAGAACGCTGAAATTATCGTTATTTAGTAAGCTACCAGCACACACTTAAACCACAAAATTTCATGTTTGTAGCTTGTTTATTTCCTAAGTTATGCAAAAGCCAAGTTGTACAGATATTAAATAACACTAACAAACTCCATAAACAGCCACAACAACCCTTTAATAGGCAATTCGTTACACTTTACTGTTAATAGTTAAGTATAAAGAAATGCCATTTTGTTGGTTTGAACCACCAGTAAAAAAAAAGTAGGTATACTATACATCATTACTGGTTAGAACGGTTAGCTATCAAAAGCCTGAAGTTATTGCATAAGTTTTGTGCCACCAGATGGCGTAACTCTAGGAAGGTTTGTCTGTGAAAATATAGCATGTTTGGTACGAGAATACGACCCGACGAGAGAGTGCCAGAGTGGTACACCGTACGAACTACGACCCCTAGTTCCTCAATAGACACGGTCGGGGGCGGATGTATCGTCAATTTGTAGCGCTCCAATTTTCGCGAGTCTACGATTTTTTTTCCGTTTGTGAAATTATTCTTGTGTGTGATTTCTTTGCAGTAAACCGGAGAAGTTTAAAATTTTTAAACAGTTTTTTGTTGCGTGATAAAAAGTTTTGTGAAGTTTGGTGTGTTATTAAAGGTCGTCAAATAGTTTTGTGGTAAATATGGTTATCATTAACTGTTTATTTTAATGAATTCAATCAACTCGGTAAGTATTTATTTTTTAAATAACTGTTTTGAATCAACTTTTGATGAGATTATTTTGTCTTCGTTTTTGCACAGTCGATCACAGGTACTACTTACTATCATACTTACCTAAATGTTTACCTACAACACGATTTTGAAATTGGATATTATTCGGTTCTCACTCTTTCTCATTCTGTACTAATAGTTAATAAATGTGTATACATTTTCAAATTAATGAGGTTTTCTATTTCTCTCATCAGTTTCGGAACAGATTTGATGATACTTAGAGTATATTAATTAATTTTTTAATTTAGAGTTAAGTATTCGTATGCATTCCACTTCTTTTTTTGACCAATCTTTTACTATTCAAGCAGCTTGTTTGTGGAATGCATTACCCATAGAATTGAGGCGTGCTCAAACGCTACCAGCGTTCATAAGAATGGTGAAGGAGCATTACCTTTTCCTGTAACTTTTCTTCTTTCTCAACTATGCATGTAATATTTATTCGTATATGATTTCGTATTGTATTTTATATTATTATACAGTATGTTAACTAACAGAGAGCGTTCCCGCTAACCCGCAATAATATAGCATTCATACATGCTAAAAAAATATTACCATTCGAAAACAAAATGTTTTTATTATTTTTTTAATATTAAAATTGAAACTAAAAATGAAACATCTGTACACGCGTACGCATTCATAAATAAATTGCGACATTGCCGTCCTTCAAGTACGCGTGTACAGAGTGAACTAAACTATAAGGGTTCCTTGTTGACTACGGAACACAAAAAAGGACAATTAAATTTTACTCAACTCTTTTAAAACAGGTCACTATCTTTAGAAACCATAATTATGATTCCTAATATACTTAATTAATATTTAAGCCTTTTACTCGCTGCTAATCAAAGGATCACATTTCGCTGTTGATTACTGTGATTAATTAATTATTGTGTAAATATCTGTTAAAAACGTAAAGCTAATAAATAACAGGTATTTACGCCATCAATCATAGTGTCAAATTTCGCATTGCGTATTTCTAATTGACATGCTATTTCAATACTTAAAAATGCCGTGAAAATATGAATAGCATTGGAATTTGAACCCGAAATTTTATAATTATCTAGAATATTGATAAGTCGTCATACCTCTTTGATCGCCATTGCTTTAATTTAACGATATTTAAAAAAGTGTTAATTTTATCGTGGTATCGTGTTGCCCAATTACTGGATTTTGGTTACACTAGTTATCAGATGCACCCGGTTGTGCTAGAAGCCAACTCCAACACCGTTGGGAAAAGCTATGCAGATGATGTTGCACTGAGGGGGTCCTGCGCTAGTCAGAGGTGACAGGATTCTATAGTGGTCTGTTTAGAGAGGCCTTATTCAATGAGCTTATGGCGATTAACTGGTTTAGTGAGGTAAAAGTTCTAGGTTTCCTTAAAACTCCAAGCGCCTTTTGAAGGCTACTCCCTCCCTGACTGTGATTTATTCTGATTCATATGCTCATCATAAACCCGGCTCACTTAATTACCTACACAATATTATCCTCTTAGGACCAGGCTGTGGTATTCGTAGCAAAAATTTCATTGTAAAACTTGCACTATGCTATTTATTAAACTCAACGTTGCTTGAATATTAAAACAATGATTACTCTGCTAGTTAAATTTAAGAAATAAAATGTAGAGTGGATCCAATGATTAAATCACTATAGATACAGTATTTTCCTTCTAATTTTATTGCAGTTGTGCAATAGAATAACGTGTTTAGGTAAACAAAACTTGATTTTTGAAAAAGTATTTTTGAAAATTGATATACATACGGTTTCAATTGGAACGACATACTTTTCTCAATAGTACCAATAGAATGAGTCACAGTGCGTACACTCAAACACATTCCTTATTGGAGTTTAATTTTTAAATTTAGAAGTATTTTCGACCGAATATTCGTACCAATACAAAGAGAAAAACTGACCGGCTTTTCCCTTTGTATTGGTACAAAACAAGAAAATTAATTAAAATGTTTGCGGTATATTGAAAAGCCAACTTCTTTTCATTATAGAACACTTAAAAATGTTATTATTATTTTCACGTTTCCTAAATGCCGTTAAATACGTATTTTTCTTTTACACTCTCAGGTCTATGGTCTTTACCATATACACATACATACACACATATATATTACATATTATAATATTCTCTAAAATATTATAATATAAAAAACTTTTTAGCAAAAAATAGAACCGACTTTGATATCAAAACACTACAAAGCCAAAAATAACTTTAATTTAGGTAGTCGGTGTCATTTGTTTTGTATTTTCTTTTTTTTTTTTTGACACCGCCTTCCGAAATTAAAGTTTTTTTTGGCTTTGTAGTGTTTTGATATGAAAGTCGGTTCTATTTTTTGCTAAAAAGTTTTTTTTCACGCTTTTTAGTGGGTCGGTTTGTAATTTATCTAGTTACAAAAGCCAAAATGTCAACTACTTATTATAACCTTTTACAAAATATTGCCTTTCCCGGTGCATAGCCGTTAATTTTTGAGGAGTTCTCCTGGTACATCACCATCAATTATACTTCACCACATGCATTGTGACGAGCATAAAGTGCTTAACATCCATATTCAAGTAATCTAATCGCAATCCACGAAATACTTATTATTGAGTAGTTTCGGTGGCCATCTGGGGTCTTCATCATCAGTTCTACTTCCTCAAATGATGCCCCAAAACGCTATAGGTGTGCCTATAATATTTGAAGAGTTCCCTCGATTTTTCCATGATTCCATCATCAGAACCAAACTTGACGACAACGGAACCAACTAGAACGTACACCCTTTCAAACAAAAAAAGATTATTTCAAATCGGTCCAGCCATCTCCGAGTTATGAAGTAACATACATAAAAAAAAAGTTCAAGACGAATTGTAAACCTCCTTTTTTTGAAGTCGGTTAAAAATACAGTGGTATAGATGTACTTTATGTGAATTTTATTATTGGAGACAGATTATACAGTAGCCTGTCTGACTTCGTCACCAATTAAAATCCAATACTATGAGACTATATCCAGCAAACGGCTAACAATCAATTTAACGCCTTGAACGCATGCTTTTAGGCAAGCATGCGTTCATGCAAGCTATCAAATAAGTATACCTACTTCAACCAACCATACCTAATTCAATCTTCAACCAAATCATCCCCTTCCATCAGTTGCTGTCGAAACCTGACAAAAATAAAACGAGAAAAAAAATGAATCAATCAGAAATATTCAATCAATCAATCCAACCAATCGCAGTGCACTACTGATCTCGCTTTACAGTGCAAACATTCACCAGATCCGCCGGATTTTATCAATAACTAGTACTCACGCTGGGCTTCGCTCCCGTGGATTCTATCACGGTAAAAACATAACTCTCCTTTTATGCAGTCGCGTAAAAAGTAGCCTATAACCTTCCTCAAGCTTCAAGCTACTTCCATACCAAATTGCATCCAAATCCACTCAGTACTTTCGAAAATTAGCGCGTTCAAGCAAACAAACAAGCAAACAAACTTTTCCGCTTATATTAGTATTAATGATGATTGAGGTAATTTCAAAGCATTTGTGAACCTTATTTTAGTGAGGTCAACGTAGTTAGCGCCAGTGACACGGGTTTGTTAATATTTATAATTATACTCTAAATAGTAACGGTGGTCGTGTAGGATTGATTGGCTTCTGTTCCTTAAAATAGTGTTCATGAACTAAATTACTAAGTATAAATGGGAAATTAATAAAATATTGCCGACACCCCTGGTGTCGCGTAATTTGTTGATAGCTAAAATTGTCTGCTATATGCAGACCGACATTATTTCTCGACCTGGAAGCGCTCAGAGATTACATCTGCTCTCAGGCGAGCGCAGGCGTCTATCAGACTCCAACAGACACAAACCACCTTGTGCTTCTTGGTACACTGGCGCTGGGGACTGTGGGAACAATTAATTGCTCTTCAACGCGGCCATCTCTCGTGACGATACTCGCCCATCTGTCCCAGTGAATCCTTTATATGTGTCCTGGCCAAACTTAATAATTATCTTGGTTGGTTATTTACTACATTACTAGAAAAGCTTGTGGCTAAATAATTACAGCTGCATGGGCTGAAGGATAAGCATCGCTTACCGAGGTCGTTCAGTGTTATTTTTATAAAAACTAGCGACCAGCCACGGCTTCGCACGGGTGCAATGTTTACATTAAATATACTATAGAATGTCTTTATATACATCGTTGATAGCCATTTTGTCATTCGACATACATGTTCTCTTTAGTAATTACTCTTGAAAGTGCGACACATAATTTACCATGGGAAAAACATTCAACTCTCAAATCTAAGCAACATAGGCACGCGCGCCGTGCCTCCGCCGGTACCGCGCGGCAACCGCTATGTCCTTGCATTTTAAATCTGTAATATCTTCGAAACTATTTATTTAAATTATATTCTGTAAAGGGCAATATTGATTTATATTAATTGCACAATGTATTTATGGAACATAATTGGATAAGGATTAATGCTGTATTGCTTAAAATCGCTTCGTAAAATATGCTCGTATTTCTCTTAAAAAGTAAAGGATAAAATTGGTTGTTGTGGGTTATCTATAAGAGATAGACAGATGTCATCGAGGACATTTTCGTTGACCTTTTTAAGTTGTACAATACTGTAGTACATTTTTTTGATCAATCTCGTAGGGTTCAGCCAGCGTTTGCAAAGCAAGCGCAAAAAAATGTGTTTATTTGCGACATCACATTAGAAACCTCAAAAATTATCAGTGTTCCTCTACTATATTATGCATGTTATATACTTAAAAACCTTCCTATTGAATCACTCTTTTTTTGATCTATCTTGTAGGGTTCAGCCAGCGTTTGCAAAGCAAGCGCAAAAAAATGTGTTTATTTGCGACATCACATTAGAAATCTCAAAAATTATCAGTGTTCCTCTAGTATATTATGCATGTTATATACTTAAAAACCTTCCTATTGAATCACTCTTTTTTTTATCTATCTTGTAGGGTTCAGCCAGCGTTTGCAAAGCAAGCGCTAAAAAATGTGTTTATTTGCGACATCACATTAGAAATCTCAAAAATTATCAGTGTTCCTCTACTATATTATGCATGTTATATACTTAAAAACCTTCCTATTGAATCACTCTTTTTTTTATCTATCTTGTAGGGTTCAGCCAGCGTTTGCAAAGCAAGCGCAAAAAAATGTGTTTATTTGCGACATCACATTAGAAACCTCAAAAATTATCAGTGTTCCTCTACTATATTATGCATGTTATATACTTAAAAACCTTCCTATTGAATCACTCTTTTTTTGATCTATCTTGTAGGGTTCAGCCAGCGTTTGCAAAGCAAGCGCAAAAAATGTGTTTATTTGCGACATCACATTAGAAATCTCAAAAATTATCACCTCTACTATATTATGCATGTTATATACTTAAAAACCTTCCTATTGAAACATTCTTTCTATTGAAAGAAACTGCATCAAAATCCGTTGCGTAGTTTTAAAGATTTAAGCATACATAGGGACAGACACAGGGAAGCGACTTTGCTTTATACTATGTTAAGATTAAGATTTAAAAATTTTTTTTTTGCAGAAAATAGAACCGACTTCCATATCAAAACACTACAAAGGCAAAAATAACTTTAATTTCGGAAGGCGGTGTCAAAAACGAAAAAATATATACAAAACTAAAGACACCGTATGTTCACTCGCCGTAAAAAGTAATTTAATTCTGTCACTCTTGGAGAGCGAAACTTTTTACTGATAAAAACAGAAATTAAAAACGATAAATCTTGTTGCTGACGCCGCAATTTGTTGGACCAAATATTGTTAAGTGAGCATCTCACTTGACTTGTGACTTTTGACGATAAGCTAACTTTTATTGAATGAAAATTATTTTAAACCTTCTATTTTTTTGTTTGTATACAGTCAATTTAAGTTGGAGCAGTGATTTTAAGCTGTTATTGCTGCTACCCAGTGTGACATTTAAAGATTAGTGACAGAATTTTCGCAAACATTTTTTTAGTTTTCGTAAAATATTTTAGAATTGTCTTATTATTATTATGTGGTCATGTCATCGTAACAAATCTAATATATTTTGAATAACGATGATCTAAAAAGTTTTAAGCAAATTGAATCGTGTTTAAATTTGTATAAGTTTAACTGGGAATTTAAATTATACTACTCGTCATTACTAACTAAATCATGACAACAAAATAATAATACCTTCGCTGCGATGAATTAATATTTGTTAACAGTCGTGACAGTATCTCCACTATTAACAAGCTTACATTACATTAATTAGTTCTTTATATCAGTATAATATTTAACACTGATATGAACACCGAAACAAAAACAGTAATTGTTTATTAAATTCACAGGTTCCGTTTTGAAATAAAAAGCGTTCCCGTTATTTTAAAACAAGCCGAACTCGAAACGGATGCATACAAACAATTAATTGAAAAGTACTCGGACTGACATCGTTCAGATCTGATTACTTTCCCTTTGACTCGGGAAACAAAGTAAATTCTCAATTGGAAAATAACAACGAATTAAACAATCGAACAAATACGGCCAATTAAAAACACAATGTTTTCAACTTAAATCGTTTGCCGCAACCGTTTGTCCATTCGAACAAAAATGAAAGGCTGATTAGTGGAAAAATACAACAGAACCTTTTCCATTTTCAACCGACGACAAAAAAAGGAAGAGGTTATCAATTCGACGCGTATACAGGGTGTCCCGTAAATAATGGATCAAACGTAACGGGTAGGTAGCTTACCTAATTTCCAACAACTAATTTGAATATTAAAAAAAAACCGTTACAGTAACCAAGATATTTTTTTTTTCGAATTTTAAAATTTTGTCTTCCAGAATTAAGTTTTTTTAATGCTGTTGCTGCAAATGATGACATTTTTAGGTTTGATTTTTATCTAACATTTCTGAATAGCTTACTAATGTTACAAGATACCATTTTTAGAATATCGTTTTATTTGCCTTAGAAAAAAAATCTTGAGTTGAAAAGTTTTTTCTTTACGATGTTAGGACCAAAATTGAAAAATTTCTCCTGTAAAATAAAATGTATGACATCGAAGACGACCATTATTTTAAAAACTTGTACATTTAATAAGGTTTGCAAATTCGTATAAAACTTACGTCTAGTTCTTATCGTTACAAAGATATTGCTATGAATGTGATGAAGAAGACAGAAAATAAATTAAATTGGTACTATTCCATTTTTTCCTTTTCGTTATGGCTTATGCTTGAATGCTTGTAATCGAGGCAGGTAGTTAAGCGGCTAGCATAATTCCGACCCGATGACGTCATCTGTCCGGAATTTGGGACTGCTACCTGTGGCGGAGTTGCACCTCAGTCAGTGTGAAGGGGATAGATAGCGCCGCTTTTGTATTTTTGGTAAATTGGTATGAAGTTTCTGAACATTCTAGTCCTTGTCGTTACAAAGATAATTGCTATGAATCTGAGAGGTGCTCCAAATCAACGTTAATAAAAAAAATAAAAAAGTGTGTACATTTAAACTTTTTTCTTTAAAATGTGTAACTGTAGTATTTCAGAGGCAATTTTCATTGAATTATTGAGGCGTATGAAAAGAATTAGGAGGCCGTACTAAAAAAACAGTTAGTTCAAATAAATCGTTTTATTTGGTTTTTACAATAAATGTTCGAATTGCCTTCCCCCTACAAGAATGCAAAGTCTGCATCTCCTAACCCTAGATTACTACTCTACGTCGCAGAGGCGCCCGCGTTTTTTATATATTGCTCTCTCCTTTTATCCTTCGCGCGTACGGCATTCACGTTCAAGGACATCTCAGTCATCGCCAGCACGTGTCGCAGGACGGTGGTTGCGTTACGTTAAGTGTGCTAGTTTTTTTGATATTACTACCCTTGGCGCTCCAAAGACGTATGAGTAGCTTGTATGTAAGTTTTGCGCTATTAATCAAATTATTATTTTTGTGTTTTTTTTTTGCATTATTAGTTACTACCAGTGTATTTTATCTTTTTTTTAGGTACGTTTTGAAACTTCAATATCATGACTAGTAATAGAAGATTTACGGATGATATAATAGCTGATTGGCTAGAAGAAAGCGACCATAACAGTGATGATAACTTTTCGGGAGATGACTCTGAAGTTGAAGATCACGTAAGCGATGAAGATGCTCAGGACGATGTAGAAGAAGGATACATAGAAGATGAAACTATAGCGAACTCCAGTGACAGAAGAGCTGAAGAATCTGTGCCATCTTTTGTCCTAGAAAATAGTGAGACTTTGGAGCCATCCAGTTCTAATCACCGTATCCTTGTCCCGGCGCGTCGAACATTGAAGGGCAAAAATCAGCACTGTCTACTTCTAAAGGTGAAAGTCGAGATAGAACCACTGCTAGAAACATTGTGCACACTTCTAGAGGCCCTACTAGGATGTGTAGAAATATCTTTGAGCCTAGTTTGTGTTTTGATTTATTCATCACGGGAGACATTGTTGGTGAGATAGTGAAGTGGACAAATGTGGAAATATCTAGAAAAAGACCTACTGGAAATACCCACGCTACCTGCAGAGATACATGCTCTATAGAAATTAGAGCCTATTTTGGTATTTTGACGCTAACTGCTACAATGAAAGATAACCACCTAACTGCAACTGAGCTATTTGATAGCACCTTTTCAGGGTCTAGGTATTTAGCAGTGATGATCAGGGACTGTTTCAACTTTCTCACGCGTTGTTTGAGAATGGATGACAAGATTTTGCGTTCTGCCCTACGTCAAGAAGATCCCTTTATTCCAGTCAGGAAGATATGGGAGATCTTTGTACAGCAGTGCAAGTGTAACTACACACCGGGAAACTACCTTACAGTAGATGAACAGTTGGTTGGATTTCGAGGCAGGTGCCCCTTTCGGATGTATATTCCGAATAAACCCAACAAGTACGGAATCAAAATACCTATGATGTGTGACAATGGTACGAAATATATGGTTAACGCTTTGCCATACATTGGAAGAGCCACCGACACCGGAGGATTACCTCAGGGAGAGTACTACGTAAAGGAATTGACCAGTCCTATACATGGTTCTAATCGTAACGTGACATGTGATAATTGGTTCACGTCTGTATCGCTGGCCAAATCACTACTTGCTGAACCATACAAACTCACGCTTGTTGGTACAATAAGATCTAATAAACGGGAAATTCCTCAAGAAATGAAAAACACCCGGCGTCGACCTGTTGGTACATCCATGTTCGCCTATGATGGCCCTTTGACTTTGGTTTCCTACAAACCAAAACCAGCTAAAATGGTGTTCCTGTTATCTTCGTGCGACGAAAAAGGGCTCATAAATAATGAAACTGGAAAGCCGGAGATGATCATGTTCTACAACCAGACCAAAGGTGGTGTAGATACATTGGACCAAATGACTTCCTCTATGTCATGCTCTAGAAAGACTAGCCGATGGCCAATGGCTATTTTGTATGACGTGCTAAATATATCTTTCGTGAATGCATATGTTATATATTGCCATATTGCCATCAACAAAAAATGAAAAACCCCTGAGTCGAAGACAGTTTATGAAAAAACTTAGCACGCAGTTGACTACTGAATGGAAGCAAAAAAGACTAGAAGCACCTTCGTTGAAACGCAATATCCGGGACATTATCGAAGTCATCCTGAAAAACCTTCCGATGACTCTTCTGTAGAAAATGAGGGTCCACCACCGCCAAAAAAAAGAAGATATTGCTCTTATTGTACATCTAAAAAGAAGAGGATGTCCAAAATGATGTGCGCCAAGTGTCAAAAATCTATCTGCGGTGAACATCAGGTTCATGTATGTATCGAATGCATCTAAAATATTTTTTTTGTTACTTTGTTAGTTTTTTTTAGTTAATTACTTCATAATTTACTATTTTTTAAGAGAAGTGTATACTTTAAGTTGTTTTATTTTTATTTTTAGCGAGTAGACTGTTTAATTACCTAAGTTCCTAAAATTTGTTCCTAAGATTTATTTGATTAAAGATTTTATAATAAAAAATATATAAATATTATTTAAAATTGTGTTTTTCTTTTTTTAGTAATATACACAAATATATAAACAGTCAAAATTTATATCAATAATACTTATAGATTTCGAATAAAATCATTAGTCAATATGATGCGCCTCGCGGGCGTATGAGTAGTTTCTTTGTACGTCGCAACATGAGTAGTAATGTAGGGCTAATAAAGGAAGCCCTTATCCGACGGACAAAACGGCTTTGGTTTATTCCTGATGCAGCAGATTGGATGCGCTGTCGTAATTCTTCTTCCGACGTTATTGGTTTCTTGTAGACCCTGTCTTTTAAACATCCCCAGTAAAAAAAATCTAGGGGATTTAAATCCGGAGATCGCGGAGGCCACAAAACTGGTCCTAATCGGCCGATCCATCTGTCCGGATAACTTTCATCAAGGTGCGCCCTTACTGCCGTCACATAGTGAGCGGGGCACCCATCATTTTGCAACCACATTGCTTGCCGTACGTCTTCTGGAACGTTTTCTAATAACCTTGGCAACTCATTCCTTAAAAAATGGAGATAATATTCGGCGTTTAGAGTAGCTGGTAGTTCAAAGGGCCCTATTATTTGCCCATTGATTATTCCCGCCCATAAATTTATTTTAAATTGATGTTGGCTCCTATCCTCTCGCATCAAATGTGGGTTTATCAGCTGCCAACTGTGCAAATTATGCAAATTTAAATATCCATCTCGGCGGCATGAAGACTCGTCACTCCATAAAATCTTGTTAAAAAACTGCGGGTCCGCCCGAATCATTCTAAGCATCCTTTGGTAAAATTCTATTCTTGGCTGGTAATCACGCGACGTCAGCGTTTGAACACGTTGCACGTGATATGGGTGCAATCGGCACCGTTGTAGCACTCAATGCACCGTCGATCTAGAAATTCCTACGCGTCGTGCTATAACGCGAACGGAGACTGACGGATCTTCCTCGATTTCTCGAAGAATGACTTCGTCATTAACTTGTCGCGGTCGTCCTTCACTGGTACCACCAACTCCGGTGCCAAGAATTCTGCCCTCAAGAAGCGCGTTATGCACTCTAATAAAGACGCGATAATCGGGATAACGAACCAGGTTTGGGTATCTTTTACGGTACAATCTTGCAGCCACCCTGGCATTACCTCTTGCTTCTCCGTAGATAAAATGCATTTCGGCGTATTGCCGTGGCGTGTACTCATAACGAGGCATTGGGCTGAATAAGGTTTCAGCGCTACTGTACACACGTACAAGCACACACAAACGAATGTTTTCGGAGTCCGTAGGATCGCCAAGTCGTTTGTCCAATACGCAAAGAGTTCCAAATCGATAGGCAAAGCAAAGTCCAAATACACAGCACAAGTCAAATTTTACAGAAGAAAACACCGAGCCACTGAGCGGGAGCGAAAGTTGTCTGACGTAGCAACTCGAAGAGAGACTAGTTAGAACTAAACTAATAAAATCAAGCAACAATGAAGCCTGTACGAGTGAAGGGTGCAGGAAAGAACAAAAGAACCTGCGCAACTTCATACCGATTTACCAAAAAGCGGCGCTATCTATCTCTTTCACACTGACTGAGGTGCAACTCCGCCACAAGTAGCGATCCCAAATTCCGGACAGATGACGTCATCGGGTCGGAATTATGCTTGCCGCTTAACTACCTGCCTCGATTACAAGCATTCAAGCATAAGCCATAACGAAAAGGAAAAAATGGAATAGTACCAATTTAATTTATTTTCTGTCTTCTTCATCACATTCATAGCAATATCTTTGTAACGATAAGGACTAGACGTAAGTTTTATACGAATTTGCAAACCGTATTAAATATACAAGTTTTTAAAATAATGGTCGTCTTTGGTGTCATACATTTTTTTACAGGAGAATTTTTTCAATTTTGGTCTTAACATCGTAAAGAAAAAACTTTTTAACTCAAGATTTTTTTCCTAAAGCAAATAAAACGGTATTAAAAAAAATGTTATCTTATAACATTAGTAAGCTATTTAGAAATGTTAAATAAAAATCATACCTAAAAATGTCATCATTTGCAGCAACAGCATTAAAAAGACTTAATTCTGGAAGACAAAATGGTGAAATTGGAAAAATAAATTATAATTTGGTTACTGCAACGGTTTTTTTTTTATTATTCAAATTAGTTGTTGGAAATTAGGTAAGCTACCTACCCGTTACGTTTGATCCATTATTTACGGGACATCCTGTATATATATATATATATTTTTTTAATGTTTGATCACCGAGTACTCGAAGACGGCTGAACCGATTTGGAAAATTATTTTTTTGTTTGATAGGGTATACTTTTAAAATGGTACCATTTGTCACCAAGTCCGGATCTGGTGATGAGATCCTGGAGAAATCGAGGGAACTCTTCAAATATTATAGACACACCTATGGCGTTTTGGGTATTTCTTATAGTAACTTGTGCAGTTGCTCGCAAAAAGTACCATTTGGGGAAGTGGAACTGATGATGAAGACCACAGATGGCCGCCGAAACTACTCAATAATAAGTATTTCGTGGATTGCGATTCGATTACTTGAATATAGATAGATACTAAGCACTTTATGCTCGTCACAATGCATATGGTAATGTATAGCTGATGGTGAAGTACCAAGAGAACTCCTCAAAAATTAACGGCCCAGCATTGGGAAAAGCAATATTTTGTAAAATGTTATAAGTAGTTGACATTTAGGCTCTTGTAACTAGGTAAATTAAAAATCAACCAACTAAAAAGAGTGAAATAAAAAGATTTAACAAAAAATTAAACCGACTCCCAAAAAACACTGCAAAGTGAAAAATAACTTTAATTTCGGAATTCGGTGCCAAAAACGAAAATACAAAACTAAAGACACCGACTACCGAAATTAAAGTTATTTTTCACTTTGCAGTGTTTTTTGGGAGTTGGTTTAATTTTTTGGTAAAAATTTTTTTTATAAATTAGATCGAATATTTTCTTTATGTATTCCTATGTTTTGGACGCTCTGCGTGAAGCGGGAGAGAGGGTCAGAATTGTACTCTCTAAAAACCCATCTTTTTCCTTCAGTTGGCCTAGCGTAGCATGGCCGCGGTATCTCGACACAACATTTCGCAACACGCGAGATTAGTTTTACGTAGATTATGTATATACATTTTCTTTTTTATCAGGTCTAATGGGTTAAAAGGGAAGTGTTCAGAAATATTGTATTTAAACCACGCATGGGTATTATAAAAGTGCAAAATACTGAACAATTTGAAAACAGTTTCAAAATAAAACAGCCAGGTGGTCAAACAACGCCATCTCTGAACATAAATAAAAAATAAACGAATTTGTTTAACAGACAGTGTTAATCAATTAATTGGTCAGTTAATTGAATTTATATTCAAGCGTTCAAACATCAATCTAAATTGAAGTCAGTCGCGCAATACAATCCATTTTATTTTTAGCAAAATGCAAACAGACATTAAACTAACTGGAATAGCGAGTGGCGAAATTGGAATGATTAATTTGTATACAATTTTAGTCAGTGAATGGTTAAGAGTCGTTAGCGAGTTAGGTTTTAATTGGGAAGAAACAGAATTATAAAATAGGTACTAAAAAACTGGTGCAATACAAAGTTAACTTTTCGACACTGACGCCAAGTGGTTTAAGTTTGTTAGCAAACAAAGTCCAGGACATGACCCATTTCAAAAAAAAAGTTTTATTAATTGAAATTTTTAGTCTGATAGTCATGAAGAAAATAAAAGGGCATAAAATTATATTAGACGAAGTAAAGCTCTTCTTACTTTGGAGACAAATATCCTCAAGAAATAATGAAATAATTATAATGAAATAATGATGTTTATTTTGCAAATAGGTTATAAATAACACTTCTACACGTCTTTTTTTTTTCGTAAATTTAAACTAGATAAGGCCAGTGTTTCCTAACTGACTACTCTGAAAAGAAACACTGAAACAAACTCAGAGGTCAACGTCTCTTTTAACAGATTTAAGCAGGCCCGTCCAATAGGGTGTCCCGTTCATGTATGGGGGAAAAAAATTAGCTACGACTACGCAAGAGGTATCAAAAGTTGCGTTCTGACACATATATTACGATTATTATAAAATTTAATTAGATATGCGGCATCTTGAGGCCTCTACCAGTCCTTGAAGTTTTTCAAATTTGCTATTTTTAGGGGTTCCTAATCTATACTTATAATAAATCTGTAGAGAGGTCAATTCTGTACATGAAATATATTTACAAAATAACTATCAGGGGGTGATTAGGGATCGATACTGATGCCAAAAATGCAATCAGTAAAATTTTTGTCTGTCTGTCTGTCTGTATAACCGTTATAGAAACAAAAACTACTCGACGGATTTTAACGAAACTTGGTACAATTATTTTTCATACTCCTGAGCTGGTTATAGTATACTTTTCATCACGCTACAATAAATAGGAGCAGAGCAGTGAAGGGAAATGTTGGGAATGCGGGAGAAGTTACTCCATTTTTTAAGCTTCCGTCGCGTGTGCAACCTTAATGGTTAAAGCTACACAGAAATCATTTATGACGGAAATGTTCTCCTTAAAATTATATAACAAATATCCCACGACAGCATATATCTATATTTTATGGTTGACTCACAATAACACGTGTAACTCCCGATAGCTTAGCAGTTCGAAGCTTTCTGATTATTATTCTGCTCCGAAACATAAAACCACCACAACTTTGCAATGGAACTCGGCTAAAAGTAACCCAGTTGCAACAAAATATAATCGAGGCTCAAATTTTAACAGGTTGTGGTGCAGGAGAAACCGTCTTTATTCACAGAATTCCCATAATACTAAATAATTTTCCATTCCAATTTAAAAGAACGCGATTCCCAGTATCGGTGTGTTATGCAATGACAATTAATAAGGCTCAAGGGCAGACTTTTCGTGTTGCTGGAGTAGATCTCGGTGTCAGTTGTTTCTCGCATGGTCAGTTGTACGTCGCTCTTTCCCGGGTTAGCAGTTCTAGAAATCTTTATGTTCACGTGCCGGACGGGTCAACTTTCAACATAGTTTACCCGGAAGCTTTGCGTTTAAGTATTGTCGTTCTATAGGTACTTAAGCCTCATGTGAACGTGATCTAAACAATATTACCAATACATTAACTTAATAACACACAAGGAGTTACACGCTGACAGAGTCGCGGGCACAGCTATTAACAATAATATTGTGCGGTTCGGTATTGCGATATTCTTCAACAGTATTATAGATTGACATATTATATTTCCCTACTAAATTACGAAAGTTAATCTGTGTGTTACATCAAAATCACTGAACCGTGAGGAAGGACATAGGCTACTTTTTTTGTACGAAAAACGACGGAAACGTGGACGAAGTCGCGGGCAACAGCCATCTATGCTAATAATCAGTGATCGGAGTAGGTAGATTGAAATGGGGTTATTGATCCGAAACGTATATATTAATATGGACATTCCTCCGGAATTGGTGGATTATTAAAAAAAAACCGGAACTTATGTAGGAATTTTATTCTGCCAGAGTGGAAGGAGTCATTTGATGATTTGCCATCCTCAAAAAGAAGGTAGGAATTGTAATAAAATGAACAATATTATTCTTTATTATTCTTCATATTTTTTTAACGGCACACAGTCACGATTTGACAAAACCCAACGACCAATCAGAACAAAGGATCATGGATGGTACAATAACCGGTTATCAGAACAATGCGTACGCCCGCCGACGACATGCCATATAGCTCACTCGTTTACTTCGGTTCGTAGAGTGCGCATCTTTGTTTGTTACTGTGTTGTGAAAACGTTACTTGACCCTGGCTTGTGTACATACTGACTTCTGGAATCTGCTCTAAACCACGATTTGGCTCGAATATACGGACTCAGATTTTTCACTATTGAATTGGATCTACATATTTAAACCAAGCTTTGGTAAGTAATATTTTACTAGTTACAAGGAGTATAAAGCATGTTTGGATGTACTATAAGAATATTTTTAGTATTGTGTTTGTTCGCTTAACCTGCTGAACATACCATGAGTCTTAATATTGTTAAATCTTTAATATAGTATGAACCAGTCAGCTTAGTGCGAAACAAAATTATGATATTCTAGTAATGTAGTCGCAATTCAGCTAACTCCACTATTAACCGACATTTTACTGAAATCCGTATATAATTTGAATGCCCTGTGTGCTGTGTCCTCTTGCAATGTATTGGTAAAATAAATTACTTTAGGCCTTATCTACTTGTCTACAAAATATTCTACGTAACAAGCCCTTTCATTTGATACCCATATTGATGTGATTGAAAAAAAAACTAAGTTGTCCGCCATCTTGTAGCGGCAGCCATTTTGGATTGACAATAATATTGTATATACATAATTGTATTGTCACCAGAATCAAAGGCGAATACCAAATTTTAGATCAATCGGTTGACAGGAAGAGTGTGAAATTTCAATGACTAAATTTGATCCACGAAAAATAAAACAAACGGAGTAAGCTAAATAAACTAAATAAAATGTATTTTTTTCATGTCTTTGTTTTAGGTGATATATACGAGGTTCCATCTCTACAACAGAGTTCAGATATGGCAAACGTCAAGGCTGAAACTGTAGAAAATGGATATCCGGTCATCCCGAACTACTTTACGATCACGCTAGTGGTACAATATACTGTTCAAAATGTGAAAGCCATTTGAAAACCATAAATAAAGGAAACGTTAAAAGACATATCGAATGAGCAGTACACCAGGGAAAGTTTGAGCGGCCCGAAGAGGAATTTTATTTCGATCTTATAAAATTTCTCATTTTGTGCAATATTCCGTGGTCTCAGATGAAAAATACTACTTTTCAAGATTTCTTTAAAAAATATATGTGTAGTACCTGTTGTTGTACGTGTACTAATCGTACTCTGCCAGATGAATCACAGTTACGGAAAGTTTACTTGGACAAGTTTTTTAAGAATAAAATCAATTCGATTCGGCAAAATTATAAAAATGAGAAACTATGGATATCATTAGATGAAACGACAGACTTTTTAGGTCGCTATATAGTCCATTTTTTAATAAAACCATTACATCCTAGCAATTTGACTAGACCTTATTTGGTAGCATGTAAAATGCTAACTGTAGTTAATGGACAAACAATCACGCAATTTGTGTTAGAATGTTTGGAAAACTTTTGGGAAGATTCTTTTGAATCGAAGGTAGGTAACATTCTTGTCCTCTGCACTGATAGCGTTGCATATATGCTGTCTGCAGGACGAAATTTAAAACAATACTTACCTGAAATGAAGCACGTAACATGTTTGGCGCACTCTCTTCATCGCGTATCTGAGCAAATTAGGTTAGAATATCACGATGTTAACATTTTAATAGCAAATGTTAAAAAGGTATTTTTGAAAGCCCCAAGTAGAGTCAAAATTTTAAAAGAAAAATATCCAGATTTGCCGCTATCTCCCCAACCAGTTGTTACAAGATAGGGCACTTGGTTAGAGGCAGCATTTTATTACGCTCAAAACTTTGAAAAAATAAAAGAAGTATTATCTGGTTTAAGCAGCTCTGATGCGGTATCTATTCGAGAGGCAAAAAATATTATAGAAAAAGAAAATTTAAAAGAAGATTTAAATTACTTTAAAGACAATTATTTTATAATTCATTTGTCTTTAAAAGAATTGCAAAAGCATAATTTATCGTTGACAGATTCACTTTTAGCATTTGACAACGTCAGAGATGCTATAAATCAGTGCAATTCAGAAAATATAAAAAGTAAAATAGAATGTGTTATGGAACGAAACCCAGATTTAGACACACTTAGAGAATATAGTGAGGCCATTGAAAAAAATGAAGCACATAATTTAATACCTTTTTTAAAATTTGCTCCTTTGACATCGTCAGATGTAGAACGGTCTTTTTCCATTTATAAATGGATTTTAGATGTTAAAAGAAATAGGTTGAAAATTGAAAATATAGAGAAACTCATAGTTATATATTTTAATTGTAAAGATCAGGATTACCAGGATGCTGACATTGTAATCGATGAAGATTAAAAATGTGAATAAATGTAAAATGTATGTACATTTTACATTTATTCACATTTTTAACGATAAACAATGTTGATTTTTATCTTTTTTCTTTATTCTACCCCTTTTTTTATTTGGTCCTAAAATCTGACTAAAATCAACCTGTTCCTTCGTATGCCCTTTACGTTTCAGAGTCGTGGTGCATCCTTAGAACAGTCTCACGACCCCAGCAGGCATTGGCCCTCTATGGGGCCCCGTCATTTATTCTACCCTTAATGCAAATTACCATGACCACTATGAAAATATTTAAATTTAAGTGCAACAATTTATGTCTATCTATAAAAGTTCTAGCCATAAAAGGCTAAAAATAAAAAAATTAAAATTAAAGCTTCGATCGGAATTAGATTGTTTTTATTATTCAACAGATAAATAATGAATTAATTTAGTTTTTATACCTTCCCTTAAATTTTGAATTGAGTAGGAATAATATCACTACCAACATTAACAATGTTTAATTGAATCCGGAAATACCGGAATTACTTTCCGGGAAAATGGCTTATCCATGTTATTCTTTCTGTGTGCATTTATGATACAAGTACCAAAAATCAATCTACCTACTCCGATCACTGCTAATAATATAAGGCGAACGCGATAATCTCAGGAACTACTGGTTCGAATTGAATAAATATTTTTAATTAAATAGTCAATTTATAGAGAAAGGCTATAGGCTATATATCATTACGCTAAGGCCAATAGGAGCGGAGCGCCAATGAAGAATGCTTCAAAATCGGGGTTAAATTTAACCTTAGCCCAAAGTAACTATTCCACGCGGACGAAGTCGCGGGCAAAAGCTAGTATAAACTATAAATCATACAAAAGTAACATTTAAATGGTTTTTATTAAATTTAAGTGTACAACAATGAGTTAAAGCAAGGTTTAAAATAGTTGAAAGACAAAATAATCAATTGCAACTTTAAAAACGGAACTGGTTTTTGTGACCAAAATTAGGCATTTCTGAGCGAGATTTTAATCTGTTTCTAATAAAACCATCCCGAGCTGTAGCGTCCGTGACGCTTTGAGAAGCCTCCGTCACTAGTTTTACACATCTTTCCACTGACTGTGTGTGGCAGGGAAAGTCAATAATGTCGAGGATGTGTTCTTTAGCCTTAATTCTAAGTTCATCGTTGGAGACGTGTCGCAAAATTGGTGGAGCTGATATTTCACACTCTTGCCAAAATATTATATCGGTGTAGTCTCGCGCACAGAAGTTAAGCTTTGGTGCTTTAAATACCCTGCGAGAGTTGCTCTTTTCTGCTTCTCTGGCCTTTAATATTTTGCGAGATGCAAGCTCTCGAATATGCTCTCTATCGTCGAATAACATGGCAATAAGCAAGTTTTCTGGGTGCGCAAAAAAAGCGTTTCTTTCGATCACCGAATTTACAATAGATCTCTGACTAACAGGCAAAAATCGAGAGTATATAACCATTTGAAAAATATGCTTGGCTCCATCTTTAAATGATGAGTTTTGCTTGATTAGGAACCAAACAGGAGCGTAAACTTTGACCACTTAGTTCACAAGCAGCTGCAAATTATTTGACGGCGAAACAGTACTTACGTAAAGTCTGAGTATGCGATTGGCAGTAGTGAGCCATCTCGAATGCGCCATTTTTCCAGGTTGGCGGTTCGCTAGCTCAAGGGAACAGGAACCAGCCATCACAGCATGACACATTTCGTACAGATACTTTTGATCCGTGCTTAGTTCCTTCACAATATTATCAGGTAATACTAGCAAATTGCCAGACACTGCACAAAAAGACACTAGAGGTTTACTTTCACAAGCAGCTAGCTGTTTTCCAATAGGTCCTGAATATTCTTTTGGCCCAGACGTGCTCTGACTCTTTCCGATTCAAATTTTCTTGTCTCTGATGTTTCTTTAAAAGTCTTGCTGTTTCTTTTGTGTCTATACCGCTTATTGCCATTTTTCTATCACTTCTTTGATCCAGTAAAAAGTCTCTTTCAGAAATAGGAACTTTCTTAGGTTTTATGCAGGAACAAATGTCAAACGAAGTGCACTTAGGTACAAGCAGCAATATCGAAGAGCTTGTTCGACGATTCCAAAAAGCACTTCACTTTGCTTTCGTAACTATCATTTCTTTTAGTTTTGGGATATCTTATCAATGACAGGTATTTGTCGAAATATGATTTCAGCAATTGGGTAACTCGTACGTTGGAAACGATAGGAATCGAAGCTTTGGTCCAAATCGTATCACGTTTTCCAGAAACGATTGAAAAAACTTCTGTGTTAGAAGGATCTTTCCCATTCTTCTGTAGTTTTAGTTCATTTTTAGTAAACAAAATGAATTTGATAACGTCACTTATCACTGGTAACTGGCGATCGTCAAGTTCTTTATATGATCCCAAAATAGCACAAGTTGTCTCACTTCGTCTTGAACCCATTATTATATATAACAAAAACACGTATTTTATCACAAGGAAGTGCAGAGCGACACCTTACAGCAATAAAACCGCAATAGAAATGAGACGAACTGCCTCACAGTAGAAGTATAGAATTTAGTCAAAACATGAATTTTGCGAGTTTGTTCCAAACCAATTCCTAACAGAAAAAATCCTGTCGTTGCCTGCAAATCATAACTTAGGGTTTCACTATCAATGAACTAAAAAATAAAATGGGAATAATGTACATAAAATAGAATAGACGACATTGACTGGAGGGTTATTTAAGTGATAAAAAAAAAGAATGCCGGCAGAACCCTCAAGATATTTTTTTATGTTTTTTTTTATTATTTTTACGGTAATCTAAAACTAATAATGCAACTTTTGAGGGGGCTTGAGTAGCGAAAAGCGAAAAAAAATTTTTTCGGGACACCCTACCGTCCAAGCAGTGCAAGCATTTGTCAATATCGCGTAGCTCAACTTAGAACCTTAAGGAGCTGGAACGATTTGACTAACAATACCAAAGTAAGGACATTTGGGTGGGCCGTATAAAGCACTCAAACTGCCAGACAGTGTGGCAATCTCTTCATAATATTCGTTGTTATCCCACATTGCTCTCATATTCACGACATAGTTTTCCGGGGTCGTGGGACTCATCCCGTTACCGTGGCCCCGGTATGTAAAGGGTTATTGAAGGAACACCGTGGATTTTAGTCAGTAAAAGTCTGACAGTCCCTCCCACCCTACCCGGAGTGGGAGGACTTATTTGATAATTTTACCACGTTAAAAAAAAAAAAAAAGCTTTTGCTTCTACACAAAAAAAAAAAATTACTTGAAAAGAAAATAATATTGTCATCTTGAACAAACAAAATTAAAAATGTTAAATTATAAAAATAAGAAAAGTATATTCTATTACTTGAAAAAGTAAATAATATTGTCATGTCAAAATGTATATGAAATAAACATTATAATAATAAAAAAAAAGAAATGAGTAATAAAAACAATCCAACAAAACAGATTTTCCGATGTAATTGTACAGCTGTATTTGGAGCAGCTTAATCCCAAGCATTTTTGTCCGTAAGATAGTCTTTAACAGAATAAAAAGCTTTCTGGTAAAGTTTCAACTTCTCAAATGATTTAAATTTATTGAGGCTTAGTTCTTGCACATGAATGGGAAGTTTATTGTAAAAGCGTATACATTGACACCTAAATGAGCCCCCAAATTACTTGAGCCTAGTTGAAGGAACAATAAATGTATGCTTATTTCTAGAATTTATGTTAGGGATATCGCTGTACTTTTTATACAATTTTTTATTTTTATGAGCGTACAAAATATTTTTATAAATATATTGACAGGGCACAGTCATTATATTAATATCTTTAAATTTATCTCTGAGGGAGCATCTAGGACTTAATTTATAAATTGAACGTATAGCCCTTTTTTGTAAAACAAAGACTGTCTGAATATCGGCGGCATTTCTCCACAAAAGAATACCGTACGACATTACACTATGAAAATAGCTAAAGTAAACTAATCGAGCCGTCTCTAGATCAGTTAAATTTCGGATTTTCCTAACTGCATATGCGGCAGAACTCAGTTTTTTGGAAATTTTATCTATATGTGGACCCCACTGAAGCTTAACATCCAGAGTAATGCCCAAGAACACTGTTGCTTTCTATGTTGCATCAAGACAAGACACTGATTAATTAATTGCCTTAACCATTGAGGTCATAAGACAAAATTTAGCACCAATGAATTATTGTGGTCAGATTGGTTTTCAACATTAATAAGTATATGACATATTGCCTTCTATCTAACGTATATATCCAAATGCCAAATCAATTCGTTGTGAATCTTGAAAAAAATTGTTGTTTAGGTTAACTTAAAATATACTTTCGATTTACATCGAGCACTTGTCAATCAGACATTATTGAGTCATAAATGTTTGTTGGCTTGTTACACTTAGTGTTTTATTTTGTACAAAATTGCGTTTTGATCCCTAAAGGCCTTATTAGTTATAGTCAGCTACTTTACGCTTCAGTAATCAACTATTCGCTTCGAGGTATTGTCACCATCCTTTGTAACGAACTCCGTATCAAATATTGTCTAATTGCCATGATGCCTACCGGATTCGGACAACCAGATCGATCAGATTATCTTATAACAATAAGCCATGGAATTCTCGATTATCCAACAGTAATCGTTTCACCGAGGTATAATGTGATCAGAATTTGATCAGCGGGGATCGATCGAGCCATTTAATTACTCGATCGATCCCTGCGATACATGCGAGTTACTTTCAAACGGAATTGCAGCTTAACTGTTTCAGTCACATTTAAAACAAAAACATTTTTTTTTTAACAAATTACCCATGCCTACAGATTTATATTACAAAGATTATTTGTTTTACAACCGACGACTCAGAGCGTTTTTCTTATTTTTCAACCGACGACCAAAAGAGGAGGTTATCAATTCGACGCGTATATTTTTTTTTAATGTATGGTCACCGATTACTCGAAGACGGCTGAACCGATTTGGAACATTCTGTTTTTGTTTGAAAGGGGAAATTGGTCCCATTGTCACCAGGTCAGGATCTGATGATGGGATCCTGGAGAAATCGAGGGAACTCTTCAAATATTATAGGCACACCTATGGCGTTTTGGGTATTTCTTATAGTAACTTGTGCAGTTGCTCTCAAAAAATACCATTTGGGGAAGTGGAACTGATGATGAAGACCACAGATGGCCTAAGAACCTACTCAATAATATGTATCGTGGATTGCGATTCGAATACTTGAATATGGATGTTAAGCACTTTATGTTCGTCACAATGCATATGGTGATGTAGAGCTGATGGTGAAGTACCAGTTGAACTCCTCAAAAATTAACGGCCCAGCATTGGGAAAAGCAATATTTTGTAAAAGATTATAAGTAGTTGACATTTAGGCTCTTTTAACTAGGTAAATTAAAAATCGACCAACTAAAAAGAGTGAAATAAAAACTTTTTACCAAAAAATTAAACCGACTCCCTAAAACACTGCAAAGTGAAAAATAACTTTAATTTCGGAAGTCGGTGCCAAAAACGAAAATACAAAACTAAAGACACCGACTACCGAAATTAAAGTTATTTTTCACTTTGCAGTGTTTTTGGGAGTCGGTTAAATTTTTTGGTAAAAAGTTTTCTTTTTTATCTCGGGCTCATTCCCACTACGTTGGCTGAGGCAACAGGACTACACTAGATTCTGATTAAAACAGGTTTTAATTAAAACAACTCCTCATAAAGTTCTAAATGAAAAAGTTGAAGAGATACCTGGAAGTCTGCCTTAGAGTTTACACTAAATGTTCTGATTAAGTTTTTTGGGCACTTATTGAAGACTTGTATTTGGTTTGCGGCATATTTTCTTCGTTAAGGTCGTGACCTCATTCAGATTAAAATGTTTTATGTTGTTAGTGATTGAGAAAATATCATGTTTACACCTTCTGTATGTGCATATTTGGGTGTGGTAGTCTTTGACGGAATTGACGCGATATCTATATTCCTAGAATTACGCTGGTAATCAAAAAAGTAACCAACACTGGTTACCTTTTAGATTTTCCAAGATATTTCACAAAAGTTACAGACCAACCAATACAAATTACAACAAGCAACCTTACCTTACCTTACCTTTCTCTAGAATTTTTACCCAAAAACTTTTAAAAACCACAAAATTGACCTAAAAAAATTCAAACAAATGAAGAACTATGAACTATGAAGGTCTGGAGAAGCGGTGGCCTGATGCTGCGTGAGTGTGTGTGACCCATCGTTACAATTACACCCACTCTAAATTCACTAAATTAAATTCGATGCCAACCACTCTACCGCGCATACGGTGTTAAAAAGCAGTAGATTGTTACGTTCTCCATTTGTGTAACTGCTGGAAGGCGTTCTAATGCAATCGTAAAAGGATAAATATATAAATAATTTTGTATGGTGTATATGTATGAACAGTAATTTAAAATTGACTGCCTACTTACTGCGTAATCTGTGTTTAGAAATTGCCAGTACCAAATTACTATTTTACGAAAATGTGTCAATTGAAAAAAATTTTCACCACGCCATTTACTTTTGCTGTGATTTATCATAATCACTAAGACTTATTGAGTGCATTTAAAAAACAATTTTTTTTTTCAAACGGTGTTGGAACCTGTATAAAATCTATTTGATATTTGCCAAATCTTCGAATAGCAACATTTCTATATTTTATGCAATTTAATGACGCGTAAAATTGTGTTTTTTATACCATTGCAAAATAAAATATAGTTTTATACCAATGTTTAAATTATAGACATACGCAATATATAAAGAACTGCGTCGCTTTATAAATAGACACTAAATTCATGATTCTCTTCCCACGCATAATAAAACCTGTTTCTAAGTATTTTTATGAGGTTGCTCGCTAATACGGTTGTAAAATATGACGCGCCAATTCTAAGAAATGACTTTTTTATATGTTAGATACCTATCAGATCGTATGTTTGCTCGATATTTCAATATTCCAGACACCATATACACTAAGTAAGTCGTCACTTTACCTAAGCTTTACGACGTATGTCGAAAGATGAAAGAGAAAACTCATAAATACCGACATAAACATAAAAGTACGTTTGCCTTTACTAGATAAACAGGTTGACTTGCTCATATGAAAATGAATGAGTCCTTATAATATATTAAGAGAAGACGCTGCTTAGACGGGTTGTAAATGATATTGTCCGAACAGCACACAATTTAAGAACATCAAAACATAATCAGCCTAGGACGTCCCCACTGCTGGGACAAGCTTCCTCTCTGTGAGAGGGGATGGCTCGTCGTGATCCAGCACACAGGCTCAGCGCGGGTTGGTGGAGCAACATTGGCTTAGGTATATTTAAATGTTTATGGTGTTCATCTAAACCTAGCGTTGAGGGTCTATACTACCTCAAATGGTTTAGCATGATCCTCCGTTGAGTCGAAAATACTGCAGCAATAATTTCGAAATAAATATATGGTAAAGTTGAGGATTAATGTTAGGTACATATTTGACGAAAACACGATTCCATAAAATTTTCTTGATAGAAAAAAAATCCAAAGTTACCTCCAAACCGAACAATAAACCGCTGGTATTCAAAAAGTAACTTCAAATTAGATAATGAAACTTTGCATATTAATTGAACTAATTATAAAGCAGGTCTTATGTTATTTACTTTTTTTTAAATTACCATTATTTTCACCGTAAAACGAAATAAACTAAATTATCGGTGTTTAGGAGTCTTCTCCCTGCCACCCTGTCTCGCTTGCTTGCGTGACCGCGGCCAGTAGTGTGCAAGCGAGATAAAAAGTGAGAAGCGCTGAGGTAGTATAGGCCCTTACAGAAAATTAATTTGTGAATAAATAGTTCCGTATTGATTTAGTTCTTCTTTTTCGACCAGCTGTTACTCAAAAGAGGGCCTTACAGTTATCTGCTTGGCTTTTCCCCAACTACATCTGGGTCGGCTTCCAGTTCCATTGAATATTTAAGTATCAATACCTGTATACCTGTTACACGAAGCATGTGTCTATCCGATCACGTACTGATGCCGGCTGACCGCGGCGGACTGCTGTCAGATCTTCTTAAAGAAGTACAAACGACAGCCGCGACCTACGACTTGGCGTGCTTTCCGAGGCACAGAGGAATCTCAAGTGATAAGATAGTCATCCATCCACACGCCGACCTCGGCAAGGTTTGCTTTACCTCGCATGCCGAACGTGCCGCTGTTGTAAATTAGCCACGAATTTTTTAGACTCATCAGACGTATAAATAATCTAAGTCTTATTTAACTTACATAACACAGACAAACGTACAGAAAACACGACCAACTTCGGAAATGACTCAAGAAATAAAGTGCATATACCGCTTTTATTGCCATTAAATTCAGACGGCTTATAGGTTTTTATTTATTAAGATCCTCCTACGGATTCAGTTTGTATTTGAACGAAGTCTCTTAGAGAATAAAGTTCTATTTTACAGCTCAGTAACTTAAGTCTTGAGATCTTGCTACTTTATTGAGTTGGATTGAAGTCTGAGCGAGTTTTGGTAAATGACACATTAAATGAAATAATTCTACTGACCTTGTACTTCCAGTTCTTATTGTAAATATTCTGATGCCGGCTATCATTGCTTTTCATTTTTCAAGTAATAGATCGTAAGTTTTCTTTGGAATATTGATTATAACGACAAGTTCACCCGTAATGTCATACCTACTATTGTTTTTATTAATCGGTACTTTCTGTAACTTACGTAGTGTTCCTTGTAGTTTACATAATAATAAAAACATCGAAAAATTTACATTGTCTCTTCTTAAACCAAAGTTTGTCTGGTAGAGAATGCCTTCTTGCATTAAGTTTGCCCATGTACCACTATTGGATTACATAAAGTATAACTAAATAAATAAAAATCATAAAGAAGGAAAACATTGTGAGGAAACAAGAACGACCGACAATCCAAGTACATGCAACATCCACATGACGCGGGAGAAGTCGCTGGTGGTGACTCATCCTATCATCAGCTGCTTGGCCTTTTTTTTTTTTTTTTTTTTTTTTAACGGGGGGAAATACTCATGGACTACCTCCGCCTGGGGAATGGCGGAGGGGTGTGCCGGATTCTTACCGGCTAAAACCACCCCGGTGTCTCCTCACACGTGCGTGGGGGGCCGCGGGAAACCTAATTCTTCCGCAGCCCCGCACTAGTGCTGGTCGGGTCTGTCCCGGCCTCGCCTCCTGCACGGGGTAGTGAGGTGTTGAACTACCCCGTGCATCGCCTCAGAGGCGCGCGCCGACACCCGCGCGCGCCTGCGATTCGGGTCCATCAAATAGGGGGCGAGGGACTTCCCCAAGTCCCTCGCCCCTGGACCCATTCATGGGGGCTGGAAAAGGGCGTTGTCCGCCCTTCCCCTGCGCCCGGTGCGCCTTCTGCGGCCAGGGAAGGGAGTGGAGATCTCCCTCTCCCTTTCCGCAGTTTCCTTCTGCGACATCACGTCCTCGCAGAAGGACACCACCGCGTCCCACGACTCTGCGCTGCCGACCATACTCTGCACTACGGCCGGCAGCGACAGATCGCCTCCTACTTCATTTGTGAGGACACGGCGCTGCTCCTCCCAAGCTACACACTCGGCGAGCGTGTGCTGCTTGGCCTGTGTCAAGCTAGGTCGTGGTCTGCTTGCAGTCCAGTCCCGGGTGCAGCTGAGTACATGAGCGACTGCCTACCTGAGCACCATAACCCAGTACCTGAGTAATACAATGCCCCTTGGCACCACCGTCTTCAGACTTTCTGGCTTCGGACTAAACAATTGTCAGATATGTAGAAATATCGACAAGTTAAGACGGTCACCCATCCACAAACACACCTCAGCAAGCGTTGCTTAACGTTAAACATCGATCTGTGCCATGCGGCTGTTACCACACAGCTCCTCTCCATGTGTGTATATGACTAGGCTGCGATGTTAATGACTCCGTTTGCTATGAAACCCACAGAAGTGGTCGTATTACCCAAAAAGGTATGTAGTTACAAAGATGTCTGTTTTCATAAATTTCATACAATAAACAGAAACACACCTTCTTAAAATTTTACAAAGATACATGAATTTGTGTAGGTGCGTACAGTCACCAACATAATAGCGTCACGTAATTTCAAAACATCGAATAAAACAAAACATAAATATAATTTAATCTTGATGTCGTGTGACGTTGGCTCTAGGTATATTTTTATTGACGAATAAACATTTTTCAGCCCTGCTAAAATAACGCTTTGAACCATTTTACGTGTACTGTATAGGAATGGCTTTAAAAACCGTAATGTAATCGCGATGTAAACGTAGAAACAGGATCATGTTAATAATATCAACATAATTATGTGACATTGGATGAGTCTGTGATGAGTATAATGTGTGCGATGAGTACGTGTGAAAGAATTATTAAAATGGGAAAAGTAGTTTCGAAGATTGAATTCGACTAACGAATTCGTTCACAAACAACTCAAAAAGGAGTAATACTTTATTTTTGTAGATAAGTATATAAGAAACTATCATAATAAATCATGCATTTTATAGACTATTCAATCTAAACTAAAATAAAAGTATTAAAAACGTTGAACCCCGGCAATATCGGCAGGTAATGTACCTCGTACCTAACGTTTGTATTATAATAATTGATTTGCAAATAAATATTACTTATAATTCCAAGCAACGCATTAAGTAATAAAAAAATATTGAAATTAATCTTTTTCTATTCATACCGTGTCTTAAATTGCTTAGACGACATGAGAATTTTATATTATCTTCTACAAACTTGGTAAATCTAGACCAAACCCCTCACAATTTAATATTCAGCAGCTGACGCCGTAACCGTGTATTTATCTAAATCTACTAAAACGTGCCTACAACCTCAATCAAATCGAGAATCACAGCGTTGCCCCAATTGCTCAATCATTCGCTACAGTTAGAATCCTTTAGGGCCGGTTTTTTGATCCGTAGTTAACTCAACCAATGGTTATAAATAGTAACTAATGGTTAAATTTTGGTAAAATGTGTTTTTTGATCAATTGTTAGCTTAACTAATGGTCAAATAAGTAACTATTAGTTAAAAAAAATTAACCACCCAATATTTTAGGTTTAAGCAATATGGCGGATGGTTAACTCTACCACAACAGATGTTTTGTACATGTTTTCTTGTTGTCAACGTCATACTTAATTCACAAATATTCTTTGTAACATTTATCATGGATTTAAACATAGTTAGATATTATGATATTATGTCGGAAAGTTCATCAGACGATGATATTTTTGCGGAGTACGTGTTAATGAGAAGGTCGAAAATTTTTAGACCACGTAATCCACCCTTGGACACCTAGGATAGTGTAGACTTTTGTCAACGGTATCGGTTATCAAAGGAAACAGTTACGTGGTTAGTAGGTGAAATTGGAACCTATCTAAAAACTCCCACCACAAGGTATGTAATGTAACTATTTAAAGATAGATAGATAGTTTCTTTATTGTACACAATAATAAAAACAAAATTATGGACTTAACATTTAAAAAGGGTAATACAATGGGTGGTATTATCGCTAAAAGTTTTTAATAATAATAATATTCCACAACTTTTTCAGACAACGCCATCTAGTCCCAAACTAAGCAGAGCTTGTGGTATGGGTACTAGACAACTGATAAACATACATATATATTTCTAAATACATACATATTATAGATAAATTACACCCAGACAAAAAACAAATGACCGTGCTCATCACACAAACATTTGTCCTAGGTGGGAATCGAACCCACTACCTTGCGCATAGCAGTCAGGGCCAGTGACCACTATACCATAACCATAACGAGTTTCAATTTCAATGATTGCCATCTTCACAAGAACACTACCTACCTAATCTCAAATAAATTATTGCGTTTTAAGAATCAAGCCATAACGCCTCTTGAGCAAATATTGCTTACATTGCGATTCTACGCCACAAGTACCATGCAACTAAGCTCCGGAGATTTCTTTGGGATATCGAAATCATCTGCATGTAAAGTTATTCATGCGGTCTCCAGAACTATTTGCAATAAATTAAATTATTTTATTAAAATGCCGCACACCACCGAGGAAATAAGAGAAATAGTGGCGAAGTTCTACTCAATTGCCTAATTTCCAAGTGTAGGTAATTGGAGCGATAGACTGCACTACACATATACATATTTTAAGCCCTGGTACGTACCTACATACGTACTCATTTCATCTTATATAAAATAAAAGCATCATGTATTGTTTTTAAAACTATAACGGGTGATAATGCGGAGCTTTATAGAAATAGGAAGGACGTATTTTCTATAAATACCCAGGTAGTAGCAGATGCTGACCTAAAATAAGGGATATTGTTGCAAGATGGCCAGGCTTTGAACACGACAGCACTATAACAACAGCAGAAAAGACGTTTCGTTTTCGTTTCGTTCACTCACTATCGCTTGTGTTATCACATAAAAAAATATTACCCCCAAAAAACCATAGCTATTTTTAGGAAATAATTTCTCATTATACTGGCAATATTATAGCCAATGGTTAAGTATGACTTTAGTTATAATAGCTGTTGAAAAACGTAATAGCCCTATAACCATTAGTTAACCAGTTGACTATGGTTAATTTAACAAATTGTTATAATACGGTGTTTGACTACGGATCAAAAAACCAGCCCTAAGTGGTGACTAAATACACAGCATACATCAGACTCCTCAATAGGGCTCAGGCATACAGCCAGCCTAGCAATAGAATACATGTAAGCACAGAGACACATGGAAGTAAGTCCTCCCCGGAGCAACTACGTCACGCCCCAAAACAGTATGGGGTAACTAACAAATCACATTTCCACATTGTATTAAATAAAACGGAGTGAGACGTAGCTAGGAAACAAGCGATTAGAGTTCGTTTTATAGTTATGATAGGTGTCTAGGGAGTTGGCTGGACTATATTGCTGTTTGTTTAGTTCTAAGTAAAACCACATTTTCTAAAAGAATGTTCTTGGGGACTGGGCTAAATTTCGCCAGAGCCAATTATTTTCACGCCCCACGGTACTTGGTAAAACAATAGTAATTCTGTAATATTGGCGCAGCAAAAACCTCCATACTGCAATGCAATGCAAATGCTACATGCAATAAAATAATTATATTTTTGAAACATAAAACACTATTATTGAATTATACAAAATATATTGTATCGATACAAACTAAATGATTTTATGAATATTTGAAAAATAAAGGTGGGTCAACATCGGTTTGTTATGCTATATTTGCAACACTGATGTGCGAGTGAAAGACAAGATGTGAAAAAAAAGAACGCTCGCGGAGCTTAGAGGTATTAAGTAACCTAAATAAATAGCGCAGCGCCGGAATGTAAGAAGCTCTCTTAATTCCTCAAAATCAAAATTCCTCTTCTCATCATGACCCAAAAAAGTAAAAAAAGTAGAAATGAAGTAACAATTGTCGTCCCGCTAATAAAAGCATGACTGGAACTTTTCAAGCGACCAGTAACTGGAACTACATCCGATTTCATTCGTGATAGCTCATGAATTACAAGCGGATTACGTTCACTATTAGGTCCACACCTCGCTGACTTTGCGGCCCCTAAGTAGAACTAGCAAGCACTGTAACCTGTGTTATATGTATATTGACAATGTGGTTGTGAAATCGTGCTTACTACGTACAAGCTACTGATTGGAACTAAAATAAGCGTGCGAGTATGCGAGTAGGGGATTGAGGAAACTTCATATTTAAATTGTCGGAAATGAAATGAAATGAAATGAAATGAAATGAAATGAAATGAAATGAAATGAAATGAAATGAAATGAAATATTTATTTTGTAAATTGGTTATAAATAACACTTTTACACGTCATGTTTTTTTGCGTGTTAAGTTGAGCTAGATGAGGCCGGTATTTCCTAACTGACTACTCTGAGAAGAAACACCGAAACAAACTCAGAGGTCATAGTCTCTTTTAAAGTCCAGACAATTTGTATTTTTATATGAGAAGCATGTAGGTTCATGTCTGTGGTATTCTTTTGAGGAAATAACCACGCAAATTTGAGCGGACCTGTCCAGACAGTGCAAGCATTTGTCAGTTATCGTGTAGCTCAACTTAGAACTTAAGGAGCTCAACAATTTGACAAAAAATACCAACGGACATTTGGGTAGGCCACACAAGTACTCAAACTGCTTGACATCATTAAATAAATTATAGTCAAAGTAAAAACAAGAAGAAAGAATAACCTACATTGTCCTCACATTAACAATAATGAAATAATTATGTTAAAAAAAAAAAAACAAAATAAATAGGTATATACAATACTTAACAAAACAAATATTTTAATCAATAAAAAATAAATCAACTATCAAAATTTTAAAAATAAAAAATGCTCACGTATATCACTGGAGCAGCTCATTCCCAAGCCTTCTTGTCCTCAATATAATCTTTAACAGTGTAAAACGCTTTCTGACATAGCTTACGTTTTATAAATAATTTGAATTTATTAATACTTAGTTCTTGAATATGGCTAGGAATTTTATTATAAAAACGTATACATTGGCATCTAAACGAACCACCTATTTTTTTTAACCTTGTTTTAGGAATGACATATGTGTCTTTGTTCCTTGTATTTACACTATGAATATCACTGTATTTTTTAAACAGATTAATATTTTTGTGTGCATACAAGAGATTCTCATAAATATACTGAGATGGCACAGTCATAATATTAATCTCTTTAAATTTGTCTCTTAAGGAGTGCTTGGGACTTAATTTATAAATTGCACGAATGGCCCTTTTTTGTAATACAAATATTGTGTGAATGTCGGCTGCATTTCCCCAAAGTAAAATGCCGTATGACATCACACTGTGAAAGTAACTAAAGTAGACTAAACGTGCTGTTTCGATATCAGTTAATCCACGTATTTTTCTAACGGCATATGCTGCAGAACTTAACTTTTTTGACAATTTATCTATATGGGGGCCCCACTGAAGCTTCGCATCCAAAGTTATGCCCAAGAATACTGTGGTATCTTCGGGTTTCAATATTTCGCCCTTTATTGATACACTAGTATTCACTTGTCTAACATGAGGTAATGTAAATTTTAAGCATTTGGTTTTTTTCTCATTAAGAAGAAGATTATTAACATTAAACCAGCTAACTACAGTTGCAAGGGCTCTATTTACTTCTTCAATAACCTGCTGTTGACGTTTAATTTTAAATAAAAGAGAAGTATCGTCAGCGAATAACACTATGTCATGATTTTTGATCAGGTACGGCAAATCATTTATATAAATAAGAAATAAAAAGGGACCTAAAATTGAGCCTTGGGGGACCCCCATCTTGACCACAGATCCCGGCGATCTTTTGCCGTTCACATCGACTCTCTGAATCCTTTCACTCAAGTATGAGGTTAAAAGATTCAGAGAGGAGTCCCGGAATCCGTAGTGGTGCAGTTTCCTGATTAATGTCTCATGGGGAACACAGTCAAATGCCTTAGACAAATCGCAAAAAATGCCCAACACATCGCACTTATCTTCCCATGCATTATAAATGTGTCCTAAAAGTTCAACACCTGCATCAGTTGTTGAACGACCCTTTGTAAAACCAAATTGTTTATTATGTAGCAATTTGTGTTTATTAAAATTTCTTTGCATCTGCATTAGAATAATTTTCTCAAAAATTTTACTAAAAGTGGGCAGTACAGAAATAGGTCTGTAATTAGTAGGGTCAGATGTACTACCCGATTTAAATAGTGGGATTATTTTACTATATTTCATTAGATCAGGAAACTCACCGCAATCAATACAATTATTAAATATAACAGCTAATGTAGGAGCAATAATGTGTATAGTTGACTTAGTAACTTCAACAGAATTACCCCACAGGTCTGCAGTCTTTTTCATATTCAAAGAATTAAAAGTTTTAATGATGTCATTAGAAGTAACATATTGGAATTTAAACTCTGAACTACAAACTGGAACATTTTTTTTAAGTAATGTTTCTGCAGCAATGGGACATGATTTTAGCAACTTGGTTGTCGATACGGGAATGTCAGTGAAAAAATTTTCAAATTCTGTGGCGACTTGCGAATCTAATGTTATTATATTATCATCAATAGTGAGGGTGTAATCACTATTTCGGTTGCAAGACCTTCCCGTTTCGCTTTTTATAATATCCCAAGTCGTTTTAATTACATTACTACTATTTTTAATTTTAGAACTCAAGTAGCGAGACTTGGCAATATAACAGACTTTTTTAAATAATTTAGAGTAGTTCTTGACATATAAATTAAATTCTACCGAGTTAGTGTAAGTCCGCTCCTCATAGAGTTCATAAAGCCGATTTCTACTTTTATAAATACCAGCAGTGGCCCAGTCACTGAAAGAAGTGTTACTATTTACTGAAGCAATTTTGGGAATAAATGTGTTATCAAATTGTTGGCAATATATTTTGAAAAAATCATTATAATGTTTATTAGGGTCATCATTAGTTAATAAACAGGGCATTTTATTTAAGAGTTTAGTTTTGAATGCTTCCAGGCGATATTTAGTTTTTGGATTTACAGTGATATTCTTTTTTAACATTTTATTGACCTTTTTTGGTAAAGTAATTAATTGCCCACAATGATCAGAGTCTATTAAATTAATTATTTTTTTGTGAGTCGGTACAACATCCGTAAAAATATTATCTAAGCAAGTGGAACTAGTCGGAGTTATTCTAGTAGGCTCCATAAATAGGTTTACAAGATTGTATGATTGGAATAAACTAATAATGTTAGAGCTCAAACCAGAATTTTCTAATAAATTAACATTAAAATCACCACAAACAATGACATATTTACTTGAGTTACAGATTTTATGCAAAACTTCATCCATTACTTTTTCAAAGCAATCGTACAATCCTGAAGGTGGTCTGTACACACTTAATATAATAAACTGCTCCAATTCAATACAGGCTATTTCAATAGATCGTTCAACAGAGAGGCTCACAATATCCATTCTGTTCTTGAATTTAAGATTATTACTTATTAAAATTAAAGAGCCACCATGTATAGCATTTACTCTGCTGAAAGAACTACCAACCTGGTAATTATTATAATTGGAAATAAATTGATGGCTTTGAAGCCAATGTTCAGTTAGGCAAAGAATATCAATATGGTTAAAATTAAGAAAAAACTCAACTTCTAACTCTTTGTTTAAAAATCCTTGAATATTTTGATGTACCAGGTTAATAGTATTTATTGATTTTAAAACTATATTTGTGTCCTCTATGCAGTTTAAAAGTTCATTACTGCTAGAGATTCCCTCTGTTGTCAAAATTTCTAATTTAAATTCTCAGTAGTAAAATTGTTTGCAACCAAGCTGTCGCGAAGGGTCGCGATTATTAAATAAACCCAACAATATTGTATAGAGCAACACTTGTTACCAACCACAAACAAATTTGGTAAGTGGCAACACTCTTTTTGCCCGGTACGCTTTGCAACAGACATACTGTTCTTAAAGTTTCAATCAAAGTTTAAAATTGCAATGTGTGTGATCTTCGCCTGCCAGCCAGCAATAATACGACAGCTAAGTATCTAGATTATAAGCCAATATTATTCCGCATTGAACTCGCGTATTGAGTTATGGATTGAGTAAATTAAAAGCGATGGGAAATGGTGGATGCCGCGAAACTCTTATGAGCTGATGAGCAAACATGATTTCCATCGTATAGACGTAATGTGCCGATAGTTTCGATTGTTTGTATCATAATGTGTGCAATCTAATATAATGCAATCAACAGAGTCCTTGGTTTGGGTAATAAAATACAAGTACCTACCTATATCAATATCAATAGGGTGACCGAAGGGTGCTCCCTATTCTCACGACTCCCAATATCGTAAGCATACAATCCTAAGAGCTCTTTAGGAGCTCACCTGTGTGTGGTGGGTTGGCCAATCTTCTCACAAGGTATCAAGTATGTTTGGGTAGACAGTAAATCATGTTCGTGGAGCATGATAGTTACGTCCATAGGGCAAGAGGCAACAGCCTGTCAAGATTGTTAAAGTAAATCATGTTCGTGGAGCATGATAGTTACGTCCATAGGGCAAGAGGCAACAGCCTGTCAAGATTGTTAAAGTAAATCATGTTCGTGGAGCATGATAGTTACGTCCATAGGGCAAGAGGCAACAGCCTGTCAAGATTGTTTAAGTGAACAAGCTCACTAAGGTTCACATTGTATATCTGTTGAGATAAACATAATAATACACCAAGCAATAAGTATGTGATTGCACTCATAGTGATTTAATAGAGTCTGTATTGATGTACTAAAATTCATGTTAATAATATAATTATGTACCTTCATACCATTCGGTGGTACTTAGTAGTCCAACAGTGTAATCATGGACTTTCTTTCCACAACAGGAGTGACCTATTCGTGGAGGGAGGTGATGAGTTCTGTGTGGCTGAGCAAAGACATCTACATCATTCAGGTGAGACAGTTAACCAACAGTTGACCCACAGTTGACCCACAGTTGACCAGCAGTTGACCAGTAGTTGAGAAACAGATTACAATAGAATAAAACTACAAGGGACCCGTTACTATGCATTTATCTCTTTATTATCAGATACTCTCCCCATAGAATCAAAGCGAAGCAGATTATTCATAATTAGTATAACTATTACATTCTCCAATTTGTGTCAAAGAATCTAGGCAATGCTAGCCTCCTTTTGTAGGGAGTCATACAGATACCATAATCTTACTTGTCGGAAGGTCATGAGTAGAACCGATGCGACAAAGATGGTGGAGATGCTGGGATATTCATCAAAGTTTGGTGAAGATAAGATGAGACCTTTACATATCCATAGTTATACAAAAAAATTTTAGTACAAAATCAAATAAGACAAAGTTTAGTGTAGATTGAATAACCTTAACTAACCGACTAAACTGAACTTAATGAACAAAACTTATCTGATATACCTATGGCTAAAGAGAGTGTATTGGGAACCTACTTTAGATTAAAATATGCAATTGTCAACTGTCTTACTGAATGGTAAGGATGTCTTTAAAATTAAATATACAAAAAAAAAAAAATGAACACAGTTCACTTTATTTACTTTGTTTGTGTGACCCTGTGACCTTAACTATAAGTTATAACTCTAGTGTGTAAAACATGATTTTAACTAGATCTTGGGCAGTGAACATTAATCCAACAAAGTTACTACTGTTAAGTCAGTGATAACGGATAAAATCAAGACAATTTAAAATTCCGCGCCAAGACAATTTAAAATTCCGCGCCTAAATGTAATATGGACGGCGCGCGCATGCGCTATAACAGCGACGCGACGCCATAATGACGCTAGTGTGTTTGAATTTGCAATTTCTTGCATCATTCAGGTGGTCCTGATTAGCAGACACTGCAAAACTCTGTGAATTGGATAAACAGTGGAAATAATTGTTATTCCGTACAAAATTACATAAATAAAAGGTGAAATTAACTCATATCATCAGGTAAGAATGACGATATGTTGTTCAAAACTATCTAACTAATCTTTTCGACAAAGTTATTTGCCGGTAACCTATAATTTACATCTTGACAAACCATTGTAAAAACCTAAAACGAACAAAATGTACTTATTGTCGAAATGATACATATATGCAATACGTGTTTCAATTAGCCAAGTTAGCATTGCAGCGCTTATTGTTCCATAATTAATCTCCCTATCGTTTAATAGGAACACAAACATTCAATAAAGGAAACACTTGGGTACTTACGACATCTTAAAGAGTGTACAAATACAAGGAGATACACAACACACCTACCAACTGATAGTTGAGTCCAAAGTTCAGGTATGTAAAAGTGTGATTAAATACCACGTTATTTCAAATACATGAACGACAAGTCACTTAAGAAAACCCAAAATACCAACATTGAGTTGTAATGTACTATACATACTACATTTTAACTCAATGAATACCAATTGGAATCTAGTAGTGAAGATTTGTTATAATTACCATTTAATTTACCAGAGACCCTGTCACTATCACCATATTAAATCAGAATAAATCACAACACATGAGTACATAGTTATAGTATATAATAATATTACCATTCCGAGTCACAAGTTTCATATGGTGACAATATCTAGTGAGTCGAATATTTACATTGCTTGTCAAAATAGGTACATTTAAAACAATGATTATCAAATTATGAGTGTCCTACAATAATAGTTTCTCACTTGTTAACCAGTATTAATTGTGATTATCAAAAAAAAAATATATAAATACAACTTTAATACACTAATTTTCAAAGGTAAATATATAATGAGAATAATACTTATATCAACTCGGATGGTTTAAAACCTAATAACTTAACGGTGTATAATTGCTTAATGTTGTGATGATATGAAAATAAAATAGATAAACAATTACTAGAAACTCTATCTATCACAAACTTTACATGCATTGTTGTAAAATTCAAATGTTACATACACTGTGATTATGTGATACCTATGCAAAAGAGTGCATGGAGATATACCAATAAGCTAATTAGTGTCCATGTTCAGCGTTTGCACACTATGTTATGATGTCCAAAGAGAAAGTTATTTGTGAATAATGTAGAATAAATATGCGGACATACTATAAAGATAATACATTAGCTAGTAATGCTTTACTTAATGAACATTAATTGATTTAATTCAGTGCTATACGCCGTGTGATGATAAAAGTGTGGTCTAGTGAACTTTCTTGTGTTCTCACATAATTGAATAATAAGATAAGATAGTGCCATAGCCAAGGCTGGGTGAGTCAAAATGTTTTAAAGGAAACAACAACTGGCTTAACTAGTGCTATGATTATAGACTAAGTTGAGCAGTGTGACATACTTACTCCAGATATTTTTACAAAATCAATTGTGAGATCAAGAAGATCACTAAGAAATTAATAGTTAATATTTAATAAAATTAAATAAACAGTGTAGCTCTGGTAAATGTCAGTCATTATTGCAAGCTAATAAGAGTAATAATGATTAAATGCTAATTCTTAAACAATACACATTAAATGTATAATAAATTCAAAATCTAAATAAATAAAACTGACTATAATTGATGTAAATTTTAATTGTCGTTGTGGGAAAACGTTTTATCCATATTATCATAAGGTACTTATGATGATTTCAGATTCACCCCAGTCAGTGTACAATAATACTATGGAGGAAATATATTTAAGTAGACTAACTACGTTTGTGTCGAGTATCAAAAGTTTGACTAAAGGCTCACATACTCTTTGTGCGTTGAAGTCGTGGTCTGATGATGATATGGAACAAGCATGCATCGTGTCATCAAAATTACAAGCGGTCATTCATCGATTTAATAATGAGTTGTATCAATATTTTAATACTTCTACAAACCCAAATGCTGATGATATATCAAATATGACAAATGAACAGCTAGAAGGTGATGAAGCCTTAGCCGAGCTGAAAGCAAGAATACAAGTCAGGAAGGACAAGACTGTTTCTTCGAACTCAAGTCAATCAATCAATAGAGGCAAACTACCTTAGTTGAACTTACCTACCTTCTCAGGAGATGTTCTCCAATGGACACAATTTTGGGATCAATTCTCTTCCAATATTGATCAAAGAACACTAAGAGACGTCGACAAGTTACTGTACCTAAAAGCTTCTTTGAAAGGCGAACCTAAGACAATCTTGGATGGTCTTGAGACTACTAACGATAATTATAAAATTGCTGTGACTACTTTGACAGACAGATATGGTAAGAAAACGCAAATAATTGATGCCCATTACTCAGCTCTTCACAAACTTAAAGGAGCAGACAAACAAGATGATTGTAGAAAAGTTTTGGATGAAATCGAAAGACACCTTCGTGTATTGAGTTCTCTGGGAGAGAATACAGAACATAACCACCTAAGATTTTTGATCTTGGAAAAGTTCCCTGAAGACATAGTATACGAACTGAAATTAAAATTAAGTAGCGACACCATCGAAGAAATAAGGAAACAACTCCATCTTGTACTCTCAGCTAGAGAGGATGCTAAGCGTACTTCTGAGAAATTTAAGATAGAAGATGCTAGTTACACAACAGAAACACTTCATGTACTAGAACATAGAACTGAAAAGGGATCTAAGATACATAAACGAAATAATTTAAAGGATACGAATAAAAAATTCAAACCTAATGTAACTGCTTTCAATAAAACCTTTGACACGAAGAGGAAATTTCAGTCAGCTGGAGAAAAGAGTGGACAGGGACCCAAGCAGAAAAGAAGAAAGCTCAATTGTATATTTTGTAAAGGAGATCATTTTAATGATGAGTGCACGGATAGTAAAACTCTACAACAAAGGAAATCAAGGTTAAGGAACCGTTGTTTCAATTGCCTCCGTTTAGGCCATAACATAAATACCCGTAGATCCAAACACATAGCCTGCAAACACTGTGGTAAGAAGGGCCTCCATAATAGGGCACTTTGTCCTAGCAAAGAGTCACCAAGGAACGTGATAACAAAAACCGAGTTACAGAAGAAAGAATCTACTAGTGCGATGCATATCTATGAAAGAGGATCAACAATACTACAAACCGCTGTTGTTAATATCAGAGGACCGGAGAATACCTCAATGAAATGTCGCGTACTGCTAGATTCAGGCAGCATGAGAAGCTACGTTACACAAGATGTCGCGCAGAATCTTGATTTGAAGACTGAAGAAGACAACCATCTCACAGTATTCACTTTTGGTTCGAATAAACCCCAAGAATTGGATAGCCCATTAGTGAAACTTCACATTCAATCAAGAACTGATATACAAAGGATAGTATATGCGAACGTCGTACCTTCTATTACACATGGTATTTCATCTTGTGGTGAAGAATTATCCAAATGGAAATATGAAAAGGATTACTTACTAGCGGATGATGGATCTTTGTCAGACAAGGTGGATATCCTTATTGGAAATGATTACTATCATTCACTTATGTCTACTGAAAAGGTGAAAATACGAGAAAATTTATACTTGGTAAATTCCGACCTAGGATGGATATTATCAGGCAAAATGCCGAATAAGCACGAGGATGAATTATCAATGCTCACATACTTTCAAGCGTCCTATGAAACCAGATTGAACGAACCCGATCTGCCATTAGATAACACATCAATGAAAGCTTTATGGGACCTAGAATACCTTGGAATTACTGATTCTCCAAATGCCAACCGGGAAGAAGAAGCTATTAAGCATTTTAATGAAACTACCGTATTCATAGAAGAAAGATATTATGTTAGCTGGCCTTGGAAGGAATACCCACCTGAACTGCCAACTAACTACGGTCTAGCATACGGACGACTAATTGGATTGATGAAACGCCTAGATGCTGAAACTTTGTCAGCATACAATCAGACACTAAGTGACCAAATGCAAAGAGGTATCATCGAACTAGTACCTGAAAAGGAGATAAGTGATCATCCTATTCACTACCTTCCTCATCATGGAATATTGGCGCCGGGTAAAGCCCTAAGAATAGTCTATGATGCTTCGGCAAAGACAAAAAATACAAAATGTCTGAATGAATGCTTATACTGTGGACCAATGATGCTAGAGGATTTGACGGGACTTCTATTGAAATTCCGTAGTCACGCTGTAGGATTGACAGCGGATGTAGAAAAGGCATTTTTACAAATTGGTTTGAAGGAAGGTGACAGAGACGTCACTAGGTTCTTATGGTTGAAAGATACCAACAAACCAGCCACTGAAGACAATCTACTACACTATAGATTTACCCGTGTTCCCTTTGGGATCATATCCAGTCCATTTCTTTTAAACGCTACGGTCAGACACCATCTTCTGAAGTCGAATGGGAATTATGCCAAACAGTTAGCTAATGACATATACGTAGACAATGTAGTTACTGGCGTAGAAACAGTGACAGACGCTTTAAACCTTTATAAGGAAGCACAAATACACTGTTTCACAGACGCATCTACAGTAGCTTACTCCGCAGTGGTTTACCTTGTACAGAAAGACACAGTCAACTTCGTAATAGGTAAATCGCGCCTGGTTCCAACCAAAGATCAACAGAACTTAAAGATTCCACGCTTAGAGTTATTAGGCGTACTCATTGGAAGTAGACTTTTAAAATACGTACTCAGATTCTTACCATTGAACATAACCCAATTAACGCTATGGACAGATAGTCAAATAGTGATTGATTGGTATCATTCTGATAAGTTACTTGAACCATTTGTATCCAAAAGGCTGGAAGAAATAAAACGCAACAAAAGTTTGATAGTGAGATACGTACCGTCTAATCTCAATCCTGCAGACGTAGCAACACGGCCTATCACGTCAGAGGAGGAGAGGAACAAGTGGCTGTCTGGACCAGAATTTCTAGGGCAGGACCCTAGAGACTGGCCTAGTGGGCCACCGTGGAACACTTCTCTTCTGATGGGGGAGGGTCTGTTGAACACAGAAAACCAACCAAAGGTAACACCTTCAGAGGATAAAGTAACAGCAAACGAACCTTTGGATTCACAATTACAAAAAATAAAAGAACTACAGAAAGAAACATTCTCAGAGGAGTATGGAGGAAAGAAAACAAACCTAGCTAAGAATTTGGGATTATTCATCAATACCGATGGAATTTTAAGATGTGATGGAAGACTCACATATTCAGATTTATCCTATGATGCAAAACATCCCATACTCCTACCTAAAAACAGTGAACTTACCGAAAAAATTATTAAGGAAACTCATGAGAAAAACCTTCATGTTGGAGTGCCTCATACACTAAGCCTCATAAGACAAAAATTTTGGATACCACAAGGAAGAGCGAAAGTTCAAAAAACACTAAGCAAATGTACGAGGTGCGTGAAACATGGAGGAGGTCCATACGAGCTACCTAAAACTCCAGCATTACCAGCAAAAAGGGTAAGATTTAATATGCCGTTCGATTACGTCGGTGTGGACTACTTCGGACCGATGGTCATAAAGACAGAAAATGGTGTAAAAAAGAGATGGATTTCTCTTTTCACATGCCTTGTAATACGAGCAATACACTTAGAGGTAGTTAAAGATCTAACCACAGATGAATGTCTCATGGCATTCAGACGTTTCATCGCTACTAGAGGAACACCGTCACTTATAATAACTGACAACGCACCTCAGTTCAGATTGCTGGCCGAGGTAATGTCTGAAGGAACACTGGCAGACAAGTTAAGATGGAAATTCATCCCTCAACTAGCACCCTGGCACGGGGGTGCGTATGAAAGACTCGTAGCAGTAGTAAAGCATTGTCTAAAACGAACTCTTCAAAAACACATGCTCGGGGAAAATCAACTCTCGACGATCATCAAAGAAGTCGAAGCCGTAGTCAATACCAGACCACTTACATATGTGGGAACCGAGATGGACCACATCCTAAAACCAACTGATTTCCTAACACCAGGAAAGTGTTTGAACATTCAATTACTCATGAATAGCTTACCACTCTCTGGTTCTATCATTAGACAACAACTCATCGAAGGATGGAAACGTGGAAATATGATAATGAACGAGTACAAAGAAATGTTCATCAACCGATACCTTTTGAGTCTCAGAGAAAGGTATGGGAATTCACTCAAACAAGCAAGAGTGAGAACTCGTGAAGTTCCTCAGATCGGAGATGTGGTACAAATTAAAGGTGAAAGAAGTAACCGCGAAAGTTGGAAAGTAGGAAAGATAGTAGAGACACTAAAGGGAAAGGACGGTTTATGCCGTGTCGCTAGAGTAAAAGTGGACAACCATGTGTTCACACGATCGATTGCTCATTTATATCCTCTAGAAATAGAAGAGGAAGAGACTCCACTAAATCCCACTGACAAAGTCCTAGATCAAAGGGATGCAGTCGTTGATAATAATGACCCGATACAAACGCCGTCTATGAAGTTTGAAAGTGTCGACACTAATCCCACAGCTGAAATAAGTTATAAACTAGATAATGATGAGAACACGAATGCGAATGTAAGACATAACTCAACGCAGGATACGAAAGAAGAGCTAGAGAACGTCAGCACAATAAACGACATTGAACTTGCACAAGATCATAATGAACGTGATCTAGAAGACGAAGTAAACAATAGCCAGAAATTAATCAACCAAACAAGCGATGAGAAATCGCGTCGAGCAGCTGCAGTCCAAGCACTGGAGAAGATCCACAAATGGACTCGCGACTTGATGACCACCATAGTTTAAAACTCGCGAGGCGGGTGTGTCGCGAAGGGTCGCGATTATTAAATAAACCCAACAATATTGTATAGAGCAACACTTGTTACCAACCACAAACAAATTTGGTAAGTGGCAACACTCTTTTTGCCCGGTACGCTTTGCAACAGACATACTGTTCTTAAAGTTTCAATCAAAGTTTAAAATTGCAATGTGTGTGATCTTCGCCTGCCAGCCAGCAATAATACGACAGCTAAGTATCTAGATTATAAGCCAATATTATTCCGCATTGAACTCGCGTATTGAGTTATGGATTGAGTAAATTAAAAGCGATGGGAAATGGTGGATGCCGCGAAACTCTTATGAGCTGATGAGCAAACATGATTTCCATCGTATAGACGTAATGTGCCGATAGCTTCGATTGTTTGTATCATAATGTGTGCAATCTAATATAATGCAATCAACAGAGTCCTTGGTTTGGGTAATAAAATACAAGTACCTACCTATATCAATATCAATAGGGTGACCGAAGGGTGCTCCCTATTCTCACGACTCCCAATATCGTAAGCATACAATCCTAAGAGCTCTTTAGGAGCTCACCTGTGTGTGGTGGGTTGGCCAATCTTCTCACAAGGTATCAAGTATGTTTGGGTAGACAGTAAATCATGTTCGTGGAGCATGATAGTTACGTCCATAGGGCAAGAGGCAACAGCCTGTCAAGATTGTTAAAGTAAATCATGTTCGTGGAGCATGATAGTTACGTCCATAGGGCAAGAGGCAACAGCCTGTCAAGATTGTTTAAGTGAACAAGCTCACTAAGGTTCACATTGTATATCTGTTGAGATAAACATAATAATACACCAAGCAATAAGTATGTGATTGCACTCATAGTGATTTAATAGAGTCTGTATTGATGTACTAAAATTCATGTTAATAATATAATTATGTACCTTCATACCATTCGGTGGTACTTAGTAGTCCAACAGTGTAATCATGGACTTTCTTTCCACAACAGGAGTGACCTATTCGTGGAGGGAGGTGATGAGTTCTGTGTGGCTGAGCAAAGACATCTACATCATTCAGGTGAGACAGTTGACCAACAGTTGACCCACAGTTGACCCACAGTTGACCAGCAGTTGACCAGTAGTTGAGAAACAGATTACAATAGAATAAAACTACAAGGGACCCGTTACTATGCATTTATCTCTTTATTATCAGATACTCTCCCCATAGAATCAAAGCGAAGCAGATTATTCATAATTAGTATAACTATTACATTCTCCAATTTGTGTCAAAGAATCTAGGCAATGCTAGCCTCCTTTTGTAGGGAGTCATACAGATACCATAATCTTACTTGTCGGAAGGTCATGAGTAGAACCGATGCGACACAAGCAATTGGTTGAGTTATGTAAACTGTCACTGCAATAATTAATTTCAGTATTATTAGATACCCTAGATAATACTGAATATTCACTTAACCTAGGATCAGTAAAATTATCAATAAATGAGTGTATATTGTATGCTAACAAAGTAGCCAATAAATGTCGACTTTTTTTGGGAAGATACATATATTCCCGAATCAAAACAAAATCTCTAACAAAATTGTTAGTATCAAAATACAATAAATGGTCACTATGACGGCATACTAACATATGCATCAAATTATTAAGGCTAAAAATATATTCATTTTAAACACACATGTCAAATTATTAGAATAAGGCAATGCACATAAAATTAATTTGCCTAATTTTAATTTAAGGAGGGTGCCAATACCATTAACAATGTCCTTTTTTGTCACATTAAGGCTATTTCCAAATAAAAGAATGACTGTGGTCTGCTCATTCAATTTTGATTGTTTAATTTTATGAATAAGCTCAGTGAAATGCAGGTTATGGTAACAATGACTTACTATGGTATGATCACAATAATTATTTAAAAGTGAGCCAAAACCTGTGCCTAATCTATCTGAATACACTAAAATGTTACTTTGAGCTGGGCTTGTGGTTTCCAAAGTATGAGGCAAAATGGGTGAGGATGCAGGAATAATCTGTGGTAACATGATGGCCGGGTGATTTAAAGCACAACTACAGGTGAGGTCATTAGTCAATGACTCATACCTCTCTGCATTGTGCTTAACCAAGTCCACCAGGTCACAGGCCTCCTGCATGCGCTCATTTAACATTTTCTGGCTAGACTCATACTTACAAAAAATATCCCTTAGTGTATTTTCCCTACTCAATAATTCCTTCTAAAGGTTATTTATGTCAAGATCATACATTTTTCTTTGACTATCCAGCATGCATGCAAATCGGAGAATGAGGCTGCTGTTTATTGTGCTGTATCTCTTGTTAATTAGGTGAGGCGATAAGAGTAGGTTTTGTTTGTTGACCTAGTTATGAAATGGTTTTGTGTTCAAAGAGTGCTAGATCTGGAGATAGTGTAATGAACGATAAACATGGCTGAACGTCAAAAGAAAGACGAAATGCAATAAATATTCGTCTTTCCAAAAATAAAACTGGTTAAAGAATATTTCTTCTCTTCCATCTCATGATTACTCAGCAGTCATACTCAGCTGCATCCGGCTAGACTGGCAGCCGACCCCACCATAGTTGAAAAAAGGCTAAACAGATCATGATGAAACCAGCATGTTTCAGGACCAAAATAATCCGAAGATATCCGACATTTACTAACCCACACTGGGTACGTGTGGGATCACGGCTCCCTCTCTTAGTGAATAATCGTGTCCAAGCAGTGTGAAGTTTATCGTCTGATTATCTTATGTTGTAAAATATGACTTCCAAGTGCAACCTTTGGCACGCGTTTTCAAAACTGCATGCGTCAAAGGGACAATCTGCGGGTCGTAGAAAATTCCCGTTTTCCTGCCTCAAAATGGCACCATTTCAAATACATCACGTATTTGAAATGGTGCCATTTTGAGGCGGCACAAATTCAATCTAGGAGTTTATTAAAATCTTATTATAACTTTGCATAGTAAAATGGTAGCCCCTAGTTTGTATTTACATCAAGAAAAAGGTAATAAAAATGGGGGTGATTTGAGAAGTAAATAATCAGTGATATCCATTTTCATTCGACGATTACGATTCTATCAATGTATGGACATACCAGATTCTACTGTGTATATCTCTAAATATTATAAAAAAAAGTCCTCCACCGCGTCTGTCTGTTCGCGAAAAACTCAATAATTACTGGATGGGTTTTCTAACAGTTTTCACCAATAGATAGAGTGATTATTGAGGAAAGTTTAAATGTCTAATAAGTTAAGGTATTGTGTAAATTGGATGAAATGCGATGATAGTACGAGATTAGTTCCACACCTATTTGATTTTTTTTTTTCTGATTGATTGACCTTCACTTGTACAGTGTAAGTAATAACAAATGAAATATTGACATTTAGGTTTTTCTATCTGTTCTTTTTCGGTCGGAACATCATCCAAAGAATCTCGTATCTGCGTGGAGTGAAAGGAGTTTCAAAATTCTACTGACTAAAAATCAACCCTGTTCTTTAACTTGCTCTTCCGTTCCAGGGCGGTACCTCGATAAAACATTCCCTCAACCCCGGAGGTGCTCCTATCTTAATGATGAACAATATACGATGCACAAAAATAATGACGACTATTTAAGAAAAATTACACGTTCGTTCAACGTTGCAATAAGGCCATACGGTCGGTATGGTATACGCAGGTACTGTCTACGTAAAGTACTCTAACATCCGGAACCTACCAATACAATTTGACTGCATTAAGTTGCTGAATGCAGAAATATCTTTCGAAGTAGATAGAAGGAGAGAAAATTAGGCTAAGCCCATAGAAGCTTTTACTGCAAAGAAACAATTTAGTTACTTTTTTATACCACTTCGTTCCTGCTACTTTTGTGACCTGTTCGGAAAAAAGGTCAGAATGACTTGGTCGCTTTGAATTACGTAGTGAGCTTTGGAATCTTATTGGCATTTTTAATTTTAGTTGTTTACTTGTCTTTGTGTTTTGACCCTCGGGTGAAATGTAACTGTTTTCGGAACTGGCGGAATATTTGATAACTATAGCTTAGGAATATTTTCTTATTCCTAGCCTTAGTTATCTAAGCTTTTAGAATTTAAATATTACGGTTGTTTAACAAAAATGAAATTTGCAAAACAAGTTATAAGAATTAAATAATAAATTAGGTGTTATTTCCTAAAAAATTTCGTTAGAAATAATCTTTGGAAGAAAATTTTTACATTTACACTTCGTCTGTTTCATGTCGCATGTTTGCTGAGAGTAATTTCTAATGAAATAAGCAGCATCTTTGTGTCGCACATAGACATAATATCTTTGCCAGCTTTATTATTTTAGAACATGTATATTTTCAATCTGTGAAGGTAAAAAACGTTTTATGAAATAATAGTATAATCAATGAATATTAAAAAGATTCGTAGTAGCAGTATTTTGTATATATGTATAATGAATTATTATATTAATTTCTGAATGACAGCAAAAGAAGGATACATACTAGAGAATGGCAAAACGCTAATTGTAGGTTCTAGTATTGGCCTATTCAGACCCATTACCATATCATTATCGAGAGATATTCTCTTTCGTTCCGCGCCTGTTATCGACCTCAAGTCACCTTCCCATCTCTCGCCTATCTTGAATATTGGGAACATAACACGCTTAAATCCGTGACAAAGGCTGAACAACTTTTCTTTAAAACTCATGCTTGACATAGTGCTGTGATTGATTCAGTTATCCATTCCGTAAAAATCAAAAAGTAACAAATCAAGCTGCAAAATAAACGCGATAAAAGTGCCTCGATTTTCCTACAAAACCAGCCGATTTTTTACAGGAGCTATTTAGAAATTCTCTCTATATGCTAATAAATAAATTAACCCCAGGAAGAATTGATGTTATTTTTATTGATGAAGGCGTGATGCGGTGTACATTGTGTCATGCATCTTTATATAATATATGCCAACTCGTTTAGCTAACACTTATATTATGTCTATCAGCCATTAATCTGCCAATTTCACTCCTTTGACTATTTTATTGGCTATTAGCTTAGTTCGTGACTGCATACTCCCATATACTCTCGTCCCGATTGGCGATAAAACTTTACTTTCTTCTGATAACAATCCAGCAATACGTACCTATACGAAGCTATAACCTGGGGTTCTTTAAGTGAAGAGTGAATAGGTTACTTCTAGGTAAGAGTGCTCCATCTTCAACCACATCATCACTTACCATCAGGTGAGATGGTGATCAAACGCGGCTCGCGTTTGATCACATAATAATTAAAAATAAAATAAAAACTAACTTTCCTGAAGAAGAGTTTGCCTTGAAATGAAAAGATAAAAATATTTAAGTGCCAGCTTCCGAAACAATAAAAATTTTCATTGAATAAAAGTTGTCTAAACAGACAGTTTTCGGTTAAGATATGTATTAGTTTGTCCTTAATTTTTGTAGTGTTATATAATTTATTGTGTAATTATAAAAATATGTATCAGTTTATAGTTAGTTATTATGTGTATATATTTTTTCTATGGGCCTTAGTAGCCTGAAATAAATAAATATAATCATACAAACACAAGGACAGATAGTATATTTTGTGAACAAAAAAAAATATTGGCCTCGAATTAAAACTCAGTCCTAAAGGTAGCACTTAATTAAGGAGCAAAGAAAAGATTCAAAGACGCAAATACTCCCAACCTTTAAACAGTGCCGTGGAAAGCATTACAGTATAAAAGACGTTTAAAAGAGAGTCATTACCTAATCAAAACAATGAGAAAACTGTGTCCAGGCTTCCGAACTGAGCCGTCTCATGATTTCTGTTTCAGGCTTTAACCTTGAGAGGGCTTTGCTAAAAGAGTGCGCTTGGCGTAAATGAATGGTCCTAGAATTATAAAGTCTAATTTGAGCGTTATACAGTGTTAAAGTATACAATGGGCTGGTATAATATTTTTTTTAGAATTTGATCGAAGGATGTTTATATGATAGATTTTGAGAACCTGCTTCAAAAGGTGATTTGAAAACAAGTGAATTGTATTTTAAATTTGAATTTACGCAACATCCAAATGTCTTGTGCCTCTTTACCGTTAATGAGCTAACAGTACCAGTTTCAAAAGTCTCGCTTACAATAGGTTCGAGTTTTAACATCCCTTCGATGAATCCCATCCGAGAATTCTTCAAGAGCATTTTCATCCAGTGAACCATACCTAGAATTTAGAAGAAACCGTTTGTGTTTAAAGTCGTTACACGAATGGAGCAGATTTTTTAGATTTCTGCTTTGGTAGAAAAGGAGGTTTTAATCTGATTTTTAAAGGATTCTTAAGTTTAATGCGATACGGCTGGATAAAGTTCGCAGTGAAAGAAGAAAACTGATTCTTTTAGGTGTTCAGAATGAAGCTAGACTTACACTCAAATAAAAAATTTAATCTGTTTCTCGAACTTTATTCATACCTTAATTCAAATTTCTATAGTTAATAAAGTCTGAGAATTATTTTCACATTCCAAGAGTTGTAGTTTTAATATAAGAGCATACGACTGCCGAGACCAATCTCACCGAAAAAGACAAAGCATAATATTTCAGATTTACTTTCTATGTGGTTGCCCATGTAATAACCGACACCAGTGATTTCATTATACACTTCCAAAAATATATTAACGAGGAGTAATTTTCCATTATAAAATTAAATTGCCTTTCAACGTGTTTTTGCATCAGCCAAAATTAATAGAGTTGGAACGAACACTTTTTATGGGCATTATTTTAATTAGGAAGTTTAAATTGGGAAGCATTATTATATAATTTCTTAATTTTCATTGTTAATGCATATGTAGTATTGGTAACTTTACAAAACTTATGAATGTAAATGTGTATTATATAGAACCCTTGAGGCTAAACGTGGAAAGATAATGTGAGGGTTAATAACACTTATGTTTTATTCGTGCAGATTTGACTTAAGGGATTTGCATGGAATTTGACACAAATTTAGTTTTCTAACCTATATTAACACGTAGCTCTAGGTTACTTTTCATCCTGGTATAAATAAAATTTCCTCGCAAACGAAGGCGTGGATAACAGCTAGTAAATAAATAAAATTGGCCAAGTGCGAGTCGGACTCGCCCATGAAGGGTTCCGTTGTAACTATAATAAATATAATAATATACTTAATAAATTTATTAGAAAAAAAAAAACCCTTACAAATTTCTTAAAACTAGCTTATTTACAATTTTTACAACTACGCCAAATAACTTTGTTTTTCATTGTATTTGTATGAATTACAAAGTTATATTTGCGGTTTTAGAAAATATACTGTATCTCAAAAACTGCTGACTCGATCTCGTTCAAACCAATTTTGGTTGAAAGTTTACCTTAAAGATCTTAATAGATCTACAACATATGGTTTTTTTTAGATTTTTTACTTCATTAGTATAGAAGTTAGAAGGGGGGGGGGCACACATTTTACCACTTTGGAAGCGTGTATCTTTTAAACGATTAACTTTATGAAAAAGTCATTTTAGAAACCATAATGTCATTTTTAAAGACCTGTCTATAGATGCCACACACGTATAGGTGTCATGAAAAAAAAAATTTCAGTTTCAGTTCCATGTATAGGGAGCTCCCTTTATTTTAAATATTTTTTAAATTTTTCTCTTAAAATTGGAAAGCGGTTTACAGAATACATCTACTTATCAAGTTTTACATGTATAGTCCTAATAGTTTCGGAATAAAATGGCTGTGACATACGGACGGACGGACAGACAGACAGACGGACAGACATGTCGAAACTATAAGGGTTCCGTTTTTTGCCATTCGGCTACGGAACCCTAAAAACGATAATGATTATAATGTCTGAGCTACTTACTACCTACATTTTATGTTAATTTCTTTATGTATCTGTAAACAATCTTAGCACTTCTTATAATAAGGAGTACCGGTGTTCTAGTGGTCATGGGCCTGACTTGCGAATAGCAGGTCATAGGTTTAAGCCTAGTCACACAGTAACAGCCCAGTAACAGTGCTTTGTGTATCGTCACCACTACTCTCAAATCGGTGAAGGAATACATCGCGTGGAAATTGGCTGAAGTTCAAAATTCGAAGACATGTGACATCCAGCAACCCGCAGTGGGGCTGCGTGGTGGATCATGGCCCATTCTATCTCACTGCAATGTGTCTCAGCAGTAGAAACGTAACAAGCTCAATTATTATTATTATACTATTTAACGATAAATGTATCTCACGTGTACATACACGTAATATACAACTGATACATATGTATAAATAATAATATAAATCAATTATGGGGTTGCCTAACACTTTGTTAATTAAATTAATAGACAAAGGCAGTAATTCGGTATCTGAGCGCCAACAATAGGTTTGCGATCATATAAGTCAATTTGAAGAAGGGTCGTTTACTAACGTCATAAACAACAACTTTTTGTATGACTTTTTTAAAAAACAATACATTTACAGAAAGCAAAACTTCTAGATCCCCTCCGCTGGCTCCGCTGGCTCTATCAGTTTACCTACATTACTAGCGCATTTTTTGCTTCGCAGACTACGTAACATTTACAGCGTTCAATTGAAATATTTTTATTTTTGTATAAAAAACTGATGAATTATTAAAATTCATAGAAGAAAAGTTGTTGATGAAGATGTTACTAACATAGTCCCGAGAGGTTGTTAACGTTTTACCAATTACCCTGTAGTGATTCCCTGATCGATGTGACCAGACCGTATTTTTCTTGTTCACAGGAACCTTCTCACTTGTTATTGTCAAACTGAAATCAACTAGGTAAGTGAGAGAATATCATATTTAAGAGAGCCGTATGCTTTAATACTTTGTATTATTAGTGACTAGCAGTTACGCGTGTCTTCGCTCCTGTGGATTTTATCACGATAAAAACGTCACCCTCCTCTTTTGCAGCACCTATAACCTTTCTCAAGCTTTAAACTACTTACATACCAAATCTCATCACAATCCACCTTATTTTTTTTTTTTTAACGTGTTAAAATTATCAAATAAGTCCTCCCACTCCGGGCAGGGTGGGAGGGACTGTCAGACTTTTACTGACTAAAATCCACGGTGTTCCTTCAATAACACTTTACATACCGGGGCCACGGTAACGGGATGAGTCCCACGACCCCGGCAGGCTTCGGCCCTCTGCAGAGGGGGCCTCGTCATGTTGCTGACGCTCTTTGAGGCGCGCGTGGAACACGACGCGCCGTCGACCCGGGCATGATCCATGGTCGGACAGCGAGTTGCCCTTTACTCGCTGTCCGCATGCCCGCGCCTACGGTGGCCGGAGATCGTCGGCCGACGTCCGACGCCGTGGGCGTCTACCACTGCGGCTGGGCTGGAGGGAGGACGCCATCCTCTCCCTCACGCGGCCCGCCTCCTCCTTAGGAAGCATGACTGCTTCGCAGAAGGAGGCGACAACTTCCCACTCCCTCTCGCCCCGCAGCATGGCCTCGACCAATGCCGGGCACGAGAGGTCTCCGCCTATCGCCGCCGTGAGGACACGTCGGTGCTCTGCCCAGGCGGGGCAGTCTTGCACCGTGTGCTCTACGGTGTCCTCAGGGCGACCCTCGCAGTGGTGACACCCAGGCGTTTCCTCCTTTCCCATCAGACACAGGTACCTCCCGAAACTTCCGTGTCCGGTGAGGACCTACGTCATGCGGTAGGTCAGGACGCCGTGACGCCGATCTAGCCACTCCTCAAAGAGGGGTCTTACCGCCGCAATTGCGGCGTGCCCGATCACAATCCACCTAGTACTTTTAAAGATTATCGCGTTCAAACAAACTTTTCTGCTTTACAATATTAGTATGGATATGTTTGTTTACTGTGCTGCAGCCATAAAGCATGTTTTTACAGTTTTTCCATCAAATCTACTATTGAACACACAACCATAGATATTCAACTGGAATAACATAAAGACTGCTTTTTATCCCGGAATTCCCATGGGATCGGGTTTATGCGGGAAAACTTTCCCACGCAAACGAAGTCGCAGACAGAGGCTAGTTAGGTATATGTAGAAGGTAGGCGCTGTGGTGACCAAACACACGTGTGGCATGAGATCACAAGCCGACGAGGGTCCGATAGAGCTCTCGTCTGCCGTGGTTGCGGTAATGTTCTAATGAGATACTGCGGCCGCTGCAACACGTGGGCAACTGAACTAACTAGGTGGATTTTTCAACCGACGACAAAATGATGATGAAGACCACAGATGGTCGCCGAAACTACTCAATAATAAGTATTTCGTGGATTGCGATTCGATTACTTGAATATGGATATTAAGCACTTTATACTCGTCACAATGCATATGGTGATGTATAGCTGATGGTGAAGTACCAGGAGAACTACTCAACAATTAACGGCCCAGCATGGGAAAAGCAATATTTTGTAAAATGTTATAAGTAGTTGACATTTAGGCTCTTGTAACTAGGTAAATTAAAAATCAACTAACTAAAAAGAGTGAAATAAAAACTTTTTAACAAAAAATTAAACCGACTCCCAAAAAACACTGCAAAGTGAAAAATAACTTTAATATCGGAAGTCGGTGCCAAAAACGAAAATACAAAACTAAAGACACCGACTACCGAAATTAAAGTTATTTTTACTTTGCAGTGTTTTTTGGGAGTCGGTTTAATTTTTTGGTAAAAAGTTTTTATAGTAAATATAAGTTTGACACTCCCTTCCACTCCACCGAGAACGGGAAGAGTTATAATAAAATGAGTTTCCCATGAAAAAAAAAAATAACGTGGACCAATCCTTACAAGAATATGCATAAAAAAGAACATTTTATTTACGTAATTCAGGATACACGTAAACATGTTTTGGCTACATAAAGATAATAAATTACTCATGTTCAGTGACGTACCCTGTCTGACGTATAGTTCTGACTCCCAGTTGTAAGAATCACATATGAAGAGGCTCAAATACTGGCGGACTTTTTGTATTGCTCAAATTGGTATTTATTGTATGAGGCACTAGTTTCGTTTCTTGGAATTTTAATGTGACGAGAGATAACTCGTCGTAACAGTCGTTTGTATTGAGTAAGCAGCAGTCATCAGAGTGCATTATATGTATAGAACTATTTATATACTGGATCGATCATCATTGTTTTGCCATTTTCCAACTATATTGGATTCCAAATAATGTTTTACATGAACGACTGTCCAATTGAACTCCACAAGCCAGTAACTGGGTAACACGATACCCCTCAGCAAGACTGGTGGCGGATTTACTGGCTACTATGTAGTTACTCGATATTTGATATAATTGATTGTCTTTTATTATATTTTCAGTCTTACATCAGCCCATTATCCTGAATATTTCTTAGTTATTGTAGTGAAAAATACGATTGCGTATTTAATACTGCCCTTTTATTAGTGAGTCGTAACGGTTTTTAAGTTCAACATTTATCTTCTCTCTATGAGAGGAGGCCTCAAGTTTTCTCTACTCTTATTTAGAAGCCACTTGATGTTACATAGCCAAATCGTGCTCAGTATATTCAATATCAAAACCTCAACATTAATAGGGAAATTCCATTTATCTAATATCAAACATTTATGCATACTTTAGTAATACGCTCATGGATAGAGAATCTGATCTAACCTCAAATTTCTCTAGGAATTTATAGATAAAGGTGAACCAATATTGGATTACAAAACATGCATTTAATATTATTATAAGTTTTGTAAATTATAATATAGTTTGTGGTTAATGTATAACTTTAGTACATATTAGTGTTACGTTTAATATCAAGCGTGAAACGAGTAAATATAAACGCCGTAATTACAATTAAATGTTAAGCAGGTACACACCTCCGTACAGAGTACGTATCGTCACTGCAATAGCTTTGTACTTGCGCTGTTTTCTTTGGGTTTCACCGATACCTTTTTAGGCTTCCGTAGCCGAATGGCAAAAAACGGAACCCTTATAGTTTCGACATGTCTGTCCGTCTGTCTGTCTGTCCGTCCGTCCGTATGTCACAGCCATTTTATTTCGAAACTATTAAAACTATACATGTAAAACTTGGTAGGTAGATGTATTCTGGGAACCGCTTTCCGATTTTAAGAGAAAATTTAAAAAATATTTAAAATAAAGGGGGCTCTCAATACATGGAACTGAAACTGAAAATATTTTCTTTCATGAAACCTATACGTGTGTAGTATCTATAGATAGGTCTTTAAAAATGACATTAAGGTTTCTAAAATCACTTTTTCATAAAGTTAATCGTTTAAAAGACATACGCTTCCAAAGTAGTAAAATGTATGTCCCTCCCCCTCTAACTTCTATAATAATGAAGTGAAAAATCTAAAAAAAACATATGTTGTAGATCTTAATATAAACTTTCAATCAAAATTGGTTTGAACGAGATTGAGTCAGCAGTTTTTGAGATAAAGTATATTTTCTTAAACCGCAAATATAACTTTGTAATTGATACAAATACTATGAAAAACAAAGTTATTTGGCGTAGTTGTAAAAATTGTAAATAAGCTAGTTTTAAGAAATTTGTAAGGTTTTTTTTTCAACCGACGACCAAAAGAGGAGGTTATCAATTCGACGCGTATATTAATTTTTTTCTCTTTTTTTTTTATGTATGATCACCGATTACTCGAAGACGGCTGAACCGATTTGGAAAATTCTTTTTTTGTTTGAAAGGGTATACTTCGAAATTGGTCCCATTGTCACCAGGCCAGGATCTGATGATGGGATCCTGGAGAAATTGAGGGAACTCTTCAAATATTATAGGCACACCTATGGCGTTTTGGGTATTTCTTATAGTAACTTGTGCAGTTGTTCTCAAAAAATACCATTCGGGGAAGTGGAACTGATGATGAAGACCACAGATGGCCGCCGAACCTACTCAATAATAAGTATTTAGTGGATTGCGATTCGAATACTTGAATATGGATGTTAAGCACTTTATGTTCGTCACAATGCATATGGTGATGTAGAGCTGATGGTGAAGTACCAGGAGAACTCCTCAAAAATTAACGGCCCAGCATTGGGAAAAGCAATATTTTGTAAAAGGTAGTAAAGTAGTTGACATTTAGGCTCTTTTAACTAGGTAAATTAAAAATCGACCAACTAAAAAGAGTGAAATTTAAACTTTTTACCAAAAAATTAAACCGACTCCCAAAAACACTGCAAAGTGAAAAATAACTTTAATTTCGGAAGTCGGTACCAAAAACGAAAATACAAAACTAAAGACACCGACTACCGAAATTAAAGTTATTTTTCACTTTGCAGTTTTTTTGGGAGTCGGTTTAATTTTTTGGTAAAAAGTTTTTTTTCAAATATATATTAAGTATATTATATTTATTATAGTTACTACGGAACCCTTCATGGGCGAGTCCGACTCGCACTTGACCAATTTTTTTTTTTTGTGTGGGAAATTCGTCGAATGACTTCTTCTGCTCTGGGTCAAGCGGAAGGGTGTGTCAGATTTCTACTGACTAAAAACCCACCCTGTTCCTTCGGTTGCCCTAAATTTCCGGGGCCGCGGTAACTCGGTAGAACTTTCCCGCAAATATATATGGATACCTAGCGCTTCAAAGAACTGACGTGACCGAAAAATTCATATCAACCAGAGTGCATGGATGAAAAAAGTTCTTGTGTATTATTTGTTTCGAATATGTATGATGGTCTTATTTAAATAATGCTTTGGTTATTAAAATATGGGCCTTTTGAGGGTACAAAGAATTGCAGTGGTATACTTAGAGACCTGATCAGTAAGTGACTTGCGCTCCATTTGGCTCAAAATGAAGATGGTATGATAGATTTCTACCTAAAAGTTCAGTCTATTATTCCAGTAGACCGAGAAAAAAGACTAAATTCCTAATATGACACTAAAATCTGTGTACAAAATCACGAGTAAACTAAGTAATCTAAACCTCTTCGATACATTTTTTATGGGCATTTGACCACCATAAATACATACATATAAATAAAATTAAAGTACGAGTTCATGATTTCGTAATTACTGTGTTAATTACACAATACTAAAACACATACAAACTTTTATCCCAGAATCCCCATGAGATCGAGATGCACGCGGTTAAAAAGCTCCTACGCGTTTCAAAATTCAAAATTCATTTATTTTGTGAACACAGGGTACAATGATCTTATGTATATGTGTATAGTGTTTGGTCCAACCTATGTTCCGCCGACAGGCATACAAAATAGTGATGCTTTTTTTTTTTTTTAACGTGGTAAAATTATCAAATAAGTCCTCCCACTCCGGGCAGGGTGGGAGGGACTGTCAGACTTTTACTGACTAAAATCCACGGAGTTCCTTCAATAACCCTTTACATACCGGGGCCACGGTAACGGGATGAGTCCCACGACCCCGGCAGGCTTCGGCCCTCTGCAGAGGGGGCCTCGTCATGTTGCTGACGCTCTTTGAGGCGCGCGTGGAACACGACGCGCCGTCGACCCGGGCATGGTCCATGGTCGGACAGCGAGTTGCCCTTTACTCACTGTCCGCATGCCCGCGCCTACGGTGGCCGGAGATCGTCGGCCGACGTCCGACGCCGTGGGCGTCTACCACTGCGGCTGGGCTGGAGGGAGGACGCCATCCTCTCCCTCTCGCGGCCCGCCTCCTCCTTCGAAAGCATGACTGCTTCGCAGAAGGAGGCGACCGCTTCCCACTCCCTCTCGCCCCGCAGCATGGCCTCGACCAATGCCGGGCGCGAGAGGTCTCCGCCTATCGCCGCCGTGAGGACACGTCGGTGCTCTGCCCAGGCGGGGCAGTCTTGCACCGTGTGCTCTACGGTGTCCTCAGGGCGACCCTCGCAGTGGTGACACCCAGACGTTTCCTCCTTTCCCATCAGACACAGGTACCTCCCGAAACTTCCGTGTCCGGTGAGGACCTGCGTCATGCGGTAGGTCAGGACGCCGTGACGCCGATCTAGCCACTCCTCAAAGAGGGGTCTTACCGCCGCAATTGCGGCGTGCCCGAAAATAGTGATGCTAGGATCAAAATTAAATAAAATAAAAATAAAAAAACAATGTCAGCAAATAAAATTGACTAAAGTTAAATAAAACAGTACAAAAAGATAAAGTAATGTCAACAATATTACAATCATCAAATTAATTAAATTAAAATAGTCTAAATGTCATAAAAAAATACAATGTCAGCAGAGATTAGAATTGTCAAAACTTACAATTGCATTATAATAAAATAAAATTAAATAATAACAAAATAATAATTCCAAAATTATGATTAATTAAATTTATCATTCAGAAACTGGTCTAATGTGTAATAGGATTTTTCAAGTAGCAGCTTCTGTAGAGTGTTTCTGAATTTTTGTAATGGCATACATTTAATTGCATCGGGAACTTTATTAAAAACTTGGGGAGCAATACCAAAGAAACTTTTCTTCATCAGTGCAGTTTTACATTTAACATGGCATAATGTGTTCATATATTGAGCACGTATGGGTAATTTCTTGACTGTGGCCATTTTTTTTAAATAAGTGGGGATTATTTTTTACAAACAATCAAGTTTCCAAGATGTACAAAGCAGGAAAAGTTAAAATATTATATTTTTTAAAATACGGGATGCAACTGTCAGTCCTTCTTAAACCAAACATCGACCGTATGCATCTCTTTTGAATTTTAAAAACAAGTTCTCGGTTTGTTGACTGTCCCCAAAAAACAACACCGTAACGCAAAATCGAACCTACCAATCCATGATAAGCCGTTAAGAGTGTTTCAGAGCTAACTTTTTTTGACAGTTGAAATAGAAGATATGCTGATCGTTTGAAGTCACGGACACAGCTAACACCACCAGCAATAACTATATCATAAAATTAAAACAAAATATAGTTGTAGCAATTCTCTTTGACGTTTTTGAGAGAAAAAGAAGCGATGATGATAATAATAATAATTTTTTTTTTATTTCCAAATTTACAATGTTTACAAAAGTACTTTGCCACTAAAACACGATATTAGAAAAATTTTAACATTTTGCTCGGTTAATAACCTCTGGCAGTCAAGCTAAGAGTAAACTTGTGTTATGAGTGCCAGGGCTCTCTCTTTTGAACAATTTTCAGTGATCAAACAATTACGGAGTTACATAGTATGATTATACAATACAATAAAAAAAAGTTAAAAATATAATAATAATGAAGAAAAACTTAAACTATAGAGCCCTCAAGGTGTGTTGATTATGTAGGTGTGTTTGTGTGTGGGTATATGTGAGTGTATGTGTGTGTGTATGTATTTTTGGGAGTCGGTGTCTGTGTTCGTGTAGCATGAGGGACGTTTCTGTATTTACCTTGATAACAAGGTAAATACAGAAACGTCCCAATACCCAGTGTGTAGTGAAAGGTGACTTAGAGATAACTCTAAGTCACCTTTCACTACACACTGGGTAGTGGGGCAGGCAACTAATCTCTGCTGGGAGAACACAGAAACAAAGCACACCAAAGATAAATCTTCAAGCAATTTCTTAAAGCAATCTTGCAAGTTTACACCAGAGCGGTACATAACAGACTGCAAGCTCTTGAGCCCGCCACAGCGATTCTAAAAGCTTTCAGAATTTGAAAACTATTCACATATTATTACAAATTCTGTGCACACACCGGCTGTCGATTATTTAAATGTACTCCGCGAGTCAGGCGTGTGACTTAATTCCGGAATTCTGTATCACGAGTGCCGAGCGTGTTCCTACACCAAGAATTTTAAGGGATTATTGACATACAATCTATTTTGATATTGAGAGTAAGGATCAAATCGTCTAAGTAAGTCTTTTGGTTGAAGCTACAGATTTGACTGAAACTATCACTTCTCAATATCATACCGCTGCAGTCTATAATGTACACTACTAAATTATAAATGACAGAAATAATTATGGACGCTGTCGGATACAGAAAAAATATAAACAAGTGGAAGGGAACTTAAAATTATTAAAACGTCCCTACCGTTTTCATAATTTTCCGTATTAATACTTCCTATGAGCGATCCAATTATATTTACCATCTATCTGCTGTATATAGTACCTGCTAGTTTTATGTTACTGCTCATTCATTCGTTTATTTAAACTTTATGTGCAGTAGTGGCTCATAGGTGAAATTGATGCAACAAGGCATTTTTTTATTAAAAAAAACTACTCTGTGTTAGGTGTACAAAAAATACATAGTATGTACTTATTTAAAATACACAAGTCATCTCTTTCTTGTGGCCTAAAACTCTCCGAACTTAGGGCACTTGTGCTCATAACCTTGCCATAGGACGTGGTAAAGCAGAACCTGGTAAGAGGTCCTCTGGTCTGGTGACGTCCACGTATATTTAAAAAAAATCGGGAGGGAATTCAACAAATTACTACCCGCTCTGGTAAAGCGAAAGACTTCCACTGACTAGCAACCAATCTTATTCCTTTAATTGCCCTTGAGTTCCGAGACCCCGGTATCTCGTTAGTACCTTCTGGTGACCCTGGCAGGATATGTTTCCGAGGTTACCATCTACTATATAACATCTATGTAACATCTACTATTTAATATAACAGAATACTTTCATTCTGTTATGTTAAATGCTTAACCTTAGTTTCACAGACAAAAACCAGTACATCTGTAAAACTTTTACTCCACAAACCAAGATTCGCCTCTCCCAGGTACTTTATTCTCATGTGAGTGCCTTCTTAATTATGTAGTAACCCCAACTTTATTTTTATCGTGAGATAAAACCCGGTTTGTCCCGGTCTGTGACTTATTTAAAAGGGTTCCCATTGAAATTTTGCTCCGCTGCAGACCATAACTGTTTTATAGCCGCCCAAAGTTTTGTCTCTGAGGTGAAACAGGATTATTACATTATATTTATTTAAATTATTGTGAATCTTGGTGTTTGTGGGTCAAAGATTGAGTGTTAGTTATTTTTTTTTTTGAATTTTTGTAGTGCTAAAAAAATAATCATTGTGATCCTTTCGTTTACTCGTGAGATGTTATCACCATTGCTATTTTGGTTACGGGAATGTTGTAACGCGACAACACAGCACTGGAGTGCAAGGGTAAGGAGCAGGGAGAGTTTTTAGTCAGTAGAAGTCTGACACTCCTTTCGTCTCCATCTAGAACAGGAGGAGTCCCTTGATGATCAAATCAGCACCAGGCAACTTCTAGCTGTCGGCAGGAATGATGGGGCCCGATAGGACCACTGGCTGCCAGTATTGAGGGAACGTGCTGACGATATACTGCGACCCCGGGACGCGAGGAAGGTTCTCACTTATTGGCTAATACCACAAATGCACCACCACCAGAAATCGGCTTCTAATGACTAATCGTGCTAAAACCACTATTCAAAGCATGTAGGACCGATAGATAAATGAAATAAAATAATCACAATGTAAATAAAATAACCTCATACACATATTATAAACCTCCCTTTTAGATTATATTTGGGTCCAATTTCATGCACTATTTGATATAGGCGTCTGTATTCCGGATCAACTGTATTCCTAAGCCTTCCAATCTATTTGCAATTTCAACCGAAACCGTTCAGAGATTTGTTGATTTCGGCCCGGTTTGTGAGTCAAAGTAAATATTAAGATTTATTTTGTTGTAACGTTTTTCCTAGACGTATTCAAGTGTGGGGGGGAGAGGTATAGAATCAGTACTCATTATCATCTGGCTAGCCTTTTCCCGGATATGTTTGGCATTTCAGGTTGCGGTAAGTAGTCACCGTCTTTTTGTAATTTTTACCATCACCACTGCTCTCATAACGGTGAAGAAAAACGGCGTGAGGAATCCGGCTTGCGACATTCACCACCGCACTGGTCTTGCGTGGTGTATTACGCCTTATTCCGCCTCATTATATGCCCTTCATCGGACTGCAAGACAAACGGCGAAGCGCCATCGTTACATGGTGGACATCCCACCCATACGCACTAAACGTTCTGGGAATACTTTCATTGTGCGTACGGCTAAGGAGTGGAATTCCCTGCCGGAGTCTGTGTTTCCTGATCGCTATAACCTAAGAGTCTTTCAGTCAAGAGTAAATAGGTTACTTTTAAGCAAGCGTGCTCCATCTTCGACCACATCATCGCTTATCATCAGGTGAGATGGTGGTCAAACGCGAGACTATTCTGAATTAAAAAAATAGGGAGGAGGCTCGTGACCCAACTGTGGGAACTTTGTAGGCTGTGGTTTGTATTTTATGTTATTTATGTACAGTTTTTATATCATATATAAATGTAAATGTTAATCAACTTTAAGTAATTTCATGAACTATCGTATAACTTCATGGTAATCTCACTCACCTGCAGCATTGAAACTTAGTAACTCTAGGGAATACTTGCAAGCGAATAAGCAATGAATTTAATCACAAAACTGGATTCTTTTGTTTTTAATAGGCGAACGTTTTACGCGCCCACCAGTAAAAAGCATTTTAATCGAAGTGACTAGAAAATCAATTGTGTTGAGACGGAGTCGGTTATTTCAAGTAGATTTTATTGCTTTAATTTAGTTTTAGAAAATATGATTTGAATACGATTTTATGAAAAGTAAAGCTCCTTATAAAGAGCTTTATTTGTCTGTTGAAGTTCTGTTGTTATAGATATTTCTGACATTTGTTTTGTTATGTTAAAATTTAAATCGTACAAACGAATAGGTATGAGTATCTTTAAAAGGCTCCAATTTAAATCCTTACCAAAATGTATAGATGCCAATTTAACTGAAAAAATAACATGATAATGGAATGGAATTTGGGGTACCTCAACTGGGACAGGTTAGGTTTGAACTAGATGACGGGGGCTTCAATCGCTTGTTTCGGTGGTGGTGACGGGGGCTTTGGAAGCGAGTGTAAGAAACCTGCGTTGCAGTTTTAATATAAATACACAATTCAGTTAGGTTACTTTGACCTGTCATAGAGAAATAGGAGCCGTGTAGCGGAACTCCGTCAACGCAAAAAAACACATTTTGGTGAACATTTTGTACATTCTGGCAGGTATTTCGAATTTATTATTAGTAAAATTAGTGCATTTCTATTAGGCGTATGAACACAAGCCTTTGTGAAATGAAATATGCCAAACCTATTGCGTTGTCGCATGAATGACATGATGTCGCATCGTGACAAATTTTTGTAGCTTTACCTTTTGCAGTACCAACGTAAGCTATTTCTTTCACCACTGCGAGGATCGCCCTGAGGACACGATGGAACATACAGTGGAGATTTGCCCAGCTTGGGCAGAGCTCCGCAGTGTCCTCGTGGGGGCGATAGGCAGCGACCTCTCGCTCCTGACCCTGGTTCAATCCATGGTCCAGAGCGAGGAGGCATAGGAAGCAGTCACCTCTTTCTGCGGAGCAGTTATGTCCTCGCGCCCCAGCCGCCGCAGGAGATGCTCCGGGCGTCAGGAGTCACAGGGTGACTCCCAGCCACCATAGGCGTGGGCGTGCGGGCTGCGAGCCATGGGTAGCTCGCCGCCCGACTGAAACCAAGCCCGTGTAGAAGGCGCCGAGTGTTCTACGCGCGCCTCAAAGAGTGTCAGCAAAATTGTCGGGGCCCACTAGGGTGCCGTTGCCTGCTGGGGTTGCGAAATTGTTCGAAAGAGTTACCGCGGCCTCGGAACACGAAGGGCATATGATGGAACACGGATGGGGTTTAGTCAGTAAAAGTCTGACACACCCTCCCGCTTCGCCCAGATCGGGAGGCGGTCATTGGTTGATTTAAGGATGGGTCCTTAAAAAAAAAGCTATATCTTCCTGAACTCCCACATCTTATAGTCTCAGTAAGTTGAGCTTGCATATGCGTTTCAACATGCCATTAATTCCCAATTGCAGTGAAAGCAACGGTGCAGTTATTGTTGAAGAGAATTTCAACAAATTTATTGTTCGAAATCGACATAAAACTGAACACGGTTCCGGAAAAGAGTTTTTGTCTTCATAAAATGCGTGTTTTCTTGATGCAGGTAGATGCTTCCGTAGCAATAAAAGAGGCCAATGAAACTAGGCGAACATTCAATCTGTTGAAGTTTATGTATACGTTTTGTGTCATATTTATATTCAACTAGATCAAGTGAGACTCAAAAATATTGTGTTGTGTCTGTTCGTAACCCCCACTAATATTAAAAATGCACAGGTAACTCTGTATGTCAATGTCAACGGATTTTAATGAAATTTGGTAAAGATATAGATAAGACTTTGGACAGGAATGCGGGACTAAAGACATAGGCTAGTTTAGTTTTTGCTGGAAATAAAACTTTTTGGGCAAGTTTTAAATACGCGTAATAACTACCAAAAGTGTGCAATGTAATTTATTACGTATTTTAGGTTCTCAAAATTATATACAAACAAACAACAACAAAGATCTCATATAACGCACGATTAAATATTTCATTTGCGCAATATAAAAACTTATATAAAACCCTCAACAATATCTATTTAAACTATTAAAAGCAGACCTGGGCCATCACCGCAACATTTCAGTTAAAAGATACGCATTCAGGGCAGAAATACTAGTACCATGCATTCAAATGAAAACACGCACATTAACTCGACATTTAATGGTTTTAATTTGAACTTTTATATTTTAAGACGTACTTTGGTATGAAAAGCTTTGGAGCATAAAACTACTCCATTCGAGGGTTCCGTATCATTAAAATATTCAGCCACGGAATTTGGTTTAGAATTTGCGAGGTTCTACGTTTCCTTTTTAGGGTTCCGTAGCCAAATGGCAAAAAACGGAACCCTTATAGTTTCGATATGTCTGTCCGTCTGTCTGTCTGTCTGTCTGTCTGTCCGTCCGTCCGTCCGATTTTACCAATAACAAATATATACGTCCCCACTGCTGGAGCACAAGCCTCTCTATCAGACGGAATGGGCTGCTCGCGCACCTACGCGGGCACATTTGGTGGATTTTACCAAAAACCAAGTTAAATACTTACACATAATGTGACACATTGAATAATTTTAAATCTGAACTTACCTTGATCACTTCTACTACCATAAAATATTTTGTAGTAAGTAGTGATTCTTTTTCAGTTTTGGTAAGATTAATATTTATTTAAGAGATTTAATGTTAAGACTGGGAAATGGTTTATTGTTAGTTATTTACGTTTTCTATCGATCTGGTAGTTTGAGTGATTTATGCGACCTACCCAAATGTCCTTCCTTTGGCATTGTCCGTCAAATCGTTCGAGAATCAAGGTCCTCAAATGACTTGACTTATGTATGTGTCCGTTCTTTTCGATATTCACCTCATTCCAAGTGACATTATTAGGTACCTGTGTAATAACTTTGATCTATCTATTCTATTACCTATTCGTTACAAGAGGTACATAGGTATGTCATAAATGTTAAGCCGCATCATGTCTATGATCAAAAATTCTTGACTACCGCTAAGACAACTAAATATTGCCGTCTAAACTACACATTGCCATCAAAAGCCTATAGATTATCAACTAAAATACCGTCAGCTACTGCTGTAATCTTGATACAAAAGCTCAGCTTAATATTGTACCAAGTTTGTTGGTGTTGACATCTCTCGGAGTTCTGATTACTCTGCTGAGCTCACAGTTTCAAACTCAAACTAAAACTCGGCAATTAAAACGTTCTTACCATAAATTAAAATATGTTTTGCTGGCGATAGCAGATTTATTAAATTTTAGAGCACCGCAGACATTGTCCATGGTTCTCATATTATTTGATCAGTACGGATTGTAAGGATTTTAAAAGAGACGTACCTTTGAGTTTGTTTCGGCGTTTCTTCTCAGAGAAGTCAGCTAGGAAACAAGATATTAGTACTTAGATTTTTCATGACTAAATAATAACAGCCGCATGGGTCGATCTAAATTATCCTAAAGGCGCGGCAAGCGTTGCTTATTTCAATATGTTAACAAGGTCACACATCCACGAGTTATGGAGATTACGTGCTGTTGGCAGTCATTTAGTAATGTTTGACAGTTATTGAATACAATCATTTTAAGTAATACTTCTTCTGCCGCCAACATGTTGCGGTCGGCTTCCAGTCTACAGCAGTCTACGACTTCCAGTGTGCTGCTAAGTACCAATATTCTACACAGAGCAACTACCTATCTTATCCCAAGACAAGGCTAGTGCCACACTTTATGGTTTCTGACTACCCGTGATGACTGTCTACATTGGGAGTCTGGGACGCACCGCTTAACGTAATATCAGAAGGTGGTTCAATCTTGATGCAGACGTTGCTTAACGTTTAATATCGATCACAAGTGACATCCCATAGCCATGAGCTCTTGTGTAAAAAAAAAGAAAATATGGAAATGTCATAAGTACGAATAAACGAAAATGTGTAATATACTTTGATTCTGATTCGTTATTTATACTCACGACGATCATAATTAAATTCCGTTCTAGGAAAGTAACAAGTTGCCATGTCATCAAAGTTTTATAAGTCAAACAAAGTATACGAAGTTGTTGTGGTGCTCTGCTTTTATGAAGCCTCTGTTTGACGTTAATTCAAAGAGTGGTTTTAAACCATTGTTAATATACAAAAGTTTGGTTAAGAGACAGTAGTTACAGTAGAGCGAGACATATCTTAAATGAAATTTAATTGAGATTAGATTTTTTATTTCATACTGTAATAATATAAAATAAATAAATCTATATGTAACTCAAGAAAAATACATGTAAAAATACTAATAAATTTCATAAAAAATATTCCTGGGTGTCCGGGCTAATGTGTGGGTATGATAATTATTATGATACATAGGATTTTCTCTGAAAGATAGAGGAGCTCTCACTCCCGGTGCGTACAGAGTAACGTATTGATTTTTCTAATGGTGGCTTTTGTTTAGGGTACCGGTTTTTGAGACAAAATATTTGGATTGGATTACTCTTTTTCACTACAGAACAAGATGGCGCTTCTTCGACCTTTTTCGCGGAATCTCTACGGGCCAGTCTTTAATAAGCAAGTCCAGCTCATACCACGACTAAATTAAATTTAGAGATCACTTTCAGTGATCAGTTTCAGCTTGCACTTAACAAACTGAAAGTGATCTCTCAATTTAATTTAATAGAATTAGAGCTTATGCCAAGCAAAATATCTTTGTATATTGGAATCTAGATCTTCAATACCATACCATCCAATAGATACCATTAGTTTTTACAACATCTATACCTACATCCAAAAGGTGTACTAGTTTCTTTACAATTCCGTATCCAATTGTTATTGTTCTGATACCCAGCATTACCATTTTCCCCATTGTCCCTGCTACATAGTTATCTACTGTGCTTATCCAAAATAGTATCTTATAAGTGTAATATCAAGGTTGAAATTCGCTCAGCATAGAGATTCTTAGGTGCTTGAGTAGTTTAATAGTATAAAGTATATAAAGTTGAAAATATCTTCGTCGTTGAATTTACAAAAGTTGTTGGGTTTTATTTTAGCGCTGCGTTTATTATATGCAGCATGAACGGCTAATTTTCCAATCGTACGTAAATTTCTTTTTGTTTTTCTATGAATGAATATTTAATTATTTATTTGCTGAATCAGAATTAGGATTGGATTTTGGTTGGCACTTTAAACGACTCTATGATGCTTTAGAAATTGTACAGACAAATTGTACTATTCATTTTATTTTATTAATAATACCATAGGGCAATACAACCACTAATAGTTTAGTTAATTCGTAATCAGTTAAGACTGAATTATACATTAACTAGCTTTCCCCCCACTTTTAATAACGGTACAAAATTCTTATCTCCTTTGTAACGCCGATGTAACACGAAGCCCAAGGCTGATTCTTCAGAAAATTCCCGGCGAGCGACAATTTAGAATGGCACAGTTTAAGGCTGGATTCAACCAACCAACAAGAACAAACTGGGAGCATTCATACAATTTTCTTTTGGCGTTTTAAAAAGGACTTAAATAAATGGTATTTTCATCGTTCCGTATTGTAAATGGCTGTTCGTTGCTCGGACGAAATAATAGGAGTTTCAAATTTGCACCTGACTCTTTCTATCATAGATAAAATAAATAAGTAGATTTGGTCAACAGACGAAATTATATCGGAACCGTGTGTCTCCAGTTAGGCGCTGGGCGGGGCAACAACTACACATGCAGTTTAATAAAATCAATAGACACGCACTCGCGCACACACCTGCATTTCTTAAATCAGAACGTACTATACAATCAATAATAAACCTTATTCCGTCAAACACAGCGTGTATTTACCATGCACCGTAGAATTTACCCACACAAAAACATCGGTCGCTATCGTTGTGCTGTGCAAAAGCAATTTATTTTACATATACGCTAGTGATTGACTAAATCGGAAAGTTATCGATTCTTCCATTTATTATTGTACAATTTTTATTGGGCACCTGAAAATGAACCAAATAAAAAATGGCATGTCCAGAAAATATTACAATAACAATAAACATATTATTAAGAACATAACATTACATAATTATTATTAAGTACTACCTACTAAGTATTAAGGGCTACCCTGGCGCTTTCGACTTAAATCTTAATATTTAATTATCATAGTGATAGGTCAAATAGAAGTCGATGTTAACTTACATTACGCTCTTGATCGGAACATACCAGCCGTATAGGTTGTATAGAATCCTGAAAAGTTGAATGACTGATTTTATGAATACCCTAAATCATGAGAATAGCTTTCAGTAATAAAATAAAATTTAACACACTTCTGCAAATATCAGTTGTACTCTTAATTTTGGAATTGTCCATTCAAAAAGCCTGCGACTTTTCTTTAGAGACTAGAACATTTCTGCGTTGAAGTGAACCGAGCATATGGTGCTATTTTTTGTAGGGTACCAGTTAGGTGGCATGCCTGTGGCATCCACCTGTGGTACCATCTTTTGGGAAGCTGAAAAGTACGAAAAGCACTTATTTATCATTTACATACATCCTAAGCTACTTCTAAACGTCACCATATAATAAGCATCGCAATAATTACGTAACACACTATAAATCAAGATCTGAATGATTTTGACGTATATTGCTAATCCATTGCTTCATATGTTCGAAATATTGGTCTGCTCAACAACGTAAATACCGCAGTGAGTGTTGTTGATTTAGAATAATGAAACCGATTCCTACTGTAAGTGTGTTACGCAACTATTACCTGCGGGGTAACCGCAGGTAATAGTTTAGTAGGTTATAATAGGTTTTTGTTATAAGAAAAATCCTAGTTAGTAGAAAAATTGTTAAATATATGAAAACAAACACACATCCATGCATAACAAATAAATAGGATGAATATATTGACTTATTTTAAGCTCCATTCACAAATATATTATCTGAACCATGCCGATTATTATAACGCATTCGAAGCTTCAATGGAAGCAAAATACAAAAACCATAAAAAATAAAGAAACAGCATGAGGATAAGGCATAACATACGATAATTCTAAACTGAAAAACACCACCGATTATAAACCTAAAATTGAAATAACTTACTTTACGAATATTGGTTACGCATTTCTCTACTACTCTGTAAAAAAATCAAAATAAGTAAAAAACATTATTTACATCGATCTTCCAACCGGGCTAAAATGGTTGACAGATTGAAAAATAAACTATTGTAGCGACGGCAACGTCGGAACTCCTTACGCATGCTGCGGGCGTAAAATAAATTGTTTATTTTTTTTACTTTTTTGTACACTTGACTTTTCAACGTATTTTTATTTCTGTCATCTCATGTAAAATAAAAGTTAAACATATTTTCTTAGAGGTTTCCGTATGTTATAAAAAAACTTTTTACCAAAAAATTACACCAAGTCAGGATCTGATGATGGGACATCATCAGATCCTGACTTGGTGACAATGGGACCAATTTCAAAGTATACCCTTTCAGACAAAAAAAGCATTTTCCAAATCGGTTCAGCCGTCTCCGAGTAATCGGTGATCATACATAAAAAAATAATAATAATATACGCGTCGAATTGATAACCTCCTCTTTTTTATGTCATCGGTTGAAAAACCCCTAAACTATAATAGCAATATTTCATTCGTCAATCGACATTGCTGTCGATAGCTTACGTTAGTGGATCTGCACAAGCACATCACTAATTCGTCGCAAGAAGTGGCGGCCTCACTACGCGATGAATCCGTGTAATACAGTTTCGTATGTTATGTTTACATTGCTTGTCCAGTTACTTAGTGACGAACTCAGGTAGTGGTTAAGGAGCAATGTATTTATAGCAAAAGGAGTACAGTCGCTCTGATATTTGAAAACAAAAATAATATAGTTAAACCAAGAAATATTTTACGATTTATTGTTTTTCATGATTTTAAAGACAAATATTGTAAAATACTTGTACTTACATATGGTAAGTGATTCCATGATTCACATAGATTTGATTTTGGCTTCGGTTTTTACAAGATATCACAGAACAACTCGGCATTCATATATGTTATCACGATCGCCGTCGAAAGCGCACTAGTTCGCGGAGACGGCCACTTGCCTGTGACATGAGCCCTGTGGCCATGTCGCGCGGACACCGATACGCCCCCTTACCACTTCTCTGTATTTTTGATTTCTGTGCTTTCTATTTTGTTTGGCTGTCTCTCTGTCTTGTGCAAATTAGTGCAATTTTACTAGTTTTGCTTCCTAAAGTTTTAAGCATCCATTTAAATATGTAATGAATTCGCCGCTTTGTTGTTCATTCCCAGGTTAACCGGAAAATTTGTTTCTGTAAAAAAGAGACTAAAATAAAGCAACACAGATTTCAAGCTGCAATTAAAAGGAGAATGCCAAGGCTTCCTTCAACACTCGGCCAGAACCGACAAAGATGAACTATATATCATAAAAAAGGAAAATAATTATAGAATTTCACTATATAATTTGTTTTCTATAAGAAGTACACCAAAAAAAGTTATAGTTCTTTGAAATTGACCACCTAATACTTCTAATTTTAACGATAACATGAAATAAACTATTAAATGATTGAATAATGAATACTGAATTCAGTTTCAACAGCCACGGTAGTCGTTAGTAATATAGAAATCGGGGTCCGGTAACACAGCAATAAACAACACAAAACTTAAAAAACACGCAAGACACTTCGTCGCTCGTCATAAAACGCGGGAGAACTAAAACTTTTGACAATTGTCAGTGTCAACTTCAAGATTAAGTGTTACCAGCACTATATAACTATTCTAAACTGTATCAATAATTGAATTGAATTATTTTAAATTATTATAAAATAGTCAAAAATATAACTAAACATTATTTATTATTATAAGAATTAAGAGGACTTTTGTAAGTAATCAATTCACTTACGTAGGTTCATAATTATATTAATGTAATCGATTTGCAAGTGCAATTTCGTATCGATATTATTTTATTTTGGTATTGGCAACATTTCTAATTAAAATTGTAGATAGAAAACGTGTTGATAAATTGAATAACTATTTAAAATTACTTTTAAACGGTGTACTTCTACAGATTTTATTTATACTCTATAATTCTTACTATTTTATATAATGAATTATCATTAATTTAGAAAGTCTGTCGGACGCTACATGATTTGTGAGCCGAAACTTGGCATTCTCTTTTGCTCATCAGAATACGTCAATCAGTTACAAAATGCTTCCGATGTTTTTGACCGGTCCTCTTTAGTCTACGTAGGTATTTGTTTCTTAATAGAGCACCATATACATTAAGCAACATGCGTGTCATCAGCCAGGAAATCTGCCACAAGTCTTGACACGATACCCTCATCGTGTTACCGAGCTGCGGCCTGTGGAAGTCAGACAGCCAGCCGCTCCGTGTCATGCACTCAGCTGCATCCAGTTACACTGAACCCCTGACTGCCCCCGACGTAGTTGGAGAAAGGCTAAACAGATGATGATGAATTTCTATCGCGTAATTTTCCAATTGTATGGAACCGCCTTCAAGACATCCTCCCCGCTTCATCTCATATCTTAGACAGAACGAGATGAGTCGCCGCAGCAAAGCTGTGCTGTTTCGCAGATTACAGCCTGTTCAGAACAATCGTAGTTCTGACTCCAGAGCCGCGGTACTTTTAATTTATTTATTTTATTTTATATTAACCAAAATATTGAATATCTGACTGAATTTAGTGCATTCTGTGGGCAGCCTGGGGATTTTATAACTTTATTTCTTTATTTTTATTAAGCCAGGATTTACTGGTTTCATATTTTTTATGAATGATTTATTTTGCGACGCGCTGTTCGTGGAATACAAATAAGTGGTCGTTTAAAGCATTATCTTGTGTATAGTGGGTACGTATATGATTCAGTGAGAGTTTATAGTGTTCTCTTTCATTTTAAAAGAATAACTCAAAAATATAAAGTAATTTTATTTCAGAATTTGTTTGTAAAGATAAGCAACGTTGTTGCGAGAGGGTATTTTTATATGATAAAAAACTTTTTAATTTGATACAAATCTTAAATCTTCATGATGCAATACACTTTGAACCCTTTTTATGAAAATTACACAGAAGTCGGTGTTGGTATAAAATTTGGCACAGTTAAAGTTTAGACTTAGAAAGAGTGCAGAAAGCTTGTTTCAAAATTAATGGGAGTTATGAATACATTTTTATAAAATATTTGTGATTGCTCTGTAGTCAAAATACTATCATAATAGAAATTATTTTTAATGCATTATTTTGAAATAATAAGTTTCACAAATCACATCACGCTGTATAATGTGCTTAGTTGTTTTCTGTTTTTGCATTGTCATTTGTAACTTTTAATAATTATATTACGTTTGTTCTTGATGCGAGAGCTTACTATTTCTGTAAGTCAATCGCTGTTTTGTTATTTGTTTCTGTAGATTATCTTTCTTATTACATAAAGACACAGTTAAAATATCTTCCAAAAAGTTTTCTAAGTTCTCTTGATTTTTAAAAAGGAAACCCAGTTTTTGTAAGCTATTAAAATTCGAAAGCTTTAATATGAAACAAGTCATATCTAGAAGCATTTTGTGTCAAGGTCGGTCGTATGCATGTCACTTCTGCGTCAACAAATATTTATTTCTTTACAAAAAGTGAACAATTACCGATGGGCTCCAGAGATGATGAATAACAACTTGCTAATACGATTATTGGCCATTATTATTGTCGACAGCACAGTAATTGCGCAGTCCTCACATACTCAATTCATGCGGAAGAGCACAAGAAACATTCCCCTTAAAAAAAAATATGCCCAAAAATCATTCCATTCTACGAATAAAATAAAACCAATTGAAAAGCGGCGATGAGATTTTCGTCATGTGCCTTTTTGAAATCAAATTAATGACAACGATTCTGGAGGAATTTAACCGTCTAATTGAATCAAAATGCCCAAAAACCACCAAAAAGGATTTTGGCTTCACACATCATTGTTCTTTCAATCAACTTTTCAAATTGATTTCATTCCTTCACTTTCACAGGCTCCAGAAATAACAGAATATCAAACGTTTCTCGTTTCACCACTATTTTTTTTAAGATTTGTAGGAACTAGATACCTTTTCGTTCGATATGGATATTATAATTCTCACTGAATGCTGGCTAACAGAGCACAAACCGATACCTATTATTGAGAACTATGAATCTTTTTCCTGCAAGACTAGGCTCAATCAAAATGGGGGCATCGTAATTTACGTCAAGAAAAATATAAAATGCACCGTGAAAGAACCAGAGTCTAAGGACGCTAGTTTCTTATTACTAAAAGTTTATCCATATATTTATATACTGGCGGTGTACAGATCTCCATCCACGTACTGTACAAACAGCTTTCTCGACTCACTAGACAAGATTCTACGACCAATTCAAGCGAAACACATATTAATTGCTGGCGATATCAACATCGATATTAAATCAAATAATAATGACAGAAACAGTGCATCCTATTTAAATCTAACTGCTGAATTAGGGCTCCTCCCTGCACATATCTTTCCAACAAGGCTTGCGAACTGTCTGGACCATTTGATGCTAAACTCACCCCACACTGCTGATGCATTTGTAATAGAATCAACAGTGACTGACCACGCCTCTGTCCTTTTAAGTCTTGGTTATTCAAACCCTAATAGCAAACGAATCAACGAGTACAGGAAACTTGATTATGATGCTGCTCTCACACATTTGCAAACCGTTGATTTTTCGTTTGTTAATTGCAACTCGGATGCAAATGATGTCGCTACTCTTTTTGTCGAACATATTTCTAAAGCAATCACACAAAATTCAATATTAACCTCACGTCCCTGCAGGAAAATATTACTTAAGCCCTGGATTACCCCTGGTTTGCTGCGATGTATTCGCCATAGGGATAAACTTCATAAACTATACACACAGAACTCACAAAATGCTTCAGCTGAATTGACGTTCAAAAGGTATAGAAACTTTTGTAACACTCTTTTGAAAAAATTGAAAAGAATATACGAAAGGTCTTTACTAGAAAATACAAATAACAATAGAGATAAATGGAATGCCGTTAAATCTATTATTAACACCCCAAAAGCGAATTCAGATGGGGATCATCTTTTACTCCCAGGTAAAAGTGCTTTAAGAGCTGTAAACGATATAAACACCTACTTTGCTAATATTGGCAAACAACTAGCTGATAAAATAACAACACCAAATAATTATAAATTTGACGTAACCCCTGCCTTAAACTCTATCGTTTTGCTCCCTCCAGACGAAGCTGAAATTGAAGAGCTGATAATAAATCTCAAGAATGACTGTGCAACTGGGTGGGACTGTGTCCCCGCCAAGTTTCTCAAATTAGCTCGTCACATTATTGTTCCCCATCTGACTAAACTAATCGAAATGTGCCTTACTCAAGGGGTTTTTCCAAGAGTGTTCAAGAAGTCTCTTATTACTCCTGTCCACAAGGGAGGGAAAAAGGACGATGTCGGAAACTACAGGCCCATCTCAGTTCTTACGACACTTTCCAAAATATTAGAAAAGGTGCTGAATAACAGACTCACAAACTATTTGCAGCACAATGAAATACTGTCAGATGCTCAATTTGGATTTAGGTCAGGAAAAAGCACTGAAGATGCCATAAGCCAATTAGTAGATCACGTCACGTTAAAACTAGATCAAAAACAGAAATGTATTGGCATATTTCTAGACCTAGCCAAAGCTTTTGACACTGTCATGATTTCCTTACTTGTGGATAAGCTGGAGAAGATCGGTATTCGTGGTGCTGCTCTAAGCATTTTTAGAGATTTCCTTTGTGACCGGACTCAAAGAGTCAAAATTAAAGACAACGTTAGCTCTGATGCCTGGGTCACTTACGGCGTTCCCCAAGGTAGCATTGTTGGCCCGAGTCTCTTCTTGATTTACATAAATTACCTCTGCCAGCTGCCACTCATGAACGGTAAGATTGTCACTTATGCTGACGATACGGCATTAGTATTTCATGGAGGGACTTGGGATGAGGTTAAACGAAGTGCTGAAATAGGACTGCATAAGGTTAGCCATTGGCTAAGATCTAATCGTCTCACGCTAAATATTGCTAAATCTACTTATCTACAATTCTCCTTTTCTAAAATTAAACCGGATAATTTAGATATAAAATTTCACATGTGCGACTTAATGTACTACTAAATGCTCTTGCACAGCGCTTACTAAATCTTCACATGTGAAATACCTTGGTGTGATAGTAGATGATAGGCTAGATTGGCGCCAGCACATAAATCTAACAACAACGCGTGTTAGGAAACTTATTTGGTCTTTTAAAAAACTGAGATATGTAGCTGATTTTAAACTTCTGCGCACAGTATACTATGCACTTGCGCAGTCAGTTTTGGAATATTGTGTTGCTGTATGGGGTGGGGGTTGCAAAACTTTGCTGATACACCTTGAGAGGGCTCAAAGATCCCTACTTAAAGTCATGACCTTCAAACCGTTTCGATTCCCCACTAAGGTGTTACATGAGAAGTGTGAAATATTAACAGTCAGACAGAATTATATTCTACAAGTAGTCACCAAGCAACACAGTATTACGCCATATCTCCCACCAACTGAAAAAAAACGCACCGTTGCAAATGTCTGCTTACCTCTTCGCTGCCATACGGTGTCTGCTAAGCGACAGCGGGTATACCTTGCCACTTTCCTCTACAATAAGTTAAACAAAACCCTCAACATTTATCCCCTTAAGACTCGTGATGTGAAAAAGAAACTTAAGATCTGGCTACTAGCTTTGGACTACACTGAAACTGAAAAGCTATTACAATCGAATCTAAAATAATATAATATGACATATTACATTGGTATCCTCACGCACGCACTCACACAATACCACACATTCACAATCTCACACACACTAAGCACCCACACCACTTACATCAACACACAACATTTACAATTATTTTATTCGGATTTTAAATTTAATTTTAATTAATTCAATTTTATTTACATAATTTTGGTCCCTAATCCCCATTAATTTTAATTTTATTTTGATTTGTTTTAATGCATCTATTTTATCTTTTTTATTTTGTATAATTTTTAACCAATAAATTCTAAATGTATCTATGTTGCATAAAACTTGCTATATTGTAACATCATTGGAAGAAGTCACTGGCTCCTAAAATACAGGTTTTCAAACCTAGCTCTGGAGGCAGGGTCTCACATCTTTGTAATTTATTTTATGCCAATAAAGAATTATTATTATTATAATTATTATTTTTCTTGGGAAAACCTAGGATATTACTTTTCAATATCTCGCGTATTAAGTTGGTAACTTTTCTGTATAGTATTTGAGTTTCCTATATTGTTTTCTCATTAATAAATCAGAGTTGCTTAGGGCTATTTATACATTATTGGGTCCAAGGGTTCTTTGGTTTGGTTAGGAAAGTAGAAATAATAAAAGTTGTTTAGACAAATATCATGTTTGATCAATTGTTAAATTAAATGGCAATAATGTATTAATTAATATTAGGTTTTTGGGTTTGTTAGCAACAATATTGTAATGTGTATGCCATCCTTTCTAAGTGATAAATTGACTAAAATAACTTAGTCAGTTATAAAAAGAAAGACATCTTTTATTCATATTGTTCTTTAATTACTGAATAACAAAAGTGCAAATTCAAGATTTGCCAGTGTTTGGTGGAATCTGGGGGCACGGCAGTACCCTCGCCAAGTTGATCGTCAAGCAAACACTGCCGTACCATCCTTTTCTGGAACCATTTCGGCGTATTTTCATGTCCTTATTTGAAGATCTCTGGAAAGATTTAGATCGCTAAAATTATTGTCATCTAATTAGCTATAAACACACACTCAAACCACAAAATGTCATGTTTGTAGCTTATTTATTTCCTTAGTTATGCACTTACTCACTGATGCACTGACTCATTGATCATCACAATAGAACTAGTACTTCCCAATAACCTAGAGAGCTGAAACACACACACAGAGGTAGAGTTTAGTGCCCACATAAACTGAAAACTATTAATGAAGATCTGGAGTTCCTGATGACCCTGTAATTTAGTTAGATTTTGTGTGACTTGGCCGTTGACTAGAATGTGTCAACAAGTCAATGTGCATAAAGAATGTTCAACGGCCTGTCACATAAAATCTAACTATATTAATAAAGTAATCGCAGTAAAGAACCTGAAACAGCTTGGCTTTGCTTAGAGATTTCATCACTTTTTATAGAGAAACAAGCAGCTCCACCGAGACTTGGCTAGTTTTTTACAGCATATTTTTGGTGGGATATAATTATCATAATAGGTGTTAGGCGAACAATAAGCGAATTTTCTATTCTGTGGTTAGTAACCACTTTGCGCTCCATTACTCAGATAGCTGATATCAAGCTGAAGTGTAAGACGGCTGGCCTGGACGCCTGAAGGAGGACATCGCCGCCACGGTCGAGGTCGACCACGGTGCAGGTGGGGTGACGACCTTGGTCATCAAACATGGATAGAAATCGCACAGGACAGAGTGGTTTAGAAGGTAAAAGGATCTACTTTCCCAATGGGGTGACGACAATCTGGCCAAATTCAACGCTCTGAAAACGCAGGCTTGTCTTTTCAGCGCTAAAAGGTGCCCCAGTTACCAATCGCCTGGAGCTTTTGGGCATGGAGTTGACGTCAGACCTCAACTTCGACTCAACCATCGAGTCCAGAGCTCAAACTGCAGCAAAAAAGCTGGGAATCCTACCCAAGGTGAGGCGGTACTTCACGCCTGGACAGCTTCTAGATCTGTATAAAGCACAGGTCTGTTCCTACGTGGAGTAATGCAGCCACTTGTGGGATGGCTCTGCAAAGTACCAACATGCTGCATTGGACTCGATCGAGCGTAGAGCTAAAAGGCTTATAGGCGACGAGGTGCTGGTGGACAAATTTCATAGCCTGGCTCATCGGCGAACCGTTGCTTGCCTGTCGGTTTTCTACAGATTGTACTTCGGAGTGTGTGCGCAGGAGCTCCATGACCTGATTTCTCCATCTCCCTTTCACTACCGGTCTACCAGACGCACGGCTGGGTACCACCCACACTTGGTTAATATACCGTCTTGTCGTACCAAGCGCTTCTCCTCCATATTTATTGTGCGCACAGCCAAGCTGTGGAATTCTCTGTCGGCTTCTGTGTTCCCTACCACTTATGACCTTTCAGCCTTTAAAGCACGAGTAAATAGGCATCTTCTGGGCTCGCTCGTCCCATCTTAGACCTCATCTATCGCTTACCATCAGGCGAGATCTAGGTGAAGAGTGGGCCCATCAGTACAAAACAAAAGTGTAATACACACGGCTGTCAAGTTTGTCAGCTGTGTGTATTAAAAAAAAAATTTACCAAAAAATAGAACCGACTTCCATATCAAAACACTACAAAGGCAAAAATAACTTTAATTTCGGAAGGCGGTGTCAAAAACGAAAATATATACAAAACTAAAGACACCGCCTTCCTAAATTAAAGTTATTTTTGCCTTTGTAGTGTTTTGATATGGAAGTCGGTTCTATTTTTTGGTAAAATTTTTTTTTCACGCTTTTTAGTGGGTCGGTTTGTAATTTATCTAGTTACAAAAGCCATAATGTCAACAACTTATCACCTTTTACAAAATATTGCTTTTCCTGATGCATAGCCGTTAATTTTTGAGGAGTTCTCCTGGTACTTGACCATCAGCTCTACATCACCATATGTATTGTGGCGAGCATAAAGTGTTTAACATCCGTACTCAAGTAATCGAATCGCAATCCACGAAATACTTATTATTTAGGAGTTTCAGTGGCCATCTGTGGTCTTCATGATCAGTTCAACTTCCCCAAATGGTACTTTTCGGAAGCAACTGCTCAACGTACTATAAGAAATACCCAGAAAGCTATAGGTGTGCCTATAATATTTGAAGAGTTCCCTCGATTTCTCCAGGATCCCATCATCAGATCCTGATTTCGTAACAACGGGACCAACTAGAAAATATACCCATTCAAACGCAAAAAGAATTTTTCAAATCGGTCCAGCCGTCTCCGAGTTATGAGGTAACATAACCTTTTTTTGAAGTCGGTTAAAAAGATACAAGTTATTTTATTACAACACTAGTGATTTGTGAAAAAATTGAGTGGCCGCTTGCTTCAATGCTTCTTTTACTTACATCTCACGCTTGAAAATATGCTTGAAAAGGACCGTGATTACTCTTCATTGAGCAATTTTGTACAGTTAAAAGATTATAGAATAAAGTATTGTAATAAAATCAGTCAATGTAGGTGGAACTAGCTGAAGCTAAACAAATAATTAAAAATAAAAGCTTAGCCAGTAACACCGAACAAAAAATATATAATGTCTGGAAAGACAGATAGCCAAACCTTCTTAAAAACAAAAATATTTGAGTTTACGATGTTTTGATAAAGACCGCTGTCAGTCTACATCACTTGAAAAAAAAATAAACAAACAAACAAGACATTGCGGGGTCTACCGCGCTCGATAAACTGGGGAGAGATTCTGTGAGGTAAACATCGACACTCTTTGTCTTGGAAAGTGATGGAGAGATGTGAAAACTTCGAATAAAAGTTTTGTGGATCAGAATTGACTTTCTATTTTCTGTTCTTAAAACGTGTTACTGTAAATGAAGGATTGGAATAACCGTCTTTTATTATTGGACGATTATCGTAGTGGGAGCTGAGTAGCTGTTGGCTTGCGGTCGAACTTCAAGGTAAAGTAACGCTTGTTGAGGTTGGTCCATGGATGGGACCACTTTAAGGTTCTCGTCCGCGCCTTAGCAAGTATGCTAAGCCGCTGGTCCTACGCTATCATTTATACACCTGACAGCCAGTACGGGTAGTTAGAAGCCAGAAAGCCTGACACTGGTGTTATCAAGGTGTGTCGTGTTATCCAGCTGCCATGTTGTGGAGGCAGTCACTTCACGTACAACACTAGCACTCAGCTGCACTCGGACACTGGAAGCCGAGCATAGTTGGCAAAACGCTAAGCAGAGGATGATAATTTAGCTTTCTGGAATCTTGTTGCATTAAATTACTCTTGTTTTTAAAGATTTTTTCTCGGTCAGAATACCTGTGGAATGAAACTTTTAAGTGACACACCATATAATAATGATATAACGTTAGATAATTTTGTCTGTTTGTAAATGATAAACTCAAGAATAGTTGGTAAACACAAAAACTACTGATCCGAAACACTCGTTCTCAAAGCTATATGATATAAAAGCAGAATAAAAATACAATCCACATATTAAGGTTGTATTTTCATTGTGACATTTTAATTCTTTTATATATATACATAGATGTCTCGTTTAACAGGCCCATAGTATGAGAAAAAAAAACTTAAATATCGCGTCGTAATTTATACCTAAACCAGCTACGAAGTAAATAACAATAACATTCATTAAATCCTCACCGTTTAAATCCACAATACATTTGAATATTTCATCACTTGAACACTCAATACGTGTAATTAATTACTCTCTGGATGGTACGGGTGTTCTGCTAGGATTAGTTTCACAACTCTTTGTCAGTGTCAGTAGCAAGTTACCAAACTAACTTCAACCAGTAGTGTTGCGGTGATTGGTGACGTCATCATTGTATATAGTGCATTTGAATTGTTGATGTTTTACACTAATTAGTATGATTTGTGGTGCGGTTTGGCTCAAATTTGGGTTCTTACTTTGCCAATGACTCTCATTGATTTTTTAATATATCATAAGTATCATTAGCATTTAAACCGAGATATTTATAATATTTATTAATTGTTTCCAATATTTTAAAAATTATAATAAGTATGGTTAATATCTCGTTTTGTGCTAATAATACTGTTAGTGACCTTGTCAGTTAAAAAAATAATAAGTGTCCATTTAACACAGATCATTAGTATTCGCACCTTTAGCATGAATAGAGGGGCCCACTGGCCACTCAGGCGGGCCGTCATCATCGAGGACCATGTTCTAATGTGCTCCCGCAGCCCCCAGCCCAAGGGAAAAGAAGGGGGGGGGTTAGTCAGTACAAGTCTGACAGATGCTCGCCCTGGGGTGGAGGTCATCCAAGAGGTTAATAATAGGCAATCACTCTTCATCAATATAATCAAATTATCAAAGTTCGTTTTTATTACAAAAGTTTGCATTATAATATTGACATCCTAATCATCAATCTTTACAAATCAAAACTATCTCTAAAGACGATCTTAAGATTTTTCAATGAAACTGAAGACTATTCCACGTGCGTTACGCATTAAAGCTACTCCATAATATTACTTGTGAACTGAGTTCCAACAGCTGTCTTCGTATTTTCACTTTCCCTGGCTTATTCATCAAAATTTAATTAATTTGTATTTTAAAAACTTATTTACTGTTAACTAAGTAAGTTTGACTTAAGTACTATTGAAGCCAAGTTATTAAGAAACAGTGAAGTCTATTTTGGTTGCCAAAATATTTTTCGAATAAAGGCTGTTAGACCGTTCCCTATGTGATGAGGGGAAGGATGTCTTCAATGAAGAGAATTTAGCTACGAGTGCTGTCACCCACGGGGAGCTGGGGATGATTGCTTACTATATTCATGCTGAAGAATGCTTGCTCCTTTCGCCGCAAGATGGCGTTGGGGTATTTTGAATAAAGATATAAGTATTTATTGGATCTCTCCAATACAATATTGTACTAAAGAGTTGATATAAGAAAAATAATTAATAGTGTTATTATATTTCGCATATTTTGAATAATTAGTTAAATATTAATGAGCTTCAACCCATATTCTTATTAATAAGATTTCAACCTAAAATATTAAGGAACTATTTACAAAAGTCAGAGTGACCAAATCACCTGACATTAATATAATATGCTTAGTATTTTCTGTACCGAATAGCATAATATTTCATTTAAATAGGTAACCACTACAAAACAGAACGAAATAATAATATAATCATTATCATGTCAGAAGCACAATGAATACTAAAAGTATTGGAAATTTCTCGAAGCTTTTAACTTTAATAACACCCATTTGAGACCTCGTTCTACCAAAAAGGATTTTGTTTATAGCCCATTAATCAATTTTATTCAAGAATCATTGTGAACAGTGCTTTTCATACCTTAATTTGTAAAGGTAATAGATATCCCATAAAAAACAATACTTGTCAAAAAACCAAGTCTCGCAACTTAGTTGTTCTACCGTAAAAAGTTGTGAGATCCATGTAATACCAAGTCGGTTATTAATTTATTCAGTCCCTACTTAAGGGACCTTCTGTCTTAAGTTGTTACGTAATTATCTAACCTAACGACATCTTATAGTGACCATATCAATATTAAAAATCTTTACCGTTTTAAATAAATAGATTGACTCGGTCATCGCATGAAAACACAATATATCTCACAAGTAATACATAATTATATAAATTAAATTATTTATTGCGATTGCCAATTCAATCTATTTATTTAAAACGGTAAAGATTTTAAATATTGATATGGTCACTATAAGATGTCGTTAGGTTATATAATTACGTAACAACTTAAGACAGAAGGTCCTTTAGGTAGGGACTGAATAAATTAATAACCGACTTGGTACTACATGGATCTCACAACTTTTTACGGTAGAACAACTAAGTTGCGAGACTTGGTTTTTTGACAAGTATTGTTTTTTATGGGATCTCATTGCTTTTTGTAGAAGTCCTACTTTTTTCCTTTCCGGTACCTTCTACTTCTTGTATACCAACAACGAATTTTCTTAAAGCCCTCTCTCTGTCTTATGAGCTTTTCTTATTTTGTGGGTAGCCTTCCTTTTTTTATTTTCCGATACTACTACTTGAACTTCAGCTAAAGTTTTTTTCAAAGCCCACTCCCTGTCTCTATGGGTTTTTTCGGAGGCTTTGATACGCACATATGAATACGCACGTACGTCTTTTGCATTAGTTAGTAATAATTAATGCCGCACTCGTCAAACGTCTCGGTTAAAGTTAATCCATAAGTAAGTAATTATGCAATTTCGGGCAATTTACTCTACTTAATGCTCCCCAATACTCTTAATAATTCTTGCTTTTTTATTCCGTTGACCATTTAACAAGTTACCTTTGAGCATCATTATTATATCTAGGTACCTATCTACACTGGAAGACACGGTGGAGCATATGGTCGAGGTGTGCCCTGCATGGGTGGAGCACCGTCGTATCCTCATAGAGGCGATCGGCGGCGGCGACTTCTCGCGGCCTGCTCTGGTTTAGACCATGGTGCGAAGCGAGAGGGAATGGGATGCAGTCACCTCCTGCTGCGAAGCAGTCATGCTAGCGAAGGAGGAGGCCTAACGTGCGAGGGAGAGGCAACTCTCTTCCTCGCGCCCCAGCCGCCGGGGGAGACGCCCCGGGCATCGTGGATCGCGAGTCGATTTCGGGCCACCGTAGGCGCGGGCCTGCGGATGGCGAGCAGGGGTCGCTCACCGTCCGGTAAGGACCAGGCCCGGGTCGGCGGCGCGTTGTGTTCCACGCGTGCCTCAAAAAGCTGTTAATACCAGTGACGGGGCCTCATAGGGCCATTGACTGTTGGGGTTTGCGGGAAAATTCCATCGAGATACCGCGGCCCCGGAACTTTAGGGCTTACGAAGGAACAGGGTGGGTTTTTAGTCAGTAGAATTCTGATACACCCGAGCGGAAGAAGTCATTCAATGATATTTTTCACCAAGAAAAAAAAAGTACCCATCTACATCTATTATTTCATTATATTATACAGGTACACTGATTAATTAACTGCAAATGTAACTTTGTAATCCTATATATTTATATGGGATTACAAAGTTATTTATGCAGTTGATGTATCTAGTAAACTGGAACGAAATTGAAAAATATTATAGTTTTTTCTTTATTCATATACTAAACACTAATTGTCTTCTAAATTTGAAGCTTCTATGTCTGCTAGAAGTGCCTTAGACTTTTGATGATCGGTCAGTCAGTGAGTGACAAAATTAACAAAATTAAGGAACTTTGACTCGTTATAATTCTTAAACTACTGGTTCAAATTGAATGAAATTTGAAATATACCGTGTTTATACAATGTCTGTTTGGTTACTGAAAATGCAGGCTTTTAGTTTTATCCACAACGAAGTTATAGGGGGTCGAAAATGGCCTAAATTGCTTCGAGAAAAGAATGGTACGGCCGTGCCACTTTTTTGCTCGACTTGGCGGGGGCACTACCGTGCCCCCAGATTAAGCGATGATAGTCTTTTGTGTTAGCCTGTGTATTGTGTGCTTATAGCTCAGTTTAGCGACTTTTCGTAGCGTACGTTATACGTCAAAATGGATTGAAATTTTTATGGATATTTTTTATGTCAGCGTGGTAGACGCAGTCATGCCTCCTGCCAGAGGCTCTACACGGGGATTGTAGACGTATTCGTCCATGGCCTAGTCTAGATGATCCGGGGATACCGCATGATCTCCGGTGATGCGGCGAGTCTTCTTGCCGGATTGATGCCCATGGGATCTGGAAGCGGTAGCCCTCACAGTCGTGTACATTTGGCGTGCGGAGGTGCTATGCCGGGCTGAAACTAAATAAAGACTTAACACAAAGGGTGTTACAATGAGCGGTCTTACAGCTAAAAGTGATCTTGAAGATTTTTTCCTTTATTACGAGAATGGAGGAGATGGAGAATAGAATTGCGGAAACCTGTGGGTGTAATTCAACTATAATTCATAGGCATGCTGAAATAATAACTACCGGGGTCAATGCTACAAGTATTACAAATCTCGCACACAATTACACAATAATATATTCATAACCGACATCTAATGGAAAAACATCAGTGAAATCCGTTCCCCATTCACAAAATATCCCCTGTCCGAGGCTCACATCTAATGAATATGATGCAGTGATTCCGGAGTTTCCTTCCACGTCAAAACCATACTATGATGGATGATCAGTCCATTCATAATGTTATTTAGTTCAATTTTATTGTAACGTGAGGGTAGATGAATTAATTTGTCGAATTCTTTTATAAGAATGCTCGTTTTTCAGTTACGTGCTTAATTTGATTTATTATTTAAAATATCAGACGACTGGATTGATTAAATTCTACTTATTAAATACAGGCAGTCGTCATGTCACTGTGCCAACTGTGTCCTCATTCCCTTAAAAAAATTAAATTTCCGTATCATACGAATTTAAATGATTATATTCAAAATCTTTTTTTAACTCCATATGCAATATAATATAACATTCTTTTCATACATAAGTCAATCATGTAATAAAAAAATCTGTTATTTGATTGGAATGTGTTATTTTGAATTACGAGTATTATGGGTTCAAACTCAGGCGCAGGCTCTCACCAATGTAACTTCGCGGCAATACCACCAGTCTCTTGGGTAACCTTGGCGAGACCCAATTGAACATTTTTTTTAAATGGGATGAGTACGCCTGCTTGCCACTGTTTAAAATAAAAATGTGCTTGTTTCTTGCGTTTCAGCTGTGGCGTAGGGGTTTAAGTGGTAGAATTAAAAAATAGACCACAGGTTTACAGCATTTATTTTGTAGAGGGGTGGATTCAGTTCACAAGGGTTTTTTCCACTGGTCGTAGGTATGTGGATGGTACTGCCCTGGGCTCAAGCCGCGACGCACGCAGACCGGCGGGACTACCCCGAAGCCGGCAGCGACCACGTGTCAGACGCAGAGGTTATGCGGGCAGACCCCGCGACAGGATGTCTCTCCTGCGGTTATACGCGGAGGCAGCGGTGATTCCTGTCGCGCGGCAGATGTTGCCGTAGTTGATATTCGAGATGAAAACAGTAGTAAAAAAAAAACCCTGGAATCAACATGAAGGGTGCTTCCGTAAGCGTGGTGCCAGGATTCGTGAGCGCCAGCGATGCGTGCGTCTCCCAGCCGTAAGCCCAAGGAACAGTTCCAGGGAAACGAAGGGAAACTCACCATCGCGGCGGTTCACAAAGGTTAAAGATAAACGTGCGCATGCCGCATGCAACGATATAGAAGGTAACCGCGTGTCAAGGCGTTTAAGCTCGTAGCTGCTATGACACAGCAGGAAAGGAATGCTGCGGCCTGCGTACGCTTCACAAATTTAGAAACACTAGTGGAAAACAGATGACAATGAAATAGCACATTCATGTTCTAGACGGAAGCCATCTTGACAACCGGGCAATTATATAAATTTACAAACGCTGCAGATTATGGCGAAATAAGAGGATTGCGATTGGCAAGATGGAGAGAAAATGGCAGATACGTTTGAGCACTTACCCTTGGGCACAGAGGGGTTTCAATATTAGTTACTAGTAGTAGTAGGCGGTGTAGAAAGAACTCAGCAGACCGGGGATTAGAATTTATAGCCGGCACCGCATAAGTGTTGTCACTCAGTGAAACCATAGACATTAGGGATGAGTGTGGTAATCGATTCTAGTTTAATCGACTACCACGCTACACAGCTAAGCAGACGGGTTTTTTAATTTAATTTTAAGACAAGCATATAAAAATTTAATTCCAGGTGTGAAGGTATGTGCAAGTAAATTTAATAGGGAAAGACATTTTTGTGAAAGAAAGATAGAGCACCGGTTATTTTTTCAAAAAGAAGAAAAATACTTTATTACGTTGAAGTAAATTATTTATGTATCATATTCTGACTTACTTTATCTACTTTATTAATAAACTAAGCTTCTTAGATAGAGAAAACATGCTGTTTTAACATTATTATTATACTTCCACTTCACACAGGTCTTCCACATCAGATGAAATGGTGGTCAAACGCGAACTTATCTCTAAAATGGAACACCTGGGGGTACGTGGAAACACCCTTGAAATTTTCAAAGACTATCTTAACCACCGGACTCTAGGGGTGAAAATTGGAGAGTATATAAGTGACAAAGTAGCAAATACTTATGGTGTACCTCAGGGAAGCATTCTAGGCCCCACCTTCTTTCAGATATACGTCAATGAGCTATGCAGAATGTCCATCCCCAATTCCAAAATCATTGCGTATGCAGACGACACCGCAGTCATAGTTTACGGACCAACTTAGGATAGTGTTAAGCGCTACGCAGAAGAGGCAATAACAAGCATAATGAAATGGCTAAACCTAAACCTACTTACCCTAAATTGTGATAAAAGGACGTTTATTCCATTCTCTATCCGGCGTAACAATTTTCCCGAAAAGTCCTTTTCCCTAACAGCGCATACCTGCTCAAATCAATCCGCATCATGCTTATGTCCGACACTTAAAAGAACTGACCATGTAAAATATCTGGGTTTCCAAATTGACGGAAGCTTGCGATGGAACAAACAGGTTGACGCCATTTCCACTAGATCTATGAAACTTTTGCATGTTTTCAAATCCCTTAGAGACTCGGCCGCGCCCGAAATCCTGAAGATGGTGTACTATGCATTATGTCAATCTATTATTGGATATTGCATCAAAGTATGGGGTGGTGCAAATATAACCAGTCTTCTGAGGGTTGAAAGAGCGTAGAGAGCCGTACTGAAGGTGATGTTGCGTAAACCTTTTCGCTATCCCACTACGCAACTATACGCAGATTGCAAAGTAATAATAATAATAATAATAATAATCTGTGGCCCGGCTGTCAACAAGCACGTCAAAAATTTTTTCAACCCGATTTTATTAATAATTTTGATACAAAATAGTTATTTAAAATGTTCGATAAAACGAAAATAGTAAAAAAAAAACGACTACTACTACTACTATTAATCCCACACTACATCTACTATATACTATATCTATAAAAATGGACTAATGCGAAAGAAAACATCGTGCATTGAAAACCATGTTGACCAGAAACCGGGCACGATTGCTCAGAACTACACGCCCAAGATCTTCGGATTCGTCGCTCAGCTCCGCCTCGCAGCCGCCGGGACCAGCTCCAGCCGTGAGTGAAGAGACTCCGGCCGCTGCAGTTGCGTCGAGCTCGAGCGACGAATACTTCTCGCCGCCGACGACACCACCACCTGCGCGTCGACGGGGAAGAGGCCGACCTCCGGCCAGCTTGGAATCCCGAGGCCCGCCGGCTTCTGATAGGGTTCCCGCTGCCGGTGGAAGTGTGCAGCGCATGCGATGGACTCAATCCATTAATGAGAACGTCATGCGCTCATACTATGGGGCTACAGAGGGGGGAACTAACCTGACTGCGTACCGTGGTCGGATGCTCTCTCTGTTTCAGGTACTTGAGCCAACTGTCAACGTTTCGGCCCAGCGTCTATCGGATCAAGTGCGTGTCATCCAACGTAACCATATGTTGGATGAAGCCGTACTTGATCGCCTCCGTTCGGAAATGAGTAGCTGTGTCACTTCACATCCGACGCCGACTGTGGTGGTACCACCACAGCCCAACATCCAAGTTGAGGAGAGTAGTGACAGAGTTACAAACGTAAGTACCCAGTATAATGAGCAATTGAGGAGTGCTTTGGAGTGTGCTATTCGGGAATATCGCAACATGCCGCCTGAAATAAGACCACGCTTACCTCGTTTGCCCATGCATAATAGGAATAGGGCACTGGTGGCTGCTCTGGATTCGCAGTTGTCAGACTATTTTGATAACTGCGAAGACCTCGCCGATACCCACTCTGTCTTATACTGCGCAGCTGTCGCGGCATGTCGTGTAGCTAATGTTAAAATTCCTAATGACATAGCTACACGACCTAAACCCGCTGTGCCAGCTTGGCAGTGTAGGATCGAGCGCCGTATTGGTGAGGCCAGGGCACTCATCGGAAAACTTCTTTGCTTTAGGGGGGGCAACAATCGCCCGAGAGTGATGCGCTTTGTGAGACGGGCGTTTTTGGGAACCAATATTCACCCACAAAATTATATGTCCTGTATCACAGAGCGCATCGACTTCCTAAAGCAGAAGGTGTATGCATGGGCAAACCGTATTCGGAGGTATGGACGGCGTGTGGAGCGATTCGTCCAGAATCGCACATTCCGAAGTAACGAAAGGTGCGTATATAGGGCTTGGGAGCGACCGGAGCAAGGTGCGACTGATATGTGCCTACCTGATGATGACGCCTTATGTACATTCTGGCGCAACATCTGGTCGGTACCTGTCAGTCACACCGAAGGCGATTGGACTCAGGAGGTCGAGCGAGTGTGCGATCCAATACCAGAAATGGGGGCAATCACTATCAGCCCCCAAGATGTAGCCCATGCAGTCCGTCCGCTGCCTAATTGGAAGTCTCCAGGGCCGGATGGACTGCATAACTTTTGGATCAAGTGGCTAACAAGATCGCACGCCCGCTTGGCGTCTCAGTACCAATCTGCCCTAGAATCTGGCTCGCTACCTGAGTTCTTTACCACTGGAGTTACCCACCTGCTCCACAAATCTGGTAGCACCGCGGAACCCAAAAATTATAGACCAATCACGTGTCTACCAACGGTCTATAAGGTTCTGACATCCATTTTGAGGGTTAAAATTAACAAACACATTGAAGACAATCACATCATGTCTACCTCTCAAAATGGATGTAAGAATGGATCCCGCGGTACTAAGGAGCTACTCCTCATTGATATGGCCATTAGCCAACAGGTTCGACGTTCCAAAAAAGATCTGTCGACATGTTGGATAGATTACAAGAAGGCCTATGACTCAGTGCCCCATACATGGCTCATGAGGGTGCTGGAATTGTATAAAATTAATGCAACTTTACGCACCTTTCTGACATCATGTATGGGACAATGGAGGACAGTTCTTCGCTATCCAGGATGTCGATATATCCCAAGGTACAGCGAACCGGTAAGGATCGAGCGAGGTATATTTCAGGGCGATAGTTTGAGTCCGCTTTGGTTTTGCTTAGCCTTGAATCCTCTAAGCACACTGCTGGAGAATTCAGGCCTAGGCTATAGGTTGAAAAGAGGTGGTCAGGTTATTTCTCACCTCCTTTACATGGATGATTTAAAACTTTTTGGCGCCACTAGTCTACAACTGACGGAACTACTGAAGGTAACTGAAACTTTCAGTAGTGCCATTAGGATGGAGTTTGGTGTCGACAAATGTGCGATTATGCATGTAAAGCGAGGGGAGATTGTGGAATCCGTGGGATTTCAACCCTCGAATTCCATAAACCTGAGAAGCCTCTCCCCAACCGAAACCTATAAGTATTTGGGAATGTCGGAAGCGTTAGGTATCAATGAAGTTGACATGAAGCAATCGCTGAAGGAGCGCTTCTTTGGACGCCTAAAGAAGGTATTTAAAAGCCTTCTATCGGGCGGAAATAAGGTGCGTGCCTTCAACGGTTGGGTCATGCCAGTGTTAATATACTCTTTCGGCGTACTCAAATGGACTCAAACTGAACTTGACGCCCTGGATAGGCGAGTTCGTACATTGCTGACTGCATATCGAATGCATCACCCACGCTCGTCAGTGATGAGGCTGTATATCCCGCGGAAATGTGGAGGTCGAGGCTTTTTGAATGCTAAAACTCTCCACAACCGCGAGGTATACAGTCTCAGGGAACATTTCCTTGCTTCTGAAGTGGGTATGCATCGAGATGTAGTAGCAGTGGACAAGGGACTCACCCCGCTTTCCTTAGCTAATGAGAACTGGCGCAAACCTGCAGTGCTGAACACTAACGATCGAAGGGGGATATGGCAGAGTAAGGAGCTACACGGACGTTTTTTCCGGGCCCTTCATGGGCCCGATGTAGACCAATTAGCGTCCGTAGCTTGGTTGCGCTTCGGTGACCTCTTTGGGGAAACCGAAGGTTTTGTCTGTGCAATTATGGACGAAGTTATCATGACGAACAACTACCGGAAATTTATTGTGAAGGATGGCACGGTTGACATGTGTCGGGCATGTCACCGTCCGGGTGAATCAATCCGTCACATTATCTCTGGTTGTTCTCGTCTTGCTAATGGAGAATACTTGCATAGGCACAACCTTGCAGCCAAGATTATTCATCAGCAACTTGCTCTGAAATATTCTCTTGTGGAATCGGAAGTGCCGTACTATAGGTATGTGCCCGACCCAGTTCTCGATAATGGCCTTATCACATTATACTGGGATCGGTCCATCATCACTGACAGGACTATTGTAGCCAATAAGCCTGATATAGTGGTGGTGGACCGAAACGAGAGGCGTGCCATGATTGTCGACATAACCATCCCGCATGACGAGAACCTCGTGAAAGCCGAGAAAGATAAGCAAATCAAATATCTTGACTTGGCGCATGAGATTGTCGACATGTGGGATGTGAACTCGGCAGTCATTGTACCGATAGTCATCTCAGCCAATGGCTTAATAGCCAAGAGCCTCGACCAACACCTTAGGAGGCTCTCGTTAGGCGGCTGGATCAAGGGCTTGCTTCAGAAAGCGGTACTCCTGGACACGGCGCGTATCGTTAGGAGGTTCCTCTCTCTAGAGCCCTGACTACCGGTAGCTTGGACCCTGTTCCCGATACCGGTGGGCTACTATTTTTTATATTTTTAAATGTTTTTTTGTGTTTTATAGAAATATTTAAAAATGTAATTTATATGTGTATAATTAGAAATAAAGGCAATAATAATAATATTCCACAACTTTTCACACAACGCCATCTAGTCCCAAACTAAGCAGAGCTTGTGGTATGGGTACTAGACAACTGATAAACATACATATATATTTCTAAATACATACATATTATAGATAAATTACACCCAGACAAAGAACAAATGACCGTGCTCATCACACAAACATTTGTCCTAGGTGGGAATCGAACCCACGACCTTGCGCATAGCAGTCAGGGCCACTGACCACTATACCAACGGGCCTGTCAAAGTACTTTCAGTCCGCCAGCTTTTCGTACTCCAGTCTACTATAAGAAAACATGCTAGCGTTCCCACAGCTGACCCCACAAAAAGGAAGAAACTTCCGTTAAGTACCTCTCACAAAACCACCTTTGCTCGACACCAGTACTACACATTAAGTACACATATCTACAAACAAGCTCACAAAAAATTAAACATTGTAAATCTAAATAAATATGAAATAAAATCAAAATTAACCAAATGGCTACTGGAGCGTGACTATCTACAAACAGAATCCTTACTTAAGTACGTTGTCTAACTACCTACATATATCTCCAAACACGCGCTTCCACACACTTCACACACAGCAAATATCATACATACTTACACTAAACATATAAAACATACATACAAATACACCATCAGACACACACACACACACTACCACATACATATCACACTCATTTAGGAAAGTTAACTTTACTTTTATTAATATTAATTATTTATATTTAAACTGATCTTTATTAACATTAATCGTTCGGGGAGATCGGCACAGATGTATACCTATAGCATCTCATTTTAAGCTGAATCACTGTCTCTCAAGATACAGGTTCCACCCTAGTTTGAGAGGCAGGGTTTCCCTTATTGTGTACAGATTACAGTCCCTAGATAGTTTTGTATTGTGTTTCTACCAAAGCTCACTCAAATTGTTTTTATGTTAAACATGTCAAATCTGTATTTTATGAAATAAAGATATTATTATATTAATATTATTGTCATTACAAAAAAGAAAAAACTTAACTGCATGTTACCAGCAACTTTATGACTTTATGTAATAATTTAAAGCCATGGCCATTTTATTTCATGTTAAACAAAATTTCGTGCCAAACTTTAAAAATATAATTGAATTACCCAGTACACAGAGCGTAATAAAAATAAAAACTTTGTAGAATTAATCAACGTTTACAGCCAGGCTTATACAGATGTTGATGGCTTACTCTTAACCCCTTCCAGTTGACGAATTGTACGAGTTGAGATTAAGACAACTGCCTCCTCGTGCTAAGTAGCGGTACAAATTCGCACCAACTAAGATATTCCTGGCAGTAATTAAAGGATGAAACTCAAAATGTATCTCGTTAAATTTGAATGTCTTCATTTTGTTGCTGACTTACAGACCCTCGTTGGATGTAAATATAAGGTGCTGGGCTCGCCTCGGCTCCTTGTGATTTCATTGCCCTAATATCATCTGGTAGGACTTTTCCATCTGTACAATTTATTAAGTTAGGTCTTAGTAGTAGCAATGAGAAGTGAATGGTATTTATGAAAATAACCTTTTAAATAAATACGTTTTATAAAATTATATTTGTTACATACTTTGTGTACGTAACAAATATAATTCTGATTTTTAACATTGGTTAACATCTATACTATATAATATTATAAAGCGGAAAAGTTTGTTTGCTTGAACGCGCTAATCTTCGAAAGTACTGGGTGGATTTGGATGCAATTTGGTATGAAAGTAGCTTGAAGCTTGAGGAAGGTTAAAGACTATTTTTTACGCGACTGCAAAAAAGGAGAGTTATGTTTTTACCGTGATAGAATCCACGGGAGCGAAGCCCCGCATGAGTACTAGTATGTTTATAAAATTTAAATTTTCCACACCACATTAATTCATTCGATACTTTATTCTGTGGAAAATAGTATCGAAGTTAATATCATTCATTTGTTTTCTTTTTCTTTAATATCGGACCTCTTTTGCAGAAACAAAACACAAATTTCTTCTTAGGATTTCATAATTCTTAGCAGGTTATTCACAAGTGCAGTTAACGAGCTAACGCGACTTGAATACATGCTTGTTTCCGTACAATTCAGGCACAATTATTTACAGTGTGTCGCAGAAATAGTGTAAACGGTAACATGGATAAAACACGTGTACGTCCTTTAAGTTTAGAAGGTTTTAAAATGAATGTAGTGTAGAATCATGAAGTACGAAACTGTCTGTGAGGTTTTTATGCAAATTTTAAACTGTGATGCCGGGATCAATAATTTAGTGAACACGGTTCACATGATTTGTTATGCAAAGGTTCATCCGTTATGATAATTATGTTGTAATAAATAATAATAATATTGTACGGAATCTAAGTATGAACATAGAATAAGTCACGGGCAAATGTTAGTTAAATTAGGTTTCAATCTTCATGTAAAATTTTCATTCTTCATTTGTATTGGTAAAATACAGTTATCAGCGAACAAAGTATTATTCATTTGTGAGATACAATTCCATATGTAAGGACCGATGTGATAGGTATTTCAGCATTAAATAAGAAAACACACAGCCTTTAAAATTAATAAGAAATCGAGAAACAATTTGATAACTATGTTTCTTATAAATTGACATAAGAACATGTTGCTGTAATATGTATCATTTATTTAGGTTTTTACTTAGTATCAAAGTTACCGTAAAACTTTCACACAAAAATTTCCAATTAGAACGTTGAAATACCAAATTTCAAACAGATTTATACACCACTCTGATACAAATATCGGCGTCACAGTAGGCATTTATCTCTGTTATTAGATAACTAGAATTGCGAACGTACAAAGTTGGCCTGCCATTCTTCAGTATTATAAATAAAACGAATATTTTTAATTAATAAGTTGCTTTGTTCGTTGTTACAGGAACTTACTTGCGCCAAGAAGATTATAGCATGGTGCTGTCTTGAATGGTTGAATAAGGTGCGTTAAGATGACATTGATTTTATATTATTGATTCTTGTAACAGTGGTAAAAAAAAATCTTGCACCGCTGCATCCAGTCTCTGAACAAGTATCTATAGACTAGACAAACATTTACTTTGTTCCAGGCGGGAATCAAACCCGCGACACGTAGCGCAGCCACCGATAAAATAAAACTCGATGTAATGTTTCCGTTGTACATGTTTCTGTGTCAATCGTTATCTCTGTAATAAACCATGACATCTGTAACGCTGCCTATCTCTGTCTTTTAGTTTTCGGAAAGGACATTGTTCTATTTTAGCCTATGAACCGATATGAATATAAATTATATGATAATTTTCATTTCTTTTTATACTGCTTGAAATATATTTTAGTATTCCACGGACACTTGAAATAAATAAATTCAAAATAAAAAGTTGAGTCACGAGTAACGAATGCGTGGTGCCGTAAAAAAATTCTATTGGCTAGCTAGTGTTGCCAATTTTAGGAAATACGGACGGTTGTCTTATTAAATCAGAAATTGATAAAATTCGGAATATTTCGGGTATTTTGAACGTATAGATGGAAATAAAATAATAATAAAATATTGAATGGGTTACGTTATTAATTCAGGACGGGAAGTCCCCCATGCTTCTTCAGTCTGACGCTTTGTCTCATTTACTTAGTGAAGCTCACATTAGTTTGTTCTGACTGATTATTTCTGAATTTGAGTTGATAATAATAATAATATATTTATTTATTTCTCCTCACAAATTACAAGCTAACAACAGTGAATCATAAATGTACATCTTATATTACAACTTGTGAAGAGCAGGTGTCTGTGTTAGACATAGAAATGCCTGAATTACAGATCACCAGGTCCCCACCCAACGGAAAAAACAAAGTACACAAAAAAACATTAATTTAAATACTATATTTAAACATGCTCCAGAAGAATTATTTGGAAAATTAAAATAACGAGGAAAAAAATTAAACATACAATACTATGAAACTAAAATTAAAACTAAGTGCCTAATTTGAATATGAGTAGAATGAAATTATTACAAAGTAGAATGATTATCATGTTTGTGTTTATGTGTGTGTGTTTGCGTGTGCGTGTGTGTGTGTGTATGTGTGTGTGTGCATGTACGAGCGTGTAAGTGTATGTGCGGGTACTAGAGTGAGTTTGTTGGTATCTATATTGGAATGTGTTTAGCATGACTGAAACAGCTTTTCAGTACGATAATCTAATTTTTGTAACTACTCCATCAATACAGATTTGCATTTTGATTTTGGTGATAGATATATACATAATACTTTATTTAATGTATTGTACAAATGAGAACCTTGGTAGCATAAAAATGACATATATTGATCACATATAGATACATAATAATATGAATTCAATAAATCAAATAGGCACTGTATCCTATTATTGTCAATAAATAAATGAATATCTAAAAAAAATATTCTTCGTTTGAATTTTCTTTCCAACGTTCTTTTCTTTGCGATTTTATATGCGTTTTATGGTTTTATTCTAACAACTTTGGCTTGATAACAGACTCTGATCAGATTGCATACTTGGTAGACTCGGCTTTGTATAAAGGACTCTGTGAATCTTAACTACCTGGCCATTTTCGGACTTGATTTCGATGAATTGATTATTTTTGTATCTTCAAGTGTCCGTTAGTAAAAATTGATTAACTATGATTTCATAAAATATTTAGAGTCTAAGTCATTTTCGATTCAAACGATTGTTAGGCGTGACATGTATGGAGCCGGAACATGGTTGATACTTTTCGGATGTTTTAAAAAACATAGTTATTTTTTTATTAATTACCATTAAAAGTGGCAGTTTTGTATGCATTTGAATTATCCTATAACAGTTTCCAGAAAATTCATAGCTACAATTTAATTTAAAGCACAGTTTTAAATACAAAATTTCACTGTTTAACAAAACTCTTAAACAGTACTCTTTATTCTTACTCTGTTTCTCTACTAACGACAGGACAACCTTAATTTTGAACCTAATTAGTCCCTGAAGAAACTTTTGTGGAAAATGTCTATTTATTGAGGAAATTGAGCTGTATGCAAGATGACGCGTAGTTTATTGGTAATCCACGGGCATAAGCAGCTGGAATTCCAGTGAATTCACTACAACCTGTTCGGGGTCACGGCGAGCTGTGACACGGTTCCCTAAGTCCCAGCCTGTGCGGTGCGGTGCGGTGCTTAGCCGTAGAACGTAAATAGGGACCCGTCCTTCAGCTGTTTTACTGCATAGCTCGTGGCTAAATAATAATATAATATTATGAAGTAGCTGCCTTAACATGATACCCCCTGGTCAAACTGAAGAAGGTTTGGACTGGCTTCTGACTATCCATAACGACAGTCAAACATGTATAAATAGCAACCAGTAGTTAATAGCTCCACGTGTGTTCCGAGCCACAGAAGAATCTTGCTATATTAATATGGCTACCCATCCACGAGTCGATCTCGGCATGCATTGCTTAACCTTGAGCATTGTCCCGTACGGTAGTTATAATATGCCATGTATAATACGCCATAATGTATAATATGCCATGTATAATACGCCATAATGTATAATATGCCATGTATAGGAGATTCTTTAAAATCGTGTGAACTGTGTAGACGTTGGTTTTAAGACACGATTTTAATTGCAGCAGTTGTTTCAATTATACATATACACCGGAAGCTTTGTTCAGCAAAATCGCCTTTGATTTACAAACTGACTGAAAACTGGCGATGTCGTGTAGAAAATATTAGGCAAAGTATTGATAAGTATGATGCTCAGAATGTCTAGAGCTAACTTGCTCGCGAAGGTGTGTGCTTTTGTTTTCTATAAGTTCTAAGTACTGTAATCGTAGTATAGTAGGAAAATATTGAATATTATACTAAGAACAAGCAAATTTTTGTGGGAACAATAACATGGTTTACTGGTTGCCTCATATAATATTAAAACTAATTTGTATAAACGATTACTAATGGTTGTAAATACTTAATAATATAATAATGTTTGAGTTTTGTTCACTTCAGGCATTTAATTTAATATTCTGGCATTACACAGGTAACGCAAGTGACTCAAGAAAAATCACAAACTCATTCACAAGCCGTAGTGGAAATTTCATTTCATAAAACAGAAGTAAAAATTCATTGAGAAAATTATAAAACAATTTACTTAATTTTACTGGCACCTTCTGAAGCAAAAACGTCCAAGTTTCTATTGTTAACATTGGTTTGGTCCCCAGATTACTTCTCTTCATCAAAAAGTAAAAGAAAATTATTATTAAAAAGAAATCAGTTTCAATGGTTTATTTCACGTATATTAAATTCATTTGGAGCTCTTACCTCTTCTTATTTCTAGGAAGCTTCTAATTTCATTGTGAGGATAGCAGATTTGAAAAGGATCAAAAGTTTGCTTGAAATACTTTAAATATCAAACACGTCTTATCGGGAGCGCTATTAAAAGGAGCGCTCCTAGGAATAAAACATTGGCCAAGTGCGAGTCAGACTCGCCCATGAAGGGTTCCGTAGTAACTATAATAATATAATATAATATGTATAATTATATGACGAATAAAAAAAAAACCTTAAAAATTTCTTAAGACTAGCTTATTTACATTTTTACAACTACGCTAAATAGCTTTGTTTTTCATAGTGTTTGTATGAATTACAAAGTTATATTTGCGGTTTTAGAAAATATGCTGTATCTCAAAAACTGTTGACCAGATTTCGTTCAAACTAATTTTGGTTGAAAGTTTACATTAAGATCTACAGACATATAATTTTTTTAGAGAAACTTTAATATCATGTTTAAAGACCTGTCTATAAATACCACACACACATAGGTTTCATGAAAAAAAATATTTTCAGTTCTAGTTCCATGTATGGGGACCCCCCCTTTATTTTAAATATTTTTATTTTTTTTCTTAAAATCGGAAAGCAGTTCACAGAATACATCTACCTGCTAAGTTTCACATGTATAGTCTTAATAGTTTCGGAATAAAATGGCTGTGACATACGGACGGACGGACAGACAGACAGACAGACAGACAGACGGACAGACATATCGAAACTATAAGGGTTCCGTTTTTCCCATTCGGCTACGGAACCCTAAAAAGGAGCGCTTCATTAGGTGCGCTTCAAAATGGTAGCGCTTCGAGGAATACCTCCTTTATCTTTTATTTTACACATTTTTGTATTATTTATTTTAAATTTATATAAGTATTCTTACTAGTACTCTCATCGCTTTCGGGTAGCCGAAGCGGTAGGTAAAGGTCATGCTGACGGTGTAAGTGACGGTTGATCAGTTCGTGGGGGGAGGCCTTTTCAACCCCCTACGCCAACCCGATCAAGCACCCGATGTCGCACTGTAAACCAGCCTTGCGCACCTATATCGTTCTGGTAGTCCTAACGTCGTAACTCTTCTAGTGCGACGTTCCCAGGTGCGGGCTCCATGGAGGGTGGGAGCCAGACCGATGAATTTTCTTCATTCTATTTTCATGGATTTAAGGCCAGAAAATACCGCAGGAGTGGAGTCGGCGAAAGCTGACAATACTCCCAAGCGAGGTGCCTCTGGCACTTCGCTCGCCCCTGGTAAACCTGTGGCATCCGCTGCAGGCCCCAGCGCGGGCGTCGGTCCAGCTGTGGCGAACACCGCAGCAAGGACCAAAACTAAGTCCCTACGTAAACAAAGGACTTCGGCGCTGCAAGGGACCAGTACCGAACCTTCTCACGCCAAGACGAAAACGGTGTCGACCAACGTCACAGCCGGAACTAGTCTTGTCAAACAACCTTCGCCTCCCAATGTGGCTCCTCAAGCCACTGCCTGCGAGGCGGCCGCATCCGATCAAACGGGCACGGCCTCCAATGCTGGCGATGACTTCAGCAGCAACTGGCGGATAGCCACGCGCAAAGGCAAGGGCAAGGGTAAATTCAATCCACAAACCCTTCGCCCCGGCACAGGCCCTTCAGGCCAGAAAGCTCCCACCGACCAGGGCAAGAGGAGGGAAAGGCTGACGCGTAAGGAGCGGCGTCAGGAACGCAGGAGGGGATACAAGGAAAAAATCACCCCCTCCAGTAAACAGGTAGCATCTACTAGCACGGCCAATACGGCTAAGCCAGGTAAGCTCAGCTTCTCTGCAGGGAAACGGTCTCAGGACGTAGCCGGCAATAGCCGACCCAAGCCCACTCAACCGAATCTCAATTCCGCAGGAGGTCCAGGCGAGGTAGCTACCACATCACACCAATCCGTAGGGAAGGATCAGGCTGCGGCTAAGCGAGCTCTCAACGAGAGTTTATCGCCTCGGGGTGAGCACAAGCGGCCGTGTCTTGATCAGTCCAAACGGATTGACAACAAAAGCTACGCCCAGGCCGCTAGTGAACACCTTAACGTCGCGATTACCTGCGGTCGAACAGGGTTCATCAGCGAGGACGTATCAAAGCAGGTATTAGCGGCGATTCACGAACAGATAATGCTCGCGGCGTTCGCTTCTACACAGGGCGCTCCCGGGCTTATCTTTCATGCTAAGCCCACTTTCACCGGAGGTGTCCTCAAACTGTGGTGCGGCAACGACCACACCTTGGCATGGCTGAGGAAGACAGTCTCGGGGCTGACTCTCCCGGCTAGCACCTCGCTAGTCGTCAAGAGCCAGTCGGAGATCCAGAAACGCGTGCGCTGCGGAATTGCAATCCCTGACGACATGAATTTGTACAAGGATGCGACCTACAATGGGCGAGCCCTCTGGTTCCAGAACCAGTGGGTCGACGTCAGGAGGTGGGTTCTTCTGCATGCCGAGAAACAAGCAGCATGCTGGTTTGTGGTGCTGGCCATTCCGGAGGAGCAGGTTCCGATACTTATGGAGCACAATCGCCGACTCTCAATTGGTCTGGGGTCGGTATACATCAAGTACCAGGGCGCGAACAGCAGGTTTACTGACGTTCCTCCAGGATGGGACCAAACTGCACCACCACTAGGTGCACAAGACAACCCGGCTACAACCACGGTGGATCCAGCTGCTGAGGCAGTGCCAGACACTGTGGACGCCGCCCCTGCATCGGGAGAGGCGATGGATGACATCACACTGTCACCATCCTCTGTCCCGGGTGGGAGTGATTTCGACGACCTGTTAGCCGGGCTACAACTGGGGTTGGATGACGAGGGTCCCATCAAAGATGGTTCCCAATTCGTCCAATTGTAAAATTATACAGGCGAACCTCCACCACAGCCAGACTGCGACGGCCCAAATACGCAAGTGGCTGGAGGTTCAACACACGGCCATTGCCCTGATTCAGGAGCCGTGGATCAGTGGCGGCCAAGTACGAGGACTCTCCAATCTCGGAGGTAAGCTCCTAGTCAACACGAACCGCGACAAACCGAGGGCGTGCATCTACGTTACAGGTAATGTCAAAACACAGTTCTTATACGAATTCTGTTGCAGAGATGTCTCTGCAGCAAAGATGACCATACAGCAGGGGCACGAGGAGAAAGCGATCGTCTTTGTCTCGGCTTACATGCCTGAGGCAGAGGCGCCGCCTCCTCGAGAACTGGCCCGCCTCGTGACCCACTGTGAAGGCAGGGGGGATGAGGTCGTCATCGGGACCGACGCCAATGCACACCACCCCTTTTGGGGTATGGACACACAAAACGAACGAGGTAAGGCCTTAGTTGAATTCTTGTTCACAACTAACCTATCCCTTCTTAATACAGGTTCCGAACCAACATTCGTGACCAAACGCAGTCGTACAATTATAGACCTTACACTAGCAACGGAGGGTGCAGCGGAACTCATCACTGGGTGGCAGGTATCTGACGAGGCCTCATGCTCCGATCATAGGTGGATCCGCTTCGACATCCAGGTCTGTGTTACTCCTAAACTCCCTCGACGTAACCCGCGTAATACGGATAGAGTGGCTTATACACGCAGCCTTGACACAAGGCTTGCCGTTACAAGCGACTTGGTGAACCTGGTGGATGCGACTCAGATAGACGCGCAGGTAGACCATCTCACCGAATCACTGATCAGCAGCTACCATTCTGCATGCCCAGAAATCACACCGCGTGACACACCGGGCAAACAGCCCTGGTGGGGAGCGGATCTGGAGCGTAAACGCAGGAAGGTAAGGAAGGCATTCAATAGGGCCATGAACAAATGCAGGGAGGATGACTGGGAGGCTTACTATGCCGCCAAATCCGCCTACAAAAAAAGCATCAGATTCAGACGAACCACTGGATGGCGGAAGTTCTGTGGTGACATCGAATCTTGCCAACAAGCAAACAGGGTAAGGAAGATACTGGCACAGCAGAACACCTCTGGGCCTGATTCACTTCGTAAACCTGATAACACACTGTCCACATCACCGGAAGAAACGAGGCGTATCCTAATCGAAACACACTTCCCAGGTAGCGTCCTCGCGCAGGTAACCGAATGGACGGACGAAATCCAAACACCATCAGACATTGATTGGCTACACGCTCGTAAGATGATCACGCTGGAGAAAGTCCAGTGGGCCATCCAAAGCTTCCAACCTTTTAAGGTGCCAGGTCCCGACGGAGTCTTCCCTGCCTTACTTCAATGGGGAGGCAACTCTCTTGCGACAAGACTGGTGCCCCTAATGAGAGCGTGCCTGGCATTTAGATACGTTCCAAAGGTATGGAGGGAAGTAAAAGTCATATTCATCCCAAAGCCAGGTAAGAGTGACACACGAACGCAAGATCGTACCGCCCAATCAGTTTGACCTCCTTTTTATTAAAAACAATGGAGAGAGTGTGTGAAAGGGAGCTACGTGACGGCGCTCTAAAAACAGTACCACTGCACGGCAACCAACACGCGTATTGCGCTGGTAAGTCGACCGAATCCGCTCTTCATCAGGTAGTCACCGTAATTGAAGAATCGATCAACCAAATGGGTTCCTGCCTGGGTACGTTCATAGACATCGAAGGAGCCTTCGACAAAACAAACTTCTCCAGCATAAGAGCCGCACTCTCCAGACATGGGGTACAGCAGGTACTTATTGACTGGATTACAAACATGCTAAGCAAACGTGTGGTTCGCCTTGAGGAAGACCAGCAGGTAGCCTTAATAGCCAGAGGCTGTCCACAGGGCGGGGTGCTATCACCTCTCCTCTGGAATCTAGTGATCAATGACCTCATCACGAAACTCAACGTTCACCGTTATTACACAATAGGCTATGCAGACGACCTCGCGATCCTCGTGCCTGGGAAGGTAACAGGAACTATCTGTAACCTCACCCAGCAAGCATTACGCATCGTGGAACGATGGTGCAGGGAGTATGATTTGTCGGTAAACCCCACTAAAACCGAATTAATCTTGTTCACTCATAAACGAACACTAGGCCCTCATCGCCTACCTAAGCTGTTCAATACAGAACTCCAGTTGTCTAGCGAGGTTAAATACCTGGGGGTCATAATGGACTGTAAACTAAACTGGAGTAACCATCTAGACTATAAATTAAACAGGGCTTGCATCACCTTCTGGCAATGCAAGAAAATGATAGGTAAGAAGTGGGGCCTATCCCCAAAAAACACTATGTGGTTGTACAACGCTGTAATTCGGCCCATGATTACCTACGGGGCCGTGGTGTGGTGGCCCCGCACCAAGCTTGTCACAGCCATTAACAAACTACAACGCATGCAAAGGCTGGCCTGCATGGCGATAACGGGCTGCATGAGAACTACCCCGACAGCAGCTGTAGAGGCTATGCTGGGGCTCCCGCCGCTCCATCTGTTCATACAACAGGAAGGGACGATGGCAGCAGTACGTCTCAAAACACTGGACCTTTGGGGTAAGATAGAAACAAGGCACACCGCTCTGCTTGAGGAACTCAACAACGAGCTCCCCATAACGAAGGCAGTTAATGACCGGGTGCCCAAACAAATTGTCTTTGACAAAAAATACAGAATCCAACTGTACGAGGATCACCGCTGCGAGGGGCTGTGCCCCTCTGAGGTACGGGTCTTCACCGATGGTTCCAAAACAGGTACGGGTGCAGGAGTCTTTTCGGAGGATCTCAACATTCGTATAGCCAGACCATTGGGGGTCTACAACACAGTGTTTCAAGCCGAGTGCCTGGGGATCTCACTGGCAGCCTCAGCTATTATAAACAGGGAAGTTGTGGACCACTCAATACGCATACTTTCGGACAGCATGGCAGTCCTGCAAGCACTGAGCAGCCACACAGTTAACTCCGGGCTGATCTTGGAGTGTCACAATCTCCTCAACCAGGCTGGTAGACACAATAATATAACCATTCAATGGATCAAAGGACACAGCGACTCCCGAGGCAACGATGCAGCGGACGAACTCGCTAGAAGGGCTTCGAGTATGGCGATTATGGGACCTGAACCCATTACACCACTCCCCTTCGGTTATCTGCGTCACCTGGTAAGGAAATGTACCAGAGACCTACACCACAAACTATGGGAGAACCATGGTGAGTGCAGGCAGGCTAAAGAGGCTCTCCCGACCCTTGACGGCCGCTTGTCAAAACAGGTCCTACGACTGTCTAAACCGCAATTGCGGCTGATGACAGCCGTCCTTACCGGTCATGGATCCTTTAATAAACACCTCTATGTAATAGGAGTCACAGACAGCCCACTCTGCAGAGCCTGCATGGAGGAGGACGAAACAGCAGCACACCTGCTACTGAGCTGCCCTGCAGTCGCGGACTACAGGACTAAATAATTCGGCAAACCAGGTACCCTCCGAGAAATGGTAAGCAAAACGAGGGCGTTGCTCGCCTTCCTGGAGGAATTGGCATGGATAGAATAAGAAGATCCCTACCCTTACGCAAAATACGCGCTTGGTCGTGGAGTTGCGGATACCTGCCCGACATACATACATACATACATACATACATACTAGTACTCTCATACTTGTTGTTAAGATACTTTTTTCAAATTTTGCTGCGTACAATAAATTCTCCCTTTTCTCTCTACAAGGCTTTCTTTATTATCCTTGTAGTTCTCATAAATATCATAAAAAGACCGCAATAAAAGTGCTAAGTTAGGTCACCGGCAATACCTACACAATATCGCATTTTAAATATTTTTCTGTTCAGCACAAATCATATTTTGTTTGGGAACATTCATAAAACCAGTGAATAAAATAAAACGATCTACAGATTTATGGGCATTTGTTTTGGATAGAATGTTGTGTGACTCGATATAATAGCCTTGTTTACTTTTGCACTGCGAATTTTAGTGCAAATCGAGTTACAGCCGGTAATAAGTTTACGACAGAAAACAAATATCAGTGTAGAGTGATGTCTTAAAATATGCAAGTCAATTCTGTTTATTAAAACTCTGAACTGTCTGGAAAAGTATCTGGAACATATTTAGTTATGGCGATAATTTTGGTACCAACACGTACGTCTTGAGGACTTTCAGATGAAACAAGTAGGTTTAAGAACCTAAAAAGTTTTGATTTATGAGAAAGCGGTAATATATAAAGTAAGCGGAACTGGTTTGTAGAATAAATCTTGCATTTCAGTTAAGCTTTCGGGTTTTTTGGATTTTTTAAATTACTTTATTTATTGGCAAGCGTGCTTCATCTTCGACCACATCATCGCTTAACATCAGGTGAGATGGTGGTCAAGCGCAAGCCTATCAACTATAAAAAAAAGAATATTGTAACGATATGTTTGAGTTGTCTTGTGTGGAAACCCTCGGGGCGTGAACACTGCTCTCATAGCCTTTTCAAAAACTCTGGTTGACACATCGCGTGGCCCAAGGGCTAGCGTTTACTTTGTTGAGGGGCTAAGAATTACAGACGACTTACAACGTGTTGATGCTGTTGTCTTGGGCAGATTACTTTACAGCTATAATATCGAAAATTGTTAGTGACGTTTATTATTTTTGTTATTTTTAAATCAGTACGTATTTTTACGTTGTATATATTATGTTGAAATGTAATATTTAATTAAAAACTAATTCTTAGGTACAACGTAAGGTTGATTTAGATATCTACCATATTTATAGTGCTGTTGACTCACATTATATTATTGTTACGCCAGTCGTTTAGCGAAGTACGTTGAGAAACTTCGACAGAAATCTAGAATGTTCAAGACACTAACGCCATCTAGCGGCAAATAGGAGTACTGTGTATATCGAGTCGAGACACTAACGCCTTCTAGCGGCGAATAGCGGTACTATGTATCTCAAGTAGCTCTGGAATATTTTAAGCAGTATAAACAGTGAGTCGATTTTACAGGAATGTTCTGGAACTCATAGACCGGGGTATAAATAGATCGCAAAGGGGCGCAGAGAGTCAGTCTTATTACGAGGCGAATACGCGATATAATCGAAGCTTTACTAGTGAATTTCAGTACGATTTAACTGTTAAGTGACAAGTGTTGTGGTGCGAAATTTGTGTTAAATTCTTATTTTGTGTTTAATTAATTAAAGTGTTAATTTTGGTTTAATTGGCGTTAATTATTTCTATCTCGAACCTCAGCTCATAACATTTTCAATTTATAAATCTAACTAAAAATTATAAAAAATAACAAAACACACGCTATTTCTACAGCACCCTTGGTTGACTCGTACAGAATGCCTTTAGCATTAGGTACATGTAGCATTAGGTGGTACCTATGTGCATGAAATGTAAATAATTTACATTATAATTAATTGTTTTTGTTTTTAGTTATAACTCACTGATACAAAAATAATAATTATATCATCTAATGTCTCCTCCCGCTCAGTGTGCGGGAAAGTCTGACTCCTACAGACCGTTGTTCCGGGACCACGGTATCTCGTTCGAAGATTCCCACAGCCCTGGTGCACTTTGACCCCATTGAGATCCGTCATTACTATTCGATGAGGTGTGAACTCGTACTAAGAAAAGCTCAGAGCAACCTTAATCTGCTACGAAATTGGACCCAAAGTCACCTGGATGAACTCTATCTAAAAAATACAATTTTATTTACTCTAGTTCTTAGAAAATACTTTGAAATCCCAAATCCAACAGAATAATCAAACAAGATCCTTCTTACATCTAAACTAAAGGCGCGTTCCTAAATTTACCCTAATCTGGACAATCCGACCGAGAGTGCCTCTGCGAAAACCATCATCTATAATTTTAATTTTTTTAAATTTTGTAGCAAAGACGTTTTAACACTTTTAACATCGTTCCATACGAAATAAGACTTTGTTTTTTTTTTAAGTTATGGTTCAATTTAAGTATCAATGTTAAGGGGTTGAGCAGAGCGGGTGATTATGTAAATAATGCTGTAATGACGTCATCATGGGTCATGTCAAGCGATGTAATAAAATCTGAAATGTGTTCGTTTTGGAATTTCAAGTGACAGACATTCATATTGTAGACTAGCGTTGATTCTTGAAGGACCGATAAGGCAAGTTTAGTGGACAGCATCTACGGTGGAGAAAATTGCTTTCTAAATGTCAGCCATTGTTGATAATGGCTGGCATTAAAGTTTTCGACTTTGTAATGGAATCTAAACTTTTATGGCACATATCTGGGAATGAAGGAAAAACACTTAGCAGTAAGAATGTAATTACGGGACTAATTTTGTAGGAGGCAGTAGGTTTTTAATTCAATGAGCTTGGGAAAGTGTGTAAATACACGTAAATACAGGGTGGGCCATGAATTAGTTAACATTTAAATGTAACTTACCGCGCAAACTATTGCCGCGCGGGGCGCGGGCGCGGGCGGGGGCACTAGCTCGCTTCTTGGAAATTTAGTCGCAATGGATCGCTTCACGGGGCCGCAACGCGCTTACTGCGTGAAACAGTTTTATTTTAACAACTTTTCGCTCATTACTGTGAGACGCTTATTTCGCGTTGAATATGGTTTACACGACTTAAGTCAGTGTCCAAGTGCTCCTTTAATAAAGAAATGGGTGAAGAAGTTCGAAGAGACGGGATCTACACTAAATGTGAAACAAACCGGTGGTCCGCGGACTTCTCGGAGCGAAGAGAACGTGCAGCAAGTTTCCGCTTCTGTTCGACGTGATCCAGATTTATCGACACGCAAACGTTCGGCTGAATTAGGATTATCCCGCACATCATTACGCCGTATTTTGAAATTAGATTTGAAATTACATCCATATAAGATCCAGCTAGTGCAAGAACTAAACCCTAATGATTTAAATTTGCGTAAGTCATATGCCGAAACAATGTTAACTCGATTCAGTAATTTTCACAACATCTTATTCTCTGACGAAGCCCATTTCCACCTAAATGGACATGTAAACAAACAGAATTGCAGGTATTGGAGCAGCGAAAATCCTAAAGCTAAACATGAGAGGCCACTTCACTCTCCTAAGGTAACTGTATGGGCTGCAATTTCAGCAAAAGGAATCATCGGACCTTACTTTTTTGAAGATTCTCGAGGCCGTTCAGTTACTGTTAATTCTGCCGAGTATGTGAAAATGTTGCGGGAGTTCTTAGCACCGATGCTACTGGAATTTGCTGGCTATAATCGTAACACATGGTTTCAACAAGATGGAGCCACGTGTCACACATCGAACGAGTCCTTGCCGGTGGTCAAAGACATGTTTCCGGAAAAGCTGATATCCAGACGGGGTGACATCCCATGGCCACCCAGAAGTCCAGATCTATCACCAGCAGACTTCTTTTTATGGGGTTATTTAAAGAGTCGTGTCTACATTGATAAACCGAATACACTGCGTCAACTTAAAGAAAAAATCATCGAAGAGATGTCGGCGATCTCGCGGTCTCTTTGCAGAAGAGTATTCGAAAACTTTAGGACTCGCTTAGATGAGTGCAAAAACCGAAATGGTGGTCATTTAGACGAAATAATTTAAAAAAAATAAATTACAAATAATTAGCTTTCTCGTAAATAAACGATTTCTAAAATATGTTAAATGGTTTTTTTTATACGATTTTTTCAAATGTTAACTAATTCATGGCCCACCCTGTATAAGTCTGCAGACACCTGAATAGATCGAATTTGTATTATGAACTTCACTTCTTCAACTTGTTCTGTCCTGCCTTTACTTCACAACTATGTTTGGGTCAGCAACCAGTCTTACCGGCTGCAGCTGAGTACCTGCTAGTATCTGCCTATCTGTACTCCACAGCCCAGCAGCTAGGAAACACCCCCTGGTAAGACCAGCGTCAGACTGTCTGCTTCTCACTACACACAACGCCTGACAAGATGTACAAACAGCAGCCGGCACCAACGGCTAGCGTGCTGTCCGAGTTACGGCGGAAATTCGATATGTTAAAATAGTCACTTATCCCGTGTGACTTATCCACGAGTTCCTCAACTGAAATTAATGTTTATTAAAAATAATCCATCTCAGTGACCTTTGAAAGCGGTTCCAAAATGTGTATCTAATTTTATGAAAATCTATACTTTTTCAGTAAGCCCATTAAATACTAGGAAGACAGAAAAATCAACTCAGTGGTCACATTTGTTCATAATCGTACCCTTTCATGTTTTATAGGTACTACTTAATCGGCTAAATGTATGTACTATGGCTACATAAGTGATATTTATTTTGCGAATTGGTAGATAGATAGATAAAACGTTTATTTGGTACAAAACAAGGCAAAAAATACAATTCACATAATAAAAAGAAAAACAATAATGACACAAAAAAAATAAAAATACAAAAGAAGAAATATAACATGCAGTTTGAGTAACATTATAAGGTAGATAAAGTAACACTTACATACATACCTTAGAAAAAAAGACGTAAGAAGCGCGGTGTTTGTTTCGCGATTGCACCAAATGGGTGCCCAGCTCAGCATGTCCCAGGCTGTAAATACCTGGCGTTGGTATTCTGCTGTGACATACGGATGTCGATTAGCCTAGACGCGAAATTGTGGGTATAAAATTAATAAAGAGAATAAAGTAAAAATAAAAAATATATAAAATTGTTTACTCGCATTTATATAATGTGTGAGTATTGTGTAGAGTTTTGTGTTTTTATTTTATTATATTAAAAAATAGATAAATATATAATGAGCGCGTGTATTCTTTGTTTGTGTGTAATTCTTTGCTTAATCTACTAAAAATAAGTTTGTGATGCCTGAGAAACACGGCAAATCTCAAGGAGTATGGATGTGTTAGAAATAGTCTCACCTAGTTTTTTTCGCAAGTCCATAAGAAACTGTCGCAATTGACTTTTGAAGGTACTAATGTGTTGTAAATTGGTAATTAAATAACACTTTGTCTTTCTCTTTTCATAAAATTAAATTAGATGTGACCTGTGTGTGGCCTGTATGGATATGTAATTACGTAATTTTAAAGACTATATTTGGAATCTCGTAATAGGAAGTAAAGGTAGGATTATAACCTCCATAAGTCAAGAGAATCAACTTCGAGGCAAGCGTGCTTCATCTTCGATCACATTATCGCTTACCTTAGGTAAGACGGTGGTCAAAGGCGAGCCTATCAATGACAACTACAAACCACACAACATCAACATCTGCTTAGCTTATTTCCACGTGGGGACCGGCTGTCGGTCTCACCGGATACAACTGAGTTACTGTGTGAGGATGCAGCTGGTTTAAAAGTGATAGATTGTTTTCTTTAAATGTCCATGTTTGTATTCATACACAATGAACATAGCTTGCCCAATGAGGGAACAAAGGCTTCTTACTATACGGAAGAATGGGTCGTGATCCAACCCGCAGGTCCAGTGTGGCAGCTTTATGCGCAGGTCTTCAGGTCCGTCCAAGAACAAAACCACTGGTTCAAAATCACGACCAAAAATTCCTGAGTCAAGCCGGGGCACAACTGCTCTAAAGTTAAAAAAAAATAACTCAATACAAGTATTTCATTGCAAAACTAAAACAAAGTATTCTATTGATGCATAGTGTGTTCCTTGTATTACTAAAACAACATTGAACAATCGAGAAGCGATTCCTACAACGTTATTTAATATTGAATTTCACAAACACATAGAAAACACAGGTACAGTTCCATTACTTTTTCTCTTTCTTTCTTGACTAGCCACATCCGAACAAACTTGATAATGTATTCAAAAATTATACGTTGTAGACTGAAACACTGTTCCACGCAGAAATGGTTTACACAACAAAGTCACAATACCCACCCGTTAAGTAGGTGCCTCACAAGTCATTTTCTTTCTGAAAGATAAACCAAGAGTTTACATCGCTTTATTTCTTTTCATTGTGTTTGAACCCTTTCTAAGGGGTGTGACAGTAAGTCTATTGTTGCCTTTGTGTGCGGATTATGATGTGCAACTTTTGTCGGCTGGCGATTCTCTGTATTGCTTTGTGTTTCCCAAATTAAACTTCGGTCTATATCAAAGGACTCGTCAAGCGCAAGGGTTAATTATAAGGGTAAGCAACGGTTACCGAGGTCTGTTATTGGCTGGGTGACCATCTCAACATATTGCTTAACGTTTCTCCGCGCCTCGAAGAGTGCATTAAGTCGTTGCTTCCGGCTGTAACTTGTACATCTTTGGCAGTCGTTACGAGTCGTACATACATAAAGAGAAAAAGAGCATATCTACTCGTGAAAAATGACAGATTGGCAACGGATTGGTATTACTTCAAAACCTTTAATTTTAGGTGACAAAGGTCTCCACTAGGGGGCCGTTGCCTGCCGGGGTTGCGGAATTGTTCAAAACAGTCACCGCGGCGTCGGAACACGAAGGGCATATGATGGAACACGGATGGGTTTTAGTCAGTAAAAGTCTAACACAGCCTGCAGCTTCGCCCAGGTCGAGAGAAAGACATCGGATGATTTCCCACCCTTAAAAAAAGCAGACAAAGGTCTAGTATTGGAAGACGATCGTAATCATTTAGTTAACTCGTGTCTATTGGGAGGGACGGTTCATTTGTATCCAATTAACGTCTTCTTAAGAGTAATGCTGAAATTTTAGTTTACAAGATTTTTTCGACTGTTATCTATCCCACTATTGGAAAAAATTATCATCCATAATATTTCATTCGTCGGTTGCCTTCTAGTACTTATGGACACCAGCCTATCCTAGACGCCTTTATCGCGGTTCAAATGTGGAAATGTATAAGACTTTATTAATACAATAGTTTGTTAGGAACCAGCTTGTTAACCTTATAAGAACAAAGATTATTCTTCTGTCAGAACATCAAAGAAACACCTCAAAATATTTTCTTTAATCGCATCTATGTATACCGCCTTCCCCAGAAGAATCTAAAATCCACTTTAATCATAACAGAACACTGTGAGATGGGAAGATCTACAAAACAGATACAGTAATCGTTTCCCTATTAAGTTAAATGGCGTCCCTTTAGAAACAAAACGGAACTTTCAAATGTGCGAACAAATTCAAGTTTCGACCTTACCTTGAATAGGAACGAAGCACAAAAGGTAAAATGTTTCGAAAGACTTCACGGTGATGTATAATAATTAATAAGCTATGTAAGTACTCATTTTGTGTTCACGAAGTTTAAACATGATACCTATGAACCTTTGTCTGCTTTTGAATATTCGTCTTTGTTTAAACCTGACTTCTTATTTAATTACTTGTAAAGGCTTAGTATTTAATTAACGTTTTCAAAACCTTTTCATGTCTATGTTATGATGTCGCTCAAGTTAAATACTAACAGCGGCACGGAACGATCTTAAAAAAAGTTTACTTGTATGGAGTACTGCGGATTGCGGATTATTTATTTTTTCATGATACCTATGTGTGTGTGGTATCTATAGACAGGTCTTTAAAAATTATATAAGGGTTTTCATAACCACTTTTTCATAAAGTCAATTGTTTAAAAGATATAAGCTTCCAAAGCGGTAAAATGTGTGTGTCCCCCCTTTAACTTCTATAATAATGGAGTAAAAAATCTAAAAAAATATATATATCTGTAGATCTTAGTGTATACTTTCAACCAAAATTAGTTTGAACGAAATCGGGTCAGCAGTTTTTAAGATACAGCATATTTTCTAAAACCGCAAATATAACTTTGTAATTCATACAAACACTATGAAAAACAAAGTTATTTAGCGTAGTTGTAAAAATGTAAACAAGCTAGTTTTGAGAATTTTTTAAGGTAATTTCTTAAAACTTCCTCCAACTAAATATATTATATTTATTATTATATATTTATTAAAATATATTATAGTTTCTACGGAACCCTTCATGGGCGAGTCTGACTCGCACTTGGCCAATTTTTTATTCTTTTTGTTAAACTATCGACATAATTATAAAGGACAGAATAATATAGCTTTCATATTAAAGCGTCAATAACCTAATGGCTAAGGTGTGGGACTTGTGATCGAGAGGTCGCGGGTTCGAACCCCACCCATTACACTATTGACGTGAACCCACTCCAGACACAATCATATTTATCTTAGTTGGAGGGGTTAACAAGATTGCTAGTAATGTGAATTCTACCCACATTGCTAGCAATCTTTAAAAAAAATAATTAGCAAAATATAAATACATAATAACGATGAGAAGGTATCTATCTATAAACGAATACGTCTAAACTAATATTCTAAACCGGAAAAGTTTGTTTGTTTGAGTGCGCTAATCTTCGATTTGGATGAAACTGGTATGGAAGTAGCTGGAAGCTTGTGGAAGGTTAGGAAGGAGGGAAGGAAGCCTACTTTTTACCCGACTGCAAAAGAAGGAAGTTATGTTTTTATCGTGATAAAGTTTTCGGGAGCAAATCCCCGCGCGGCTGCTAATATTATAATAATTATTACAATGAAACTAAGACTACTGTGACTGATGTGCATGGTAACGCCTTCTGTTGTCACAAATCGAGAATATAGTATCTTTCTGTTTGCGCCACCAGCTAAAAGATGGCGACAGTATCTATGAAACATTTGCTAGTTATGAATGAAGTATTGGGTAAATGATTCCGCTTTGCGACGCCAGGGGTTGGAATTATGAATGGAGGTTGTATAAATTATGAACGAATATTGAAGTTATCGCCTCTCGACACTAGAGGAAGCACTGTAGCACAACCTAGAATATTCTTGAACTTTCTGGAAGCCGGAAGTTAGAATATATGTAAGCTTTTTCCGCCCACATTTTGTTTCTCAGTTCAGTGGTCATTAAGTTCGCTTCCATGACAGTAGTGTTAACTAGTCTCATAATGTTTTAACAGCGTACATATCAAACCGAAGCCATGCTTGCTTTAATCCAGTAGATGTAATAGTTTAAACCTGTGGATTTGACAATAAATCTGGTAGAAACGTTTGAAATACTCTTCATTTATTACCAGAACTCCACTACCTCAACATTAATCCGTCGATAGCCTGTGGATTTGGATCAGTGTTGTGCTCAATAACTACTATAAATGATTGATTGATTTATTACTTGTTATCGAGAGGTTACGGGTTCGAACCCCACCCATTACAATATTGCCGTGAACCCACTCCAGATACAAGCATATTTATCTTAGTTGGAGGGGTTAACAAGATTGCTAGTAATGTGAATTCTACCCACATTGCTGGTTCTCTTTTAAAAAACTAAAACTATGCCAGAAAATCACTGAAAAAACACAGAGCTAAATTTTCTTTAAACCATGAACACGAAAGTATCGTGTGTTTTATCCATTGTGTTTTCCTCACAGGAACTGTGGAAACAAAAATACAAGCAAGATGTATCAACTGTTTTTATTTTGCTCAAGTTATAAAAGTAAGAATGGAAAGCTTTGCTTCAGTGAAAATACAAAATAAACCCAGCACCTTACCTTATATTTATTTTTTACCTGAACATTTTACTGAAGAAAATTACTATTTATTTACAGGCAAAAAACTTAGGTAGAAGGATTATTAGGCCATAAAGTCTAAATGGGTACTAGTCATAATCTTAGAGAATAAAAAATGGTGCCAGTTTGCGATTTGAGGATATTTTCTCACGTGCTTGTTTAAATGCTACTAAAACACAAACATCTTTTATCAATTATCATTTTTGTTCAGCTTAGACTTTTACTGAAACCTACAAGGGAAGGTAGACGAGGATTTTATGAGGTAACAGATAGGCAACAAGATTTGAAACAACTACATAATGGTCATATAGTTAACATAATAACGACAGGTTTATATATAAAATAGAAATATAGAGTTATAAACCTATATAAAGCCACCATAAGGTGGTTCATTGTAAAGAAAAAATAGCATCTCGCGCCATTAAACGTAGAGGCTTTAGTATTTAGTAACACCTTTTTTATAATAATTTAGTTAATTAAATAAATAAATATAAAACAGACATTTTCAATGCGTGCGGGAATTGAACCGTGACATGCAACGCAGCAGGCTATCACTCAACCACAGCGTTTACTGTGTATTTTGCTTCTGGTTTTCTTCTATTGATTACTACTAATTGAATCTTTTTCTTTGTGGATACTATTTTGTGTGGTTCAGTGGTTACGAGCCGCTGTTTCGAGTTATGGTCGTGCGTTTGGACCCAGCTAGGCAAATTCAGACACATATTTTGGGTACCATAGTTTGATGTGAACCATCATCGAAATAAATTTTATCTAGATATTTGACAGCAAGTAGGTGCCAAAGATCTATGAATGTAACAATGTAGGTTTTTTGTATATATTTATATTTTATTCGAGAAAACAAACGTTACATAAATTTTCTCTTATTCTAAGGCCTAGCAGCATAGCATACCTATTACTACAGTTCAGTTAAATATTTGGTTTTATTTTTACGAATTGAATAAAATAAGAGTGTAACATGCACTTATGTAATAACATACACAAGCATGAATGTACATCTGGGTTTTAGTAGAATTACTCTAACTTTAATCTAAATTTTGACGTAACTACTGAATACGAATACCTAATTCCTTACACACTAGACTTTACCTATTACATTGTTTTGTATCTTTCTCCCTAAGGGGATTGGACCGTAAACCACAGTGAGTTACTATCTCACACAGTGTTCCTATTTGCTTCTATTGCTGACCCTACTGCTTTGCTTTTAGCGATAAGACCACCCATTGCAACACCCATTGTAGTTTTTAGGGTTCCGTAGCCGAATGGCAAAAAACGGAACCCTTATAGTTTCGATATGTCTGTCTGTCTGTCCGTCCGTCCGTATGTCACAGCCATTTTATTCCGAAACTATTAAGACTATACATGTGAAACTTAGTAAGTAGATGTATTCTTTGAACCACTTTCCTATATTAAGAAAAAAATTAAAAAATATTTAAAATAAAGGGATACCCCATACATGGAACTAGAACTGAAAATATTTTTTTTCATGAAACCTATGCCCGTGTGGTATTTATAGACAGGTCTTTAAAAATGATATAAGGGTTTCTAAAACCACTTTTTCATAAAGTCAATCGTTTAAAAGATATAAGCTTCCAAAGTGGTAAAATGTGTGTCCCCCCCTCTAACTTCTATAATAATGGAGTGAAAAATCAAAAAAAAATATGTGTCTATAGATCATAATGTGAACTTTCAATCAAAATTGGTATGAACGAAATCGGGTCAGCAGTTTTTGAGATACAGCATATTTTATAAAACCGAAAATATAACTTTGTAATTCATACAAACACCATGAAAAACAAAGTTATTTGGCGTAGTTGTAAATAAATGTAAATTAGCTAGTTTTACGTTTGTAAGGTTTTTTTTTGTCGAATAAATATACATATTATATCATAATAATTACTTCGGAACCCTTCATGGGCGAGTCTGACTCGCACTTGGCCAATTTTTGAAGTCCTTATTTTTTAATTCTGTTATGGTGTACAATAAAGAGTATATCTATCTATCTATCTACTGCCTAGGTCACTCCGAGTGAAAGCCATTCAAGCGATAAAATAATTACTGGGTTTTTTGGATTGGTTTTGGATCGAGAGATATGAAATAATAACAATACCAAAATAGACAAATAACTCTAAAGGTTCCGTAGACGAATGGCAGAAACGGAACCCTTATAGGGTCGTCATGTCTGTCTGTCTGTCCGTCCGTCCGTATGTCACAGCCATTTTATTCCGAATCTATGAGGACTACATATGTGAAACTTGGTATTCTGTGAACCGGTTTCCAATTTTTAGACTAAAATAAGAAACATATAAAATTGTGGTGGACTTCCGATACATGAAACTGAAAGAGAAAATATTTTTTTTACATCCAACCTATACGTGTGTGGTCTTTAAAAATGACATTAAAATTTCTAAAATACTTTTTCTTAAAGACAATCGTTTAAAAGATATACGCTTCCAAACTTTTATAACAACGGAGTGAAAATAAAAAAAAATATATATATTGTAGAAATTATTAAAAACATTCAACGAAAATTGATTTCAATGAGATCGGTTTTTGAGATATAATACATTTTCTAAAACCGCAAATATAACTTTGTATTTCATACAAACACTATGAAAAACAAAGTTATTTGGCATAGTTACTACGGAACCCTACATCACTTGTACTTTAGTGTTACTGTTCGACCCCAAGCCCAGCCAACGGTAACTGGTATGTCGAACCGTCCGCGATTACGCGGAGCCCTACGTTGCTTAATAATGATAACAAAAATGTATCACTAACCTGAACGCTGGGGACGCCAACTTCGACCTTCCAAGGTCACGCTCCAAGTGTGGTTTGTATGTAATATGAGGGTGAGTAATTGTAACGTGTGGTGAAAGACAAGTGTGGATGAACGTTCCCAAGGCGCCGATATCCAGGTAGCGGTCACAACAGCAATCACAGCTTAACTCGTTCCCAACAAACGCGCGCTACGCGTGGTAGACACAATAAGGCGATATGTTTCACGAAATATCAGTGGATTCTTGATAATCCGAGAATACAAAGTTTAATCAAGCACTGAACACAATTAATATGTTAATCTCACGTGAGATCCAAGCTGATTTCCAATTATATTCCGCGTGCCGGCCCGACCGACGACAAGGCGGCGTATGATTCAACGATATTCCGGGGTTTTCAATAACTGGGGAATACACTTCAACAATTAGATTATTCGCGACCCAATTATCGGCTTCAAACCGCGAATCCAAACAATATTTTACCAATTACAATCAAATCAAAGTCCCAAAACGTGCGGACATTTTTCCAACCAAACAAAGACAATCTGTCAAGTCAAAGTAATGTCAAGATCAAAGACAATAGAATGTTGCCACACCAAAAAGAGCGTTCAAAATTACATTTGGGACGCAACATCTACCCCCCCCGGACGGGCCTACCCGTCCGCTAATCAATTGGAAGTCTTGACAAGGTTGCAAATTCAACACAGCTTCAATGCGGCCAAATACCGTAGCTAGTTCATTAAAGGTGAGAACGGTGTCTCCCAACAATCTCCGCCAGCGTCCCTTTGCCGCTTTCACCGCGGCCCCAAAAATACCCCCCCAATGGGGGGCAGGCTGGCGGGTCAAACAACCAAGTGACCCCTCGGCGGGCCAAACTATTACCAATATCAACCTGGCTCTCATTAAGGAAGGCGTATAGCTCCTTCAAATAGTTACTTGTACCCTTGTAATTCGTACCGCAATCAGACCTAATCAACGAAGGTAACCCACGGCGAGACACAAATCTTTCCAAAGTCGCCTCAAAGGCCTCTGCTGAGAGGGAGGTTACCAGCTCCAAATGTACTGCCTTGGTTGACAGGCAGACAAACACACAAATAAGCCCCAACAATCTTGCTATTACGAAGGGTGGACGTCTTCAACAAAGGGGGACCAACAAAATCCGTTACGACGCCAGCAAAGGGCCTCGCCTCATTGACGCGATCAGCCGACAAAATCCAAAATTCTCGCTGCAGAATGGCCAACAGCGCATTGCAACCGGCATGCGAGTTCTTAGTGTGACGATCAGTCACCAATCAATTGTGCCAAGTTCAGTTACAACAAGGGCAGGAGCACCAATTTTAGGGTAAGGACAACTGACAAGGGTGACCTCAAACCAGGTCCTTCCCTCAACAGTGGTGTCAGCCGGTTCGCCAATTCCCCAAATCTTGCCTGAAAGGTCGTTCACCTTCAGGCCAACCTGTCCCGCTAACCAAGAAGACAAAAGGCAACCCCGGACTCCCGTCTCCAAAATGGCACAGACCACAATCGAGTCACCCAAGGGTCCCCAGACCGTGACCGAGGCCGTTGGCAACAAAACCGTCTTGATCGGGGGGTTCCTTTAGCGGGGCAGGCGTCAATCTCTTAGTGATGCCTGGGCGGCGACCGATCGCCGCTTCCAGGCTGCCTTCGTTCACGACGAGGCCAACAATCAAACCATTCGTCCGCGCGGTGTCCCAAGCCGCTCGCCATCACTGGAGGGGCATATCCCACCGGATGCCCGAATGGCGGAGGGCGCGACTCCAGCCGGGGACGTTCCGCCAACGGAGGGGAAAGGGAGCGGCGCCGACCCGGCCACTGCTGCCTAGCAGCCAATGCGCGTTCTCCCTGACGAGGGAAGACCAAATGGCGCTCGTGGGGCTCCCGTTCAACTTGCGCGGGGGGTGGAGTGCGGCGTACAGAATCGCGGGTCTCAGCCCGGTGCTCGTCTCCGGGGTACCCCCCCATGCGCGAACCCCCCTCAGAAGCTGGTCTGCTGGAGCGGTTCGCGTTGGCGCACAAAATCTCCAAGTGGGACCCTTCACAAATTCTACACGGGCGGGGGTCGGGGCAGTCCCGATGGAAGTGGGCCCCCAAGCACGAAAAGCACAAACGGCGTGCGTTGACAATGCGGCGGCGGGAACTTACGTGCAAATTCAAAAAGTCCCGGCAACGCGCCATGACATGTCCCGTTGCCTTACAAAAGTCCACATGATGAGGACTCCGGGCACCAGCAAAACGGGGGGCGGGGCGATCATCAACAGGCCCCCTGGCCCGAGGACTCCGGGCGCCAGCCAAACGGGGGGCGGGGCGATCATCAACAGGCCCCCTAGCCCGCGGACTCCGGGCGCCAGCCAAACGGGGGGCGGGGCGATCATCAACAGGCCCCCTAGCCCGAGGACTCCGGGCGCCAGCCAAACGGGGGGCGGGGCGATCATCAACAGGCCCCCTAGCCCGAGGACTCCGGGCGCCAGCAAAACGGGGGGCGGGGCGATCATCAACAGGCCCCCTAGCCCGAGGACTCCGGGCGCCAGCAAAACGGGGGGCGGGGCGATCATCAACAGGCCCCGTAGCCCGAGGACTCCGGGCGCCAGCCAAACGGGGGGCGGGGCGATCAACAACAGGCCCTCTAGCCCGAGGACTCCGGGCGCCAGCCAAACGGGGGGCGGGGCGATCATCAACAGGCCCTCTAGCCCGAGGACTCCGGGCGCCAGCCAAACGGGGGGCGGGGGGAACATCAACAGGCCCCAGGGCCCTAGTCCGTCCCTGGTCTCTGGGCTGAGAAGGTAGTGGGGGTGACCCCGTGGCGCCACGAGTGTTATCCGCAAACCGACACTCGTCTTCCAAAAATTTGAGGAGGTCGTCAAAGGGGGGAAGATGGGTGGCACTATCCCCACCATACTTCTGCTCAAAACGTGACCTCAACTCCGCGGGGAGCAACTGCAGCACTATGTGCACCAACAAGTAGGACCAATGTTCTACCGGTAACTCCAAGCGTCTCAAAGTGTTGGTTGCTGAAACCAACGGGTTCAGCAAGTCAGTGCGCAACGTCGACGTGCTGACAATGGCCGGTAGCCCCAAAATTTGGTCGATGTGCACATCAGCCAGGCAGCGCTTGTTCTGATACCGTCGGGAGAGAAGCTCCAGAGCGGTCGGGTAAGAGGAATCCGTCACCGGCAAGTGCTGCACCAAGGCTCTGGCTTCGCCCTCCAGGACAGAAAACAAATAGGCCAGCTTCTGGGCAGGTCCGAGGTCCAAGCGTGCATCGACAAGACTCTCAAAGAGATCTAGGAAGCCCAGCCAGTGGTCCAAGCGACCGTCAAAATGTGGCAGCTCCAGGGTGGGCAGCCTACTCAATAGTCCAGGGCCTGCAACAACAGGGGTCTGCGGCTTGGCCGCATCAGGCACCCGGCTCTTCAAAATTTCCCGCGCTCGCAGACATATGACATCCCCCAGGTGAATAATCTGGTCATAGTCACCCAAAATCCTATCGCGGGCCGTCTGATCCATCACCCCCAAATCCACGTCCATGATGTACTCGTTGAAGCGCGTGAGTACAGCATCAGCTGACTTGATCCTCTCAATCACTTGCCCATACCGAGCAAGGGTGAGCTCTTCCAATTCCACACGCTCAACAGTTGCAGCTGCCGATGTGAACCATCTCAACTGTGAGGTCAATCCCGCAGCAGCCTCCCTGACTGCCCTTAATGAGGCCATTGCAACAATCAAATATTAATACAAAACAACAATCAACAACCAACAATCAAATATTAAACAAACAGCAATGACTTGCTAGCCGACCAAATAGTTTCAACAAAATAAAAATTCAAATTCAATTATTTCAGGTCCAAATTCAACCCTGTACTTATTCCAAGTATGAATCTAGCTTGGTACAGATGGCTAGTTACAAAATAAATAACAATTCAATGTATAATACAATGCTGGATCAACCTCAAATTAAACATCAATAAGCACAACAATTGTCTGTATAATATTGAGCCGGAGAATGTCTATCAACAATCCAATAATTACTATAAATGCAATAACCAATACACACAATTCAAGTCCTATTATGTTAGACTATGTGTAATTATTATTTAGATAACCTTTCAAATTCAGATCAATGACATTCAATTATTAATTGCCACCAATACCAAACAACTTTTACAACAATATACCAACTTATGTACCAAATTATGTACCAAATTATACCAAATTATACCAATAATTCCTAATTTCACAAACAAATCTTGTTTGTCAGTTCAATTCTAAGGGGCTAGCACTACAAATTACAGTACAAACCACAAGTACTATTTGAGCCCGGCTGACAAAGCAATATATTCAAACTTATCAAGTTATAAGTTGTGTTAAGTAATTAAACTCAAGTTTTAAGTTTTCAACAATATTCAAAACTTCCAATTAAACCAGTGGATCTTACATTATAAGAGCCACGCCTATACCAGAATGAATCAGTGGATCTTATAAGAGCCACGCCTGCTACCAGAATGTTCGACCCCAAGCCCAGCCAACGGTAACTGGTATGTCGAACCGTCCGCGATTACGCGGAGCCCTACGTTGCTTAATAATGATAACAAAAATGTATCACTAACCTGAACGCTGGGGACGCCAACTTCGACCTTCCAAGGTCACGCTCCAAGTGTGGTTTGTATGTAATATGAGGGTGAGTAATTGTAACGTGTGGTGAAAGACAAGTGTGGATGAACGTTCCCAAGGCGCCGATATCCAGGTAGCGGTCACAACAGCAATCACAGCTTAACTCGTTCCCAACAAACGCGCGCTACGCGTGGTAGACACAATAAGGCGATATGTTTCACGAAATATCAGTGGATTCTTGATAATCCGAGAATACAAAGTTTAATCAAGCACTGAACACAATTAATATGTTAATCTCACGTGAGATCCAAGCTGATTTCCAATTATATTCCGCGTGCCGGCCCGACCGACGACAAGGCGGCGTATGATTCAACGATATTCCGGGGTTTTCAATAACTGGGGAATACACTTCAACAATTAGATTATTCGCGACCCAATTATCGGCTTCAAACCGCGAATCCAAACAATATTTTACCAATTACAATCAAATCAAAGTCCCAAAACGTGCGGACATTTTTCCAACCAAACAAAGACAATCTGTCAAGTCAAAGTAATGTCAAGATCAAAGACAATAGAATGTTGCCACACCAAAAAGAGCGTTCAAAATTACATTTGGGACGCAACAGTTACTATAGATGCTTTTTCGTCACACATAATTAAAAATATCATAACATTAATGCTTACCGAATATTGTATGTACACCGAATATAAAACTTTTATTTTAAAAGAAAAAAAACTATGAAGTTTCATGTCGGTTATTTTCCATTAAAATGAAAGGCAGATTCAAATCATTCATATTTTCTACAAGAATCAAAGGCTGTGCGGAATATACGTTACGAGTTACTCTGCAACTTTAAGATCATAGTACACCGTGGACTGTGCGTATTGATTTTCTCCTGCTGTGTCCAATGCATCCAAAGGTTGTCTGTAAAAGATCGCTTTTAGCGATAAGACCACCCATTATAACACCTTTTGTAGTATTTAAGTCCTGATTTAATTATGTTATGATGTACAACAAAGAGTATATCTATTTATCTATCTTAAACTATGAATGTTCAAGTTCAAAGGAGCCTTTTCACAGCCTAATTGAAAGAAATAAATTGGCTTTCGCTTTTGCTTTAGCAAAAGCGAAAGCCAATTTATTTCTTTGGATTTATTTCTTCTCAAACTAAGTAACATGGCAGCTTTGGTGTGCAATTGTTGATAAATTTTTGTCTTGAAACTACCCGTGGCCGTGACGATTGTTAAACATGTACAAATGACCACCGGGACCGACGGATTAACGTGTTTTCTAATAGTTACCCATCAACGAACAGACCTTGGCAAGCGTGGTTTACCTTTGAAGATAGTCTCGTGTAGCTGTTATTATTTCAGCCACGAGCTCCTCCCAGCCAAACTAGATCACCAAAGATGATGTTCTATGGTTCTGTTATTACTCTATGGTTTTTAATATAGTCTGTAGTAACAATGTGCCAGACTGTTCAATATAATATAAGATGTGAAATTTAACACAAGAGAGTTTATTTAATATTTAAGTATATTCCCCAAACATAAAACATGGCGCAGCCGTAAAAATAAAAATAAAAAGTTAAATGTTTACTGTGAAAGTATAAAATTTGTATCAAGATGGATAAAAATGTTAAATTACTTCCGAATTTTGATTTGCGGGCGAGTGGTGCTGCTGCGGAATGGAAAATATGGCGGACATGTTTCGATGACTATTTGGTATCGACAGGTCAAGACGAGGCGAGCGACAAAATTCGATTAGCTCTCCTACGAAATATGTTGGGTATGGAGTCAGCACGTGTACTACAAACATTGCCTATACCTGAGGGAAAGGCTGGAGACTTCAACGCTGTCTTACAGGTCATCGAAAAGTATGTAAGCCCGAGAACCAACGAAGTTTTTGAAAGGTTCAAATTTAATGATCGGAAACAAAAGGAAGGTGAAAGTTTTGACAATTTTCTCACTGACGTGAAACAGTTGTTGTTAAATTGCAATTATGGTGACACAACTAAAGAATCCATTGAAGATCAGTTGTTGAGAGATAAAATTGTTCAAGGAATCTCTGACAAGCATGTTCAGGAACAACTGCTGAGGCTGGATGGACTAACCCTGGAGAAAGCTGCAAACTTCTGTAGGACTTCAGAGCAAAGTAAGCTACAGGTTAGAGAAATGAATCCAACATGTGAGGTTGACGCAAACAAATATAAGAAGAATCCTGACTCTAAAGATAAATTTAAATGCCGACGCTGCCAAACTCTTCATGGACGTCGACAGTGCCCTGCTTTTGGGAAATCATGCAAGAAGTGTGGGTTGAAAAATCATTTTGCGGTCAGCTGTAAGGTGCGTAGTAAAGCTATTAAAGAAGTTCAGTGTGAAAGTGAAAATTCATCAGATAGTGAGAGTCAAAATGTATACTGTAATACGGTAGTGTCTCAGTGTAAAGCAGAGTCTGAGTGGTTTGAAACCATACATATTGAGAGTTTTCCAGTAAAATGTAAAGAACCAAGATCCTATTTGATAGTAGATGATAGCAACTCAAAAATATTTAGACGTAATAGCCATCACCTTAGAAAGTCTTTTACTAATAGTCAACAAATTATAAGAAGTGATTTTTTGCCTTGTTTAGATAACAATGATGTACCAGAAGTGTTACCCACAAATTCTCACAGTCAGGATATGTCTCAAGAGAATATTGGTAACATTCCTGATAGCATCCCTGATAATGTATACTATAGAACCCGTAGTGGTCGTAATGTCAAACCCAGGTCAAGATTAGATCTTTAATATTAAGAATTTTAATTTGTAATTGTTAATTGGTTTTAAACTCAATTGTATTAATTCTAAAAGGGGAGGTGTTCTATGGTTCTGTTATTACTCTATGGTTTTTAATATAGTCTGTAGTAACAATGTGCCAGACTGTTCAATATAATATAAGATGTGAAATTTAACACAAGAGAGTTTATTTAATATTTAAGTATATTCCCCAAACATAAAACAGATGATATAACACTTACGTGCCAAAAATACCTACTACCCTTCTAACCTACCTATCTAAAAATGCTACATTCACATTTGCACCCTTTTCCGATCGTTTGGATTCAATGAACGAACTGACTGTAAATTTTCAAGTTATTAGAATTATATCGGTGCCCAATAAAAGATGATTAAGTGTTCTTTCAGCTCGTTTGGCTAATAGAAAAACGATGTACTGATTGCAGGATTTTATTTGGTAATAAAAGGTAGTTGAGGCTTTGTTTCGAAGTATTCTAAATGGTAAAAATATTCCTGGTATGAAAATGTATTAGTAGATAGATATTATAACATTCCCATTGCTTCCTCTCTATGAGAGGAAATGGACCGTAATCCACCGCGCGGTCGCTGTCCAGCCTGATAGAATATGTCGCATGTCTTCGGATTTTTGTTTCTAAGACATGCCGGTTTCATTAGGATGTTTTCTTTACAGAAAATATATTTTTTTTAAAGAAATACCCAATAGCACTTTTTGCCCGGAAATCGAACCCAAGATCTCGTGCTTCACAGTCGCGGAATATGCTACACGTATGCGCGGGAAATATATAATTTATCACGTACAATTTTCCGTGCACCCTGTTATGGCGTTGATGCTTGATTATAGCTTGATGCACCAAATCAGCATCATTCACCACAAACTACGTTCAACCAAAATTTACAACGTAAATCAAATCATGCTTACCGAATTGCAAACAGTTTGGATGTATATTACACACTATCAATCATTAATAATTGCAAACTCATTTGGATTATGTATGTTTCATGAATTATACTACAATTTGAAAGGGGCTGTAAGCTCCCTGAGGGATTAGTATAGCTTGTGTTGCGACGCTGAAGGTTTTTTTGAGAGGAAGATTCGATTGGAGTATGTTTGAAAGAGAAATTTGTTTAGGTCTTGTGTTGGGTGTTAGTTGAAACAGCAGTTTGCAGTATGAATAAATTTATATATATATTCAATTTCTCATACTGTATAGGTACTGCTGTTTATGATGTAGGAACTTTAAGCTAACATCACTTAATTTTTTATTAATTTAAATATTCAATTAAATTAAATATCGTTTATTTCAGGCAAGTTTTAAACCCATAATATGCAGAGACAGATTCTTAACTAACATAACATAAAATTTCAATAAAAAACAAACTAAATCAAAAACATAAAAGCTATACTTACGTGGTATACAAAATAATTAAATTCTTAAAATGTCTTTTACCCCGCTTAAGAGATGGACGGTTCGGTACACAGCAGGAACTATTTCATTATTACTCAGGGCTACTCTAAATGGTTTGTATATTTAGTGTTTAGTATATTTGGTTTGTATAACTATAATTGTATACTAGCTGTGCTCGCGACCTTGTCCGCCAGGGTGGTTTTCGCGTAAATCCCGATAACTCGAAGAATATATATGTGTTGCCCTATAACCTCTTATATCGTCAAGTCTTATTAAAATCTTGATTAGCCCGGGCATATAGACTCGCAGACAGAACGATAAACAGATAAAATTAGAGATGAGGCCGCCCGTTGTGTCACCATTGTGTCAAAAAGATAGGGATGTAATCGATATTTTTCTGGGTATAAGTCAACGTTATAAGTATACGGTGAACATAATGAAGTTTTAATTATCTATATGAGTGATTGTATATAATGATGTACATAAAAAAGTATTCTAATGTCATAATAAGTAAAAGAAAAGACAGTGTCGGTCCTTCAATGGTGTTGACACAAGGAATTATGTTTGTCAGGCATGCCTACCCGTACGGATGATCACTCTGCTAGCAGCTATGGTAGTGAAATACTTACGTTGACATAATCCTCACATATTTTAATTTAAATCAATGTTACATAAATAGTGCTAATTGTCCCTGGCCTGTTACATATTGTATAGTTACTATTATTAATTTAGAAGTGTTTTGGATGTTGGCGAAAAATCAACAATAGTATTAAACTGCAGCATTTTAGTTTATATAATACTTTTATAACGTTTTTGTATATTCATAATCGTATCTTATCTTTTTATACGTTTATGTGTAAAATAAGGTTAAGTTAATCTAAAATATTTAATTAATTTATCGCTTTATTATTAACGTGAAGAACATGAAATTATTTCGCTTATTATTTATTATTGTAATGGAGTGACGAACTCTTTTGTTATTTTTGGAAATATTTTAAGAATATTTTTACGCAAATATGAGTTGATTTTGTTCAAATAGTTACTTATTTCTGGTGGATGGATATCATTGACCTTTTACCCTTTAAACCAGAAATCTTCCCTAAATTTTATGTGAATTTACTTACGTTGGATAGTTATAGGAATAGGTAACACCTTTCCTGACATTTTCAACCGACGACCAAAAGAGGAGGTTATCAATTCGACGCGTATATATATATTTTTTTTATGTATAATCATCGAGTACTCGAAGACGGCTGAACCGATTTGGAAAATTCTTTTTTTGTTCGAATGGCTATACTTCTAAATTGGTACCATTATCACCAAAGTCAGGATCTGATGATGGGATCTTGGAGAAATCGAGGGAACTCTTCAAATATTATAGGCACACCTATGGCGTTTTGGGTATGTCTTATAGTAACTTGTGCAGTTGCTCTCAAAAAGTACCATTTGGGGAAGTGGAACTGATGATGAAGACCACAGATGGCCGCCGAAACTACTCAATAATAAGTATTGAGTGGATTGCGATTCGATTACTTGAATATGGATGTTAAGCACTTTATGCTCGTCACAATGCATATGGTGATGTAGAGCTGATGGTGAAGTACCAGGAGAACTCCTCAACAATTAACGGCCCAGCATTGGGAATAGCAATATTTTGTAAAAGCTTATAAGTAGTTGACATTTAGGCTCTTGTAACTAGGTAAATTAAAAATCATCCAACTAAAAAGAGTGAAATAAAAACTTTTTACCAAAAAATTAAACCGACTCCCAAAAAACACTGCAAAGTGAAAAATAACTTTAATTTCGGAAGTCGGTGCCAAAAACGAAAAAACAAAACTAAAGACACCGACTACCGAAATTAAAGTTATTTTTCACTTTGCAGTGTTTTTTGGGAGTCGGTTTAATTTTTTGGTAAAAAGTTTTTGTAGAAGAAAATAACGATATCTGATGTATGTATGTATTTCGGGCAAGTATCCCCAACTCCACGACCAACCGCGTATTTTTTTTTTATTTAGCTTTATGGCATTTATTTATCCATATTTTTGTTTATTTTTAATAAGATACTATTAACAGCATTAATATATTTGTTAACTTTCCAAATAACATACGTCACTTTATTCTGAAGTTACAATCTATACTAATATTATAAAGCGGAAAAGTTTGTTTGTTTGCTTGAACGCGCTAATCTTCGAAAGTACTGGGTGGATTTGGGTGCAATTTGGTACGGAAGTAGCTTGAAGCTTGAGGAAGGTTATAGGCTACTTTTTACCCGACTGCAAAAAAGGAGAGTTATGTTTTTACCGTGATAGAATCCACGGGAGCGGGGAAACTATTCTTTGTTACATAAACATTGTATTTATACTCAATGCTTATTTACATTAATATAAATATAACATTATTTTTGTATTTTTGAATTGTTTTTTATTGTTCCTGTGAAGTTTGACATTTTATGCTTTGCTCTGCCGGCCCTAGATATTTTGTGACGTACCTACAGGAATACTTGAATACTTCGCATTTCCCGTTGGTATAGTGGTCAGTGGCCCTGACTGCTATGCGCAAGGTCGTGGGTTCGATTCCCACCTAGGACAAATGTTTGTGTGATGAGCACGGTCATTTGTTCTTTGTCTGGGTGTAATTTATCTATAATATGTATGTATTTAGAAATATATATGTATGTTTATCAGTTGTCTAGTATCCATACCACAAGCTCTGCTTAGTTTGGGACTAGATGGCGTTGTGTGAAAAAGTTGTGGAATATTATTATTATTATTATTTTTAAATGTTAACAGAAAATATTGACTATTTCTTGTTTTTATGGTAGTTTTAATTTTAATAACATACTTATCAGTCCATAATATTATATTGTTTAATACCAGAGTAAATATGAAACAATTTCATGTAATGACAAAATTATATTTCCCGTTCGTCACAGGGTCACTTTTCCTAAAAAAAACACCCACAAACTTTAACTTAGTAAAGCCTAGACTAGAATATAAAACTGAAGTCTAATAAAAAACTTACAAAATTATTTTGGTAACAGCTGAGCAACAGATGGCGCTGTTTTGTGTGTCTAAACTGTTGTCTAGATACTAACATTATAAAGAGGTTTTGTTTGTAAGTTTGTAAGTACGGGGTAATCTCCGGAACTAATGATCCAATTCTGAAAATTATTTCTTGAGTAGCAAGCTGCATTACTGGGGAGTGCTGCATGCTATCAACTATTTCGAAATCCAAGCAGAAGTGCTAGTGTAAGTATAAAATTACACATTCTAAATGCTTAAGAAATAATAAAGAACCTCAAAAGTTAGTACACGATTCCATGGACATGCTTATCTATACTCATATCATAAAGTGGAAAAGTCTGTTTGTTTGTTTAAACGCGCTAATATTTCAAAGTAATGGGTGGATTTGGATGAAATTTGGAAAGGAAGCAGGTTGAAGCTTGAGGAAGGTTGTAGGCTACTTTCTACCCGACTTAAAAAAATGAGGGTTATGTTTTTATCGTAATTGTGTCCACGGGAGCGAAGCCCTGCGCAGCGGCTAGTAGGTAATAAATAGGTTTGTGGATCAGTGTGCTTAGACAAGCATAATATGAATAATTCAATACGATTGAAATGGAGAAGACCTATAAGTCAACTGTGTTTCCACATCCGTACCACTCACTGCGTTTTTTGAGACCGAAGAAAAGATTGATTGATTATGTGAAGAATTATATGAAAGACAGTGGAGAATGGCAAAAAGAAAACTTGTTGCGCCGACCGCCGTAAAAGGTAAGTGCAGGAAGATCGTGGTGGGATAGTAGTTTCAGAGTATCAGTAAACAGCACAGAAATCAAAAATACAGAGAAGTGGTAAGGGGGCGTATCGGTGTCCGCGCGACATGGCCACAGGGCTCATGTCACATGCAAGTGGCCGTCTCCGCGAACTAGTGCGCTTTCGACGGCGATCGTGATAACATATATGAATGCCGAGTTGTTCTGTGGTATCTTGTAAAAACCGAAGCCAAAATCAAATCTATGTGAATCATGGAATCACTTACCATATGTAAGTACAAGTATTTTACAATATTTGTCTTTAAAATCATGAAAAACAATAAATCGTAAAATATTTCTTGGTTTTACTATGTTATTTTTGTTTTCAAATATCAGAGCGACTGTACTCCTTTTGCTATAAATACATTGCTCCTTAACCACTACCTGAGTTCGTCACTAAGTAACTGGACAAGCAATGTAAACATAACATACGAAACTGTATTACGCGGATTCATCGCGTAGTGAGGCCGCCACTTCTTGCGACGAATTAGTGATGTGCTTGTGCAGATCCACTAACGTAAGCTATCGACAGCAATGTCGATTGACGAATGAAATATTGCTATTATAGTTTAGGGGTTTTTCAACCGATGACATAAAAAAGAGGAGGTTATCAATTCGACGCGTATATTATTATTATTTTTTTATGTATGATCACCGATTACTCGGAGACGGCTGAACCGATTTGAAAAATGCTTTTTTTGTTTGAAAGGGTATACTTTGAAATTGGTCCCATTGTCACCAAGTCAGGATCTGATGATGTCCCATCATCAGATCCTGACTTGGTGTAATTTTTTGGTAAAAAGTTTTTTATAACATACGGAAACCTCTAAGAAAATATGTTTAACTTTTATTTTACATGAGATGACAGAAATAAAAATACGTTGAAAAGTCAAGTGAACAAAAAAGTAAAAATAAAATAAACAATTTATTTTACGCCCGCAGCATGCGTAAGGAGTTCCGACGTCGCCGTCGCTACAATAGTTTATTTTTCAATCTGTCAACCGTTTTAGCCCGGTTGGAAGATCGATGTAAATAATGTTTTTTTACTTATTTTGATTTTTTTACAGAGTAGTAGAGAAATGCGTAACCAATATTCGTAAAGTAAGTTACTTTAATTTTAGGTTAATAATCGGTGGTGTTTTTCGGTTTAGAATTATCGTATGTTATGCCTTATCCTCATGCTGTTTCTTTATTTTTTATGGTTTTTGTATTTTGCTTCCATTGAAGCTTCGAATGCGTTATAATAATAGGCATGGTTCAGATAATTATTTGTGAATTGAGCTTAAAATAAGTCAATATATTCATGCTATTTATTTGTTATGCATGGATGTGTGTTTGTTTTCATATATTTAACAATTTCTCTACTAACTAGGATTTTTCTTATAACAAAAACCTATTATAACCTACTAAACTATTACCTGCGGTTACCCCGCAGGTAATAGTTGCGTAACACACTTACAGTAGGAATCGGTTTCATTATGCTAAATCAACAACACTCACTGCGGTATTTACGTTGTTGAGCAGACCAATATTTCGAACATATGAAGCAATGGATTAGCAATATACGTCAAAATCATTCAGATCTTGATTTATAGTGTGTTACGTAATTATTGCGATGCTTATTATATGGTGACGTTTAGAAGTAGCTTAGGATGTATGTAAATGATAAATAAGTGCTTTTCGTACTTTTCAGCTTCCCAAAAGATGGTAACATAAAAAAGGAATGGATTGATGCCACAGGCATGCCACCTAACTGGTACCCTACAAAAAATAGCACCATATGCTCGGTTCACTTCAACGCAGAAATGTTCTAGTCTCTAAAGAAAAGTCGCAGGCTTTTTGAATGGACAATTCCAAAATTAAGAGTATAACTGATATTTGCAGAAGTGTGTTAAATTTTATTTTATTACTGAAAGCTATTCTCATGATTTAGGGTATTCATAAAATCAGTCATTCAACTTTTCAGGATTCTATACAACCTATACAGCTGGTATGTTCCGATCAAGAGCGTAATGTAAGTTAACATCGACTTCTATTTGACCTATCACTATGATAATTAAATATTAAGATTTAAGTCGAAAGCGCCAGGGTAGCCCTTAATACTTAGTAGGTAGTACTTAATAATAATTATGTAATGTTATGTTCTTAATAATATGCTTATTGTTATTGTAATATTTTCTGGACATGCCATTTTTTATTTGGTTCATTTTCAGGTGCCCAAAAAAAATTGTACAATAATAAATGGAAGAATCGATAACTTTCCGATTTAGTCAATCACTAGCGTATATGTAAAATAAATTGCTTTTGCACAGCACAATGATAGCGACCAATGTTTTTGTGTGGGTAAATTCTACGGTGCATGGTAAATACATGCTGTGTGTGACGGAATAAGGTTTATTATTGATTGTATAGTACGTTCTGATTTAAGAAATGCGGGTGTGTGCGCGAGTGCGTATCTACTGATTTTATTAAACTGCATGTGTAGTTGTTGCCCCGCCCAGCGCCTAACTGGAGACACACGGTTCCGATATAATTTCGTCTGTTGACCAAATCTACTTATTTATTTTATCTATGGTAAACAGTTATAGAGTTTGTTGCAGTTTATTTCATCCGTGGCTAGCACCATACTTTCCACGCATCCCAGCCGCCGGGGGAGATGCCCCGGGCGTCGGGGATCATGAGTCGATCTCCGGCCACCTCCGGGCGGGCTTGCAGATGGCGAGCAGGGGTCGCTCATCGGTGAGGAGCGGGCCCGGGCCGGCGGCGCGGCGCCGATTGTTCCGCGCGCTTCAAAGAGTCGTGCGCACTAGAGCCGGGGCCCATAGGGCCATTGCTTGCCGGGGATGCGGGAATGTCCTAACGAGTCTGTACCCTTCCGCTTCATCCAGAGCGGGAAAAATCATTGGATGATTTTCCGACCCAGAAAAAAAATGCTGCAGACTGACGCGCTCAACAAGACAATAACATCGTCACGTGTAACCGGACGCGGCTGAGTGTTAGTGTACTTGGAGCGACTGCCTGTCTGACCTCATCCACCCAGTGGTTGGGTAACACGATACCGCTTGGCCAGACCACTGTCACATTTACTGGCTTCTGACTACCCGTATTGACTGACAAAGACTGTCCATGTCCATGTGACAGCCGGGACTATCAGCTGAACATACCTGCCGAGGCTCGAGGCACGGGAGTATCACACCGCCAACGTTCTAACTTCGAGCTACTGCTGAGAAATCATAACATTATTTATAGAAAAACCAATACCTAGAACATTTTGCCTGACCCAGGAATCCAAAAAAATATGGAATTGAAAATAATTTCAATAACTAATACCTAATTTCATTATTATTGTATCTGTCACTTCACATCTGGATTCTGTGACTGTGAAGATACACAAAGTGCAGGAAATGTTCAAATGAAGGAAAATATTGGTAAGTTATAATAATATAATATAATATTCCACAACTTTCACACAAGCCATCTAGTCCCAAACTAAGCAGAGCTTGTGCTATGAGTACTAGAACAATAGATAAACATACATATATATTTCTAAATACATACATATTATAGATAAATTACACCCAGACAAAGAACAAATGATCGTGCTCATTACACAAACATTTGTCCTGGGTGGGAATCGAACACACGACCTTGCGTATAGCAGTCAGGGCCACTGATCACTAGACCAACAGTTACAGTCCTGTGTTATAATAACAATTTCAATAAACTTTCGCTTAGAGGCTCACTTTATTTTAAATTCTTACTATCCTATCCTGTCCTATTCAATTGATTTCTTCGAGTGTGATGTAATAGACACAAGCAAGGACAAAGGAAGTACCTTCATTCTTCTCAAGTTACATATCTATAACGTAATCTTTAGGTTATAGTATGTATGTATACATGCTACATCCGCGTTATCTGATTAATTTGTGTAGTAGACAATAATAGTTACTTGTGGTCGAGGCAAACCACTGCAGGAACAACGTTGGTTTAATTGATATTAATTATCAGATATTAAATTATTGGTATCAGTCTGAAGTTAATTACGGTTAACCAAACTTGCAAGCGAACTTAGTATGTCATGATTGTGACTAACTAAATCAGATTCAAAATCCTCAACATCATCATTAAACATATTTGTCAACATTTTCGACATCTGTCGCTGTCTGTTCGATAAGTACTTAGTCAACAAAGCTCGTTCGATTCTTTTCTCAAGAATAAGAATTGCCACTCAACGTGGCAATGCTACCAGCAGCTTTAGTGCCTAGTGACTTTGGTGACTAGTGTTGGTACAGTGGGTACCAGGACTAACTTACGAATTGTAAGGCATAAGGTATTGCAGCAGCACATTATTTGTGTAATTATCATCAACACCACTGCTCTCAAAACGGTTAACGAAAACATCGTAAGGAACTCAGCACATCCGAGGACCGAAAATCCGAGTTATGCGACATCTTCCAACCCACATTGGGCTTGCGGGCGGATTACGGCTCATTCGCTTTTATAGAAGGGAACACAGAACAGATAAAAGAGGTTAGAAAGGAAACAGTTCCTGATTTGTATGAGAACGCGTGTCGCCGCTTGTCTCCCAATTCTTAGCTCCACTACAAGCAAGTTACGTATGCGAATTACGCACACAAATAAATTACACACACACTTAAATCGAGAGCTTGCTACTGATTGTAACTCACTATCGATAAACATGCGCCGTGCATTACGGCCAATCAGGGCAAAGGACGATACGTCAATGGTTGAAGTGTGGAGGACGCAACGCATGCAATACATTGTAAGCGGACTTGGTCATTGCGTTGATTAAGCGAGTACATATCGGGCAATGTATATATTTTGTAACTTGTTGCAATAATGTTGTTAATCATCGTAATTTCATAATGATCAGAATATTTTTATGTTTTTTGCAAATAAAATTGTAATTAAATGTTATTTTCGACTTACCGATGGAAAGATATAACTCCTCGCTCTATACTTGCGGTCTAACTTTTTGTTTTACAGGTTATCATTGCACAACACGGCATTTTAAAGCAGAGCTCTGTATTCCGAAGCGCACCAAACGCGGTGAATGAATTATCGAGCTATGATTTTCGTATCATAATTGTGGCGCGCTCGCCACGCCCACATTACCATTCTACCCTTATTCATCTATTTTGTGGAAGGAAAGCCTGTGTCGCAGTAGCGAGAACGTTATAGGCTGGTTTTGTTATGTTAATGCTATCAGTCTTCTGGGCAAGTTGCCGGACAACATTTCAGTAAGTATTTATGTTAGATTTGACAGACGAATAACGAAGCGATCGTAGAAGGAAAATTCGAAGACATGCCACTTTCATGTTATATTATTTTAGTTGGACAAAATTACCTTGCGTAGGTACATATATCATACGTGACAACATTTTCATGTTGATAATAAACGTTGACTTAAACTGTTACAACACAAGTAAACAGTAATAAACGTTCACCCTGCGGTCACTAGCAGCAGGGTTATCTAAAAGGGTTAAGCGTTTAGTATTACCATTACGACTCTGTTTATGGTTTTATGGAAATTTACTTTACTATGTGGGATAATTGAAGCATAATAATAAAGTTATTATTTTAACATTTACGAAATACACCTTTCAATATTGCGCGAATTGTACGAGGCCCTAACGAGCGTGAACTGTATTTTCGCTTATTTTTTGTTGCATTTTCATATCATTAAAAAATTTTAAAGATCATATTCTTCAAAGTTTGGGAGGGTGGGTACTGCTGACGTCATGTAAAAAACTTGACGGTGTAATATAAAAGTATTTTTTTTTATATACTTTTATATTACACCGCCGCGCACTCGCCTCACTTGCACTCGCTTGCGAGGTCCTTATAGTAGATATTAGGAGCTACTTAGGAAAAGATTTCCTGAAACATTTCATCTTTCTCGGAACTGCTTTAATGTTTTAAAAACTATTTAAAAAATAGTATGTTTTAATTAAATTGCTGTAGACTATCGTTATTCTGTACATTCGAAACTTAATTAGCATTCAAAAATGAGTAAGGACTTACAATATATTTAGAATTTACGATTAATTTCTAAGACTACAAAATACAAATTCTTTAAAAAGGCTCAAAATGAAGAAGCTTTCTATAATACGTTCTAGCTGTGCCTGCGACTTCCTTTACATATATGCCCATAAACTCCTCTTTAAATCTCACTAAAATCGGTTCAGGCATTCAGTAATATTCCAGATAAATAGACAGATAAGCAAATAAATAAAAAATGTGTATCGTATACATAACTTAACATAAGCAATTGAAAAGTTATTTGGAACAATTGGAACTACATACAGGCACTTAAATTTTATTTATTTTATATTATTTTATTATTTTTTTTATTTTATTTTATATATTTATAAGATATATATAAATATAATAAATAAGATATAAGTAATCAGCAGAGACTTGATAAAATCCTTATTAATTTATTTTTCTATAGATCATATCTTGCCAGTTCATAATATACCTAAGATACCCGCTAATGTCGTGTCAGTATTCTAAGCCATATCTATATACACACATCAAAAGTGTCTAGGGATCAAGCATTTTTATGCGGATTTCTTGAGATTGAGATGTGGCTTTGTAATAAAGAAGAATGGCGAGGTTGCATGTACAATGGGACCCACTGTTAGGAGTACCGTACAGTATGGAAACTTATAAATAATTGTAGAACTATACAAAACTAGCAAAAAAGCAAATGGGCAGTAAGTCGTAAAAGCTAGGAGAAAAAAGTTATGCAAGGTAAAAGATTATAACCTAAAACGCATCTAATACTGCTTATTTAGTAATATAATATCTTTTTAATGTATTATGTAGTTTCAAAAAGGTGTTTAATCAGAATATATATATTTACCAACACTACCATCGTAGTTCTGCATCTCTCTGGCCAAATATACTTACCTACGCATAATAAAAAATAGGTACATACGACTGGGAGTTAAGAACTATAGTGACTTGGTCAAAACGAGATATGAAATACTGTTAACATAGACTAGATTGATATCTAATAGGATGAAAATATCTAGTAGGATATGTAGGTAGTTTTCAAGGTACAATTGGCCCGACCACTGACGTATCTATTTGTGACTGAGATTTTTTCTAAAGTCGGGTCGCAACTGCGTGTGGAGTCGCATGTATATGTTACACCCACATTTTGCAGTCACATACGTTTAACTCTCAGGGGTGAGGCAACTGTCACTGTCCGGGCACATATTCAGACTAGGAATCGAACCCAGGACCCCACGTTCGACAGTCGTGTTAACGATCACCAGACCAACGAAGCAGTCGAAAACGAAGTATAGGTACTAGGAATAAATAAATATCTATCTCCTGGAACTCCCTCCGTAACAAGCAATTTAGTAAAGACACGATTTTCCAGACTATTAAGAACTTGAATTTTTAAACAAGAGGTTTGTTGAATAAAACAACATTTATAAAAAAAAAAACTTTTATTTCGGTTGTGATAAAAAATTGGATAAGGGCAAGAGGATGATGATTTTAATCAGTACTGATACAGTAATTGTACTGATACTATATAGTAGTTCTATCTTGTTACTGTTCGTTCCTAGATAACCTTTAATACATTATTTATCTAATTAAAAGGTTATCTAAGAACGAAGCTGGTGCAGCAACATAGCTTTGGTGTCTGGCATAACCCATGTACCACAATATGCTCATTATATGAGAGCAACAGCCTACTGTCCGTGTCCCTACGGGACAGTGGCAATAATATCCTAATATGGCACTTCGCCCCTCCAGCCTTCTATCAACTGCAATGTATGTAAAATAGGACTTACTTCCTATATGCCTAGATTTAATTCTACCACGTATAATCAATGGTTGGCTGTCATTAAATAACCCTTCTAGAGGTGTGTTATCCTGGCAAACTTCTAAATCATACATTCCGTGGGCTCTAAGGTGCTCCCCGACGTATGACTTTGCTTGCTTTATTTGGTATGTACCCAACGCGATTAGTTCTAGGTCTTCTGTTGTCAATTCAGGGAATTCTATATTTGAATGTGTAACATTTTGGAACATAGTATGTCTCATATTTAAATTATTATGTTGAACAAATTCTGCGAGTTCATTGTTTTCAAATATTTTTGATTCAATTGTCTGAATGACCTCATGGACATTTGTTCGTTCCCTGAATTGAACAGCGAAATGGTTCAATAAGGCAGCAGCAATTGAAAAATCTTGCATAATATGAGGGCACCTTTTATTTAAATAATCTGCACGGAATATTTTAAAATCCCTACTGAACCTTCCATTGACAGCTTCAACCACCCATCTATTCATCGTCACACATCTCGAGATATTGGCTTGGAGAGTCGAAAGTTGCCTTTCCCCTGTCGAAATTGTTTCGGGCATATGTACTAAGAAACCTTTGGTTGCCATGTTGTCTGCACAGTCTCCTAACCTACGGTCTAAAATAAAAACATCATCTTCTTTAAATAAATCCGTAAAGGCACCTCGCTCTGACATAAGGTCATTCATGATTGAAGCATCATTTTTGGTGGCTGGATACGGACCCACTGCCTCAATAATGTAACCATCGCAGCAAACTATGAGAAAAGGTTTAACCAAATTATAATATTTGTGAAGGGAATATGTTTCTTTTTGAAATAAATAGTTACTACTCTTTTGAGTGCTTAAATATGTGCCATCAGCTATGGCAATTAAACGCTTTTGTTCAGTGGGCGCTTCAGGATTACCAAAAAGATGTTCAGCAAGCAAAGAATTTCTGGCAACAAATTCTTCCCTGGGCTTATGTGCCCATCCCAAATGTCTAGGCACATAGTCCTGACAAAGAATTTCTCGAGCCTGCTGCATATATTCTTCAAGAGTTCGTCTGGGTATTTGAAATAATGCTGAGATTCTTTCATCACTATCTCCAGTCCGCATTTTACACAGAAGTGCACTAAAACCGCTTTTTACTTTATGGTTATTTAACCGCGGTACTTCTATTAATATCTCATGATATTCATATTTTGTCCGTCCAAACCAGTACTTAAAAAGATGGTCATCAATATTTTCAGGGTTCAGAAAATCCAATTTTGAATCATCTGCTAGTAAATACACAATTTCTTCTATATGTGCAGCACTAAATGTTTATATAGTATTTTCACTAGCATACAATTTATGAAATAAGTTGGCACTTAAGTGAAAATTGCAAATTCTGGCTTTTCTGGGTATATAGAAATTGAAATCCTTAATAATCTGTTTTCTCAGTCCATCAGGCACATGTCGTTTTTCACTGTCATTACACTCCGAAAACAAGCAACAACGTGCTGTATCAGCTGCTCTTCTTAATGTAGGCAACGTAATTTGTCCAGAAGAAGTTACCTGCAATGGAGGTCTGGTGATTGACCGACCAAACTCTTCAATACCTGCTGTGTCAGGTGATTGTGTTGTGGGCAATATTTGGTCAGCAGATGTTTCATTCAATAGATGTCCAGATGTCGACGGAATGACCGCTACAACTTGCTCAATTTGTTGCGAAGATATAGGCTGTGCACTACCTCCTACACTAGATGTGGAAGATGCAACAGGGGCAGAACTTCTGTGAGAGCTATCAAACACTCTCTGTGCACGTAAATAGCAAGGCAAACATATTTCATCATTGTTGGTTAACTGAAACAGTAAAAGTGAAAAGTTTTAATAAAACAATCACAAACATAATAAAAATACAGATTCCTTGAGTATGCACATCATTATTAGTAATTCTTTTTTATTACAAACCTGGCGAGGTCTTATCAATTCAGACACAATGTTTCCTATTTGCACTTCTCTTTCAGACATCTCTGGTCTGAGAATCAGTCTGCTCCTGATTCTCAAAATTGATCTTCCACACCCAGCACACACATTACGATGTCCAAGTTGCTGTTGAGTGTTATGTTCAGGACCTTCATTTGGGTTGTGATTTATCAACTCCCAACAGGAATGGCAAATAAAGTCGTCTCCAGTCATCTAAAAATAATTATGGCCATGGTTTTAGAGTTATCAAATATACCAAATTAATGTTAAAATTGTGTCAATGGTTCAAAATAAAAAACGTGACCACTTCTTATCATCCTGCAGGTGACGGCTATATACTTTTAAGTTCCATGTAATAGAGGTGTCTTGCAATCAAACGGAAACAACAAAAACCACGCCACAGGATGCTACCGAAGTAAATGAGCTTAAGTACCAATTAATGTATAGGTAGGTATATAATACTTACATCACGCGGATAAACCCATTTCTGAACTCTCAACTACCTGAGCACTTTCGTCGGACAAACGATGTCTCCGTAATCGGGCAATGCGCAATTGACAATTCACACAACGCATTTTAACGAGTAACTAAGTCCAATTGTCTAAGTCGGTATGTAGAAATTGTCAGTCCAAAGGTAAAGCCAAGTCGTCAAGAATCCACAAAATCGCGTAGAAAATAATTGATACCCCACGTTAGCTGATGAAAACAAACAATGGAATAACAATATTTTTTTTTTTTATTTGTTCGCCTTTATAAAGGCAGGCATCGGTCTAAAGACCATTCAGCCTGGAATAACAATAATTGGTTTTGACTATAGATGCTGGCGGGAAACATTCCGAATCATTCCCGTCGAATACTTCGGAAGTATTCTGAAATATTCCGAAACTTTGCGAATATTTCAACTGTCAAAAAAAAACAGGAAAATCGACCTTTGAAGTCTGTTAATATACCAAAACCTGCTCCTAAGTAGGTAAGAACAAATACTTTTCTGAAAACCGCATCAAAACGTGTTTGCTTGCAAGGTTTGCCATTATTTGCTTTTATTGACTGGGCTATTATACGCGTTAAGTAGGTAGGTGATGATTAATACCTACCTATGCGACTCGCGAATACTCGCGATGCGTACAGAGCTACATACAAACTAACCAAAAACATAGGTAACCCTTTTTCAAATGGCAAATCAAATATGCTTGGCCTGGTTTTTTTATTTCACAACTGACATTTAAGGCTATAATCGCATAGCACGACTTACAACTCGATCGCCTAATGCATGTATTTTGACCAATAGGATGCACAAAGCGTATTTTAGTAGTGTTCGTAATAGTAAGTATTAACCTTTTAACCGCCCGACTTCATATCGTTTGTCGGGCCCCCAGCGCCCGGCACAGTCAATCGAAAAATAAATACCTACAACAAAAACAGCAGTGCAATATAATTAGGACTTCTGATTAAGAGACTAAAGTTTATTAAACTGTTAAATGATTACTTAATTAACTATTTACCTAATATAAACATCGTTTTGATAAAATACAGCGTAATTAAACAAAAAAGTACATGAAACGAGCTGTGATATTTTTGTCGTATATATACGACTCAGGCGAAATGGGCCCGAAAATATTTGTCGTAAAAATCCGACGTAGGTGGTTAAAAGGTTAATATAATGTTACACGCCCTGTACTCACAAAATGCATATTATTTCTAATTGGGCGAAAACAGGAAGGGATGTGGTTTGTCACTAGCTGCGCTTCCGCAGAAATATTTTCTTAAGTGAGTACCTATGCGTATCTTTGGCCGATAGTACCTACCTAAAAACAAAAGAATAAAAATCCTGTTAATCGCAGGCTAATAAATCTACCTATAAAAATATCAACATATACTTAATCAATCCCATTTATAATAAAATAAACATTTATATTTTACTCTCGTAGCGTACATACGTACTCTCGCAGTGAACAATAATTAACTCACCCACCACACAACAAGCAAACACATTTATTCCCATTGAATTATTCGGGCGAAATATTCGGAAACATTCGATTGCGGGGTACGAATCTTTCTCGCGCGGGTGAAAACTTCTCCGGGGAGCAGCATCCCCTCCCTCTTACCGCACCCCGCACCGCCGTCGCCTGCACGCACGACTCGTGGCGTGGGGCCCGGTGGCAGTCGGGTGCGCGCGTCGCGGTGCCAGCGCGGCGGCAGCGGCCGGCGCACAGAGATGACAGAGATCGACGATCGATGCAAAATACGATTTTTCAGCAAAAAAAGTTGAAATCTTAATAAATAATTAAAAGTTTCTTTAAATCAGAATGATTCAAAATGAATTTATCATTTTGAATAATTCCCATTTAAAGAAACTTTCCCCGAAGTATTCCGGAATTATTCGGAATTATTCAGAAGTTTTGCAACTATAGTTTTGACACTGACAGCCAACTCCTATTGACAGTATAACGTCCCATTCTACGTTAACACAAATAATCGTAATAATATTACAGTATTGTACATTTTTGTGTAAAAAAGTGAATGCAGTTTTAATATTAATGTTTGTATGTATAATTTGTAATAAATTACAAGATCTGTTTATTAAAAAAATTGACACCTAAACGTCTACAATAAATGTAAGAACGTAAATCACGTAATGATAAGGTTGGAATGTAATACGAAGCACAGTGCGTTTAGTAACTGCATGAGTACATATTTTTAAGTAAATAAAAATCTTTTCTAACTTTTAATTCCCTGCATCTAGTGTTTCAATATTTTTTATATAATCCTCTTACAAACTCTTAATTATAATAAATATGTACTTGCAAGTGTATGACACTTCGTTAATTTATAAATAATCTGGGTCCAAACTCGCCTTCCTTCTTTATGATTTTATAAATTTATATGGATCCTTTTTGGTGCATTTCATAATTTGAAACAGGAACTGTTAATCAAATTCGAGTAAAAGATGAAAATCAGCTGTCAATATTATCCCTATAAAAACATACAACGCATTGAAGACATTATAAGTGCTACTGTTTCCCTACTACTGATTAAAACCAACGTTATTATGGAGCGGCGACGTCATTTAAGCAGGAAAGAAATGCTCAGAGCCGTGGGAATGATAGAAGCTGGTTCCCGGCAACGTACTGTGGCTTTAGCTCTGAATACAAGTCAGAGTGTTATCAGTCGACTTTGGACACGTTACCGAAGCACTGGTACCGTGACTGAGCGCCATGGAGGACGGTATCGCTGCACCACACGGAGACAAGACCGATACATTCAAATCTTAACTCGAAGAGCTCCAACAATAACCGCCATGATGTTAGCCGTGAGGCTTCATCACTCTTCAGGGAACTTAATTAGCGACCAAACAGTCAGAAACCGCTTGCATGAAGTGAACCTTCATTCCCGAAGACCGCTACGGGTACCACCTATAGCAATGCACAATCGTAGGATTCGATATCAATGGGCTCTTGAACACAGAAATTGGGCAGAAGAACAATGGCGTTTCGTGTGCTTTTCTGATGAGTCTCGTTTTGGTATGAGACCGGATACAAGACGTATACGACACTGGAGAACCCCTGGACGCCAACAGCGATTAAAATCCTGCCAGGAAGTCCATCCTTATAGTGGTGGAACCATCATGGTATGGGCGGGTATTTGGATCGGCGGAAGAACTGAGTTGATTTGGATCAGAGGCAACCTCAACGCTCAAATTTATGCTGAGACGATTGTATCTGACGTCATCGTTCCTCTACAAGTGCAAATCGGTCCCTTATTTCAGTTAATGCATGATAATGCACGACCGCACACCGCAAGAGTTGTAATACAGACTCTCGCCGCAGCTAACATCAATGTCCTGCTCTGGCCTGCTCAGTCGCCAGACTTGAACCCGATTGAGCATGCATGGGATATGCTACAGAGAAGAGCTCTGCCGAATATGGAGGGTATCCAGTCGCAAGAAGACCTTTTTTTGTTGTTGCAACGAACATGGGCGGCCATTCCACAGCGTGATTTGGATGAACTCATTTTGAGTATGCCAAACCGATGTTCTTGTGTTGTTAGTGTTCGCGGTAGAAACACGGATTATTAATTGTTTAAGTTACCCAATAAAATTTTAAAGAAAACTGTTATTTCAGTCTTTTTTTCGAACTTTAATGTTAGTGGTTCAAATGTCAAAAATCCCTTAATTAGGAAAATGGCAAATTTCTTTATTAATGCAAAGGTGACTTGGTTTATCGTTACTGTGACAAACGAAAACACTTTATTTGATGAATCCTTAAAGAAAATTTTAATTAATATCAATCAGGAGAAAAGTTATTGCAAAAATATATGTTGATCCCTAGACACTTTTGATGTGTGTATATAAAAGAAAGTCGTGTTAGTTACGCCACTTATAACTCAAGAACGGCAGAACAGATTTGGGTGAAAATTGGTATGGAGGTAGCTTAGAGCCACGAGACGGACATAGAATAGTTTTTATCCCGTAATTCCCACGGGATAGGGATTTAAGCGGGAAAAACATCCCACGCGAACGAAGAAGAAATGGAGAGTAGGGTAGGGGTAGGGTTGGTGTAGAGTAGGGGTAGTGTAGGGGTAGGGGTAGGGTAGGGGTAGGGTAGGGGTAGTGTAGGGGTAGGGTAGGGGTAGGGTAGGGGTAGGGTAGGGTAGGGGTAGGGTAGGGGTAGGGTAGGGGTAGGGTTGGGGTAGGGTAGGGGTAGGGTAGGGGTAGGGTAGGGGTAGGGTAGGGGTAGGGTAGGGGTAGGGTAGGGGTAGGGTAGGGGTAGGGTAGGGGTAGGGTAGGGGTAGGGTAGGGGTAGGGTAGGGGTAGGGTAGGGGTAGGGTAGGGGTAGGGTAGGGGTAGGGTAGGGGTAGGGTAGGGGTAGGGTAGGGGTAGGGAGGGGGTAGAGTAGTGGTAGGGTAGGGGTAGGTTAGTGGTAGGGTAGGGGTAGGGTAGGGGTAGGGTAGGCGTAGGGTAGGGGTAGGGTAGGGGTAGGGTAGTGGTAGGGTAGGGGTAGGGTAGGGGTAGCGTAGGGGTAGGGTAGGGGTAGGGTAGGGGTAGGGTAGGGGTAGGGTAGGGGTAGGGTAGGGGTAGGGTAGGGTAGGGGTAGGGTAGGGTAGGGGTAGGGTATCGATTGGGTAGGGGTAGGATACCACGCGAACGAAGTCGTGGCGGGTCAGCTAGTTTTATATAAACGCGACCCTTGTGGTCGGATTAACACGTCCGCTGCCGCGTGTGGTCATTATGATCCACGCGTGACTTTTACGCAACCCTGAATCGCATTCTTTCATATTTCGTCGGTATTTAGGGGTTAATATGGTATTCTAAGGGAAAAGTTGAGTGTTTACATTGTAGAAACAATTTTAACCAACACCAAATACAAACCTTACATAACACACAGTATCTTTCAACTAGAAAATCACTTTCAAACGTGACATTTGTAACAAACTTTCACAGTCTCAGATTAGAAATACCTTTGTTCTGTGACGCTTTCATTTTTAAATCGAGACCAAATCGTTCTGTAGTTGAGCTCTAAAACTTTATTCCGCTGGTTTAATACCGTATACAATTTTGTTACCCAAAGGCTCGGGCGCGGAGTTGTGGTTTTTAGTACGAAAATTTTATAAGTATGTAAGGGATGCTAGCTATAGTTGAGGGTCGGTTTATTTGTTGGTATTGAATGCTTTGAAATTTAAAGGATCAGAAAAGGTAATTTGTTTTCGGAATTAGATGAGTTAGGTGACTTCTCATCGCCGAACAAAAATATCCTGGGTGCTATATTAAATCTAAATGTGTTTAAAAGGGTTCATTGGGTGGGAATTCAGCAATGTTATTGAGTTAACGAAGTTAATAAGGAATTCGAAGACTTATTTCTGTAAGTCCTGGAAAATTAGTTTCGTCGTCTGCTTAGCCTTTTTCTCAATGATGTTGGCGAAGGTTTCCAGTCTAACTGGACGCATTTAAGTACTATTGTTTTACATGAAGCGACTATCTGACCTCCAGAACTCAGTAGCTAGATAACACGATACCCTTCGATAAGAAGAAGGTCGGTATATGTTTAAATACGATGGTGTTCAATTTGAATAAATCTTGCTTGACCGTTTACGAATAATTCAAAATTTATTCCCGAATCGGTGTGCTTCTTTTGTTAAAAAATCAACCCAGACCCAACTTACATGGTTCTCTTAAGGTGTGATCAGTAGGTACGGATTGTATTGACTTCAAATGGTCTTTGAGCTGTGAGTTGGTTCCGATGTACCTATTCAGGGTATTCAGTTAGAGAACACCGGTCTCATCTAGTTTTAGTGTATATGTAAAATAAATAGCTATAACTTTTTATTGCCGCGAAACTGCGAAATCTTTCCTCCTTCTATTAAACAATCGCAAATCCACGAAAACAACAAAACTGGCATTAAAAACGATTACATATAATCAAATTGGAATGATCGTTCTAGCTTCAACATCGTAATTGTGTTTCGTAATATTTTATTGTATTTTTAATTGAAACTGGAGCGTTAGGGTTAAATGTATTATGACCATCACAAAAGCCCAGTGACCACGCAGTGAGCTGTGGAACCAATACAATTTATTAGAAATTGTGTTCAATGTCCGTTACAATTGTTTAGGGTATATTGTGTATGGTTTTTATTAGGAACTCATGACTAAATATTATAAATAATCTTTAAGTTTGAGCTACGAAGCTACGGTTGTCGAGGTTGTCACGTGGATGGGTGGCCTTCGTGCCTTACACAGAACGGTAAGCAGTTGGTGCCGGCTGTCATTCGGTATAACTTTACGAGTATCAGAACACAGAAGTCGACCGCTAGTGTTATCAGGAGTGTCATGTAACCGACCTACTGAGCTGTAGAGGAGGAGGCAGGCGCCCCATGTCAAACATTTTATTTTCCGTGTTTAAAAATCATCGAATGACTTCTCCCGCTCTGGGTTAAGCGGAAGGGTTTGTCAGACTTCTACTGACAAAAAACCCACCCTGTTCCTTCAGCTGCTCTTAAGTTCCAGGGCCGCGGTATCTCGTTAGAACATTCCCGCAACCCCGGCCCGTGTACAACACTCGCTCAGCTGCATTCGGTAAGACTGGAAGCTGACCCTGATATTAATTATTATAACGCTTAAAAATCTATATAGAAATCTCTATCTAGAATCTAAATCTAAACTTAAAAAAAATAGTTATAACAAAGTCCCAATTTTCAACCAAAAATATTGAATGGAACATACAATAAGTTAGTAGCTGCATCACCTGCGCATCATTGCTCTGACACACACATCTGGGTGACTCACTTTCCATGTTATACGTCATTAAATCAACAGATTGTGTGGTAACAACCCTTTGAAGAACACCATAGAAAATATCTCAGTCGGGAAGGGATGGGTGCTAAATAGAATAAAATTGAAATATTATCGAATAGTGCCCTGTGGGTGTAATGTGCCATGAGAAGGGTGCTGGTTCAGAGTGGGGTGGAGTCGCTTTGTTTGTACTTTGATTTTACTTTCATCAAGCAGCTTTTACGAGTGGTTGTGAGACATATCGTTACGAGCTGGGGTTCGGGATAGAAGTAATTAACGCCAATTAAACCAAAATTAACACTTTAATTAATTAAGCACAAAATAAAAATTTAACACAATTATTCGCCGGGCACGCCGCAATTGCGGCGGTAAGACCCCTCTTTGAGGAGTGGCTAGATCGGCGTCACGGCGTCCTGACCTACCGCATGACGCAGGTCCTCACCGGACACGGAAGTTTCGGGAGGTACCTGTGTCTGATGGGAAAGGAGGAAACGCCTGGGTGTCACCACTGCGAGGGTCGCCCTGAGGACACCGTAGAGCACACGGTGCAAGACTGCCCCGCCTGGGCAGAGCACCGACGTGTCCTCACGGCGGCGATAGGCGGAGACCTCTCGCGCCCGGCCTTGGTCGAGGCCATGCTGCGGGGCGAGAGGGAGTGGGAAGCGGTCGCCTCCTTCTGCGAAGCAGTCATGCTTTCGAAGGAGGAGGCGGGCCGCGTGAGGGAGAGGATGGCGTCCTCCCTCCAGCCCAGCCGCAGTGGTAGACGCCCACGGCGTCGAACGTCGGCCGACGATCTCCGGCCACCGTAGGCGCGGGCATGCGGACAGCGAGTAAAGGGCAACTCGCTGTCCGACCATGGACCATGCCCGGGTCGACGGCGCGTCGTGTTATCGCGCGCCTCAAAGAGCGTCAGCAACATGACGAGGCCCCCTCTGCAGAGGGCCGAAGCCCGCCGGGGTCGTGGGACTCATCCCGTTACCGTGGCCCCGGTATGTAAAGGGTTATTGAAGGAACACCGTGGATTTTAGTCAGTAAAAGTCTGACAGTCCCTCCCACCCTGCCCGGAGTGGGAGGACTTATTTGATAATTTTACCACGTTAAAAAAAAAAAAAAAAAACACAATTATTCGCACCACAACACTTGTCACTTAACACTTAGATCACACTTAAATCGCACTGAAATTCACCGATAAAGCTTCGATTATATCTCGTATTCGCCTCGTAATAAGACTGACTCTCTGTGCCCCTTTGCGATCTATTTATACCCCGGTCTATGAGCTCTTGAACATTCCTGTAAAATCGACTCACTGTTTAATACTGCTTAGAATAATCTTGAAAGCTACTCGAGGTACACAGTACCGCTATTCGAGGCTAGATGGCGTTAGTGTCTCGACTGATATACTCATTCCCGTTACTCGCCGCTAGATGGCGTTAGTGTCTCGAACATTCTAGTAGATTTATGTCGAAGTTTCTCGACGTACTTCACTAAGCGACTGGCGTAACAATATATTTACCGGTTTTATTAAATGTTTATGTTTTTATTGTGTGTTATTTTCATCATCACAACTGCTATTTGTGCTTGGCTAGTTTTGAAACCACGATCAGCAGTTAGTACTGCCTGTAACAAATGAGCCACCACTGCCCAAGTCATCTGTAATCGTCGTCGTCAGTAAATGAAAACCCAAGCAATTAACACCAACTCCATCCTACTCCCTGTTCTCACACTAAAAACTGTCACTCTCATAAATCTACATTAGTCGATACATCTCGTTGACAATCCGCGGTCAATTCGCGGTCTCGTCGCCACACTGCTGCCCCATATCTCGTGCCCTTCCCAACTCGTACAATGCGAGTTATGAGCCGTGATCAGATTGCGGACTATGCGTGAGTTTTTCTGTTCTGTTAAGATAGATTTATGTGTGCAGTCTGCAGTAATTGAATTGCAATTGGATTGCAAACTGGTTTGTTAACGAGTTCTGTGTTAAGTGGCTTGTGAACAATACAATCCCATAAAAACAATACTTGTCAAAAAACCAAGTCTCGCAACTCAATTCTTCTACCGTAAAATGTTGTGAGATCCATGTAATACCAAGTCGGTTATAAATAAAAAATAAATAAAAATCATTTAATTCAGATTCCAAAGATTCATATTACATTGTTTAAAATAACAAATTAGAAAAATTAAAATTAAATTAAATTATCATCATACACAAAGATTACAACACAAATTACAGATACACACACATTATTACAATTATTTATTATTACAATTTATTATATAACCCTCATAATAAGGGATTTCCATAATGGGGATGATACCCTATCAGCTACGGTATTCAGGATCATCTTGGGGCTGCCACGCAATCTGCATATCAGGGATGCCGTTTTCTTGCGAATAATGGCATGAAAACCATCAGTGTGAAATAGTGCGAACATCCTTGATGCTCTACAGAAACGCGGCAGCCCCAACACCATCCTGAAAATATTATTATATTGGATACGCAGGGAATCCAGCGACCTTTTGGTGTGACTAACCCACAGATTCCCCGTGTAAAAGCTCTGGCAATAAGCTTTGAAAAGAGTGACCTTAACATCATCAGAGCATCGGTAGAATCTGCGGACCAGCATGTTACCTCTGACCGCTGGAGCCCTGCGTTCCATTTCAATGTCTACATCGTCTTCAAGGCCGTCGGTAAGGAAATGTCCTAGGTATTTAAATTTTACTACACGATTTATGCACAAGCCATTTAGGGTAATATTTTGAAGAAGATCAGGACACTTACCGTTGGCCTTGAAGACCATGTACTCACTCTTCTTAACATTATACAATAGACCATGGACATTGGCATAGACCTCGCACACTTTTAACAACTCCCCGAGACCCCTCGCCGTCGGGCTCAGCAGCACCATATCATCCGCGTAGCTGATGTTATTGATACTGACGCCGTCTATTGAGGACCCGACACGCTTGCTGCTGAGCTCGATGATGAGGTCATTTACATATAGGTTGAAGAGCTTGGGAGATGTCAGTCCCCCCTGTCTCACCCCGCTCTCCAACCTATACGCCTCAGAGAGTGTATTAGCCCACCTCACAAAATTCGTTTGGTGTCCATACCAATATTTTAATATATTGAGTATGGTCCCCGGTACACCCCTGTCCCTCAACTTTCTCCAGAGCACATCATATGACACGAGGTCAAAAGCTTTGGAGAGGTCAAGGAAACAGGCATATACCGTCCTACGATTCGTATAGTATTGGACGGTATGCTTGAGACTCACTATTGCGCTTTCCGTGGATAGCCCGGCCCGAAACCCGAACTGTGCGTCATGTAGGTTTATATATTTATCCAAGCAAGAATCAAGCACACCGTCCAGCACTAGCAATCACAGTAGCTAGAGATATGGGGCGGTAGTTTCCTAAATCCGAGATATCCCCAGTCCTGTTCTTCACGATAGGCACTACGATGGTTTTCATTAAATCGTGAGGTAAATACGAGTGACTCATGCACATCGTGAAAAACATGGCCAAGATCCTCGGCAGGTGAAACCCAGCGTTACGCAAGTGCTCAACACTAAGCCCATCATGACCAGGAGACTTTCCACCCGACATTTTCTTTAACACGTATCTTACTTGAGTAGCGGTAAAATTTACAAACGACTCACCTCCGACACATCCAGCCTCAGGACTAATAGACGACGCTGACGGGCCCAGTGGGGAGCGGACCTTAAAATGCTCCTTGAATAAATTATCAATATGCACCGGTTCGCTATTCCCACCCACACTCACAGGGAGACCAGGCTTAATATCATGCTTACCAGTAGCCTTCCAAAATTTACTGAAATCGTTTGCTGACCTGTGTTTAGCCAAAGTGTCCATCCTAAGTTGGTCCTGGTTTTTCTGGCACCACTTCAGATTATTAATTTATTCACTCCTTAGTCCTTACTTAAGGGACCTTCTGTCTTAAGTTGTTACGTAATTATCTAACCTAAAAATGTTGTGAGATCCATGTAATACCAAGTCGGTTATTAATTTATTCAGTCCTTAGTCCTTACTTAAGGGACCTTCTGTCTTAAGTTGTTACGTAATTATCTAACCTATAAGTAATTATCTTATAGTGACCATATCAATATTAAAAATCTTTAACGTTTTATATAAATAGATTGACTCGGCCATCGCATGAAAACACAACACATATATCTTACAAGTAATACATACATATATAAATTAGATTGTTTTTGCGATTGCCAACTCAATCTATTTATTTAAAACGTTAAAGATTTTTAATATTGATATGGTCACTATAAGATGTTGTTAAGTAAGATAATTACGTAAAGTTGACAGAAGGTCCCTTAAGTAAGGACTGAATAAATTAATAACCGACTTGGTATTACATGGATCTCACAACATTTTACGGTAGAAGAATTGAGTTGCGAGACTTGGTTTTTTGACAAGTTTTGTTTTTTATGGGATCTCATCTCTTTTTGTAGATAGTCCTACTTTTTCCCTTTCCGGTACCTTCTACTTCTTGTATACCAACAACGAATTTTCTTAAAACCCTCTCTCTGTGTTATGAGCTTTTCTTATTTTTGTAGGTAGCCTTCCTTTTTTTTTCTTTTCCGGTACTACTTCTTGAGCTTCAGTTACAGTTTTTTTTTCAAAGCCCACTTCGTCTCTATGGATTTTTCTCGGAGGCTTTGATGTTAAAACTTTTGACAAATCTGGACGGTAAATTAGTCTATTGTATTCACAAATTGAGGATTCCTGCGCTTTAAATACTTCCAAAGTTGACATTAATTAGATGTAAACCGCCCAAACTTGTAACTCTCGAAAGTGCCACGTAAGCTTGACCGGATGTGAATACTGCAGAACCGATATCCAACAGCACATTATTTAGACTTAGGCCCTGACTGTTGTCTATAGTTATAGCATAGGCTATACATATAGGAAACTGTTCGCGATGAACATAAGCTCTATTAATAATTTCAAATTTAGTTTTGACCGGACCAAGCTCGTAAACATGTTCTTTACTATATGTAATGTATATTTTCTTAATGACTTTTGTATTTTCCGGATCAACCTTTACTCTTTGCACTCTACCGATAGAACCATTAACTAAACCAAGACTCACGTTAATATTTCAACTTAGCATGATTTTTGCTCCTATTATTATAATTATATTCTCTTCCAGGCTCGCAGTTATAGAAACATCATCTTCATGTTTTTTCATGAGCTCTTTTTGTTAGGTATCTGGGGCAATCTATGCTATCTACAGCTGTAAGTTTTATTTCGGGATGTTGGAGAGATCTAAGCATTGCAGTATTTAGTTGTTGACACATGATTTTTGTAGGTAATAAGCAAACGGTATCATTAGGAAGTTTTGAGAGGTGTTCAATTGTTTCAACTAATCTGTTTTAATTTTATTTTATTTGTGCCATTTGAATCAGATTTGTGAGTTATTAATCTAGTTGAGAGTAAGACACGGTATTTTTGTGTAGTCACATCTAATCTTATTCTATTTATTATTTCAACAAAGTCAGAATCATTGAGCTGTCGCATGTTAATTATAAGTTCATCGTATAACCTGGGGTATTTAAGTCAAGAGGGAAGCCTCCAGATAGGTTAATTCGAGGCAAGCGTGCTCCATCTTCGACCACATCATCACTTACCATCAGGTGAAATGGTGGTAAAAAAAATCATAAAAAAAGAAATTGATAAATATTTTAGTATTTCCTTGATTCATACAATAAACACTAATTGATTTCTAAATTTGAAGCTTCTATGTCTGCTAGAAGTGCCTTAGACTTTTGATGATCGGTCAGTCAGTGAGTGACAAAATTAACAAACTTTGACTCGTTATAATTCTTTAACTACTGGTTCAAATTGAATGAAATTTAAAATATACCGTGTTTATACAATTCCTGCTCGGTTACTGAAAATTCAGGCTTCTAGTTTTATCCACAACGAAGTTATAGGGGGTCGAAAATGTCCTGAATTGCTTCGAGAAAAGTATGGTACGGCCGTGCCGCTTTTTTGCTCGACTTGGCGGGGGCACTGCCGTGCCCCCAGATACGGGGAGTATTTTGTTGAGTGAAATGAAAATAAAATTGTTAAAAAATAAACTTGTTCTTTATAGCTACTCGTGGATACTAAACTGAAACTTTAAATTATAACCGAGAGGATTACCATTTTCATATGCGCAGAATGACCATTTTCTTGAGCCTCAGGATAACAAACTGTCAAAATTTTTTTATTGATAATAGACTGTCGGTTACCATCGATGTCATACGATACCAGGTAAGCGATGATGTGGTCGAAGATGAAGCACGCTTACCTAGAAGTAACCTGTTCAACTTAAAGACCCCCAGGTAATAGCTAATTTAAGTAATCATTATTTATTTTTCAGGACTTTAGCTAACAGTATCAAATCGGCAGCTGAAATAATTTTAACATCAGATCAATATTTTCTATAATTACATCCTATAACAAACTCACTCACAAACTGTGTCTACCTCTTTATAATATCATAACAGAAAATAGATAAATTTTTAATTGTTTTGTTTATTATTCACACACTAAAACTATTACTAACATACTTAAAACTCCTTCACGACTTATATTATTAACAGAAACGCAGAAACTAAATACGAGCATCCTTTTATCTTGTTTCATCCGCGTGCTATTATGTGAGAAGCACAACGCATTCCACTGAGAGCCCCACGAGGCAGAAACGTTCGGGCTTCGTTTAGTGCCAGAGGCACCCTGGGAGGACATGATTTGTAAATTGAAGGCTCTTATCAGTTTACTGCTTCAAGGATATTTTCCAAATAACACTATTTCAGAGAATTCCTTAAAGAATTCAAAGATGGAGCATCTGTCTCATCACTTACTGAAATTTAATTTTGTCATTATATTTTGTACAGCCCTTTTTATAATGTACCTAAATGTTAAAACACTGTATTCTGTATGCTCTTTGATCGTTTTATATTTCAATTGTTTTTGATGTGTTATTACTTTGTATTGTGTTAAATGGTCTTCTTGTTTTAGTTGTCCTTGTAATCCGGGGCCGCGGGATCTCGTTAGAACATTCCCGCAGCCCCGGTAGGCAATGATATCGAGCCCCGTCAATAGTGCTGACTGCTTTTTGAGGCGCGCGGGGAACACGAGGCGCCGACGACTCGAGTTACTAGACGGTAAGCTACCCCTGCTCGCCGCCCACTAGCCTGTCTACGATGACCAGAGATAGGCTTGCGATCCCCGTCTCGGCGTTTCCCGTGGCGGTTGTGGCGTGAGGAAGAGAGTTGTCTCTCCCACACGCGTTCAGCCTCCTCCTTCAATAGCATGACTGCTTCGTAGGCAGAGGCGACTGCATCCCATTCCCGCTCGCCCCGCACCATGGTCTGAACCAGAGACGGCCGTGAGATGTTGCCGTCGCCGATCGCCTCTACAAGGAATGTTAAATGTTAATGCAATCAAATGAAATTACAAAATATTTTGTGTTCGTGACGATGGTGTCAGCGTTATGCAGTGTCGAAATAAAAACAATAAATAATTCAAAAACCCTATAAGGTGCCCACTGCTGGGTATAAGCCTCTGCTCTATAAGAGGGAACGAGCTGCAATCCATCAAAGAATTAATGTTTAAATTATTTCATCTTCACATGACTTGCAAAATATACTTAAATATATTGCTCATTGTCTGAAAATACGAATCGATGAATACTTTATTACAAAACGAATCAATTCTGTATTGGACGCCGAATCAACTGTTAAAAACTCATTACGAATATTCAGAATGTAATGTGTTTGGCCAGTTTCTTTTTGGAGATCCTTTGAAATTATTAATTATTTTAGAAAAAAGATGCTCTAGGTATGAGTTAGTCATTAACGAGTATTTTTATTTAACACAAAGAACGTTCAATATTATACGAAATAAAAGTAGGTCAGTGAAATATAAACCAGGTGATCAGTCAAAAACATTTTTTTATTAAAAAAAAAAAATTGTTCCTTTTCGTATCTCAAATAAAATATGCCGCGACGCAGTTAAACATTCTGGAAATGGAATGTGACCACATCAGCCATAATGTTGTATAATAAAACATTTTAATATCTGCTTAGAAATCATGTTTAAAATCGAGGACACATTTTCATAACAGCTCAACATCGAATGACAGTTACAGAGATTACCCACCTTACATTACCCCAAAAATACGGAACCTTTATAAATGAAAACCTATTTTTTTCCTCTTTTATGAACAAAGGATTTCCACTGCATGGATTAGAGTATTTTTGTTAAAACTCTCACCTCCTTTACAATTTATGATGACAATACCAAATGAGAAAAATATTATTATCTTTTTATTTTGTGTTACAGGAAAGCTGAAATTTGTTTCCGTATATAGAGGTATCGATTCGCTGCTTGTTTACTTTTTAAATTGACGTTATATAATACGCGTTTTTATTATTGTTCATTGAATAAAAATCCGAAGTCATAATTACTATATGAGGTAGCCTTTCAAAAGAACGTCTGTCTTCGAATTTAATTAAAAAGCGTTTACATTGAAGTTGCTATTTATACTTAATTATATTGTCTCACACCGATATTAGGTAACTATACTTCGTTGTATAGATGGAAGTATACATGTTTGTAACTCTATTACGCCAAAAAAGATCAACGAATCTGGATGAAATCAGTCACATAATAATATAGGTATAGATTATATGTAGTCTGATTAGCACAAAGGCTAGTTTTAACCTCGAGAAAATTTGTGATTCCCGTGTTATAGATTTATCAAAACTGTACGCTTTCACTACTAAGCCCGCTGAACCAATATTCATGAAATTTTAAGAAAAATAATAATAATTAACCTCTAATATATTTAAGGACGAAACTTTGTTCGAACAAAGTGGCGGGCAACAGCTAGGTAGGTAGTTTACAACAAATACGACTATGTACGTTGTCAGTCTGTAACGTATAAAGTTGTGAGCAGGTATATTTAAAAGGTGGCGATGTCTATGATGATAAATCATATATCAAAGTATCTGTCATAGGGCTATTTGACATGACGTGGGAACATTGAAATGTTTGCTTTTCGATCTAGTTTTTAGCTTGTTTAACCTTAATCTATGATTCTCTTTTATGATTAAAATCTTCAATATTGTGTCTCTCTGATCTTCATAAATGCAAATTCTTTCTTCAACCCTTGTGTGTGGTTCTTATTAATATAGTATCAGGAGACTTACTCTCAGACTTTACCCATGATTAACTGGTAGAGGCATGCCTAAGGCATTAAGTCCGCCATTGTAGGTACCATTTGTGTAGCATAAAGTATAAATAAATTAATTTCTAAGACTTCCATTGAATAGCAATATGTCACATCATCATTATATCCAAAACTAGCTTTTGCCCGCGACTTCGTCCGCTTGGAATAGTTACTTTGGGCTAACGTTAAATTTAACCCCGATTTTGAAGCATTCTTCATTGGCGCTCCGCTCCTATTGGCCTTAGCGTAATGATATATGGCCTATAGCCTTTCTCTATAACTTACTATTTAATTAAAAAATAATTTTTCAATTCGAACCAGTAGTTCCTGAGATTATGGCGTTCAAACAAACAAACAAACTCTTCAGCCTTATATTATTAGTATAGATAGCTGTTGTCCGCGACTTCGTCCACGTTTCCGTCATTTTTCGTAAAAAAAAGTAGCCTATGTCCTTCCTCACGGTTCAGTGATTTTGATGTAACAGACAGATTAACTTTCGTAATTTAGTAGGGAAATATAATATGTCAATCTATAATACTGTTGAAAAATATCGCAATGCGGAACCGCACAATATTATTGTTAATAGCTGTGCCCGCGACTCCGTCAGCGTGTAACTCCTTGTGTGTTATTAAGTTAATGTATTGGTAATATTGTTTAGATCACGTTCACATGATTCTTAAGTACCTATAAAACGAAAATACTTCAGCGCAAAACTTCCGGGTAAACTATGTTGAAAGTTGACCCGTCCGGCACGTGAACATAAAGATTTCTAGAACTGCTAACCCGGGAAAGAGCAAAGTACTACTGACCATGCGAGAAATAACTGACACCGAGATCTACTCCAGCAACATGAAAAGTCTGCCCTTGAGCCTTATTAATTGGCATTGCATAACACACCGATACTGGGAATTGCGTTCTTTTAAATTGGAATGGAAAATTATTTGGTATTATGGGAATTCTGGGAATAAAAACGGTTTCTCCTGCACCGCAACCTGTTAAAATTTGATCCTCAATTATATTTTGTTGCAACTGGGTGAAAATAAAACTAATATAAAAAAAGTGAACGTAAATTAGCCAAAACTTACCTATTGGTATACCAAAATAACTAATACCTATTTTATAAAATAACAACGAAAGGAATTTAAAAATAAATTATCAACGTCTAAAAGTCGCGCTGATAAGCACGGTTTGTTAATATCAATTAAGTAATGTCTGTCAATAAGGTCGAACGCTCTGAACGTCTATTCGCATCAACAGGCAAAAATTGTATGAAGCTCGCGCTTTTTTTTTTTAGGTAGAGCCACTCGTAGTTCAGCACACTAAGGCTGGTCACTACTCAACCGCGAAGCTCGTGCTCGGACGCTTCGCCTTTTTATACCTTCGGCCGCGAGACGCGTCGAGCGCGGCGACCGATTCTCAAAAATAATCTTTATAGCATGATTCAGTATTCACGCGCGATGGCTTATTATTAGCGTATTTCATGTATAACTTTGGTGTTTCTATACCGATTTATATGATTATTTTTTATGGAATAGTTAATAATGTTAACTTTTTCAATTAGGGGTGACTGAGAGTATTATAAACGTAAGATTAGACAAATATTATAATCAGAAAGCTTCGAACTGCTAAGCTATCGGGAGTTACACGTGTTATTGTGAGTCAACCATAAAAGATAGACATATGCTGTCGTGGGATATTTTTTTTATAATTTTAAGGAGAACATTTCCGTCATGAAATGATTTCTGTGTAGCTTTAACCATTAAGGTTGCACACGCGACGGAAGCTTAAATAAAAAAAAATTGGCTAAGTGCGAGTCGGACTCGCCCATGAAGGGTTCCGTGGTAACTATAATAAATATAATATATTTAATTGAAAAAAAAAAAACAAAAAACCTTAAAATTTCTTCAAATTAGCTTATTTGTATGAATTACAAAGTTATATTTGCGGTTTTAGAAAATATACTGTATCTGAAAAACTGCCAACTCGATCTCGATCGACTCGAGAGAGTAACTTCTCCCGTTTTCCCAACATTTCCCTTCACTGCTCTGCTCCTATTGATTGTAGCGTGATGAAAAGTATACTATAACCAGCTCAGGAGTATGAAAAATAATTGTACCAAGTTTCGTTAAAATCCGTCGAGTAGTTTTTGATTCTATAACGGTTATACAGACAGACAGACAGACAAAAATTTTACTGATTGCATTTTTGGCATCAGTATCGATCCCTAATCACCCCCTGATATTTATTTTGGAAATATATTTCATGTACAGAATTGACCTCTCTACAGATTTATTATAAGTATAGATAGAATATATGAAAATGTCAAGATGAATATTTTGACTTCAACCGCAAACGAACTACTAAATATTTATTCTTCTAGCGACGCGAAACTTACTTTAGGGAATATTGTAGTGATGGACAACTAGTAAGTAGGCTACGGAATATACCATAAACACTATCCTCTAAGGAGCGAGGAGGGCAGTCACACGGCAGGCAGTAAAATATCAACTGGAGATGAATAAACAAGTGGTGAACTTGTTCGGGTACCTCATAATACTTGCGTTTGGGAATATTGATCACAACAAAATAATGGCAAAAAATAATACGTATTCTTCGGACTGCTTATATAGGTAACAACTAATCTAACAGAGGATCTCGTAGCTAAGTAATGATAGCTGCACGGGTACCATCTTCACGGTTAAGCAACACTGACCAAGGCTGGTCCGTGGATGTGTGACTGTACTTAAACATATCAAGATTTAAACTTAAGCCATTGCTCCCGGCTGTCACTTCTACATTTCGGACAGTAGTTACGGGTACGCGGGAGACAATCTGACAGCAATCTTGACAAGCGGTATCGTGTTACAGGGTTGTGGAGATCAGATAAGCTGTTGCTCCGGTTTACAAGACTATGTGTAATGTTAAGAAACTAATTACTTATGACGACTACCTGTAAGACACTAGGACACAGCTGCAGCCAGTTAGACTGAAACCCGTCGAACAGCAAATTCAATAAGGATTCATATCAGAAAACAACAAACAACCCATTCATTTTAAAGTATATGCAAACGGTTATCATCACATTCCGATAACATGACAATAAATTGCTGCGAGTTTGCATCGAGTTTACACAGTTAAGTCGATCCGTCTAACGCAAGCGGACCCTTATCTTGGCTGACATGTCTTTAACTAGGCCCACAAATTGCTCTTTTGGAAGTTGACCAGTCATGTGTTTTGATGTCAGGATGACCTTCGGAATTCTGCTCATTACTTGTACTTATTATTGGAAGATGAATTGCGACGTCCTTTTAATTAGAATGACTGTAATATTGTATAAGTAAAGAAATAGAGCTTTACGCTCTATTTTGCCAGGTACGGATTGATTGAATAATAACATCTTTTCATGAAAACAAATGAGTGATTTCAATTTATCTGGGATGCTTAATGCGTTTCGTTATTCTCAGATACATATTTAATGAACATAAAATCTAAACAAAACGATTAAAAACTCAAAAATTCACGAATTTTCAAGAGAATCAAATATAGAAACTAGACACGCATCTTCATGTATTCAACCAAAACCGACCGTCACACAACCGTCTGAGTTCTACTGATATTTAAACAGCATTTCATTTATCTTAAGTCAATTGGAATTACCATTTTGCTTGAACATGTCTAGCTAACTTGACCATGAGAATGAGCAATATGTGTTGAAACTTTTACTGCTTCGCCAGTAAATGAAGCTGCATTAATTCAACCGCATTCAGCTTTTACAGAGGTCAGAATGTCTGGATAAACAAACGGTAATCATGCCATAAGGAGTCTTAATGTTTAGTGCAGAAAATTAATTTTGCAGAAAAATTTAGAAAATGCGGGCGTAGCATATAGTCTTGGGAGATAGTGAATTAACTTAGTAAGCTATGAAATATTTCAACTACTTAAATGTAATTGAAATGTGAATTGCATTGAAGAACACTGATGACCCTGTGGTTCGTGGTCCGGTTCACCACGGCTATCTAAACTCCTCATGTAAGTACGTATCTCTGTTGAGTTGGACACAAAGACAAGTAAAAAGAACTTTCGGGGACCGTAACCGAATCATAGATGGTTTATCAAGATTGACACGCATACAGATTAGTATTCTTTCTACGTTTTATGGTTACATATTTATCGTCGTATGCGTCAGATTCAACTGATATCGTGACGAAAGCATGATATTCGGTTCGAGCAAACTTCGAGGGGGAAAATTTAGCAAAAAAAGATGTATCCCAGCCCTATTACAAATTAGGGTTCTTAAAATCTTCAGCGGATCGGTCACTGTTTAGTAAATATTTGAGGACACACTCGCTTATCAAATTTTATTTTTATTCTTGAGGAAATGCTACGTTGAATGTTGTTGTCGGTATTGTTGGACTTTTTATAAGTTTGTAATAGTAGTCGTAGTCGAGTTCTAATAATGCTGTTCTAAATAATGTTATACTAAAATTATACGTTTTCTTGATTTGTGTTATATGGATTTTTATTACTGCATTAGTGAAAACCTGTATAATAGATAAGATAAAGTAAAAAATGTGTACATGTATACAATATGTAACATAATTAATGCACTTCCTGAAATTAGTTTGTTCAGAATCGTTTACTGGATCGATTTTTATTGTTTTTGATATCGATAATTTTTATCCCAAAACAATTAAATGTACGTAAATTACATTTTCGCTGTATAGTAAAAACAAACTAACTGTGAACCTTAAATTAAAGTAGTAACTTTTTAAATGCAGATTTATATAAATTCTATCATTTAGTACAAATTACAGAAATATTAATCTCATTTAAAGGAAGTTTAAGTCTTAAAAAACCGTTTAAACAAGTAAAACTAAAAATTCAGAGTATGTATTATGATAATAACATAATTTTTTAATTGGGGTGTTTGAGGGTGTGCGTTGATACGATATAATATGTTGTATACATACACTATTTTAGAAACTTAGTTCAATAAATAAAATTTTCTGTAATATCATTTGACAATGCCTAATCAAAATTTAGAACTTACATTGAAGCAACATTCATTGTCATTCAGTTTACAATCACAATTCTAAGAACTTTTGTACTAAGTATTAATTTCCTCCCACGTTCCTGTTCCCCGTTTTCCTAGCCGATTAACAGCTAATTTAACAAAGAAAAAGAGACACTCATTATCTCTATTCAAAATTATAATTTCGTACAGTTGAGTACGAAACAATTTATTCAACATTTTTATATGACGTAGCCACAGTACCAGCACAGGAGCCATTCTCATGTTATTTAGCAAAACAGTTAGGAATACGTAATGTGAGATGGTATGAGTACTAGTTGAGCACAATTATGTCGGCAAAATTCAACGTTCTGAAGTACCTAAGGTATTATGATGATGACGATCTCAGTTAAGTTAACTACAGTGAAAATTCAGTCACAAAATTTCAAGCATACAAACTGCCTAAGAAAGACATCACCAGAGTTAATTAGCAGAAATTACTTTTTATATATTTGCTCGGGCGCCGACGCGTGCCAAATTCTGTTTACGTAAAGTGTCTCCCTCTTATATCGTTTGAAAATAAACGTAATAATGTTTTACTGAGTCTTCGTCAAACGATCCACTTGGTATAGACAATGTTAGACAGTAGCAACATAATTATACTCCTTATGGCTTGAATATTAATATCAAATATGGGGAGGTACAGAATATTCATTGTTCACAAGGTCGTTCTAATTATGAAATTTTTGTGTGGGAGGCTTTTAGTCTCGGCTGATATTTTTATCTCGAAATTCAGTTAAACTAAAATTACATCCGTAGTTTCATATCAAGATATAATTTAAAACAAAACTGAATTAGACAAAACACATAGGCATGTTTCACTGGAAATATCTGAAACACTGAAACATTTTATTTATAAAATATATAATAATTCAAAGAATATTAGAAAACGGGAATGGCACAAACAAACACGATATCCTCATATCATGTTTGTTTGTACAATTATTCGTTATTTTTATTTATCTCTGATTATCTGGGCTAATACAATGGGTAATAAGAAAGAGAGAAATGTTTTTACGTAAAATATGTTCAGTGGTTTAATAAAAAACGCGGATTTGCTTTTACCATACAGTATTAGCAGTTTATTTTGCACGATTTTGTGAAGTTATATGTTCTTTGTCTATTACAATTTAATTATTGTATTTTTAGGATAATATTATAAAAACAAGGAGTCCTTATAATTTCGTTCGTGCTTTTACCCAGAGACTATTGATGTTGCAAAGCTGTAGTATTTAGCATGCTGAAGGACTAATAACACCTATTAATTTTCTAATAATGGAGTAGTGTTGAATAGGTATTTAAAGAGAAATGGAAAACCAAAAAAAAAAAGAATTAATAAAAGGGATTTTTGTTGATTCATTTTGTTTTTAGTCGTGTGGCCCTATGTGCTGGTCAGCCAAGCAAGCCGTTGCTTTTGGGCATGTGAACAGATTTCATAATTTTAAAATACATACTCTCATAAAGTGATATCCTTTAAAAGAAGATTGAAAAGGCACCTTCTGGGCTCGCTCGTTCAATCAAACCTCATCTATAGCTGACTATAGATGAGGTCAAGAGCGGGCTCATCAATAATAAAATACAGAAGTATGTAAGTAGTAGTTGAGTAATGTTTTCAAGATGGTGAATTTTAGGAGAAGAATAACAATTCACTACCATCCTAAATCATTATGTATAAATTATATATAAATTAATAAATTGTGTATAAATTAGCTTTAAATGTGTTATTTACCTTAGAATCAATTAATAAAGTGACCCAGTCAGTGTTTTTGTTGTAATAACGTCTAAATTTTATAAAACAATAAGTTTTGGACCGGCTGTCAGTTTGGACTGCGGATTTGAATTCACCAAACCCGGGGAGTATATTTTTTCATATTATTACCTATTACACACTTCACAACACCTAAAAATACTGCTCAGATTTCTGAGCTACGTCCAGCACACATTGGCACCGTTTATGTCTCCTTTTGCTTGACAAACTGTGGAAGCAAAATCGATGACGAAAACATTCGCCCCAGACAAAAGTTACACTGCATATTTACAATACACATACATTATTACTATTAAATTCTTCTTAATCATCTATTAACTTCATTTAAACTAGTAGCTAACTGTTTATTGTAAAAGCAAGAAACCTATATAATTTAACATTACATATTATTTATCAACTAAGCTAGGCCACAAACTTTGTCTGAGCAAATGAATTTCTGATATTAGAAAATCAATAAATAATGTGTTAGATACATGATACACATAAATTAGAAGTTAATAGTAGAATCATTTTCTCTTTTTCTGTTACCTACTTTCTTATTAATTGTAATTTTAAAAAATTTGGTGTTGTTCTTTACTTTTTTCATTTAATTCTAATATTTATATATTTTCCTTCTACCTACTACCGTTCTAAACTTCCTTAGTATATCCCCAAACACTCAGTTGATTCTTGTCATATTCCAGGAGCGGTTTCAGCAACTTTTTCAATATGATGACCCGCGGAGCAACTATACGTGACATGAATATCAAACTGAATGCCGCACTGAAGGAGCTTGAGGTCTCAAAGAAAACCTGCAGTGACCTGCTGCAAGAAAGAGAGGAAAGCGAGTTGGAAGTCAGGAAGTTAGTTGACAAAAACACAGAACTCAAGAGACAGCTTGTGGAACTGCACACCCAGCACATGGACATACTCGACCAGCATCACCATCTCCGTAATCTGGTGTCTGGGTTTCAAGAATGCAGCGACACACATGACCAAGCACTCAAACGTATATTGGGACTGGAAGCGGAATTAAACAAGGCTCATAACACAATCTCTACTATAGACACCTTGAGAGCCAGTGAACAAGTGGCCAATACAAACAGTCTTTTTGATGAGCTGGTGGGTAGTGGATCCGGACTAGTATGTAAGAAGCCCACCTATACCATAGACTTAACTGGGGACGATACATTAACAAATGGTCCTGTTTTAGGTAGTCACAACAAAATAAAGAAGTATATTAAAATTAATAGAAACATTAAAAAGTACAAGAAACTTTTAAAATCAAGAAGTGTGTATAAATATAACATTGAACTTGGAAAGCAGCGTGTTATCCTAAACAACCAATTAAAGGAATGTAATTGCATGCTGGATAGTCAAAGAAAAATGTATGATCTTGACATAAATAACCTTCAGAAGGAATTATTGAGAAGGAAATACACTAAGGGATATTTTTTGTAAGTATGAGTCTAGCCAGAAAATGTTAAATGAGCGCATGCAGAAGGCCTGTGACCTGGTGGACTTGGTTAAGCACAATGCAGAGAGGTATGAGTCATTGACTAATGACCTCACCTGTAGTTGTGCTTCAAATCACCCGGCCATCATGGTACCACAGATTATTCCTGCATCCTCACCCATTTTGCCTCATACTTTGGAAACCACAAGCCCAGCTCAAAGTAACATTTTAGTGTATTCAGATAGATTAGGAACAGGTTTTAGCTCACTATTAAATAATTATTGTGATCATACCATAGTAAGTCATTGTTACCATAACCTGAATTTCACTGAGCTTATTCATAAAATTAAACAATCAAAATTGAATGAGCAGACCACAGTCATTCTTTTATTTGGAAATAGCCTTAATGTGACAAAAAAGGACATTGTTAATGGTATTGGCACCCTCCTTAAATTAAAATTAGGCAAATTAATTTTATGTGCATTGCCTTATTCTAATAATTTGACATGTTTAGAAAATGAATATATTTTTAGCCTTAATAATTTGATGCATATGTTAGTATGCCGTCATAGTGACCATTTATTGTATTTTGATACTAACAATTTTGTTAGAGATTTTGTTTTGACTCGGGAATATGTGTATCTTCCCAAAAAAAGTCGACATTTATTGGCTACTTTGTTAGCATACAATATACACTCATTTATTGATAATTTTACTGATCCTAGGTTAAGTGAATATTCAGTATTATCTAGGGTATCTAATAATACTGAAATTAATTATTGCATTGACAGTTTACATAACTCAACCAATTGCTTGGTTGCAAACAATTTTACTACTGAGAATTTAAATTAGAAATTTTGACAACAGAGGTAATCTCTAGCAGTAATGAACTTTTAAACTGCAACGAGGACATAAATATAGTTTTAAAATCAATAAATACTATTAACCTGGTACATCAAAATATTCAAGTATTTTTAAACAAAGATTTAGAAGTAGAGTTTTTTCTTAATTTTAACAATATTGATATTCTTTGCCTAACTGAACATTGGCTTCAAAGCCATCAATTTATTTTCAATTATAATAATTACCAGGTTGGTAGTTCTTTCAACACAGTAAATGCTATACATGGTGGCTCTTTAATTTTAATAAGTAGTAATCTTAAATTCAAGAACAGAATGGATATTGTGAGCCTCTCTGTTGAACGATCTATTGAAATAGCCTGTATTGAATTGGAGCAGTTTATTATATTAAGTGTGTACAGACCACCTTCAGGATTGTACGATTGCTTTGAAAAAGTAATGGATGAAGTTTTGCATAAAATCTGTAACTCAAGTAAATATGTCATTGTTTGTGGTGATTTTAATGTTAATTTATTAGAAAATTCTGGTTTGAGCTCTAACATTATTAGTTTATTCCAATCATACAATCTTGTAAACCTATTTATGGAGCCCACTAGCATAACTCGTACTAGTGCCACTTGCTTAGATAATATTTTTACGGATGTTGTACCGACTCACAAAAAAATAATTAATTTAATAGACTCTGATCATTGTGGGCATTTAATTACTTTACCAAAAAAAGTCAATAAAATGTTAAAAAAGAACATCACTGTAAATCCAAAAACTAAATATCGCCTGGAAGCATTCAAAACTAAACTCTTAAATAAAATGCCCTGTTTGTTAACTAATGAGGACCCTAATAAACATTATAATGATTTTTTCAAAATATATTGCCAACAATTTGATAACACATTTATTCCCAAAATTGCTTCAGTAAATAGTAACACTTCTTTCAGTGACTGGGCCACCGCTGGTATTTATAAAAGTAGAAATCGGCTTTATGAACTCTATAAGGAGCGGACTTACACGAACTCGGTAAATTTTAATTTATATGTTAAAAACTACTCTAAATTATTTAAAAAAGTCTGTTATATTGCCAAGTCTCGCTACTTGAGTTATAAAATTAAAAATAGTAGTAATGTAATTAAAACGACTTGGGATATTATAAAAAGCGAAACGGGAATGTCTTGCAACCGAAATAGTGATTACACCTTCACTATTGATGATAATATAATAACATTAGATTCGCAAGTCGCCACAGAATTTGAAAATTTTTTCACTGACATTCCCGTATCGACAACCACGTCGCTAAAATCATCTCCCATCGCTGCAGAATAACTACTTAAAAAAAAATGTTCCAGTTTGTAGTTCAGAGTTTAAATTCCAATATTTTACTTCTAATGACATCATTAAAACTTTTAATTCTTTGAATATGAAAAAGACTGCAGACCTGTGGGGTAATTCTGTTGAAGTTACTAAGTCAACTATACACATTATTGCTCCTACATTAGCTGTTATATTTAATAATTGTATTGATTGCGGTGAGTTTCCTGATCTAATGAAATATAGTAAAATAATTCCACTATTTAAATCGGGTAGTACATCTGACCCTACTAATTACAGACCTATTTCTGTACTGCCCACTTTCAGTAAAATTTATGAGAAAATTATTTTAATGCAGATGCAAAGATATTTTAATAAACACAAATTACTACATAATAAACAATTTGGTTTTACAAAGGGTCGTTCAACAACTGATGCCGGTGTTGAACTGTTAGGACACATTTATAATGCATGGGAAGATAAGTGCGATGCGTTGGGCATTTTTTGCGATTTGTCTAAGGCATTTGACTGTGTTCCCCATGAGACATTAATCAGGAAACTGCACCACTACGGATTCCGGGACACCTCTTTGAATCTTTTAACCTCATACTTGAGTGAAAGGATTCAGAGAGTCGATGTGAACGGCAAAAGATTGCCGGGATCTGTGGTCAAGATGGGGGTCCCCCAAGGCTCAATTTGAGGTCCCTTTTTGTTTCTTATTTATATAAATGATTTGCCATGACATAGTGTTATTCGCTGACGATACTTCTCTTTTATTTAAAATTAAACGTCAACAGCAGGTTACTGAAGAAGTAAATAGAGCCCTTGCAACTGTAATTAGCTGGTTTAATGTTAATAATCTGCTTCTTAATGAGAAAAAAACCAAATGCCTAAAATTTACATTACCTCATGTTAGACAAGTGAATACTAGTGTATCAATAAAGGGCGAAATATTGAAACCCGAAGATACCACAGTATTCTTGGGCATAACTTGGGATGCGAAGCTTCAGTGGGGCCCCCATATAGATAAATTGTCAAAAAAGTTAAGTTCTGCAGCATATGCCGTTAGAAAAATACGTGGATTAACTGATATCGAAACAGCACGTTTAGTCTACTTTAGTTATTTTCACAGTGTGATGTCATACGGCATTTTACTTTGGGGAAATGCCGCCGACATTCACACAATATTTGTATTACAAAAAAGGGCCATTCGTGCAATTTATAAATTAAGTCCCAAGCACTCCTTAAGAGACCAATTTAAAGAGATTAATATTATGACTGGGCCATCTCAGTATATTTATGAGAATCTCTTGTATGCACACAAAAATATTAATCTGTTTAAAAAATACAGTGATATTCATAGTGTAAATACAAGGAACAAAGACACATATGTCATTCCTAAAACAAGGTTAAAAAAAATAGGTGGTTCGTTTAGATACCAATGTATACGTTTTTATAATAAAATTCCTAGCCATATTCAAGAACTAAGTATTAATAAATTTAAATTATTTATAAAACTTAAGCTATGTCAGAAAGCTTTTTACACTGTTAAAGATTATATTGAGGACAAGAACTTGGGAATGAGCTGCTCCAGTGATATACGTGAGCCTTTTTATTTTTTAAATTTTGATAGTTGATTTATTTTTTATTGATCAAAATATTTGTTTTGTTAAGTATTGTATATAATACCTATTTATTTTGTTTTTTTTTTTATATATAAATATTTCATTATTGTTAGTGTGAAGACAATGTAGGTTATTCTTTCTTCGTTGTTTTTATTTTCACTGTAATTTATTTAATTATTGATGTCAAGCAGTTTGAGTACTTGTGTGGCCTACCCAAATGTCCGTTGGTATTTTTTGTCAAATTGTTGAGCTCCTTAAGTTCTAGGTTGAGCTACACGATAACTGACAACTGCTTGCACTGTCTGGACAGGTCCGCTCAAATTTGCGAGGTTATTTCCTCAAAAGAATACCACAGACATGAATCTATATGCTTCTCATATAAAAACACAAATTGTCTGGACTTTAAAAGAGACTATGACCTCTGAGTTTGTTTCGGTGTTTCTTCTCAGAGTAGTCAGTTAGGAAATACCGGCCTCATCTAGCTAAACTTAACACGCAAAAAAACATGACGTGTAAAAGTGTTATTTATAACCAATTTACAAATAAATATTTCATTTCATTTCATTTCATTAATCCATTACTCCAGGACAAAGAGACAGGAGCTCGTAGCTAAAATAATAGCAGCAAGACGTTCGATCTTCAATATTAAACAATGCTTACCGAGTTCGGACCATGGTTGAGTAACATAGCGGAATTGTTCGACAGAGTTACCGCGGCCTCGGGACACGAAGGGCATATGATGGGACACGGATGGGTTTTAGTCAGTAGAAGTCTGACACACCCTGCAGCTTCGCCCAGATCGGGAGGCAGTCATTGGATGATTTCCCAATCTTAAAAAAAGCCTTTGGTCCCAGTTGTCATTTACATCATTGACAGTCGTTACGGTGACTCACACAATCTGATACCAGTCTTCTCAAGGTATCGTGTAACCCGGGAATTGGGTTGTGGAAATAAAAAAGGCAGCGGTTACGTGTAAAATACTATTATTTATTTATTTCAACTTTATGCAACATGAAAAGTATAAGGGCGAAATTAATTCCTTAGATAGTCTCTACCAGTCAATCATGGGTGGTGAAGAACATGGCAGGTGCATGAAAAAATAACGTAGATGCATATTTTAGGTAAATGATTACACACATTGTAATGTTTGCATCCAGCTAGACTGGACGTCGACGATGAATAAGTAAAAAAAATTTTTAGCAAAAAATAGAACTGACTTCCATATCAAAACACTACAAAGCCAAAAATAACTTTAATTTCGGAAGTCGGTGTTATTGGTTTTGGATTTTCTTTTTTCTTCACACCGCCTTCCGAAATTAAAGTTATTTTTGGCTTTGTAGTGTTTTCATATGGAAGTCGGTTCTAATTTTTGCAAAAAAATTTTTTTCACGCATTTTATTGGATCGGTTTGTAATTTATCTAGTTACACAAGCCATAATGTCAACAACTTATCACCTTTTACAAAATATTGCTTTTCCCAATGCATAGCCGTTAATTTTTGAGGAGTTCTCCTGGTACTTGACCATCAGCTCTACATCAGCATATGTATTGTGACGAGCATAAAGTGTTTAATATCCGTACTCAAGTAATCGAATCGCAATCCACGAAATACTTATTATTGAGGAGTTTCAGTGGCCACCTGTGGTCTTCATCATCAGTTCAACTTCCCCAAATGGTACTTTTTGGAAGCAACTGCTCTAGGTACCCAAAACCCAAAAGAAATACCCAAAACGCTATAGGTGTGCCTATAATATTTGAAGAGTTCCCTCGATTTCTCCAAGATTCCATCATCAGATCCTGATTTTGTAACAATGGGACCAACTAGAAAGTATATTCATTCAAACGCAAAAAGAATTTTTCAAATCGGTCCAGCCGTCTCCGAGTTATGAGGTAACATACATAAAAAAAATAAAAAAGTTCAAGACGAATTAAGAACCTCCTTTTTTTGAAGTCGGTTAAAAATGAGTGTGGCACTCGGGGACTGCCGCGGTATTACATAGCATTTTTTATCAACTTATGCAATTATAATTATTTATTAATTTTTTTTATGCAGTATATTTTATATTAATTCAAGATTTTTGTTTGATATTAATTAAAGTTACACTTTTTGAGCGTGGTGACCGATAAGAAAACAATTTTTTTTTCTTTTATTGAATAAATGAGAAGTAAATATTGTTTAAAATATTTTTATTATCTTACAATACATACATGTATTGTAAGATAATAAAAATATTTAGTTATTCAGGAATTTTTATCATTGAAACTATAGGTTTATTAGCTAGTCTACTCACATACGTCTAGTAGTCACACAAACACCGTGCCGAAGTCTGTCGAACTGAAACGACGTTAGACGATGCACGGTTTTCAACGCCACAGCGTTGTGCCAGTCGGAGTGGGGGGTGTTAGGTTTATTTTCGTTACGGAATTTCTTGATTCGGTCACCGCGCTCAAAGCCCGCGATAAAAGCTATGCAATAGCTTAAAAATAACAAGATTTTTGTTTTACTATGTAGCTTCCAAGAAAGTGTACATAGAAACGGATCAACTAAATCGTTGTATTTAAATTATACTTCTAGACCACAAGAAATCTAAAGAACTTACGTGTCTATGCATTTACATTTTTTGTAGTGCTCTTACTTTTCGATTGTCATTGTCATGTTCTACATTCAACTAATTACACGTAGTTGTGTTAGCCGAGAGATAAATATGATGACGTACTTACATAAGGACGTGTTTGTTATAATTAATCAATTGAGTAATTAGTATGTGTGTGCACACATGTCAATTATCGTCTATCTGGGGGCACGGCAGTGCCCCCACCAAGTCGAGCAAAAAAGCGGCACGGCCGTTCCATACTTTTCTCGAAGCAATTCAGGCCATTTTCGAACTCCTATAACTTCGTTGTGAATAAAACTAGAAGCCTAAATTTTCAGTAACCAAGCAGGCATTGTATAAACACGGTATATTTCAAATTTCATTCAATTTGAACCAGTAGTTTAAGAATTATAACGAGTCAAAGTTTCTTAATTTTGTCACTTCAAATTTAGAATACAACTAGTATTTGCGTGTTGCGCGAGGCAAGGGGGGCGACTTTGAAAAATGGTTTTTACTTTACCGAGCCTCCTCTATACGAATCCGTAAAAAAAAATACGGGTCTCGTAGTTTCCGAGATACTATAGAGAGGGGGGAGAAGGGGGGTGAAAAGGGGAGGTTTGGCACTTTTCCCGTAGGTTTGAGAGTTACTTGTTTACGAATCTGTCAAAATATACCCACCTCCCCATCCACCATCTGGGAGAACAATTATGTCAATGAGTTAGTCAGTGAGTGGTAATTTAGCTTTATTTAGAACTAGTATTTGCGTGTTGCGCGAGGTGCAAGCACCTCGCGTGCTTGTGAAAAAAACTAAAGCATTGCCCCTCTAAATCAAGTATTTGCGTGTTGCGCGAGGTGCAAGCACCTCGCGTGCTTGTGAAAAAAAAAAAAGTGGGGGGGGGGGGTGAGGGGGGGGGTTTAGTATTTGCGTGTTGCGCGAGGTGCAAGCACCTCGCGTGCTTGTGAAAAAAAAAAAAAAAGGGGGGGGAATGGGGGGGGGGGAGGTTGCACAATTATTTCGACTAAAGCATTGCCCCTCTAAATGAATCTGAAAAAAAAAATGTTCCAAGTCTCTTAGATTCCGAGATCCGCCTAAAGGGGGGGAGAAGGGGGGCGGGGGGGGGGGACTTTGAAAAATGGTTTTTACTTTACCGAGCCTCTTCTATACGAATCCGTAAAAAGAAAAAAATACGGGTCTCGTAGTTTCCGAGATACGATAGGGGGGGGGCAGAAGGGGGGGGAAAAGGGGAGGTTTGGCACTTTTCCCGTAGGTTTGAGAGTTACTTGTTTACGAATCTGTCAAAATATACCCACCTCCCCATCCACCATCTGGGAGAACAATTATGTCAATGAGTGAGTCAGTCAGTCAGTGGTAATTTAGCTTTATATAGTATAACTAGTATTTGCGTGTTGCGCGAGGTGCAAGCACCTCGCGTGCTTGTGAAAAAAAAAAGTGGGGGGGTGATGGGGGGTTTAGTATTTGCGTGTTGCGCGAGGTGCAAGCACCTCGCGTGCTTGTGAAAAACACTAAAGCATTGCCCCTCTAAATCAAGTATTTGCGTGTTGCGCGAGGTGCAAGCACCTCGCGTGCTTGTGAAAAAAAAAAGTATTTGCGTGTTGCGCGAGGTGCAAGCACCTCGCGTGCTTGTGAAAAAAGAAATTGGTATTTGCGTGTTGCGCGAGGTGCAAGCACCTCGCGAGCTTGTGAAAAAAAAAAAAAAAAAAAAAGAGGGGGGGGGGGTGATGGGGGGGGGGGTTGCACAAGTATTTCGACTAAAGCATTGCCCCTCTAAATGAATCTGAAAAAAAAAATGTTCCAAGTCTCTTAGATTCCGAGATCCGCCTAAAGGAAGGGGAGAAGGGGGGCGGGGGGGGAACTTTGAAAAATGGTTTTTACTTTACCGAGCCTCCTCTATACGAATCCGCAAAAAAAAAAAAATACGGGTCTCGTAGTTTCCGAGATACGATAGGGAGGGGGGAGAAGGGGGGGGAAAAGGGGAGGTTTGGCACTTTTCCCGTAGGTTTCAGAGTTACTTGTTTACGAATCTGTCAAAATATACCCACCTCCCCATCCACCATCTGGGAGAACAATTATGTCAGTGAGTCAGTGAGTGGTAATTTAGCTTTATATAGTATAATACAATTAGTGTTTAGTGTAGGAATCAAGGAAAACCTAAAATCTTTTCCAATTTCGTTTTTTTTTTAATGATAATAGGCTCGCGTTTGACCACCATCTCACCTGATGGTAAGTGATGATGTGGTCGAAGATGGTTGATGGATGATAGATTGACTTGGCAATCGCATTAAACAATCTAATTTATATATTAATTACTTGTGAGATATATTGTGTTTTCATGAGATGGCCGAGTCAATCTATTTATTTAAAACGTTAAAAAAAATTAATATTGATATGGTCACTATAAGATGTTGTTAGATTAGATAATTACGTAACAACTTAAGACAGAAGGTCCCTTAAGTAGGGACGGAATAAATTAATAACTGACTTGGTATTACATGGATCTCACAACTTTTTGAAATCTAAATTCAATAGATAAAACTAGCTTTTGTCCCAAAGTAAACTAACAACCTGATAATATAGAAAGGAAATGTAAAAAAAGGTCTAAACTTATCTTCAATGTAAATGAAAACAAGCTTCCAAATTACTTCAGCTTAATATAAAACAAGCTTACTGTATATACTGGAATACTATACTTATTAAACAATCCTTACTGAAGTCCATTTCTAAGTATCCTTGTACCGTTTTTCGCATAATTGCACTTGCACAATACTAGAGAACAAATAGCTTTACAATCTCTTCGTGAGATTTTATCAGGTCTGGTAGCTCGGGTATATTTTGTTTTATTGGGATAGGAAAGTCACGGATAGCTTATAAGATCACGGCCACCACAATTTCTTCGATATAGCGCAAAAGATTTATCGTGATTTCCTTATTTATTTTATCGTAACTTTGAGTTTGTTTCGGCGTTTCTTCTCCGCGTTGTCAGCTAGAAAACACCGCCTTCATCTAGTTTACGGTGCACAAAAAGACTCAAGTGTATAATTGTTTTCTTAACGAACTTACAAAATAAATAGCATTTATCTTCGTCAGCAGAAAATCACCCAAGAAAATTAAAAACAAATATCAAAGGATATCTTTCTATTCATAAAAAAATTATGACTTTTTATTATCAAAGAAATGTTATGAAAGGAAAAAAATTTTTACGTACTGCAAAATACGTAGTTTGTTCCTACTCGGCCCTACACAAAGATTTGATTTGGCTAGCAAGGAGACAAAGACGCGGCTTCTTTGGATTCGAGAAAAAAGAAAAGAAAAAATATGTAGACATAATTATATGACGTTTACACTGACTATAGCAAAGCATTTGACCGTATTGACCATAACATCCTTCTTCAGAGGCTTAACAGTATAGGTATTCGTGGTGACCTGCTGAGATGGTTCTCCTCTTACCTGGAGAATCAATCTCAAGCAGTAGCCATTACATAATGACATCTCTAGTTGGATTTCTGTCCCTAGCGGTTGTCCTCAAGGATCGCTATTGGGTGCTTTTATTATTCACAGTCTATGTAAACAATATCGATTCATGTCTACTGTCATCAAAATTACTATGTTTTGTCGACGATATGAAAATATATGCTGCTATAGCATCATTAGATGATGTTTCTGAACTTCAGGCGGATCTTCGTCGACTGGAAGTATATTGTCAAACAAGTAGGTTAGATCTTAATCCAGCAAAATGCTCGGTCGTAGCGTATACTCGAAAACGGTCGGTCTTAGTCACGTCGTGTACTCTGATTGATCAAGTTTTACCTCGGTGTAATTATATTCGGGATTTAGGGGTTTATAATGATTCTAAACTTATATTTGACTCTCACGTGGATGCTATAGTAGCTACGGAGTCCAAATCTTTGGGATTCATCACGAGACTGTCAAAATGTTTTACTAAAGCGAAAACCCTTAAAATCCTGTATTACACTTTCGTGGGGAGTAACCTGGAATATGCTTCTGAAATCTGGAATCCAGGTTACAGTAAATACATAGACCGAATTGAGGGTATTCAAAGAAGGTTTATCAAATATTTATGCTTTCATCAGAAGATCCCGTATCATTCCGATAATTACCACAGTCTGTGTAGAAAATTTCATTTACTTCCATTAAGTACTCGCCGTGAGATATCTGACTGCATTCTACGGTTGAAAATTTTAAACAATAATATTGATAGCCCCAATCTCTTATCTAAAGTTAATTTAAACATTCCGACTAAAACCCGGTATAATCTACTTTTACGGGTACCTTTCAGCTCAACCAAGTATAGGCAAAATTCATTTATTGTGCGTGAAAACAGAAGCTTTAATAACCGGTGTAAGCAACAGAATTTTGACCCGTTTATAACAAGTGTGATTGCAGCCAGAAGACGCCTAAGCCTTGATTTTTTTTTCAAAAATAATTAATATATGTAGTTACTGTGTTGTATGTGTTATTTATATCTGCTATCTATTTAGTCATTTTGAATATTGTATATATGATAATGGTTATATTAAGACTACCTTTTAAGTGTTCAATTTAAGATTTTCCTACCTCTAAACGTGAGGACTTTAAATTGGCTCACTGTCTATACTACTTATTTTCTGTATTTAATAGCTGTTAGTCCTCCATACTTCTTAAATAAATAAATATATTTATTTTTTTCTCGTATGAACTCGGGCTAGTCAATTACGAATCTTTATATCTTTTAACGCGCTCTCGAGTCCCAATGGATTGAAAATATTTGGACGTAAATATTGAAAACCAAACTGAAATAAATTTGTAAAAATACTTCTATATTAATGTTTCCACTACCCGGACACAGGCTTCCTTTACGAGTATATGAGGGCAATCCACCACGTGGGCTCAGTGCGGGTTGGTACATTTATTCCCACTTTTAAAACGACAGGAATATGGTTTTCTAGCATGGTAAGACTACATTAAACACAGATCAAAGCGCGTCGATCTTTTAACATGTTGATGAGATGAAGAAATTAGTTTCATCATTACAGTAAATAGCAACGTATTGCGTATATGGACCTCTTTTAAATCAAGTGTCTTTGATGGGTTATGTACTTCGTATCTTGTGGACACTCGCGACCAAGAACAGGATAGTAGTGTGTTTAGAGAGAGAGTAATATGTAAACAAATATTTTTAAAAGGTTTGTCTGTTTCGATGTCTGACGACTTGCTGTTTGTCAAAGATAACACGATTGAAACGATTCTAACGGAACTTGCATTGGAAGATAGTCCTCTATCTTCTCTATCTCTATTACCTCCTGGTAATAGGGCAATACGGGCACTCCCACTGGGTCGAGATTTAAGTAGAAAAACCAACCAAACGAACGAAGATGTGGGCACAGCTTGTATTATCTAAATGAAAATCGAAGACTTCTAAAGATTATATAACGTAGAATAGACAAATATACTCCTAGATATTGAAATTTTACGATGCACTAACTCATTGAAATTAAACAGAAGCACATAGACGTCACAACGGTTCGTCGAATCAGAATAGTAAATCATCTATACAGCGTGATATCAATGGAAATCACAGTTATCCATAAACACAGCGTAAGCAATATTAAAAAGTACCCTCTATATAAAACTTGGCTTCGAATAGCGAGTGTCACCAATTTACGGAACTCAAACGTCACAGGCGAGATGTCCCGATCAGAATTGCAAATGTGAGTATAAATTCAGAAAGAATACAAGAAAATTATGCGGAACCCGGTAAGGGCTGATATTATTCGTGTACCATATGAAACCCAGGGCGTTAGGGATCGTCATGTAAATTTATTGAATGGTACAGTAGTTAAGGCTTTTAGCCAATGAGTTTAAGTGATATTTTAAATACGGATTCCTGTAGCGTAGGTGATTCATTTTCATTATCTTCTTCATTCATTTCTCATATGGGAATCGGAAATATGTTTATCTGACCATTTGCAGTGCTTTCGAATGTATACATAATTTAATTTTAACTCCTATCTGCTCTGGATCAATTGAACCCCAGGATACGTCATTGTAGTGAAGCTTATTCACTCTTGACTTAAAGATCCTCAGGTTATAGAGAGCTATCAGGAAATACAGACTCCTGCAGGGAATTCCACGCCTTAGTTGTGCGCACAATGAAAGTATGAGATAAGTAAAATAGTCAGTAGTTTGTGATGAAATTATGAGAACAATGGAATACCTAAAATGGTGCTTATAGATTTGGTACAGACACATTTTCTGTTTATTTTCCGTTGTTGTACAAAGGATTGTCGCAATATTATTAATGGTAACTAAAATACTATACCTGATCCTTATAAGCCTCACAGAAAAGCTACCAATACAAAGCCAGCTTGGCCTCGAGGAAAATTCTATAAGTTTCCACCCGAAAAGTAATTAAATCAGACTGTCATTCAAACCTAACAATATAAATGAGGCTCTCGAGAAAAAAAATATCAACCTCTCTTCCTAATACTACCAAGTTATTACGATCGTTAATTTTCAGCTCTAGTTATATTGGCTGTTGGCCCAGCACTGTCAATGGTACTTGTGCGTAGCATATTAGTTTTAACCTTTCATACAATATTTGGAATCAAGTGTTTGCTCATTGCAAATCAATTATTGTCTGCATTGTTTGTGGAACTACATAATGTGAGTATCTTTTGATTTCATTCATTGTTAAAGGTCCCTAAAATTGAAGGAACCATTATTGATAAGTCAACAGAAGCAGAACATTTAGTGAACCAGTTGAGGTTTAAGCACAACTAATTAGGGTAAATTGTGTTGATTATAGTAATGTATGTTTTTACTACATAATTATTAAATACACATATAACAAACAGGCAATTAGATAGTAAAGAAAAAAATAAACAATATAAGTCGATTTTTTATTTCATGGGGAAAATCATCACACAGGTACCTAAAGCGGAAGGGGTGTCAGACTTTTACTGAGTAAAAACCCACTCAGTTTCTTATTTAAACAAAATAAATCAGTTAAGTAAGTAAAAATAACATACAATAAAATATATCACAATGACACATTTACACTTAAAGTATTTTAAATACGTACCTATGTGAATCCAGCTTTCACGACAAAACAGACATCGAATCGGTATTATTTTCGGTTTGGATATAGTTGTAGGGCTAGAAAACGACATAAAGATAAAGATAAAGATGTGTTTTATTTGCAAATATGGGTTTTACAACATAATATTGTGGTGACATAAACAAAAAGAAAATAAAGCTCAACCATATTTTACCATCAGGCATGCAAAAATACAAAAAATAAAAGAAAAGTATACATAGCTTTAAAGCAGGATTACAATATTAAACTACGTTACTACTTAATCTAAAAATACTTAAAATTAAAACCATATATTAACAATATTTTTTTCCGCCAGAAATTCGTTTACAGTATAATACGTTTTGTCTGCTAAAAAGTTGCGTAATGTTTTTTTAAACAAATACAAATTCAAATTCTTCCAGTCTTTAGGCAATTTATTATATATTTCTGGTGCCATGCAGCAGACACTTTTGCGCATTAGGGCTGTATTTGCTCTAAGAACACGTAATCTACTATTATCGCGTCTATTTCGTGGAAATAGGTCATTTAGGTGCATAAAATAATTAGAGTTAGCCCTAACAAATACTGCTATTTCTAAAATGTAAATACTAGAAAAAAAAAATCAGCTCCCCAAACTGTGAGGAATGTGGTACGGTTGAAGACTTTATGCACTTGTTGATGGAATGTGTCAGGTTTCAAACTGAGAGAGAAATGTTATCAAAAGATCTACAGCTAACCAAACATAATGTAGGATTATATCACGAGATTTTGTCTATGCCTATGTCTGACGCTGCTAAAACATTGTTTAGATTCGTAAGCCTTCGTTTTAAGTCTTTGTCTTAGTAAGAATAACTTGAATTAGTTTGTATAAGTGCTACTTTAATAAGGTACGATGGGACTGCCATGTATTGTTATATAAAGGTCCCTAAATTAAATAAAGAGAAAAAAAAAAAAATACTAGGAAGCGTTAATATTTTATACTGTTTGAAGTAAGGCTTGCAACTATCAGTAGTTTTTAACTTGAACATTGAGCGAATGCACCTTTTTTGTGATTTAAATGCCGCTTCTCTTTCAGAAGAGTTGCCCCAAAATATAACCCCGTATCGTAAATGGGATTCGACTATACCATAATAAGCAGTAAGAAGGCCATCTGTGTCAATTATTGGTGATAATGTATGTAGTGCATATGAAGATTTACTGAGCTTTTTACATAATATGTCTATGTGACATTTCCAGTTTAGCTTTTTATCTATTTCCAACCCTAGAAATTTCGTGCTTTCTACTTCTTCTATAATGTTATTTTTATAGTTGATATTAAGGTTTCTTAAAGCAGGTATACGCTGGCTAAAATGCATTATTTTAGTTTTGCTTAAATTTATTTGTAAGTTATTTTCGTCTAACCATTTTATAATAATAATAATAATAATAGTCACTCCCAGCCAGAAACGATACAGCATATCACTGGTGCCTGCCCCACACTAACACAAACCGACTACACTCATAGGCATAATCAGGTAGCAAACATCATTCATCAAAAACTAGCTGTCAAATACTGACTCATACAGAACACTAACACCCCTTATTACAATTATATACCACAAACTATTTTAGAAAATGCGACACATAAGCTATACTACGATCGCGCCATTCTCACAGACAAAACCATTCATTATAACAGGCCAGATATAACACTACAGGATAAAATCAATAAAGTTACGTACCTGGTAGACATCGCAGTCCCTAATACACACAACATACAAAAAACAATCACTGAAAAAATTAGCAAATACATAGAATTGAAAGATGAAGTTACATGAATATGGCGTCAGCAAAAAGTATTTATTGTTCCTATAGTCCTTTCCACCACAGGCATTATTCCCAATCATCTCCTACACAGTTTAAAATTATTAGAACTTAAAGAAACTCTACATATCGCTGCAAAAGGCTGCAATCCTGAATACATGCAGAATTGTGAGAAAATTCATGCAGTTAGAAGAGGCCGAAATAACTTAACACAAAACACAATAAAATACACAACACACGCCGCTTTTACTTGGCTTAGCCCGTAAAAGTGGTAGAAAAACCAGCCAAAGAGCTGAGATAAAATAAAATATACTCGATAATAATAATAATAATAAGCCCCCTAAACAACCACACGTCCTGATTGAACACTTAATCACGTGGGGGGCGGACACACGAATAAGTAGTTACTGGCGTGGCTAACATGGCTTTGGAAACCCATTTAACATGGAGACACGTTCAAAGAGAAAACGTTTAGGACCACTGCCCGGGGGCGATCGCCGGGGCACACCTGGGGCTGACGCTGGGTGTCTCAGCATGCGAACCGTCAGCGGTGAGGAGTTGAGCAGGCGGGCTCCCACCGACAAAGATATTACAGCCGAAATCATTGACGATGGTGACAGACAGACGGACAGGACAAACACCCCTGTAGAACCGTACAGTCCTAGCACAGTATCGTACACACCCTCAAGAAGTTCATCACCATCCATACCATCGTCACCCCCGATTACAAATTTTAATACAGCTCAACCCATCCCAGCCTTGGATGTTGCGCGGGAGGTATCTACCTTTTTACCCGCGTCCACCAAGACTGGTAAAGCAAGAGTTCGCATGAAATGGAGCAAAGATGTTAACCTATTCATCATGCGAACTTATTTCCACATTACTAAATTAGAAACTAACCTGACCACCTACAGACAACAACTGCATACAATTTTCACACGACAATATCCAGAAATTACGGTTACAGAACAGAGGATAGCAGATCAAAGAAGAACTATAGTTAGGAATAAACTTCTACCTGAAGAAGTTATAGAACAATTAAAAGAAGAAGTACGAATACAATTATGGCAAAAAGAATCAGAAAATGATATAGGAATTAGTAACGACACACAAATCACACACGTAAATACTATACCAGAATCACCACAATCACACGCTTTATCACAAATCAATATTGAATCTCAGACGTACAGCCAATCGCACACTTTGCACACATCCACACAAACCGAATCTATAACTCTAACGCTAGAAAATGATATGGAGATAGTTGCTATGGATCAAAACCCGGCAACAGATACTTATATACAAGAAATACTTGACAAATTTAGAACAACACTTACACAATATTCTGGAATGGACCCTACAGCTCGTCCAAAATTACCCAAACTCAAATATAACCCTAAAATTTTCCGCTTAGTTAATTTATTTAATGAAAATATATTAAAGCAGTTCTTATCTGATGACGCTCAACTGATTGACGTACACACACTCATTTATTGCACAGCCGTTGTTATTGCTGAAGAACTTAACTTTAAAATTACTGATCACACCAGAAACATAAGAGCTAGGGACGACAACAAACCACCGTGGCAGTATAGGCTAGAAAAAGATATTGAGAAATTAAGAGCAGACTGCGGTAGACTCACACAATATATAAAAGGTTGTAGGTCACAAAAACTAATAAGGAGAGTCGAAGCTATATTTAACAATAATCATATTCACACTAGACATGAAAAGAACAATAGAAAACCTGAAGAGTATTTAGACACATTAAAGCAGAAACTAGCACTTAAGGTTAGTACACTTAAGGTAGGCTTAGGAGATATATGAAGGCACAACAACGTAAAAATGATAATACTATGTTTGCTATGAATGAAAAAATATTTTATAGGAATTTACAAAAACCAAACGCCAAGTCAAATGTAGAGAACGAAGTAGATACTCCTTTAAAAGAATTATTAGAAGAATTCTGGTCTAGCATTTGGGAAGAACAGGTATACCATAATGATAAAGCAATTTGGGTTACAGAAGAAGAAACAAAATGGAGTGCAATAAATGAAATGGAGTTTAAAGAGATTACATAGACTGATATTGCAACTATAACAGCTAGATTACACAATTGGAAGTCACCAGGTATAGACAAAATACAAAATTTTTGGTTTAAAAAGTTAACGACGGTACACAAATTTTTAGCAAAGAATTTTACAGATATATTGTTAGGGAATCAAAACATACCCGATTTTATTGCAACAGGCATAACGTATATGATACCGAAATCTAAGCACTCACCAGAGCCTTCCCAATACAGACCTATCACGTGTCTACCCACAATTTACAAAATACTTACATCAGTAATTGCTACTAAAATCAACATACATATTGAACATCACAATATAATTGCAGAAGAACAGAAGGGATGCAGGCAGGGTCACATGGGGTGCAAAGAGCAATTAGTTATAGATTCGACTATCCACAAACATGCCACTACAAAAAATAGAAACCTACATTGTACTTACATAGATTATCAAAAAGCGTTTGATAGTATTCCACACTCTTGGTTGATACACATTTTAGAAATATACAAAATTAATCCCAAAATAATAGAGTTTTTGCGCACTGTAATGACACGATGGAAAACTACACTTCAACTAAATAACCGTGTCTCTAGTCTTGTCACTAGACAGATAAATATAAGAAAGGGTAGATACCACAGGAACCACAGGGGGCTCAGCGAATCACCCTGATAGATATCTGAGCCCCCTGTGGTTCTGCCTCGCTCTGAACCCCTTGTCTCACTTACTCAACAGGTGTCAGGCTGGGTATAATTTTAAACACAATACCGAAAACATTACTATCTCTCATCTCATATATATGGATGACATCAAATTATATGCTAAAACTGAAAATGAAATGAAAACACTAATAGAAGCGACAACAGCATTTAGCCAAGACATTAACATGACATTTGGATTAGATAAGTGTAGAACATTACATATTATTAGAGGCAAAGTAAAACCTGGCAATTATATAGTAAATGACACTGACACAATAGCAGCTATGGAACCAACGGATCTATACAAATATTTAGGATACAAGCAACTGAAGGGACTAGACCACACATCAATCAAAGAAACACTTAATACCGAATACCGAAGACGAATGAATACAATTTGTAAAACACAGTTATCAGGAAAAAACCTTATAAAAGCCTTGAACACTTTCGCAATACCAATATTGACCTACTCATTTGGTATAGTAAAATGGTCAAAAACTGACATCGAGCAGCTAGAAAGAATCACGCGCACTACACTAACAAAACATAACAAATTACACCCAAAGTCTGCGATTGAACGTCTCACTATTAAGAGACAAAATGGCGGAAGAGGCCTAATTGACATCCATCACCTGTGGCAAAAACAAATTATAGGACTTAAAACATTCTTCTACACAAAAGCACGCACAAGCAACATACACAAGGCAATCACTATTAATTATTTTAATTACACGCCGCTTAACTTAAATGAACCAAATAATCAGGACACACCTCTCACTGAACCTCAACCACAAAAAATATTAAACTGGAAAAAGAAAGTACTTCATGGTAGGCATCCCCATGATCTGGAACAATCTCATGTTAGCGTAGCAGCATCTAATAAGTGGCTTAAATTAGGAAACCTGTTTCCAGAAACCGAAGGGTTCATGATAGCCATACAAGACCAAATTATAAACACAAAAAATTACAGAAAATATATTATGAAAGACCCTACCGTTACAAACGACAAATGTCGCAGGTGTCACACTCAATCTGAAACCATTCAACATATTACTGGAACATGCACTTCCCTCACACAAACTGACTACACTTACAGACACAACCAAATCGCTAATATTATCCACCAAAAACTAGCAATCAAACACAGTCTCATTCAACACTCTGCCACCCCTTACTACAAGTACAAACCTCAATCAATTTTAGAAAACGACACACACAAACTATATTTTGATCGCGCCATACTTACAGATAAGACCATCCATTATAATAGACCAGATATAACACTGAAGGATAAAATATTAAAAATTACATATTTCATTGACATTGCCGTTCCTAATACCCACAACCTACAAAAAACAATATCCGAAAAAATTAGCAAATACGCCGAACTTAAAGAAGAGATCACAAGAATATGGAGACAAAATAAAGTTTACATTACTCCTATAGTTCTATCCACGACAGGGGTAATCCCCAACCACCTCCTCAATAGTCTGAAATTAATAGATTTAGAAGAATCCGTTTATATAAACCTCCAGAAAGCAGCCATACTAAATACCTGTAGAATCGTTCGAAAATTCATGCAGTTGGAAGAAGAAAACACACTCTTATAAAAACACACACCACACGTTACATTTATTTGACTTTGGTCCGTAAATGTAGCAGAAACCAGCCTAGAGCTGAGAAAAGAAAACGATTTGTAAATAATAATAATAATAATAATAATAAGCGTAGACGATGGACAATTGAAATGAATAAATTCATACTGCGCACTTATCTTCAATTAACTACATTAGACACTGACACAAGAGCTTATCTTGACCCTTTACACTTAAAATTTATTGAAAAATTCCCAAATATGCAGGTTAGTCGGCAACGAGTAGGAGACCAACGTAGAGCTATAGTTCGAAACAAACTACTACCACAAATAACAATTGATGAGATACACAATGAAGTTAAAGAAGAGCTTAATCAATCACAATATTCCCATACGTTTAATAGTAACACACAACAATCACAGACATCGATACAACCTACACAAAACCATCTTATAGCCCATGTACCGCCAATAGCCCACAAAAGAACACGCACGCGAATGAGATGGACTAATGAACATAACGAAGCTATAATGCGGTCATATTATCGAGTCACAGATCTGGGTAGAAATGAAACCGCATATCGTAAACCGTTATACAATGATTTTATCAACAGTTTCCCCACACTTGCTCACCTAAGTGAACAACGAGTAGCTGACCAAAAAAGAGCAATAATAAACAACAAATACATTGATACTGACAGATTAAATTCATTAAAATTACAAATAGCTCAAGAATTAGGACAATATAATTTAAATTCAAGATTACGCACTAGCGAAACGACCACAGATAGTTCAAATAATATGAATAACATTGGCACACAATTTATAGACATCTCTGATTTAAATACTACATATGAACCCCCTCCTACCACACAAGTACATGCCATTGAAACGAATAGCTCTGAACTTCAGTCTACCTCACAAACGTGTCTAGAAAGAGTTCCAATAATAGATGACAACTTTCAACAGGCCTTTCAATTTTATTCAGAAACTAGTCCTATAGATAGGAATTATATCCCTAAACAGAAACCATCCAAAAACCTTTCAGGTATAGTTGACTACCTAAACAAGATTATTCTCCCCGAGAACGTCAATAAAGACACAGACTTTCGTACATTTCAGACAGTTATATACAGTGCAGCGTGGACTGCTGCTAAAGTTAATGGTGCTAAAATAACCCTCCAAGCAAGAGGAATTAGTCGAGGCCAAAAAAAAGAATATATACCAAATTGGCAAAGGCGGCTGGAACGAAAATTATATGATTTACGGTCAAAAATAGGTAGAATGACACAGTATATCAATGGTAACAGAAGTAGAAAAGTAATAAAATATGTAAATAATACAATAAAACAATATAAAATTCATACAATACATGAAGAGCCAAATACACAAGTAAGACACACATTAGATACACTGAAACAGAAACTTTCTGTTGTAACAGGTCGACTACAGAGATATAAAGCATGCACCCAAAGGAAACAACAAAATACTCAATTCACCCACAATGAAAAACTATTTTATCGCAATATTAGACAAACATCAACAAATACCCAGGAAAACCACCCAAATCATGTCACCGTGGAACCAAACATATTTCAAAGTTTCTGGGCAAGTATATGGGAACAACCAAAAGAACACAATGCCCGGGCTGACTAGATACAAACAGAACTAACACACAATGACACGAACGTTCAAGCAATGCCATTCGAACACATATCACCACAGATATTTCACAAAGTACTTTCTCAACTACATAATTGGAAAACACCCGGATCAGATCATATTCATAGCTATTGGTACAAAAAATTCACAGCAATCCATGGTTATCTATATAATTATATAAACACTTTCATTCAGGACCCCGCAACAATACCATCCTATATAACATCAGGCACCACTTTCATGATACCGAAAGACCGCAGTGACCTCTCTAACCCAGCAAAATACAGACCTATTACCTGCCTTCAAACTTTATACAAAATTATTACATCCTGTATATCTGAATTGATGTACCAACACATTGACGCTAATAACATCTTAGCTGAACAGCAAAAAGGATGTCGAAAATTCAGCCAAGGTTGCAAGGAACAATTACTCATAGATTCTGTAATCTTAAAAGACACCCAAAAATCTAAATCCGATTTATTTACTATGTATATCGATTACAAAAAAGCATATGATTCTGTACCCCACTCATGGCTAGTAAAAGTATTAGAAATTTATAAAATACACCCAACATTGGTTAACTTCCTAAAAGTCACGATGGGCACCTGGAGCACCGTACTTAGACTTACTACACCAACCGAAATAATAGATACCAGTCCAATAAAAATACAGAGAGGAATCTTTCAAGGAGATGCACTGAGCCCACTATGGTTTTGCCTTGCCCTAAATCCCCTCTCCAATATATTAAATGCAACTGCTGTAGGAATTAATTTAAAAGCACCGAATATAACTGTTGATAACGAACAATGTAACGCACAAAAAACCATCTTAAATCACCTTTTGTACATGGATGATATTAAGCTATACGCAGAAACAGAAATTCAACTCGATGAACTAGCTAATAAGACAGAGCGGTTCTCAAATGATATTAAAATGGAATTCGGCATAGACAAGTGCAAAATAAATTCGGTTAGAGCAGGGCAGAACTATAAACACCAATACACCTTAGAGACAGGAGAACACATAGAGTCGTTAGATGAACAGGACACTTATAAATATCTAGGATACACACAATCACGACAAATACACTTCAAAGAAACTAAACAAAAACTTAGACAGACATTTCAACACAGATTAAATACGATACTGAAAACACAACTCTATGCGCGAAACACAATAAAAGCAATCAACACCTTTGCTATACCTGTACTCACTTACTCTTTCGGCATAATCAACTGGATCAAAACAGACCTTAAGGCCCTACAACGTAAAATTAATACAACAATGACTAAATTTCGCAAACACCACCCAAGATCATGCCTGCAAAGGCTAACACTACCGAGAAAAGAAGGAGGCAGGGGCCTTATTGACATTATAAACTTACATAACAGACAAATCACAAGTCCAAGACAATATTTCTTTACCAAGTCTACAACTTCCATATTACACAAACTAATAGCACAAAAAGACCAACACTTTACACCTCTTAATTTAAAAGACAAAAATGATAAAAATAATGAAAAGGTAACTGATGACAAAACCAAGATTTTAGAGTGGAATCAGAAGTCTCTCACGGAAGACACCGCCATGATTTATGCCATATTAATGTCGACAAAGAGGCGTCGAACGCATGGCTCTATCGAGGTGAACTCTTCCCAGAAACCGAAGGTTTCATGCTTTCAATACAGGACCAAACCATGGAAACCAAAAATTATAGAAAATATATTATTAAAAATTTAACTACTGACACCTGTAGAAAATGCAATAGTTCTCCAGAAACAATTCAACACATTACAGGCGCATGTAAGTTAATAGCCCAGACAGACTATAAACACAGGCACGACCAAGTAGCCAACATAATTCACCAAAAACTAGCTCACCAATTTAAACTAATAGAATCCGTAGTACCATATTACAAATATAATCCCGAAACAGTGATGGAAAATGCGGCCGTGAAACTGTATTTTGATCGTGCCATACTCACCGACCGAACCGTTCATTTTAACAGGCCAGACATCACCATAATAAATAAAATTAGTAAAACAGGATATCTCATAGACATAGCTGTACCAAATACACATAACTTACAGACTACTATAGCTGAAAAACTTTCCAAATATATTGAGCTAAAAGACGAAATAGCCCGTCTTTGGAATTTACAAAAAGTCACAATAGTCCCTATAGTATTATCAACAACTGGCGTAATACCCAAACAACTTCATCAATCCCTTCATTCTCTAAATTTACCCCCAAGCATTTACCAACTGCTGCAGAAAGCAGTGATATTAAACACATGCAGGATAGTCAGAAAGTTCCTGCAATGTGAACCTGATAACCTGCATCAAAACATCCACACTGACACACCGCCAGTGATCATTCACCCTACTGTACCCACTCTTGACCCAATTGGTGAACACTTGGCTTAGGCCCGTGCCATCAATTCGTCCCGGATTTGCCGAGAAAAATGAATATAAAACAATAATAATAAAATAATAAAAAAAAATCTGTGGCCCGGCTGTCAACCAGCTTGTCAAAAATTTTCCTCTCAATTCTTTTTGAAGAAATATTTAATAAAATAATAGTTATATAACATGGTTAACCAAACCAAATCCGTTAAAAAAAAAACAAAATCTAACATACAAGAAGAAATGCAGATCCACCATCACCACAAGCATCTAAGTCTATCTTAGTAAGGAAAATCTTATATGAAGATAAAAATATGTTGACAAGACGCCGGGCACAATTACAACAACCCACACGCCCAATACCTGCGGAATCGCCGCTCAGCTCCGCCTCACAGCCGTCGGGACCAGCTCCAGCCGTGAGTGAAGAGACTCCGGCCGCTGCAGTTGCGTCGAGCTCGAGCGACGAATACTTCTTTTTTTTTTCTGGGTGGGAAAATCATCAAATGACTTCTTCCGCTGTGGGTCAAGCGGAAGGGTGTGTCAGATTTCTACTGACTAAAAACCCACCCTGTTCCTTCAGCTGCCCTAAATTTCCGGGGCCGCGGTAACTCGGTAGAACTTTCCCGCAAAGGAAGAGGCCGACCTCCGGTCGGCTTAGGACTTCGAGGCCCTCCGGCCTCCAATGGGGTCCCCGCTGCCGGTGGAAGTGTGCAGCGCATGCGATGGACACATTCCATTAATGAGAATGTCATGCGCTCATACTATGGGGCTACAGAGGGGGGAACTAACCTGACTGCGTACCGTGGTCGGATGCTCTCTCTGTTTCAGGTACTTGAACCAGCAGTCAACGTTTCGGCTCAACGACTGTCGGATCAGGTGCGGGTCATCCAGCGTAACCGTATGTTGGATGACGCCGTACTTGATAGACTACGCCTCGAATCACGGTGCAGCCGTGTCTCATCTGCTTCGCCACTGGCCGCGGTGCAACTACAACCCAGTATCTCACCGCGACCCGACCACGTCGGTGAAGATGATGATGACGAGGCTATAACCGTGAGTACCCAGTGCAGTGAACGATTGAGGAGTGCTTTGGAGTGTGCATTACGGGAGTATCGCTCCACACCGCCTGAGCTTAGACCTCGTCTGCCTCGTTTACCCATGCATAAGAAAAATAGGGCGCTAGTGTGTGCTCTAGATTCACTGCTGTCAAATTATTTTGGCAATAGTGAAGACCTCACCGATACTCATTCGATCCTATACTGTGCAGCTGTAGCGGCTTATCGGGTAGCTCATGTCAAGTTTCCAAAGACTGACAGAGTTATTCGACCAGCTGTACCAGCTTGGCAGGGCAGGATCGAACGTCGTATTGCTGAGGCTAGAGCACTCATTGGTAAACTTATCTGCTTCAGGCAGGGCAACACTCGTCCTAGAGTGATGCGCTTTGTGAGGCGGGCGTTTGCGGGGACTGATATCAGTCCTCGGGATTATCTGACCCGCGTCACAGAGCGTATCGACTTCCTGAAGCAGAAAGTCTATGCATGGGCAAATCGAATTCGTCGATATAAGCGGCGGGTGGAGCGATACACTCAGAATCGCACATTCCAAAGCAATGAAAGGTGGGTTTATAGGGCCTGGGAGTGACCTGACCAAGGTGTGACTGATACGTGCCTACCGAATGATGACGCCATGTGTTCGTTCTGGCGCAGCATCTGGTCGGCTCCTGTCAGTCACACTGAAGGTGACTGGATGAGTGAGATCAAGCGCACGTGTGATCTTATACCAGAAATGGGGGCAATTGCGATCAGCCCCCAAGATGTAACCCGTGCAGTCCGTCCGTTATCCAACTGGAAATCTCCAGGGCCGGACGGGCTGCACAATTTCTGGATAAAATGGTTTCTAAGCTCGCACGCTCGCTTGGCCGCTCAGTTCCAGTCTGCCCTAGAGCTAGGGTCGCTACCTCAATTCCTAACTACAGGAATAACGCACCTGCTCCATAAATCAGGCAGTACTTCGGAACCTAAAAATTATAGACCGATCACGTGCTTACCGACGGTCTATAAAGTTCTTACATCCATTCTGAGAGCCAAAATTAATAATCACATAGATACAAATTCAATCATGTCTGCTTCTCAGAATGGATGTAGGAACGGGTCCCGCGGTACTAAGGAGCTTCTCCTAATCGATATTGCCATAAACCAACAGGTTCGTCGTTCCCGAAGGAATCTGTCGACATGTTGGATAGATTATAAGAAGGCCTATGACTCGGTTCCACATACATGGCTCATGAAGGTGTTGGAGTTGTACAAAATAAATCCAATACTCCGCACTTTTCTTGAGTCATGTATGGGGCAATGGAAGACGGTCCTCTGCTATCCAGGATGTCGACAGATCCAGGAAAACAGTGAACCGATTAGGATTGAGCGTGGTATTTTTCAGGGCGACAGTCTGAGCCCACTGTGGTTTTGTCTGGCTCTCAACCCTCTCAGTACACTGCTGGAGGGTTCGGGGCAAGGCTACCAGTTGAGAAGAGGTGGTCAGGTCATATCACACTTGCTTTACATGGATGATTTGAAACTTTTTGCCCCCAGCAAATTGCAACTCATGGAGCTACTGAAGGTAACGGAAACCTTCAGTAGTGCCATCAAGATGGAATTTGGGGTGGACAAATGTGCGATCATGCATGTAAAGCGAGGGGAGATTATGGAATCCGTGGGAACTCAACTCTCGGATTCCATACACCTAAGATCCCTCGGCTCAACTGAAACCTACAAGTATTTGGGTATGTCAGAAGCACTAGGCATCAATGTTGCTTATGTTAAACAGTCATTGAAGGAACGCTTCTTTGGCCGCCTGAATAAAGTACTGAATAGTCTTCTATCAGGTGGAAACAAGGTGCGTGCCTTCAATGGTTGGGTCATGCCAATATTGATGTACTCTTTTGGCATACTCAAATGGACTCAGACTGAACTTGACGTCTTGGACAGGCGGGTCCGCACAACGCTGACTGCAAATCGAATGCATCACCCACGTTCATCGGTGATGAGGCTGTATATGCCGCGGAAGTGCGGGGGTCGTGGCTTTTTAAATGCAAAGACCCTGCACAACCGCGAGGTATGCAGCCTTAGGGAATATTTCCTAGAAGCCGACGTGGGTATACATCGAGATGTGGTAGCGATGGACAAAGGCCTCACTCCGCTCTCCTTAGGTACCGAGAATTGGCGCAAACCTGTAGTATTAGATACTAATGACCGCAGAGAAGTATGGCAGAGCAAGGAGCTTCACGGACGCTATTACCGGGCCCTTCATGGGTCTGACGTAGATACGTTAGCGTCCGTAGCCTGGCTACGTTTTGGTGACCTCTTCGGGGAAACCGAAGGTTTTGTCTGTGCGATTATGGACGAAGTTATGATGACGAATAACTATCGGAAGTATATTGTGAAGGATGGTACGGTAGACATATGTCGGGCATGTCACAAACCGGGAGAATCCATTCGTCACATTATCTCCGGCTGTTCTCGTCTGGCTAACGAAGACTATTTGCATAGACACAACCTCGTAGCCAGGATTATTCACCAGCAACTTGCTCTTAAATACAATCTTGTGGAATCAGAAGTACCATACTATAGGTATGTGCCCGACCCAGTTCTCGAAAATGGCAATATTGCACTGTATTGGGATCGGTCTATCATCACTGACAGGACTATTGTTGCCAATAAGCCTGACATAGTGGTGATAGACCGATTAGAGCATCGCACAATGATTGTTGATATAGCAGTCCCCCATGACGAGAACCTCGTGAAAGCTGAGATAGATAAAAAAAATAAGTATCTTGACCTGGCGCGCGAGGTTGTCGACATGTGGGATGTGGAGACAGCAATCATTGTGCCGATAGTCGTCACAGCCAATGGTTTAATAGCCAAGAGCCTCGACCAACATCTAAGGAGGCTCTCGTTGGGCAGCTGGATCAAGGGCCTGATCCAGAAAGCAGTGCTCCTGGAAACGGCGCGTATTGTGAGGAGGTTCCTCTCTATGGAGCCCTGACTACCGGTAGCTTGGACCCTGTTCCCGATACCGGTGGGCTACTATTTTTTATATTTTTAAATGTTTTTATTTTTTATATTAATATTTAAAAATGTAATCTATATGTATATATATTAAATAAATGGAATAATAATAATAAAAACAATAAAAATAATAATAAAAAAATAAAAAAAATAAAAACTATAATCAAATTATATTATACACACAAGGAAAGTGCAGTTTTTCATCATTCTACACGTCTACTAAATCTTTTTTAAGTTTGACTGGTAATAATAAAGCTACACAGGTGATAGTATCCAATGAGCCAGTCTGATAACGTTTCTGATTTTTTATTATTTAATCTACTTTTGTTTCAGCGTGAGTTGAAGGAGCTCGAGGCTCAATAACAACTGAAGCAAGCTGAGGCCAGTCCGTGGATGAGTGACCATTTTAACATAATTATCTAAATTCCTACGTGCTTCGGAAAGCAGGTGAAGCCGTTGATCCCGGCTTTCATTTGTACATTTTTGATAGTTGCTACTGGTAGTCAGAGCCAGAAAATCGAACACCAATCTTGCCAAGTAGTCAATCTTGCCAAGCAGTCAGTCTTGCCAAGTAGTCAATCTTGCCAAGTAGTCAATGTTGCCAAGTAGTCAATCTTGCCAAACAGTCAATCTTGCCAAGTAGTCAATCATGCCAAGTAGTCAATCTTGCCAAGTAGTCAATCTTGCCAAGTAGTCAATCATGCCAAGCAGTCAATCTTGCCAAGTAGTCAATCTTGCCAAGTAGTCAATCTTGCCAAGTAGTCAATCTTGCCAGGTAGTCAATCTTGCCAAGCAGTCAATCTTGCCAAGTAGTCAATCTTGCCAAGTAGTCAATCTTGCCAAGTAGTCAATCTTGCCAAGTAGTCAATCTTGCCAAACAGTCAATCTTGCCAAGTAGTCAATCTTGCCAAGTAGTCAATCTTGCCAAGCAGTCAATCTTGCCAAGTAGTCAATCTTGCCAAGTAGTCAATCTTGCCAAGTAGTCAATCTTGCCAAACAGTCAATCTTGCCAAGTAGTCAATCTTGCCGGGTTACCAAGCTACTCTTTTATGGAGGTCAGGTAAGCAATCGCTCCATGTATTTAATGCTGAATCCGCATTAGCAGCCGAGCCCGACATAATGACAGCATGAATCATCATCATGATCTCTTTTGTTTCTATGATTTGAGTAGGTGATTTTTTATTTTATTATTATGTCCCAAAATAAAATAAAACAAGCAATATATATTTTATTTGACATTCTGTAAATAACCAAAACTCGCACTAATAAATGATTTTGATTTTTCCACTTTAATACTAGTTAAGCGTCAGGGCAATCAGCGAGAGAAACATTATAATAACAAACTACTGAACATATTACAAGTCAGAACTAGCCCTATCCCAGCAGATATAACACAATACGCCACTAACTTAGTTATTTCGGTAATCGTCAAGACAAATGTGGGGCATTCGTCTTAAGATATCGTGGTACTATGTTCTGTCCGGAGAGAAGAAATATGAATTATATATTGTTACGGACTTGGGGTAGACAGAAGTGGAGCTCATTTGAGATGGTTCGTTAGGCGAGTTATTTGTAGTATGAGCGTAATTTGTTTGGTGTGTTTTGGAAGAAAATATGGTGTGTATGTAGAGTAGTGATGTAAGTCGTTAACACTCCCAAGTTGAAGTAGTTAATATTTTAATTCCAGTCCCAGTCAGTAAATTCAGAGCAAGGAACGTTATCAAAAGTCTATGCTTGAATAACACAAGTAAATTGAGTTCCATAGCATATATAAGTAGCAACTAGATAAGGCCGTGCGCGCACTGCCTTGCGGTGGCCGCAATTGCGGTAGTTCTACCGCACCGGTAGAATGAACGCAATCTCAGATGCGCGCACTGCGGCGAGAAAAACGCACCTTTTGTCTGACAATGTTGCCATAAATACAGATAACTAAAGACAGAACTTGGCAAAATAAATTACCTAGATACCGCATTTATTATGTTACATACACCATTGTATGATTCTATTCTTTATAGTTATTTTTATTTTTTTTATAAACAACGTTAATTTAAACATTCTAATTAAGTATTTGTATTATAGAGAAAATTCCATATATTTTGTGATGATGCTGCCAAAAAAACGATTTCAAGCTCTTACATTGCAAGTACTACGTCAATAGACACCAGCCTATGTTAAAATAATGTACTACGGAAATTAATTAAAATAATAAATTAAAATAATTAGAATATTTAAATTAACGTTGTTTATAAAAAAATAAAAAATAACCATAAAGAATAGATTCGTTCAACGGTGTGTAACGTAATAAATGCGGTATTTAGGTAATTTATTTTGCTAAGTTCTGTTTTAGTTGTAACAGTTATCTGCATATATATTTTAATAATAATTGTTTCTCTGTTTCTATGAGTAGTAAGTACACTAATTTTGCCCTCCCCACTTCAATTAAAGTTTTTAAAGTTCTTCCAAAGGTTTTCTATCTATCAATACAGTGTGAAATTTAGATAAAAATCTGTATCGAGTGCTAATTTGTATCACACATCAAAAATATGTATAAATATAAAGAAATCTGTATGTATGGCAACATTATCAGACATAACGTGCGTTTGTTTCACCGCAGTGCGCGGTACTACATACATTCCTATGCGATACAAAATATTTGCGGTAGACTCACCGCAATTTTGCAGCGAGGGGCCACCGGTGACTCTACCGCACGCGTTTATTCCACCGCAGTGCGCGCACTTCTATGACACTCCACACTTCACAGATTTTGCGTTTCCAAAACGCAACGCAGTGCGCGCACGGCCTAAGAGAGATTAATATTTATGAGAAAAGTTCTTTGTGAATTGATTTTCTTTGACATTCCATCGTGAGTGGAATGCATTAAGCTTTGATGAATACAATAAGCTAATATTAAGTATTATCTATCTAGTCAAACACAGTAATAATAAAAATTGGCCAAGTGCGAGTCGGACTCGCACATGAAGGGTTCCGAAGTAACTATAATAAATATAATATACTTAATATATTTATTTGAAAAAAAAAATCAAAAAACCATACAAATTTCCTAAAACTATTTTTACAATTACAATTTTTACAACTACGCCAAATAACTTTGTTTTTCATAGTATTTGTATGAATTACAAAGTTATATTTGCGGTTTTAGAAAATATACTGTATCTCAAAAACTGCTGACTCGATCTCGTTCAAACCAATTTTGGTTGAAAGTTTACATTAAGGTCTACAACATGTGGTTTTCTTAGATTTTTAACTTCATTATTATAGAAGTTAGAGGGGGGGGGGGGCACACATTTTACCACTTTGGAAGCGTATATCTTTTAAACGATTAACTTTATGAAAAAGTCATTTTAGAAACCTTAAGATCATTTTTAAAGACCTGTCTATAGATACCACACACGTATAGGTTTCATGAAAGAAAATATTTTCAGTTTCAGTTCCATGTATGGGGAGCCCCCTTTATTTTAAATATTTTTTAAATTTTCTCTTAAAATCGGAAAGCAATTCACAGAATACATCTATCTACCAAGTTTTACATGTATAGTCCTAATAGTTTCGGAATAAAATGGCTGTGACATACGGACGGACGGACAGACAGACAGACGGACAGACATGTCGAAACTATAAGGGTTCCGTTTTTTGCCATTCGGCTACGGAACCCTAAAAACCGGGTTAAGTGCATGTCGGGCTTCGCACTTTGTAGGGTTCCCTAGTTTCTGTACCACGGGATAATTCACCAACTATTTAATTACATTCTATGATAATTACATTATTAGAAATTTAGTGAATGGTTACTTATCAAATTATGTTTTGTATGTTGGTTGACTATTATTAATTAACATATGAAGCCTAGTTGATGGTGATAGTTTTCTCTTTCAACAATACTGAATAATAAAAGGGTTTGGTTCGTGAACGAAGGGGGTATATCTCTCGAATAAAATACAACTTCAAACTACGAGCCAGCCCGCGATGCTGAGCCAGTAGCGATAAATAACCCCTTAAATAATATGACCCAGCCTGTCCCTTTGCTGCCCTCCACCAACGACCCCGCTATGCCGAAGCCCGTACTCCACAGGGAGTGCCCTTAGCGTGCGGTCGTTTAAATGTAATTCTAGTTTGTAAGCCCTGGCTGGGGGCCTTTAATTTTAGAGGTCACCACAGGATCGCCCGGTTAAGTAGTGACCAGCCTTAGTGTGCTGAACTACGAGTGGCCCTACCTAAATATTACATAAAATTGTTATAGTTCAACTAACCTCAATTTTTTGAAATATCTTCGTATTCAATGTTACGCCACATGAAGACTAATAAAACATTCCTATTAATATTCTAAGAAATTAACAAGCCTACAGTTTATGACGCGTTCAAATATTTTAGATAATGACGTGAGAATGGATATAGGTCTATAATTATTGACACAGCCAGTATCCCCTGCCTTGTGTATAGGAACAAGAATAGATTTCTTAAGCGCATCAGGGAAAACACCAGCCTCAAAGCAGTGATTTATGAGATCGGTAAGCACAGGAGTAACAAAGCTGACAACACTTATTAAAAACCTAGACGTAACTTTGTCCCAACCTGGTCGACAATCATGTTTTAGGTTAAGTATAACCTTTTCAACTTCCGCACAGTCAACCTTAAAAAGTGCAAAAGAATCGCAGGGAGAGATTTTTTTATGTTCAGCAATATTATAAAAACGTGGTGTAGGAGGTATACTTTGTGCTAGCCGACTACGAACACCAGCAAAAAATTCGTTTACTGAGTTAATAGCCGACTTCGGGGAAGAGTTTGCAGATAGTAAGTCTAGAGAAGTTGTGTTATTTTTAACGTTCTTATTATAATTTGTTATGGCTTTAATAGACTTCCATAATTTTTTAGAGCTATCTTTAGCCATTTGTAATTGACCTTTTTCATATTGAGCTTTGAGTTTCTTTAGAAGATTGTTACAAAAATTTCTGTAGCGTCTATATGTTGAAGAAATGATTAGATTATTAGGTTCCTTTTTAGTTTTTAAATGCATCATGTCTCTGTTTCTTATACAGCGCAGGAGGCGTGTTATTTTTTTTTCTTCTGTTTTATTTCGTGATACCTTTATGGTAAAAGTATTTTGATGGGTGATATTGGATAAAACATTTACAAACATGCTAGTAGCCAAGTTGAGATCAACTTCATTATAAATTGGTTCAAATCTATCTCTGCGCAGTCTGATACAACCTTCTCCCAATTTATTTTCTTAATCACGCTACCATCCTATGCCTTCCCAGGAGTCTTGTAATTAAGATAAAACAATATAGCTTCATGATCAGATATGGTGGTTTGGAGATTGAAGGTAAAAGCATTATGCTTCGTCCTAACCACAACATGATCTAGACAATTTTTCCCTCTAGTCGGTGCACCAATTGCAGGCAAAAGACCGTGGAAAGATGTAACGTCAAGATAGGCTAAACAGTTGGCATCGGGATTTAATAAGTTTATATTGATATCTCCAGTTATTATGATGTTACGAAAATGTGATAATTTATCAAGTAAATCATTAAGCGATATGAGAAAGTTGTCTAGATTTTTAAACGACAGCGATCTGTATATTGCAATTATAGCAATATTATTCGTTCCAAACTTAATAACCAAGCAATTTGCTTCCAAAAAAGGTGGTTCCTCGATTTTAAAGTTATGTTGATTATTTATTAGGACAACAATTCCGTCATTTTGGTTTTTTTTTTTTTTTTTATTTATTTAACTCAAATTTTCAAATTACAATACAATTTTTTAATTCTGCCAAACTGTAAAACAGTTTGTCGGCAGCTAATCTTGTATCATCCTACACAAGCATAACCCATATTTAAAAAACGAATTATTTAACAAGTTATAAACTTACAGCCAACTACAACTAAAACTTACACTAAACAAAAACAAAAGTGAAACTTACATTATACATACATTTACCACCTTTTTCATGCTAATAAACAAATATTATTACATTATTATATTCTATATTATATTATACCTATATACAATTTATCTCTAAACTGTAAACTGCTTATTCCTATGGGCACATTGATAAGTAATGCTTTATTAAAATGTTCCTATGACGTTTTTTGGTTGTAGCATGCGATACCAACTCCGGCGGTAGCTCATTGAAAAATGTCGGCGTCACATATTTACGCGTGCGTTTTCCATAGTAGTTAGTCACTTTGGGAACAGCGAGTGACTTTTGTTTTGACAGACGTGTTGGGTATATACGCTTACGTTCCACTTTGTTACATTCGTTATTAAATTATTCCGACAAGATAACCACCTTGATTTTAAAATGAACTGGGAGCGTTTTACAAATTTTGAACAACTCACCGTATTTTTTATTTAAACTATCTTTAGTTTTCTTGTCGACAAGCAGTTTAAGGATCCTAATCTGTAAGGTGTTAATTTTATTTAAGTGTGTAGGGAACGCAAGACCATATGCACCCAAACCATAATCAATAACTGAGTCCGCCAGAGCATAATATACCGCATACATGACCTTTCTGTTCACAACATATTTCAGGCTTCTTAATTTTCCTAAAATGGCGCGTAATTTATTACATACATAATTTACATGCAAATTCCATGTGAATGTGTTATCTATTACCAAACCCAAGTACTTATAAGAAGAAACTGTTTCTAAACATACGCATTTACAGTTTTGTTTATTGTTATGAAGACATTCATATGAATGTCCTGTAACATTTACGAATAGGTTTTTTTTTATTTTTATGATACGGCGAGTGAATCAACATGCATTTCGTTTTACTAATATTAATAATAATGCCATTATCATGTGCCCACTGAACCACACGATCAAAGTCGTTTTGCATAGCTTCTTGTAAAACATCGGTACTCTTATGACTATAAACAAGACAAGTGTCATCAGCATACATAAAAGCCTTACATTTTTTTAAAACATTTGACATACTATTGACGTGCATTATGTATCCTAATGGTCCATATACTGAGCCGGTCGGTACACCAAATTTAATATCGCCCCGCACACTTTCAACCCCACTGATTCACACCCTGAGCGATCGGTTTTCTAGGTACTTGCTAAACCATTCATTCATGGGACCTCTTATCCCGCATTCACTCATAGCCCACAACAAGCCACCGTGGTCCAGTGTATCAAACGATTTTTTGAAATCTATAAATATAACCATAACTATGTCTTTTTCATCAAGACGGTTATTGACTTCGTCAGTAAATTTCTCCAATACGGTAGCAGTACTTCTTTTGAGCCTAAAACCGTGTTGCACATCATTTAAAATATTATATTTTTCTAAAAAGGTTGTAAGCTGTTTAACGATAATTTTTTCAACTATTTTCTTTAATGTATTTAGAATTGCTATAGGTCTATAATTGCTATAATCCCTATGCGACCCCTGTTTATAAATTGGTCTTACAATAGATTGTTTGAGCTCCTGCGGGTATTGAGATTTTTTAACACTCGTATTGATTAAATGAGCTATTACTGGACTAATTTGCGCTTTAATTTGTTTCAGATCTCTACTTCTAATACCGTCTGATCCCGGCGAGTTGTTGTCTTGTTGACTGGTTGTCTTGTTCTTGTTGCAATCTAAATTATTTATTACAGTTTCTACGTCTTTTGATAACACTTGTTGAAACCTAATTAAAATTATTAGAAGTCTTATAAGAACTGTAACCATCTATCGTAGGAAGGATAGAAACCTGTGAAAGCCAACACTCAGATAAAACAATTATATCACAGTCGAATTTTAGCCTAGCCATCATTACCAATAATTCATCAAAATTCCGATTTATACTGCGGATATTTTATTGTAACATTTTAATATACGTTGTGGTATTTTTCATGAATAAGCTAAATTGTTCGGGATTACAAGATACAGGTTCCGAGACACGAAAATGGTCTACGTTGCTTAGCAAATCATTTACAGCATTGAACATAATATACTATTCGTTTGAAGGGCAATGTTATTAGAGCCAAGCGATTGATTACAGCCGAAAATAAATTAAGTGAATTTTTTAAACACTTATAGGTTATTATTATTGGTATAAAAATAAAATAGAGTGCTTGAAAAAGTTGTGTATGATTATGTAAATATGTGGTGTGTATTGGGTGTAGTGTAAAAATTAATAACAGTAAGAAAAAAGTGATTTTATACAACATCAGAGCAACAATTAAATCTAGTCATATTTGACTTAAGTCATCTTCATCTCTTATTTGAATAGGTTTATCCCCATCATTCTTCCGAAGATAGATTCTCCCGAAGGATATCCAGCATCCATAATAAAAATGAGCCTTAGCGCATTGTCTGGTTAAGTAGAATAGTCTCCGTGCCCTGCCTGTCAAAGAATCAGAAACATATATGTTCCGTGGTGCCCCTTTTATTTTAATATGATTGGTATTCAATAGAGGAAGTTTTTGTTCCTTCTGTTTCTTATTAAAATCAACAACGGATGATATAAACGAAGTTTTCCTGCCCACCGTCGTAAAGTCAATGACTACGGCTTCAGTTTTGGTATTAGCCCTGTAGATGTCCCGAATTTCTGACTCTACAATTTCCGACTTCCAATTTACTGCTGAGCCCAGATCTTTCACCATGGTCTTAAGGCTTTCCTTGGTTTCATTTTTAAACTTTGGCACATTGCGGATTTCCAGCGCAGATGCTCGTGCTGATTTTTCCAGTAAGTCAACTTTTTGTTTAAGGAATTTGGCCTGCTTTTTGGCATTTTTACTTTCTTCTTTCAATTCTCCAATTAAGACAAGGGACTCATCATATTTTTCAGAGATAAAAGAAACCGATTTTTTCAATTCAAGATTTAGTTCCTTAATGGATTGAATAGATTGATTTATTATTTCAAATTTCGCGTTTTGTTTTTCCTGGAAATCAGCAAGCATCGACTTCATTTGTGACATAAATTTTTTAAGGCAATCGGAGTGATCATCATATTTACGTTTGAATCTTCTGGGAACATTAAACGCCTCATCGGTTTTATCCGATTCATTTAGTGCTGAGTCTGAACTATGGTGCGGTGTGATAGTTTTAGAAAGATGGCTGTCGCAGCATGGAGGCGGAGTGCGTTGCAAGCTCATGCCTACTATTTTAAAAATATTTACAGAAAATAATAATAATCCACAAAAAGAAGTCCGCCACTGAAGCACATGAGTAAGTAGGTAAGTGTAACTGAAGATTTGATCTCGTAGCCCAGCACTTCGCAGTTAATGTTTACTCCAACTGCGTTAAGCTAACATTACAGAGCCTTCCGAAAAAATGTATGCATTTAGGCGTAAAAACCACCTGTTGGAGCGGCTGACGAAATACGCGTTGAGTCTGATAAGCACAGAGTCCAAAGGTCATTTTACAACAAATTATTTTTGTAGCGATATTGGAGGGTAGTTTTACTTTTATTTGATACTAGCTTTTGCCCACAACTTCGTCCGCGTGGAATAGTTACTTTGGGCTAACGTTAAATTTAACCCCGATTTTGAATCATTCTTCATTGGCGCTCCGCTCCTATTGGCCTTAGCGTAATGATACAATATAGCTGTGCCCGCGACTCCGTCAGCGTAAGTTAATGTATTGGTAATATTGTTTAGATCACGTTCACATGAGGCTTAAGTACCTAGAGAACGCTTCGACCGCGAGACGCGTCGAGCGCGGCGACCGATTCTCAAAAATAATCCTTACAGCATGATTCAGTATTCACGCGCGATGGCTTATTATTATAAGCGTATTTCATGTATAACTTTGGTGTTTCTATACCGATTTATATGATTCTTTTTACGGTTTCGTAGCCGAATGGCAAAAAACGGAATCTTTATAGTTTCGACATGTCTGTCCATCTGTCTGTCTGTCCGTCCGTCCGTCTGTCACAGCAATTTTATTCCGAAACTATTAGGACTATACATGTGAAACTTGATAGGTAGATGTATTCTGTGAACCGCTTTCCGATTTTGAGAAAAAAATTAAAAAATATTTAAAATAAAGGGGGGCTCCCCATACATGGAACTAAATCTGAAAATATTTTTTTTCATGAAATCGATGCATGTGTGGTATCTATAGACAGTTCTTTAAAAACGACATCGGGATTTCTAAAACCACTTTTCCATAAAGTCAATCGTTTAAAAGATATAAGCTTCCAAAGTGGTAAAATGTGTGTGTGGCGGACACAACCTCTAACTTCTATAATAATGGAGTGAAAAATCTAAAAAAAATATCTGTAGATATGGTAAAATTTCTGTAGATCTTAATATAAAGTTTCAACCAAAATTAGTTTGAACGAAATCAGTTCAGAAGTTTTTGAGATACAGCATATTTTCTAAAACCGCAAATATAACTTTGTAATTCATACAAACACTATGAAAAACAAATTTATTCGGCGCAGTTGTAAAAAATGTAAAAAAGCCAGTTTTAAGAAATTTGTAAGGTTTTTTTTTTCAAAACAAATTTATTTGGCGCAGTTGTAAAAAATGTAAATAAGCTAGTTTTAAGAAATTTGTAAGGTTTTTTTTTTCGTCAAATAAATTTGCATATTATATTATAGTTACTACGGAACCCTTCATGGGCGAGTCTGACTCGCACTTGGCCAATTTTTTTATGGAATAGTTAATAATGTTAACTTTTTCAATTAGGGGTGACTGAGAGTGTAAACGTAAGAGTAGACAAATATTATAATCAGAAAGCTTCGAACTGCTAAGCTATCGGGAGTTACACGTGTTATTGTGAGTCAACCATAAAAGTTAGACATATGCTGTCGTGGGATATTTTTTATATAATTTTAAGAAGAACATTTCCGTCATGAAATGATTTGTGTAGCTTTAACCATTAAGGTTGCACACGCGACGGAAGCTTAAAAAATGGAGTAACTTCTCCCGTTTTCCCAACATTTCCCTTCACTGCTCTGCTCCTATTGATTGTAGCGTGATGAAAAGTATACTATAACCCGCTCAGGAGTATGAAAAAGAATTGTACCAAGTTTCGTTAAAATCCGTCGAGTAGTTTTTGTTTCTATAACGGTTATACAGACAGACAGACAGACAGACAGACAGACAGACAGACAGACAGACAGACAAAAATTTAACTGATTGCATTTTTGGCATGAGTATCGATCCTTAATCACCCCCTGATAGTTATTTTGGAAATATATTTCATGTACAGAATTGACCTCTCTACAGATTTATTATATTTATAGATTAAACACTGTTTCCCAGCTAATATGTTACAATCCAAATAGTGTGGTACTGGTATAATTATTTAAAAACTGATTCTATTGCTTCGAAAGACATTCACATTGACATCACGACACAAGTACACTTTTAACGTTGAGTTTTAGTTGGTTAAAATTGTTTTCGTTGATATATCAAGTTATGGTTTACGTACTGTTATAGTTTTTCACTGTATAATGAGTTCAAATGATTCTCACGAAATAATTAAGGTTTTCAAACTGCTTACTTTAGCAAACTTGTTTTTCGAAATTAAAATGTACGGGAAGTCAAAATAACACGTGTGATCGCTATCGCGTTCGGGCGGGAATGATAGTAATATAATAGTGTCTCGAACGTATTAGAAGTCGGTCGAAGTTTCTCGATATACTCAGTACTGCTACTCGCCGCCAGGTGGTGTTCGTGTCTCGAACATTCTAGATGTCGGTCGAAGTTTCTCAACGTACTTCGCTAAGCGACTGGCGTAACAATATATATTATTGACTACCACGTTGGTCTACTGGTAGCAAGCGCGGCTGCTGAGGTTCGAATCGCTTTTGATTGGGGTTTTCTTTTATAAATGTCTCGTAAGTATATCCCAGAGTTTTGAAGTTTGCGTTGTAATACTCCATGCCTCGGAAAATACATTAAGCCGTTGGTCCTGAGCCTGAACTCTCTCTGGTAAAGCTTTGGTTTCCTAGGATAGCGGTGCCGTCAAATAGCGGCCGTAATACAGCGGTGAATGACGTCACTAGAACGTTGTCTATGTAAACAAAATGGCGCGGTTTCCTAGAGAGCGGTAACTGACACCGTAACGTCTAAAAGCGGTGCCGCCATTTGCATGACGGCCGTCTTGTCAGTTTCAGATGGTTTCGTGAACGTTTCCAAAGAGAATGTAATACACTAGATAGCGATGAAGCAGACAGTGTGATAAAACGGCCGTGGAACTTTCCACATGTCATCACCATAAAGACGGCCGTCTTTTTGCGTCCGTAATATTACGGCCGCTAGATGACGGCACCGCTTTCCTAGGAAAACAAAGCTTTAGGTCGGATTGCCAACCCATCGAATTATGAGAGTAAAGGAACAGAGAGTGCACCTGATATTAATTATATTTAGTGATAATTAATTCTACCAAATGTATACCAGCATCGTGTTACAAGAAAATAAATTTTGTAACCGTAAGTGGCCGCTGATCTGCTGACAGATGACGACACTGCGAAGCTCTTTCTTGTTTTCTTGGTCCCTTAACTCGATTTAGGTAAATGAAAGCTTTGAATTGAGTCATCTATTAGACACAAGTATAAAACAGGACACACAGAGTATGTATAAGCGTGTGTTCAATTTGGTTTTTAACCGACTTCAAAAAAAGGAGAAGGTTCTTAGTTCGTCTTGAATTTTTTTGTATGTTACTTTATATCTCAAAGAAGGCTTGACCAAATTGAAAAAATCTTTTTTAGTTTGAAAGGATATACTTTCAAATTGGTACCTTTGTCATCACGTTAGGATCTGATGATGGACTCATGGAGAAATCGAGGGAACTCCTCAAATATTATAGACACACCTATAGCGTTTTGGGTATTTCTTATAGTAACTTGTGCAGTTGCTCTTGAAAAGCACCATATGGTGAAGTAGAGCTGATGGTGAAGTACCAGGAGAACTCAAAAATTAACGGCTCCGCACCGGGAAAAGCAATATTTTGTAAAAGGTGATAAGTAGTCGACATTTTGGCTTTTGTAACTAGATAAATTACAAAAAGCGTGAATAAAAACTTTTTGCAAAAAATGAAACCGACTTCCATATCAAAACACTATTAAACGAAAAATAACTTTAATTTCGGAAGGCGATGTGAAAAAAAAGAAAATACAAAACCAATAACACCGACTACCGAAAATAAGGTTATTCATTATTTATGCTTCAGAGCAAATGTCAATAGTAATGTGTTACTGTGTTCTGTTCATTCGCTTTCCTTGTAGAGCGGGAAGAGTCATTTAATTTAAATGTATGATAAAGAGATAAATGTCTACCTAAGGCTTTATGATGCCTATGGCTCTAGGAAAGTGTTCAAGTGTGTATTCTCCTTGTTTTATGTCGATTGACGCACGCAGGCATTTACACGTTGCCGGGGTTGCGGGAATCTTCTAACTAGATACCGCGGCCCCGGAGCTAAAGGGCAGATGAAGGAACAGGGTTGGTTTTTAGTCAGGAAAAGTCTGACACTCCCTTCCACTCCACCCAGAGCGGGAGAAGTCATTCGATGATTTTCCCACCCGGAAAAAAAGGATTGAACGTAAAACTCTGACGACATATTTGAAGTGCATAAAAACAAAATAGTAATACATAGTTTGAAATTATTATTTTCTGGAAAACGTCTCAGGAGTTATACTTATTTGTACAAAAGTTCTAATAATTGGTTGTCTAACATTTTTTCTACAGATCATTTGTATTTCGAACTTGTGAATCCGTATTTAAACTTTTAGCTCAATAAGTTTTAGTCAGATCTCTAGACATTCGTAGCACATATTCACAAGCGAAACTAAGTCTGCCTTAGGCAGACATAGTTTTCGTTTGTTAACAACATGCTTTACTAAAATATGGAGCGATCTCAGTAACTAACTCACTAATCTTACACGTGCCTTCATTAGAAACTTATTAGAGATAAGCAAACTATTAATATTAATTAAAAACTAACATGTCACACCACTTTGTCACATATTAGAGCTTTGAAAGTCCTTAGCAAAGCTTCAAAAGTTAAAACATATGATGGCACAACCCTATTATAGTATGTTTTAACAGTCACTTGACATGGAAAATTCAACCTTATGCTTAGCATATTTAGAACAAATCATTTCAAATTCGAATGCATTATTCAATTTCTCGGTCTGATTGAAATAAAAGCTTTGACGTTGAAATTATAATTCATCACTCAATGTCATACCTTATTTCTCAGTCGATAAGGGTGTGTGTAGTAAGAGTTTTTAAGGGGGCAAAATAACTTGGTCTTCACATTAACTAATGGGGTCCAGTGCGATCCGTTTTGAAACCCAATTTGCATGTAAATTCATCGAAGTCGGTTTAGATTAACTTTAAGCCTGCAATACATGTTGGCCGAGCTTAGACCAACGCGAGCCTAGACAAATTGACACAAGGCAAGCGTTACTGTCTAGACGTTCGGCAAGTTTGAAGGAAGCCAATGCAAATGGCGAATATAGACGAGTTTTGAGAAGACGCTCACATGTTGAGCGCTGTCAGTTTTTATTGGCCGAGCGTGCGCGAGCGCCTTTGATTTGTACAGAAAAACCGACACCGTTCCAAAGTGAGGCAAGTGATTGCGAGCGACTGCAAGTTGTGACAAGCTACGTCAAATGATGTCTATACACGTTGGCGCTTGTCTATATGCAACCAACTAGGCAAGTAACACCGAGCGATAGCAAGACAAGGCAAATATACCGTCTACATGTTGGTATTGGTCTTCACTCGACAACGCTCGGCCAACATGTATTGCAGGCTTTAGGATATTGAACGCACTCGACGGTTTATGTCCAAATAAATTTTTACTGTCTGGAATTCATAATGAAATAAATTACTTTGTGTAATTTTCATCATCAACACTGCCCTCAAAACGGTGAAGGCAAAACATTGTGAGAAAACCGTCATGTCGTAGGACCAAAAATCTGAAGATATGCACATGCGGCTCATTCTCTCTTATAAAGAAGAGGCCTCTCACACAACAGTGGGAAGGTAATGGTCAAAATTATAATTATTATGCCGTTTCCTTGTAATCATGTTACCCGGCTACTGGTTATGCAGGTCAGACAGGCAGTGGCTCCATGTACAATACTAGAACTCAGCTGTATCTGGTAAGACTGGACATAGAATGTCGGTCCATCCAAAGGTTGTCAGTAAGAGATTTGCTATTGACCGCCCATTGTGCACTAGTTTTATTATTTGTATCCTTAAGTGTATTGCAAGGTGTACAATAAAGTATATCTATCTATACATAGATAAAACAGTAAAAAAGTGTGTCTGTACATTTCATATTTTTACAAAAATCATAATAGCCCCTCTATTGTGATTTTTGTAAAAATATGAAATGTTAAGAAATAATAATAGAGGACGAATTAAAAAAAGTCTGTCTGTTTGGACACGCAAATCTTCGGACCTACTGGATGGATTTTAATGAAATTTGGTAAGTAGATAGTTGACATCCTGGAATAACACATAGGCTGGGATTTTTATCCCGGAATTCTCACGGGATCGGATTTACGCGGGAAATCCTCCCACGCGAGCGAAGTTGCGGGCAGCAGCTAGTTATAAATAAATAATTGGACAACATAGTTGGGAAGAGGCCAAACTGATGATGATTATAATTATCATTCCCTTTGTAGTTATATTGTTATATTAATCTACTGGGCTGTGGACTTGTGGAAGGTAGAAATGCCAGCGTAACTTTAGATATTCAACTATTTATGTATTTATTTTCTAGTTCAAAGAATTACAGTAAGCAAAATTCGCATGTGTAATATAAATAAGCCACCAGCATGATGGCGTTTGTCCAATGTTTTGCCAACCCTGGCCACGTTATTTGCTTAGGACATCAAACGTGGCCAAACGTTTGTTTTTCATTACAAATATTTGTTTCGACTGTCACTATTTGTTTATATATATACGCATATTATTTTCAGTTGTTTACCTTAATTACAGTTGCTATTTTGAAGTAGTCTTGCTGTGCTAAAAACAAGCTCAAAACAACAAAAAATATCAAAATCGTAAGTAATTAATCATTAACAATTGCATATACTAAACATGAATTCTCAATTTTATTCCGTCAAATATTTGCCTCGTGACAGCGGCATTCAATGGAGCAGTCAACACGAAACATTGCGATTGCAAAAGCAACCTTAATCTAATTGAATAAAAGCACATAATCAAATAAAATTATCCTCAAAGCTGTGCTTCGTTATTTGCTAGAAGCAGAGTATATATCTAAGTTAATAAATTAAACCACTTATAAAGATGTGCCTATACAACGTGTAACGGAAACCCCATATCTATCCAAAAGGGCTGAAGACAATATCTGGTATGGAGTCTCTATGCACAGTTTCAGCACAAAATAACTGACTCAAAGAATTGATACCAAATTATTGGTTTCATATATTTCTTGAATACCAATCATAACAAACGTCTCACAGCACTACAAGGGTCAATAACTTTCCACGTCACTTGCCAATAACACGATAATTCTTTTCGTTCTTCTTAATTTGAAAAATTCGGTCTCTGGTATCAGTGTATTGGAATTTGTAATAAGTTCTACACACGTAGACTTAGGATTACAAAACCCTTGCCATATCGTTTGTTATCATCCAAAGAAACCATGCACTTGGTATGTACGAGTATATACCCTTTAAATTACACGTTATATATGGAGATTTTGATCTCTGAATCTATTAAACTGATTTTAATTAGGTTAGCCTTTGATGTCATAAGCATTCATTAAGTTATTAAGAGGGTTTGAGTATTAGTTAAAATTATTTCGACTAATTCATTTATAGGTAATGATGGAAATTTTAGTCAGGGATGTTATTAACATCACTTCTTCCTTTGGAATCAGTTCACAGTTCAAGCGGATACAGCTTAAGAAATGTTGAAATATCAATATTTTTTGTGGTTCAATGACCGCTATTGACATATTAAAACGCATTAAGTAAACGTTCATATAAACCATTGCTATGCAGCTATCCAACATGACTGTTGTCTACTACTTAGCAGTCACGACTATAGTCTCTAAAGGATTAGCTAGAGTCAAACTGTCGCAGTCAGTAGTTCTAGGTAATAGTATTAGGTCTCACGTATAAAGCTCATAAGGGAGCATGGGAATTAATGAATAGTAGGTGCCTGCTTCTAGAGAACCTCATGGCTAAATAACGCCAGCCACAGAGGCTGATGTTCAAGGTTAGGTAACACTTGCCGTGATATGTCTGTTGATGGGTTACCATCTTATTATAGCGAGATACCTTCATGCCTCTGAAACCAGGATAAGCCGTTGTTCTTGGCTGTAATTTTTGCATTTTCGACAGACGTTTGAGTAGTGAGATGCCAGATAAACTGATAGCTACCAGTTTTGTAAAGAGGTATCGTGTTACCCAGTTACTGGGTTGTGGAGGTCAGATAGGCAGACGCTCCGTCTAAAACATCAGTACCCAGCTGCATCCAGTTAGACTGGAACCCGATCCAGACATGAAAGGGAAATGGTTAAACAGATCATACAAAAAACTTTTTACCAAAAAATTAAACCGACTCGACGACGTAAAAAGTTTTTATTTCACTCTTTTTAGTTGGTTTATTTTTAATTTAGCTAGTTACAAGAGCCTAAATGTCAACTACTTATAACCTTTTACAAAATATTGTTTTTCCCAATGCTGGGCCGTCAATTGTTGAGGAGTTCTCCTGGTACTTCACCATCAGCTCTACATCTCCATATGCATTGTGACGAGCATAGGGCTTAACATCCATATTTAAGTAATCGAATCGCAATCCACTCAATACTTATTATTGAGCAGTTTCGGCGGCTATCTGTGGTTTTCATCATCAGTTCCACTTCCTCAAATGGTACTTTTTGAGAGCAACTGCACAAGTTACTATAATAAATACCCAAAACGTCATAGGTGTGCCTATAATATTTGAAGAGTTCCCTCGATTTCTCCAGGATCCCATCATCAGATCCTAAGGTTTATAAAAATGGGACCAATTTCGAAGTATACCCTTTCAATCAAAAAAAGAATTTTCCAAATCGGTTCAGCCGTCTTCGAGTAATCGATGATACACATACACATACATACATTAAAAAAAAAGAAAATATGCGCGTCGAATTGATAACCTCCTCTTTTTGTCGTCGATTGAAAAACGAAATGTGTAGTTCGTTCGGGGTCGTAGCATCTGCGCACCTAATTACAATTGTGTGGTTCGTTTCCTTGTGCCCGCAGCTTCGTTCGTGTGAATATATTTTTCGGCGGAAAGTGATCTACCTCACTCTGTAGCCCTTCAATTATCTCCACATCATAAAATACATAGTTCCGTATTCTGACGTAAAAGAAGGACCAATAATAACACTTTTACATATAAGTGTGAATTATTTAAATTTATCAATAGATCTGCCGCATCACGTACATTTGAATTGAGAAAAACAAAATAAAATTACGAATCCATAGCCAACTGAACGCCGCAGTTGTAATGTAATATAGGTACATTACAACTGCGGCGTTCAGTTGGCTATGGATTCGTAATTTTATTTTATAACAGTAGGTACGGAACATCGGATAACTGTTGAGCTTTAAGAAGGACTACTACCGTTATATATTTCTTGCAGCTGGCGTGCTAAGACTTACGAGTAATATAATACTGCGCATGTGCTTATATTTGTAAACCAATATCTATTTTTGTACTTAAAGTAAGTATTTGTAAGTACTATTCTCTCCAATCAAATCTGTGTAGGTATTCTTCTCCTTAAAAATACACAGAAGAACCTCCTAAGTAGTATGTTCCACAGCCAAATCTACAAGTTATGTCTGAGGAATTGATCGCATTGTATTGACTTTGAAAGAGACGTTGACCTCTGAGTTTGTTATGGTGTCTTTCTAGTCAGCTAGAAAACATCCGGCCTCATCTACTTGTAGTTTGAATTTACGAAAAAAATACTTTAAAGTATTATTTATAACCGATTTGCAAAATTAATATCTTTTATCACTAGCCACGTCCATCGACCAGAAATAGGTCAAAAGCCTTGAAGTTAAGAAAGTGTATAGCTAGTACAAACTTCAAGTAGTATGTCTCTCAGATCCCCATGGCACATACGTCCGACTTCTTGAGAGGACAGTTATGGACAGTCAGGAGTCTGATCTGAGTATGGAGAACTGATCTTAAGCTAAGTTTAAATTTAGTCTTCTTTCCTAAGGCTTTATTAATTTACTAGCTGTTTCAAAAGACGTTGTCTTTCTGACCTTTATGAGAGAGAACAATATAAATAATAATAATAGTTTAAAAAACACTAGAAAAACATGCTTTTATAAATGCACATAAAAATAAATGTTGTTGTTTCTTTTTTTTGTAGTTTTTACCATATTATTCCGACGAGTTAGTGAACTATTAAACGGTCGATCCCCCCAGAGGATTTGAAATTGACATGTATAAAAAAAAATCTATGGATTACGCGGTAATTCAAAAAGGTTAAGAAAACCGATAACGAATTTTCTTAAGTTTTTATTATAACCTTGAAACCTGATCGTGTTCAAAGACCATTACGTGGCCTTTCTCACAAGTGCAAACACGACATTGATACGATGTTCCATCATGGAATGCCAGTGCCTGTCTTCCGGCTTCATCATCAGACCTTGCAACCTAATCGTGGTCAAAGTTCATTACAAGACTTTTCTAAGAAATCCAAAACAGCTATGATACGATTTTCCATCATGAAGTTCCAGTTCATATCTTCCGGCTCCATCATCAGATCAGTTTGACAGTACCATATTATTGTATTGTCATCAGAATTACATACAGCTGCCAATTTTCATTACGCTACGACCCTTGGAAGATGGTTAAATTAGTTACCTAAGATTTCATTACATAGTTAGTTACATACAGGTCGACCTAATAAAAGCGTGTTAAAAAAGAGTTAATTAAATCGGTTAGTCGGTCTCTAGCTTTAGTGAGACCAACAAACAGCTACTTATTTGTTGATTTTAACCATCCAAATAGTTAAATAATTAATTGAAATCCGTTCAGTAGTTTTTGCGTGGAAGAGTAACAAACACCTATCCATCCTCACAAACTTTCGTATTTATAAAATTGCATATCGTAACAAGTAAGATAAGTATGGAAAAAAAAGAAAGAAAACTCTTCTAAAAACTCTCATAAAAATCCACCATTTTCATTTATAAGTGCGAACGAAATGAAACAAATTTTCTTTTAAAGATAAAAGCACTCACATTCCCGAAGCAAAATATTTTAATCCCCAAAAGGTATTAAGGGGTAACATAATACCGTCATATGTTATAATAAAGGATAATAATAATTTTTTTGTGTTTTATAGAAATATTTAAAAATGTAATTTATATGTGTATAATTAGAAATAAAGGAAATAATATATTTGTGTAATATATACGATGGAGCCAGACTAAGGTGAGTTACCGAGGTTTCGGGTTTCTTTCTGAAACCGTTATTTTCGTAAAGGGAAAAACCTTAAAACCTTATTATAATTGTAACCGTTTGTAAGGTCAACCGTTTGGAAGTTACTAAACAAAGAATAAAGTAGCTTTTAATTTCATTTCAAAATGTGTTTGTTTCAAAATGTTGAACACATTTTGAATTTAATATGATTTTATATCCCTGCTGTTTTAAAAGACTTCGCCTGATTATACATATTATTATTTTGGAAGTTTTTCTATTTAATTAGTTATACAAACAGTTCCACTCTGCAACTCTTTAGTGGCCATTTGGAAAACGATACGTTTGTCTCTGTAATGACACCTTTCCCATATAGACAAGTGGGTAGTAATTATTACATGCTTTTGCAACAACAAAGGCTTTAAATAAATCTAAAGAAGAAACATTCCGGTTGCAAGCTTGTATAAACAGTTAAATCTTATATAAAATTTAGTAGTTCTCGAAATATAAGAGAACCAGTTTTTATGTACAATGATAAACGATGAGTATTTTGCAAATTGGTTATTAAATAACACTTTGACACGTCATATTTAATTCGTAGGGTAGTGTTTTTAACTGAGTACCCGAAGAATGACCGGATTATCAGAGTTTAAAGTCTCTTTTGAAGTCCATACAACCCGTGAACCTTATACACGAATTTTATTGTACTAGACACGCGGCAAGCCCCTAGTGGCTGCTCTCGTGGTCTTCATCACGACAAACAAATAACCCACCTTATTTAGCAGTCGGGTAAAAAATAGCTTATGACCTCCCTTAAGCTTCAAGCTACTTCAATAACAAATGTTATCCAAAACCATCCATTACTTTCGAAGATTTGGGCGTTTAAACACACAAATAAACTTTTTGTTTTACAATATTAGTACAGATTAATTTAATAATCACTACATTTATCCATTTCTGTATAACTACATTTGTATGTATGTATGTCGGGCAGGTATCCGCAACTCCACGACCATGCGCGTATTTTGCGTAAGGGTAGAATTTCTTTTCACTAAATTTAATAAAACAGAACAAAATAATACAAATATAATATTCTTTGATATTTCGAAGCATTCACGCTTCCCCTGAACAAAATCTCCCTACAAAGGATTCCGCACAATATTTTGTAGGTGATACGTACATATTGAATACGCGAATATTGACGCAACTGTTTAGCCCTGCGGCTTTGTCCGTTGTGTTTATGTTTTGTCCTTGTAAAGGAACTGATTGTATGCTGCTTGTGTTTTGATGAGAAGATATTGTTTACTTTCTTCCCTTTTTGACCGACTTCTAAAAAAAGGAGGGGGTTCTCAATTCGGATGATTGTATTTTTTTTATGTTTGTCCGCGCATAACTCCGTCGCTTGCCAACCGATTTGAAAAATTATTTTTTTGTTGGAAAGGATATACTGCCAAAATGGTCCCATGAAAATTTTATCTAAATCGGACAAGCCGTTTCTGAAAAATCAACAAAAGTCTAAAAAAATCTACATTGCGTTTTTTGTTCGCGCATAACTCCGTCATTTACGAACCGATTTGGAAAATTCTTTTTTAACCGACTTCAAAAAAGGAGGAGTTTTTCAGTTCATCTTAAATCCTTTTTTCTTTTTTAGGGTTCCGTAGTCAACAAGGAACCCTTATAGTTTCGCCATGTCCGTCTGTCTGTCCGTCTGTCCGCGGTTTATCTCAAAAACTATTGGTACTAGAAAGTTGTACTTTGGCATGAGTATACACGTTAATGACGCAAAAAAAGTGATAAAATAAAATTTTGAAAAAAATAATTATTTAGGGTACCTCCCATACATGTAAAGTGGGATGATAATTATTTTTTTTCGTTCTTCCCATAGTGTGGGATATCGTTGGATAGGTCTTTCAAAAATATTAGGGGTTTGGTAAGACCGTTTTTTGACTAAGTAAACCGTTCGTGACTTATCAAGCTTTACAGTACCAATTTTCGTTAGGGTCTAGTGTCCTCCCCCTCTATCAACTAAACGGTTGTAGTTAGAAATTCAAATGTCACGGCAGTAGTACCTATATATAACGAAATTTAAAGGAAAACTATCACACATAAGTGGGCTTTACAAGTTTACGAGTAATAGTCGACCAATTGTATTTGACTCGAAAATTTCGAACAACTCTACAGAAATGTCGATAGATGGCGCTAAGCGCCAGTTGTATCGTGCTAGTTTCTTGTGACGATTGAGTAGTGTAGCTCTGTGTCCGTATTTAAATTCAAAACACCGGCTATGACAAGTTTTATACAAATCTCTAAAAAAAATTAAAATTTTTCGTGCAAGATCCGACAGATCAGGTGAGGATTTGTATAGGAAGTCAAATTAGTTAGGTAGTCATGTTTGGCTTTTAGTTAGAGCATGGTACGAAACGATCAGTCAGCGATTACGACACGCACTTTGCTGTTATAAAAACTACGGAACCCTACACTGCGCGTGGCCCAACACGCACTTGACCGGTTTTTTTTTATGTATGTTACCTCATATCTCAAAGACGGCTGGACCGATTTAGAAAATTCTTTTTTAGTGTGAAAGAAAGGGTATACTTTCTAGTTGGTCCCATTGTCATCACGTTAGGATCTGATGATGGAATCATGGAGAAATCAAGGGAACTCTTTAAATATTATAGGCACACCCATAGCGTTTTGGGTATTTGTTATAGTAACTTGTGCAGTTGCTCTCGAAAAGCACCATTTGGGGAAGTGGAACTGATGATAAAAACCACAGATAGCCACCGAAACTACTCAATAATAAATATATTTAACCGACTTCAAAAAAGGAGGTTTACAATTCGTCTTGAACTTTTTTTTTTTATGTATTTTACCTCATAACTCGGAGATGGCTGGACCGATTATGAAAATTTTTTTTTGTTTGAAAACGTATACTTTCTAGTTGGTCCCATTGTCATCACGTTTGGATCTGATGATGAAATCATGGAGAAATCGAGGGAACTCTTCAAATATTATAGGCACACCTATAGCGTTTTGGGTATTTCTTATAGTACCTTGTGCAGTTGCTCTTGAAAAGCACCATTTGAGGAAGTGGAACTGATGATGAAGACCCCAGATGGCCACCGAAACTACTCAATTATAAGTATTTCGTTGATTGCGATTAGATTACTTGAATAAGGATGTTAAGCACTTTATGCTCGTCACAATGCATATGGTGAAGTAGAGCTGATGGTGATGTACCAGGAGAACTCCTCAAAAATTAACGGATCTGCACCGGGAAAAGCAATATTTTGTAAAAGGTGATAAGTAGTTGACATTTTGGCTTTTGTAACTAGATAAATTACAAACCGACCCACTAAAAAGCGTGAAAAAAAACTTTTTAGCAAAAAATAGAACCGACTTCCATATAAAAACACTACAAAGGCAAAAATAACTTTAATTTCGGAAGGCGGTGTCTTTAGTTTTGTATATATTTTCGTTTTTGACACCGCCTTCCGAAATTAAAGTTATTTTTGCCTTTGTAGTGTTTTTATATGGAAGTCGGTTCTATTTTTTGCTAAAAAGTTTTTTGTGGATTGCGATTCGATTACTTGAATATGGATGTGAAGCACTTTATGCTCGTCACAATGCATATGGTGAAGTAGAGCTGATGGTGATGTACCAGGAGAACTCCTCAAAAATTAACGGATCTGCACCGGGAAAAGCAATATTTTGTAAAAGGTGATAAGTAGTTGACATTTTGGCTTTTGTAACTAGATAAATTACAAACCGACCCACTAAAAAGCGTGAAAAAAAACTTTTTAGCAAAAAATAGAACCGACTTCCATATAAAAACACTACAAAGGCAAAAATAACTTTAATTTCGGAAGGCGGTGTCTTTAGTTTTGTATATATTTTCGTTTTTGACACCGCCTTCCGAAATTAAAGTTATTTTTGCCTTTGTAGTGTTTTTATATGGAAGTCGGTTCTATTTTTTGCTAAAAAGTTTTTTGTGGATTGCGATTCGATTACTTGAATATGGATGTGAAGCACTATATGCTCGTCACAATGCATATGGTGAAGTAGAGCTGATGGTGATGTACCAGGAGAACTCCTCAAAAATTAACGGATCTGCACCGGGAAAAGCAATATTTTGTAAAAGGTGATAAGTAGTTGACATTTTGGCTTTTGTAACTAGATAAATTACAAACCGACCCACTAAAAAGCGTGAAAAAAAACTTTTTAGCAAAAAATAGAACCGACTTCCATATAAATACACTACAAAGCCAAAAATAATTTTAATTTCGGAAGGCGGTGTGAAAAGAAAAATAACATACAAAACCAATAACACCGACTACCGAAATTAAAATTATTTTTGGCTTTGTAGTGTTTTGATATGGAAGTCGGCTTTATTTTTGCAAAAAAGTTTTTTTGGTGGTTTAATGAAAGATGGCCGTGTCTTAGGGGCTACGTGTGAGGACAATAGAAAATTTGTTTAAAGGGAACTGTGTACGTGTCAGTATGCTTCGCAAAATTGTTTGGATTCCCAAATTAGGTGTTTACGGAGGGTAATGTTTTAGATCGCACTTCGTTTCATGTAGCAAGTTTTAGTCGGTAAAAGTTTGTATTTTAAAGGTATATATTTTGTGTGAAGTTGTTTATAATGAAATCAGCTAAAACCACAGAAATCTTAATAATAAGGCAATAGAAGTCGCAAAGACGCGTGAACTTGTCGCCGCGCATGTGACACGTAGGCCACAAGTGCGCGTGGAGCTTTTGTTGCGGTTATTTGTGTTGTTTGGGACGCAGAGAGATAAACATGGTGTTTTGCAGCTTATCCAACTGCGGAAACTCTTCCAAAATTTGTAACATTACAAATAAAGGGATAACTTTTCATATGTAAGTACTTAATTTTTGAAATAATGTCGTTTTTGAAAAATATAATCAAATCAAATATTTTCACCACCATTACTACGATTATCACAGAAAACGATTTTTTTTCTCAATTCAATTACCATTAATACTTAAGCTTGTTCATGTCTACTAGTAAAACAACTAAAAGCAGCAATGAAATTATACCTAGTCGTCGTTTACGTACATTCCAGGAATACGCCGCATGAGTTGGCCGCGAATTAGTGACGTGCCACTACTATTTTCTATCAGTAATTTATTACCTTTAGCTTAATAGTTAATACGTAGTTTTACCGAAATTCGAATGAAATATAATTTTTCGTTCAATATTTCAATACGTATTTTCATTAAGCATGTTTTTTTCCTGTTAAAATAGTTTATGAAAAGACGTTTTTCAACTATTATATAGCTGTTAATTCGTACTTTTTAACTATTTTTTCATTCAGAAAATTAATAGGAGGTAGGCTTATTTTTGTTATGTACGTAGGTAAGTTAAATAATAATCTGCGTTGGGTATACTTGTATCATTGACGTGTTCATTATTTATCTTTTTTATGACAAAATAATTAAGGATACGTATTATTATGTATATTGTAAGTATAATGGATTAAGTTGGATCGGATCGATACGTTTTCATATTATTTATGCATTTGTTTTACTTGTTTACTTTACTTCAAATGCAATTATTACAGGTTTCCGAAAGATCCAGATATCATCAATCCATCCTATGATTGTCTAGAATATATCGCTATAAGCGATAAGAACGCCATCGTAACCATAGAATTTACGTAAAACAGTTGTGTAACAATTTATTTTGGTGAACAATACAACAATACTTCATTGTTCGGTATTAGGTTGTGCCATTATTGCTCTATTTGATTTGGTCATTGTTTTTTTTCCCATAAGATGAAGTATTGGAAAGCCTTTAAGATTTGTATAACTAAATAATAAAAAAATATACTTACACTTAACGTTTTATTGTATTCCCTTTTCTCCTAAATAAATCGTCTTAAAGCGCGTCGAGGAATGAAAAACTTTCAATAAATTAGTTATCTATTGTTACGAGACTCCTTGGCTATTAACGCTCAACAGAAAGTTATCGATAATAATATGAGCATTACGAGCATTGCACTGCACTATTCCTAAGTGAGAGTGAGCGCGCAATATCTTTCTGATTTTCGCACACGTTACGCCACCTGTGATTATGCGTTTCTAGAAAATATTGCGTAATGTCTTCGCTTAAAGTTTAATTTTGTTGTAATAATGCAAAATGCATGTGTAGGCGAAAGTGTGTATCTATTGTTTGTTTATGCGGTGGTAGCTGCGAACCGGCGACACGCGTACCAGAAGACAAGATTAAAAGACAGTAGATAGCATTTCTATTGCCTTATTATTAAGATTTCTGTGGCTAAAACCAAAGATGCTTCAGGAGCAATATCAACATCTGCTTAGCTATTTCCTAATTATGTCAGGGTTGGCTTTGAGTCTAACCACATGTAGCTGAGTACTAATATTTATCATAGAGCGACTTGCTACCTGACTTCCAAAATCCAGTAGCTGGTGTGTTGTATGTATGTACATACAACAACGCATTAGATATAACACTGTCTAATGCGCTCTTGGTCGATCGGGTAGCGACCATCTGGCAGTCACGCGAGTGACTTGGTTAGGTTAGAAAACAATTAAATGTAGCCCGAAGATGACTTTATAAAAATGACGATCCCTTACACCCCAGACAACTGACAAGGGTTCAAAAATCATAAAAACAAAACATATATAAGAACCACCGCTGGGAAACCTGCTTTCTAACAAAAAACCGCATCGAAATCGGTTCACCCGCTTAGAAGCTACGGTGCCACATACAGATACACACGTTAAACTTTAACACCCCTCTTTTTCCATCGGGGGTTAAAAAATCGTTTACAATACTCGATTTGCTCGCACGTGCAGTCATGTACTTACCCCCAAAATTCTTAAGCGTGCTATTAAAAGTTGCATAGCAACTTATTTTTCTACACCTATGAGCCTTAAAGTTTTAACGATGTGCCTACATAGGGCGTGTTGATCATTTCTGTATCACTTTATCAACTAAAAGTTTTAGATAAAAAAAATTTTTGCAAAAATAGAACCGACTTCCATATCAAAACACTACAAAGCCAAAAATTACTTTAATGATGATAAATGATGAATGTCTTTACTGAGAGTTAATATACAACGTGTAACGAAGCGGCCATACACATACTAAACGCACGGCCTCCCTGGGTGATATCAAACGATATTGGAAGGGTTTCAACTCAAAATAAAATACTCTAAAAATTGATACCAAATATTCGGTTTCGTATGTTTCTTAAATTGAATTTCTTAAATTGTAGGTGTTCGATACTCATCGAACACATCATCATCAGCAGTTTTGGCTCAAGTAGGTCACGCTGCGGCACCAGCGGACAGCGCGATCTACGCGAACCAGTGCGCGATCGACCGGCATACTTGTAGCACTCATTATCATCATTAGCATTAATTAGCGTATAGTGTCGGAATAAACTTCTCTAAAATCTTATCTTAGACTTATCATTTAGCACCCGCAATATCTAGCAGCTCGAACATTACCGTTCATATTGGTCCTTCGTCCAAAGTTGCTTTCTTCATAGCGGCTATCTGATTGCCAAGACGGGTTAGTGTGTTGTTGATCTGTGCATCCTCTGTCGTTGTTTCGAGAAATGGCAGCGTAATATTTACCAAATGATGGTGCTGTATTGGAGCTATATTTGCTATTAAGAGGTCAGGTTTTAAAGTCAGCTTGTTTCCCTGCTGATATGAATAAAGAGTTATGTCACGGCCCTTAGCTATGCATTCTTTGTCGAGTTGAATGAGCCCGGCCTTGCTGACTCGGCGCGCTCGGGTTTCAGCGTCACATATGATCGTAAATAAATAAGTATCACATGCAAAATATAGATAGGACGATAGTTCGTGTAATTGTAACCACATATTCTTGCAGGTTTCTTTCTTAGGCTGGCAGGTACCTATTTGTTCGGTTTGACAGAACTTTTCTTCTGGATCCAGACGCTTGATTGGACCTCGTAGCTGACAGATGTAGCTTTCATCCTGATAGTTGCAAGTTTGAAGATCGTCGTCCTTGACTTCGAGATAAGCATCCCTCATCAGATTAGTTGCTATATAATCGGTGATTGGAATAATGCTGATCATGTCATTTCCAACCTGAAGAGATACCGGTATCAAGCGGTACAGTTGGAAACTGTCTCTGCTAATGAGTGGTACGGAGATCTAAAAATAAAATACTCTTTGCTCATTCTTGCATGATTTTGTTGGCTCCCACGAAGTTAGCGCCATTGTCAGAGTACATATGTTTCGGAGCTCCTCGTCGCGCTGACATTCTTCTCAATGCTGCTATAAAAGAAGCGCTGCTCAAGTCCGAAACCAATTCTATGTGCACTGCTTTCGTGACCATGCAGATAAACAAAGCCACGTATCCTTTCGTGGTTTTTATTCTAAATTATTATTATTTAATAACTACGCATGATATACATCACTATGCCATATCATACGTATTGCTAGCAGCAATCGTCGTAGCGTTCCTGTGGTTCCTGTGGCAGCGAGGCAAGCAAGCCTCATCCAGGCCCGCGCGGGACCCGCAGACGCCGTGCGAGCCGGTGCCCGCACCAGCACCTGTCGCGCCGCGCGCGGCGCCTATCAGCTGTGTGAGTGTTAGTGCAAGTGCGCGTAAGCCGTCCGTGCCCGAGCAAGGGATAAGTGTTTGTGGGATCAAACGGTGGTCCAGTTTACGAGTTAAAAAAGACAAATCAACGTCACCTATCAGTAAAAGACAATCGGTCTTTACGGTAGATCTAGATAGAGATTAGCGATCATTTAGGATAAGAACATTCAGCATTGTATTAACATTCATAACCAAACTACTGGTTCACCTATGTATTACTAACCCTCTTAATTGTACAATCATATCATCTCTTTTCCCGCATCCTCCCCTTGGGAGCATGTTCGATACTCATCGAACACATCATCATCAGCAGTTTTGGCTCAAGTAGATCACGCTGCGGCACCAGTGGACAGCACGATCTACGCGAACCAGTGCGCGATCGACCGGCATACTTGTAGCACTCATTATCATCATTAGCATTAATTAGCGTATAGTGTCGGAATAAACTTCTCTAAAATCTTATCTTAGACTTATCATTTAGCACCCGCAATATCTAGCAGCTCGAACATTACCGTTCAGTAGGTCAATAACTTTCCACGTCACTTGCAAATATCACGATAAATCTCTTCCGTAATTCTGTACGCCTAGTACTGAGTACCTAGTAGCCTACTTACTGTAGGTAGAGGTGGTGTTCTTTTGTCGGCGCGAACTGACGAAATAAAAGACGCCGCGCGCCGCGATTATTTTACATAATAACAGTAATTTCAACCAAACTCCGTTAAACTGTTAAGTAAATCTAATACACCAGAGCAAACTAATTACGCAATTCAAATTCAAAATTGAAAAATCATTAATTTTTTTTTGGGTGGGAAAATTATCAATGACTCTGCTCCCGTCCTGGGTGGGGCGGAAGGAAGTGTTAGACTCTTACTGATTAAAAACCACCCTGTTTCTTTAGTTGCTCTTGCATTCCGGGGCTGCGGTATCTCGTTAGAAGTCTGAATTAGAAGTTGAATTTACCAGGAATAAATAATTGAAACTACATGGCCAGCAATTGTTTCACATACCCGAAGATCCTAACCCATTAGGTTTACACACACTATGATGTACATTGTGTGTGTAATAACGTAATCAGGGTTCTGTGAGCAAAGGATTTTCAATTCGGCATTAACGATTCCTGTTACTCATGCGGTCTTAGTACTTTTTATTAATTTCTTTTCACAGTTAGATGCAGTTTTGCAACATTTTTTATTGACTAAATTAATTTTTTTTTTATTGTGAAATAAAGACTAAACTAATGCTCAAACCAATAAAACCCATTTACCACTCAAATAGTACCGACAAAACGTGAACTTCCGATAATTATTTAGGTTAGTCCTACAGACAAAAATCATGCGTGCTTGCTATTATTTTGTAATAAAAAAAAATCTATTAACTTGTTGTTAATAATTTTCGTCATAATTATAAAAATAACTTTATTTTAAAAATTACGAACGGAACCCACTGTAATTTCATTTGCCTACCAGGAGAGGAATAAATTCCGAAGAGGTGTATTGAAATGATGTTTTGGGTTCAGTTGAACTTTAATTGTTACTAAATCCTTTTTCTATTCTAAGTTCTAATGGCAAATAATAATGTTTATTTAAGCAATTTGTGGTAGGATGCACGTATGGATTCCATTTTTATTATCAATTCAATGGTACGAGCTGACGATTTTTCGAAACAATAAGCAACTCGATTCAATATTAAGGTGAATCGAATCTCCTGGATCGTATGTGTAAAAATTATTATGATAAGGGCATATAAATAAGTTCATATTTGCCCAAAGTATTGTGCTGACAATCATAAACAGCGAATAGGTAGGTTTATTTATTTCAAACAAGATTAATTACATAATATGCCGACACTTTTTAACTTGTCCGCATTGTTTATGTTAGCACTAAGCAAAGATTGAAACATTTTACGGTTTGATAGAAGTTCTTATTTCGAGTGACATAGCTGTATTTAATAAATTAATCGCTCGGCGTCGGTCGTATTCTGTATTAGTTTAGTTAGTATTGTTATGTTAACCGACTACATCTGTAGCCGGTTAATATAACAAAGTCATTGAATTACGCCGGAAAGGTTATCAATTATTATTTATTAAAAGTTTAGACGTGCCTACCTACCTGACTGACAACTGTAAATATGTCATAAAATAAAGGTGTGTTAAATGATATTTAAAATTTTGATTACGATTTTTAATGAATTTTTAGAAGATCGATTCAAGAGCACGGGATTTGATCTGTGAATTGAATAAATAGGGGGTGGAAGATTACTTTGTAAATAATAATTATCTACAAAGTAATCTTCTACAAAAGGACAACTACGTAAAAAACCAACAAGTGTGTAAATGATACACGTGACAATGCAAGCAGGTTTATTTAGATAAATTTGATACCTAGACTAATAAATTGTATTGTAGCTAGTTCCCAAAAATAATCAAAGTTTAGGAAAAGTCAGTAATAATATTTTGTAAACAAAAAATAAAACATGCGGAACCTTTTATTCAGAAATACCAGGAGTAAGAGGTTTATTTTTATTTACAAATAGTTCACTGACACCGATCAGTTGACTTAGTGCTAGTAATGTGCTTATTTCAATTTGAAAAGTTCGGTTTCTGGTATCAATGTATTAAAAATTCTCATGACTTCCGAACACGTAAAGATAGGATTAAAAAACCCTTCCAATATCGTTTGATATCACCCAGGGAGGCAATGAGTTTAGTATGTGTATGGCCGCTTCGTTACACGTATAAATGCATTGTAGCGTTGTTGTATGAGCAGTGGCGGCGCAGTGGTTACAGGCTTTGCTAACGTGTTGTTGGTCGGAGTTCGAACCCAGACAGGCACATTATATAACATCGTGAGGAATCCGGCATGGCAAGGAAACGCAAATTCGAACACATGCGAGTCTGTGAATGACTTACTGGCAAATGTATAAAAATCATCGGACTTCATTTCTAAATAACAAATAGAACACATTATATTATAAAGAAACTATTGAAAACTACTTTTTCGTCAGTATCTGGAGGTATACAAATTATTTAGCTGAAACACAATAACATTTCGATCTTCAAACACCAGAAATTCTTCAATGTAACCTATTGAATTAATTTCGTTCTGTTAATTGTAAAATGAATGTGGTTGTATATGCATTGCAAATGTTGGAGAATGATGTGCCGATTCGGAAACGTCCGACATTCGTAACGCGAAACGTTAACAACGTTATCGAGAAAACTACGAGCGAAAATCTTAAGGATGTGTTATTGTAGAATTGTCAGCGGTTTACCTACAAACAGAACATAACGTTTGTAAATATACTAGCGAGACGATCCGGCTTTGCGCGTGTGATTTACACAATACCTTCAAAAATTTTACACTAAAACAATCCTCAAGAATAAATCTATCTACTAGTGAAAACCGCATAAATGTGTTTAGTGCACTGTAAACAGACAGACAGACAAACAGACGCGGCGGGAGACTTTTTCTTCACTTTACACGGTAACGTAATATTATAGCGATGTGAGTTTGCACAGCAGATACCTTATCTACATACATATATACCTTACTTATCTTAATTTAAAAATTTTACTTGAAAACCTAGTATTTAACGGCGTGCACACTGCGACAACGACGTTCAGCGATGCACGGGAAACTCGGAAAAATTTGAAATGTTTGGTGGAACAATCTTAAAACTAAACTGTTAATTTTGGTTTAATTGGCGTAATTATTTCTATCTCGAACCCCAGCTCGTAATATTATGTTCTCCACATGAACACTCGCATGGTATATTTTCCGTCATCCACATTGGCGAAGCAGCGGATAGTAGCTAGTTCTAGTTACCTATATAGTGTCTACAGCGAGACACTGGAGCTTAATGCTGAAGAAAATTGAAAAAAATTACTTGAAAAATTAGTTGTTCATTAAGACACAATGTAGGTAACCAAAACGATTGGATATTTGCGTAATAAATGAATACTCTCACGCCCCTGGTTCATGATCTCCGATTTACGGGAAACTGAAGCCGCAGGCACCCGTCTGCGGACAGCCTTAGGCTGCACGGATGCCGCGGGTGTTGCACACTGCGTCAGCGACGCTCAGCGATGCACGGGAAACTCGGGCAAATCTGAAATGTTCGGCGGAACAATCTTTAAACTGAACAGATTGACGGAGTCATTCAGTGGTTAATTCATTTAATTATTGTACTAATTGGCTCAAATATGACGGTGATTGTTAAACATATCGGACAAAATATGCTGACTAGGATCTATAAGCCCAACATACATGGCAACGATATATCGTAGTGATTTGAGTTTGCACAGCTCAGTATATCGATCGGCCATATAACGTTTTCCACATGAACATTCCCATGGAATATTTTCTGACATCCACGTCGGCGAAGCAGCGGACAGCAGATAACAAGGTCAGTCAATTTAAAAATTTTACTTGAAACCAAGTTGTTCATTAAGACACAATATAGGTAACTAAAACGATTGAATGTGTGCGAAAAAAAACTTTTTACCAAAAAAATTTTATTATTATTTATTATTATTTAAAAATTGTTATTTAGACATAATTTCGTCTCAAAACGATTGAAAACGTGCGAAATAAATAAATACTTTCACGGCCCTGGTTGGTGATCTCTGTCACACGGGAAGCCACAGCCGCAGGTACGGGTCTGCGGACAGCCTAAGGCTGCACGAACGCTGCACGGCCGATGCACACTGCGTCGCACGGTGGGCTGAAAAACGGCTTTCATAGACTTAGGCATTTTATTTTGCAAGTGCCAGTTTTTGTGCCGGATATCACTTCTATTTGTTATAACAATATACAAAAATGACACCAGAATTGATTCTGCACAAAAACGAAGGAATTATAATTTTTTTACGAAAATTTTGTATGGAGCTAGTATGAAAAATCGAAATATCTCTGAAACGGCAGCGATAACCGTAATATCCTTATAGGAGGTTTTAGTACTAATTATTTATGATTTTTTGACATACGTTACATAATGGTTGTAGATGCCTTTTTTTTTTTTAAATCGTCAAAATATTTTTATTTATTTTTACATATTAAACGTTCCTTTTAGTGTTTAAGTTGAAGAATTCAGAGCTTTAACAACTCTTAACATAAAATAGCATCACCCCTATAGACCTGAAGGACTAGACAGAGGTGTGTAGTATCTTGTTGATCTTGTAAGATTTCCAACAATACCAAATAGTTGAATATCAGTGTCAAAGTGCCCATGCTGTCGCTTCTTTTAGAAAGATAGGGGAATGAAATTGTTAATTGATCATACCCTAAAAGTATGATTACAACATAACCGGACACATAATAATATCGACACAAAAGGAATTTTAAAACCTTGCATACGTTCAAAATACAAAATAACATATTGTGTAGTCATCTAATGAGTCTGATGACAAGTAATTAAGTAATTAGAATGATGGTTGTAGTCTTCTGATTCTAATGAGCCTATTAAGTGATTAAATGATTTGAAATATCTCGCAACAATACCAACTAAGAACTGCATTCACCTTTTTATAATTAGTGAGCTAATGTGATTTGCTAATGTTGATTAGTTCTACTATGAGTTCTACGAAATGTTTTTGACGATTATAATTTTTTATTATCATATCTTTTATAACTTTAATGAGGGTAGTTAACTAATTATTGACTTTACACAATAAAAGGGCTATAATTTTGTTCCATAATTTAGATTGTTCACAACCGTGTAACTGCTAACACTAAAACTATTTGCTTTGCGACTACAAAATCTTAGAATGGAAAGTTTAATCACCAACTTAGATTTGTTTGTTCTTCTAAAAAGTGAGTGTCCTTCATTTAATCATGAAGTATTGTTTAGTGCAATTGTGTCCCGCATAGGCGATTGCCTTTCTGCCGAAGATCAAGTAACTCTCAAAGAATTTTGCCGGAGATTCACGCGAGCTGCTTTAAACAGGTGGCAGAAATCTAAACGATTCTTTGATAAGTTTAGAAATACGTACGGAGAGTGGTTGCAAGCAAATATTGATTGGCCGAGTTGCGTGCAAACTTTAATAAATCAAGAACCAACTGTTGATGAGATACCAAGAGCACGCTCAGTCTCTCCAGAACCTTCGACATCATCGACTGTTGGAACAATGACAAAAAGGTCCCGAAAACCATTCAAAGATCTGGGAAGCAAACAGAAAAAGAGAAGATCTAGTGAGAACATAGGCGAGGATTCCTGTGAATTGGCATATGCAGCTGCAGCACGTTTAAAAGAAGAAGGTTATGAAGATATCGCATCTGTAATCAATTATATGATCAAAAATCCAGAAGCTGCCGTTAAAATCAAGGAAAGCATTAAGAAAACAGTAATATTTACACCAGAGAAAGCACTTGGATTGCTTCTTTCACTTAAGCTTTCAAAGTGGCAATATATTACGTTGCGAGAGACTGCCATTCGGGAAGGTGCTAAGGATATTTACCCATCCTACTATAAACTGCAACAAACTAAGCTTGCATGCTACCCTCCTAATCAATCAGTATCAGTTACGGATTCATCAGGTAGAATTACACTTCAAGCTTTACTTGACATCACGGTGAAGCGGATTCTTCAAAGTCTTTCTGATAATGTGGAAAATAAGCAGTTAAAGCTGATATCGAAGTGGGGATTTGATAGTGCTTCCAATCAAAGCCGATACAAGCAGAAAATGGACGGCGAGCATGATGATTCAAGCATTTTCATGACCTCCTTGGTGCCACTGAAACTGACAGATGGAGATAATACTATATGGACAAACCCGAAACCATGCTCAACTTTTTATTGTCGTCCGGTTCAGTTCACTTTTGTAAAAGAAAGCCATGCAGTTGTCATTGATAACAAAAGAAAAATGGATGAGGAAATTGAGGCCCTTAACCCCACAGAGTGCATTAATAGTAACAGGGTGACTCATAAACTAATGATGACAATGATCGACGCAAAAGTCTGCACGTACCTTTCTGAAGCTAGATCAAATGCATCATGCTACCTGTGCTTAGCAAAACCAACAGAAATGAACCACTTAGATGCTGTAACATCAAAAACTGTGTGTTCTGACATATATGAATTTGGCCTATCATCCCTACATGCCCGTATAAATTGCATGGAATGTCTGTTACACATTGCGTACAGACTTGACTTCAAACAGTGGGCAGCAAGAAGTAATGAGCATAAAGATATGTTACAAAACAGAAAAAAAAACATTCAAAATAAATTTAAAGAGGAGCTCAATCTGTTAATTGATATAGTAAAACAAGGCTCGGGAACTACCAATGACGGGAATACCGCAAGGAAGTTTTTCGAGTTTCCCAATAAAACTGCAGCTATTACTGGGTTGGATCAAAACCTGATAAAAAGATTTGCTGTTATTTTGCAAGCAATAACATCTGGTGAGAAGATCGATGTCATCAAATTTAAAGATTTTGCTCGCAAAACAGCAGAAAAGTACGTGGAATTATACGACTGGTACTACATGTCATCAACCGTACATAAACTATTAATACACGGAGCTGACATAATCGAAAAAAATGATATTGTCCCGATTGGGACTCTCTCGGAAGAAGCCTCAGAGTCTCGAAACAAAGATTTTAGGAGGTTCCGGGAACATCATTCGCGGAAAAGAAGCAGGCAAGATTCTAATCAAGATATCCTAAATATGCTTGTTGTTTCTTCGGATCCTTTTCTAAGTGCACAAAGGCCGAAGTTAGATGCCAAAAGGAAGACAACCTTTTTTGCTGAAACTCTCGACCTAATACAGTTTCGGAAACTGAGTTCGAGTTTGTAGGTATATCCGATCTGGATTCTGACTCGGAATTGGAGTCCGACAACGAAAGTTGTAAAGAAAATTTGTAAAATTAAATTATTTTTCTTTACGTTCTTTTGTTATTTATGTTAGTTTATTGTACCAATATGTTTAGTTAATAATTTCATAAATTATAGTTTCAAATATGTATTTTGTATAATTGAATTTATTAGATATTATTTTTGTTACTTCTGTTTTATTTAAATTACCTATCAATAAAAAGTTTATATACAGTCTTTTTTTTTTCACATATTCTTAATATTTGGGGAAAAAGCATGCTTCCTAACGATGTTCTTAACTTTGACACAGTTCATGGATCGTTTTGAACAGTTTCATATGTTAAAATAAATAATGTTAGTACTATAATCCCCTATAAGGATATTATTATTATTATGTGTCCGGTTATGTTGTAATCATACTTTTAGGGTATGATCAATTAACAATTTCATTCCCCTATCTTTCAAAAAGAAGCGACAGCATGGGCACTTTGACACTGATATTCAACTATTTGGTATTGTTGGAAATCTTACAAGATCAACAAGACACTACACACCTCTGTCTAGTCCTTCAGGTCTATAGGGGTGATGCTATTTTATGATAAGAGTTGTTAAAGCTCTGAATTCTTCAACTTAAACACTAAAAGGAACGTTTAAATATGTAAAAATAAATAAAAATATTTTGACGATTTTTTAAAAAAAAGGCATCTACAACCATTATGTAACGTATGTCAAAAAATCATAAATAATTAGTACTATAACCCCCTATAAGGATATTACGGTTATCAATGCCGTTTTAGAGATATTTCGATTTTTCATACTAGCTCCATACAAAATTTTCGTAAAAAAATTATAATTCCTTCGTTTCTGTGCAGAATCAATTCTGGTGTCATTTTTGTATATTGTTATAACTAATAGAAGTGATATCCGGCAAAAAAACTCGCACTTGCAAAATAAAATGCCTAAGTCTATGAAAGCCGATTTTCAGCCCACCGTGCGTCGTTGACGCTCAGCGATGCACGGGAAATTCGGGCAAGTCTGAAATGTTCGGCAGAACAATCTTTATACTCAACGGATGGATGGAGAAATTCAGTCTATGATCTATAATTCAAAAAAGTATTCTTTTTTAGAGATTACTAACAATGTGGGTAGAATTCATATAACTAAACTAAATATGCTTGTGCCTGGAGTGGGTTTACGGCAATAGTATAATGCAAAGAGTAAAGTAATATATAGGGAAAAGAGAGCCCTCTTACGTGATAAAATTGCAAACCTATTTAACAATACGCCATCTGTAAATTGGCCCCAACCTAATCACATACACCTACACACATAGCTATTTATATGCATGTTAACATGTCTAATATAAAGTTTCGTCCTATCTCTGTAATATGTTCTAGTAGAGCATGCTACAGAAAAAGGACGAAACAAAATAGTCCCAAGGGAATGTAGATGGTAAAAGGTAGAAAAAAAACAAAGAATAATTATATATTACAAAATACGCATTCGCAGAATGCAACAAACCGCCATATTGTGATTGTTTATTTTCAGTTCAAGAACTGTCACTTTATATTTCCTAAGTAGAATCTGGCACCATGTCTTTTTATTAATAAAGTTGATATTTGTGCTTTATCAAATTGTATTTAATTTATGTGTCTATTTCAATTTGTAAGAAGATTTTAATATTTTTCTCAAATTTATCTCTAATTAATATTACATCAATAATTTTATTTCAAATAAAAAATGTTGTTCTCGATATAGCGCCATCTGTTGATAATTTAACGTACCCGGTAAATAGTACTGGGGCCAACTTCTAGATGGCAACTCTTTCTTTTCTTCGCTGTATTTTGGTAGGGTTCGAATTGGCTGAAATGTGACGATGGTTGTTGAAAGTATCGGAAAATAATATGACGACTAGCACTTTTATGGCCCCCAACAAAAATTTGTTTGATCGAAATTTTTGAGATATATCATGCGATAGCGTGATAGCGTGCGATAGCACATTTTCGAAAACCGCGTATATTACTTTTTATTTTATACAAACACTTTGAAAATCAAAGTTATTTCTTGTAGTTACTAGGAACCCTTTATGGACAAGTCTTACTCGCACTTGGCTAACTTTCTCCAAGTCAATCGGCAAAGTGGTAAAATGTGTGGTACCTCCAATTTTTAAAACAAGAATGTGAAAAATAATAATATACCTATATGCTGATCTTAATAAAAACTTTCAACGATTGGTTTGAACGACATACAGTCAGTAGGTAGGTAGTAGTAGTCAGTAGGTATTTAGCTTTGTCATTTTTACAAACATTTTGATAAACAATATTATTTTTCGCTACTCTATGCTAGCTACTGCGGAACCCTTCATGGGTGAATCCAACTAGAAATACTGAAATACAACTAAAAATATTGTTTGTCCTTCTATCGAGGAGTTGCCCCGACCAAAGGAACCCCGTGCATTGCTCCAACTATAGGTTAAAGCTATAGATATAACCTATATCATACTAATAGTCACTGAATTCGTCTAATCGCAAACAAAGTAATTAATAAGCTCAAAATGTTCTCAAATAGTGGCTACTTACATAATTACATATAGTCAGACATGACTTGCAGGTTTATCGCACTTCTGAATCATATTATAATTCGTGTATTCCAAATAAACTTTAATTTTATTCCACTCGGTTAAGCTTATTTCTAATTCACATTTCTATTTCACATAATTAAGTATGATTAGTACTGTTTGATATCGCTGGCATCGTAAAAGCAGCCGTGTGATATTAACGCCGTCAAGAGTAATTAACATGATATTTTATAAAAGTACCCTCAAATTGTTGATTTTTTAATGCAGTAAGTTTTAGGCGCCATATTCATAAAATATAAACCAATTCACACTTAAATAGATAAGAAGTAAAAACAACCTACTGTTTTCTTTTTTTATTGATAATAGGCTCGCGTTTGACCACCATCTCACCTGATGGTAAGTGATGATGTGGTCGAAGATGGAGCATGCTTGCCTGGAAGTAACCTATTCACTCTTGACTTATAGACTCCCAGGTTATAGCGATCAGGAAACACAGACTCCACTCCTTAGCCGTACGTACAACTAAAGTATTCCCAAAACGTTTGTGCGTATGGGTGGGATGTCCACCATGTAACGATGGCGCATCGCCGTTTGTCTTGTAGTCCAATGTTAGCACGGGCTTGGCGGAATTAGATTGTGTAATTCCATGACACACTCCCCGAAATGTAACCGATAGAAAACCGATAGACTTGCAACTCGTCGTCGATGTTCAAGGCTCTGGAGCTTTGATTGGACCAGTAAATCGTTGCCAATACTTCATAGCCTGGCTTCATAGCCTGGCTCGTCGGCGAACCGTTGCTTGCCTGTCAGTTTTCTACAGATTGTACTTCGGGGAGTGTGCGCAGGAGCTCCATGACCTGATCCCTCCATCTCCCTTTCACTACCGGTCTACCAGACGCAAGGCTGGGTACCACTCACACTTGGTTGATATACCGTCTTGTCGTACCAAGCGCTTCTCCTCCACATTTATTGTGCGCACAGTCAAGCTGTGGAATTCTCTGCCGGCTTCTGTGTTCCTTGCAGCCTTTAAATCACGAGTAAATAGGCATCTTCTGTGCTCGCTCGTCCCATCGTAGACCTCATCTATCGCTTACCATCAGGCGAGATCGAGGTCAAGAGTGGGCCTATTAGAAAAATAAGTGTATCGTTGCCAATGAGTCTCTTGGCCCGTTTCTATATTCGGGTTTTTATCATAATTTAGCTACAGTTACTTGTAATTTTAAATATTCTGTGCTACAGTTGTAAAATAAATCACGACACTAGGTAATCCGATGATTCCAGGTTCGTGTCCTGTCACGGTCGTCAATTATGTGTACTGCGAGTCACCCGTCCAGCTGATTTCTTCAAGAAGGGCTGATGCGCTTCTTCTTTAATCTTTTGATCTTGCAAAGATCCATCGATTGCACGGGTGATACCTTTGATTAATAGGGATAAAAATTTTGAAAAAAAAAACACGTTTATTTTCGAAAAAATAATTCGTTATCTTATTTCATGAAAAAAAATATTGATGATATATTCACAGGGCTAATACTGACAAGAGGATGTACACCTATCTAAACATATTATCTACGCGGTGTCAAGGTACATACGTTTAAATTTTGCTCCTTAAAATAAGTTCGTTTACGGCAGAAATCTGCAGAGAAAAGTTGTGAATAGTGTTTAACCGAATAACTAAGTGTTTTGTAGTTAATTCTACTAAAATATTCACTTTAAAACTGTGTTATAACGCTTTTAAAATCAGTGGTCAACTTAAATATATCGCGAGTTAAAAATTACTACCCTCAATATAAATGACAAAATCCTGACCTACGTCAATGTTGTACTGCAAGCAGCGACAAAGGTGAACTTAAACTGGAATAGTGATTCATATCGACGCAACTGTGATCTGGACAAACTCTATTTTAAAAGGCAAGTGTCTGACTGTATACTGTGATCAAAACATTACTACTCTAAATTGCATTGTAATTGAGGCGACCGAAAATAAATTTATAAGTGCTTAGTGAAAGAAAAACTATTAAAACCTGTATTCCCGAAGTGCAAGTAATAAATTAATAAAAAACAAGTAGGTACTTTTACTTCATCCACGTTTATGCCGACACTATTACGTTATTTTGACCGGCTAACGAAAGTAGCACGAGTCGAAGCCAGTAAGTGGCCGCTTGGACTCAGCGTCGTGGTACGAGTTCAAATCTCAGTGTCGACCAAATTATTTTTGGACTTTTAGGCGCTGTCTTTAGTTTGTTGATACTGGCTGAAACTGAATACAAAGATCAGTGATCGTTTCTGGCAGTGTTATTAGATTGTGTTATTGTTTTTATCACTGTTTTTTAAGGTCCACACTATAATGGAATCAAGCAGTGAATGCGCTGGCTGTCGTACTATGCTTGACGGTGGGATACATCTTAAATGCTACAGTTGCGAGTCTAAATATGACCTAGTTTGTGCAAATGTGTCCTCCAATAATTATGAACTTATGGACACAAAACTCAAAAGTTCTTGGAAGTGTCCTGAATGCTGCAGCAAAGAACCTAAAAAGGGCTATATTAACACCCCTGTGCGTCTGACTTCGTGCTCGGAAGTCAAGAGCCAGGAAGAGGATGTGCCTGGAGACTCGAACATTACTATTCGGAAAAGGCCCACTAAATCGCCACCCAAACCATCGCAGAAACCACCTTCAAAACCATTGTCGAAACAAGCGTCGAAACAATCACAAAAACCACTACAATCAAAGTCATTGCAGAAGTCGCCGTTGAAGTTGCAGCTGCAGTCACCACCACAATCGGTCCACAGGACAGAGGAGCCTAAAATTGCCCCGTCATGTGGTATCGCAGATGTTAAATCGGCTTTAAAATCCCAAGGTCCTCAGACATTGGTGACAGAGGGAAGTTTGCGCGAGATTTTGCAACACCAGATAAACATTGCTCTTAAATCAAGTCTTGAAAAGCTTGTGAAGACTGAATTCAGTACAATTCACAAAAAAAATGATTCTTTTCTGGAGTCTCTAGAATTCTTGAACGTCAAATTTGAGGAAATAAAAGCGGGTTTTATGGAAAAAAACAGCTATCATTAATGACCTCAAGCGTGAAAATGAATTACTGAAATCTACAGTTCAAGACCTGTCTATAAGATTGAATACAGTGGAACTCCACATGCGTGATTCTAACATAGAGATAAATGGTGTTCCAGAGCATCGCTCTGAAAACTTAGTAAACACGCTTTTACAACTGTCAAAGATTGTGGAGAGTCCCCTTTCCGATGGTGACGTTCAGTATGCAACGAGGGTTGCTAAAATGTCGAACGATAATGACAGGCCTCGACCAGTTATAGTCAAACTGCGGACCGCACGCCTTCGTGATACCATTCTTGCCGCAACTACCAAGTTCAACAAGAAAATACCAGATAACAAACTGTCTACCCAGCATCTTGGTATGGGTGGTCCAAGAAAGCCAGTTTTGTTTGTGAACACTTGACTCCAGCCAACAAATAATTGCACGCCGCCACAAGAAAAAAAGCCAAAGAAATGTCATATAAATTTGTTTGGGTACGTAACGGGCGTATTTTTGTCCGGAAAGAAGTTGGGTTCCAGTCTATTCTGATCAAAAATATTGACAGCTTGAACCTTAGATTAGATTATTTTCCTTGATTAAAATATTGTTTAAAGGTATTGGTACCACATAAAGTCGCAATGCTTGACATTTATTACCAAAACGTTCAAGGGCTGAGAACAAAAACTAATGATGTCTTAAAAAGTGTACAAACTTCCGATTACAGTGTAATTGCTCTTACGGAAACATGGCTTAACCCCAAAATTTGTGACAGTGAATTAATAGATGATCGATACACACTCTATCGAAGAGACCGCCACAGCACTCTTAACAAAAAAAAAGATGGTGGTGGGGTAATGTTGTTGCTGTCTCTAAGGATATACCTTCAGCTAGAGTCACTAGCTGGGAAAGTGGGGCGGAAGACTTGTGGGTAACCTTGGAGCTAAAAACTGGAACTAAATTAAGGAAACTAGCAATTTGTGTTGTCTATTTGCCCCCACCTGTAAAGTTGGAAGCTTTGTCAATGTTTCTTGAAAGAGTTGATTTTGTTAATAGTCACACGGATGACTTGGTAATTCTAGGTGATTTTAACTTGGGCTTCATTAGGTGGAGCGCCAAGGCAGACTGTAATTACTTTATTCCTTCAAATTATGATAATTCTCTTGGACATTCTTTTGTTGACTTTTTAAGTATTAACAACCTGTATCAGGTAAATTGTATATATAACTGTGATAACAAATTACTGGATTTGACTATTACATATTTGCCTAGCGCCTATGTTACAAGACGTTTGAATGTTCTTAGCAAATGCTACCCGAACCATCCTAACTTACTGCTTAACATTCCATACAACAACTTCACTTATCTTCGTTCGAAACCTGACAAAAAAAATAACTTCTTCAAAGCAAATTATAAAGATATTGTCGGTGAGTTAAAGAGTGTAGAATGGCAAGAACGATTTTTTAGCTGTAATTATGTGAATAGTATGGTCGCGGAGTTTTACAATATTCTTGGAACTGTCATTGAAAAGTTAGTCCCTAAAACATCAACTGTTAGAGCTAAATTCCCTTCGTGGTTTAGTAATTCGTTAATTAGATCTGAGAAGGAAAAAATTCGAAAAAGATATAAGAGATTTGGTAATCCTAGAGACGAAATCGAGTATCAATTGCTACGCTCTCGCTCTCACAAGCTATATGATGAATGCTATTCGAGATACATAAATAAAATAGAGAACAATATTCCTAAAAACCCAAAAGCTTTTTGGAACTTTATTAATGGAAAACGCGGTGGTAAATTATCGATTCCTGCCAGAATGATGCTAGGAGACACAATCGCTAAAACTGGCCCTGAAATCGCTAACCTATTTGCAACTCAATTTTCATCTGTATACACGGCAGATACCTCACAGTCCGCACACTCACACACTCATTATTCGCAAGCGTTTAGCTATGAATCTCAATATGAGACTTCAAACTATATTTCAAGCTTAAAATTTGATGAATCCGATGTTTTCAGGGCTATCAGAAAAATTTATTCGACAAAGGGTGCTGACTTTATCCCGCCAGTATTTGTTAAAAGATGCTCTTGCGCTTCCGTTAATGCTGATATTCAACCGGTCCTTGAAGGAAGGCAAATTCCCTGAAGAATGGAAGAAAGCTCGTATAGTACCCATATTTAAGAAGGGTGATCCGGGTAGCGCAGTTAATTACCGTCCCATTTCAATCCTTTCATGTTTTTCCAAGCTGTTTGAATCAATGTTATGCCCCATAATCTCACAAATGGTGGATTCGAGCATGTCGGATTATCAGCATGGCTTCAGACGTGGGCGTTCAACAGTGACTAATCTCGTACCCTTTGTTTCTGAAGTATCACGTGAGGTTGACCAGGGAATGCAGACAGACGCGATATATACCAACTTTAGCAGCGCCTTTGACAAAGTAAATCACCCCATACTTGTCGAAAAACTGAGATGGTTTGGTATCGGGGGTGAATTGCTAGACTGGTTCAAATCATATTTGTCAAAAAGACCTCAATATGTAGTGATAGGTAGCTTTAAATCTGAGGTATATTACGCGCACTTGGGAGTTCCACAGGGATCTCACTTGGGGCCACTGTTATTCCTTGTCTTTATCAACGACATAACTAATCACATACGACATAGTAGAATGTCTCTATTTGCTGACGATCTAAAAATATTTAAAGTAATAAACTCTCGAACAGACGCAGATTTAATTCAAGCTGACTTGAATAATATTCAGCGCTGGTGTCACGTTAACGGTATGAGTCTAAATGCTAAAAAATGTCATCACATATCATTCACAAGGAAAAAACACCAGTTCCTACTAAGTATGACATTGGTGGCGTAATACTGAACCAAGTGAATGAAATTCGAGATTTAGGTGTGATCGTTGACAGCAAGCTGAAGTTTACCTCACGCATTGATTAGGCAGTGACAAAATCCGCCCAGATGCTTGGATTTCTGAGGCGCAACTCCAGAGGTTTTGAACTCGATAAGACCAAAGTGCTACTTTATAATGCCCCAGTACGCAGCAATCTCGAGTATGCAAGCAGTGTGTGGAACCCTTTTTATGCAGTCCACTCACAACGTATGGAACGTATACAACGAGCTTTCATGAGACACCTCGCATTCTCTACAAATGGTTTTTCACACAGAAAATCCTACTCGGAAAGTTTGAACAAATTTAAAATGATTACCCTTCGCGATCGTAGACGTCTTTTAGACTTATGCTTCCTCCATAAAGTCATTAATGGAAATATTCAGTGCAGTTGCCTTTTACAGAGCGTTTCCTTAACAGTTCCAAGAATCTACCCACGAGCTAAAAAAATTAGAAAGGTTTTTGACACGTCATGTATCAAGACCAACCTAGGCTTGCAGTCTCCCATTGTAAGAATGTGTAACGAATATAATACTGCAGTCTTGAACATACCTGAATTGGACATTTTCAATGACACCCTGCACCGGTTTCGAAAAAAAATCACATTATCCTTACCAGGTTATTCTTAGAATTTTGTTAATTTTTTTTTAATGGGGAATATATTTATTTTAAACAATAATGGAATATACACTTAAATAAAAACCCTAAACTACATAATCATATACATCTAAAAATAAACTAAAATATGGCGTCCAGAAATTCGTACGCATCGCTGTCCACTGGTAATGTGCCCAAAAGACTGGCGGCATTGCCACGCTGCCATTTTGTTAATTATATTTTAAATTACATTTATATTTTTCTGTGTTTTTAACGATTTCAATTTAACTTATTTTATTCAAATGTGTTGAACTTAATTTAATTGTTCGATTTTATGATTTTATTTTTATATTTTTTAAATCTATTGACAAGTTTTAATATTTTTTTTAAATTTATGCCTTTGACACGATATTAATTCCTTTTTTAATTATGCTATTGACATGTTGTTTATTCAGTTTATTTTTATATTCATTCTATTGACATTGTTACACAATTGTTGTAATTGTAATAATAATTATTAAAGTGTATAATTTATTCCTTTATTGTATATTAACTTTTTGCAACATAAAAAAAATGTATTTTATTTTAAGTAGTGAGTTTATGTTAAATATTAGTTATAAGTAATTTTTTCAAGGCCGCACTATTGTTCTGGTGAGCGCTATGTACGCCTTAATTGTCATGTGCATTAGTTATTTTGTAAGTAAGATTTTTTTTAATTGTGCGATGTATGTGATGTGGCTGTACTTAATATAAATAAAAAAAAAAAAACAAATTCTTTGCAAGGCTTAATATCCTCCGTACACATTATCACCTAGTTCTACTATGGTTTTTAACCGATTTCAAAAAAAGGAGGAGGTTCTCAGTTCGAGTTGAACTGTTTTTTTATGTATGTTACCTCATAACTCGGAGACGGCTGGATCGATTTGGAAAATTCTTTTTGCGTTTGAAAGGGGGTATTGTTTCTTATACGTATATGTATCCTTTCTTGTTAGTCCCATTGTTACGAAATTAGGATTTGATGATGGGATGTGGAGAAATCGAGGGAACTCTTCAAATATTTGAAGAGTTCACATTTGGGGAAGTTGAACTGATGATGAAGACCACAGATGGCCACTGAAACTACTCAATAATAAGTATTTCGTGGATTGCGATTCGATTACTTGAGTACGGATGTTAAGCACTTTATGCTCGTCACAATGCATATGGTGATGTAGAGCTGATGGTCAAGTACCAGGAGAACTCCTCAAAAATTAACGGCTATGCATCGGGAAAAGCAATATTTTGTAAAAGGTGATAAGTTATTGACATTATGACTTTTGTAACTAGATAAATTAGAAACCGACCCACTAAAAAGTGATTTTTTTTTTTTGCAAAAAATAGAACCGATTCCATATCAAAATACTACAAAGCCAAAAATAACTTTAATTTTGGAAGGCGGTGGAGTTGTAGTAAACTACGGAATCCTACACTGCGCGTGCCCACGCAAAAAAAAAAGTGCGATAAAAAGAAGTGCGTGTCGGCCGCGACACGCACTTCTTTTTATCAGTTGATTTTTGTCTTAATGGTCTACATAACTTAGTCTAATAATATAATTATAGCCTGACCATGTGTACGTTTGCGCCGAGCTACAATGAACCTTAGGTCTGTGCAAATAAAATAGATATTTATATTTTGCTGGACAACTTTTAGGTTAAAAGGCCAGACTAGTAGACATATTTAGGACAGTTTAGTAATGAACTGTTAGGTGGTGGTGATAGTAGTGAGTGAGGAACCAGATCATTCAAGTCTTCTTCTATCCTCGTAAACCAGGACACGGTTGGCGCAATAGTTGAATGTTTGGCTGCTACGCTACGTGTCGTGAGTTCAATATCTGCAACAGAACGAATGTTTATATAGCCTACAAATATTTGTTCTGGGTGTTTGTAAAAATAAAAGTACTCACGATAATGGATACATGCCTTTTTTTCTGAATGGGAAAAACATCAAACGACTCCTCCCGCTATGGCTGGAGCGGAAGGGGGTGTCAGACTTCTACTGACTAAAAACCCACCCTGTTCCTTCAGATGCCCTTACGATCCGGGGCCGCGGTATCTCGTTAGAACTTTCCCGCAACTCCAGTAGGCAATGGCCCTATCGGGCCCCGTCAATGCTGCTGACAGCTCTTTGAGGCACGTGTGGATAACGACGCGCCGCCGCCCCGGGCCTTGTGACGAATTAACACACATTAATTTGGATTATGTCCTCCTTCGGTAATTACTTAAAGAATACAAAACAGATATCGTTATTTCTCTGTATTTGGCACAGCACAAAAAAAAGAATCTTATCGGGATTTCCTATCCGTCTTTTTAAGAATAACCTGTGATAATTGGACTGAGTAGATTTTCACGTGCGTATTATGTCTTACAATGCATGCGTATGATCTTAATTATTAAATATTACGGGTTTATTTCATGACGTTTGGAATCTTTAGATCATCACGAGGCCTAAATGTTTTGCTTTGGAATACCAAAGCAAGAACAACTACCAACTAAAGTTTTTTTTTTTTTTGTCATATGTTTTGACGGCATTTGTAAGAAATGTAGTGACATTTCTAGGGTTGCGGGATAGTTCTAACGAGATGCTGCGGCCCTGGAACGATAGGAAAGGAGTGGGATTTTAGTAAGTAGGAGTCTCTTCTGCTCCATACAGAACGAGAGGAGTCATTAGATGTATTTCTCCCCAAAAAAGTTTTTTCAGTGTTATTACTCAGGGTAGTCAACTAGGAATTATCTCATCAAGTTTAATATAACAAACGAAAAAGAAAATATAAACTTCACCTATTGCGGACATGCCCATGTTATATTTGTAGTAACGGAACGTCACTAATGTTTCTGACAGCTATCAGGGTGACAATGTACAATAGATATATGCTAAGCTTAAGTAAGATACTGTAAGATCCACGATCTCTTGAATATACATTATTTAAATAACCTAAGTTGCTTATTAATTATTAAAACCAACAATACATGGCGCAGTCGGTTTAAGAACATAATATCAGCATAAGGTGACGAGTAAGAAAACTAAGCAGATTAACAAGATTGCAGCAGATAACCAACCGGCATAGAATTCGCATGGCTGAAGGCAAACAAGAAGAACAAGAAATGGCCAACATTGAGTACAGGATGCCACAGCCGTTAACGCTGAATACGGTCGAAGATTTGCTGCCCAGGTGGAAAAAGTTTAAGCAACAATTCCAAATTTTTCTCACGACGGCTGGTTTTGGGAGGTTGTCGGAGAGTAGAAAGGCGGCCATATTATTAAACTGCATTGGAGCAGAAGCACAGGAGCTCTATTTTAACATACTAAGCAAGGACGAGGAAAATCAAAAATATGAGCTAGTGCTAAAGGCTTTTGATGATTACTTCACTCTAAAGCAAAATGTAGTGATCAATTCGTTCATTTTTAATAATAGAAAGCAAGAAGAGGGAGAAAGTTTTGACAACTTCTACACACACATTAAATAAAAAAAAAAAAAAAAAAATATTTCAGACCTCAAGATCCATAGTTTTGTTAGTATTATACATGACTTATAAACTATGTTAATAACAAACGCCTATACATTTAAATATTGTTAGTAGGTACACAATACTTACATACTATGTTAGTAACAATAAAATACACATCACTTCCTATACCGACCGCGCTCACCTGTCACCCCGGGTACATGCACGTGTACACGCACCCAGTGAGCCATGATGTCGCAGCACGGCTTATCACTGATGACCCTCAGAATGCTGTTAGCGCTCCCACGCACTCGACGCATCATGGACGCCATCCGTTTTCGTAGTATGGTGTTGAAACCATCCACACGTGCTTCGGCAAACATCCCTGAGGCGCTACAGTAACGTGGGAGCCCCAACAACATCCTGAAGGTGTTATTGTACTGAACTCTGAGGGCGTTGTATGCCCTTTGCGTATAAATTAAGAAGCTAGTGAAAACTTGTGCCTATAAAGATTTGGAAGACCGGATGCTAAGTGACAGGATCGTGATGGGCGTCAGTGACAAAAATCTGCAACAAAAGCTCTTAGAAGTCAATGACCTTACCCTGGACAAGGCGGTGAACAGGTGCAGAGCTGCGGAGTTGTCAAAGGAGCACATGAAGAACATCCAGAAGCAAGCGGAGCTAACATTAAGTGTAGACAAAATTAATAAGGAACAGGGCCAAAGCCCCAACAAAAAGGGAGCTAAGTACAAACATTTTAATAAAAACTTCTATCTTTGTTTAAAATGTAGTCGAGAACATGGTCCAAGACAGTGCCCGGCTTATGGGAAAAAGTGTACCAAATGTTTAAAACTAAATCATTTTGCATCAGGATGTAAAAATAGAGTGCAGGAGATTGATAAAATAGAACAATTAAACAGGAGTGATGAGAATAGTGAGGATAAGGAATTATGACTCAAGAAAGTTTGTCATTCTTTAGGCAATAATAACAATAACATGAATAATAAGGAATGGTTATTAATATTAAAAATAGGAAACAAAATGGTGCATTTTAAGTGTGACACAGGGGCACAGGTTAATGTCCTATCACTGGGGGAATTAAGAAGAATAGTCGATGATGAAAATCCTCAGTGGTCTGAGACTAATATCGTTTTAGAGGCATTTGGGGGTGAAAGAATTAAACCATTAGGTAAAATAATATTAACTTTAACATATGAAGGGCAGAAAATTAATACTGAGTTCATAATTATTAAACAACAGGTTAAACCAATTTTGGGTTTGGACATTAATAGAATTAAAGCTAATTATTAACATAAATATTAACAGTGTAAACAGCTGCTTCAGTAACAGTAATAACATGGAAAAAGAAATAATTATTAATATAAATAAAAAACTGTTTCAGGGTGTTGGAGAATTTAAGAGTCCGCTGCAGTTGCGCATTCAACCTGGTGCGGAGCTTGTAGTGAGACCGCCACGAAGAGTGCCTAATGCACTCATGAAGCGATTAGCTGACAAGCTGGATGCACTGGTGAAGAGCAAAGTCATTGCGAGAGTAGAGCATCCGAAAAGTTTTGTAAGCAATTTAGTAATAATTGAAAAGAAAGATGGTTCATTAAGAATATGTTTAGATCCTAAAGATCTCAATAAGGTATTAGTTAGAGAGCATCATTTGATACCAACTATAGACGAAATCGTGTCTAAATTGTGTAATAAAAAGTGTTTTTCAGTAATAGATTTAACAGATGGCTTTTATAATATTAAACTTAGTAAGGATTCCAATGACTTATGTACTTTTAACAGCCCTTATGGTTGCTTTAAATTTTTAAGAATGCCATTTGGTTTGTCAGTGGCTCCAGAAATTTTCCAAAGGTATAGTGAAAATGCTTTTGGAGACATACCTGGTGTCATTGTTTACTGTGATGATTTATTAATTTGTGGAAACACTGAACAGGAGCATGATGTCATATTGAACACAGTGTTTCAACGAGCTTTAGAACATAATGTTAGATTTAATAAGAATAAATTTCAATATAAATTAAAAGAAGTATAATATTTTGGACATATTTTCTCAGAAAAAGGCATGAAAATAGACCCAGACAGGATAAATGCCATATTAACTATGAAAAGCCCAACTAATAAAAAACAACTACAAACTTTTCTCGGGATGGTAAGTTATTTAAGAAAATTCATTCCAAATATGGCCAATATTGCAGCACAACTACATTTATTGTTAAAAAAAGATGTAGAGTGGATATGGACTGAAGTTCATGAAAATGTTTATAATATGATTAAGCAAAAAATAACAAAAGCACCAATATTACAGAATTTTAATAATAAACTACCTATAGTTGTACAATGTGATGCATCCAAAGATGGCATTGGTTGTTGCCTAATACAAAATAATAAGCCAGTTAGTTTTGCATCACGAAGTTTAACACAGTCAGAACGAAATTTTTCCCAAATAGAGAAAGAATTGCTAAGTGTGGTGTGGGCCACCAGAAAATTTCATTATTATGTTTATGAACATCAAATAACAATAATAAACGATCATAAACCATTGGAATCGTTATTAAAGAAACATCTACATGAGATACCATCACCAAGACTGCAAAGATTAACACTAAAATTACTAAAATATAACATAGAATTTAAATACCAACAGGGTAGATTAATGTATATTGCAGACTTATTTTCACGATCATACCAGGAATGCAGTGATGTTGATGAATCATACACGTATGAAGTCATACATTGTGTAGGCCTAGCTCAGAATTTAGAACGTACACAGGAACAAAAATTACAATTAATAACTGAAACTTCTAAGGATACTGAGTTGGTAGAATTATTTGAATACATTATGAAGGGTTGGCCCAAAAGTAATAGTATTCCAGATTATTTACATTGCTATCACATGTTAAAGAATGAACTGTCATTTGATGAAGATTTAGTATTTTTTAAGGATAGATTAATTGTACCGAAGGCTTTAAGAATGCATATTATAAAAATATTACATGAAGGTCACATAGGAATGACTAAAATGAAACAATTAGCGCGAAAATTATATTACTGGCCACACATCGACACACACATTGAAGAATTCGTAAAAAAATGTTATCGCTGTCAAACTTTTCAAAATAATAATGTAAAAGAACCACTAATTACACATTCAGTTCCTAATTTACCATTTTTAAAGTAAGGTATAGATATAATGGAGTTTAAGAGAAAAAATTATTTAGTAATATATGACTATTACTCAAAGTGGTTAGATATTAAGTTACTTAGTAACAAAAGTGCAAATTCAATTAATAATAGATTATTAGATTTATTTAGTAACTTTGGAGTACCTAGTGAGATTGTCACTAATGTTTCTGATAGCTGTCAGGGTAACAATGTACAATAGATATATGCTAAGCTTAAGTAAGATACTGTAAGATCCACGATCTCTTGAATGTACTTTATTTAAATAACCTAAGTTGCTTATTAATTATTAATACCAACAATATAATATTCCCTGAGCGACAATTATTTTTCCTACGACCTGACATTTGACGGAAGCTCTATTAAAAGTTGTTGGCAACTTGAGTCCATTCGCAATAAGTTAAACGTGAGGAGAAGTGTGTCAAAGTTAGTGATAGAATTCACAAACGCACGCCAGGAAAAGTTATATCGTAATATTATTTGATAGGTTTGATGAAGTTCAAATTGGAGAAGGTACTTTTGCGCGTGGGGCAGGTGTAAGGAAAAACACGTTGGTGACTGATTTATTATTTACTAGTTGTGTGGTGTGACCGTGATTACGTCTGCGTCATTCTTAGAATTGGATTCACAGTAGATAAAAAGTTTCCTAGATAATGTATGCAGGTATTTATTTCGACAATTCTCTTTTATACATAATCATAAATTTAATAATCTTGAATTGCTTGTGGCTAAATAATAATATACGAGGTCAAGCACGCATGCTGAGGTCGATCCGTGTAAGGGTAACTATCGTAACAATTCGAGCTTCGTCCATGCCTCGAAAGCGCGTTAAGGCGTTGGTCCTGGCTGCCATTTTACATCTTTAACATTCATTATGGTGAGTCAGAAGACAGAAATCTGACATCAGTCTAGCCAAGGAATTGCTACCCAGACCCAGACCCAGCAAAAGAGAGATGTAGAGGTTAGACAGGGAGTCGCTCTATGTAAAATACTAGTACTTACTTGCATACGGTAAGACTGTTCACGTTATTTTACTCTATAACGCATTTTAAAGTCTTGTAAAATAAAGCTGTTGAGTTTCCTATGAAAAAATAAATAAAATAATTTACATCGATCACTTTCAACAACACTCTATTTTTCATACTGTCAAATAGCCTATTCCTCAAAACCGTCGTCACCACTTCCTAGTATGTGATAGGAATAATTGGCGCAAGAAACTCCTGGCAACAAATTTTGCACAACAAAAGCTTTGATTAACACCCAATAGAACAACACCAAACCGCAATATTCGGCAAATACATCAAACTCACCCTAAATCAATATACAAACATTATCTAACCTCTGAGTAAACAAACAAATCAGTTTTTTCATGAAAACTACTTATTTCGTAACGAATCGTCAGTCAGTAGGATTACTTTGTTGATGATTGCGTTTCAGTTTGAAAGACGCAATCCCTTGGTCCCCGATTTTATTTTGGTCAAGGATTTTAGAACATGAATCAGGAACTTTATCGTGATTTGTGTCAGTGGATTAATGTAACTGAAAGTCTAGATAAAATCAGGTTCCTCAACGTTTTTGATGTAATTATTCAATATCTTATATTTTCATATCTTTTTAATGTTCATTAAGGATATATCCATTTAATTTTGACTTACGCACTATAACAGGATTATTTAAATATATAAGGAATATTTAAATTATATGATTAGTTTAAAAATACAGAGGAGTGGGGACTGGTCACTTGAAAAAAGAAACTGATTATTATTATATGATTAGTTTAAAAATACAGAGGAGTGAGGACTGGTCACTTGAAAAAAGAAACTGATTATTAGCATTGCAGCAATGCTGTGGTTTTTTTTTTAAGAATGAGCGATTAAATGATTTTACATTGTCGGGGTTATTTCTTGTTGTCGAGATTGCTTGAATCTTCACAAAACCAAGGTACCAAAAATTTACCTTCAAACCGAGTATTTCTACACGAAGATTACGAAAAATTTAATGAATATTAAAAAAGGAAGCGTATTGGAGCATTGGATTATGATTAAGCTAATACTTGATTAGTGATTGCTGATTTTGCGAAATAAATTAAAATGTATTCGTGCTGAAAATTATGCGGCAAAAAGAGATGGTGTGCTTTGTTTCTGGGTTCTAAAGACCGAGTTTAATGAAAAACCTCCTATAGAAAATGTACGTAGAAGTCGAATTTTTATTTGGGCTCCTTCAATTACCAGCTGAATGGTTAAGAGTGAGCGACTAATGAAGCATTAGATTACTTTTATGTTCAAATAAAATTGATGTACCTATCATCACTCGATTTTGGAATAATTTTCCTGTTACGTTTTTTATTAATGCTGCCATTACAGTAAATAAATATATGGATGAATACATTATCAGGTGGCTTATCTTTCTAAAACATGAAAGTACTCTTCAGGTCCGAGTACAATTGTATGGTTTCCTAACAAGCTATGTCTGTGTTTAAAAAGATAAGTCAGAACCGGCCCAGGTATAACACAACATAACCAGCCTATAAAGTCCCCACTGCTAGGACAAAGGACTCCAATCTATTTATTTATTAAAAAAACACAATACAACTCACAGTTAAATCAAAACGCTTAAATGTTAACAATTCATTATTCAGACATAAGGGATTTTTTTTTTATTGTAAGTGACTGTCATAGTTACATAACTAATTATACAAATCCATATACATTTATGTAAGAAAAAAAAGTATACATATTAAGTTATAAAGTTCAATACAAATTGATGTCAAAAATTATCCATGTCAAGTTTTAAAATTCAAAACAAATAATAGTCAAAAATTATACATGTCAATTTATAAAATTCAAATGTTATAGAAATGTCAAAAATTTAATTTATTTAAAAATAAAATTACTTATTTTCTTGAGCTGTTAATATTATCTACAAATTTATGTCGGCATTTGGACTACTGTCAAGGTAACTATTAATTAGAGAAATTGCTCTGGCATTTGGGCTGCTGTTACACAGATGTGACACTATGAGACGAAATGGACCGTAATCCACGACGTGTCCCAGTGAGGGTTGGTAGATGTCGCATGTCTTCAGATGATTGGTCCTAGGACCTGCCGGATTCCTCACTGTTTTCTTTTACCGTTCTGAGAGCAATGGCAATGATGTAAATTACACCAAGTACCTAATGTGCCAGCCTGGATGGGAACCCACGCCCTAAAACTCATACGTCGGGCCTATAACTCCTGCCACCACTACCGTAATGCTGACAGAATCAATGTTGACTGCTCTCGTAATCTATACATTCCGTGCCTTTTACGCTACACCAGCCAAAGGATTTTACCAGCTATGGACTACGAAAGAGACTGACTTTTGGTATTTCTTTTCAAGACTAGAGAAAACACACAAGTAGACATGCGCAAAAGAGTGCGTTAGAAAGTGATGTTATATGACATTACAGTTAGTACAGGGGAATATTGTATTACACCATGACTCCAAACATGACGCGTAATGAGACGCCACGCGATGGTTATTGTAATGAAATTCTCGCGTTATAAAATGTAATACATCATTATATCGTAACCTAAATTATCCGCAACTAACGGATAATCCGAAATAATTTCATATCCGTATCCTTATCCGTATCCGGTATAATAATCATTCCTATATCCGTATCCAATCCGTATCCGAAATTTCATATCCATAACATCCCTGATTTCTACGTAAGCCTGCGTTATCTTCAATCACATCATCGCTTACCATCACGTGCGATAGTGGTCAAACGCGAGCCTATGAATGATAAAAAGATATTAGCTATGAGTACAACTTGGCGTAACTCTAAGAGTTACTTGTCTCTCTACAGAAACCAATAAAAACTTTTTAACAAAAAATTAAACCGACTCCCAAAAAACACTGCAAAGTGAAAAATAACTTTAATTTCGGTAGTCGGTGTCTTTAGTTTTGTTTTTTCGTTTTTGGCACCGACTTCCGAAATTAAAGTTATTTTTCACTTTGCAGTGTTTTTTGGGAGTCGGTTTAATTTTTTGTTAAAAAGTTTTTATTTCACTCTTTTTAGATGGATGATTTTTAATCTACCTAGTTACAAGAGCCTAAATGTCAACTACTTATAACCTTTTACAAAATATTGCTTTTCCCAATGCTGGGCCGTTAATTGTTGAGGAGTTCTCCTGGTACTTCACCATCAGCTCTACATCACCACATGCATTGTGACGAGCATAAAGTGCTTAACATCCATATTCAAGTAATCGAATCGCAATCCACTCAATACTTATTATTGAGTAGTTTCGGCGGCCATCTGTGGTCTTCATCATCAGTTCCACTTCCCCAAATGGTACTTTTTGAGAGCAACTGCACAAGTTACTATAAGAAATACCCAAAACGTCATAGGTGTGCCTACAATATTTGAAGAGTTCCCTCGATTTCTCCAGGATCCCATCATCAGATCCTGACTTTGGTGATAATGGTACCAATTTAGAAGTATACCCATTCGAACAAAAAAAGAATTTTCCAAATCGGTTCAGCCGTCTTCGAGTACTCGATGATGATACATAAAAAAAAAAATATATACGCGTCGAATTGATAACCTCCTCTTTTTGTCGTCGGTTGAAAACAGATAAGATTGGAAGTTTAAATAAATACAATAGTGTCTATCATTGTCGCATAACACTTTTATCTGATTAAAATAAAGAACGAATTCTATCCACAATGACAGAAAAATCACATATCACAGCTTCTCAAACAGAACACATAAAACTTCGCAATGTATTTACGAATATAATTATCACAAAGCTCTCTGGAATCCTTTATTTATCAGAATTGGCCAAGGAACTAATTAATGAGGCATCTACAAAGGCCGCTTGGAGACCTTGCGTTTCCTTTTGCCCTTTTGGACCTAAAAGAATTCCACCCGAGAGGACTATAAAAGAGATAAAACCTTTTTTACGAAATTTTTAAAAGTAATTGACTAGCCATTGAACCGCAGTGTTCTTGTTTTTTTTTAGCATTTTTTTTAGAGTTACCTAGTCGACAAGGAATCCTTATACATGGTTTCGCCAGATCCGTCTGTCCGCGGCTTAGCTCAGAAAATATTGGTACTAGAACACTACATACATACATATTAATCACGTCGACAAAGTGGTAAAATAATATCCATATCCATACTATAATATTATAAATGCGAAAGTAACTCTGTCTGTCTGTCAGTCTGTCTGTTACCTTTTCATGCCTAAACCACTGAACCGATTTAGATGAAAGGCATGGAAATTTTTAGGATCCTAGGAAGGACATATGATAGTTTTTATCCTGAAATTCCCACGGGATCGTGATTTACGCGGGAAAAACCTCCCACGCGAACGAAGTCGCGAGCAAAAGCTATCATGAATAAACCTTATCTTTAGGTTACTCCCCCTATACGTAAAGAGAGAGAGGAGAGGGTTTTTTTACCCGACTGCTGAAGGAGGGTTATGTTTTTCGAGAGTATGTATGTATGTATAATTGTTTGGCACGCTCTGTGGCCTGAACGGCTGGACGGATTTTAGCTTGAGAGGTATCGTTAGATTCGTATTGACTGTGAAAGTGACACTGGGTATATCAAAATAAAAAAAAACCAAAAGGCGGATTTTTGGCGCCATATTATGCCTTCAAAAAAGTTTTTTTTTTTCTCTAAACTATCGAGTAGGGTATCAAAATAAAGGGTTTTAAAAGGTGATTACAAACATATATATACAACTTATATGGTTAAAAGTAATTCAAAGTGACAAATCGTAAAAAACACGTACCAAGAACTAAATCGTCTGCGAAATCTTTCATATTTGTAAACTAAAAAGCTGGAAATAAAAACGAGTAATTAAAAAAAATTAAAAAACCCGATTGCAACCTCATACTAAAACTAACTGAAAAGCTAATAAAAACAAGCCCATTTTAAATTAAATAAAAGTTGGGAGCAGGCGGGACCCATTTGAGTTTGAAACTATAATAATGGTATGGGCCCCGCCTGCTCCCAACTTTTATTTAATTTAAAATGGGCTTGTTTTTATTAGCTTTTCGGTTAGTTTTAGTATGAGGTTGCAGTCGGGTTTTTTAATTTTTTTTAATTACTTGATTTTTTATCTCATCTATCCTATTGTGTGCTGTATCGTTGGATAGGTTTTTCTAAAATAATGGAAGTAAGGGAAGACCAATTTTCGATTCAGTGATTTGATTACGAGATTATCAATCAGAGTTTGTTTTTGTTAGAGTAAAGTACGGAACTCTCGGTCAGCGAATCTGACTTCCACTTGCGTTGCACAGTAAATTACGGAACACTACCCTGCGCGTGGCTCGACAGGCACTTGGCCGTTTTTAGGGTTCCGTAGTCAACAAGGAACCCTTATAGTTTCGCCATGTCCGTCTGTCTGTCCGTCTGTCCGCGGTTTAGCTCAAAAACTATTGATACTAGAAAGTTGTACTTTAGCATGAGTATACACGTTAATGACGCCAAAAAAGTGGTGAAATAAAATTTTGAAAAAAACAATTATCATCCCTAAGTACCTCCCATACATGTAAAGTGGGATGATAATTTTTTTTTCGTTCTTCCCATAGTGTGGGATATCGTTGGATAGGTCTCTCAAAAATATTAGGGGTTTGGTAAGACCGTTTTTTGATTAAGTAAACCGTTCGTGACTTATCAAGCTTTAAAGTACCAATTTTCGTTAGAGTCAAGTGTCCCCCCTCTATCAACTAAACGGTTGTAGTTAGAAATTCAAATGTCACGGCATTAGTACCTATATATAACGAAATTTAAAGGAAAACTATCACACATAAGTGGGCTTTACAAGTTTACGAGTAATAGTCGACCAATTGTATTTGACTCGAAAATTTCGAACAACTCTACAGAAATGTCGATAGATGGCGCTAAGCGCCAGTTGTATCGTGCTAGCTTCTTGTGATGATTGAGCTCTGTGTCCGTATTTAAATTCAAAACACCGGCTATGACAAGTTTTACACAAATCTAAAAAAAAATTAAAACTTTTCGTGCAAAATTGTCGGATCAGGTGAGGATTTGTATAGGAAGTCAAATTAGTTAGGTAGTCATGTTTGGCTTTTAGTTAGAGCATGGTACGAAACGATCAGTCAGCGAATACGACACGCACTTGGCTGTTATAAAAACTACGGAACCCTACACTGCGCGTGGCCCGACACGCACTGGACCGGTTTTTTTTTAATAGTTCAGTGTTTGAGAAGTGACACAGAAGTAGAAGCTACTGCGGTACTGTGAAGGTGCGTTCTTTTTGAAGAATAGGTGCTGTGATTATGAATGAAAAAGTAAATTTCAAATTTATATTTAGGTCTAAACAAAGAAACAATAATATCGTAATTTAAGCGTATATAACTGCTACTTATCTTATTTGTATACTAAAAGAATTATTTATTGATACAATATAACGTAATACTCGACGAGTGTTCGCAGAGGAATTAAAATCCGAGTTGCGGTAAGTGCCTCATCATGTATTCAAACTAACACAATTGTATCATTACGTCTGTATTTTAGACGGGTTAGGCAGATGTGTGACTGTAGTATTAAGTGCCATGAATACTTCGATCAACAATTGTACTACAATTGATTGAAGCATGAATATAATTAACCATTTATTTTCAGGCATCTGTGGTCCATAGATAAATACCGTATAAACCACAGAAATCAAAAATACAGGAGAAGTGGTAAGGGGGCGTATCGGTGTCCGCGCGACATGGCCACAGGGCTCATGTCACAGGCAAATGGCCGTCTCCGCGAACTAGTGCGCTTTCGACGGCGATCGTGATAACATATATGAATGCCGAGTTGTTCTGTGGTATCTTGTAAAAACCGAAGCCAAAATCAAATCTATGTGAATCATGGAATCACTTACCATATGTAAGTACAAGTATTTTACAATATTTGTCTTTAAAATCATGAAAAACAATAAATCGTAAAATATTTCTTGGTTTTACTATGTTATTTTTGTTTTCAAATATCAGAGCGACTGTACTCCTTTTGCTATAAATCCATTGCTCCTTAACCACTACCTGAGTTCGTCACTAAGTAACTGGACAAGCAATGTAAACATAACATACGAAACTGTATTACGCGGATTCATCGCGTAGTGAGGCCGCCACTTCTTGCGACCAATTAGTGATGTGCTTGTGCAGATCCACTAACGTAGGCTATCGACAGCAATGTCGATTGACGAATGAAATATTGCTATTATAGTTTAGGGGTTTTTCAACCGACGACAAAAAAAAGAGGAGGTTATCAATTCGACGCGTATTATATTTTTTTTTTTTTTATGTATGATCACCGATTACTCGGAGACGGCTGAACCGATTTGGAAAATTCTTTTTTGTTTGAAAGGGTATACTTTGAAATTGGTCCCATTGTCACCAAGCCAGGATCTGATGATGGGATCCTGCAGAAATTGAGGGAAATCTTCAAATATTATAGGCACACCTATAGTGATTTGAGTATTTTTAAAGTAACTTGTGTAGTTGCATTCGAAAAGCACCATTTGTGAAGTGGACCTGATGATGAAGACCACAGATGGCCACTGGAACTACTCAATATATAAGTATTTCATGTGTTCCGCTTCGATTACTTGAATGTGGTTATTAAGCACAATATGCTCGTCACAATGCATATGGTGAAGTGAAGCTGATGGTGAACTACCAGGAGAACTCCTCAACAAATAACAGCCCAACATTGGGAAAAGCAATATATTGTAAATTAATATAAGTAGTTGACATTTAGGCTCTTGTAACTAGGTAAATTAAAAATCGAATAACTAAAAAGAGTGAAATAAAAACTTTTTACCAAAAAATTAAACCGACTCCCAAAAAACACTGCAAAGTGAAAAATAACGTTAATTTCGGAAGTCGGTGCCAAAAACGAAAATACAAAACTAAAGACACCGACTACCGAAATTAAAGTTATTTTTCACTTTGCAGTGTTATTTGGGAGTCTGTTTAATTTTTTGGTAAAAAGTTTTTTATAACATACGGAAATCTCTAAGAAAATATGTTTAACTTTTATTTTACATGAGGTGACAGAAATAAAAATACGTTGAAAAGTCAAGTGTACAAAAAAGTAAAAAAAAATAAACAATTTATTTTACGCCCGCAGCATGCGTAAGGAGTTCCGACGTCGCCGTCGCTACAATAGTTTATTTTTCAATCTGTCAACCGTTTTAGCCTGGTTGGAAGATCGATGTAAATAATGTTTTTTTACTTATTTCGATTTTATTACAGAGTAGTAGAGAAATGCGTAACCAATATTGGTAAAGTAAGTTACTTTAATTTTAGGTTAATAATCGGTGGTGTTTTTCGGTTTAGAATTATCGTATGTTATGCCTTATCCTCATGCTGTTTCATTATTTTTTATGGTTTTTGTATTTTGCTTCCGTTGAAGCTTCGAATGCGTTATAATAATCGGCATGGTTCAGATAATGTATTTGTGAATTGAGCTCAAAATAAGTCAATATATTCATGCTATTTATTTGTTATGCATGGATGTGTGTTTGTTTTCATATATTTAACAATTTCTCTACTAACTAGGATTTTTCTTATAACAAAAACCTATTATAACCTACTAAACTATTACCTGCGGGGTAATTGCGTAACACACTTACAGTAGGAATCGGTTTCATTATGCTAAATCAACAACACTCACTGTGGTATTTACGTTGTTGAGCAGACCAATATTTCGAACATATGAAGCAATGCATTTACAATATACGTCAAAATCAGTCAGATCTTGATTTATAGTGTGTTACGTAATTATTGCGATATTATATGGTGACGTTTAGAAGTAGCTTAGGATGTATGTAAATGATAAATAAGTGCTTTTCGTACTTTTCAGTTTCCCAAAAGTTGGTAACATAAAAAAGGAATGGATTGATGCCACAGGCATGCCACCTAACTGGTACCCTACAAAAAATAGCACCATGTGCTCGGTTCACTTCAACGCAGAAATGTTCTAGTCTCTAAAGAAAAGTCGCAGGATTTTTGAATGGAAAATTCCAAAATTAAGAGTACAACTGATTTTTGCAGAAGTGGGTTGAATTTTATTTTATTACTGAAAGCTATTCTCATGATTTAGGGTATTCATAAAATCAGTCATTCAACTTTTCAGGATTCTATACAACCTATACGGCTGGTATGTTCCGATCAAGAGCGTAATGTAAGTTAACATCAACTTCTATTTGACCTATCACTATGATAATTAAATATTAAGATTTAAGTCGAAAGCGCCAGGGTAGCCCTTAATACTTAGTAGGTAGTACTTAATAATAATTATGTAATGTTATGTTCTTAATAATATGTTTATTGTTATTGTAATATTTTCTGGACATGCCATTTTTTATTTGGTTCATTTTCAGGTGCCCAAAAAAAATTGTACAATAATAAATGGAAGAATCGATAACTTTCCGATTTAGTCAATCACTAGCGTATATGTAAAATAAATTGCTTTTGCACAGCACAACGATAGCGACCGATGTTTTTGTGTGGGTAAGTTCTACGGTGCATGGTAAATACACGCTGTGTTTGACGGAATAAGGTTTATTATTGATTGTATAGTACGTTCTGATTCAAGAAATGCGGGTGTGTGTGCGAGTGCGTATCTATTGATTTTATTAAATTGCATGTGTAGTTGTTGCCCCGCCCAGCGCCTAACTGAAGACACACGGTTCCGATATAATTTCGTCTGTTGACCATATCTAGTTATTTATTTTATCTATGGTATAAACTAACATACGAACATATTTCAATAATACTACTTTAGTCAGTAAATAAAAACGTAAACCTATGTAAGACAAACCTAACCCTAGTGTGCTTATGTGAAGCATTACGTCTAATCTTAATTTGATATTTAGTTAAGTAGATTGCATTTTATTCGAATAATAAAATAAACAAAAAACAAGCTGCTTTGTTATACCTTATATTGTCTGCAGTTTTAAATATTAATAGCGTTATCCAATCTTTTATACATAACATAATATAGATTCAGAAAAAAAAAATATTAGGAACTTGTATGATGTTAAAACTATTGTAAATATTGAGTTTGAAAAATATATTAAGTACCTAATATATCTCGAATATCTCGTTATAATCATATTTTAAAATATCTCGGAGATTGAAGCAAATACTTTTGTAAATTTCACCATCATTTTCATAATTTTATCACTCATCATCATCATCATTCATACACATTTCTTTATCACACCTACTAGGCTAGCAGCTTTGTGAAGGTCAAATTTAATTATAAAATGTTTAGCTAGAACATAAACACAGTTTTATAGCACGCGCAGTTTCCAACTTTCAATGTGTTGAATTAACGACATTTAATTTATATCGTTGTAATTCATGAATTCCTGGTACTATGGCTGGTAGTAAACATAAGCTATGATTAATATTAATTTACTTCATAACTTACAATAGTTCTCCGTAGACTATTATCTTAAAGTACGGATCGTTTACTTGGTTATTGGCGTCTGATATATAGGACTTCGGATGGCAGTAGTATAGGGTGATGGTCTTTTGGGCACATTGCAAGATGGTCAACCTTTTTTTAAGGGGGGAAAATCATCAAATGAGTCCCCTCATTCTGGGTCTGACACTCCCTTCCACTCCGGAAGGGAGTGTCAGACTTCTACTGGGTAAAAATCCACCATGTTCGTTTAGTGGGCTTGCGGCTGCGACCAGTTTTGCGGCATCTCCTTAGAATCTTCCCGGAACCCCGGCAAGCAATGGCTGCTTAATTTTTTTTTTTAATTTAGAGTTAAGTATTCGTATGCATTCCACTTCTTTTTTGACCAATCTTTTACTATTCAAGCAGCTCATTTGTGGAATGCATTACCCATAGAACTGAGGCGTGCTCAAACGCTACCAGCGTTCATAAGAATGGTGAAGGAGCATTACCTTATCCTGTAACTTTTCCTCTTTCTCAACTATGCATGTAATGTTTATTCGTATATGATTTTTGTATTGTATTTTATATTATTATACAGTATGTTAACTAACAGAGAGCGTTCCCGTTAACCCGCAATAATATAGCATCCATACATGCTAAAAAAATATTACCATTCGAAAACAAAATGTTTGTTATTATTTTTTTAATATTAAAATATTCACTAAAAATGAAACATCTGTACACGCGTACGCATTCATAAATAAATTGCGACATTGCCGTCCTTCAAGTACGCGTGTACAGAGTGAACTAAACTATAAGGGTTCCTTGTCGACTACGGAACCCAAAAAAGGACAATTAAGTTTTACTCAACTCTTTTAAAACAGGTCACTATCTTTAGAATCCATAGTTATGATTCCTATTATACTTAATTAACAATTAAGCCATTTACTCGCTGCTAATCAAAGGATCACATTCCGCTGTTGATTACTATGATTAATTAATTATTGTGTAAATATCTGTTAAAAATGTAAAGCTAATAAATAACAGGTATTTACGCTATCAATCATAGTGTCAAATTTCGCATTGCGTATTTCTAATTGACATGCTATTTCAATACATAAAAACCGGTCAAGTGCGTGTCGGGCCACGCGCAGTGTAGGGTTCCGTAGTTTTTATAACAGCCAAGTGCGTGTCGTATTCGCTGACTGATCGTTTCGTACCATGCTCTAACTAAAAGCCAAGACATGACTACCTAACTAATTTGACTTCCTATACAAATCCTCACCTGATCTGACAATTTTGCACGAAAAGTTTTAATTTTTTTTTTAGAGAATTGTATAAAACTTGTCATAGCCGGTGTTTTGAATTTAAATACGGACACAGAGCTACACTACTTAATCGTCACAAGAAGCTAGCACGATACAACTGGCGCTTAGCGCCATCTATCGACATTTCTGTAGAGTTGTTCGAAATTTTCGAGTCAAATACAATTGGTCGACTATTACTCGTAAACTTGTAAAGACCACTTATGTGTGATAGTTTTCCTTTAAATTTCGTTATATATAGGTACTACTGCCATGACATTTGAATTTCTAACTACAACCGTTTAGTTGATAGAGGGGGGGGACACTTGACTCTAACGAAAATTGGTAATTTAAAGCTTGATAAGTCACGAACGGTTTACTTAATCAAAAAACGGTCTAACCAAACCCCTAATATTTTTGAAAGACCTATAAAACGATATCCCACACTATGGGAAGAACGAAAAAAAATAATTATCATCCCACTTTACATGTATGGGAGGTACCCTAAATAATGGTTTTTTTCAAAATTTTATTTCACCACTTTTTTGGCGTCATTAACGTGTATACTCATGCCAAAGTAAAACTTTCTAGTACCAATAGTTTTTGAGCAAAACCGCAGACAGACGGACAGACAGACGGACATGGCGAAACTATAAGGGTTCCTTGTTGACTACGGAACCCTAAAAATGCCGTGAAAATATGGATAGCATTGGAATTTGAACCCGAAATTTTATAATTATCGAGATTATTGATAAGTCATCATACCTCTTTGATCGTCATTGCTTTAGTTTAACGATATTTAAAAAAGTATTAATTTTATTGTGGTATCGTGTTGCCCAATTACTGGAATGTGGTTACACTAGTTATCAGGTGCACTCAGTTGTGCTAGAAGCCAACTCCAACATCGTTGGGGAAAGCTACGCAGGTGATGTTGCACTGAGGGGGTCCTGCGCTAGTCAGAGGTGACAGGATTCTATAGTGGTCTGTTTAGAGAGGCCTTATTCAATGAGCTTATGGCGATTAACGGGCTGGTTTTAGTGAGGTAAAAGTTCTAGGCTTCCTTAAACCTTCCTGTTTACCTGCCGCCAGACCGCGCGATACCGGAACGTATTGAGTCATTAACGCAGATACTATCGGAAGTAATTGACCCGAACCCCAATGATTATTTACTTATGTCTGGCGACTTCAACTTACCTGGTGTTGAATGGACAAGTGGACAACCTGTATTGCTAAAGAAGGGCTCAGTTGAGGTACAGAACTCCGCATCTCACCTTATAAACACAATGCAATATTGTGGTTTGAATCAATATAACTTTCTCACTAATTCTCATGATCGTACCCTGGATCTAGTTTTTTCTAATTTTCCAAGCACTACGCTGAGATCACACTGTCCATTAGTACCCGAAGACACGTTTCATCCTGCATTCTTAGTCAAAGCTACTGATATCTTAGTTCCTCCTTTGAAACTCAAGTTATTTCAAAAACACGTTTTTAGGCGGGGGAATTTTTTTTTTTAAATTGTTTTATTTTTATTGAAAGGGGGTTTTTTCAATAGCGAAAATGTCACCCCCATTATTGAATACAAAAAATCATAACCTAACTTAATCGTAACCTTAAGCCTAAAATCACAATTTTGAAAAGCTTCCTGGCCTCATCCGACAATGGGCAGGACAGGATACTGTTATAAAATCCTAAATTATAAATCTGATCTCCAAAACTTGACTGTCTCTGTGGCCTCGTCCGGGCACATTCCGTTAAAATATGTTGAGCGTCTTCCACAACCCCACACACACTGCAGTTAGGCGAGTCTATCTTACGCATGAGGTAACCAAAGTTGTTTAGCGGGATGTGACCGGACCGAAGCCTAAAAGCTGTCACCAGTTCTTGTCTATGGATCCCGCTCTCGCCGAACCATAACATACGAGGGAGAGATGTTTGGATTGTTTTGTACCAAATGCCCTTTGTCAAAGATCTTTTATCAAAATACTCCGACCAAAAATCAAAACAGTTATTTTTAACAATGGGAAGTAATTCTGTGTAGAAGGGCAAGCAATCATAAGGTAATCCATCCGACCCAGCTTTATTTGCTAAATGGTCGACTACTTCATTAAACTCCAATCCGACGTGAGAGGGAATCCATTGTAATACAACTATTTTGTGTGTGGAGATAATTTCAGCAAGCAACCTTAAGATAGTATATGCCAGTGGAAGTCCCCTATATGGTGATGAACATTTAATCAAATGTAATAACGAGGTCTTAGAATCAGTAAAGATCACAAAACGATTCCCACCTAGAGATTTTACATAAGCCAAAGCCTCCGCTATAGCAATAAGTTCCACATACATGATGGATAAATTTGCAGAAATTTGAAACTTCATAGAAGCGCCTGTTTGTGGGTCTAAGAATGCAGCACCTGAGGAATTATTTCCTTGCTTGGAACCATCCGTGTAAATATGGTAGAAGTCAGGGTACTGCTCATTTATTGCGTTACTACAAAGAGTTCGTAAATTATAAGAATTGTAGCAATGTTTAGGTTTATCAATAGTGACTAAATTAGGTTTAATATAGGAAGTGTCCATACTGCTAACCCATGTGTCCATGGAAAACATGTCTAATTTTTTATTGCAATAAATAGGTTCTGGTTTCAAAAAATCATGAGTGGTAACTAAAAGAGGCTTTTTCTTACGTCTTCAATAAAAGGTGTGACAACACTCACTCAATTTAACGATAGCATTCATAACAGGTAAATCATTGGATTTTGATTTCAGATAGAATTTTCCAGCCAGATATCTACGGCGCACACTTAACGGCGGCATCAGTAACTCGGCCTCCATAACATGGATCGGAGTTGTTTTGATAAAGCCACCAATCAATCGTAAACACTGGTTTTGAAGTCTATCAAGCTTGATTAAATGCATATCGGCGCTATTGTCAAAAAGAAAACTCGCAAAATCCATTCGACTACGCACCAGGGCCACGTATAATCGTCGTAAATGAATAGGATGAACACCCCAACCAGGACCTACCAAAACTTTAAAAATATTAATTAATTTAACTATTCTATCGCACATCTCATTGATATGTTTACTCCAGCGAAGTCCTTTATCCAGCCACATTCCCAAATAGCGAACGCTGTGGACTAACTCCAGAGACGACCCGTTTAAGCGGATGTCAACGTTCAAATTGCGAAATCCTCTGTTAAACAAACAAATTTTGGTTTTACTTGGAGAAATATCTAAGCCTACCTGAGTGAATAAAGAGTCCATCAAAATAAGTGCTGATTGTATCTTAGATTGCCCCTCTTGAATGGACGAACACTGTACATAAATGGCAAAATCATCCGCGTACTGGGATATGTAAACATTATTTTGCAAGTGTTTACAAACTTGAAGAGTCACTATATTGAATAATAACGGTGATAAAGGATCACCCTGAGCCAAGCCATGGCCCGAAAACCTGCTAATTATAGTATTTCCTGTTTTAATTGTAAGCCTTCTTTCATGAAGGAAGTTCCATAAATATTTGCAAATATTAGTCCCAACTTGAAGGTTATCTAAAATATTAATTAAAGTAGAAATATTTACATTATTATAAGCATTATTTAAATCTAAAAAACAACCTAAGGTAGATACACCCTCGGTGAATCCTATGTGTATTTTCGTTACAAGAACGCTTAAGCTATCTATACATGATCTACCCCTACGGAACCCCACAGTATTTTCTGAAAAAGAACCATTTTTCTCAAAAAACCATTCTAGTCGCCGATACAAAATATAATGGAAAATTTTACAAACGCATGATAATAAAGAAATCGGGCGGAGAGATGACACGTCGCTAAGGTCACGTCCAGGTTTTGGAATAGGTATAATCGAAATATCACGCCACTGATAGGGAACGAAGCTGTTGGCTAGAAAACTATTATATAAATGTAGTAGTATACGTTTGCCTGAAGCAGGTAGATTTTTAACCATAGAATACGAAATATCATCGCACCCAGGAGATGTATCCTTAGATTTAATACATTTTTCTAGCTCCTGTATTGAGATATCGCGTTCTAAAGTGGGATTATGGTGATGCGTAATTGGGCACGAGGGAGACACATAATCAGGTGTTAAAGAATCTAACAGGTTTCTAGCATATTGAGAGTCTACGAACCGTCTGGGAGTACGGTACCCTTTTAGCCATTTCATTTTGCGCCACATGTCGCTAGAGGTAGTAGACTCATCAATCGAGGAACAAAAACTATGCCAGTTCACAGCTTTAGACTGCCGTAACAATTTTTGCGCTGCGTGTATCCTATCCTTTAGAATATCTAGATTTTGCGGAGTAGGATTGCGCCTGAATGAAGCTAACGCTAGTCTACGGCGAGCAACGAGGTGCGACAGTTCAGTATTCCAATACGGCTTAGGGTAGAACGTTGAAGAAGGGTTTTGATTTATTTTAACTAACGGAATATATTTGTTTGCCGCGTCGTTAACAATATTTAGAAATAAGTCGTAGGCTTCTTGAAGGTCACTAGGTAAACATAAACTACAAAATTTTTGCTCTAAATAATTAGTATAGGACAACCAGTTAGCCTTGTAAAAATTTCTTTTGATAACTGGCGGAACATCAGACTTACAAATAGCAGATAATTTGATTATTAAATGGTCACTTACTAAATTTTCGTTTAAAACCTTCCAATTGAAGTGTAGTGCAATATCTAATGACACAAAAGAAATATCGGGTGACGATTGTTGGAGATTATTATCTACATAACGAACACGGGTGTGTGACTCATCGTTCAATGATATAAAACTACTGTCGACAAGAGCGTCGTGAATGAGTCGACCTCTGTGATCCGTTTTGTACGACCAACTGTTGTGGTGGGCATTAAAATCACCTAGAATTAGCGTATTAGATTGCTGGAGGGCAAAAATATTCTCCCAATCTAGTTGCGAGGTGACGATCCTAGATGGACAATATATAGACATTATATACTTAACCGGCAAACAATTAAACAACTGCACGCACACTACCTCAATACCGCTATTGCTTACGCTAGCGAAGCGTAGCTGCGCTTTAATAGATTTATGTACGATGATAGCCACACCGCCGTATGAGTCATCACGGTCCGCGCGGTAAACAACATAATCTCCAACTTTAAAATTGCTTTCGGGTTCAAGCCATGTCTCACTTAGGGCAGCAATATGGACCTTTTCCTGACATAAAAGTTGAAGGAAGGATGCCAACTTAGGCCTGATACTTTGGGCATTCCACTGCAGAATATTTAATTTAATTAATTTGTTGGCCATCGCTAGTAATAAAAAAGTTAAACAAAGCTTTTATCCACGGCCACTCAGAAATAAAACTCGATGACATAACACTAAACCATTGCAGACACACTTGGACGACACTCTTTATCTTAAATATTAGGTTAGTCTTTTTAAGGTAGATAATTTCCTTTATTCTACTCCACAAATCATTGAAAGATGGGCATTCCTCGTAGCTGTTTATATTATCCTGTGCTTGATCAGACGCAGGCTTCTCTGAGTTCAAAAACATCCAGTTTTCCTTGGTGGCATGGCTTCTGGTTTTTGGAGACTGTATTAGTCGAGGTTTAGGTGGCCCAACATCCTCCAAAACTTGTGCTCTGTGTACGGTGGCCTTATTGCGTATAATCTCGGCATATGTGGGACGAGAAGAGGCTTCTGAATTTGTTTCTCTAGTTGGTGGGGGGGAGTGTGAACGAAGGGGACCTGGTTCTTGCATCGAAACGCCAGTTGAGGTGGGGATGGTATTTTCGGGTGGGGCATAAAATTCTAGGGCTTTCCTGTACGTGTATCCAAACTCTGCCATAATCTCTCTTAGCCTCCTTTCCTTCTTGTAAACTGGACAGGTCTTACTGAGTGATATGTGGTTCCCTTTGCAGTTAACACATGAAAATACCGTAGTGTCGCAATTATCATGGTGCCCACCACACTTAGGACAAATCACTATTTTTGATAAGAACATTTTCCTATTGTGGCCTAGCCGCCAACATTGGGAACATTGGGATACTTGGTGTATGTAAGGTAAATCTTTGATACTTATATCATATACACGAACCGACGCAGGTATGTGGTCACCTTCGAAACACAGCCGAAGAGTTTCACTGGGACACCATCCGCCTTTATCTCTATTGCGACGATCTAGCCTCTTCAAAGATAATAACTTGAAAGGCGCAGAACATGAGATGTTCTTCAGTATCTCGTCATCAGTATAGTCTAGGTCTACATCCTTGATTAAGCCATAACAGACAGACAAGTGCATGGCATTCTGAATCCTCCACCCCTTCTCCAAAAGAATACTACACGTCAAAAAGTTTTTAGCTGCCGATTCACATTCGAATTGAATGCGTATTTTAAAGGGACTTAGATATTTGACCTGGCTAATCTTATCTATATTATTTTCTTTCAAAATACGTGCCATTGCAAACTGTTTAGGCAGCCGTTCCGTAGAAGAGGCGTAGACCTCATACTTTTCTTCTTGTACAAAGTTTCTACTGCTATGACATATCTTCTTTTTACTCCCTTTAACTTGTGTCCAACCCTCTTCTTCTTCCGTACTATCATCTCTTCCTCTCTTTTCGGCTCGACTTGCCAGTAGTTCTTCGTTTCTATGATCTTCATCTATGGCTTCCATATCCGAAGAATCACTTAACAAGGTCTGAATGTCATTATTAAAAACCGGTGATTCACCGCGTGGTGAAGCGCTAACTTTATCAGCCATCGACGGCACACGTGCGCGCGTTGGGTGGTCCGGCGCACACCGGTTGCACGGGATTATGCGTAAACAACACTTTGCACAATAGCGATAGCTAATTAGTCCGAAACACTAAACACAACCAGCCCGCACGAAAGTATTAATAATGAATTGCTGGAGTATGATTGGGGATCAGTGTGCAATAATGCTGTTAAACTTGACCATGTGATAGAAATGTTTTACTCCGTGATTAATTCACTTATAGATAAGTTTGTCCCAAAAATCTCAGTCGGGGGTGCCCATAGCTACCCAGTCTGGTACAGCCGAAGTTTAATTAAGGTAATCAAGGAAAAGTCTAAAGCACATAGCCAGTGGAAGAAATATTCAAACCCTCATGATTACGCAACTTTCGCTCTGTTAAGAGATCGACAAAAGAAAATGCAAAAAGAGTGTCATAAAACTTATATATACAGGTCACAAGAAAACATAAAAACCGCACCTAAACAATTCTGGTCATACGTAAAATCTAGGAAAAAGAACAAAAATAATTACCCAAAATATATGACTTATAATAAAAATATACTATCTAGCGAGGCCGAAATTTGTAATGCTTTTAATGATTATTTCTACAAGAATTTTAGAAGTAGGCTTGGAGCCTATATGCCTTTCTCAACTGAATATGAAACATACGGTGACACTCTTCATAACCTAACTGTAGACAATGAGAGTGTCCTGAATCCCTTGCAGAATCTAGATACATCAAAGGGACCAGGAAGTGACTGTATACCCCCTCTTTTTTTCGTTAACTGTGCTAAATCTCTCTTTTTACCAATCACTTATATACTTAACAGGTGTTTCCGTGAGGGATACTGTCCATCTATATGGAAAACCGCTCATATTGTACCTATACATAAAAAAGGTTGTAGAACTTCTGTAGAAAACTATCGCCCCATTTCAACATTAAATGTTTTAGGAAAAATAATGGAAAAAATTGTTCACAACTATGTCTATCCAATATTATCGAAATTAATTCCGCAACAACAACACGGGTTTATCAAAGGCCGATCTACTAACACCAATTTAGCAGTATTTATTGAGAGTGTTGGCCGAGATATGGATGGTGGTGGACAGGTGGACGTGATCTACACGGATTTCGAGAAAGCGTTCGACCGTGTGGATCATTTCATCCTTCTGCGCAAGCTGCAAGAGCTTGGGATTCGGGGTAACTTGCTTAGATGGTTTGAGTCCTAACTTAGGAATCGATCTCAAATTGTTATACTAGGTGGAGTAAGGTCTGACTGCGTAACCGTACCATCTGGTGTGCCCCAGGGCTCAACTTTGGCCCCTCTGTTGTACTCTGTCTACCTATACGATATAGGGGGGCATGTCCTTAACGCACGGTTTCTAATGTATGCTGACGACACCAAGATTTTTATGACCATTAAAAATAAGGATGACTGTGAGAAGCTACAGCAAGACTTAAATAGACTATCTGACTACTATAATATCAATAGAATAAATGTTAACGTTAACAAATGTCAGATCGTAACATTTACTAGGAAGCGAAATTTCACTAAATACAGTTATAATCTTAATGGTAGCAACATTGTACGTTGTGATGTTGTTAGGGATCTTGGTGTCGTCCTGGATTCAAAACTGTTGTTTTCGGAGCATGTGTCCCATATCGTCGGTAAGGCATACAAAAGTCTAGGATTTATTATGCGAATATGTAAATTATTTACCGATATAGAATGCATTAAAATACTATATTTTGCATTCATACGCAGTATTTTAGAATACTGCAGCTGCATCTGGAATCCACATTACTTGGTTTATATGCAGCAGATTGAATCTATACAATCTAAATTTGTAAAGTATATTAACTACCGCACTGGCTTTAAACAAAAAGATTATCTTCTATCATGTAAACATCATAACATTCTTCCTTTGCAGGACAGACGTACGATTTTGGACATGCTGTTTCTTTATAATATTTGTAGTGGAAATATAGACTGCGCTGATCTAAGTAACTTAGTTTTGAGATTGAGCACGCCGTCACGACGGACTAGGCACACTCAGCTTTTCGACTCTACTAACTACGACTAACTACGCTCAGAATTTAGTTATTAGTAGAATACTAAGGACTTTTAACAAAAACTTCTCCCATCTGGATATATTTAACTCCAAAAAAGGTATGTTTAGGAAGCTACTTTTATCCTCTGGACATGTCGATTTATCTAATCAGATCCTAACAGAAGTAAAATAGTATGAGATTAAGTATGGTACACTACAGGCATTCATCATACACCACATACCTACCCACAAACACACACGCACACACACCAAGACACATTCATTTAATACTCCCCATGCAGGCTTCTTAATACTGTATAATAATGTTTATCTAAAAAAATATATTTCCTACATGTTTGTTACTAGTGAATAAATTGTAAATCCGTAATTGGCTGTAAGATTAGATATAAGTTACTATAAAACATTGTAATAAGAGCTGTGGATTTTGTTATAAATAAATAAATAAATAAAAGTCCAAGCGCCTTTTGAAGGTGATTCCCTCCCCGACTATGATTTATTCTGATTCATATGCTCATCATAAACTCGGCACACTTAATTACCTACACAATATTATCCTCTTAAGACCAGGCTGTGGTACTCCTAGCAAAAATGTCATTGTAAAACTTGCACTAAGCTATTTTTAAAACTCAACTTTGCTTGAATATTAAAACAATTATTACTCTGCTAGTTAAATTAAGGAAAAAAAATGTGGAGTGGATCCAATGATTAAATCACTATAGATACAGTATTTTCCTTCTAATTTTATTGCAGTTGTGCAATAGAATAACGTGTTTAGGTAAACAAAACTTGATTTTTGAAAAAGTATTTTTGGAAATTGATATATATATATACGGTTTCAATTGGAACGACATACTTTTCTCAATAGTACCAATAGAATGAGTCACAGTGCGCACACTCAAACACATTCCTTATTGGAGTTTAATTTTTAAATTTATAAGAATTTTCGACCGAATATTCGTACCAATACAAAGGGAAAAACCGACCGGTTTTTCCCTTTGTATTAGTACAAAAAAAGAAAAATAATTAAAATTTTTGCGGTATATTGAAAAGCCAACTTCTTTTCATTATAGTAATTGAATGTCACGCGACATTCAATTACACATAAACACTTTAAAATGTTATTATTATTTTCACGTTTCTTAAATGCCGTTAAATACGTATTTTTCTTTTACACTCTGAGGTTTTTTTTTTTTTTTTGTGAGTGGCATCTCGCAGGTCAACCTCTGAGGTTGTCGGCTGCTTAACCGGGCTTGCCTGTGGTTGCCTTAATTAATAAATTAATTAAAGCCTCCAGCCAGGGCTTATTAAAAAACTTACAAACTAGGCGACTACACGCTAAGGTCACCCCCTGTGGGGTACGGACCTCGGCTTAGGGCGTCGCAGGGGGAGGGCAGCTAGGGACAGGCTGGATCATATCATTATTATTATTAATAAGGGAATTTAAAGCTACTGGCTCAGCGTCGCGGGCTGGCTCTGGCATGGGTCGGGGCGGACTATTACGGGGACGTCGCGGCGGGCCTCGGCGGCGAGGACGGAAAGACGGTCGATTTTTGTTTTTGTAAACTGTGCTGGTTTCCTTACGGCTCTCTTGGAGCAGGGTGAGTGCGTCATCGGGAGTGACTAGGGTATGCCTTGGTCGGCGAATCTTAGAGATACGCGAGGGTTCGTATTGGGCGGCCGATACGATAAGGAGATTCCTATGTTGGATTGCAGTATCAAAGAAACGCTTGGAGACACGTTTCATGAACTGCTGGATGGTGGGCATCTTGAGGTCTACGTGAAGAAGCTCATTTCGAACATAAAAGGGGGCTCCCGTGACTCTACGGAGGAATCGGTTTTGAAGGGTCTGCATCTTGTGGAGGAGGTAGGGCTTTGCGTGTGCGAAAACAACGCAGGCGTAGGTCATGATGGGACGGATGACCGCGGTGAAAATACACAGCTTGCATCTGAGTGATAACTTGCTGCGGGAGCTAAAAATGAAGTGGAGCCTACCTAGAGCGAAAGCGGCGCGCGAACGTGCCTGCTTTATGTGCTCAGCGAAGGAAAGGTGTTTATCGAGGACCACGCCTAAGTATTTGGCTTGCTTTTCCCAGGGGATCGGCTTGCCGTACATGGTAATCGGACGGGACACTCTGAGGTCTATGGTCTTTACTATTTATTCTGTAATATATTATAATATAAAAAAAACTTTTTAGCAAAAAATAGAACCGACTTTCAAAATAGTTTTTTTTCACGCTTTTTAGTGGGTCGGTTTGTAATTTATCTAGTTACCAAAGCCAAAATGTCAACTACTTATCACCTTTTACAAAATATTGCTTTTCCCGGTGCAGAGCCGTTAATGTTTGAGGAGTTCTCCTGGTACATCACCATCAATTATACTTCACCACATGCATTGTGACGAGCATAAAGTGCTTAACATCCATATTCAAGTAATCTAATCGCAATCCACGAAATACTTATTATTGAGTAGTTTTGGTGGCCATCTGGGGTCTTCATCATCAGTTCTACTTCCTCAAATGATGCCCCAAAACGCTATAGGTGTGCCTATAATATTTGAAAAGTTCCCTCGATTTCTCCATGATTCCATCATCAGAACCAAACGCGACGACAATGAAATCAACTAGAAAGTATACCCTTTCAAACAAAAAAAGAATTTTTCAAATCGGTCCAGCCATCTCCGAGTTATGAAGTAACATACATAAAAAAAAAAGTTCAAGACGAATTGTAAACCTCCTTTTTTTGAAGTCGGTTAAAAATACAGCGGTATAGATGTACTTTATGTGAATTTTATTATTGGAGACAGATTATACAGTAGCCTGTCTGACTTCGTCACCAATTAAAATCCAATACTATGAAGACTATATCCAGCAAACGGCTAACAATCAATTTAACGCCTTGAACGTATGCTTTTAGGTAAGCATGCGTTCATGCAAGCTATCAAATAAGTATACCTACTTCAACCAACCATACCTAATTCAATCTTCAACAAAATCATCCCCTTCGATCAGATAAAGTTGCTGTCGAAACCTGACAAAAATAAAACGAGACAAAATATGAACCAATCAGAGATATTCAATCAATCAATCCAACCAATCGCAGTGTATTACTGATCTCGCTTTACAGTGCAAACATTCATCAGATCCGCCGGATTTTATCAATAAATAGTACTCACGCGGGGCTTCGCTCCCGTGGATTCTATCACGGTAAAAACATAACTCTCCTTTTATGCAGTCGCGTAAAAACTAGCCTATAACCTTCCTCAAGCTTCAAGCTACTTCCATACCAAATTGCATCCAAATCCACCCAGTACTTTCGAAGATTAGTGCATTCAAGCAAATAAACAAACAAACAAACAAACTTTTCCGCTTATATTAGTATAGATTGACGTAATTTCAAATCGTTTGTGAACCTTATTTTAGTGAGGTCAACGTAGTTAGCGCCAGTGACACGGGTTTGTTAATATTTATATACTCTAAATAGTAACGGTGGTCGGGTAGGATTGATTGGCTTCTGTTCCTTAAAATAGTGTTCATGAACGAAATTACTAAGTATAAATGGGAAATTAATAAAATATTGCCGACACCCCTGGTGTCGCGTAATTTGTTGATAGCTAAAATTGTCTGCTATATGCAGACCGACATTCTTTCTCGACCTGGAAGCGCTCAGAGATTACATCTGCTCTCGGGCGAGCGCAGGCGTTTATCAGACTCCAACAGACACAAACCACCTTGTGCTTCTTGGTACACTGGCGCTGGGGACTGTGGGAACAATTAATTGCTCTTCAACGCGGCCATCTCTCGTGACGATACTCGCCCATCTGTCCCAGTGAATCCTTTATATGTGTCCCGGCCAAACTTAATAAGTATCTTGGTTGGTTATTTACTACATTACTAGAGAAGCTTGTGGCTATATAATTACAGCTGCATGGGTTGATCTTAAAGGATAAGCATCGCTTACCGAGGTCGTTCAGTGTTATTTTTATAAAAACTAACGACCAGCCCCGGCTTCGCACGGGTGCAATGTTTACATTAAATATACTATAGAATGTCTTTATATACATCGTTGATAGCCATTTTGTCATTCGACATACATGTTCTCTTTAGTAATTACTCTTGAAAGTGTGACACATAATTTACCATGGGAAAACATTCAACTCTCACATCTAAGCAACATAGGCACGCTCGCCGTGCCTCCACCGGTACCGAGCGGCAACCGCTATGTCCTTGCATTTTAAATCTGTAATATCTTCGAAACTTTTTATTTAAATTATATTTTCTAAAGGGCAATATTGATTTATATTAATTGCATAATGTATTTATGGTACTTAATTGGATAAGGATTAATGCTGTATTGCTTAAAATCGCTTCGTAAAATATGCTCGTATTTCTCTTAAAAAGTAAAGGATAAAAAATGGTTGTTGTGGGTTATCTATAAGAGATAGACAGATGCCACCAAGGACATTTTTGTTGACCTTTTTAAGTTGTACAATACTGTAGTACATTTTTTTGATCAATCTCGTAGGGTTCAGCCAGCGTTTGCAAAGCAAGCGCAAAAAAATGTGTTTATTTGCGACATCACATTAGAAAGCTCAAAATTTATCAGTGTTCCTCTACTATATTATGCATGTTATATACTTAAAAACCTTCCTATTGAATCACTCTTTCTATTGAAAGAAACTACATCAAAATCCGTTGCGTAGTTTTAAAGATTTAAGCATACATAGGGACAGACACAGGGAAGCGGCTTTGCTTTATACTATGTTAAGATTAAGATTAAAAAGCCTATCAATTATACAAATAAAAAAATTCAAAGAACTGTATTCACCGCACATCATTTTCACAAAACACCCCAACTTCACCAAAATATGTACACTCGCCGTAAAAAGTAATTTAATTCTGTCACTCTTGGAGAGCAAAACTTTTTACTGATAAAAAAATGAAATTAAAAACGATAAATCTTGTGGCTGACGCCGCAATTTGTTGGACCAAATATTGTTAAGTGAGCATCTCACTTGACTTGTGACTTTTGACGACAAGCTAACTTTTATTGAATGAAAATTATTTTAAACCTTATATTTTTTTGTTTGTATACAGTCAATTTAAGTTGGAGCAGTGATTTTAAGCTGTTACTGCTGCTACCCAGTGTGACATTTAAAGATTAGTGACAGAATTTTCGCAAACATTTTTTTTAGTTTTCGTAAAATATTTTAGAATTGTCTTATTATTATTATGTGGTCATGTCATCGTAACAAATCTAATATATTTTGAATAACGTTGATCTAAAAAGTTTTAAGCAAATTGAATCGTGTTTAAATTTGTATAAGTTTAACTGGGAATATAAATTATTATATGATACTACTCGTCATTACTCTACTAAATAATGACAACAAAATAATAATACCTTCGCTGCAATCTATACTTAATATTAGAAAGTACTGGGTGGATTTGGATGAAATTTGGTATGTAGTAAGTAGCTTGAAGCTTGAGGAAGGTTATAGGCTACTTTTTATGCGACTGCAAAAAAGGAGAGTTATGTTTTCAACGTGATAGAATCCACGGGAGCGAAGCCCCGCGTGAGTTCTAGTTAATTAATATTTGTTGACAGTTGTGACAGTATCTCCGGTATTAACAAGTTAATTGCATTTCATTAATTAGTTCTTTATATCAGTATAATATTTGACACTGATATGAACATCGAAACAAAAACAGTAATTGACTAATTGTATACTAAATTCGCAGGTTCCGTTTTAAAATAAAAAGCGTTCCTGTTATTTTAAAACGAGCCGAACTCGAAACGGATTCATACAAACAATTCATTGAAAAGTACTCGGACTGACATCGTTCAGATCTGATTACTTTCCCTTTGACTCGGAAAACAAAGTAAATTCTCAATTAGAAAATAACAACGAATTAAACAATCGAACAAATACGGCCAATCAAAAACGCAATATGTTTTCAACTTAACTGGTCCACCGGAACCGCAAAAACATTTCGCGTCGAACTCTATTTAAATTTCAAACGGGCCAGAAACAAAAGGGCTAGTTTGTCCAATCGAACAAACATGAAAGACTGATTAGTGTAAAAATACAACAGAACCTTTTCCATTTTTCATTAAAGGAAGTGACAAATTCCCTGAGACAGGCCTGGCAAATGGCGCGAAATGATAGCCTAATTTTTGAAAGGTGCGAAATAAAAATGCGTGTTTTTTTCCTTACCATGAATCGCGTTGATCTTAATTAGGCCACTCAGGGTGCTAATTCATCGTTTATACTCGGTTATGTTAATGTTTAACGCTTAAGTTTAAGATTGCGGTGGAAAGGTATGACGTCAGCTTTGCATTATGACGAACATTAAAATTTATGAATCCTAAGATAAATGCTTCGCAAGTGCTCTGTAAAATCAGGTGTGATATTGTCTGCTATTTATGAGAGCTTATTTTTTACTACGCGCTACGTTTCAACGACCGTGATAGAATACAAAACAGTTTATTATAGAAGATTTACAAGTTATAGGTGACTCTTTGCCGTTTTTCTTATATTTGTGACTATATGTTTTACTATGGCATTTAAGAGTGATCAAGTCAACCTTACCTGCACACGGTTCGTCGCATTCGACCAACGTGCACTGGAAAATACCTTTGCCCAGCTGTGGACTAAATAGCTAAAAAAATTGATATTTTAATTGTATAACAGCTGTTTTCATGTGACGTCTGTAAAATACTCAATTCTAAATAAAAAGTATGGTTATACTACTCATAAATGAACGTGCACAATAGGTAAGATGTTTAATAAAAGTAAAACAGAGTACAAATAAACCAAAATGAAGTTTAATAAAATGTTAAATATTTGAAACTAAAATATCCAGTGGCCCAATTGCAAGTCGCAGGTCATGGGTGTGAATCCAGGCATTACTTGATATATTTATTTATTTATGGTTCACCAACAAGTGTTACAGCTAAACATGATTGATATTTGTTAGATAACAATATTAATAATACTGCACACCTAATTACAGGTAAACACCGCATGCTTCGTGTTTGACAGGTAACAAGAAGAAATAAACAGACTAGTAATTATGAGTGTTAGTAGCTTAGACTAAATATTAGTACTTATTGCTATGTGCTTCTACATGCTATATTGTTTCAAATTTCATCGATCGGCGTTACGGATAAATTCAGACAGGCCGTTTGTGTGGATGTCTATTAGACCACTGTGCTCATTTATGTATTTGCATAACCGTGGTATTGGGGAGCTTGCGCCAAATTTAGTTCTACGAAAGGGGGGGACCAAGGGCGTGATTGGTTTTCGGGGATATATAATTGGTATCACTACCACCAGGCATTACTTTTTATAAATTAGATCGAATATTTTCTTAATGTAATCCTATGTTTTGGACGCTCTGGGTGAAACGGGAGAGAGGGTCAGAATTGTACTGTCTAAAAACCCATACATGGCCGCGGTATCTCGACGGAACATTCCGCAACACGTGAGATTGGTTTTGCGTAGATTATGTATATACATTTTCTGTATTATCAGGGATAATGGGTTAAAAAGGAAGAGTTACAGACATCAGAAATATTGTATTTAAACCACGCATGGGTACATCAAAGTGCAAAATACTGAACAGTTTGAAAACAGTTTCAAAATAAAACAGCCAGGTGGTCAAACAACGTCATCTCTGAACATAAATAAAAAATTAACTACTTTGTTTAACAGACAGTGTTAATCAACTAATTGGTCAGTTAATTGAATTTATATTCAAGCGTTCAAACATCAATCTAAATTGAAGTCAGTCGCGCAATAAAATCCAATTTATTTTTAGCAGAATGCAAACAGAGGTTGAACTTACTGAAATGGCGAGTGGGGAAATTGGAATTATTTATTTTTATAAAATTTTATTCAGTGAATGGTTAAGAGTCGTTAGCGAGTTAGATTCTTATTGGGAAGAAAGAAATGAAACAATAAATTGAAGTGTATGAATAAAGTGTCTTGATCGTGAAAGCTGAGAACTAGAAAAATGTAAAGTACCTATCTCGGCTTAGCCCATTAGGTTGTTCTAAAATACTCTTCGATACGATTCGTATTGTGAAGACTTCCTTTCTCTGGAGACCTAACCATCAGTAGGTTGAACCGGTGCCAGTGGACTAACATTTTTATATTTTGAAATTATTATTTATGTAAATTTTTGAATATCAGAACGTGAATAATATTTTTTTATCAAACTAATGTAACGGTAGGCAGGTATAACTATATAAAAATATAATATTCATACCCTTGTGATCGAGAGGTCACGGGTTCGAACCCTACCCATTACTATTGCCGTGAACCCACTCAAAACACAAGCATATTTACTTTAGTTGGAGGGGTTAACAAGACTGCTAGTAATGTGAATTCTATCACATTGCTGGTTCTCTTTTTATAAAAAAAATATTAAGGGATTAAGTTTAATCTGGCACTAACCTAAAGACATAACTTGTGACCTTTATTTAAATTAATTATATAAACAGCACCCGTAATGAAAAACCTCAAACGAGACTTAATAACAATTAACTGTTGACTATAAAACGGCCACAAAATGCCGCAACGTAACCGCGGCTACACTCCCAGGCGTATTACAATTTTTCCAAAAATGCAACATAACCCATTTGGAGCTCCAAATTACTGTGCACTACAAAAGATCCCATTTCACTTGACCTTGGATTTGCGTTATCCAATATTGTATGACATTGTACTGAGGTTTAATTTTATTCGTCTATCTGGGTCATAAAATGTAACAGTTTTTTTTTTACCGACTTATAAAATACTTAGAAAACGGGTGCAGTTAGAAGTAAACTTTTAGAAACTGGCCCTAAGTGGTTCAAGTTTGTTGGCAAACAAAGTCTAGGACGTGACCTAGTTTAAAAAAAAGTATAATTAATTTAACTTTTTAGTTTGATAGACATAATAAAAATAATAGGAGATCAAGCGATATTAGACAAAATAAAACTATTCAAATTTCAGCGACGATTATTCTCGAGCCAAGACATTGATTAATGGCCTTAACGATTGAGGTCGTATGTTAAAATTTAGCACCACTGTGTTATTGTGGTAGTCTCTTCACGACTACTAGAGATTAAATATTAATATATATAGATATTGCCCAATCGTCAATTTACTTAACAATTATCCACTTGCTAAACAATCGGTTTACGTTTAAATTACATTTAAACATAGTATGCAAAAACACAATAGTAGGGTAGGTGTACGTTGGGCACGCCGCAATCGCGGTGATAAGTCCCCTCTTTGAGCAATGGCGTCCTCACCTTTCGCCTGACGCAGGTGCTGACCGGACATGGCTGCTTCAGGAGATACCTAAGGTTGTTACCTAACTAGGCATTGATAACTGAAACACAGGCATTGCCTAGTTCGGTTACAAAAGCTACATCCATTTTACAATGTTATACACTGCCAAACTATAATTCTGTAAGTTTCCAGAATTATAGTTCGGCAGTGGGAATTTATTTGTCAAAGAACTTAGTACTAGTTAGTACTAAGTTTTTTGACAAATAAATTACTACTATTACCTGTTTCGTATACAGCGGGAGGACGCACCCGAGTGTCGACGTTGTGAAGACCACTCGGAGGATACGGTGGATCATACGGTCAAGGTGTGTACTGCTTGGGCGGAACACCGCCGTGTCCTCATGGATGCATATCTGTATACCCAGCAGGATCCTACGTTTAATCCGATTGAATGTTAAATTTTAACGTGAATAGTATGTAGTACCTTTCGAATCGTATAAGCAAAATAATAGTACCTTTACAGCGAAATCTTAAATTATTTTCCAGCAGCACCCTCCGCTGTTTGAAAGTCTATAGACAAATCTTATATGGTCCCGTTTAGCTGTGTATTGTTTAGCGGTGATGACTGTAATGACGACATTCTGGGCAAGACACAAACGCAATTTGTGCGATGACGTGTATAGTGTAATACCTACTTTCTTAGGTACCTTTACCTGGCCTTCCTCATTCATGAAAACATGAAAGGACTCCCGCCCTGGGAGGAGTGGAGGGGACTGACACACTTTTACAGACTAGAAATCCTACCTGTTCTTTCTGATGCCTTAGCGCAATAGCCCTTTCAGTCCCTTCGATGCTGCTGACTACTTTGAAGTGCAACTGACAGAGAGCGTTTTTCTTAGTTGTCATACTTTTTGTCTCGGCTCTTTCCTCTGCATTGACTTGGGCAACAGGACTACACTAGATTCGGATTAAAACAGGTTTTAATTAAAACAACCCTTCAAGTTAGCAATATCGGTTGGACGTTGGGCTAAAGTTCTAAGTGAAAAAGTTTAAGAGTTTACCTCAGATAAGTCTGTCCGAGAGTTTAAACGAAATGATTTGATGAAGATTTTTTAGGCACTTAGTAAAAACTTGTACTTTGTTTGCAGCATATTTCCATCGTTAGGGTCGTGATCTCATTCAGATTAGAATGTTTTATGTTGTTAGTCATTGAGGAAATACCAGCTTTACACTTTCTATAAGTGCATATTTGGGGGCGAGAGTGTTTTTGACGGAATGATCGCTATGTATATATTCTTAGAATTATAAGCACTAATTAACTGGTTTTGTTCTCCCGATTTGTCACAAAACTTACAAATCAACTTATATGAAATCCAGCAAGTAAACTTATTTGATTTTAATCGAAACTTTTCAAACCAAAATTCAACCTAACAGGAATTCAAACAAAAACGTACGACCAACTAAAATCTCTTAAAACAATAATAATGTCGTAATCTTAAACTCTGGAAAATAATCTTTTAGACTTTTGATATATTGACTCTCTCCTCTAAATAAATAGACAACGTAAATAAGAGTTTTGGAACAGTCATAACTGCCGGAGGGTTTCAACCGAAGTTTGGGGTTTTTAGACACTTTTTCCAAGTTTGAACGTGTAATTTAGGGGTTAGATGAAACGTGAAATTTAATAATTTTGTTATGAACCCAAAATTAAGGTGAATTTTATGATCCGAAAGAAATAAGGTTCGAGCGAGATGTCAACACCATTATTGCTGAATGGTTTAATTTAGACGATGGAGTTTGAAGTTTCATAAAGCGAGTTTATTTGAAGTAAAATTTGATGTGCATTTGCGCGCTTCGGTAATTTTCTTGCAGCTAAGGTAATGTACTAGTTTGTTTTCTGATTAGATTTTCCTTACTACCTATGATTTACTTTAACATAATATGTAAGAGACCAAAGGTGTCTCTAGAGAAGTAGAAGTAATACTAGAGAATGCCTTGCTGCATTAAGTCCACCCATGTAACTGTATTTTGTACATAAAGTTTAAGTAAATAAGTAGTATCACTCGTTAAGAGGTACTTAATTACTATTCTTCGTACCCTCCCTCCTTGACCCTACCTTAAGATCTCGCACGCCGCGCCGCACGCATACAATATCATTACTCCGGATCGCTTAATCCCTCAAATTCCCATGTTATCCGGAGCTGATAAAGTAGCTGTTGACCACTTGAGAGCTGTGGCTATTGAGCCATTACATTTTCTGATGGAAGTGACTAATGAATGTGAGCTGAAACCGATGATGGATGGTTAGTTGTCGGAAAGTAGTTCAGGGTTGAAGCGGGTCGAGTAAGCTGAGTGGGTGGTCGAATAACATGCATTAGGTATATCTGAAAGAAATATTTATAACAATTTTGCTGATTATATATGTTTGTCTGAGGAACTCTCGCGTTTTGATTGCTAGCTTTTTTAGGGTTCCGTAGTCAACAAGGAACCCTTATAGTTTCGCCATGTCCGTCTGTCTGTCCGTCTGTCCGCGGTTTAGCTCAGAAACTATTGGTACTAGAAAGTTGTACTTTGGCATGAGTATACACGTTAATGACGCCAAAAAATTGGTAAAATAAAATTTTGAAAAAAATAATTATTTAGGGTACCTCCCATACATGTAAAGTGGGATGATAATTTTTTGTTTTCGTTCTTCCCATAGTGTGGCATATCGTTGGATAGGTCTTTCAAAAATATTAGGGGTTTGGTAAGACAGTTTTTTGATTAAGTAAATCGTTCGTGACTTATCAAGCTTTAAAGTACCAATTTTCGTTAGAGTCAAGTGTCCGCCCCCTCTATCAACTAAACGGTTGTAGTTAGAAATTCAAATGTCACGGCAGTAGTAGGTACCTATATATAACGAAATTTAAAGGAAAACTATCACACGTAAGTGGGCTTTACAAGTTTACGAGTAATAGTCGACCAATTGTAATTGACTCGAAAATTTCGAACAACTCTATAGAAATGTCGATAGATGGCGCTAAGCGCCAGCTGTATCGTGCTAGCTTCTTGTGACGATTGAGTAATCTAGCTCTGTGTCCGTATTTAAATTCAAAACACCGGCTATGACAAGTTTTATACAAATCTCTAAAAAAATTAAAACTTTCCGTGCAAAATTGTCGGATCAGGTGAGGATTTGTATAGGAAGTCAAATTAGTTAGGTAGTCATGTTTGGCTTTTAGTTAGAGCATGGTACGAAACGATCAGTCAGCGAATATGACACGCACTTGGCTGTTATAAAAACTACGGAACCCTACACTGCGCGTGGCCCGACACGCACTTCACCGGTTTTTTTTTTTAATAATCAGTGATATTTTTTTTCCAATTATGTCAATTTAAACTAAATGAGGCCGAAGTTTCCTAGTTATTTATTTCAGCTAATTTATAGGCAGGCTGTAAGTTTGTATTGCCTTAAAAATATGTGTATCTATAACATAAAACAAATTAACTTGGGTTTAAATAAATTGACTGAACAAACAAACAAAAGATACCCAAGCATAATTTTATTAAATTAATGATAGCCGTCGTGCCATCCACAGTCGCGATAATATCAATTTAACTAGCCATACCGACTTGGACCTAAGCCGTTCTTAAATGTGTCAGATGTGGTTTTGGCGTAATACTCAAGACGGTGATATAAGCCAGTGGGCAGGCATTGGAGGGCTCCGTAGCTTAATAGGTTGGGCTTTAAGACTTTAAGAGTTTTGCATCCAAGTAGGTCCCTAATAAAAGTTTATAGTTTGTAGGGATTTAGTCACATGTAACATGTTCATAACATGAAGCATATTTGGTACGAGTGGTACGATCGACGTACAACCCCTAGTTACACCCCCTAGTTCCACAATAGACGCGGTCGGGGGCGGACGTATCGACATTTTGGAGAGTTCCAATTTTCGCGGGCTTACGATTTTATGTTTCAGTTAGTGCAGTGTTTTTTGTGTGTGATTTCTGATGGATGCTTATCCGAGGCAAACCAGTTTAGAATTCTGATATGGTTTTTTGTCGCGTGATGGAAAACGTTTTCGTGAAGTTTTGTGCGTTATTAAATATCATCTTATAGTTTTGTGGTAACTATTGTTATTTATTAACTGCTGGCGTTAATGAATTCAATCAAGTCGGTAAATATTTATTATTAAAATACCTTTTGTAAATTGTATTTAATGTGAACTTTAAAAACTGAAAGGATTATGTAAGTACATAAATCCCTCACTGACCTACTCTTCGTGATAGCATGCAAAAACAAATCCGAAGATGAAGAAAGGAAACAAATGAGTGTTATTAGCATATTTTTAATAGGTACGGGATAGTTGTACTGTCACTTCTCGTTTTTATATCTGCAGCTCTGTGTGCCAGATATCAAATATCGTCCAAGTTACAAAGTGTTAGCAACATTACTAAATAATCAAAAAAAAACTAAAAACTAAACCCTATTTGATAACTTAATTAATTTTATAACTTTATATTTAGATTGTGATTTAAAAAACCCAATCACTTTTTACCAGACTTGCTTTGTTTTTATTTTGTCTCAGTTTTTTAAACAGTCAATCACAGGTAATACCTACCTTAATGTTGACTTACAACACGACGAATATATTATGTATAAGTTATACATAATATTCTGCTCTCAATCAATAGAAACATGGACGCCTCCTATGCTAAGTACTAATAAATGAATGTTCGGCACTCGGCAGTTTCGGAGCAGATTTGATAATACTTGAAAGTTGTAAGTAAAAAAAAAATCTAAAAAACCCGACTGCTCAACTGAAATGCAAGAGACAAGCACATTTTTATTTTAAAAAGTGACAAGCAGGCGAGACCCAATTCAACTTTTTTTATTAATGGGATGGGTCCGCCTGCTTGTTACTGTTTAAAATAAAAATGTGCTTGTCTCAAATTTATTTTTTCATATTTTTAGTTAAAATATTAATTAACATTTTTATAGTTTTCCTGGTCGTGTCACAATGGCACCCCACCGGATTCAGAAAGTGAAAGAGCTAAGTCCATATTTTTAAACTTTCTCTTTGTAATATTTTTGCTAGTATTACACTAATGATAAATATGATATATTTTTGAAATCTTTGTATTAAGCCCTTTAATTTGATACCCAAATTGCAGTATTACAAAAAAAAATTTTTTTTTCGTTGTGTATAATGGCTTCGCACAGCCGCCATGTTTATTTTTTTCAAATGTCACGTATCTAAGAACACTTGGGCTGCTAAGACGAATCTAACGATAGGTCAATTATGTGAATCCGTTCAGCGGTTCTGGAGATATGAGGTAATAAAGAATATTACAAACATACATACATACATACAAGATAAAAACATAACCCTTCCTTTGCAGTCGGGTAATTAAAAAGAATATCCGATACTATCAAGGTATCATATCATCATAAAAGATTTATTATTATATATTATTATTATTATATTCTCGCTCATTCCACGCCTGTTATCGACCTTAAGTCAGCTTTCCATCTCGTAACTTTCTTTAATATTGGGTAAACAAAACTACCCTAAATTTAGCAAAGAAGGTTTCAAACGAAAAAATGGGTTTAATGGGGAATACACATTAAAAGCCATTCTTGACATAGCACTGTGATTGATTCAGTTATCCAGTCCCTAAAAAGCAAAGAATAACATCACGTATATCACGTTTAATTTGCAGTTTGATGCTGCAAATTAAACGTGATAAAAATTGGCTCAATTTTCCTATAAAACCAGCCATTCTTTACAGCAGCTATTTGAAAATTCTCTCTATATGCTAATAAATATATTAACCTCGGCAAAAATTGATTCGACGTCTGGGTAGTGTCGCGACGAACAAAAAGCCGATGAAAAGTGGAAAAGCAATTATCGCTCGAGTATTTTTTTTTATGTTTCGAGATTTTTCTTCTCAAAAGCAAAGGATGACAAAATCAACACTGCCAGTGTAAGTTTTGTCTTGAGATACATCGACTGTTACGAAATTGTCAGCTAAAAATTGTAAAATGTTCGTAACTTTGACATCGATTTCAGCTTCTAATTTAGTTCGTATTTACTTATGAATTATTTTCACTTTGTTGTATATACCAGTCTCAACCCGACCATTTTGGGTATTTCTTGATTAATATTTTCTAGTAAATGGTAGAACAGATTGGAAATTCATTTGTTAATTCCTCATTTCATTGAAACTTTATGATCTATCAATAGTTGTTCTTTCTTAATTAATTTTTAGTTTGAGTGATGATATTTTGTGATGACTCGTTTAGTAGTCAACACTGTTATGAGCCATTAGTCTGCTAACTTCACTCCTTTGACTGCTTTATTGGCCATTAGCTTAGTTGCTGAACGCGTACTCCCATATATTCTCGTCTCCGTCTCCGATTAGTGATTAAACTTAACTATCTAGTGATAAAAATCCTGCAATACGATGTATCCATTAAACTGTAAGAAAATATCCTTCGTGTAAAAGAATTTGCCTTGAAGCAAAAAGATAAAAATATTTAAGTGACAGATACCGAAACTCTAAGAATCTTCATTCAGTATAAGTTGACTAAACATACCCCATACCTTATAATCATTCAGAGAGGAGAACAAAATATATTTTATGAACATAAAAATATTTGCCTTAAATTAAAACTTTCACTTTTGCGCTTAATTAAGAAGCAAGAAAAAAGGTTCAAATTCGCATATCCTCCTAACCCTTAAACAGTGCCGTGGGGAGTATTAAAAAGTATAAAAGTGTTTAAAAGAGACTCATTATTCAAAACAGTGAGAAAGATGTGTCCAAGCTTACTAACTGTGAGCCGTGTCATGATTTCTGTTTCGGGCTTAATCTTGAGAAGGTGCGCTCGGGAATCAACGGTCCCAGAATATTCAAGTTTATTTTTTTGAAGTCCAATTTTGAGCATTAATGTTGCGTAATGTTTTCCATGGTCGTGTAATTTTTTTGTTTGCCTATGCTGTCCCACTGCTGGGCAAAGCCCTCTCCCAATTCCTTCCATAATCTCTTTTCCCGCGTTGCTTCAGACAAACTCACGCCTCACCACCCCTTCCTGGGCCGTCCTCGGCGGCGCCGTCCATCTTCCGGCACCCATTTGTGTGGAGACTTTCGCCCAGCGATCCTCGTGCATACGGCTAATATAAGGAAATAACTTAAACAGTGATAATTTTTTTAAATTGCATAACTAATTTCAGAGCCAGCTTGACTTAGTTCAGCAACGTTGCCTGTAATAATGGTGAAGATAATCGTCACCATTATTACAGGCAACGTTGCTTTAATATTTTTTTGCTTGTGTTGATTAAATATTTCACAAAAATCATAAGATTATCATTTTGTACAAAGATGGTGAAAATAATTACATTCCCGACTTTGTTTTACCGACGATCTGCTTCAAAACTTGATTTAAACACCAGATTTACAGTAAGGGTTTAAAACGGCATGATCTCTGAAAAAAATTGTGAGTATTCTTCACGAGGATTTTCATTCATTGACAGTTACGTAGAAATTTCACAAAAAGAAAAATATGTCTAAAGATCAGGACCGTTTGTGTTTAAGTCGTTATTCAAACGGAGCTGATTTCTTTGGATTTAATTTGTATAAAAGAAGGCAGTAATTTGTTTTAAAGGATTAGGATTTTTAAGTTTCAATGCGAAACGGGTAGATAAACTTCGCTGTGAAAAGCGAGAAGTGATTTTTTTCGGTGTTCATAACAAAGCTAGACTTACACTCAAATAAAAACTGTTATTTGAACCTTATTCATTCTTAATATTCAAAATATAAGACTAATGAAGAAACATGTAAAAAGTTGAAATATCCATTAAAATACATAGTTAAATCTGAGGATTAAAAGAAATTTCTTTACTTTTCAAGAATTGTTGTTTGTAGAGACTAATCTCACTGCGCAATTTAATGAAAATAACCAACTAAAATAATTCGCATTTAACTTCTATGCGGATGTGGCTGCCCACGTAATAACCGACACCATTGATTTCATTACGCACTTTCCAAAATATAGCAAGGTGAATTTTCCATTATGAAATGAAATTGCCTTTCGATGTATTTTTGCATGCGCTAAAATTAATAGTGTTGGAACAAAAACTTTATTTATGGGTACTATTTTTATTAGAAAGTATTAATTGGGAAGCATTAATCTATAATTTCTTAATTTTCGTTCGGTATGACGTTTTAAATTCGATTTGGTTATACATAGTATAAAGATACTTTATAAGACTTATGAATGTATGGCCTTGAGGCCAAACAAAACGTGGAGAAATATAACGTGAAGGTTGATATGAATGAAAAGAGATTTCTTTTTTTTTCTTGGGTGGGAAAATCATCGAATGACTTCTCCCACTCTGGGTGGAGCGGAAAGGAGTGTCAAACTTCTACTGACTAAAAACCCACCCTGTGCCGCCGACCCAGGCCTGATCCTTACCGGACGGTGATCTACCCCTGCTCGCCGTCCGCAAGCCCGCACCTACGGTGGCTGGAAATCGGCACGCGATCCACGACACAATCCTCGAGCGTTCAGCCTCCTCCTTCGTTAGTGGAATGATACTTGGTGATAACATTTATTGGTGTACGACAACGTTGTGTACTAGAATTATAAAACACTTATGTTGTACTAGCTGTTGCCCGCGACTTCGTTCGCGTGGAATTTTGATTAATCCGGGGATAAAAAGTAGCCAACGTGTTTATTGAGGTTGGAGAACTATAGGGTATGTGTCAAATTCCATCTCTAAACTATATTTTATGTTTATTTCTTTGTATATCTGTTTAACATCTTACTTCTTATCTTATCTTACTTACTAATATTATAAATGCGAAAGTTTGTGAGGATGGATGGATGTTTGTTACTCTTTCACGCAAAAACTACTGAAGGGATCTGAATGAAATTTGGTAATTAGATAGTTGACATCCTGGAATAATACACAGGCTACTTTTTATTCCGGAATTCCCAAAGAATTGGGTTTTACTCGGGAAAACCTTCCTACGACGAACATAATAATCTCCAGACAAAAAGAAGCCTGTGTCCCAATCAGAGACATGGTCCACCTGTGTGACCAGCTTCATTCATATCGCTAACAAACAGTTATATACTTGTACATTTATATTACTGTACTAGCTCTGCCCGTGGCTTCGTTTGTGTGACAGTCAATATCATAGTGGAAATTCCGGAATTAAAAACCTATGTATGTCCCGTTCAAATCAGTTCAGCCGGTCGTGATAATTTGCCGCAGCTGGGGCGTGATGAAGAAAGTTGTTTCTCCCTCACGCGTTTAGTCTCCTCCTTCGCTAGCATGACTGCTTCGCACAAAGAGGCATCCCATTACTCCTCGCCCCGCACTATGGCCAGAACTAGCGTATGTTCCGTATCCTCCGGGTGGTCCTCACAATGATGACGTCGGGCGTATCCTTCCGCAGAATATGCTGCCTGGACAAATAATGAAATTCAGTGCTTTTTGCTGTGCAGTAGTAGTTGTTACCGCTGCATCCAGAAGGCAGTACAGTACGCGTATGTGAATCTTAAAAATACCGTCAAAGATCATTTTAGCGCGTCTGAGATTTTCACAAAGCTGGTAAATATAGACACAATTTCAACCATCAATATTAGCTTCAATTAATTATGAATTCCTTACTCCATAGTGGCATTTCATTAAGTTATCTCTGAAACCTTTACATTCAGAGGTCTCTTAACGTCGAATGTCTAATTTTAGAAACAATATTGTGGTTACTCTCGCTAAGCAGAAATTTTGAGCATCAAAATGCTCGCGCAAACGATTACATTATTTATAAACATAATCATAAAGTTTAAAATCCTATGCATCACTCAGTCACCGACCAAAATAGTTCTAATACGCACAAAGCTTTGAAGCGAACGACGCGTTCTGGTCTGAATAAGTGCTTAATAAATCATATACATGAGGAAATTTAGTTTCACAATAATAATGAAGTGTAAACGTCTTGTACGAGTTATTAGTTAAGTTGTAAGCATGAGGAACTCGGATTGTAAGTTACTATGTGATCGACTAAGTTTAGTTTGAGTGAGACAGTTTCGAGTTACATGGAAGTGATATTATTTGCTAGTGGTGTGTGTGTGATACGGACAAACAGCGTTTTAGACGATAGTATCACGTGTCACTTTGTGATGTAAATGTTTTCTAGCGTAAGTTTATTTAATGTCACGTAAAAAATATCCATAGAAGAAAAAAGTCTTCCCGTGAGAACATTCACCTTTGTCAGAAAAATGTCAAACGTTGTAGTAGTCCATGTAAATGATTTTATTGAGAAAGTCGGCTTAGTTCGAGTCGGGCTTGCACTTATTTTGAACTGTAAAATAGAAATTTACAAATTTTATCATAATCCGTTTTTTATATTTATGATAAGCTCGTGTTTGACCACTATCTCCCCTGATGATATTATGCGATGATGTGATTGAAGATGAAGAACGCTTGTAACCTATTTACTCTTGACTTAAAGAATTTTGTGGTTTAGACGTAAAAGTAGAACAGGTAGATAGAGTTACTTTCGCATTTATGATATTAGTAATAATTCAGATTAATTTTATGCTATCATATGCAGAAGTTTCCTTTTCTAAAATCAACAAACATGGTCATCAAATCGCTCGCTTTGATTCATCAGTTAAATTTTGCAGGTAATTTTAACTTGCGCCTTTCTACAGATTCTGAGTTACAGACTCTTTATAGGAGCCTTAAAACATCTTTATTAAGTAAAAAACTGGACTCTTGTTTTAAAATACGAATGCCATCATAATACATCTGGTACTTAACCCAGATACCACTACTGTTTTGGCATTACCTAGCACCCTTCGTGCAGATGAAACTGAAAAATGGAGCTTAAAGCCTTCATACTGCACATAATGCAATGCACTGTTTTTACGAAAGATCTAAAACAGAGTTACGAAATGGAATTCCCTGCCGGAGTCTCGGTTCCGTGATAGCTATAAATTAGAGGTATTTAAGTCAAGAGAGACTATAATTATTACTTCTAGGTAAGCATGCTCTATCTTCGATCACATCATCGCTTACCAACAGATGAGACGATAGTCAAAGGTGAGCACAAAAAAATCAGCAATAAAAAAGCAGATACCTGCTTTGGCAGAAATATTGCTTTCATTTTATGTACTTACAAGCCATATTTAGTCGTTCTAACATCAATGTCAAACATTTTTCCCTCACTCGGAACAACATGTTCAGGTCTCTCAAGGGATGTTTTAGGTGTTCCTCGTATAATACTAATGGGTTCTTGTGAATCACAATGAACCGTAGCCGAGTGAAAAATGTATAAGCCCTTTTAGCAATCTTTCTTTTTGTTTTTGATAAACAACCCCTGTAAGATCTTTTGAGGTTTATGGCGAAGTGTGAAAGGTATTTAATAGGATTTTTGTACCTTACCAGGTATTCCGGTAGAGAAATGGTATTTTGTGGTTGAGTGAATACTTTCTGTTGATGGGCTGGATTTTTTCCTGATTTAGTTAATATTAAACACTAAAACACTATAAAACTGTTTTGTGTTACTTTATCCAAATATTTGACACGACGAATGCCATTTCTTAGTTTATTTACTGAAATTTTTGTAATGAAATTATGTCATAGGAAATGTTTGAAAACTGGGTATATATTATTTACAATTCCTAGGAACTGTATAGAATTCCGGGATTATTTAGGTAATGTGTTAAATTATATTATTCAATCAAAACACACATTTCCTAGGAACCTACATTGTCTGAGGATTTGTATACAATAAATACATTATAGTAACATTCATTCATTAACAAACCAATCAATATATTAGTATTTAAATGCAAAACTTGATTTTATTCAGATTTGTGCATGTTTGGTTTAACATTAAATGTTTATATTCCGCACAATGCCATGCGCTCCCCACACTATGATTGGCTACTGCAATATATGTATCATCTATGCTCCTGCAATTAGGGGAATGAATACACAATACACCCCGCACACTGACACTAAGCCTGTGACGGGCTGATATCTTGTTTCTAACAGATTTCCTATTTCTGTACACGAATTGTGTGAAATATTTATTCCATTTTCAATTAATTTTTAAAATTCTGTAGAATTTCATAGAAATTTCCGTAATGAAATAATGGGCCGCCTTTTCTGTAAAGGCAATATTTTAAAGACAACCTTTGAAAAAGTTAGAGATACCGTACTGCAGGTATTCTTTGGTATCATGAATATAGAATTTCAACAAAATGAATTACGTCTCAAAAGAAATAACGTGGATTTCCATTTTTAACCGACTTCTAAAAAAGGAGGAGGTTCTCAATTTGGATATTTGTTTGTTTTTAAACTAAACATTTTTATCATAAATGTTATTTTGCATCTGGAATTTTCAAACAGGTGACAGGTCTTTGGTGTTCAACTCACTGTGAATACATAATACTACATTCTAGTATTATGAACACAGTATTATGTGATCGCACTGGTCTAGTTATCGAAAGCGCGGCTTCTGAGTATGAGGTCTCGGTATTCGATTCGATTCGGTCGAGAAAAGTGCTTTAGAGTTTTTCAATTACAAATTTCTCATTATTAGTCCGGAGTAGTGCGCGGTGCACGGCGTGGTGCACGGTGTGGTGCCCGGTGCGGTGCACGGTGTGGTGCCCGGGCTCGTGAAGCCGCTGGTCCTGCGCCTGGTTTATCTCCGGTCGTGTCGGATCGCCGCTCCATTGGACTATGAGAGTAAAGGAATAGAGAGTGCACCTATGCACATACTTGTGCACTACAATATCTCCTGCGCCGTTGGTTAATCTCCATTGATATTGGCCACCGCGGGCTGAAATCAGTCAGGAGGACTATTATGTTGTATAATATAAAATAAATATTTTGTACATTGCAAAACTCTATACAAGTAAGACTGCATGTATATTTTTTCACTGTATTTTTTGTTATTAAAATAATCAATTTTATTTTCTTTTATTTGCAGGTTTAACATCTTGAAGAGCGCGGAAAGCAATATTATAGGTAAGAGTCAATGTCTTCTGTACAATTTATTTGTATACATAATACAATTGCATCTTAAAACCATTACAATGCAACCATATTGCCATTACTCAGTTTTTCCAGAAACCATTTACATGCTCCATTTTTTACACACATACTTTGACATCCTATACAGGTATTCATAAATTCTATAATAGCAATAATCCAGGGAGTGAAATTATATTACATGTATACAATTATTAATAATTTTAATATCAATAAAGATATGCTTAACGAAATAGTAACTAACCAAGACCACCCGGCTCAACTGCAAATCTGCAATGTATAAAGAAATTGCTTGTTATGTATTGTTATTATGTATTGCTTGTTGTTATATTTTATTACCGTTCATAAATAAAAAAACTGTAATCCCTGCTGTGTTACGCAGCGTGCAATTTGAAAATCTGCGCTTTCAATATTTCGAGTATTTACTCAAAAGTTTATAAATAACCTACTCACATCCTACCATTAAACAATTACTTAGTAACCGGTTAATTTCAGCTAGCACGTCCCTCGTATTATCAGTAATAGTAGCTTCTAATATAGAATTGATTTCGGCTGAGCGAGCAACGTTCAAACCTTCTGATTTTGGACGACATCCAACACCAACAGTGCACGCGTCAACATTTTTTGTTCGTGGCACTCATTTTACTCATTTTTACGACAATTTCTGACATCTTTGAATTTTCTCGAATTTGCTTATCGTGTTTTTGTGGTTATATTTTTGAGTATGAATGTCATATATCGCTTAATAGCAGGTGAGATTGTGATTAAAAAAGTTTGTAAAATTGTATAGTTCTGTAGATATATTATATGTATAACATACGTAACACAAGCAGCCTGTGACCTTCGCACTGCTCGGATATAAATAAGCCTTCTCTCTGTTATAGGGAATGCACCGTCATCCACGACAGTGCGGGTTTACAGATGTCGTATGACTTTGGAATGTTCGGTCCTCGGACATTGTCTTCCTCATTTCTTTACGATGTTTTCTTTCAACATTCTGAGAGCAGTAATGATGATGAAAATGACATAAAGTTATAACGTGTTGGTCTAAGTTCGAACCCAAGACTTACAACTCTCATGCCTGTAACCACTGTACCACTACTGATCTCGCTATTGTATTATCTCCTTATTTATCTACCATATTTTAAGAAAGTATATTTTTCAAAGGTTCTTATGCATAGTATATCATTGACCGTAGACCAATGCCCTATTGTTGCCGTGTTTCTACCCCTTGAACCATGTATTCCTCTTCATATTTCATCGGTTGCCTTGATATACGTAACGACATTACGGTCCAATCTTCATGTTTATTTATAAGGATTTACAATATCAACTATTTGTACGTAAGCATATTCCTATTTTGATAGCGTGACATAAATTTATTTAGTTTATGGATTGTTTGGTGTTTCCATTCGAATGGCAGTCACTCGTCTGTTATGCGATTGCAATTCAATTACATTTTTATGGGAGGTTCATGTTAATTTAGAACAAACAAATAGGGCGTAAATGTTCAAGATGGCGGAGGATACGAATCTTCTGAACAGTTTATCTTTTTAACCGACGAAAAAAATGGAGGAGGTTATCAAGTCGATGCGTATATATATTTTTTTGTATGATCACCGATTAGAAGAAGAAAGAAAAAGTATTTATGTTAAATAGGTTACTTTTAGGTAAGCGTGCTCCATCTTCGACCACATCATCACTTACCATCAGGTGAGATGGTGGTCAAACGCGAACCTATTCTAAATAAAAAAAAAAAAAAAAAAAAAAAAAAAAAAAATTATTGCCAACAGACAAACGACATGCTAACAATATTAAAAACTTATTTAGTTCCTTAAGACTAGAGTTAGTAATTGGTACTTATAATTATGTTAGTAGGTAAGGACAAAGACTTAGATATTGACAATTTACGAAGAAAAAGGAAAAACAAAAAAAAAACAAGGCAAATGCACATCGTGGTCGTGGCAACAAGGCTCTCACTCAGCATAATGCTATGCCATTGGCATGCCCACAGCACGGCGCTGGTTTTCAATGGTTGCCTTATAAGTATGACGTACGGAAATCAAGTCTGGCAAACAATATATAACAATAAATAGTGAAAAGAAAAGAAAAAAATAGTGTATGATTATCTATTTATCTATCTTAAACTGAATGTTCAAGTTCAAAGGAGCCTTTTCACAGCTTAATTGAAAGAAATAAATTGGCTTTCGCTTTTGCTTTAACCTCCACAAGCCAGTAACTAAGTAACATGGCAGCCTTGGCGTGCGATTGGTGACAGATGTTTGTCTTGTGAATACCCGCGGCCGTAACGACTATTGAACATATACAAATGACCACCGGGACCAACGACTTATCGTGTTTTCTAATAGTTACCCATCTACGAACAGACCTTGGCAAGCGTGGTTTAACTTTGAAGATTGACTACCGTAGCTGTTATTATTTCAGCCACGAGCTCCTCCCAGCCACACTAGATCACCAAAGATGATATAACACTTACGTGCCAAAAATACCTACTTCCCTTCTAACATACCTATCCAAAACTGCCACATTCACATTTGCACCCTTTTCTGATCGTTTGGATTCAATGAACGAACCGACTGTAAATCAAGTTATTAGAATTATATTAAAGGATTATTAAGTGCCCTTTCGCCTCGTTTGGTTAATAGAAATACGATGTATTCATTGCATGATTCCATTTGGCATAAAGGGATACTTGGGTCTTGTTTCGTAAGTATTCTCATTGCTAGAAATATTCCTGGTATGAAAATGTATTGATAGATAGACAATATTACGTTCCGATAGCCTGCTCTCTATGAGAGGGAATGGACCATTATATCACGCGGACCTGTTAGGTTCATAGAATATGTCTTCGGATGTTTGGTTCTAGAACATACGATGTTTTCTTTTACCACTTTGAGAGCAGTCTGTGGTGTGTTGTATACCCACAAACAGTAATGCCGTCTGCCTGTGTTCGAACTCACGACCGTAACTCATGCCTTTACCACCACTCTCTCCCGACTCTCTGATGTGGTACATAAATAATAAAAAAACCTTAATAAACGTTTTAAGCCTTCCAAGACTTGATTAAAGATGGATAAAAGGATCTTTTAATATAGATATTTACTTATGACTGTCGTTTTCTGATGGATTACTGGTCGCTAGCTAGTCCCTATAATCATCAGTTTGTAAGTTTTTCAAAGTGATATTGTATCAGCAATAACGCTTGTCGATAGGCTCAAAATGTATGAGATTGATGAGCGCTACTGGTAGGTAATACCGTTATTTTGGTCAGTACAGTTGATTTTGTTTTGACGAGTTCCACTTTCCTGCCCTTTATGCCCAAGTACCTGCACCTGCTTAACGCGGCTACTGCTGGCTTCACATAAGTTTCAACAATCAGTATCGATCATCTTATTTTAATAATATTAGGTACTAGCTTCTGCCCGCGACTTCGTACGCGTGTGAAGGTTTTCCCGCGCAAATCCCGATCCCGTGGGAATTTTGGGATAAAAAGTAGCCTATGTGTTATTCCAGAATGTCATCTATCTACTTACCAAATTTCATTCAGATCCGTTCAGTAGTTTTTACGTGAAAGAGTAACAAACATCCATCCATCCTCACAAACTTTCGCATTTATAATATTAGTAAGAAGTAAGATAGGAATTAGTAGGATAAATGTGAAAGTTTGTGAGGATGTATGTTTGTTACTCTATCACGCAAAAACTACAGAACGGATCTGAATTAAATTTGGTAAGTAGACAGTTGACATCCTGGAATAACACATCAGCTACTTTTTATCCCGGAGTTAGTACGGGAATGGGAATTACGCGGGAAAACCCTCCCAGGCAAACGAAGTCGCGGCCAGAAGCTAGTCGAATATATATTTTTATAAGCAAATTCATTTAATCATCTTTAGTCGATATTATTTACGTCTTTGTAAATATAAAAATAAATATTATAAAATCGAAGTCCAATATCATTATGGTCCAAGAGCAGTGGTGAGTGCTTCAAAGCTCTTAAAAATTCAAGCCCTGTCAAACAGCACCACTTTCTCAAGCAATCATCTGGCATCCTAACAAAAGTTTCCTAAGGTGTGAAATAGATGTAACTGCTCATTAGGTCACTTTCATTTTACTGTGACAAAATAATCAGATAACATTAGCATTCCTTTCTTAATATATTGAATAGAAGAATGCCTATAATCCTCCTCTCCGTTCGTGTATTCATGACAGAATGGTCGATGATGCCTTAGATAATGTAGTGCTCGTGATGCGTCTCCATTCTTGCGGTCTTCAGCGTCTCAAGAGTCTTGTTCCTATGTAGTTAGGTAGGTCATTTCTGTTGTAGCTTTTATAAGATCTGTCAAACGCGTAGGTGCTCGACCACGTCACCGCTTGCCTTCTACTTGCCCCTAAACAACAAGTCGCTACATGGAGGTCTCACTTTGAACAATGTGTCCGAAGTATTATAGGATTGGCAATAGCACAGTTGACGATATTTATTGGCCTTCATTCCTAAAACATGCTACACGTCATCATCATCTGCGTAGCCTGTTCCCACATGTGTTGGTCAGCTTCCAATCTAACCGGATGCAGCTGATTGTTAGTGTTACATGGAGCGTCTGCCTATCTGACCTCCACAACCCAGTAACTGGGTAACACGATACTCTTCGGCTAGACCAGCGTCAGATTAACTGGCTTCTGAGTAACTGTAACGACTGTCAAAGATGTCGAAATGAAAGCCGGGACCAGTAGCCTTCCAAACTCCGAACTACTACTGAATTTTTTTTACAGAAATACCCAGTAGCAGTTTTTGCCCGACCCGAGAATCGAACCCGAGACCTCGGCTCCGCAGTCGCGGAATATGCTACACGTATGCGCGGGAAATGTATCATTTATGACGTACAATTTTCCGTGCACCCTGTTATGGCATTGATTCACCACAAAATACGTTCAACCAAAATTTACAACGTAAATTAAATCATGCTTACCGAATTGCAAACCGATTGGATGTACATTACACACTATCAATCATTAATAATTGCAAACTCATTTGGATTATGTACGTTTCATGAATTATACTTAATTCTATACTGAGGCTTTGGCTAAATTCTATACTGAGTTAGATAACATTATTAAACAAGATACTCCTCTGGCCCGAATTAGATCAGTTAGCTATCCCATATGGTTCTCTCGCACTCTCATAGCTATCTCTAAGAAGAAACATAAGGCATGGATTAAGTAGAAGAAATATAATAACATTTCTGATTATGAATTATTTTCAAACTATAGAAAACAGTTTAAGGATACATGTCTTAAGTGTTTCAGTTAGTATATCAGTTCTGTAGAGGACAATCTAAGTAAAAACATAAAACACTTCTGGACCTATATTTCAAATCGAAAAGTTAAACCTGGGATCCCTTCCAAGCTTCAATATAAAAATGCTGAAACAAATGATCCAGATATGGTGTGCAATATGTTCTCCGACTTTTTTTACTCGGTATATGAACCCACATCTCCTTCGTTGCCTCATTGGAAGCCTCCGCTGGACAACAATGCACTACATGACGTCTCTATTTGTGAACTTTCTTTTAGTAAAGAGAACATATTGAAGGAGCTAAAGTCCCTGGATCCTGCAAAAGGCCCTGAACCTGACGGACTTTCGCCTTACGTCCTTAAGAATACTACAGCCTCCATCTGTGAGCCTCTATTTATTATTTATAATAAATGTATATCTGAGGGAGTTGTACCTGAACTGTGGAAGCATGCGTATATTGTGCCCGTTCACAGAAGTGGATCTAAACGCAACGTTGAACACTATCGTCCCATTTCCCTCTTGTCTACCTTGTCGAAACTCTTTGAAAGGTTAGTCCATAACGGAATTTATCCTGTACTCCACAACATCATAATTCAACAACAGCACGGTTTTGTGAAACGGCGGTCGACAAACACTAACTTATTATTATTTTCTAGCTTTTTGTTTGATTGTGTTGACAGCCGTGTGCAAGTGGATGCAGTGTACACGGACTTTTGTAAGGCTTTCGACAAGGTTGACCATGAACTATTACTAAGTAAAGTAGCGTTCAACGGAATCCGTGGTAATCTTCTGAGGTGGTTTACTTCCTATATTACTAATCGCAGTCAAAGGGTTGTAATCAATGGTCACCAATCTAACATCGCACAGGTGACATCTGGTGTGCCTCAGGGCTCTATACTTGGTCCTCTTTTGTTTATTTTATATATCAATGACATCAGCCAATGCTTTCGCAATACCAAGTTTTTATTATATACTGATGACCTCAAGATTTGTAGAGCCATACGACAAACAAATGACTGCCTTCTGCTGCAACAAGATTTGGACCGACTATCCTATTACTGCCAAATAAATAAGTTGCAACTAAGTTTACCCAAATGTAACTTTTTAAGCTTTACCAAAAATAAAACAAAAATTAACTATACATACACTTTGTGCAATGACCCCCTACTTAAAGTGGAATTCATTCATGATCTCGGTGTTATCCTTGATTCTAAACTTTGCTTAGACCTACACATAGGAAGGATTGTTAATAAAGCATATCAATTATATGGATTTGTAATGCGATCAACAGTCGACTTTAAAAAGCCCTCTTCTTATATGTGCTTGTACAAGTCTCTAGTACGCTCTCAACTGGAGTATGCTGTGTCCGTCTGGAGTCCATACTATAAAAAAACTTTTTACCAAAAAATTAAACCGACTCCCAAAAAACACTGCAAAGTGAAAAATAACTTTAATTTCGGTAGTCGGTGTCTTTAGCTTTGTATTTTCGTTTTTGGCACCGACTTCCGAAATTAAAGTTATTTTTCACTTTGCAGTGTTTTTTGGGAGTCGGTTTAATTTTTTGGTAAAAAGTTTTTTTTTTTTCACTCTTTTTAGTTGGTTGATTCTTAATTAACCTACTTACAAGAGCCTAAATGTCAACTACTTATAACATTTTACAAAATATTGCTTTTCCTAATGCTGGGCCGTTAATTTTTGAGGAGTTCTCCTGGTACTTCACCATCAGCTATACATCACCATATGCATTGTGACGAGCATAAAGTGCTTAATATCCATATTCAAGTAATCGAATCGCAATCCACGAAATACTTATTATTGAGTAGTTTCGGCGACCATCTGTGGTCTTCATCATCAGTTCCACTTCCCGAAATGGTACTTTTTGAGAGCAACTGCACAAGTTACTATAAGAAATACCCAAAACGCTATAGGTGTGCCTATAACATTTGAAGAGTTCCCTCGGTTTCTCCAGGACCCCATCATCAGATCCTGACTTGGTGACAAATGTTACCAATTTCGAAGTATACCCTATCAAACAAAAAAAGAAATTTTCCAAATCGGTTCAGCCGTCTTCGAGTACTCGGCGGACAAAATTCGATAGAAGCCAAAAAAATTGATAAATGGCTGCAAAAATATAATAAAAAGTTCCCGAAAAAATCTTAGCGCAGGTGAGGCGCTGCTGTAGCGCGTATATTCACAGCCGTATATCTCGGGGCCTTCCTGACTGCGAATCTGCATATTTGGCGTCCGCACACGCGACGTTGCCAGCTCGCTCACCTCATGCTTGACAGAGTTTCTGATTTGTATTTTAATATATTGGATTTATGTGTGACACATTTTCAATTTGCAATATTAAAAGAAGGAACATAAAATCAACTTTTAATTATAAATAAACATTATTGCAGTTTCATTTAAGGACCACTAACTCTAACTCTGAAAAGCAGTTAATTTTTTTGATATTATTAGTAACACATAGTTACTCAGACTTACTTCCCCACTTTCCAAACCACATTAATGAGTCTTCTTCCTATAGTGCATCTATAATCCTCATAAGTTTCGGACATTTACTTTCGCGTCGATAAATGCAATTTTGAAAGAATAGAGGTATGTACATCTATCTCACATTTTCGCACGACAAAGCGCAATCGGTACGTGTGCAAGATCCAAACCTTATTTTATTTTATTAATAGCTATATACGGACGTCTTATAGCTTTATACGGACGTTCAATAGCCTAGCGGCTTTTATTGCAGGAATACGATACTATTTAGAGGAAGCACTGACCCAGTCCGGCTGCGCCAGATTTGAACGAAAAATCACACAGTGCTCGCGCATTTGTCTTCGGGGAAGTCAAGTTTGCGATTCGACCAATTTTACTATCTTCACATGTTTCCACCATGTACTCGCCGAGACACCGACCTTCCTCCGAGGGAGAGACTAGGCCTTCATAACGATGGATGGTTTACCAGAAGAACTTGACTACTAACTCTATAGAGAAAAGACACTAGAAAAATATGTTTTGTGTGAAAGAGAAACATACATTTACCATTCAATATGTTTTTCTATGCTCATTCCGATACAAAAATACACATTTCCTAAACCACAATAATGAGACTGTTATCTATAGCGTATCTGAAGTCTTCCTAGGTTACGGACATTTTAAGTGAACCATTTGCGAGAATAGAGCTATGTCTATGGGCTCACATTTCCCTACGGTAAAGCGCCATCAGCATGTGCGCAAGAGCCAAACCTCCCAAATGGGTATTGTATTGCTGAACTATGTACGTAGTATGTTTGGATAGGGCACTGTGTCTTTGAGCTTCGTGTCTTTATTTTACCTCAATACATGATCAACCACGTGAGCATTAATGTAAGAACCGGCCGCAGTAAAACGTTGTCATAAGAAGGAAAGTCGCATGCGCGCTTGAATAATACAAGCAAGAAATCGATTCCCGTCATCTTCTTTACGAAAATTTAACAATACCAGGTAGACTCAAGTGCGGGATATATTTTTTTCGCTGCACTCGGTCCTTCCGAGATGAACCTCCATATGTGAAAGTGTTGTGGAATTAATACTGTTCCATAGCTATATATGGACGTTCAATAGCTATATACGGACGTTCAATAGCTATTTAATGCACGGTACTTAAGGTTATGCAGTCGACAGCACAGTTGCTGAAGAATATATATCCTGCGCCCATGCTAGTGGGTTTCAGATTCGGTCTACGTGAAGTCATGATGGGTCGTTAATATATCCTTAAAGGTTGTCCCGAATGGGTTGTTGCTAACTTGGTTAAGTTTAATGCCGCTTGGACCCAGGCGTTTCCGACTGGCTCCATCATTCCGTGGTGAAAACGAGCCGGTAAGCAAACATAGCGAGCTTCTTGGGGTGACGTTGACCCTTACTTTTGGTCTGTTCGTCGCGGCTAAGACTCAACTGGTTGCCAATAATTGGGAATCCTAGCAAAGGAGACAGTATTTCACATCAGAATATATTGATGCAATTGACTCATTCGAGAAACGACCAAACGTCTCATTAGCAACGAAGGACTGGTCGAGCTTTAGAGCCTTGAACATTGGCGACACGATGCAATTCTATCGGTTAAATTTTAGGGAGGCCATGGACTCACACAATCTAATTCCATCAAGCCCGTTCCATTATCGGACTACAAGTCGAACGGCGATGAGCCATCGTCACATGGTGGACATCCCACCCATACGCGCAAAAAGTTTTGAGAAATTTCATTTTATAGCTATGGAGTGGAACTGTATTAAATATCTATTATAGATATACTAGGGCTCTTTAAGTTAAGAGTCAATAGGTTTCTTCTAGTTAAGCGTGCTTAGTCTTCAATTCAAAATCAATCAAAACATCACCGCTTCACCATCAGGTGAGATGGTGGTCAAATGTGAGCATATTTTATTAATAAAGATGAGGTCTAAGAAGGAATGAGCGGGCCCAGAAGTGTCTGTTAACTTATACAGGAGCTGACAGACAGTTCCACACCTTGGCCGTGTACACAATAAATGCAGCTTACCATCAGGTGAGATAGTAGTCATAATCGAGCCTATCATCAATTGTTTTCTTTTTTTTACAACTTTCACACAACGCCATCTAGTCCCAAACTAAGATCTAACTAGATAACTGATAAACATACATATATATTTCTAAATACATACATATTATAGATAAATTACACCCAGACAAAGAACAAATGATCGTGCTCATCACACAAACATTTGTCCTGGGTGGGAATCGAACCCACGACCTTGCGCATAGCATTTAGGGCCACTGACCACTATACCAACAGTCCAGTCGAAACCACATACACAACACAATCAATAACCACAATATATACGTATGTGCAATAGGTATATACGGACGTCAGTAGCTATATACGGACGTTCAATAGCCTGGTGACCTTAATTGTAGGAATGCTATTTGGCTGCAAAGTACTGTAAGATGGAGGTTCTATATACCCAATCGGGCTGCACCAGATTTGAACGAGAAAGCCCACAGTGCTTTCGTTTGCACCTTCGTGTTCAGGAAAGCTCAGTTTATAACTTGACCAGTTTATACTAACTACATAAGATCCCACCATGTACTTGCTGGAAACCCTTTACCCGGCGACGGAGACACTAGGCCTTCATCACCTATGTGACCCATTATCTAAGGATCTGATAACCAGAAGTACTTAACTCACTCTCTCTCTCTCTCTCTTTGTAAGCAGACCCCACGAGGAAAAGAGAGACATGCCAACGTCTTCGTGATGTTTTGCATAGACATACTAAGCTTCGCTAAGCTAGTCCTATCATACTAAATCTTAACTTGACTCACCAATGAACTTACTGCGCACATTGTCTAAATTTGTAAAAAAATAGGGAAATATTTACAATAGTATGTCATTCTGGATATGTCCCGCGACTTCTCATGTAAAAATCTCTCTGGAACCTCAATAATTGTTCATCTTATTATTAACTAGGTATTTCAGTCCCTAATGTCATTAAAATCCGTTCGTTAAGTTTTTTATGAAAAAGAAGCCATACGTTTACTATACAATCCTTTTATTTACGCTCCTAACAACACAACAAACTTTTTAATAATATTAAAAGCATAATATGCGATATTCATAGATATCAATATAGGGCATCCGTATATTAAGCACATCTTACGAATATTGTGATAAGTGTAATGTTCAAACTGTGGACTACTGTCAAGCAATAATAAAAGAAAGAGATGAGTAGGTAAATCGAAAGCTGGCAACGTCGCACTCCCAAATACCTGCGGGGACGTTAAGTAGTCAGTGCCATAGGTAAATCGCAATCAATATATCCAGGACGCCTAGAATGTATTACCATGGTTCGGGGTTCAAAAATGTTGGGGCATGACTGCAAGAGGAATATCGTGAAAAATAAAATTATCGGGAAATGACGTACCCCACGTTGCTGGAAATCGACAAACTAAGCAATATTCATTGAGACTTGTTAAAAAATATAAGGGGAACTGGGGGACGTCGTAAGGTTGCACGACGTGCATGACGCCAAAAAGATCCTAGGATGTATATATATATATCTATATATATACCGGGTGAAATTGAACGACGCGACAAATTTGAATATACAATAATACGCGTTGTCAAGAAAATTTAGAACATATGAAATGTAAAATTAAAAAATAATTTATCAGTGTTACGAAAAACGTTAAAATAATTAAAGTATCAAAGAATTTCGCGTACTACCGTTTTCGTGTAGTGGGCACGATTTAGGTACATTCTCGCTATGAATGAATCGCGCCGCGCGCCCCCGCCGCGCGGCGCCGGTCGCCGGGAAGGGGTGTAGTGCGCTGGCGATCATGCGAGGTTTGGCAACGTCGCGCGATACTTACACTAGAAAATAGGCAAAATTAGGTGAATGACCGCTATGAACGGCAACGTTTAATAACATGAGTACTCCACGACGGTTATTGACACTGCGATGAGTCGGACAAAATTTTATGATACTTTAATTTTTCTTATTTATTTTGCCTATTAATTATTTTGCTCGAATACCGATAATTCGTAGTTAAATAAAGAAAATAACATCAATGGACCATTTTAAAACAATAATCACGTAATTTTTTTTTAATGATGTAGATTGTAGAAAAAACAGTTTATAATTACTATGTTACTGTAACTGAAGCTCCCATTTCTTTTTGTCGCATGTGTTCAAAGTCAGGCTGTATATACGCGTCGAATTGGTAACTTCCTCCTTTTTTTGTCGTCGGTTGAAAAGTACGTTGAAATGATCGAGCGTGTTCAATATAAATTCCTGCGTGCTATGCATTATAGATGTTATGGATATTATTTGTCATACCATGATTTGCTTGCAAAGTATAAAAGCTCACAATACTTGAAAATAGACGTAAGTATTTAGAAGTTATGAATTTATATAATATTGTTAGTAATAAATTCGACAGCATTGAACTTTCCAACATGTTATGCTATGCAGTTCCTAAGACAGTCAACAAGCGAAAGGTACGCGCTGGCACATTATTTTCAGTGGGTACTTGCAAGTCCAATTCTGGCTTGCGTTCGCCTGTTCGCAGAAGGGTCGAGTCCTACAATAGGACTTTTGAACATATAGACATTTTTGCATGTTCTCCCTATCGGTTTAAAAGTCTTATACTTAAGGAGCTTTCTTGAATGTTATTCTATATTTTGTAATTTTTTTTAGTATTATATAAAATTATATACATTATACCATACATATTATATACATATATATCACAGTAAGTTGATTGAATAAGTTAGTATTATCCTATATATATAATGCATTTGTAACCCTAGCGATTATTGTTTTCACTGTATCGTATCCAATTATTAATCTGTGAACAGCGTTGTGGGCTGCAATATTGTTTATAGTGTTTTGTGTATTTATTGTCTCTATGTTTTATATTGTGGCTGTTTGTTGTTCCTCTTGAATAAAATAAAAATAAAATAAAAATACTACAATTTGAAAGGGGCTGTAAGCTCCCTGAGGGATTAGTATAGCTTGTGTTACGACGCTGAAGGTTTTTTGTGAGAGGAAGATTCGATTGAAGTATGTTTCAAAGAGAAATTTGTTTGGGTCTTGTTTTGGGTGTTCGTTGAAACAGCAGTTTGAAGTATGAATAGATATATATTTTCAATTTTTCAGATGTCTGAATAATGATTAGACTTTTAAAGCACCTCTTAATAAAATAGCTATTCATCACGATATAAAGTAGCCCTGTTGTTTGGTAAAAGTAGGCCAGCGAAAGGGTGGCACACTTTTATCTATCCCAGTGAATATTGTCATATTTTCATCGTTTTGAGTTACGGGTTGAAGAGATTGATGTACTGTCTGAAATATTGATGTAGTAATAATTACTAATGACCTTTATTCACGATAAATACACAGATACAGTTCAGAGAACATTTATATAATATAAACATATATGTTTTGCTCATATCAAAGTTTTATATGAAGATATAAGCAAAACACAAATCCAAGCTAATCTGAACAAACAAGATGTCCTAACGTAATCACTCTCGCTTGTTTCAGATGACAATGGAGAGACGAATGGCCGGCGTCATCTACATATTGATCACTTTCGCTCTCGTTAATGACATGACACTAAACGTGTACGCCAGGGACAACAACAAAAGGCGAACCAAAGAGAAGAGCGGAGGATTCCTAAAGAATATTTGCGATATCACCGACCGAGATTCAAAAGTTCACTGCTACTGCGAAAATAGTAGAGAGCCAAGGAATGCGACTAAAGCGGAATGTTGGGTGTTCAATGGCGGTATACCGCGCGACGACCTCATCTGGGAGAGTTTTACGTCCCAGCCAATTTTGCAAACTTTGTCATTTAATGTCCGAGTCGACGGCGCTTTAGAATATATCCCCACCAAGACACTGTTCTACCTACAGCATTTGAAGTCCATAAATATCAAGTATGGCAATATCGTTGATGTAACTTCTTTCGCTTTCGCAAACTTAACTAATCTAAAAGAAGTAAGCTTATCTCAAAATCAAATCGAAACTCTACAGCAGTACTCATTTGCTCACCTACCGAACATAACAACTATCAATTTGGGTGAAAACATGATTACCGATATAGATACAGAAGCTTTTTACGATCTGCCGAAACTGCAAAAGTTGGTGTTTACCAAGAATAATATATCCACAATCAAAAACGGCACTTTCCAGCACACATTCAATTTACTGGAATTAGATTTGAATAAGAATAACATTTACTATTTGAACCGATGCACATTCGACGGATTGGCGAATCTGAGGAAATTGGATCTGAGAAAGAACCGAATACAAAATTTGACGGAATTCACATTTGCCGAACTATGGAATCTACAAGAGTTACTGTTGAGTAAGAATGACTTGCGGTATATATCGGAGAGGGCATTCGACGGACTGTCTCAACTGCGAAAGTTATCCCTGGACGACAACAAACTAGCGTCGCTCCCATTGGGCCTGTTTGAAGGAGTGAGGGGTCTGAGCTCCCTGGACTTGCGCTCCAACGAACTGCACGCGTTAACTTTCGACAACATCAAGCCCATATTGGACAACTTGAAATCGCAGAATAGCAACCTACTACTTGAAGGTAATAATAAATACATTATAATAAATAAAACTACCTCATGTCAAGTTTCATGAACTTAAAACACTCGATGATAAGTCTTTACACATTTTGTATGGCATAATGTTTTTATAAATAAATAAATGAATATTAAACGTGTTGAAAGTGAGATGTTAACTTTAACACGTTTGGAAAGTTTGTTCTCGTATGATGCCTACGGGTTTATTTAGTTGAGTCGTTGAAACTGCGAATCCTAGGCTCTTTCCTGAAAGTTTTAGTTTCAATGTCCACTGTTCAGTGGGTTTTTGCCTATTTAACAGGGAGTAAACATCAAAATGATGTTTACTTCTTCTGCTAATGAAGCAATTGTTTCTTTTTACAGAAAACAACTTCGTATGCGACTGCAGATTAAAATGGATGCTTTTATTGCGAAACGAGACAAAAAGTCAAAACACAAAGGAGTCCCTAGATGGCGTAATGTGCAAAATGGATCCTCCCATCGTAAGTTCGGCTTACAACAAAATGCCTGACGCTATGGACAACAAACTGAATTACGATCAAGACATACTCCATGCCGGCCTCACCATCGAAACACTGAACGACATAATGAACATAACGGAAAAGAAAACATTACCAGGCGACCTATCTAAAGACGACATTATTGAAATATCCAAAAAGGGTGGTAAAAGGACTGTAATGAAAATTCCTGCTGAAACCCTTCCGTGCCCAATGGAAGCTATAATAACAACAAAGATACCAGCTTATATAGCAGACCCTGTAATGAAAACTTATCGATTCTACGAAACAAATTCCAGTTATATGAATTCGAGATCTAGTTTTGCCATTGTAGTTTTATGGAGTAATTGTTTTAAATTATTTTTTACCACGGAGTTTTTTACTTAAATAAGTGACTTATCTAGTCGTTAAAGTAAGTGAGATACCGACTAATAAGCTGGCGATTGATGGCTGCTCACGAGTATAATGACTAATACTTAACTAAGTTCTATATGAGATAATCAAGGGATATTTACGAGTGTGAGATAGTATTGATAGTAACGTAATATATTAAGATGTAACAACATTGATTGTCAGAGAACTAAAGGCGACGCATGATGAAAGTGATATTATTTAAAAAAAAAACAGGGTTAATCTTTGGAATATGTATCGAATTATAAATTAATTAAGTGACATTATCTAATAAGTTCATTAGTGACAAATCGGGGTGTAAACATTATGTCATACTTTTATATCTCAAAAAGACAAAAATTGTTTCGTCATCATAGAAATAATTATTGACCCGTAGCAAACCAGTAATGAGCTATTAGCTTCCCTATTGTAATAAGGGTGTTTTCCTAAAAAGATGGTCCTAGCAAAGTCGAATTGTCCCACAACTTCAAACATTTTTATTCTTTATATTGAACATGTTAAAGTAAAATGTTATATGATTTAGGTGAATGATTCAAAAGATAAATTTAATTTTATTGTAGTATACTTATGTGTAATTTTTTTTGTAAATAATTATTGTACAAATGTAAAAATTGTATTGATTGTACGTAGGTAATCTCCGTTACTACTAAATGGATTTAAAACAATTCACTGTTAAAAAAAGAAAGCTACATTATTTCTGAGACTATTTTTCACCCAATTTTACTTCAGAAAATTATGTTTGTATAGCACGCCTACCCGCACGGATGATCACTCTGCTAGCAGCTATGGATTTAAATCAATGTTACATACATAGTGCTAATTGTCCCTGGCCTGTTACATATTTTATAATTACTAAGAAGTGTTCGGATGTCGCCGAAAATCAACAATAGTATTAAACTGCAGCATTTTACTTTATGTAATACATTTATTGTATTTTTGTATATTCATAATCGTATCTTATCTTTTTATACTTTTATGTGTAAAATAAGGTTAAAATAATCTAAAATATTTAATTAATTTATCGCTTTATTACGAGTATTAACGTGAAGAACATGAAATTATTTTGCTGATTATTTATTATTGTGGTAGAGTGACGTAATTCTTTTGTTATTTTTGGAATGATTTTAAGAATATTTTTACGCAAATATGAGTTGTTTTGTTTTAATAAGTACCTACTTATTTCTGGTGGATGGATTTCATTGATCTTTTACCCTTTAAACCAGAAATCTTCCCTAAATTTTATGTGAATTTACCTACGTTAGATAGTTATAGGAATACGTAACACCTTTCCTGATATTTTAGAAGAAAATAACGATATTTGATGTATGTATGTCGGGCAAGTATCCGCGATTCCACGACCAACGCTTATTTTTTTTAAATTTAGCTTTTTATAATTTATGGATATGTTTAATTTTAATAAGTTACTATCCACAGAATTAATAAATTTGTTAACTTTCCAAATAACATAAGTCACTTTATTCTGAAGCTACAATGTTTACATAAAACTATTGTTTGTTACATAAACACTATATTTATACTCAATGCTTATTTACATTAATCTAAATATAACATTATTTTTGTATTTTTAATCGCTTTTTATTGCTCCTGTAAAGTTTGACATTTTATGCTTTGCTCTGCCGGCCATAGATATGTTGTGACGTACAGGAATACTTTGCATTTTTAAATGGTAACAGAAAATATTGACTATTTCGTATTGTTATGGAATAATTTTAATTTAAATAGCATATTTAGTAGTTCATAATATAATATTGTTTAATACCAGAGTAAATATAAAGCAATTTCATGTAATGACAAAATTATATTTCCTGTTCGTCACAGGGTCACTTTTCCTAAAAAAACACCATCAAACTTAAACTTAGTAAAGCCTAGACTAGAATATAAAACTGTAGTCTAATAAAAAACTTACAAAATTATTTTGGAAACAGCTGAGCAAAAGATAGCGCTGCTTTGTGTGTCTAAACTGTAATTGTCTACACTAACATTATACAGAGGTTTTGTTTGTAAGTTTGTATGTACGGGGTAATCTTCGGAACTAAATATCCAAGTCTAAAAATTATTTCTATATTTTCCAATAATGCAGCTTACTACGTTACTACAGCTGATACTGGGAAGTGTTACAGGCTATCAACTATTTCGAAAACCAAGCGGACAAAGTGCTAGTGTAAGTATAAAACGACACATTCTAAATGCTTAAGAAATAATAAAGAACCTCAAAAGCTAGTATAGGTAGCGGCACGTAAGTCTAGCGCTGAACGATACGCGGAGGGGATTGCTGCGCATGGGTACTGTCGCGCACATAATACAATTATTAGCTAAATAACATTTATGACATTATTTTAATGTAATGTCAAATATAATAATAAATAATAATGTAGAGGATAGCTGCGCATGAGTACTGTCGTGCATGCAAATAATATTACCTATACTTTAATAAATAGTTTATCTCCAATGCCAATGTCCAAGGATTTATAGTAGGTACCTAAGATATAATTTTTAACAAGTTTTGTGGGGAGTATAAAAATAAAAACATTATTTGTTAATTTGAAATTTTTTATTTTAGATTTAAGTCTAATCTGAATCAGAGAATCTACAGTGAATCTGAATCTACAGAGAACCATTCTCAAATTTACAGTGATGCTGTCCGAATGACAGAGTAAAGTATTTGTAGTTTCGTCAATCTCACTTTTAATTTGTTTCAAGGAATCAATTAATTCGTTAGATTCCCTTTTTAAAAAGAAATTCACGTCATAAACCATTTTCCTTGCCTGTCTTTTCAAAACAGTACTTCTTCTAGGTATATTCACTTTAAAGTCACAAACAAACTAAAAAACAAAATTAAACAAACAAATTAAAGCTTAACAAAAAAACAACAACAAAAATTAACAGCAATAACAATACAATTAATGACGCGACTGTACACGGGATGTGCGCGGAGCGTCGTATCGGCGCGGGGAACATAATACGGCTGGAGAGCCAATCGGCGCTACGCACGCCCGCCCTTCATCCCGCTAGCCCCCCTCTGGTACCTTAATTTTTACTTCTGCGCTATAACGGTCACCGCTAAAGTTTCGTGCCGCTACTTATACACGATACCATGGACATGCTTATCTATACTCATATTATAAAGTGGAAAAGTCTGTTTGTTTGTTTAAACGCTCTAATTTTCCAAAGTAATGGGTGGCTTTGGATGAAATTTGGAATGGAAGTAGGTTGAAGCTTGAGGAAGGTTATAGGCTGCTCTCTAATCGACTTAAAAAAAGAGGGTTCTGTTTTTATCGCGATTTTGTCCACGGGAGCGAAGCCTTGCGCAGCGGCTAGTAGGTAATAAACAGGTTTGTGGATCAGTGTGCTTAGGCAAGCATAATATGAATAATTCAATACGATTGAAATTGAACCTATAAGTCAAATGAGTTTCCACATCCGTACCACTCACTGCGTTTTTTGAGACCGAAGAAAAGATGGACTGATTATGTGAAGTATTATATGAAAGACAGTGGAGAATGGCAAAAAGAAAACGTGTTGCGCCGACCCCAAGTAAAAGTTAAGGGCAGGATGATCGTGGTGTGATAGTAGTTTCAGAGTATCAGTAAACATTTACATAGTTTGTAGCAGTTTATTTCATCCGTGGCTAGCACCATACTTTCCACTGGTCCCAATAAGCAGTAATACTAGCGAAGGAGGAAGCGAGGGAGAGGCTACTCTCTTCCACACGCCCCAGCCACCGCGGGAGACGCCCCGGGCGTCTGGAATCGCGAGCCGATCTCCGGCCACCGCAGGCGCGGGCTTGCGGATGGCGAGCAGGGGCCTTCGGTAAGGACCAGGCCCGGGTTGGCAGTGCATCGTGTTCCACGTAGGCGTAGATCCTAGTAAAACGAACCTGACTAGATGACACTTTGAAGTGCATTGTAATTTGAAATTATTATTTTCTGGAAAACGTCTCAAGTATTATACAGGTTAATTCGTATAAAAATTCTAATAATTTGTTCAGGTTAAATATATTTTTCTTACAGATCATTTGTTTTTTTTTTTATTGATAATAGGCTCGCGTTTGACCACCATCTCACCTGATGGTAAGTGATGATGTGGTCGAAGATGGAGTACGCTTGCCTAAAAGTAACCTATTCACTCTTCTAGGTTATAACTATCGGGAAACACAGACTCCAGCAGGGAATTTCACTCCTTAGCCGTACGCATAATGAATGTATTCCCAAAACGTTTAGTGCGTATAAGTGGGATGTCCACCATGTAACGATGGCGCATCGCCGTTTGTCTTATAGTCCGATGATGGAACGGGCTTGGCGGAATTAGATTATGTAATTCTATTGCACACTCCCCGAAATGTAACCGATAGAAAACCGACTAGCAACTCGTCGTCGATGTTCAAGGCTCCGGAGCTTTGATTCGACAAGTATATCGTTGCCAATGAGTCTTTTGGCCCGTTTCTCAATAGAATCAAGCGCATCCAGCTGGTACTTGGCAGATCCATCCCAAAGATGAGAGCAGTACTCCATACACGACCGAACCTGGGCTTGATAGAGATTGAGCAGCTGTTCGGGTGTGAAGTAACGTCTCACCTTTGCTAGGATTCCCAACTTTTTTGATGCAATATGTGAATACGTATTTAAACTAAGTATTTGTTCAAAACGTTTTAGTCAGATCTCTAGACATTCGTAGCTCCCATTCATAACTTCTACAATATCTATCAAACTGTGATGTGAATATCTATCAGACTTAGTTTTCGCTTGTTGAGAACATAATCGACCGTTTTTATTAGAATATGGAGCGATCTCAGTAACTAACTAACTAATCCTACACGTGCCTTCATTAGAAACTTATTAGAGATAAGCAAACTATTCATAATAACTAAAAACTAACATGTCACACCATTTTGTCACATATTAGGAGTTTGAAAGTACTTGGCACAACCCTAGTATGTTTTAACATTTACTTGACATGGGAAATTCAACCTTATATTTAGCGTATTTAGAACAAATCATTTTAAATTCGAATGCATTATTCAATTTGTCGAACTAATTAAAATACAGGCTTTACTTTACCGTTGAAATCACAATTCACCACTATATTTTATACCTTATTTTGTAGGCAATAAGGGTGTAGAAAATGTTTTTGAAGAGATAAAATTACTTGGTCTTAGCATTTACTATGGGCACTCGGTGAGATCCGTTTTGAAACCCAATTTCCATGTAAATTCACGGAAGTCGGTTCATATTAACTTTAGGATATGAGTTATTGAACGCACACCAATTGTGCTGATTTTTTATTTATTCTTTTTGTCTGTTTGTCTGTCTTATATTTACTGTCTGAATATGGTACATACACAGAAATCTTAGATTTCTGTGGGTACATAGTAAGATCTTAAAAATATTACTCAGTAGCTTCTTCACATTCTGCCATGTGTGGCATGCAAATATTGGTGCTTACATAATTCATATAATTGAAAACAGATTAGCTCATTCTTAATGACTGAATGAATGTCAAATAAAAATAATATTACAATTTCATAGGATGTCAACATTTTATACAAAGTCAGAGTAAATTAGTAAATTATGTCAAAATATATAAAAGAAAACAATTTAATTATGATGTCAAAGTATCATTCAGATAATCATTTAAATTATAATAGCATTTATTGCACAAGAAATCCTTAAGCTTATTTTTGAAACTTAATAAATTTGACTCTTTAATCGATTTTGGTATCTTGTTGTAGATTTGAGGAGCTATGCAGAATATGCTTTTTCTCATTATGGTAGTATTTGCTCTCCGTCCTCGTAACATTTCATTACATCTGTTACGTTTAACGAAATCTGATATTTGGGGAAACAAGTGTAAATTTGACTTAACAAATAAGGCAGTTTCATAGATATTTGTATATCTATGAAACTGCCTTATTTGTTAAGTCGGCTAGGCCGGTAGTGTCAGAATTTTTTTTTTTTTGAAGAATGGTTCACAGCTGTCCGTTATTTGAAGCCTGAACATGGCCCTGATGCATCACTTTTGCGCTTTGAATGCAGTTTCCCTGTTGCTAGAGTTTCCCAAAAAAAACGTTACGTGTTTTTCAGTAATTTAATTTGGAAATTAAAGAAAACATCCCATTTAAATGTTGGTCCCTAATAGGTAATTCATTAATTTTTATCTGGTAATATAATCGTTTATGAAAGTCTATTTCAAGTCAGCATGAATACATCTTTTAATGGTTCCCACGGAACCGGCATGTCGAAGAATCAAAATATCAAGCCGGATACTCACTAGCGAGCCGTAACCGTAACTTCCGTGATACCGTAACGCTTTCACCAACCGTACTCATTTTGCGAGCTGTACCTGTAACCAAATAGATACAGTAGCGAGATTCTAGACGTGCGTCCGAGAAGCCCACATCACTGTGACCGTAACGATAAGCCGGATCTATCCGCAGTTTTAGGTTTGTAACTCCACGATGTCGGACGAATTGTATCTCGTTCGTGTAGGTTACATACTTATAGATGCTTTACTCGATGATCTTAAACGGTTTTGAATTTGGTGGGTTCATAGAATGTATCGAGAAAGCAGTGATCTACTTTTTAATAGAAAAAATTTAGAAATTAGTGGTCATTGCACAAATTTCAGGAGAATAACTGCACTTGATTTTGAATATCTAATGAATTTAATCGTACCCAAGATAGAACTAAGAAACACTGCATTTCTAGAATAAATACTCGTAAATATTTGATGGTTCGCAGCGGCTTGCGACAACCGCTGCGAACCATCCCCTCTTGACGTCCACGGTCCACGAGCGCACTGCGAGCGCTCTTTGGGCAAAAACCGACAATCGTCGGCTCACTGCGAGTCGCTCAGGTAGCGCTCGTTGCAAGCTCGTGAACCACGTACACACTATGTTTTTTGGTAACAGTAACGTTTACAGTAATGTGCAGTTACGGTTACAGATATGAGTACGTTGTAATCGTCGGCTCGCTGCTAGCCGCACGCGTACCGCTCCCACTAGGTTTTCGAACCACGTACATACTATGTTTTTTGGTAACAGTTCATGCAACGGTTACGGTTACGGCTCGCTAATGAGTACCCGGCTTAAGGCATGCGACATCCCGCACTTGGGCCGCGTGGTGGATTGCTGCTCATTGCCAAGAGGCAATTATAAGAATAAAGAGGAACCCTGTGAGCCAACAGTGAGGACGTAATGGGCTGAAATATTATTACTACTATACCGTTCCCCTGTAATCATATTACCCAGCTATGGGGTTATGGAGGTCAGATAGCAGTTGCTCCATGTTTAACATCAGTACTCAGCTCATCAGCTGCAGATGCTGCTGATGAGCTGAGTACTGGTCAGATGGTGAGATAGTCAGTAGTAGACTGGAAGCTGACTCTAACATAGTTGGGAAAAGGCTTACAGATGATGTTTAAATGATTCCCTCGGTATATTGTTATATTAAGCTAGTACTTGTGGAGGTTATAAATGCCAGCGTACTTAGATATTCAACTATTGATGTATTTATTTTCTACTTCAGAGAACTACGGTTAGTAATTTACAATTTATTCACTATAAGTAAGAAACGTGTAGGGAATAATAAACGTTAACATTATTATACAGTATTAAGAAGTGTTCATGGGGAGTATTAAATGGATGTGTCGGTGTGTGAGTGTAAACGGCTATTTTGACCAAAATCGCAATTCACATAAAAGGGGAAGAATATAAAATCTACTAGAGAGGTTCTTTAACTAAACTTAAGTAAGAATTTTGCTTTAAGTACGCTTAAAAATATATCCGGATAAACCCGGTATTTTCCACTTTCCTCTTTGCAAAACTACCCTTACTTTCATGTTGAACGTAATTGAGGGATTTTTATTAACTAGTACTCGCCAGGCGGCCGAAATTTGACAATAATTCTTTTAAATTTTAATATTTCTACACTACTCAGTGCACAAAGAATGTTCTCACGAGATAGGTACCGCAGTTTCGGACCACAACGACATCTGAAGGAGCAGGGTGGGTTTTTAGTCAGTAGAAGTCTGACACTCCCTTTTGCTCTACCCAGAGCGGGAGGAGTCATTTGACAATTTTCCCACCGGAAAAAGAACTGGCCGTGTATGTTATTTTTTAAAAGGGTAGGTACAAACTTTTTACTTCACGATTAAATCTATAGATTATTACTAGACCGTAATGTCTCACAGGTCAGACTACTGGTAACTTTTTTTCATTCCTTTCAACGTTCAGGTTTCAGTGCCTAAATCGTCCCACCATCTCCTTCGTGGTTTTCTGCGGCCCCATGTTTGTCTCAGGGCATCAATCCTGTGTTTTATAGCTTACTAGTACTCACGCGGGGCTTCGCTCCCGTGGATTCTATCACGGTAAAAACATAACTCTCCTTTTTTGCAGTCGCGTAAAAAGTAGCCTATAACCTTCCTTAAGCTTCAAGCTACTTCCATACCAAATTGCATCCAAATCCACGCAGTACTTTCGAAGTTTTGCGCGTTCAAGCAAACAAACAAACAAACAAACTTTTCCGCTTTATAATATTAGTATAGATTAGGTATGTGGAAAACATTTCCTGCAAAAGATAAAAAGCAAATAAAATTAAAAGATCACAGTCGTAGGTAATTAATCATTAACAATTACATATACTAAACATGAACTCTCAATTCCCCTTTTGTCAAATATTTGCCTCGTGAAAGCGGCATTCAACACGACACATTGCTGTTGCAAAAGCAACCTCATTTCTAATTTAATCAAAGCGTATAATCAAATAACTTTACCCTCAAAGCTGTGTCCCGTAATTTGCCAGAAGCAAAGATCAAAGTTAATAAATTAAACCACTTATAAAGATGTGCGTCTACAACGTGTAATTTAAAGGGTATATACATACCAAGTGCATGGCTTCTTTGGATGATAACAAACGATATAGCAAGGGTTTTGTAATCCTAAGTCTTCATGTGTGGAGCGTATTAGAAATTTCAATACATTGATACCAGAGACTGAATTTTTCAAATTCAGAAAAACGAAGAGAATTATCGTTTTATTGGCAAGTGACGTGGAAAGTGATGACCCTCATAGTGTTGTGACACGTTTGTTATTATTGTTATTCAAGAAACATATGAAACCAATAATTTGGGGTCAATTCTGTGAGTCACTTATTTTGAGTTGATACTTTGCATAGAGACTCCATACCAGATGTTGTCTTCAGTCCTTTTGGATGGATATGGGGTTTCCGTTACACATTGTATATGGAGATTTTAATCTCCGAAATTATTAAATTGATTTAATTAGGTTAGCCTTTGATGTCATATGTTAAAGCACTCGTTATGTTAGTAAGAGGGTTTAAGTATTAGTTAAAGTTATTTCTACTAATGTATTACAGCGTTAATGACTAGGCAACAGTTATTTATAAGTAATGTAAGTAAGTTATTTATAAGGCTTGTAATTAGCAACTTAGTTTTTATATATTATTGTTATAATGTTATTAGTCTGTAAGCCTTCCGAAAATAAAATAAATAAATAAATAAATAATGATAGGAATTTTATTCTGGTATGTTATTGACAAGACTTCTCGCTTTCATTATCATTACAAAAATGGCTTTAACCACAATCCATTTTCTTTAACATGTTAGAATTAGTTTACAGTCCGAGTGTATACAACTGAATACAAATGTTAAAATATCTATAAATTTTTGTGGTTCAATGACCGCTATTACCATAGTAAAACGCATTAAGTAAACGTTCATATAAACCATTGGTATGCAGGTATCTACCCAACATGACTGTTGTGTACTACTTAGCAGTCACGACTATAGTCTCTAAAGGATTAGTTAGAGACGAACTGTCGCAGGCAGTAGTTCTAGATAATAGTATTAGGTCTCACGTATAAAGCACATAAGGGAGCATGGGTATTAATAAATAGTAGATACCTACTTCTAGAGGAGCTCGTGGCTAAATAACACCATTCGCACAGGTCAATCTTCATGGTTAAGCTCACAGATGGGTCACCATCTTTTTTTTTATTATCACAATGAGCTCACTTTTGACCTCAATCTCGCCTGATGGTAAGCGATAGATGAGGTTTACGATGGAATGAGCGAGCCCAGAAGATGCCTGTTTACTCTTGCTTTAAAGGTTGAAAGGTTATAAGTGACAGAGAACACATAAGCTGGCAGAGAAATCCACAGCTTGGAAGTGCGCACAATAAATGTGGAGGAGAAGCGCTTGGTACGACAAGACGGTATATCGACCAAGTGTGGATGGTATCCTGCGGTACGTCTTTTAGACCGGTAGTAAAAGGGGGATGAAGGGATTAGGTCATGGAGCTCCTGCGCAAACTCCCCGAAGTACATATAATCAGTAGAAAACCGACAGGCAAGCAACGGTTCGCCGATGAGCCAGGCTATGAAGCTTGCCCGCCGCTTGCTTCACCTATCTAGACACGCGGGAGCGTGTCAAGCCAAGAACTGGCGCGCAGCTCACCGTGTCTAATATTACACGAACCATTTGGAGCCACTTTTGAGCCCCTCATAACTCAAAAACTATTTCACCTAAACTTGTCAAATTTGGGTCATATATTTCAATATAATATATTTGGAACACATATGTATCTCGCCAGTTTCAACTGGCGAGATACATATGTGTTCCAAATTTTATAAACATATCTCAAACGGTTATTTAGATATTAACGTCCAAAAATCGTCATTTTATGACTGACCTATAGATCAAAACTATAACCCAGTTCCAGATGACCTAGAAAGTTCAAATTTGCCATGAAGATAGGTAATTAGGTGAATTCAAAGGAAACAATCAGAAACTAGTAATTTTGTATCATTTTATTATAATTTTCACTTAATTTATAATTAGTGCCTGTAAATCTCTATATGTGGATTTTAAGATCTTTACGTGAATATATAACGAGTTACATAACACCCTTATTTTTTTTAAATCCAAATATTTCCGTTTTTGTACTTATACATAAGAATATAGTAAATTTTCATATTTATTACGCGTAACTAACCGTATTCTACAACCACTAGCGCCACCTATTATCTTAGAGGGTCACTACACCATCCATGGTGTAATTGGTGTAATGGTGGAATTCATTTTACGCGTTTTGCCTCCAGGCAAAACGCGTATAAAGAATTCCGGATACTGAATGGGCAATTCATTCGAACATTTCAAAGGTACAAGAAAATATAGAAAATAACACAAAAAGGACAATTATACCCCGTAAGCGTAGGAAAATACAGTAGTTTAACAAAAAACCATTTAGTATTAATTTTGTTATAAGTACTACCTACCTACTACTAATTTATGTACAAAAAGTAATGATATCCCATGAAAAACATAAATGTGAAATGAGAGCCAAGTTCAATATTATCATAAATGCCTTGGTTGTTGACTTCAACGACAAAAGAAGTGAAATCTAAATGGGTGCCAAGTTCAATGATCAGTCCTGAAATTTATTTATAACAACATAAAATATCATTTATTCTTATAACTTAGGACAATATATTGTGGCCTAAGGTCTGACTTGGCTAGTTTTCATATACGAATTATATTATAGCCTTTGCAAGTTATAAATAGCTTTACCTGTTACTTGTCGGTTCTTATTTTATTATTCCGAAAATTTGTCTTGCTGGTAGAAACTAACCGTGGAACATAATAATTCGTATATAAGAACTAGCCAAGTCAGACCTTAGGCCACAATATATTCTCCTAAGTTATAAGAATAAATGATATTTTATGTTGTTATAAATAAATTTCAGGACTGACCATTGAACTTGGCACCCATTTAGATTTCACTTCTTTTGTCGTTGAAGTCAACAACCAAGGCATTTATGATAATATTGAACTTGGCTCTCATTTCACATTTATGTTTTTCATGGGATAAGCCTTTTAGCCCTGCGCTCGATCAACAAGTGGCTGCAGTACTCCATGCAGGAACGGACCTGTGCTTTATAAAGATTCAGAAGCTGTCCAGGTGCGAAGTACCGCTCCTAGCTTTTTTGCTGCAGTCTGAGCTCTGGACTCGATGGTTGAGCCAAAGTTGAGGTCTGACGTCAACTCCATGCCCAAAAGCTCCAGGCGGTTGGTAACTGGATCTTATCAAATCGAGATTCATCCGAGCCTCACAATATGATAAATATAATCTATCTCAGAAAAAAATTTCTTTCAGATCCATTCAGCCATTTTGGCAACAAACATCCATAATTAATAATAATAATAATAATTTATTATTCTAAAATACGTGATACAGTTTTTCCACTAGTTTTGGACATACAAACAAAAATGCAACATGGTACCAATTATAAGTGGAAATGATCACCTGTGTCCTGTGCTAAAAAAAAACAAGTTGGTATAAAATATAAGAATTAAAATTAATTAACTAAAAGTGTGTGTAAAGGTGTATTATGTGGGATGTGATGTGTAGATGTATTGTGTGAGTGTATTATGTGGAGTGTGTTTGCGTGTGAATGTAGAATTTCAATGCAGAACTATATTACTGTTACTAAAAGACTTTCAGTATCGCTATATGTCAGTTTCAGCAACCAGTCACGTAGCAACAACTTGCACTTGGAGAACGAGGCTTCGTATATTTTTAGATTTTTGTTCACCTTATTGTAAAGACCTGAACCAAGAACATAGAAGTGACGGCTAGCTAAGGTAGTCGTATGACGTACGTTGGGACATACGTGGCTTTTTCTTTGCTTCTCATCCATAAGACCTGGAACATAGGGGAGAGAAGTATGCTGGCGAAGTACAGCCTGGAGAACAAAGAGCTGACTCACAGTGAGAAGTTTGCACTCGCTGTACAAGAGAGTTGTAGGGTACATTCGTGGTTTTTTAAGCGTAACCTTCAGGACAGCTCTTTGTGCTCTCTCGACTTTAAGCAATGCCGTGGCATAGGCACCTCCCCATACAGATATGCAGTATGAGAGGAGGGACTGAGCCAATGCGTGGTATACTGTCTTAAGCGAGCTACTCTGTAGAGTAGATCGGAGTCTTTTGAACGTAAATATAAGTTTACGTATACGTCCTGTTATTACCTTAAGATGTGTTTGCCAGTTCAGGATGGAGTCAAGAAAGACACCAAGGTACTTGACGGTGTTTTCCCTGGCTATGCATTGGCAGTTGCAGGTTACAAACCTGCTGTTTATGTCAGGACAACTGTGAGCTTTAAGCGAGAGCATGTTACCAGATGGTTGAGATTGTGTAGATGGGGAAAAAGCAACATAAACAGTTTTAGTCACGTTAAGAGTGAGTAAGTTAGTATTCAGCCAGGCCATAATAATTTTGAGAGCATTATCTGCGTCAGTTTGAACCTCTGCCCAAGATTTGCCACACACGAGTACAGCGGTTTCGTCTGCATAGGCGATAATTTTACAATTTTTTAGCTGCATTTTGCAAAGTTCATTTGCATAATTCCATACATGAAAACAAAAACATACATTTAAGTGTAATAAATACTATAAGTATGACAGATTATCCATAGCTTAGTTATAGAGATTGTTCATGGTCGGAATTTGTCACTTAATATACAACCATTATCAGCAGCACCCACACTTAACTTGGAAGTCCCTTTATGTCTAAAAGGTACACATAGTACTGCCATAACTGAGTGTGAAAGCCAATATTTTACTTGTAAGTCAATGTCAATAACATTGTTTTTCATAGGTTTTGTACAAAAGACAATATTATATTTGCCGTTTTTGAAAATGTGCTATGAAGGGTTCCATTTTTTTTAGGGTTCCGTAGCCGAATGGCAAAAAACGGAACCCTTATAGTTTCGATATGTCTGTCCGTCTGTCTGTCTGTCTGTCTGTCTGTCCGTCCGTCCGTATGTCACAGCCATTTTATTCCGAAAATATTAAGACTATACATGTGAAACTTAGTACAGTAGATGTATTCTGTAAACCGCTTTCCGATTTTAAGAAAAAATATTAAAAAATAAATAAAATACCATAATAATAATATAGGGGACACCCCTTGTCCCCTTACATGGAACTAGAACTGAAAATATTTTTTTAAAGAAATCTATGCGTGTGTGGTATCTATAGACAGGTCTTTAAAAATGATATAAGGTTTTTCTAAAACCACTTTTGCATAAAGTCAATCGTTTAAAAGATATAAGCTTCCAAAGTGGTAAAATGTGTGTCCCCCCTCTAACTTCTATAATAATGGAGTGAAAAATCTAAAAAAATATATGTCTGTAGATATTAATGTAAACTTTCAACTACAATTACTTTGAACGAAATTGGGTCAGCAGTTTTTGAGACACAGCATATTTTCTAAAACCGCAAATATAACTTTGTAATTCATACAAACACTATGAAAAACAAAGTTATTTAGCGTAGTTGTAAAAATGTAAATAAGCTAGTTTTAAGCTGTGTTGGACAGGCAGAGCCGAAGTGGTGATCGCCAGGGCGGCCGCAGCCAGGCCAGTAGGCGCAGCCGCGGCCACAGACGTGCTCGCGTGTGGAGTCCTGGTCGCCGGATACGTCAACCTCGGATGCCACCGCCAGCTGCCGCTCTTCGGGGTCGCAGCCCAGCCAGAAGATCACGCGAGATGCACCGAGACAAATCATCGCGTGCTGTGGTCAAGGCGCAGCAGAAGTAGGAGCAAGGGAGTTGAGATTTCGCGTCGGTGCAGCACCCGTTTGCCAAGTGCAAGCGGACGTGAGTCATTTCCAGTAACTGATATGCTATGAAGACTGATTTCTTCTAGACAACATTTTGAGTAGGGGCGTGGGAGAATTAGTAAATTTAATGTTGTTCCTCAGTTTGACCCATCCTCTAAAAATCAGAACATAAAAAAAAAAACAATTCATAAGGTTAATGAAATATTTATAGTTGGGCACATCAACAAATTATAGTTTCATAACACATTACCTTAACTAATCAGTAATGCAAAATGTCGGTACAAAGACAAAGGGCTCGCTATTGACAATAATTATAGCTGGGACCAGTGGCAAGAGAAGCTCGAAGGAGCTTTTCCACCTGACAAAAATTAAGGCCTAATGGTTCTGGATATAAGTAGTAATCTTTATTCAATAGTCATAATAGGAAAATTACATAATTAATCTTATGAAACAATAAAAAAAAGTATATGGTATTACTTGAAAATGTAAATAATATTCTCATTTAAAAAAAATCTTAATAAAACTATGTAAGTCTCACAATGTTAATGTTGGTACTAGGGTTAATCCTGTATGACAGGCGGAAAGTGCTCCAAAAAACATTATAATTTAAAGAGAATATAAAGTTTAAACAATGTGTAAAATAATGAGAGTAAGTACTAAGGTGAATAAAATATAAATTAAATTTATACATAATTAAATTAAAATAAATACTAGATTTAATGCTGATGACGGTAAAAATAAATAAAAATACCTGACATTTAATTTACTTATACAAAGACATTACATAAATAAATTAATTTCAATAATAACATAATTTAATAATAATGATGATGATAAACTTGTACATATACATAATAAATAACATGCATTCACAATTTAATTTAAATATATGGTTACATAATTTAATAATAACAATGATACAAAATAAATTAAAATATCTAACATAATTTACCACACAAAAATATACATATAAATCTATTAGATTTACCTATAATAATAATTAATTCCATGAATTGTTACTTAGCCTTCATCCTCTCTCCTAACTTTGCTATGCCCAACAGGGTCCATATTGATCTTGACAATATTTTATACCATCTATGTACATAATATGGAATACAATTAAGTATTGAGTACAATATTTTACAAATTCATAATGGTAAAAACAAATTTGTATTTTGTTTTAATAAACTTAAATAGCTTACATACTGTCACTTAAAACTGCAAATAAACTGAAGCAAATGACATAAAAAAATATATATATACAAGTAAAATAAAAATAACAACAACAAGCACACACGAACAGTGGAGTTGGCCTTTATACAAATCAGGACAGAATGTATGCATCAACAGACCACATTAAAAAAAAAAGCAGGTAGAACTATTTCTTATTTAAATATTTATAGCTAATGTATTAGACAGCAACGCTAATAGATTTATTTAGGTTAATACAGTTAGGTACATGAAAGTTATGAAACAGTCATATTACATTTAGAAGTGCAACAATTAATTATAGGCTAACACCACATGCGCTACTTAAGGTTACAACCCAATATAATTAACATAAATAATTCTTAACATAAAGGATTCATGTAAGGTTAAAGATACACAGATAATTGGGTTTATTTAATAATAAAATTTGTTACTAAAATAAAAATACAGTTAGGTACATGAAAGTTATGAAACAGTCATATTACATTTAGAAGTGCAACAATTAATTATAGGCTAACACCACATGCGCTACTTAAGGTTACAACCCAATATAATTAACATAAGTAATTCTTAACATAAAGGATTCATGTAAGGTTAAAGATACACACATAATTGGGTTTATTTAATAATAAAATTTGTTACTAAAATAAAACATTGAATTAAAAAAAAAAAAAGACACTGCTAAACTTAACTATGTACACAAAAAAAAGCAAGCTTAGGCGTCAAAGTACTCCTCCTCATCGCTGTCGTCCGGAAACGTACCCAGAAGACTGGCAGCATTGCCACATTGTATGGCAATGTTTATTCTTTGAGCAAAGAACAAACCAGCTCTTTCAAACAACAATTATTTGAAAGATAACATTCATCAATGTTCGACCCCAAGCCCAGCCAACGGTAACTGGTATGTCGAACCGTCCGCGATTACGCGGAGCCCTACGTTGCTTAATAATGATAACAAAAATGTACCACTAACCTGATTGCTGGGGACGCCAAGTTCGACCTTCAAAGGTCATGCCCTAAGTGTGGTTGATGTATGTAAAATGGGGTGAGTAATTGAGAGGTGTGATGTAAGTCAAGTGTTGTAGAACGTTCCCAAGGCGCCGATATCCAGATGGCGCGGTTCCAACTCAGCTCACACCCGACTCGTTCCCAACAAACGCGCGCTACGCGTGGTAGGCAATAAGGCGATATGTTTCAAGAAATATCACTGGATTCTTGTTAATCCGAGCTTACAAAGTTCAATCAATCACTGAACACAATTAATCTGTTCATATCTCGTGAGATCCAATTCGATTTTCAATTAATTCCGCGTGCCAGCTCAACCGACGACAAGGCGGCGTACGATTCAACAATACCCCGGGGATTTCAACAAATGGGGAATACACTTCAACCAACAAATAATTCGCGACCCAATTATCGGTCTCAACAGGCGAAATCAACAATATTTTACCAATTATATTAACACAAGAGCGGTTCCCATGACCGGCATTTTTTCCAAGCAAAGTCAATCTGTCAAGTCAAAGGTTATGTCAAGTGACAACGTCAAAGACAATAGAATGTTGCCACACCAAAAAGAGCGTTCAAAATTACATTTGGGACGCAACATCTACCCCCCCCGGACGGGCCTACCCGTCCGCTAATCAATTGGAAGTCTTGACAAGGTTGCAAATTCAACACAGCTTCAATGCGGCCAAATACCGTAGCTAGTTCATTAAAGGTGAGAACGGTGTCTCCCAACAATCTCCGCCAGCGTCCCTTTGCCGCTTTCACCGCGGCCCCAAAAATACCCCCCCAATGGGGGGCAGGCTGGCGGGTCAAACAACCAAGTGACCCCTCGGCGGGCCAAACTATTACCAATATCAACCTGGCTCTCATTAAGGAAGGCGTATAGCTCCTTCAAATAGTTACTTGTACCCTTGTAATTCGTACCGCAATCAGACCTAATCAACGAAGGTAACCCACGGCGAGACACAAATCTTTCCCCAGTCGCCTCAAAGGCCTCTGTCGAGAGGGAGGTTACCAGCTCCAAATGTACTGCCTTGGTTGACAGGCAGACAAACACACAAATAAGCCCTAACAATCTTGCTATTACGAAGGGTGGACGTCTTCAACAAAGGGGGACCAACAAAATCCGTTACGACGCCAGCAAAGGGCCTCGCCTCATTGACGCGATCAGCCGACAAAATCCAAAATTCTCGCTGCAGAATGGCCAACAGCGCATTGCAACCGGCATGCGAGTTCTTAGTGTGACGATCAGTCACCAACAATTGTACCAAGTTCAGTTACAACAAGGGCAGGAGCACCAATTTTAGGGTAAGGACAACTCACAAGGGTGACCTCAAACCAGGTCCTTCCCTCAACAGTGGTGTCAGCCGGTTCGCCAATTCCCCAAATCTTGCCTGAAAGGTCGTTCACCTTCAGGCCAACCTGTCCCGCTAACCAAGAAGACAAAAGGCAACCCCGGACTCCCGTCTCCAAAATGGCACAGACCACAATCGAGTCACCCAAGGGTCCCCAGACCGTGACCGAGGCCGTTGGCAACAAAACCGTCTTGATCGGGGGGTTCCTTTAGCGGGGCAGGCGTCAATCTCTTAGTGATGTCTGGGCGGCGACCGATCGCCGCTTCCAGGCTGCCTTCGTTCACGACGAGGCCAACAATCAAACCATTCGTCCGCGCGGTGTCCCAAGCCGCTCGCCATCACTGGAGGGGCATATCCCACCGGATGCCCGAATGGCGGAGGGCGCGACTCCAGCCGGGGACGTTCCGCCAACGGAGGGGAAAGGGAGCGGCGCCGACCCGGCCACTGCTGCCTAGCAGCCAATGCGCGTTCTCCCTGACGAGGGAAGACCAAATGGCGCTCGTGGGGCTCCCGTTCAACTTGCGCGGGGGGTGGAGTGCGGCGTACAGAATCGCGGGTCTCAGCCCGGTGCTCGTCTCCGGGGTACCCCCCCATGCGCGAACCCCCCTCAGAAGCTGGTCTGCTGGAGCGGTTCGCGTTGGCGCACAAAATCTCCAAGTGGGACCCTTCACAAATTCTACACGGGCGGGGGTCGGGGCAGTCCCGATGGAAGTGGGCCCCCAAGCACGAAAAGCACAAACGGCGTGCGTTGACAATGCGGCGGCGGGAACTTACGTGCAAATTCAAAAAGTCCCGGCAACGCGCCATGACATGTCCCGTTGCCTTACAAAAGTCACAATGATGAGGACTCCGGGCACCAGCAAAACGGGGGGCGGGGCGATCATCAACAGGCCCCCTGGCCCGAGGACTCCGGGCGCCAGCCAAACGGGGGGCGGGGCGATCATCAACAGGCCCCCTAGCCCGCGGACTCCGGGCGCCAGCCAAACGGGGGGCGGGGCGATCATCAACAGGCCCCCTAGCCCGAGGACTCCGGGCGCCAGCAAAACGGGGGGCGGGGCGATCATCAACAGGCCCCCTAGCCCGAGGACTGCGGGCACCAACCAAACGAGGGGCGGGGCGATCATCAACAGGCCCCCTAGCCCGAGGACTCCGGGCGCCAGCAAAACGGGGGGCGGGGGGAACATCAACAGGCCCCCGGGCCCTAGTCCGTCCCTGGTCTCTGGGCTGAGAAGGTAGTGGGGGTGACCCCGTGGCGCCACGAGTGTTATCCGCAAACCGACACTCGTCTTCCAAAAATTTGAGGAGGTCATCAAAGGGGGGAAGATGGGTGGCACTATCCCCACCATACTTCTGCTCAAAACGTGACCTCAACTCCGCGGGGAGCAACTGCAGCACTATGTGCACCAACAAGTAGGACCAATGTTCTACCGGTAACTCCAAGCGTCTCAAGGCGTTGGTAGCTGAGACTAACGGGTTCAGCAAGTCAGTGCGCAACGTCGACGTGCTGACAATGGCCGGTAGTCCCAAAATCTGGTCGATGTGCACATCAGCCAGGCAGCGCTTGTTCTGATACCGTCGGGAGAGAAGCTCCAGAGCGGTCGGGTAAGAGGAATCCGTCACCGGCAAGTGCTGCACCAAGGCTCTGGCTTCGCCCTCCAGGACAGACAACAAATAGGCCAGCTTCTGGGCAGGTCCGAGGTCCAAACGTGCATCGACAAGACTCTCAAAGAGATCTAGGAAGCCCAGCCAGTGGTCCAAGCGACCGTCAAAACGTGGCAGCTCCAGGGTGGGCAGCCTACTCAATAGTCCAGGGCCTGCAACAACAGGGGTCTGCGGCTTGGCCGCATCAGGCACCCGGCTCTTCAAAATTTCCCGCGCTCGCAGACATATGACATCCCCCAGGTGGATAATCTGGTCATAGTCACCCAAAATCCTATCGCGGGCCGTCTGATCCATCACCCCCAAATCCACGTCCATGATGTACTCGTTGAAGCGTATGAGCGCAGCATCAGCTGACTTGATCCTCTCAATCACTTGCCCATACCGAGCAAGGGTGAGCTCTTCCAATTCCACACGCTCAACAGTTGCAGCTGCCGATGTGAACCATCTCAACTGTGAGGTCAATCCCGCAGCAGCCTCCCTGACCGCCCTTAATGAGGCCATTGCAACAATCAAATATTAATGCAAACAACAATCAACAACCAACAATCAAATATTAAACAAACAGTAATGACTTGTTAGCCGACCAAATAGTTTCAACAAATAAAAATTCAAATTCAATTATTTCAAGTCCCAATCCGACCCTGTACTTATTCCAAGTGTGAATCTAGCTTGCTAAGGATGGCTAGTTACAAAATAAATAACAATTGAATGCATAATACAATGCTGGATCAACCTCAAATTAAACATCAATAAGCACAACAATTGTCTGTATAATATTGAACCGGAGAATCTCTAACAAAATCCAATAAATACAAATAAATGCAATAAGTCAATCCACACCATTCAAGTCCTATTATGTTAGACTATGTGTAACTATTATTTAGATAACCTTTCAAATTCAGATCAATGACATTCAATTATTAATTTCAACAAATACCAAATTATGTACCAAATTATGTACCAAATTATGTACCAAATTATACCAATAATTCCTAATTTCACAAATAAATCCTGTTTGTCATTCAATTCTAAGGGGCTAGCACTACAAATTACAGTACAAACTACAAGTACTATTTGAGCCCGGCTGACAAAGCAATATATTCAAACTTATCAAGTTATAAGTTGTGTTAAGTAATTAAACTCAAGTTTTAAGTTTTCAACAATATTCAAAACTTCCAATTAAACCAGTGGATCTTATATTATAAGAGCCGCCTATACCAGAATGAATCAGTGGATCTTATAAGAACCACGCTCTGCTACCAGAATGTTCGACCCCAAGCCCAGCCAACGGTAACTGGTATGTCGAACCGTCCGCGATTACGCGGAGCCCTACGTTGCTTAATAATGATAACAAAAATGTACCACTAACCTGATTGCTGGGGACGCCAAGTTCGACCTTCAAAGGTCATGCCCTAAGTGTGGTTGATGTATGTAAAATGGGGTGAGTAATTGAGAGGTGTGATGTAAGTCAAGTGTTGTAGAACGTTCCCAAGGCGCCGATATCCAGATGGCGCGGTTCCAACTCAGCTCACACCCGACTCGTTCCCAACAAACGCGCGCTACGCGTGGTAGGCAATAAGGCGATATGTTTCAAGAAATATCACTGGATTCTTGTTAATCCGAGCTTACAAAGTTCAATCAATCACTGAACACAATTAATCTGTTCATATCTCGTGAGATCCAATTCGATTTTCAATTAATTCCGCGTGCCAGCTCAACCGACGACAAGGCGGCGTACGATTCAACAATACCCCGGGGATTTCAACAAATGGGGAATACACTTCAACCAACAAATAATTCGCGACCCAATTATCGGTCTCAACAGGCGAAATCAACAATATTTTACCAATTATATTAACACAAGAGCGGTTCCCATGACCGGCATTTTTTCCAAGCAAAGTCAATCTGTCAAGTCAAAGGTTATGTCAAGTGACAACGTCAAAGACAATAGAATGTTGCCACACCAAAAAGAGCGTTCAAAATTACATTTGGGACGCAACAATCAATATAAATTAATCGGAATAAAATTCAACATCAAATTGAATAGAATTCATTTATACAAGATAATACATTTAAATTTAATTACATTCAACAAATACATAAATATAGAATAGTTTGTGTAAATTCGTCCCTTATAGGCGTGCACAGCACTTGTATTGACAAAGAGTAAAACAATTACATTGAAACGAAAAAAAGATTGGAATTTCAGATTGGAATTTTTTACTTTACTAGCTTTTGCCTGCGACTTCGTTCGCGTGGGAGATTTTCCCCACGTAATTCCCGATCCCACGGGAATTCCGGGATAAAAACTATCCTATGTCCTTCCCAGGGTTCTAAACTATTCCCATGGCAAATTTCATCTAAATCGGTTTAGCGGTTTAGGCGTGAAAAGGTAATATACAGAAAGATAGAGTTATTTTCGCATTTATAATATTAGTATGGATTGTACACCTCACAATATTTCTATGGATACAGAAATTTAAACTAGTGTGCATTGGGCGGTCGTATCGCATAGGGCGATCTCTTACAGACAACCTTTGGATGGACAAAAATTAAAGGGGACAGATTAAGGGCTGTCAGTGTACAAACAACATAAATAATATTAATTGAACATACTAACATAAAATACATACATACAATACAAAAATCATATACTAATAAATATTACATGTATCTATGTATAATTGAGAAAGAAGGGGAAAGCTTATAGGGGGAGGTAATGCTCCTTCACTATTCTTTTGAACTCTGGTAGCGTTTGAGCACGCCTCACTTCTATGGGTAATGCATTCCACAAACGAGCTGCTTGAATAGTGAAAGATTTGTCAAAGAAAGAAGTGGAATGCATACCAATACTTAACTCTAAATTTTCCGATGACCTCAGGGATCTAGAATGTGTGTCAAAGAGGAACTGAAAGTGTTCTTTAAGATAAAAAGTAGTAAAAGTATTGTTGCATAAAGTGGCAATAAATAAATAATCAACAGAAGATACACTTCTCACCAAACAAAAAGGGATAAACTATGGGTGTTTCCCCAGTAAATAAAATCTAATCCTGCCTGGTGTATCAGTCAGTATCAGATGTTAATAAATATATAATAATAAAATAAATATATGATAATAACTCGGATATGGATTTAGGTCCGGAAATATATTGATGTTGTGTTACTGGGAACACAAGATGAGCCAAGTGGTTTAATAACAATGACTTGATTTAGAAATGATAATAATAAGTCGGATATGGATGTAGGTCCGAAAATACATTGATGTAATTGTGTTACTGGGAACACAAATTGAGCCTAAGTGGATTAATAACAGTGGTTTGATTTAGAAATGATAATAATAACTCGGATATGGATGTAGGTCTGGAAATACATTGATGTAATTGTGTTACTGGGAACACATATTGAGCCTAAGTGGGTTAATAACAGTGATTTGATTTGAAAATGATTATGGTCAGTATCAGGCCAGATTCGATTTAGCTAGTATGGTTAGTATATGACAAATACAAAGCCTATAACAGGCCAGATTCGATTTAACTAGTATGGTTAGTATGTGACAACGCCTCATTGATGTAATTGTGTTACTGGGAACACATATTGAGCCTAAGTGGTTTAATAACAGTGATTTGATTTGAAAATGATTATGGTCAGTATCAGGCCAGCTAGTATGGTTAGTATATAACAAAGCCTATAGCAGGCCAGATTCGATTTAGCTAGTATGGTTAGTATGTGACAACGCCTATAGCAGGCCAGATTCGATTTAGCTGGTATGGTTAGTATATGACAAAGCCTATAGCAGGCTAGATTCAATTTAGCTAGTATGGTCAGTATGGTTAGTATGTGACAAAGCCTATAGCAGGCTAGATTCGATTTAGCTAATATGGTTAGTGTGTGACAACGCCTATAGCAGGCCAAATTCGATGTAAATAGTATGGTTAGTATGTGACAACGCCTATAGCAGGCCAGATTTGATTTAGCTAGTATGGTTACTATATGACAAAGCCTATAGCAGGCCAGATCCGAATTAGCTAGTATGGTTAGTATATGACAAAGCCTATAGCAGGCCAGATTCGATTTACCTAGTATGGGTAGTATGTGATAACGCCTATAGCAGGCCAGAAAGTGAAAATGCCTCTTGTGTTATCATGCAGTGAAAAATTGGCGTAGTGGTATAATAAAGCAAAAGTGTAAAGTGAATTAAAATATGAAAAAATGTTTCTACCTAATTGCAGGAAGTGATTAAATACACATAGCACTAATAAATATTAATGATCATAAATAGTATTGTTGGTACTTTGAGGTTATAAAGAAATTGTTATCCTTAATTAATTATGTATAGTAAATTAAGAGATACAGAAAAAAAATATTTCTACCTAAATGGAGGAAGTGAATAATTATTATTGTTATTGTTGGAACTTTGATAATGTATATTGCAACATGTTCTTGTCAATAAATATTATTTGAATTGTCTAAAAATGAATTAAAACTATATAATTATGTTGATTTTGTTGTTAACGACTCAACTACGATAATCCATCTGATTTGACAGATTTTCTTTTTGTTTAATTTTTATTATTAGTTTATCCTTCATTATTGAAGTCTAATGTTGTCGCTTCTCAAGTTTACTTTAATATAACATAAAGCTTTTTTTTGAGAATGGCAGAACACTGTAGTCTCTTGGATTTGTTTAACAATTTTTTATTTGTAATTACATTGTGCTGTATTAAATTGATCTATACTGTCCTCTCATAGCTTATTAACCTGTATTATGGATACATTGTAAGAATGATATTTTGATTTGAAAAGAGTATCTGTGGAGTTTCTTGCCGGTTCTTCTCCACAGAAAACGACTAATTTCGAACCGTGCCCTGTGAAATAAAACATTTTGGCTTCGAGTTAATAGGGATAAAATAAATTACATTATATACTCATGTATAAAAATTACTAATAATTTAATGTTATATTGTTTGAATATAAGTATGTTGACTATTTCGCGAGGACGCGAATAGTTAGTCAGGATGGACGAATGTAAGCAATTATTAAATAAATTCAATATTTAAACGTGAATGAAGGTAAAAACATGAATTTAGAGTTTGCAACTTGACTCTTATTATCCAAAATTTGGTACTATTAAATCTTGATAATTTGTTAAAATATGATTTCAAAATAATACTCTGACATTTATTTAAAATGTAACAAAATGTTTATGGCTACATATTTGTGGTCACATTTTTATAATCTGTGAGTGACATTAGAATGGTTAATCTATCTCTTCTGGCGGGCTTCTGGCTGCCGAGTAGGATTAAGCTAAATAAATCTGTACAAATGAGTCTAACTGAAGCTAAAATATACTATTTCACAATGGTTATACTGTAGTTTTCTTTTAGTTGGTATTGAATGAGGTTCAGAAGAGACTTTGACCTCCGACTTTGTTCGGTGTGTCGGCTTGGAAACACCAGCCTCATCAAGTTTAAATTTACGAAACGTTTAAACTTTAATGACGTGTAAAGGTGATATTTATAACCGTTTTGCGCAATAAACAATTTAATTTATATATGTATTACTTGTGAGATATATTGTGTTTTCATGCGATGGCCGAGTCAATCTATTTATTTAAAACGGTAAAGATTTTTAATATTGATATGGTCACTATAAGATGTCGTTAGGTTAGATAATTACGTAACAACTTAAGACAGAAGGTCTCTTAAGTAGGGACTGAATAAATTAATAACCGCCTTGGTATTACATGGATCTCATAACTTTTTACGGTAGAACAACTAAGTTGCGAGACTTGGTTTTTTGACAAGTATTGTTTTTTATGGAATTAATTTAAGTTTTACAGTCGTCAAATGAGTTAGCTTACTGTACGGATATACTACCGTAACTGTATGTATACGGATTTTCTTTAGTTTGTTGTTTTTGAGCAGTAGTTGCCCAGTGGTTACAGGCACGGATTACGAGTTGAAGGTAGAGGGTTCAAATCGAGACAGCCACAAGCCTGGGAAACGAATATCGAGAGGAAATTGGCTTGTCCCGGGACGCATGTACTCTCATAGATAGGAGGGCGATCACCCAGTAGCAGGAACTTTATGGAGTAACTATGTTATGTTATGTAATTATCAAAAAAAAAAATATGCATACCTTCACGTTTTTCCTACAAAATTGACTGGTTTTTTTGTTCATTAATAGACCTTGCATCAGAAGAAATCCCTAACGAGCACTTTACATCTTTGCTCGAACTAAGTGTTTAAACTCGGTTTTCCTTTGAAGCTGACTACCATTAATATTATTAAAATTTAGTTTCCTCTTTAACTGTTAACGTCAACTGTAAAAGTCAAAGTGCCAACAACAGATGCGGCAGAGATATTTAACTAATAATACTAATAAAGTGCCTTTATTTACTCACCACAATATCTTTAAATTACATGTATAGATAGTACTACAATAATGGGTATCATACGTATATTTATTTATATTGTAAATGGCTTCCTATTAGGTTTCGTCGGAATGTTAATTTACTTTCTCTGCTTTATAATGTGCTATTTAATCCTTTCACTCCTTTTTATCTTAAAGACCGCTTTCGGTTTCTCTGTGACACACATTCAAGGTCCTTGAGATCATCGGAAAATTTAGAGTTAAGTATCCGTATGCATTCCACTTTTTTCTTCGATAAATCTTTCACTATACAAGCGGCCCGCTTGTGGAATGCATTACCCATAGATGTGAGGCGTGCTCAAACATTACCTACATTCAAAAGAATGGTGAAGGAGCATTACCTCTCCCAATTTTTTTTTCCCCTCGTTTCTCTATTATGAATTTGAAATGTATTAGTATATACTTATTTTTTGTGGTATGTATTATTAGTATTCTATTATTATGTTTAATTAGTATTATGTATGATGTTGTACACTGACAGCCCTAAATCTATCTCTTTTAATTTCTGTCCATCCAAATCCAAAGGTTGTCTGTAAGAGATTGCCCTGTGCGATAAGACCGCCCATTGTACACTGGTTTTATTATTTTTATCCTTAAGTATATTGTAAGGTGTACAATAAAGTATATAATAAATAAATAAATAAATTGTGGGAGCTTGGTGCCTAAGCTAGGCCAAAATCCTGTATTTCAGGTCAACAGTTCTCCTCCCCGATTTACAAAGTCCTCGCGAATTTATGTAATACACTACAATAATGAGCGGCTATAATGCGGATATGTGTGGTGCGATGTGTTGAAGGAGTAGGTATATGGTATAAATGATCTATGACGTGTATGAAGGTGGGTGTACATGAAGGTGTGTGTACGTGAAGGTAGTGTGTGTTTGGGTGTGGTTGACGAGGTAGGTAGTCGAGTTTAAGCAAGTGTGATTAAGCGTGTCTTTTCTGGAGAGAAGAATAGATGAAGCAATGGGCAGAAGGTGAGTTATGGCTGAGAAATAAATTCACGAGATGTTCTCTAGGACTTGCTCAGTACTATCATAGGATAACTGTTGCAGCCAACTAGCAAGCTTGGTTTTCAGATGTTTAGTGGGCAGGGTATATATGTCAATAAGTCGATGGATTTTATTATAAATGCGGGTACTAAGCTCATTAAAGTGGCGGCTGGCGAAAGCGGTGCGACATGGGACCATACCACACACTGCGTGACCCTTGCATTTCTTTAGAATTAGATAGTCCAGGGGAAGTAAGGAGTAATGGCGTAGCACAGCACGTAGAATGAAAAATTCTCGCACATTGAGGACTTTTGATTGAGAGTAGAGCAAGGCGGTTGGGTAATCTCTGCGTTTAAACTGCATTACTTTTAGAATAGCTCTTTGAGCTCGTCCCCTTTGAATAAGGTAGGTTTTACAGGCTCCTCCTCGCGCAGAAACACAGTACGTAAGGACCGAGACACACAAACTCTGATAGAGGAGGAACAACGTGTCGCGTTTAGCTGAATGTCTGAGTTCCTTGAAGATATATATGTGCTTTCTAATTTGGGTGCCGAGTGCTTCTATGTGAGGTCGCCAGCTAAGATGTTCATGATTTGGTGTTTGGCACTAGGGAGATGCAGATACAATCGATGGGGCTGTTGTTCGGGGAGTTGAAATAACTTCTTGTGTCTTGACTTCAGTTGATACGTGATAGTGATTTTAAATCTATGACTTATACTATTTCCCAAATCTCTCACACACTCACTATAATCTCACACGAATTCACATCCATACACCAACCACCATGCACTAAACACACACTTATAGGTACTTAATGAACTTGATCGCAAATCTTCCCACACTCAAAGTGTCTGTCTTTGATTTCAAAATAACTGTGTCTCAAGTTGTCATTATTTCCACGATACTAAAACACAAACAAGCTTTTTAAAATGTTTTTCAGTTTTTGTGTTTGGTCGGGATAATCTCTGGAAGGCTGAATCGATTTGGTATGGAATTTTTACTAGAAGGTAGAGGAGGTCATTGACTACTTTTATCCCCTCCTAACTCCCACGGGATCAGGGGAAAAGTAATATTGACTACCACGCGAACGAAGTCGCAGGCATAGCTAGTTAAGATTAAATATTAAATTCTCTTCCTAATAATGTTTCCTTCAATAAATAACCCTCCTCCTTTCGGGCTTCGCCGCAGTCGGGTAATAAAACCATCTCAAATTACCGTCCATGCTCTTATATTTAAGAACACATAGCGCTTGATTATGTTCTCAAAGTAATTGAACTAATCAAGACATGAGAGAGACGCAATTCAACCGAGCCATCGCAAACACCCTGCAACATAGCGTGACGACAAATTGTTAAAATTAACAAACTCCGAGCTAATTAATTACAGCATTACCTTACCACATTCATTATAAAGTATAAAATGCTTTGCGAATATGACAACTGTTACGTAAAATATACGTCGTACATTGAAAGGAAATTATTTTTCCGAATCATTTCACACGCGTTTGGGTAGTGATGGGAAGTCTGTAATTCATTTTTAAGTAATTTTTTGTTTATCGATCGCTGTAATTTTTAAATTTTTGTCTATGTCCAAGTGTTCAAACTAGAACATAACTGAGTACACGAGCCTCAGCATCACAGCGTCAGCAACACATATTCGACACACGCGCCGGTGTCACCGGCACACCGTCAGCACTAAGAAGTGACCTAATGAGATCTTCGCTTCATCGGCTCAATACATATACAGCACACATGTAAATAGCCATCAGTGTGTATTGACCATAATATTTGTAAATAATATAGTTAATTTATGTAATAAATTAGTCATAAAGCTGGAGTTGCGTGTGATTATACGTCCTCTTACTGTGGCCAAGACACCTTTAGCCATCATCGGTCTTATGAGTCTGTGGGATCGGCAGTAGGAAAACCATTCCCTGTGTACATTGCACGACGTCCACAACCCTTATTCCTACCCAAACTCCGTCTGTTACCGTAGGTCTCCCTGTAACAGACTTCCCGTATATAAAACCAACGCAGCCTGCGCTTGGTCTGGTTTGTATGGTAGGATAGGGCTTTAGGATAACTAGGGTGATAGGTAGTGGTGTAGGGCTAGGTTGATAGTCAGTAGGGCTTAGGTAATTACTAGGTACCAGGCTCAACTGTCTGGAACATAGCTATCACTGTACGCACTTGGACTCGGCCGTATTGAAAGGTTGGTCCCGGTGTGTACACCAAGATAAGGTTAAACAAATGTTTTTTCAATCTTCAAAACTTGTTCCCTTGGTCTACGGAATTCATAAGCTACGGATATCTTGTGTTGTGGAAAAGTTTTTATGAATTGGTTAAATTAATAATTATTGCAAAAAATAAGAATTCCTTCAAAGAAGGGTTGACATGCTGCTGTCAAAGTGTAACTTTTAAAAGGTTCAGTCACTTACAAAGTGTAGGTACTGAAATAATAAATGTGTATCACGAGTAAATTTTGAAAAGGGCTAGTCCCATAATGATCATCTATAACAACGGACACATTTTCTTCTTCAATTCTTCCCTGTCAGACGTCACGGCATCATTTACTCCTTTTCTTTCACATCATTCCTTACATAATTCGTCTATCCTTTCTATTGCCTTCTTCTAACACACCATCCATCAACATTCATGTTGCACTGCGCTAAGTAAAGCCAAAACATTAGTAAAGACAAAGACAATCGCAATTTACAAAAGTAATAATCCATAAAACACATACTGAACAGCAAAGTTCTAAGAACATTATGTAGACTCGTAGCCGTTCGTCGTATCTGCTACGAAACGGCGTAGCTTATTAGCTACGGTGTAGCAAAGCTGTGGGTGTTGTGGTGAGGGTAGATAATAATAATATGTACTCAATTATATTAAGTATCACAGAATATTATTCTTTATGTATATTATCCAAAAATAATATTTTTTATTATCAACTAAATGACTTAATATAGTATTATCTGTTGCTTTAGCGCCAGTAAGTAATCAAGATATTATGTTTCTAATGTGTTTCTATCAATAATAGGATCCGTTATCTTTGTCTTAGGTGATGTGATGGTCAATATAAATTAATATATATAAGAGTATATAGATGACACAGGCGTAAGGCCGTTCACTCTTAATATAAATACTTCTGAAAACTTTATGACTGCCTGTGTGTTGTAATTCAATGTGTAATGACACTTGAAGACTCAAGTCTCAAACAAAAACGCGCAAGAAGCTCGACCTCAAGTTATTTCATGAAAGTGACATAAAAGTTGAAAGACGAGTGTATTCTACGATGATGAGTATTCTAAGTTGCAACAATGCAATAACATTAGCAATAAATATGGACGCATTCTGGATTTGGTGTTGTCTACTCTTGATTCCAATAGTATCAATGTTTCGGCCGATACTGAACATTTAGTCCCTATGGATGCTTACCACCCACCATTAGAGATACTACTTACACTTTCTAGAAGAGCAAACAATCCGCCCTCTTTGGTTCCAGGAAAGTATTTAAGTATGGAATGGAACTTCCGTGAAGCGGATTTACATAGCTTGTACACTGATATCGCTAATATTGACTGGACCGAATTACTTGAGCAACAAAACTTAAATATAAACCTAGCTGTTGATATACTGTATAATAAACTTAATGACGTCATCAGTAGACATGTTCCTTTAAAAAGAATAGCCCGAAATAATAAATATATATATCCAAAATGGTATACCAAAGAAATTATTCATTACATAAACTTAAAATATTTTAATTTAAAGAAATTTAAATGTCATGGTTTAGAGTTTAACAAGGAACTTTTTAAATACTATAGGGCTAAAGTGAAAGAGCTCATTAATACAGCATTTAAAAAATATATTGTAAAGGTTGAAAACAATATAAGTTTGGATTCCTCAAGTTTTTGGCAATATGTGAAGGAAAAACGTAAAAATAGGCAACATATAAAAACATATACTTATAATGGTAAGTCTGTAGAAGGACAGACTGCCATTGACTCGTTTGCAGAATATTTTAGCTCAGTGTTCCATGATACCCCTCCATCGTTAGATGTGAAGGCTGCGGAGGACGAGGCTAATCGTTTAGGCTGCCTGTCTACAGTGGCTATTGAACAAGTTACAGCTACGGATCTTTGGCGTGCAGTACGCCAACTAAAAGCGTTAACAGCTTGTGGTCCCGACAACATACCGGGTTTCTTAATAAAGGATTGCTTGTCGGCTTTAGAAGAGCCTTTACTATATATATATAATCTTTCGCTTAGACAATGCTTATACCCTAGTAAGTGGAAAGTGTCCAGAGTAACTCCAATACCTAAATGTGGGTCGTCCACAGGTATAACAAATTTTAGACCTATTGCTATATTGTGTGTATTTGGGAAGATATTTGAATCTATTCTTAATAACTCCATTTGTAAGCAAATCAAAGGACAATTAAGTGATTGCCAGCATGGGTTTCGTCCTGGCCGCTCCACGGTGACTAATCATATCGAATTTGTTGATTATATAAATAATAGAGTTAAGTCTGATTGTCAGGTGGACGCCGCATACTTTGATTTCAAGAAAGCCTTCGATCTTGTAGATAATGATGTGCTTTTAAATAAATTTGCATTACTAGGATTCTCAACTTCTCTCTTAAAATTCATGGCCCACTACTTAAAAGATCGTAAACAGTTTGTTAAGGTAGAAGGATATAAGTCGGAAGAGTATTTTACTAGATCAGGGGTAAGTCAAGGTAGTACCATTGGACCTACACAATTTATAATAGTGATCAATGATTTACCTACTGTTATCTCTAACGCAAAATGCCTTATGTTTGCTGATGACTTAAAACTGTACCTTTCTGTAACCGACGCTAAGGATTGTGAGGCGCTACAACATAATATTGATGCTGTGGTTGAATGGAGTATAAAAAATAAATTGTTGTTTAATAATTCTAAGTGTAAAACAATAACTTTTTCCCGATCCCGTAATCCGATTAGAAATGATTATATTCTTGCTGGCGCGTCAATGGAACGTGTTTTCTCGATCCGGGATTTGGGAGTAATAATGGATAGCAAATTAAATTTTCACGAGCATATTATTAAATCTTGCAAAGACGCTAATAAATGTCTTGGTTTCACCATTAGATTATCATCTCAGTTTAAGAATACTCAAGTTATAAAACAAATATACAATGCCTATGTCCGTAGTAAATTAGAATTTAATGCAATAGTTTGGAGTCCTCAAGAGTCACTGTACACTATTATGATAGAAAAAATTCAACGTAAATTCTGTAGATACCTATACAATCGTCAATACGGATACTACCCCTTTCTATATCCTTCTTTGTTCGTGTCAGGAATGGTGGGTTTAGACACACTCAAACTCAGACGAGAATCCGCACTTATAATTAATTATTATTGAATATTAGTAGGTAAGATAGATAGTCCCGTTCTACGAGAGTCAATAATTTTTTATGTTCCTGACCAGTATATGCGTGGCGTTGTAAGACGACAACATAGACTCCTCTGCTACCCACCTACATGGCGTGCTCCCCGAACCAACAACACTACCACTGCCATAGCAATTAAGTTATTAAATGACTTTTTTAAATATATTCCTGAGGCAGATTTATTTTTTGACTCTCAATGGACAATCGCTAAACATATGTATATTTATTTAAATACTAGTACTCACGCGGGGCTTCGCTCCCGTGGATTCTATCACGGTAAAAACATAACTCTCCTTTTTTGCAGTCGGGTAAAAAGTAGCCTATAACCTTCCTCAAGCTTCAAGCTACTTCCATACCAAATTTCATCCAAATCCACCCAATACTTTCGAAGATTAGCGCGTTCAAGCAAACAAACAAACAAACAAACAAACAAACAAACAAACAAACAAACAAACAAACAAACAAACTAACAAACTTTTCCGCTTTATAATATTAGTATAGATAATAACCCAAATGTCCTAACTTTGGTATTGTTCGTCAAATCGTTGAAGCTCCTTAAGATATAAGTTGAGCTACACGATATTTGACAAATGCTTGCACTGTTTGGACGGACCTGCTCAAATCTGTATGATTCTGTCCTTTAAAGGGCGCCACAGGCATAAACCTACATGGCTCTCATATGATTTGATTGTATTGTATGGACTTTAAAAGAGACGTTGACCTCTGAGTTTGTTTCAGTGTTTCTTCTCAGAGTAGTCAGCTAGGAAACACTGGCCTCATCTAGTTTACATTTACCAAAAAAAAAAATGACGTGTAAAAGTGTTACTTATAACCCATTTGCAAAATAAACATCATTATTTCATTTCATTATTTCATTAAATTGTTAGAAAGTTTCGAATTTTATGTTTAAGGTGGTTTTTGTTTACAAATTTTATGTTACTTCGTTTTTTTTGTATTTATTTTTAGCCCTAGAAGATTTAATTTAATTTTTATGTAATTTTGTAGAATTAGCATAGATATAAGCGATTTGGTGTAAACTGTTAGCTTATATTTGATAAATAAATGAATATGAATATGAAAATGAATATGAATATGAAAGACGTTCAAATTGACTCTCATTATCACAAGTTTTGAAACTTCTAATTTCTTCGATGCATTGCCCCATTACTAAAAGTCAAGTCAATATTAGAGAAAGTTGTGAATCGATCCGATAATGTAATTGAATGCTTTGACCTCATTCGTCTTTTTATTGGTAACTTTTCAATTTGACACTTGCCTTGCGTCAAACGAACATGCAGCTAGGAACTAGCAGTGATACCCAGTGTCTGGGTTGTGAGAGTCAGATTACGCAGTCATTTCTCAAGAGCAACCGGTATTTAATTTGATCAGGTTAGACAGACAGCCAACCCATTGCATTTAAAAATTATGAATCTTTTTGTGGAGTTTATTTAATAATAAAAGCGTTTTTTCATTTTATTTTCTCTAAAACACCTAGTTGAATATTTTATTTATTTACACATTATACAATAAATAAAATTAAAAAAATGTTTTGCCATACATGAAAGCCTCTTAGGGCTTAACTGTGTGCTGGCGAGTCGTAATTAGTTAACCCTAGTCCCATATACATTTTTGTGTTTTGGTACGATATATTTATTTTAATCATTATATTTCTTAGGAAAGTCGGTCTTGTTTTTTCCGTTAGCACGGGTCTATTATTATCTTCAGTGAGGATGGAAAATTGGACCTTGTTGTACATACTCATCACACAACAGTATTTAACGAGTTCGTGTTCATTATTTTGACATTTCTTTTTAACATGTTTAGGCGTTATAATTTTTAGCATTCTCAACTGTAACCTGTAAATTTACGCTAAGTATGTATGGTAAGTTTTTCCATAGCTACTTAGTCCGTAGTTAATAACCAAGTCGGTTAGGGCCACGTATAACATTCTAAGGGTTTTATAGGGTAATTTGTATTTTAGTATGCTAAGTTTACTAAGTATAGAGCTAAGTTTGTTGCATACGTAGTGTATGTGTGGTCCCCAGCAGAATAGGCTATCCACCAATAGACCGATATACATATGGTTATCAACTACATCCGAGCGTGGACATTTGCAGGCTATTACCGGATTATGGAGGCAAGAATGTTCGTGTGCAAAGACTGTAGGTATAATGGTACATTTGTAGTGTGATGAGCGTACGTGAACAACTTTTGTTTTAGCTGCATTTATTACTAATCATGAGCCCATGTACACATTTGATTGAAATTTTGTTGTAACGATTCCCGAGCAATCTGAATGTTATTATTGGTGACCAGGATACATGTGTCATCCGCAAATTGGTATACAGATCCCGTATGTATAACGTTACTCATATCATTAACATATAAAAAATATTCAGTCGGACCTATAATTGAGCTTTGGGCCGTTCGTTGCTCTAATGGAACTCTTGTACTTAATTTATTTTGTATTTTCACCATGTTATACCTATTTGTGTGATATTTTTTTAATAGTTCTAAAAGAAAAACAATATATAATATACCGGTTAATTAGTGCTCAGCGTAGCATACAATCTCTCCCTCCCGTCCCTAGATATATGCCTATGTGGAAGATGCGGTAATACAAGAAGGAAGTACGTGTTGAATATAGGTTTAGGTTGCAAACTGAATCTTTATTCAAATATATTGCAAATTATTATTATTAATTTGATTAATTAATTTAATTATATTATTTATTTTATAAAAGCTTTTGTTTTCATCCATTTTGATAAGTTTGCTAAATTGACATGATATTTGAGTTTTTATGTACGATAAATTGTTTTCAGTATGGAGAAGAATACTCTATCCTATCATTGTAACTCCGCATTATTGACACTACTTAACAACTTCGCGTAAAAATAACGAGCATACAATAATATCGATGACGTAATCAATGCAGACAATTAATCGATTTATGACATTCGATTCCGATGCACGTCCCTACCGCGACGGCCTGGGGCATAATGTTGGAATGAACAATGTTTTGAAGCAGTTTCATGAGATTTTCATCTTATAAGTAGGTTCGCATTTCGTGAAAGGGTATTTGAGAATCTCTCTTTAACATGTTGTGTATTTTTTAAAGAATCGGTTTACGACTCGGAAGATTTTTATGACGGGACGTATTTTAAATTGTGTCGGCCATTACACAAAAGAGTCGAAACGACAATGGCGATTGATATTGGTATATTCAGTAAGCGTTTGGTTTGAGTTTTTATTGTGTTAAGAGACTACACTCATATTATTTTATGCCATTTGGTTTTCTGATTCATCATTTCCTCAATACTTACATTAAATAAATGATGAATGTCTTTACTGAGAATTATTATATAAATGCATTGTAGCTTTGATGTATGAGCAGTGACAGCGCAGTGGTTACAGGCGTGGCTAACGTATTGTTCGTCGAAGTTCGAACCCAGACATGCACATTACATAACATTGTGAGGAATCCGGCATGGCAAAGAATCGAAGATCCGAACACATGCGAGTCTATGAATGACTTACTGGCAAATCGTATAAAATGTGATCGGACATCATTTCTACATAACAAACAGGTTACATTATATGATAAAGAAACTATTGAAAAGGATTTTATTATCAGTATCTGGAGCTGTGCAAATTATTTTGCTGAAACACAATAACATTTGAATCTACAAAAATTACTACTCGTTTAATGAATACAATACAAAAGAGAATCCAGACCCGATATATTATACTAACAAAAAAAAGCAACAGCATTCGATAAATCGAAATAAGATTAAAAATTATGTAATTATTAATTAAGTATTATGTCGTACGTACACTAGCTAGAGCAGACGTGTTATCGTGTTTAAGCTCGGTTAATAATATTCGGTGTCATTTAAAATCGTATCCTGTCACTAAGACAATAAACCACAAAGTGCTTCGTCTACTTATTACAAATATTTAAATCACGGGTGACAGTAAAACAGTGCGATTCATACTTTTGTTTACCCGCTCATTGTGCAGTGAAACAGACAATCAAATTGTGAGTGTGCGACCACTTAACCGTTATCACACATCATTATCTCATACGTTTGCCCAATTGAACGCTGTTTGTGCACAATGATGCACTCTCCGAAAGGTAGTAAATGCCAATCGGTTCCAGATCTGTACTCGAGCGAAGAGTCTGACCCCAACGTAACCCAGAGAAATCTCAAGAGGAAGCAACCCGACTGCGAGCTGACTATGGCTATATCTTCATTATCTGAAGAATTTAAGAGGTCAATGAATGCTCTGCGTAATGATATGCGTGACCAGTTTACAAATATAAACACGAACATCAGCAATCTGAGAGATGATTTTAATAATTTATCATCTACCTCCTGTCAAATTCAAAACGATTTGAAAGAATTACGTTCCGAGTTCTCTCATACCAAACAGGATATATTAACTCTAAATACAAAACACCAAGAATTATCGAAGATCGTGACTGAGTTGAAGTCGTCAGTTAACTTTAACTCAGCGAACAACGTTGATAACGTGAAGCGTATTACGGAGATGGAGTCAAGGATTAATACCTACCTGTGCGTCCGCGACCATATCTTTATTGGAAAATAAAATAGATCGTCTGGAACAACATGCTAGACAATGCAACATTGAAATAGGAAACCTGCCTGAAAAACGTGGTGAAAACCTAGTCGTTATCTTGGAGTCAATTGCGTCGGCAATCAACATACCCTTAACGCAGAGAGATATAGTGGCTATTCACCGTGTTCCACACGGACACTCGCATAATTCTCGTCCGAAAAACATTATAGTGAAGTTGAGTTCCCGGCTGCTACGTGATAACGTGCTAAGCGCTTTTCGACTGTCTAAAGGTATTACGTCAGATCGTATTGGTCTCGCGGGTACTCAGTGCCGTATTTACATGAACGAACATTTGACGCTTCGTAATAAGGAGTTATTTCGTAAAGCTCGCGACGCTGCCAAATCAAACAAGTACAAGTATGTATGGGTCCGAAATGCAACAGTTTTGGTCAAGGAAACTGATGATTCATCTACCTTTGCGATCCGCTCAGAAGACGACATTGCTAGAAATATTAGGTCTAAAAACTGTTCGAATAACAATGTCGGTAACAACAAATCATAAACTGTATTGTATGTTTCACCTCATTAGTATAAGTAAGCTGTCATTTATGGGTTATTATGTTTGTATTATGTTATGTTTTTTTGCGGTCAGAAGTGTGATTGTTTTTCGTGTGATTTTAAAGCTCTGTTTACATTGTAAAATCATCCTACTCATTAATAACGTAAATATTATAGTCCTGCCACCTATCGTGATATTTTTGCCGAATATTATAATCACTTATGTCGATTGTGTCTACTTTTTGTTTTTATTTTCTAAGTTTATGGAAAAGTACCATGTAAGTAATAAGCAATGGGTTGCGTCAATTAATTATATGTCACTGCTTAATTTCATTATACCCTCACACATTATAAATGGCTGATAATAGTAATATTTCTATATATTATCAAAACTGTCGAGGAATTAGGACTAAATTAAATGCCTTATATTTAAATATTTTGTCGCATACATATGATGTCATTATTTTGACCGAGACCTGGTTGACACCAGAAATATCTGATAACGAATTTATTGATCACCGATATTTGGTATTTAGATGCGATCGTGACCGTGTACTCACCAATAAAAAGGATGGCGGTGGTGTCCTTATCGCTGTATCTAAGGACCTGAAACCGACCTATCTTGCATTTTCGCCCCCGTTAACGTTACCAGAACATGTTATTGTAAAAGTTCCCTCCAACAAAAATAAGTATCATTTAATATGTGCTACGTACATACCGCCAAACACTATGGATGATGTATACATAACTTTTCTTGATTCTCTATCAACTTTATGTGATGACCCGTGCATAGATAATATTATTCTAACAGGTGATTTCAACTTGCCTTTAATTAACTGGGTAAAAAAATCATCATACATGGATTATGCCACAAATAATAAACTCACAAACGTTAATCGCTATTTAGCAAACTTCTGCTCACAACAAGGTATGAAACAATATAACCATATATCCAACTCTGTTGGTCGCATCTTAGACTTATTCTTCTGTAACGCACATACCTTAACGTTTTCTCCTGATACCTCCCTTTTACCCATTGACAACTATCATCCGGCTTTCTATGTACATATTTCTTTCAGTTGTCCTACACATATTATCTCCAAAAGAAGTGTTCATAACAAACTTAATTATCATAAAGCTAATTATCACAAAATAAATACCGATATAGGAAACGTTGAATGGAATTTCGTACTTGACAACATATCACCAAATGAATCTGTTTCTAAATTCTATGAAAAACTTTATGAAATTATAAGATCACACACGCCATATTGTAAACCCAAAAATATGAATTTCCCAAGTTGGTTCTCCAAGTCACTTATAAATATTTTTAAAAGTAAAAATCGGGCTTGGGTTAGGTGGAAGAAGTATGGCAATTTGAGCGATTATGAGATATTCTCTATCAACAGGACAAAGTTTAAAAAAGAAGCCGATAGATGCTATAAAAGTTACATCAATGCTGTTGAAGATAGTGTTTCTACCAATATTAAGACGTTCTGGACATACGTTGCCAGCCGCAAAATTACAAATAAAATCCCATCAACGGTTCACTACAATCAAATCTCCTCTAATGATCCTGTAACTACCTGTAACTTATTCGCTACATTTTTCCGTTCTGTATATGAGCCGACAACTTTTGACAATCACTCTTGGACACCACCCCTTAACAGTGCTGACAATGATCTCAATTTGTGTAAGCTGCAGCTTTCTCTTGATGCTATACGAAGAGAATTGAAGTCACTCGATTCATCTAAAGGTCCAGGTCCGGACGGGATTCCATCAGTTTTTCTAAAAAATACGTGTGATACACTTTGCTATCCCTTATTTATCATATTTAATAAATGTTTATCTTTTGGTGTCTTTCCCGATGTCTGGAAACATGCAAATATTGTGCCAGTTCATAAAAGTGGATCCAAGCATGATGTAGCTACTTATCGACCTATCTCTATGCTATCTGCTTTTTCCAAGCTCTTTGAGAAGCTAGTACATAATGAGGTATATCCGGCTATTCACAGTGCTTTAATAAACGAACAGCATGGTTTTGTTAAGGGTAGATCGTGTATTAGCAATCTCCTTACTTTCACATCTCAGCTCTTTGAAAGTATAGACAATAGAGAACAAATCGATGCGGTTTATACTGATTTCCAGAAAGCATTCGATAAAATTGATCATACACTGCTACTTAATAAAATTGCGTATAACGGAATCAGAGGTGACCTTTTGCGGTGGTTTACATCTTACATAACTAACAGAACTCAAAAAGTGGTGGTTGATGGCTTCGAGTCCAGCGCTATTCAGGTCACATCTGGCGTTCCTCAAGGTTCCATCCTGGGTCCCTTATTATTTATCTTATTCATTAATGATATAAAAATCTGTTTCCAACATTCTAAATTTCTTTTATATGCGGACGATTTGAAGGTTTATAAAAAAATATCAAATCAACAAGATTGTATTGATTTCCAGCAAGATCTGGACCGTTTTTCTGACTATTGTTCTTCTAATAAGCTATATCTTAGTATTCCAAAGTGTCACGTTATAACATTTACCAAAAAGAAAAATAAAACAGAGTTCAACTACTGCCTTGCTAATACACTTTTAGATAAAGTTACTTCCCTCCGTGATCTTGGGGTTCAGCTTGATTCGAAGCTGCATCTAGATGCTCATATAGACAAAATAGTTAGTAAGGCTTACCAAATGTTTGGTTTCGTAATGAGAGCATCTAGGGAATTTCGTCGCCCTTCCACCTTTTTGCATTTATACAAATCTATAATAAGGCCACAATTAGAGTTTGCGGTACCTATATGGAACCCACTGTACAAGAAATATAATGAGAGTTTGGAGTTGGTACAACGTAAATACCTTCGTGCTGTAAACTACAGATGTTTTCGAAAGAGAGTCTCATACAGCCTACTTCTAAAAAAATACGATCTCCTTACCTTGCAGTCGAGACGGAAGCTCCTGGATGTTATGACTCTGTTTAATGTGTGTCGGAATAAATTTGATTGTCCTGACCTAGTGAAGAATTTAAGTTACCTTGTTCCCCGAACAGTACATGTACGTGAGGTACGCACACGACACTTATTTGCTACTAGCCGTTGTAAATCAAATGCTGGTTCACGCTCACCTCTTCATCGTTTAGTTGAGACTTACAATAATGAGTTTGGCACAGTCGACATATTTTTCCTCAGCAAAAATTTATTCAGGAAACAAATTCGAGCAATTATTAAGGATCGGCAGTTGACTTTGTGATTAACGTGTAATTTCGTCTGCCCTGTTTATGAAATCATTTGTATTTTACATTTTCTGCACCGCACTTTATTAACTGTTGCTTTTCTTTTAGTTTATAAAGTAAATCACACCGTATTATAATTATGTCGCTCTAGTTTTTATATAGTAATCCGTGGAAAACGTTGTGGGTAGCATATTTACCATATTTTTGTATGTAAGCCTATGTATAACTATGTAATATGTTACTGTTTGTTTTTCCCTAAAATAAATAAATAAATAAAAAATTCATATCTATCGATCGAGGAGATCCTTTTGTGAAACACCAGAAATTCTTCAATGTAACCTATTGATTTAATTTCGTTCTGTTGATTGTAAAATGAAAGTGGTTGTATATGCATTGCAAATGCTGTAGAATGATGTGTCGATTCGGAAACGTCCGACATTCGAATCGCGAAACGTTAACAACGTTATCGAGAAAACTACGAGAGAAAAATGTTAAGGATGTGTTATTGTAGAATTGTCAGTGGTTTACCTACAAACAGTACATAACTTTTGGAAATATATTAGCGAGACGGCCCTGCAAGTGTGATTTACACGAAACCTTCACAAATTTTACATTAAAACAATCCTCAAGGATCGCTCTATCTACTGGTGGAAACCACATGAAAGTGTTTAGTGCACTGTAAACAGACAGACAGATAAACAGACGCGGCGGGAGACTTTTTGTTCACTTTAGACAGTAACGATATATTATAGCGATTTGAGTTTGCACAGCAGACCTTACCAATCTTAATTTAAAAAATTTACTTGAAAACCGAGTATTTAATTTAGACAATTTAGTTTACCAAAACCATTGGATATGTGTGAAATAAATGTATGCGCTCACCTCCGCTCCGGTTGGGGTGACCGCTGCCGCACGGCGAGCCGAAGCTGCAGGCACCGGTCTGCGCACAGCCGCGGGCGGAGCTCAGCGATGCACGGGAAACTCGGGCAAATCTGAAATGTTCGGCGGAACAATCTTTAAACTGAACAGATGGACGGAGTCATTCAGTAGTAAATTCATTGAATTATTGTCCTAATTGGCTGAAATATGACGATGATTGTTAAATATATTGGGAAAAATATGCTGACTAGGATCTTTAAGCCCACCATACACGGCAACGAAATATCGTAGCGATTTGAGTTTGCACAGCTCAATATATCGATCGGCCATAGGTATAACGTTTGCCACGTGAACATTCCCATGGTATATTTTCCAACATCTACGTCGGCGAAGCAGCGGACAGTACATAGTATGATAAGTGAATTTAAAAATTTTACTCGATTTTGAAATAACGTTTCCTGTTACTTATTTAATTAATGTTGCGTTCTGTCTAGACGGATGAATACATTGTCAGGTGGTTTATCTTTATAAAACATGTAAGTACTCGTCAGTACTGAGTATAATCGTATGGCCTTCATGCTAAGTCTTTGCTTTCAACAAAAAGTTTGTAGAGCATTAGGTATAACGTATCACAACACAACCAGCCTATAACTTTCTCACTGCTGGCACACAGACCTCTTCTCTATGAGAGAGAATGGATCGTCATCCACTCCACTTGCTCAGAGCGGATCGGTAGATGTCGCCTTAACGTACTTGAGTTCCTAGGCCCCTTTATGGGGCAGAGGGCATCCACAGTAGTCCTCCATCGCGATCGATCTCGAGATGACGCCTGTCTTCGCATTATTGGTCCTAGGACATACCGGTTTTCTCATTATGTTTTTCTTCACCGTTTCGATAGCAGTGGTGATAATAAAAACTGCAGAAAGTGATGTGGTTTGCACCCACGACCTGAAACTCTTTAGTAGCCTTGCAGCCGGTTTTGCGGTATCTCCTGAAAATATTCCCACAACCCCGGCTAGCAATGACCTTATCTGGCCCCGTTACTAGTGCCGACTGCTCTCTGAGACGCACGTGGAGCACAACACGCCGTCGAACCAGAAGATGGCTAACCTGAGTAGTCAGGAACTGAGCCGGAATGAAGATCAACTTTTTATCCGGTACCTATCAAACCTAAACAGGGCAAGTTCGCTATAAACTCCAAAAAATTGAGATATTTAGAAGGAATTGGACATTATTACTTTTAGTAAAGATAGACCTTTCTCCCGTTACAAAAGTACAACAAACAAGCTTTTCAGTAAATGCAAAAAACTTAAAAACGAAAATTGAACTAACTTCAAAACTTCCAAAAAGGAAATGCACTACAAAGCGTAAAATAAACTTAAAGATTATTTCATTGGGTCATTGGGTCATGGATAATTTAATTCAATATAAGGTACCTACTCACATGGCTTGGAATTATTATTATTATTTTATTATATTATTTATTATTAAACAATCTTTAAGTTAATTTTTCGCTTTGAAGTGCAGTACTTTGTTTTGGAAGTTTGAAGTCGGTTCAATTTTTTTTAAACGGTTTTATTTAACCTTTTTTAGTGTATCATTGTTTACTTAACTTGAGATACCTACATACCGTCCGCACTTAATTTTAAAAAAGAGAGTTTTCTTGTTTACCCCCTTAAACCATATTTCAGACGTGATTCAAAAGGTCTGTGCCTCAGCTGTGGTGATATTAATAGGATTATTATGCTAAACAGTATATAGACGTATGAGGGCAGCAATCGTGGGAGATTAGCTGTTCTTAGTTGAAAAGTTCCATCGCTTATCTTCGAAGATCTTCTTCAGAACCTGATTTGTGATATACTATAACCTTCCCTGTAAAACATGCTTTCAAACCACTAAAATACGATCAAAATCGGATTAATAGTTTTTGAGAAAATAGTGGATACATACATACATACTGGTCGAATACAGAAACTCCTTTTTTGTTTGAAATCGTTTTTATCTCCAAAACAACAATTAACCATCACTAACAAACTCTATAAACAGCTCAAAACAACCCTTCCTTTTGAAGGGTTGTTTCTTTTCTTTCTTAATACTTTACAATTAAACCATTAAACTGGTTAGAACGGTTACTTATCAAAACTTTTTAACTCGGTTTATGCATAAGTTTTGTGCCTCCACATGGCGTAACTCTAGGAAGGGATTTCTGTCGCTGTATACCGAAAGTGAAGCATATTTGGTACGAGTGGTACGACCGACGTACAAGTACAACCCCTAGTTACACCCCCTAGTTCCACGATAGACGCGGTCGGGGCCGGACGTATCGTCATTTTGGAAAGTTCCAATTTTCGCTGGCTTATGATTTTATGTTTCAGTTAGTGAAGTGTTTTTTGTGTGTGATTTCTGATGGATGCTTATCCGAGGCAAACTAGTTTAGAATTTTGAAATGGTTTTTTGTCGCGTGATGGAAAACGTTTTCGTGAAGTTTTGTGCGTTATTAAATGTCATCTTATAGTTTTGTGGTAACTATTGTTATTCAATAACTGCTGGCGTTAATGAATTCAATCAAGTCGGTAAGTATTTATTATTGAAATAACTTATGTAAATTTTATTTAATGTGATATTTAAAAACCGAAAGGATCATGTAAGTACATAAATTTCTCACTAACTTACACTTCGTGATAGCGTGCGAAAACAAATCCGAAGATGAAGAAAGGAAACAAATGAGTGTTATTAGCATATTTTTAATACGGCGTAGTTGTACTGTCGCTTCTCGATTTTATATCTGCAGCTCTGTATTTTGACAAGTGCCAGAGATCAAACATCGTCCAAGTTACAAAACGTTAGCAACATTATTAAATAATTAAAGAAAACTAGAAACTAAACCCTATTTCATAACTTAATTATTTTTTATGACTTTATATTTAGATTGTGATTAAAGAAATCCAATCACTTTTTATCAGACTTGTTTAGTTTTTATTTTGTCTCCGTTTTTTAAACAGTGGATCACAGGTAATACCTACCTTAATGTTGACCTACAAAACAACTAATATATTATGTATATAACTCGAATTTAAAATAGGATATTCTGCTCTCAATCAATAGAAACATAGACGCCTCCTAATGCAATGTACTAATAGGTAAATGAATGTGGATACATTTTAAATTTAATGAGATTTTCTATTTCACTCGGCAGTTTCGGAGCAGATTTGATAATACTTGAAAGTTGTAAGTAATAAAGGACAATCAAGTTTTACTAATCTCGATTAAAATAGGTCACTGTGTTTAAAAACCATATGATTCTGGATATTACAAAAATTTGATATGGAAGTCGGTTCTATTTTTTGCTAAAACTTTTTTTTCACGCTTTTTAGTGGGTTGGTTTGTAATTTATCTAGTTACAAAAGCCATAATGTCAACAACTTATCACCTTTTACAAAATATTGCTTTTCCCTGTGCATAGCCGTTAATTTTTGAGGAGTTCTCCTGATATTTGACCATCAGCTCTACATCACCATATCGATACCGGAAATTTCAATTGTCGTAAAGGACAAAACATGAGTTTTCAGTAGAGCCAAAAAACAAAAATAAAATGTGTTTTTCTTGAATAATTTTCAAACAATGTACTAGGTATTTATGATGTCAAAAGAAACCCTAACTATTTTTTCGTGTTCTATCCATATAAATTATCAAAATAAACCTAACTTAATTATTGACGAAAATGAGAGTCCTTTACAGCCCAAAAAAATGTAACTGAAGTACTTTACAACCACGAAAAATTGGTTATGATAAAGTCAGATATGTCGTAAAGGACTAATATTGATCATCTATGGGTAGTACAAGTAAATTAAATCAGAGACTAAGGGGGTAAAAGGAACAAAAAACCTAAAGTTCTAAATAGAAATTCCTCTACAATAGGTAGTAAAACTAAGTGAAAAGAAGTATTTTTATTATGTTTTATTTATTATTTAAATATTTGTAAAAAAAAAGTATCAAAAATATTATTCTAATAGGAATTCAAAATTTAAACAAATGGTTATGCAACTTTTTTAAATTTATAGCGCCAGTAATCGTCGCGATACTGAAAAACAACTCAAGTTTTAGAATAATCAGCTAATAAACTAATCTACTAACTAGTTTTTTTTCACAATTAATGCAACTCAAACAACAGAACGTACTTAAACATAATAATAATGTTAAAATAACCAAAATAATAACAAATTTTGCCCACCAGAGCTCAAAACTCAAACAATTGACATTCTAAAGTATTAATTAAATGACAAGAAATTTCAGTCTTTAAAATTATAGTCATGAAACTTAGGCCTAGCTTTTTGATCCATAGTTAACTCAACCAATGGTTAAATATTTTAACCAATGTTTGCAAACGGTAAAATACCATGTTTCTTCATTTGTTAGTCTCACAAATGGTCAAATAAGTTGGATAGTTAATTATTAGACCATTAAATTTGTAAGACTAACAATTGAGGATAGGTATTAGGGATACAATTAGGAATATTTAACAATTGGTTGAGTTATCAAAAAACTGGGCCTTAAACAGTAAAATCTTAGAGATCATTTGTGTCGATATCATCTTCCTCGTCAGTTTCAGGAAGACTGTCTTTAACAGTCCCTAAGGACGGTAGATCTAAATACTCCTTATGAAATCGGTTTGGTATAGTTGCGTTAGTATATAAACGCTTTAAATCGTTATACTTGGCGACCGGTATAGGGCTAGGTTTGTCATAAAGCGTTGATATACCAATATTAGAAGTATCATCTTCTACTTTGTCGGCATCTGTTAGATCTTGGTTTTGTTTTCCCTTTGCCTTTTCCTTTTGATTCCCTTCCTTTATATTCATCATAATTATAATGTTACTACTTGAGCGTCTTCGTTTTCTTTCATTGAATATTTTCCTTCCATACTTTTAGCGTTTTTCTTTTTCTTGAATGTGACAATACGCATTGCTTTTAGCTGTATTTGTCTTTGAGAAATATTGGTAAATTTTTCAGACACCAAGCTGTCCCAATTGAGAAAATCGGAGTACTCCAAAACATTAATTTTGTATGGTTCAGGACGTTTTCTTGCAGATTCTATGTACGTCGACCATGACTCGGACTCCAAACAATAATAATTCATCTAACCTCGCGTTCAATGACTGCATGCATTGAATCAACGGGCATATAGGTATGCCCAGGTAGTAAATAATTGATTTGTACTACTTCAACGTTTTGGAATTCTGTAAAAAGTAGTGTAGAGCTGTGAGAACTATCTTATTCTTGTTCTGCCTGGGGTAAGAGTCGCAATAAAGTAAAACATGTTTACCAGGACGTTTATCAATTTCTAGTAGGAATGTATAAATACAAGTAGCAATTTCATTGCCACCCCTTTTTCCATCGCTTTCTACCCATATAAAACAGCATCCTTTTTTGGTTTGGCTTTCATAGAGTGTACAGTTATAAACGGCGTATTTCCTAGAGTAATATAACAACATACTCTCTCCATGAGGAGTATTAAGCACTTTTTGCAGGTCAAAGCTGTGAGCGTATCGTTCAAAGTTAATTTCTGATGAATTTTCTTTGGTAGCTAGCCTTTATTTCCTCGAGATGAACAGCCATGTCCTTGATTTCTTTTTCTGATAATAATTCTGTATTTTCAGCTTTTGTACATGTGGCACATATGTCTTTTTTTGGTGTATGAAATCGAATATTGTAATCATCGTTAAATATTTTAATAAGAACTTTTTCACTCAAGTGTAATTTAAAATCTTTTTGGCAGTGTTTGAGATAAATCCTGAATGTAGCATTTTTAAATTCCTGAGGTAAATACAGATATAAACTCTTTTTACGACAATAATGGGAAGGAACGGCTGGAAGGCTTTCGATAAAAGGTTTTGGGTATGCTTTATCTTCATCACTATATTTCTGTGCATGGCATGTTGTCTTTTCTACGCTTGCCATATTTTCGTGTGCATTTTACTGTATATAAAATAAACTTTTAGGTAATATCTAATGTATTCATCAAAAACTTTTGACATACTGGTCTTTTTTTTTTCTCTGGGTGGGAAAATCATCCAATGACTTCTCCCGCTCTGGGTGGAGCGGAAGGGAGTGTCAGAATTCTACTGACTAAAACCCACCCTGTTCCTTCAGGTGCCGTTAAGTTCCGGGGCTGCGGTATCTCATTAGCACATTCCCGCAATCCCGGAAGGACTGGTCCTTCACCTTCGTTTATAATGTAATCCAGTCAACCTGTCGCACACTTCTTTGCGCCGTCGGCAATAAGACGAAACAAAAAATTTTGTTAAAATTAGGGTCGTTAAGGACAATAAATAAAACAAACGTCCTTTACGCCCTAATTACGTAAGTTAAAATAAAGCATAGATTTCGTCGTAAGGGTTTCGATTATCAAATAACATGTTTACGACCTTTTGATTTGTTATAATAATTATTATTTATAATGTCGTATACAAAGTTTAATGCAAAAATGAGGATTACGACCTCTTAAATAATTAAAACATGACTTTACGCTCCCTATTGAAAAATATTTTTACGATACATCCCAAATAGTAAAAAAAAATCGCGCTAGAGATGTTGGAAAGCCAGGTCGTAAGGGGCTTTTTTTTAAGATAGAATTTTTTTTAAACTGCAAGTCGATAGAGCCTGCGACGCTGATTCCAAATATATATATAACTCATTTTCGGCAAAATGTCCTTTACGACAATTGAAATTTCTGGTATCGATATGTATTGTGACGAGCATAAAGTGTTTAACATCCGTACTCAATTAATCGAATCGCAATCCGCGAAATACTTATTATTGAGGAGTTTCAGTAGCCATCTGTGGTCTTCATCATCAGTTCAACTTCCCCAAATGGTACTTTTCGGAAGCAACTGCTCAAGGTACTTTAAGAAATACCCAAAACGCTATAGGTGTGCCTATAATATTTGAAGAGTTCCCTCGATTTCTCCAGGATCCCATCATCAGATCCTGATTTCGTAACAATGGGACCAACTAGAAAGTTCCATTCAAACGCAAAAAGAATTTTTCAAATCGGTGCAGCCGTCTCTGAGTTATGAGGTAAATACATAAAAAAAAAAAAAAACGAGTTCAAGACGAATTGTAAACCTCCTTTTTTTGAAGTCAGTTAAAAAGGCTTAACATTTAAAAATTGTTAATTAAGTAATTAACAATTAAGCCTTTTGATGTTTCACTCGTTGCTAATCCAATGATCATAATCCGCTGTTGATTACAATGATTTTACTGTAAATATTGTATAAATATGTGTTAAAAATATAAAGCTAATCACAGATATTTACGTCAATCAGATGTTTACGCCAATCATAATGTAAAATTTCGCATTGCGTATTTCGAATTGACAAGCCAGTTCAATACTTATAAATGCCGTGTTTGAATTTGAACTTGTTCTAGTATAACATAAACTTTGTTATCCCGAAATTTTATATATCTAGAATTTTAATTTCAAATGTAGAGTCGTGTTATTAGTTCATAGATAATTTTTTGTTACTAAGACAAATTGTTTTCTTCGTGCGAACGTCGGGAGCTCTAGATTAAATTCTTCTTGCAATACCTTAGCGTCAGGCTTTTAAGTGGCTTATAATTTCGTAATAGTGAATACTTGTAATCAAGATTTAATTATTTATTTATTTTGCAATTTTTGTAAAATATCACATTTTTGAACTTAATTTTCTTTCGTTTGAAGTTTTAGCTAGATGAGGTCAGTTTTTTTTTTATTGACTGTAAAGAAACAACGAAACGAACTCAGAGGTCAACGTTTCTTTTAAAGTCCATAGAAATCATATGAGAACACTCGTGTACTAAAAACTGTGTGCATCTTCTTGAGGAACTTTTTAGTGCACGAGTCCAAGTGCAGTGCAAGCATTTATTACGTTAGAGAGCTCAACGATTTGACGATTACCCTTTAACTCATATAGTTAGAAACCGTGACCAACGGCTAAAAGAGCTTTCCGAGGCGCTGGAATCTCTATATATTTACGATGGTCACCAATCCTCAATGTACCTCGGCAAGCGTTCCTTACCCTCGAACATCGGGCACAGTGCGGCCGTTACTACAGCCACAAGCGCCTCTCCTTTCATATGCGTCATGTGACAGCGCAAATAAACTTATTTTCTTTCTTACCATTGTAAGTAGCTCGATACAGTGAATAAATGCAATAATAATCTAGAAGACCGATTCTATACAGGGGTTATGGGAATACCCGGGGTTGCGGGAATGTTCCGGGGTTGCAGGAATGTTCTAACGAGATACCGCGGCCCCGATACTTAAGGGCAGCTGAAGGAGCAGGGTGGGTTTTTATTTAGTAGAAGTCTGACACTCCCTTCCGCTCCGCCTAGAGCGGCAGTCATTCGATGATTTTCCCACCCGGAAAAAAAAAATCTACGTGTTTGTGTGTGGTAACCATATAGGCTCTATATTATATATTTCTCGCATATTTCTCATTACCAATTAAAACGATGCAACTTTAACAGGTATAAATTAGTTATTGTGTTAGAACTTTTTGTCAGCTTGTTACCCATTGTTTTTTTAGAACACGGCATGTTACTTGATCCCTAAAGACCTTATTATTTATAGTTCGCTACTTCTCGCTTTAGTAACTAACTATCCGATTAAAGGTTTCGTCACCATCCGTTGTAATCTATCCGAATTTTGATATCCAGATATAAACTATTATCGACATGAAACACAATAAAAATTTAGGAATAAAGTGAGTTTTCTATTGTCATTCCTAGATCAATATCTCAACCTGCGATAATCATAATCATTTCAGCCCAGAAAAGTCAAGCGTCAAACATCAAATTTGGAGCAAATTGATGGCTTGCTTTAGTCGTCAGTGCAGTCAGGTTGCAGGTGATGACTGTAATGATGACATTCTGGTCAAGACACAAACGCAATTTGTGTGATGACGTGTAAAGTGTAATACCTACTTTCTTAGGGCCTGCCTCATTCATGAAAACATGAAAGGAGTCCTACCGCCCTGGGAGGTGTGGAAGGGAGTGACAGACTTCTACAGACTATAAATCCTACCTGTTCCTTCTGATGCCCTTGCATAATGGCCCTTTCAGGCTCTTCGATGCTGCTGACTACTTTTAGATGCAAGTGAAACACGATGCGCCACCGACCCGAGCCTGGTTTTACCTAAACCCTTTGCTTGTTATTTATGGGATCTACCCAATATCTTATATTTAAGTAAAGTCGACGGAACTTAACCCCGCGCGACTCTGGTGGGGTGTGACATACCCCAGCAATTGTTTTTATAGATGTATGTCGTTATTATTACAAGTTACGTTCTAGAGGCATCGTGTAGCTGGAGGTGAGGAAGCGGGTATATCCTTTAAATTACACGTTGTATATGTATTTTTTCAAGTACTTACTTGAAAAAATACTGTTATTTTGACATCACAGACACTAACTTATGTATTCGTTTGTTTTACCTACATATTCTACCCTACCTCTGTTCTACCTTTTTTTTTCTGGGTGGCAAAATCATCGAATAACTTCTCCTGCTCTGGGTTAAGCGGAAGGGAGTGTCAGACTTCTACTGACTAATAATCCACCCTGTCCCTTCAGCTGCCCGTAAGTTCCGGGACCGCGGTATCTTGTTAGTACATTTCCGCAACCCCGGCGGGCAATGGCCTTATGAGGCCCCGACGTACAAATATGTGGGATATAGACCATCACAACTAAGCTTAAGTTTATGTAAGAGTATGTTGGTATTTGCGAGAACTATTTCCAGTGTCTCTAGAAGGAGAGAAGTAGAAGAAGTAGTAGAGAATGCCTTGCTGCATTAAGTCCGCCCATGTAACAGTATTTTGTACATAAAGTTTAAGTAAATAAATAAGTCTAATAAATAGGCCATCACTCGTAACGAGGTACTTAAGTATTACTATTATTCGTACCTTCCCACCTTGACCCTACCTTAAGATCGCGCACGCCGTACACAATATCATTACTCCGGACCGCTGAGTCCCTCAAATTCCCTTGTTATCCGGAACTGATAAAGTAGCCGTTGACCACTTGAGAGCTGTGGCTATTGAACCATTACATTTTCTGCTGATACCGATGATGGGTGGTTAGTTGTCGGAAAGTAGTTCAGTGTTGAAGCGGGTCGAGTAAGCTGAGTTGGTATTCGAAGAACATGCATTACGTATATCTGAAGGGATAGAAACGGTTTTACTTACTTTGTTTGTCTGACAAACTCTCGCGTTTTGATTTCTAGTTCTAAGTAGGTTCTTACAATACTTTGACACGTCGTTCTTTTTTGGTCAATTTTAACTATTTCTTTCAGCCAATTAATAGTCAGGATGTACGTCAGTATTGCCTTAAAAATAGGTGTTATGATCAGTTAAAACAAATTAACTCACTCGGGTCTAAATAAATTAACTAAACAACAAATGATACCAAGCAGTATTTAATTAAATTAATGATAGCCGTCGTCGTGCCATCCACAGTCCCGATAATATCAATTGAACGTGCCATACCGACTTGGACCTAAGCCGTTCTTAATGTGTCAAATGTGGTTTTGGCGTAATACGCAAGACGGTAATACTACCTATATGGCAATGAGCAGACAATGGAGGGCTTCGTAGTGTAATAGGTTCGGCTTGAGACTGTAAAGGTTTTGCATCCAAGTAGGTCCCTAATAAAGGTTTGTTGTATTTCGAGATATAAAATTTGTATATACAGCACTCACTATAGCGTAATGGAATGCAAAGTATTGCCAGGGTTACAGGAATGCTATAACAAGCTACAACTGAGGCAACGGGGTGGGTATTTAGTCAGTAGAAGACTGACTCATTTGATGATTTGTCCCCTCGAAAAAAGTACACGTAGTGTGTAAATCCATACTCTTGTTTCGAGATCCTTTGAACTCCTTAGTTGATACACGTCTACGCGATACAAATACTTGCTTCTTTCGTCAAAAAAGCACCACATACACGAACCTACATGGTCCTCGTAATGATTTGATGAGTACAGATTTTATGGACTTCAAGAGAGATCGAGTTTTAAATTTGTGTCAGTTTTTCTTCTCTGTTTAGTCAGGTTGACAACACTGGTCTCATCCCTGTCTTCGTACCTGTTTCTGTACCTGGTTTATACATATATGTTATCATATCTGTTTACTAATGCAGACAACCAAACTCAGTACCTATTTGTTTCATTTTGTTCATGACACTTTATATTTGTTTTGTTGACGTCTGTATATAACAAGATGATTTACTTCTAGTTTGTGGGCTATGAATTTTTATGCCTAGCATTTTTCCAACTAATTTTGAGCCAGTTTTTGCAGCTGGGTACAGCTTATTCCTAGTAATTTAACATGAAGTGACTTATCTATCACCTGTAACCCAGTAACTGAGTATACGCACAAAACTTTTTGGAAATACCTTCATTGCGCGTACGGCTAAGGAGTGGAATTCCCTGCCGGAGTCTGTGTTTCCCGAAAAGTATAACCTAGGAGTCTTTAATTCAATAGAGAATAGGTTACTTCTAGGTAAGCGTGCTCCGTCTTCGACCACATCATCACTTACCATCAGGTGAGATGGTGGTCAAACGTTAACCTGTTTTCAGTTTAAAAAAAAAATTATATAAAACGTACTCCAAACAGGTTGGCCTTTCACGTCGAGGAAATTGATTCTTGGTACTTATTATCTCGAAGAAAGAGCCTGTTTTCAACCGACGACCAAAAGAGGAGGTTATCAATTCGACGCGTATATTTTTTTTTATTTTTTTTTTATTTATGATCATCGATTACTCGAAGACGGCTGAACCGATTTGGAAAATTCTTTTTTTGTTTGAAAGGGTATACTTCGAAATTGGTACCATTTATCACCAAATCAGGATCTGATGATGGGATCCTGGAGAAATCAAGGGAACTCTTTAAATATTATAGGCACACCTATGGCGTTTTGGGTATTTCTTATAGTAACTTGTGCAGTTGCTCACAAAAAATACCATTTGGAGAATTGGAACTGATGATGAAGACCACAGTTGGACGCCGAACCTAGTCAATAATAAGTGTTTCGTGGATTGCGATTCGAATACTTGAATATGGATGTTAAGCACTTTATGTTCGTCACAATGCATATGGTGATGTAGAGCTGATGGTGAAGTACCAGGAGAACTCCTCAAAAATTAACGGCCCAGCATTGGGAAAAGCAATATTTTGTAAAATATTTTGTAAAAGGTTATAAGTAGTTGACATTTAGGCTCTTTTAACTAGGTAAATTAAAAATCGACTAACTAAAAAGAGTGAAATAAAAACTTTTTACCAAAAATTAAACCGACTCCCAAAAACACTGCAAAATGAAAAATAACTTTAATTTCGGAAGTCGGTGCCAAAAACGAAAATACAAAACTAAAGACACCGACTACCGAAATTAAAGTTATTTTTCACTTTGCAGTGTTTTTGGGAGTCGGTTTAATTTTTAACCGACTTCTAAAAAAGGAGGAGGTTCTCAATTCGGATGATTGTATTTTTTTTTTATGTTTGTCCACGCATAACTCCGTCACTTGCAAACCGATTTGAAAAATTCTTATCTTGTTAGAAAGGGTATACGTCTCAAATGGTCCCATGAAAATTTTATCGAAATCCGACAAGCCGTTTCTGAAAAATCAATAAAAGTCTAAAAAAAATTTTACGTTGATGATCTTTTCGTTTACGCTGCATTGCGTTTTTTGTTCGCGCATAACTCCGTCATTTACGAACCGATTTGGAAAATTCACTGACCCACTAAAAAGCACGACAATAAAAACTTTTTTGCAAAAAATAAAACTGACTTCCATATCAAAACACTACAAAGCCAAAAATAATTTTAATTTCGGAAGGCGGTGTGAAAAAAAAAGAAAATACAAAACCAATAACACCGACTACCGAAATTAAAATTATTTTTAACCGACTTCTAAAAAAGGAGGAGGTTCTCAATTCGGATGTTTGTTTGTTTGTTTTTTTTATGTTTGTTCGGGCATAGCTCCGTCGCTAGCCAACCGAATTGAAAAATTCTTTTTTTGTTGAAAAGGGTATACTTTCCAAATGGTCCCATGAAAATTTTATCGAAATCGGACATGCCGTTTCTAAAAAATCAACAAAAGTCTATAAAAACTATTTACGTTGATGATCTTTTCGTTTACTCTGCATTGCGTTTTTTGTTCGCGCATAACTCCGTCATTTACGAACCGATTTGGAAAATTCACTGACCCACTAAAAAGCGCGAAAATAAAAACTTTTTTGCAAAAAAATAAAACCGACTTCCATATCAAAACACTACAAAGCCAAAAATAATTTTAATTTCGGAAGGCGGTGTGAAAAAAAAACTTTTAACAAAAAATTAAACCGACTCCCAAAAAACACTGCAAAGTGAAAAATAACTTTAATTTCGGTAGTCGGTGTCTTTAGTTTTGTTTTTTCGTTTTTGGCACCGACTTCCGAAATTAAAGTTATTTTTCACTTTGCAGTGTTTTTTGGGAGTCGGTTTAATTTTTTGTTAAAAAGTTTTTTTTCACTCTTTTTAGTTGGATGATTTTTAATTTACCTAGTTACAAGAGCCTAAATGTCAACTACTTATAACCTTTTACAAAATATTGCTTTTCCCAATGCTGGGCCGTTAATTGTTGAGGAGTTCTCCTGGTACTTCACCATCAGCTCTACATCACCATATGCATTGTGACGAGCATAAAGTGCTTAACATCCATATTCAAGTAATCGAATCGCAATCCACTTAATACTTATTATTGAGTAGTTTCGGCGGCCATCTGCGGTCTTCATCATCAGTTCCACTTCCCCAAATGGTACTTTTTGAGAGCAACTGCACAAGGTACTATAAGAAATACCCAAAACGCCATAGGTGTGCCTATAATATTTGAAGAGTTCTCTCAATTTCTCCAGGATCCCATCATCAGATCCTGACTTTGATGATAATGGTACCAATTTCAAAGTATACCCATTCGAACAAAAAAAGAATTTTCCAAATCGGTTCAGCCGTCTTCGAGTACTCGATGATCATACATAAAAAAAAAAAAAAAACAAAAATATATATACGCGTCGAATTGATAACCTCCTCTTTTTGTTGTCGGTTGAAAAAAAGAAAATACAAACCCAATAACACCGACTACCGAAATTAAAATTATTTTTGGCTTTGTAGTGTTTTGATATGGAAGTCGGTTTTATTTTTTTGCAAAAAAGTTTTAATTTTTTGGCTTTGTAGTGTTTTGATATTATTTATTATTATTATTTATTATTATTGTTTTAATTTGGAACAACATAGGAACCATTTTTGTTAGTACACACCTTAAATACTACAACTTATACACTAGGGTTAGTAACACATAAGTCCTGCGCCCCACCCACCAAAGCCAGGCGCAGAGGTAGGCCCTCTGCCGCCGCCGTCACCACCACCGCCGCCGCCGCCGCCGCCGTCGCTACTGCCACCGCCGTCGCCGAAGTCATGGCTGAACCCCCGCGAGGGGCCCTGGAGGAGGCTGCAATGGATCCCGATTAATGGCCCCATTGCGCTTCCTCCAGGCGAACATCAACCACTGCGCCGCTGCTCAGGAACTTTTGCTCCAGAGCATGGCGCAGTGGTTGATCAACGTCGCCGTGGTCGCCGAGCCGTATTTTGTCCTGCCCAGGAATGACTGGGTGGCGGACTTGGACGGCTCGGTGACCCTCGTTTCGTCGGCCGCCGCCGGTACCCCGCCCCTCGATCGCGTCAAGAGAGGGCGTGGGATCATCGCAGCACGGTTCGGGGAGATCGCTGTGGTAGGCGTTTATTTCTCCCCGAACCGAACTCTCGCCGTGTTCCAGAACTCCCTAACGGAGCTGGGAGACGTCGTCGTCGCCCTTGATTCCCTCCCCACCCTCGTCCTTGGGGACTTCAACGCCAAAAGTCCGGCTTGGGGTTCCCGGTCCATGGACCATGGGCGGGGCAGGATGCTCGAGCACTGGGCCCGTGCGCAGGACCTGGTGATCGAGAACCGGGGTTCTGTCCCCACGTGCGTGCGGTTTACGGGCGAGTCGGTGGTGGACGTTACGTTCGCCACCCCCAGCCTGTCACCGCGCGTCACCGACTGGCGCGTTGTGGAGGAGGTGGAGACCTATTCCGACCACCGGTATATCCGGTTCGACGTCTCCGCCCAGACCCCAGACGCGCCGGTCCGACGGGACCTGAGTGGTCCGCGATGGGCGCTGAAGCAGATGGACCGGGAGCTATTCCTGGAAGCCTCGATCGTGCAGGCCTGGGGGTCACCCCCGGACAGGCCTGTCGACATAAACGACGAGGCGGAGTGGTTCCGGGAGGCCATGTCGGAGATCTGCGACGTGGCCATGCCCCGGGTCCGGCAAGGACGCGCCCGGCGTCAGCTGTACTGGTGGTCGAGCGAGCTAGCAGCGCTGCGCGAAGCGTGCGTTGCGGCGCGACGCCGGTACACCAGGTTCCGCAGGCGCCGCACCCGACCTTCGGATGCGGTGACTGTAGAGGCGGAGCTGTACGAGGGCTACAGGGCAGCGAAGGCCGTCCTCCGAGACGAGATCTGGCGGGCCAAGGAACTGGCCCGGGAGGAGATGCTGGCGACTCTGGACGGGGACCCATGGGGCCGCCCCTACAAGTGGGTGCGAGAGAAGCTCCGCCCCTGGGCTCCCCCGTTGACGCAGAGTCTCCAGCCTCAGTTCTTGGAGGACGTGGTGAGCGCCCTGTTCCCATCGCGAGGGGAGCACGCTCCCCCGCCCATGGCTCCGTCTCCGACGGAACCTGAAGCTGGCGCAAACGCGGACCACAGCGACGACGACGTCTACGACGCTCCAGAGGTGACCGAGGTAGACTTGAGAGTGGCGGTACAACGGCTCAAGGCCAAAAATACCGCCCCAGGACCCGACGGCTTGCCAGGGAAAGCCTGGGTCCTGGCCTCGGAGACTCTCGGGCCTCGACTAGGGGGGCTCTTTAGCGCATGCCTGGAGAGGGGCCAGTTTCCGCTTCGCTGGAAGACGGGAAAGCTGGTCCTGATCCAGAAAGCCGGGCGCCCTGCGGACTCTCCGTCCGCATTCCGGCCCATCGTGCTGCTCGACGAGGCGGGCAAGCTCTTGGAAAGAGTAATTGCAGACCGCCTCTTCGGGCACCTGAATCGGGTGGGCCCGGATCTTGCGGAGTGCCAGTTTGGCTTCCGCAGGGGGCGCTCGACGGTGGATGCCATCATGCGCGTGAGAGCCCTCACGACGGGGGACGCGGTATCCCGGGGCAGGGTCGTCTTGGCGGTGTCTTTGGACATCACCAACGCCTTCAACACCCTGCCCTGGAGTTGCATCAGGGAGGCACTCCGGTATCACCGGGTGCCGACCTACCTCCGTCGCATAGTCGAGGACTACCTGACGGACAGAGCCGTCATCTACCCCGGTCACCGGGGAGAGTGGAACCGGCGAGAGATGTCGTGCGGTGTCCCACAGGGATCGGTCTTGGGGCCGCCCCTGTGGAACATCGGATACGACTGGGTGCTGCGCGGCGACCTCCCTGACGGCGTAGTATGTTACGCTGACGACACGCTCGTCCTGGCGCAGGGAGAGTCGCACCAGGCGGCGGCCAACCTGGCGACGCAAGCGGTCGCGACAGTCGTTCATAGGATCCGGCAGTTGGGACTCGACGTGGCGCTGCACAAGACCGAGGCCATGTGCTTCCATGGCGGTCGGAACGCGCCACGGTCCGAGTCCCACATAACGGTGGAGGGGGTTCGCATCGGCGTCGGGAGGACGATGAAGTACCTGGGACTCGTCCTCGACAGCCGGTGGAACTTCAGGGAGCACTTCCTGAGTTTGGCCCCAAAGCTGAACCGGGCAGCAGCCGCCTTCAGGCGACTCCTGCCTAATCTCAGCGGGCCAAACGCCTCCTGCCGAAGGCTGTACGCCGGCGTCGTGCGGTCCATGGCCCTCTACGGGTCCCCAGTGTGGGCCCTGTGCATCCGGACGCGACCACTAAAGTTGGTCGCATGCCAGAGGGTCATGGCTATCCGAATGATCCGGGGATACCGCACGATCGCCGGCGAATCGGCCAACCTCCTTGCCGGATTGCTGCCCTGGGATCTGGAGGCGACTGCCCTCCAGCGCGTCTATGAATGGCGCGTGGAGGTGCAGCGCCGGGGCGTATCCCCGCTGCCTCGAGAAGTCGAGGCGCGGCGGGAAGAGCTCCGGCGCGATCTCAGGGCAGTATGGAGGGAACGACTGTCGCAACCGACGGCCGGGCACGCCGCAATTGCGGCGGTAATGGTGCATGACGCAGGTCCTCACCGGACACGGAAGTTTCGGGAGGTACCTGTGTCTGATGGGAAAGGAGGAAACGCCTGGGTGTCACCACTGCGAGGGTCGCCCTGAGGACACCGTAGAGCACACGGTGCAAGACTGCCCCGCCTGGGCAGAGCACCGACGTGTCCTCACGGCGGCGATAGGCGGAGACCTCTCGCGCCCGGCCTTTGTCGAGGCCATGCTGCGGGGCGAGAGGGAGTGGGAAGCGGTCGCCTCCTTCTGCGAAGCAGTCATGCTTCCGAAGGAGGAGGCGGGCCGCGTGAGGGAGAGGATGGCGTCCTCCCTCCAGCCCAGCCGAAGTGGTAGACGCCCACGGCGTCGGACGTCGGCCGACGATCTCCGGCCTCCGTAGGCGCGGGCATGCGGACAGCGAGTAAAGGGCAACTCGCTGTCCGACCATGGACCATGCCCGGGTCGACGGCGCGTCGTGTTCCACGCGCGCCTCAAAGAGCGTCAGCAACATGACGAGGCCCCCTCTGCAGAGGGCCGGAGCCCGCCGGGGTCGTGGGACTCATCCCGTTACCGTGGCCCCGGTATGTAAAGGGTTATTGAAGGAACACCGTGGATTTTAGTCAGTAAAAGTCTGACAGTCCCTCCCACCCTGCCCAGTGTGGGAGGACTTATTTGATCATTTTACCACGTTAAAAAAAAAAAAAAAAAAAAAAAAAATAAAAAGGGTTAGTAACACATACAAATACAAATACAAATACAAAATAAACATTATTGAGTCATGTACTTACGAGGCATTTCATGCGGACAATGATTCCGCATGAGATGCCTCAGCACAGGAGCTCTCGGGTCCTCAGCCAAGGCTTTCAGGATGCTATTGCCACTCCCCCGCATCCTCGTCACCAGCGATGCCACCTTTTTCCTGATGATAGCATGGAAACCATCTGTACGTAATCGGGCAAACATCCCCGAGGCACTACAGAAACGAGGGAGTTTCAACATCATCCTGAAAACATTGTTGTATTGGACGCGCAGGGCATTTAGCGCCCCCCGTGAACAGTTGAACCACAGACTTCCCGTGTACAGGCCTTGACAGTACGCTTTAAATAAGGTTATTTTGACCTCGTCGCTACAACGATAAAATCTGCGAGCCAACATGTTCCCGCGAACAGCCAACGCCCTGCGCTCCCTCTCCACGTCATCATCGTCCTTAAGGTCGTCGACAAGAATATGGCCCAGATATTTGAACTTGGTCACTTGCTTTATATTAGCGCCGTTCAAAGTAATTGAAGGGATGGTGTCTGGGCACTTGCCGGTGGCCTTGAAGACCATGAACTCGGTTTTCCTTACATTATAGATAAGGCCATGTGATGCAGCGTACTTCTCACAAACCTTCAGCATCTCCCTGATTGACCTCGCAGTCGGGCCCAGCAGCACCATATCGTCCGCGTAGCTGATGTTGTTTACACAAACACCCCCCACCCGGCAGCCGACACGCATGCCGCTGAGCTCGACTATGAGGTCATTAACATATAAATTAAACAGCTTTGGAGAGGACAACCCCCCCTGTCTCACTCCGCACTCCAACCTGTATGTTTCTGAGAGGCAGTTTGACCACCTAACACAATTAGTCTGATTCAAGTACCAGTATTGAAATATCTTCAATAGTTCCGCCGGCATACCCCTGTCCTCCATCTTTCTCCAAAGCACTTCATACGAAACGAGATCGAAGGCTTTGGAAAGATCCAGAAAACAGGCATATACCGGAGTCTTCCGTTCAGTGTAGTATTGGATAGTGTGCTTAAGAGTCAGAATCGCGCTTTCAGTTGACAGTCCAGGTCTAAACCCGAACTGTGCGTCATGAATGTTTATATACTTATCCAGACAAGACTCAAGCACGCTATCCAACACTTTTGCTACGATTGTGGCAAGAGAGATTGGTCGATAGTTTCCCTTGTCCGATATGTCTCCTGTCCTGTTCTTCACTATGGGCACCACTGTCGTTTTCATCAAATCATCAGGTAAGTATGAATGACTAATGCACATGTTGAAGAGCATGGACAGGACCCTCGGCACGTGCACGCCTGCATATTTTAAGTGCTCAATACTGAGCCCATCGTGGCCAGGAGATTTACCTCTACGCATACTGTTTATCACTTTTTTAATTTGCTTCGTTGTAAATTTAAGTAGAGGTTCCTCGCCCGCCACGGTGGGCCCACCATCTGGCATAGTGGACGAAGGACCCAGAGGAGAGCGTACTTTAAAGTGCTCCATGAACAAATTAGCTATATCCTCTGGGCCATTTCGGCCACCAACGCTCGCAGGGAGACCCGGCTTAACATCAAGCTTACTAGTGGACTTCCAAAATTTTGTGAAATCTTTTTCGGCTCTTTGTTTAGCTATTACGTCCATTCTAATTTGGTCCTGGTGTTTCTGACACCATTTTAGGCGGCCTTTAAAAATTTTACGGGACTCGCACATCTGGTCATAAGCGGGACCAGTACTTGGTCTACCCAGAACCATCCAGTTTTGATATTTCAGCCTAGCCTCCCGATGCGCTTCCCTCACATGTACATTCCAGCCGCACACACGTTTATTATGCCGTTTAAGTCTGACATTGTTTCTAGATTGTACAGCCGCATCACTTAATATATCAACAAATGTCTTATACATTTTATCTAAGACTAACTTATGATCAGATAAATTACAAGGGCCAAAGCTACATGTTTCAAATTCAGTGGGGAAGTCAATGTCTCGCAAGCCTTTACTACATAAATCTTGGTATTTACTAACTTGACCCTCATCTCTTTTCCCCCAGATTACAGCATTGCGCGATGTATTCAGGATCGCGGTGATAGGACTAATTGAACCCAACTTACACTCTATAAATATAGGCAGATGATCAGAAACAAAGATATCTTCACATATTCCGACGTTAACTATAGATTGCCACGCCGCTTGTGAGACAATACAATGGTCCAACATTTACATATTTTGACACGTTTCATCGGAAGGGCAGGTGGCCCTTCCGATGAAACGTGTCAAAATATGTGAACGTGTTCGAATCAATCCCCAAAAATTCTATGTCTGCGCACACCCAAGATCTATCCGTGCAAAAGCTATTAAGCTCGGTAAAGAATAGTTGGCCAGGTTGCGCATTTAAGTCTCCCAGAATAATAACAGTTTGGACATCACTACCTTCTTCAATTGAACTGATTTCACTCAGAATATCTGTGAAAATAGGTAAGTTTTCTCTCGCTTTCACTGGCATGTATACACAAAAGACTAGTATGGAGCGACCACCTATGGTAGCCTTGATAGCTAACAGTCTGTCACTGTTGCAATTTATAACAGAAACACTATCAAAAATGCCCTTTCGCCATAGTATGGCCACGCCACCATATGGCCTCCCGACCAATAATTCGCCACTGTCTACTGAACTTTTACCTATGTACTCAAAATCAGCAGATACAGTACCTAACAGCGGAAGGTCGTGATTGAGTAACCACGTCTCCTGGAGACAGACTAAAGTCGCTAAAGTTTTATTTTTTGCAAAAAAGTTTTTTGGTAAAAAGTTTTTTATATAGCACTGTTGATTTATGAGTGTAAGTAATTTTATGTTACTTTTAGAGGAGAGTTCATCACACGCAAAGTTTTTCAAGTCTCCTTGGAATTGTAATTCGAGAAGCTATTTTCGAACTTCGAATTCGGCGGTGTATTTTTATTAGATCTAAAAGTTTTGTGAGGGATTCTACTTTCTAAGGGTGGTATTTTTATGGGGTTGTTCGCTTAATACGGTTATAAAATATGACGCACCAACTCTTAGAAATTACCTTTTTATATGTGAGATACCTTTATGATCGTACGTTTGCTCGATATTGCAATATTTCACACACCATATACATAACTCGTCACTTTTACCTAAGCTTTACGACGTATGTCGAAGGATGAAACAGAATACTCATAAATACCGACATAAACATAAAAGAAAATTTTCCTTTACTAAATATACAGGTTGACTTGCTCATATTAAAATGAATGAGTACTTATAATATATTAAGAGAAGACGCTGCTTAGACGGGTTGTAAATTATATTGCCCAAACAACAGACAATTTAAGAACATCAAAACATAATCAGCCTAGAACGTCCCCACTGCTGAGACAAGCTTCCTCTCTGTGAGAGGGAACGGCTCGTCGTAAGGATCAGCGCGGGTTGGTGGGGCAACATTGGCTTGGGTATATTTAAATGTTTAAGCCTCGTATTCATGGTAAACATTTGTTTAGCAACAGTTGATCAACGTTGTTGATGAACGGCGAGAATACTGCTGGAAACTTTGTTTAAATCAATATTGGTTGTCCATACACGCCAGTCTGCGTTAAAATATTGCCCGTGGTTGCTGAAGTAGTGTTGTTGTGTTCTCTGTATCTGATGTATAAGATTTCTAATAAAAAAAGATAAAAAGATGGTGGGTGTGAAACCATCTCCTGCAAAGAGAAAATTTGATGAGTGACCTCAGAATGACAGATGGATCATTTAGTAACTTTATTCCATGTTTATAAACAGTTGCAAACACGTCCACACACATCAACATTTGTTGATAAACTGATATTTTCTCTCGCCGGGAGTCAACTCTGCAACATGGCGTGATCAACTCCGCCACACAAAGGTTGCCCGCAATATGTTGACAGCAACTCAGCAACATGTTTATGCAACCATGTTGCTAAACAAAATGTTTACCATGAATACGAGGCTTTATGGTGTTCATCTAAACCTAGCGTTATGGAAATTAATTTGTGTATAAATGGTTCCGTATTAATTTAGTTCTTCTTTTTCGACCAGCTGTTACTAAAAAGGGCCTTACAATTATCTGCTTGGCTTTTCCCCAACTACATCTGGGTCGGCTTCCAGTCCCAATGAATACCTACGTATCAATACCTGTACCTGTTACATGAAGCATGTGTCTATCCGATCACGTGCTGATGCCGGCTGACCGCGGCGGACTGCTGTCAGATCTTCTTAAAGAAGTACAAACGACAGCCACGACCTACGACTTGGCGTGCTTTCCGAGGCACAGAGGAATCTCAAGTGATAAGATAGTCACCCATCCACACGCCGACCTCGGCAAGGTTCACTTTACCTCGCATGACCCGCGCCGCTGTTGTAAATTAGCCACGAGCTCTTTACATTCATCGGTCATATAAATAATACACCTGTCTTATTTAACTTTCATAACCGAGACAAACATACAGAAAACACGACCAACTTCTTTAAATCGCTTTTCTTGCCATTAAATTCAGACGGCCTATAGATTTTTATTATACCTTGGTCCTCCCGCAGTTTCTGGTTGTATTTGAACGAAGTCTCTTAGAGAAAGAAGTTCTATTTTACAGCTCAGTAACTTAAGTCTTGTGGTCTTGCTAGTTTATAGGGTTGGTTTGAAGTCTGTGCGAGTTTTGATAAATTAAACTTCTAATGAAATAATTTTAATACTTAGTACTTATTCAGTTCTTGCTTGTAATATTCTGATACCATCTTTCATTAATCCATTTCACTAAGTAGTAATTAGTGAGTTTTCTTTGTAAGATTAATTTTAGCGATAAACTCGCCTATTATGTCTATTATAACAATTTTATTTAATCTGTACTTGCTCACTTACAAGGTGTACATTGTCGTGTACATAATGAATATTTCAAAGGTTTTTGAGTTCAGATCTCGCGAAAGGTTACGAAGAAAAAAAAACTTTTGTCATAATTTAGGTTAAAATACTGTGTATATCAATGCTTACCATTAAGAAACAAAAGCGAAATTACCCAACTAGCACAAATGGGCTGCATTAGGGCTTTGGACCGTATCCGATTATTACTTATGGTATTAGACGTAAGCGCAAGAGCGTCTACTACAGACTTAAAGCAGCCGGTTTAGCGCTATTTGGGCGCCATTTATGCAGCCTAAAGTTCCATTTAACCTGCACAACGGTTGCATAAAGGTTCCTTAATAGCTATAACTATTAATTAACGCTATACTAAAGCTCTCATAGCGCTACTTTTGAATGATTTTGAACTACTTTGAACGAATGAATTGATTATAGTTCTTTATTGTATATCTTCAGTTGACATTATCTTCTATACTTATAATAAATCTGTAGAGAGGTCAATTCTGTACATGAAATATATTTACAAAATAACTATCAGGGGGTGATTAGGGATCGATACTGATGCCAAAAATGCAATCAGTAAAATTTTTGTCTGTCTGTCTGTCTGTCTGTATAACCGTTATAGAAACAAAAACTACTCGACGGATTTTAACGAAACTTGGTACAATTATTTTTCATACTCCTGAGCGGGTTATAGTATACTTTTCTTCACGCTACAATCAATAGGAGCAGAGCAGTGAAGGGAAAAGTTGGGAAAACGGGAGAAGTTACTCCATTTTTTAAGCTTCCGTTGCGTGTGCAGCCTTAATGGTTAAAGCTACACAGAAATCATTTATGACGGAAATGTTCTCCTTAAAATTATATAAAAAATATCCCACGACAGCATATATCTATCTTTTATGGTTGACTCACAATAACACGTGTAACTCCCGATAGCTTAGCAGTTCGAAGCTTTCTGATTATTATTCTGCTCCGAAATTTAAAACCACCACAACTTTGCAATGGAACTCGGCTAAAAGTAACCCAGTTGCAACAAAATATAATCGAGGCTCAAATTTTAACAGGTTGCGGTGCAGGAGAAACCGTCTTTATTCCCAGAATTCCCATAATACCAAATAATTTTCCATTCCAATTTAAAAGAACGCGATTCCCAGTATCGGTGTGTTATGCAATGACAATTAATAAGGCTCAAGGGCAGACTTTTCGTGTTGCTGGAGTAGATCTCGGTGTCAGTTGTTTTTGGCGTGGTCAGTTGTACGTCGCTCTTTCCCGGGTTAGCAGTTCTAGAAATCTTTATGTTCACGTGCCGGACGGGTCAACTTTCAACATAGTTTACCCGGAAGCTTTGCGCTGAAGTATTGTCGTTCTATAGGTACTTAAGCCTCATATGAACGTGATCTAAACAATATTACCAATACATTAACTTAATAACACACAAGGAGTTACACGCTGACGGAGTCGCGGGCACAGCTATTAACAATAATATTGTGCGGTTCGGTATTGTGATATTTTTCAACAGTATTATAGATTGACATATTATATTTCCCTACTAAATTACGAAAGTTAATCTGTCTGTTACATCAAAATCACTGAACCGTGAGGAAGGACATAGGCTACTTTTTTACGAAAAACGACGGAAACGTGGACGAAGTCGCGGGCAACAGCTATCTATGCTAATAATATAAGGCTGAAGAGTTTGTTTGTTTGTTTGAACGCGATAATTTCAAGAACTACTGGTTCGAATTGAAATATATTTTTAATTAAATAGTCAATTTATAGAGAAAGGCTATAGGGTATATATCATTACGCTAAGGCCAATAGGAGCGGAGCACCAATGAAGAATGCTTCAAAATCGGGTTTAAATTTAACGTTAGCCCAAAGTAACTATTCCACGCGGACGAAGTCGCGGGCAAAAGCTAGTTTGTAATATTTTGGTAAAGTGTTTTCGTAGCCATCATGAAAATAAAACAAAAAGAAGTAAAAGTTTGTATTCTGTATTAGCAAGATATATAAAGATACTTAAAACGCTGTCCAGTTTACTGTAGATATATAATATAATTTTTGAGTAATTTTAACGCGTTTTTATGATATTTAAAAATTTACAAAAGATATGTGATATTTTTTATTTGTTATACAGAATAAATTTTATTTCCGTATTTTTACGTGTCGATTACTTACTATTTGCAAGTGGCCGATTGTTTACCGGTACATTTAATGCACATTTAACTGAAAAACCAATGTATATCAACTCAATTTTGCAAGTGAATTATAAGTTTTCTTAAAAAATCATGGCGTCATTGTAATGTAGTCATAACCTGCAGTTTTAGCTCTAATAACTCCCTTTTGAGAATCATAGCGCTAATTTTCACCCTTCTAACGCTTCCAGTGATTTTTGTTCCCCTAGTGCAACTCACAGCCACAAAAAGCTCCTATTTTCTTGTTTTTGAGGTTATAAGATGTAGTTACGTACTTAATCGTTTAGCATCCATTTTTATTAAATGTTTTATAATAGTTACAAAAGCGGCTGTAAAATGGCGAATGGATTGAGCCTGCAAGGAATGACTATTGCTACTAAAGGCCTTAGTTACGGTGATGATTTTTTTGTAACTATAGTATGCATAAGAGTTTCTATTATTTCTATAATGAAACTTATAGTGGTATAATAGTGGTTACTATAACTATAACCTATAAAAGTTACAATGGCAACCACTGTACAGCTGTGAGTGGCAGAATGACATTCGTAACTCTAATATAAAGGTGTAAGTGGTAAATGAGTTCTACCGTGGACTACTGTGAAGGCTAGGGTAGTATTTGATTCAGCTTATAGCACTTTAAGTAACTTTTATAGCTATAGACGTTTACGGATGCAGATATGCAACTTTGAACTGCCTTTTGAACCCTTAAACCGCTATTTTACAGCCGAAAGTAACAAAATAGGCTGCAATTTCCACTAATGTGCTCGTTGGGTATGACATCTTGTTCTAAGTCTTAGAAATTAATCGATGATATTTCTCACGTTGTTAGCTTTATCTTAATAAATTGACATGATACAACCTAATATTAAAATTTCCGTATAGAATGAATGCTTGTTTATTTAATGAAGTTTCTTTAAAATCGTCTACAATAGAAATAGAGATGAAAAATAAAGATTAATATCTAGAATCACCCTTATAAATCTCAGGTTAATGCTTAGAATTCAAGTAAGTGTAGCAAACGGAATTCATTGTTTGGGAACTTTAAATCAATTTTATATTTATATTTGCATCAATTTGTAACCGCGGTGATGCTAACAAACACGTAAGCTCACACACACAAATACCCAGACATGGAACAACTTTTGTTCCTACACACAGTTGTTCCGGGTGGGAATGGAACTCGCGACATACATACCAGCAGTCAGTCGCTCAACTAGTGCGCTAACTCTATCAAAAACTAGTAATTTAATGTCCATACTAAATTGAAATAACCATCTATGTTATCATAACATTTTTCGTTTAAACTTAAGAAAGGGTTTGAATGAACTAAACTCAGGGATAGATGTGCTATAGTAGAGAATTGCATACATTGAATCTAGAAACGTTATTCCCTACGGATAATTTCATTCTTTAATGAGAATAAAGTCACTACTAGAATTTGTTTAGCAAACGATTCAGACAAGATAATAAAACATTAATTAATGAGGGAGTGCTTACACTACTCATCATTTGTTTAGCCTGTTACCAACTATGACGGGTCGGCCTCCAGTCTAACCAGGTGCAGCTGAGTACCAGTGTTTACATGAATCGAATGCCTATCAGACCTGCACAACCCAGTAACTGGGTATACCCCATGGCAACACCGGTGTCATATTGTTTGGCTTCTAACTACCTGTAACGACTGTTAAACATGTACAGATAACAGCCGAGACCAACGGCTTACAGTGATATCTGAGGCACGACATAATCTGAAGATGGCGGGTGGAGTACTATGGTCAGCCATCCACGAACCTACCTCGACAAGGGTTGCTTAACTTTGGAGATTGACCAGTTCGGCTGTTTGTTGTTTAGCCACGAGCTCCTCTCTGCTTATATGACTAGGTTGCGATATTAATCCTGGGATGTTTGCCATTATTTTACATATTTGGTCTTAATTAATGAATATACATACATACAAATTAAACCCACAGAAGTTGTCGTATTAGAACCCGAAAAGGTACGCAGGTACAAAGATTTTTGTTTTCATACATTTCTAATAATAAACAGAAACAGCCCTATTACCGTTTTATATACGTATAGATACATAAATGTGCGTAGGTGCGTACAGTCACCAACATAATAGCGTCACGTTACACGTAGTATCAAAACATCAAATAAAACATAAATTTAATGTTTTCTCACACGTACGTACCGATAATATGTATACTTGATCTAGTGTAAGGTTTGATCTTGGTATATTTTTACTGGCAAATAATCTTGAACATTTTTCATTGCTGCTAAAATAACGCTTGAATGTCAACCGTGTACGAAGGGCTTTAAAGACGATAATGGTCAAATGCAAGGTATACCAACAGGATCATGTTGGTAATGTCATGCTGTATGACCTTGGATGAGTTAATATACTTAAAACAGCATAAAATTCCCGTTCTAGTTATTTTGGCGTTCCTTTGCCTGAAAAGAGAGTAACATAATAATACCCAAATCTTAACAAGTATAAACTATTTAAACTAAACTAAAATAAAGCATTAGAAAACTTGTTCTCAGCAATGTCGGCTTGTAATGTACCTGAAGATGCCAGAATCCATAGACGGGCGACATTGCCACTTTCTATATCAAAGCCTTCGCTCAAGCAATAGTCAGCGTTTGGGTCACAGGTAGTGTCAACAGCCTTTCAAAATTTATTTTAAAAGGCTGTGTGCACTAGTAGTCCAACTCCGAGAGTAATCTTGCGTACGTGTTTATAGAATTTGTTTTGGTGTTTCTTCTCAGGGTAGTCAGCGTTAGTTCAGTATAGACAGGCAAACGTTGCTTGCCTGTCTATCTTCTACAGATTATACATCGGAGAGTGTGCGCAGGAGCTCCACGACCTAATCCCTTCATCCCCCTTTTACTACCGGTTTACCAGACGTACCGCAGGATACCTTCCACACTTGCTCGATATACCGTACTGTCGTACCAAGCGCCTTTACTCAACATTCATTGTGCGCATAGCCAAGGTGTGGAACTCTCTGCCAGCCTCTGTATTCCCTGCCACATATGACCCGTCAGCCTTTAAAGCAAGAGTGAATAGGCATTTTCTGGGCTCGCTTGTTCGATCGTAGACCTCATCTTACACTTACCATTAGGTGTGATCGAGGCCAAGAGCGGGCTCATCTATACTTATAATAAATCTGTAGAGAGGTCAATTCTGTACATGAAATATATTTACAAAATAACTATCAGGGGGTGATTAGGGATCGATACTGATGCCAAAAATGCAATCAGTAAAATTTTTGTCTGTCTGTCTGTTTGTATAACCGTCATAGAAACAAACTACTCGACGGATTTTAACAAAACTTGGTACAATTATTTTTCATACTCCTGAGCTGGTTATAGTATACTTTTCATCACGATACAATCAATAGGAGCAGAGCAGTGAAGGGAAATGTTGGGAAAACGGGAGAAGTTACTCCATTTTTTAAGCTTCCATCGCATGTGCAACCTTAATGGTTAAAGCTACACAGAAATCAATTCATGACGGAAATGTTCTCCTTAAAATTATATAAAAAATATCCCACGACAGCATATGTCTATCTTTTATCGTTGACTCACAATAACACGTGTAACTCCCGATAGCTTAGCAGTTCGAAGCTTTCTGATTATAATATTTGTCTACTCTTACGTTTATAACACTCTCAGTCACCCAAAATTGAAAAAGTTAACATTATTAACTATTCCATAAAAAAGAATCATATAAATCGGTATAGAAACACCAAAGTTATACATGAAATATGCTAATAATAAGTCATCGCGCGTGAATACTGAATCATGCTATAAGGATTATTTTTGAGAATCGGTCGCCGCGCTCGACGCGTCTCGCGGCCGAAGGTATAAAATTTCGTTCTATAGGTACTTAAGCCTCATGTGAACGCGATCTAAACAATATTACCAATACATTAACTTAATAACACACAAGGAGTTACATGCTGACGGAGTCGCGGGCACAGCTATTAACAATAATATTGTGAGGTTCCGTATTGCGATATTTTTCAACAGTGTTATAAATTGACATATTATATTTCCCTACTAAATTACGAAAGTTTATCTCTCTGTTACATCAAAATCACTGAACCGTGAGGAAGGACATAGGCTACTTATTGTTACGAAAATCGACGGAAACGTGGACAAAGTCGCGGGCAACAGCTATCTATACTAATAATATAAGGCTGAAGAGTTTGTTTGTTTATTTGAACGCGATAATCTCAGGAACTACTGGTTCGAATTGAAAAATTATTTTTTAATTAAATACTCAATTTATAGAGAAAGACTATAAGCTATATATCATTACGCTAAGGCCAATAGGAGCGGAGCGCCAATGAAGAATGTTTCAAAATCGGGGTTAAATTTAACGTTAGCCCAAAGTAACTATTTCACGCTGACGAAGTCGCGAGCAAAAGCTAGTTCGTAATTAAAAAATAAAATTGGCCTTACCTAGTTTAAATTTGCGAAAAAAGAAATTGCCTGTAAAAGTGTTATTTAATAATCGATTTGCAAAATAAACATCAGTTATAATTCCAAGCAACGCATTTACTAGTAAAAATATGAAATTTAATCTTTTTCTATTCATACCGTGTCTTCAAATTGCTTAGACGATATGAGAGTTGTATGTTATCTTCTACAACCTCGATAAATCTAGAGCAATCCCATAAAAAATCAATATTCAGCAGCTGACGCCGTATCTGTATTGATCTAAATTTTCTAATACCTCTTCCTACTAAAACGTGCCTACAACCTCAATCAAATCGAGAATCAAAGCGTTGCCTCGATTGCTCAATCATTCGCTACAGTTGGAATCCTTTAGTTGTGACTAAATACACAGCATACATCAGACTCCCCAATAGGGCTCAAGCGTACAGTCAGCTTAGCAATAGAATACACGTAGGCTGTGAGCACAGAGATACATGGAAGTAAGCCCTCCCAGGAGCGACTACCTCACGCCCCAAAACAGTATGTGGAAACTAACAAATCACATTTCCACATTGTATCAAATAAAACGGGGTGAGACGTGGCTAGGAAACAAGCGATTAGAGTTCGTTTTATAGTTGTCTAGAGAGTAGGCTGGACTGTATTGCTGTTTGTTTAGTTCAAAGTAAAGCTACATTTACTAAAAGAATATTCTTGGGGACCGGGCAAAATTTTTTCAGAGTGATTTCTTTTACGTCCCACAGTAATTAGTACACGCCTAGCCAGACCTCCTTACTTATAGTAGAAAAGTAAGGGGTAAATTAAACATTGTTAATGAATTATACAAAATAAATTAATTATATCTACAAACACTAAGTGTTGTTAAGAATATTTGAAAACAAAAATTGTAACAAACCGCGTAAACGCTCTCTTAATTTCTCATAATTGAAAATTCTTTTTACATCTTAAGAGCGTGTATTCCATTCGCGACGAAAACAACGCGTTTTGGTGTTTTTTCAAGAGCTATATCGTAATGATGTTAACAGATTATTCAAAGATTATTACGGTTATAGAAAGATTAAGTCTTGGTTTAGTACATAACGATGTAACATTATAATTTTTATTGACAGTTTTTTAAAGACAAGGCAATCTGTTCGACGCGTTTTACGAAAATAGACGTCAGAGTCGTCTTTCAGGACGAAAATAACCATGATAACGTACCAACACATTTTATTTTATGTGCTTGTCCAATAGAATATATAGTCGTAAAGTGCACTACGTAGCCCAATTATGAAAATATGGCAATTTAATATTAAAGAAACAATTTTTAAATAATGCAAAATCGGTTCTCTTTAACATTTTTTAACCGAGTTTTCAATAGAAACATAACTATTATTTATTTATTTTATGAAAATAAACGTATTGCCAAATACACTGTTATTTTTTTCAGTCAATTTCATGTAATCGTTTATTTTAGAAAATTATTTTAAAAACACTATAAATCAACGCGCGCAATTCGTTGCCAATGATCTTTCTGCTCCGACGCTCGCCCGCGACAGTCGTGCCGCTCCGCGCTCTCGATCGTTCCGTGCCTGAGTCATCGCTCCGTTCGTCACGCCCGCCGTGACGTCACTCGTAGTCGCCGACTACGACGCCTGGTCCGGATCCGCCTTTTTCGAGGCGGTGAAGGATATCGTGTTTCTCTAACAGAGATTGTCAAAACAATTTGGTTTGGCCCCTTCAGGGTAAAACCACAGTTTCGTGGTCCTTGGTTGGAAACCTCACGGTGTCAACAATACCAAGGGGGTGCTGACCCGACGCACCCGCTGATCCCCTTCAGGGTGAAGCAGTCAATTGGAGTCGAGTGCTAGGTTTTGGCCTTGGGGGATCTCCTAGTCAAACCTAGTTACTGAGTTCTCTTCACAGCATACACACCTAGTGTCGGTTGGGTGTATCTACCCCTTCGCACTAGACCCAATAGGGCCCGGTACGCACATTAAGATTGGCGACCGGATTACAAGCTTAGGGCACACCATTAGGCACACACCTCCCTGCTATCCCCGCAGGGAGCGAACTCACCTCCGGGTCATTCCCGCCCGGAGGGTTAGGCAAATAGGGCCCCTCAGGCCACATCAGACGGCAACACAGCTACCGAGTTTGTCTGGGTTTCTCTTCTCGGTAGCGAAGTGTTAGGAGAAACTCCGGGGCAGGGCTCTTTGGGGACCGTCTGCTCGGGGAGCTCACGTTTGACGTGTCTCCTCGAGGCGCTTATGTTAGGGTTAGGAGATTAGGATGCCCACCATTGTCGCCTCCAATATGGAGGACATGATGGAGGATCTCATGACCAAAGTAGAGTCCCTAACGGTTCGGTTAAATCTAACAACCGAGATATTAGGAAAGATCCTATTTAAAAACCCCGCCCTACAAAGGGAGTATAAAGATGAGATTGAAAAAATACCCCCCGCGGTGTTTCCCACCCCACAGCCAGATTTAGGTCCCACCCCCGCGCCCATCGCAGATAGGTCCCCCTCCCCCCCAGACGTCGAAATGGACTCTGAGGAGGAGGAACAAGAAAAAGAGGGCTCGGAAGGCGAGCGCTCGGAGCGCGCAGAGAGCATACACTCTGAGCGCTCGGAGCGAGCGGAGTCCGAGCACTCCTCCGACCAAACCTCTTCCTCCGACGAGTTTATCCTCGTCGAGGGAAAGAGGAAGAAGAGGTCACAGGCCTCGTCCTCCACCCAGGCCCCTAAGGCCAAGAAACCCTCCCCTCCCGAGCCAGCACGCTTAGTGCAGAGCCAGCCCTCCACTTCCTCGGCCACTAGGCCCAGCCCTACCCAAACCCCAGTCGTCAGCGCCTCAGTGCGCAAGACCATCCCTCCCCCACCCATCTTCATCCATGACAAGGGGGCTTGGACAAACGTGTCCAAAGCGTGTGGCGAGCAACGCATCGCCTACACGAATGCCCGCGCCGTTCAGAACGGCATAAAAGTAGGGTTAGCGACAGCTAACGACCACCGCGCGCTTTCGAAGCTACTCAAGGCTCGAAATATCCCCCACCACACTTATACGCTCCATGAGAGCAAGCCCGTTCGGGTGGTCCTCTGCCGGATCCCCAGTGAGATCCCCACCACCGAGATCGTCTGCGACTTAGAGTCACAGAACATCCCGGTGATTGAGGTGCACCGTATGCACGGCAGAGGTGGCAGGGCGTCTTACAACGTCCTCGTCATCTGCCACCCCGTCTCCGAAGGTCCCCACCCCATCTTTGCGCTGAAGACTGTATGCAGTCTTTCAGGAATTCTCATTGAGAAGCCACACAAAAGTGGCACGGTAGGCCAATGCCACCGTTGCCAGTTATACGGCCACGCGCAACGGAATTGCTTCGGCAAACCCCGGTGCGTAAAGTGCCTGGGCGATCACGGCACCGCCGAGTGCAGTCGCCCAAAAGATAGGTCCCAATGCCCAGACCCGCCCAGCTGCGTGCTGTGCGGGCAATCTGGCCACCCCGCCAACTACCGAGGCTGTCCGAAAGCCCCGAAAACCTCCGCCCCTAAACTGGCAACGCGCGCTAGCGCACGCCAGGGACGAGAGTGTCCTACACTCTCGTCTGAGCTCCCCCAGACCCTCAGTCCCCAGCGTCCAACTCCTTGGACGGCGGCGAATCACGCCCAAAACTTCCCGGCACTAAGGCCGAAAGTCCCTGGGCTGATGGATCAACCCATCATGCCCTCCGCTCCGGTTGTTGTGGCTTCTCAGCCCCCACCTCCTCCCCAGTCACTCCCTCGCTCGCATGAGCCGGAACTCGATGTGTTCCTCATCCTTGGGAATACTTTCAGTTTCTTCCAGTCCCCCCGCGCCATCCAAATGGCAAAGGAGGTCGTGGCCTGCACTAGCATCAACTCCCTGATTCGGGTATACTCTAAGTATCCCGATGTCAAAAGTCATTTTGATAACCTTTTTAAACAGCCATAATGTATAACACGGCTAGTAAGAGATTAAAGCCCCGATCCCTAAAGCTAGGTTACTTCAATGCCAATGGCATCACCAATCAACGGGACGAGATCGCGACTTTCCTTCGCGATCATAGTCTCGACATCCTTCTGGTCCAAGAGACCTTCCTCAAACCCCACCTTAGGGATCCCAAGGTAGCCAACTACCGGCTAGTTAGGAACGATAGGACTAGATGCCACAGAGGTGGCACTCTAATATATTATAGGAACTCCCTGCACTGCATCCCTATGGATCCGCCGCCCCTTGCCCACTTAGAGGTATCCGTTTGCCGGCTAGGCATGACGGGCCATCCTTCTATCACAATAGTATCCGCGTATCTCCCACCGCACAGCGACGTAGATTCAAATTCTTCGATAAACGCCTCACTACGAAGCGACCTTACAGCCCTTCTTGACATGAGTGACTCCGTCCTTATAGCGGGGGATCTCAATGCCAAACATCCCGCATGGTGTAGTCGTATTACCAACCCCCGTGGGAAGGTACTATACGACCTTTGCACACCTCTCCACATAGATATCATAGGTCCTATGCGGCCTACTCATTATCCGTTCGAGCCATCCCACTTGCCCGACGTACTCGACATTGCCCTCCTGAAGAATGTGAACTTACGTTTGCACTCTTTAGAGACGGTAGACGAACTTGACTCTGACCATAGACCGGTGATCTTGGAGTTAACTCCGAGATCGGGTCCCTATGACCCTAACCGCCCCCCTCCCACACAGGTGATCACTGACTGGAGGAAAGTAGGCGAATTGCTGAAATCCAACACGACTCCTCACCTGGACAAGATCCCCGACCACATCCAGTCCGCCGCCGACACGACGGCTGCGATCGACTCACTCACGGAGCACGTGCAATCTGTCTTGAACGACTGTTCAAAGGAGATTCCGGTGTCAGAGCACTGGCGCCGGAAACTCCCGGACGATGTACGGGCCCTGCTGACTGAGAAGAACGCAGCAGTCCGTGCCTACAGAGCTTTCCCCTGCCAGAATAACAAAACTTTCATGCGGTACTTACAGCGCAAAGTAAGTAACAGCATCAGAGAGTGGCGTGAAGCCGGCTGGGACAAGACCCTGAGCGAACTGGAACCCACCCACCATGCCTTCTGGCAACTTCAGCGGAATATGCGCGCCACTGAGGTTGCCACAATGCCTCCCCTTATCCGCCTGGACAAAAGCAATGCCTTCGACGACGAAGACAAAGCCGAATGCCTAGCCGACAGCCTGGAGGCACAGTGCTCTCCCAGCTCCCAACCAGTCGACCCAGCCCACCTTGCCCACGTGGATGCTGAGGTCGAACGTAGATCTGCCCTACCCCCTGTCGAGGACCCTGATGCTCCCCTCCCCCCCGTCACGGAAGACGAGGTGGAGGAGATCATCAAGAAACTCAAACCTAGGAAAGCTCCCGGGACTGACAGACTGACCACTAGGGCACTTAAACTCCTCCCACGTACGATCATAGTCCTACTGGCTGCCATCTTCAATGGCGCCTTGTCCAACAACTTGTTTCCACAAGCTTGGAAAGAGGCTATAGTGATAGGTATCCCAAAACCCAAAAAGCCCAAGAACCTCCCGACTAGCTATAGACCCATTAGTCTGCTCAGCGCCCTCGGCAAGGTCTACGAGCGGATTATTCTTAATCGGCTCAAGGACTATGTCGAGGCCAAGAGCCTAATCCCTAACGAACAGTTTGGCTTTAGAGCCCATCATTCCAGTGTCCACCAAGCCCACCGCATCGTAGAGCACATTAGCGGCCGTTTTCAACGCGGTCTGGTGACGGGGGCCCTATTCTTTGATATAGCGAAGGCTTTCGACAAAGTCTGGCACAATGGCTTAATTTATAAGCTTTATCAACTAGGTGTGCCGGACCGTCTCGTGCTCATCATTCGAGACTTCCTGTCGAACCGCTCCTTCAGATATCGTATCGAAGGAGCGCTTTCCACTCCCCGCCCTATCAGAGCCGGCGTCCCTCAGGGCGCCGTGCTCTCCCCCCCACTCTTCACGCTATTCACTAGCGATATCCCCAAAAAGCCCCCAGTAGAGTTATCCCTATTTGCCGACGACACGGCCATCTACTACTCGGGACATAATCCCGTTAGCATCGCTCATACCCTCCAGACCTCAGCCAACGCACTAGGCGATTGGTTTAGGAAATGGAGGATTGAGGTAAATCCCGACAAAAGTCAAGCAGTCCTGTTTCGCAGGGCTCGCCAGCATAAACAATTCACCCCCCCTCGCCCGATCACTATGTTTGGCAAGCCAATCCCTTGGGAGAAGCGAGCCAAATACTTAGGTGTGATCCTCGACCAGTTCCTAAACTTCAGTGAGCACATAAAGTCGGTTCGCTCGCGAGCCGCTTTCGCTCTCGGTAGGCTCCACGCCCTGCTGAATAAACACAGCAAGCTCTCCCTTAAATGTAAAATCCGAATATACACGACATGCATACGTCCTATCATGACGTATGCCTGTCCGGTGTTTGCTCATGCCAGTCCCAATCAGATCCATAGGATGCAAGTCATTCAGAACCGTTTTCTCCGAAAGGCCACGGGCGCGCCCTGGTTCTGTAGGAATGAGGATCTCCACGTAGACCTCAAACTCCCGACCATAAAGCAAGTGTTGAAACGCATGTCAGTGCGATACTTCACCTCTGCTGATACCCACACTAACCCCCTGATCGTATCGGCCGCCCGATACAGACCCTCCAAGATTTCTCGGGTTCGTCGCCCGCGTAACATCCTAGACGAGCCTGACGACCCCACCACCATCCGACAAGAGAGCAGTAGGGAAACCAGCACTCTTAGAAAACACAAATACAGAACGCGTTCCTTATTCCGGCCTCGCCGACGAGGCCCATCGCGACGTCCGCGTACTTGTAATGAAAATCCTCCCCGACCTTTGCCAAACGAGCCAGCCCGCGATGCTGAGCCAGTAGCAATAAATACTCCCGTAAATAATATGACCCAGCCTGTCCCTTTGCTGCCCTCCCAAAATGACCCCGCTATGCCGAGGCCCGTACTCCACAGGGAGTGCCCTTAGCGTGCGGTCATTAGCTTTAAGTAAACTTTAGTTTGTAAGCCCTGGCTGGGGGCCTTTAATTTATTAGAGGTCACCACAGGAAAGTCCGGTTAAGTAGACTCACAGCCTTAGTGTGCTGATCTACAAGTGGCCCTACCTTTCTAAAAAAATCGTTGCCAATCAGTTCGTGCCGGGTCCTCCCAACGACAGGACGTATCACTTTTTTCCCGCCGCCCACCGCTTGCTCGCATAAACATACATAGTGTCGGTGAGACATAGTGCGATACAATAGTATTGATACATGAGCAACTAATATTTTTTATTCGGTAAGTAATTTTGAAAAACGTTATATGCAGGTAATTATTTGTATATACTGAATTTATTTAATAATCAGTTTTAACATGTTTGTGTACAACAAATGATGTCAATAATTATTATTTCAATCAAAAATAATTTATATGTTAAATTTAATATTTCTTTTTTCAGAAATGGGTTATAAACGAAATTTATTTGGAAATAAAATAAAAAATACTTTGGCTATCGCTAGACAAGCAAAAAGGTGAGTCGTGTCTTTATGTACTTTTGAACCGATTTTCAATAGGGAGGCGATTCTATGTTCGGCTGTGTGTATTTTTTATGTGTGTAACATAATCATACATATTCTGTATATACAAAAATCTATATACTTGTATTATGTACCTACTTATTTTTACCAGTTTTTTTTTTCAGACAAAACAAATTTCGTGTGGCATTGAGTACGGTAAAACTATCGAAAACACAGCAATAGAGCAAATGGAGAGATACTAGGGTTGCGGGAATGTTCTAATAAGATACCGCGGCCCCGGAACACATGGGCCACTGAAGGAATATGGTGGGTTTTTATTCAGTAGAAGTCTGATACTCCCTTCCACTTTACCTAGAGTGGGAGTCATTTGATGATTTTCCCACCGGATCCAGAGCAGCTGGATCGTCATGAAATCGTCGTTGTGCAAAACGGTGCTTTTTAGGGTTCCGTAGCCAAATGGCAAAAAACAGAACCCTTATAGTTTCGTCATGTCTGTCTGTCTCTCCGTCCGTCCATCCGTATGTCACAGCCATTTTATTCCGAAACTATTAGGACTATACATCTGAAACTTGGTAAGTAGACGTATTATGTGACCCGGTTTCTGATTTAGAGAAAAAAATAAAAAAATATTTATAATAAAGGGGGGCTCCCCATACATGGAACAGAAACTGAAAATATATTTTTGCATGACACCTATGCGTGTGTGGTAACTATAGATAGGTCTTTAAAATAACATTTATTTATTTATTTATTTATTAAAACTTTATGCAACACAAAATGTACAAGAGTTTTTTAAAACCACTTTTTCATAAAGTTAATCGTTTAAAAGATATACGCTTCCAAAGTGGTAAAAAGTGCGTCCACCCCCCCTCCCCCCACCCCTCAATAACTTCCATAATAATAGAGTGAAAAAACTAAAAAATATATATATGCTGTAGATCTTAATCTAAACTTTCAACCTAAATCGGTTTGAACGAAATCGGGTCAGCAGTTTTTGAGATATACAGTATATTTTATAAAACCGAAAATACAACTTTGTAATTGATACAAACACTACGCAAAACAAAGTTATTTGGAGTAGTTCTAAAAATTGTAAATAAGCTAGTTTTAAGAAATTTGTAAGGTTTTTTTTGTCAATTAAATATATTATTATTATATTTATTAAAGTTACTACGGGACCCTTCATTTTTTATTGACCTTTGTTCTTTTGTTTATTTTTCTGTCTGTTTGATGAAGGAAATTGTCTGTTAGTCAAAATAAAATGTCTATATTCAGCATGAACATAGATGCTGAACAGGCCAGCATACATTTGTTTTTTAATTCGATGGAACTACTAATACTAACCACGACTGATACTTTCCTATCCAAGAGCAGTTTCATGTCAGATGAGATTCACTATAACTATATTATCGCTCTAGTCCACCCTATAATAATAATATTCCACAACTTTCACACAACGCCATCTAGTCCCAAACTAAGCAGAGCTTGTGCTATGAGTACTAGACAACTGATAAACATACATATATGTTTCTAAATACATACATATTATAGATAAATAAATAAATTACACCCAGAATAATGATCGTGCTCATCACACAAACATGTGTCCTGGGTGGGAATCGAACCCACGACCTTGTGCATAGCAGTCAGGGCCACTGACCACTAGATTAACAGGCCTGTCATCTATATTTCGCTATACCCACATCCACTGACAGCGCCACTATGTTATAGCAGTATGGTAGATCAAGTGTAAGTAGTGACGTAGTTGTTAGGTAAAATTGCTTTTCTTATAAATTGTAATTAATTTTCAGCCAGAAAAACGTTTTTTTTTTTTGCAATGTGCGCAGGAAATGAATTTCAATTGAAGACCATAAGGATACCAAGAGATGATGCGTTTTGGGTGACCAAAATGGAACATTAGCTGTTCGATTTCTAATATAAATGTCTTTTGCCCGAGATGATTGATCCCAGGAAAATTCTGTCAATGGACATCAAAATGTGTGATATTGAAATAAAATATGAAATCTTCGATTTTGTTTTATTTTGTAACTCAACTAGCTTTTTTAGTGGGGCTATTTTAGTATGTATGTTTGTATATCCGCGATTTTCTCAAAACCTACTGATCCGATTTTGATAGCGTTTTCTTTGTTTGAAAGCATATTTTACAAGAAAGGTTTTAGTAAATAACAAATCAGGTTCAGATAAAGATCTTCAGAGATAAGTGAAGGATGTCTTCAATTAAAAACAGCAAATCTCCCGCGATTGCTGCCCTCGTACCTCTATGTATTATTTAGCATAATCAGCCTATTAATATCACCACAGCTTCTGAATCACGTCTGAAATATCGTTTTAATGGGTAAAAAAGACGTATACAGCAAACTCTATGTTTTAACCGATTAAAAATAACTGTGCGAACGGTATGTTAGTACCTCAAGTAATCCAAACAATGATACACTAAAAAGCATAAAAAAAGACGTTTTTACTAAAAATTTAACCGACTTCAAAACTTCAAAAAAAGACTACTGAAGCGCAAAATAACCTTAGATTGTTTCATTTGGTGTCTAATTCCGTTCAAAATAAGAGCTAGGTAACACATGATCTCACATGGCTGAAGTCGGTGCCAAGATAAATTAATAGGTTTGATCACCTCGGGTGTCCCCCAGAATGCGGCGTAGCTGTAGGTACTATGTCTATCAAAAGTATTCATTGGCTTGGCACTGACTTCAGCCATATGAGAAGGTGAGAAGGTCTCTTATTTTAAACGGAACTAGACACCAAATGAAACAATCTAAGGTTATTTTGTGCTTTGTAGTTTATTAGTCTTTTTTGGAAGTTTTGAAGTTTTATTAATTAAATAGTTCCATCACTTGTCTCCGATGATCTTTATCAGAACCTGATATGTTATGCACTAAAAACCTTTGTTGTAAAATATGCTTTCAAACAAAATAAATACATTCGAATACAGTACCTCCCTTTTTGAAGTCGTTTAAAAGTTTTATTTACGGTTACGGTATACATTGTCCCAGGTATGTTTTCCAGAAAACCTCATACTTACAGTCGTGAAATTTGTTTTTTAAGATTTGACCACACCCTTGAAGTTTATGCGTACTAATATAATAATAATCACGTAAAACAATTTAGAATATAAACTCAAAATCATTATTTAAGATAAAAGTATCAAAACGTTTGGTTTCGAGGTTCGAGCTTACGCACACTGAATAACTATTGCAGTGTGCATAAATATTACGTCGTTCTTGCAATTTTGTACCTATTCTAAATCGAATACGCGCTCTTAACCAAAAAACTATACTTTCGAGAGACGAAGTAAAAATTGTCGGTCCGCTAATAAAAGCATGACAAGAACGTTTCATGCAACCAATAACTGGAACCACATCTCCCATTGAATAAGCGGATTTCGTTCACTCTATTAGGTCTCCACCTCGCAGATTTTGCGGCCCCGGAGTAGAACTAGCAAGCATCCTAGCTTTTGTTATATGTATATAATATTTTACAAATATTTTGTCGATATATTATATTGACAAAATAGTTGTAAAATCGTGCTTACCAGGTACAAGCTACTGATTGTGGGAACTTCATATTTGTATTGTCGGAGAATGAGGCTGGTGTTTATTGTGCTGTATTTCTTGTAAATTAAGAGATACGATAATAGGGATAGGTTTTGTTTGTTGAACTTAGTGATGGAAAGTTATGGGGTAAACGTTTGTATATTGCATTCGTCTTGTATTCATAGTTTGCATTCGTCTTGTATTCATACACAGCTAGACTCTGTAGATAATGTAAATAGCGATTAACACGGCTGAATGTACAAAGAGGGTCGAGACACAAAAAAGATTAGTCCTTAAAAAAAACTGGTTAAAGAACTTACCTCTCTACCATTCCATACTTTTATATGTTTCGTATACATGTATATCTTATTATATTTATGAGCAGTGGTGGCCCAGTGATTATAGCTTATAGGCACGACTTTGTTTTCTCATTGTATTCATAGCAAGATTACAATATGCGAGCTTCTTTTAAAAATAACAACCAAAGGAAAACTCAAACTTAACCTAACATTCAATAACATATCAGGAAAAACAAGTAACAACAACTAAACACACGAAATTCGTCAAAAGACGTTTTCAAACAGTTTTAAAGAATGAACGCGCTAGATTTTATCAGCTGTTCACTTTCCGCACAGGCTCTAAGAATCGCGAAGTAAATGGATTGCTATTACGCTTTCATACGACGAGGTAGCTGGCTGTCACAATATCTCTACCGGGCAATAAGTTACACGTGGCTTCCAATCGTTTTAAAAGATTGCGAATATCAAGATCACGGATGTATGGAATAGAAAAACGAAAGCCGTATTTGAATATTTTAATGGTATGGAAAGTTGCCATTGAAAGAAAACCTTGATTTGAACGTAAATGAATTTTGTAAAATATTCAAGTATAATTTTATTAACAGATTTCAAAAAAGGGCAAGATACTCAATTGGCCTGTAAACAGCTAGACAGCAGATAAGCTTCTTCTATTAGCGAATGCGATAGTCGAAATGCCGAAATGTAAGGAGTTCATCACGTGTCATTTTGACATTCACGCTATCATCATCAGCTTACCCTTGTTCCCAATCATGTTGGGATCGACTTCCAGTCCAACCAGACGCAGCTAAGTGCTAGTGTTTGAAGTAGAACAACTGCTTATTAGACCTTCACAACCCAGTGGATGGGTAACACGACACTCCTTAGCAAGGCTGAGGTCAGATTTTCAGGTCACTGACTACCCGTAACGACTGTCAAATGTACAAATGACTGACGGCTGAACTCGCTATCTGACGCACGCAGGAATCTAGATATTGTTCCGCCAGTCGCTTAGCTAAGTACGTCGAGAAACTTCAACCGACATCTAGAATGTTCGAGACACTAACGCCACCTGGCGGCGAGTAGCAGTACTGAGTATATCGAGAAAGTTCGACTGACTTCTAATACGTTCGAGTTACTAACGCCATCTAGCGGCGAGTAGCAGTACTGAGTATCTAGAGTAACTTCTGGAATATTCTTGGCAGTGTAGGCGGTGAGTCGATTTTACAAAAATGTTCTAGAACTCATAGACCGGGGTATGAATAGATCGTAGAGGAACGCTGACGGCAGTCTGATTTCAAGATACGAGGCGATATAATCGAAGCCTTACAAAAGAATTTCGGTGCGATTTAAGTGTTGAGTGACAAGTATTGTACTGTGAAAAACTGTGTTAATTTTGGTTTAATTGGTGTAAATGATTTCTATCCCGAACCCCAGCTCGTAACAATATGTTAAGATGATCACCCATCCCCGGGCCGGCCTCGGCGTCGCTTAACCTTGAAGATGACCTGTGCGCCTGTAATTATTTAGCCATGAGCCCCTGCCTTCCCTCTCTGCATCCTTCCTTCGCTACCGCTTATAGAATACTACACTAGATTAAAGCAAATTGATTGTAGTACCCAGAAGTAGGTATATCGAAATCCTTTAGCATCTAAGACGTTGAATGACGGTGTAATGGCCAAGGACATTTAATTAAAATGCGTAGAATAGTTGTGGTAAGCTCATCGGCTGTGCAAACATAATTAGGTCAGTTGGGGTCAATAGCTGGAGTATATTATGTACCTCGCCTCGTACCTACAAATAACACTGTATTTAGTAAACGATAAACAATAACATCGTGCGGAAACCGGCATGTTCTAGGACCGAAAAAACCTAAAACAAATTAAAAAAAAAAACGACAAAAACAATTCTCTAGCTACACGTCATCATCATCTTAGGCATCGCAAGTTAAAGCAAGCAAGTTAGAAAGTCGGGTAAACATAGTTCGACGACAACACATTCACTGAAACATTTTGCAAAACAATATTTAGGTACTATTTAGGTATTTTCCACCTTCTAGGTAGTTTCGTAAATTCATAATATTAGTAAAGGTTAATTATTTTTTTGATACTACAAAATAACATAATGGGTATCCAACTTTATGTCTTTTCCAACATTACTTGTACTCGGCACAAACCATTTCTGTGTCCCCATTAACCCTCATAAAACCCTCATACTACAATTTATTGCAAACAAAACTTCTATTCTTAAAACAATTGCCTAAAATATGAATACATTGTCGAATAATCGCAGGTGTACACCTGTACCCAAACTTACGTACCAAGTCTCAATACGAATCAGAAAAATCCTATTCGCCCGAGCGAGCATTGTTTTCCCCTCGATTTCCATTCACTCCTACCATCCGGAACCTGGATCCGGATTTGTGCGCAGTCGTAAAATTATTGTTTTAGAATTTTAAACTTATCTCACTTTGCCTTGTTACGGTGGACTAGAATGTAGAGCTGGTAAAACTGAGCTTTTCTTCTATTTTTGTTGCTGAGTTTTTTGTTCGTGTCCGTGAGGTAGTAGAAAAGAAGCCAGTAGCTGTCTCTTTGCACGCACATGTTTAGTTACACCGGATATATTTTTAACGAATTGCAATGAATTACAATTATGTAGCCACATTATTTTTCGTGACCCTAATAGTCTTAAAATTCACAGCTTTAATAATTCAGCCTATAACGTTCCCACCGCTGGGACTCCACTCTATGAGAGAGAATGGGCCTGACCGAGTTTGACTTGCAAGTCGCTAGTCGTTCCCGTGACCACTGCTCTTATCTTACAGCTTTATTTCAGTAAAATCTGGTTCATATCGCGGCGAGACCTTATTAATTGCACATCACATTAAAAAAACCTGTAAATAGCCAGAAGAATTAATAATACATAATAATTATGAAACGGAGAGAGCCTGTAGCTATGAATAATACAGCAATAAATACGCAATTAACTTTTTCTGCTCCCGACTATAATTGATTGGACATGCAGATAACGAGATTTAACGTTCCATTTTCTTGTTAACCAGAATCAAAAGATTTTCCTCGTACAAGGAATTGTTCTGCTGTAAAAAAAAAAAAACTGCTTCATCTACATATTTTATTGTGACCGAAATTGAAAGAAAAATTTAGAAATTTGTATCAAGTGGTTCTTGTTTTGCAACATTTATTATTTCTGTGGTTTCTGCAGCTGTGTGATTTTCAGGTGTAATAAATACTGATAATGTAGTAATACCCGCTTAGGGTTTATGGGTTTAATAAATTAAAAATAATGTAGAATAGAACAAGCAATACAATTCTCATGTTTTTCTGTTGGTTATTGACTTATGTAGTCATAAGAGTGGATGCGTAACCATGCGTATTATATCTATAGATTCCTTCAAGCGTCGGAAAGCATGCCAAGCCGTTGGCCCCGGTTATTATTTCTGCATGTTTGAGAGTAGTTATGGGCAGTCTGAAGGCAAAAAGTCTGACACCAGTTTTTTCAAAGGGTGTTGTGTTACCCAGCTTCTGCTTTGTGGAGGTCAGATAAGCAGCCGTTCTATATAAAACACTAGTACTGAGCTGAGTTTGGTTAGTCTGGAAGCTGACTTCTACATAAACGTTCGGAAAAGGCAGCAGATGATGACTGCCGTAGTCAAGCCGTCTTTATTTTTTTAGTTAAACATATTTTCGTACATATTATCGTCAAAACAAAATGGAATATCTTAAATCGATGAATATTTTTTATTTCGACGGTTGTAAGGCTAATTGATCTAAGCGACATTTTGTAAAACTTGCAGGAGGACGGATCAAAGTTATTTATTTTGAAAAAAAAAATCATAAAAAAACAACCATTTGATAGACTTTTATTTATTTAATACAGTATATCTCTAATTAATTAAGGAAATTGTTTAAGTTATTACTGTTGAAAATTGTGTATTATTTTAGAAAATTTATGTTGGTTAGCCCAAAATGCATCAAATTTAGTATTTTTTTGAGAAAGGCAAAATGGTTCAAATACCTACCGTAAATAAAATAGCTGAAAGTAAACTGGCTCAAGTTTTAACCTAGAATAAAATAAAACGAGAGAAATTGAATTTAGCGCCAAGTCAACTAACAGTTTAATAAACCCAATGAACATAAGCAACATGATGGTGTTGCACCAGAGTGAAGTAGTTTGATGCAGATGCCCATTAGAGGGACTGCAGGATGAAACAAAATTATTTATTTATTTATTTATTTATCATCATACAATTACCAACCCTTACTAGATTATAGTAGACTAGCTTCTACCCGCGACTTCGTACGCGTGGGATGGTTTTCCCGCGCAAATCCCGATCCCGTGGGAATTCCGGGATAAAAAGTAGCCTATGTGTTATTCCAGGCTGCCAACTATATACTTACCAAATTTCATTCAGATCCGTTCAGTAGTGTTTGCGTGAAAGAGTAACAAACATCCATCCATCCTCACAAACTTTCGCATTTATAATATTAGTAGGATAGTAGGAAGTAGGATATTGATGCTTAGGCTATCATAATTCAAAACATTTTTATGTAGAGGTATCATTCAAGATGGTGCAATATGTTTTGGAACAAGATATAAGATAAGGGGCTGTCCATTAATCACGTGAGGCTCGAAAGGGGGGGCAGGGGGTCCATAAAAAATCACGAAATATCACAAGGGGGAGGGGAAGTAAAGTAATATATCACGTATATTAATTTTTTCGGCAAGCGCGTAAAAAATCGAAAATGACTTGTAGTGTGACCTTGATTCGCCGTTTCCAGGCAATGAACGAACTAAAGTTCCCGCGAACCGCAACAAGCGTCCGCAGGACTCAGCTTGTCAGTGTCAGTTATTCTGTTGTTTTAACACTGAATACACATGCGTAAATTGTTTAAATTCGTACGTTTTGAATGAACATATGTCTAAACTAGGTGATCTGTATAAAGACCTATTTGCAGAGTATAAGAAAATTAAAAAATCTAGTGTGACTCAAAAAAAAATTAATGATTTGTGGGCTAAAGCGAAACAAAAATATACTACAAAAAATAAAACCGACTTCCATATCAAAACACTACAAAGCCAAAAATAACTTTAATTTCAATAGTCGGTGTTATTGGCTTTGTATTTTAATTGTTTTTTACACCGCCTTCCGAAATTAAAGTTAATATTGGCTTTGTAGTGTTTTGATATGGAAGTCGGTTTTATTTTTTGCTATAAAGTTTTTTTTCATGCTTTTTAGTGGGTCGGTTTGTAATTTATCTAGTTACAAAAGCCAAAATGTGAACTACTTATCACCTTTTACAAAATATTGCTTTTCCCGATGCAGAGCCGTTCATTTTTGAGGAGTTCTCCTTGTACTTCACCATCAGCTCTACATCACCTTATGCATTGTGACGAGCATAAAGTGCATATTCAAGTAACCGAATCGCAATCCACGAAATACTTATGATTGAGTAGTTTCGGTGGCCAGCTGTGGTCTTCATTATCAGTTCCACTGTCCCAAATGGTGCTTTTCAAGAGCAACTACACAAGGTACTATTAGAAATACCCAAAACGCTATAGGTGTGCCTATAATATTTGAAGAGATTCCTCGATTACTCCAGGATTCCATCATCATATCCTGATTTCATAACAATGGGACCAAAGAGAAAGTATACCCTATCAAACGAAAAAAAAAATTCCAAATCGGTCCAGCCGTCTTCGAGTTATGAGGTAACATACATAAAAAAAAGTTGTAGTGTGACCGGTTCGACCACGTTAGCCGATTTGGGAACAAGCTTGCTTCATACCCTGCTGGCAGCAAAGCGTTTTGGTCCCTGGCGAAGTCGGTCGAATCGAACTTCTGTCGCCCCTCACTACCACCACTGCTCAAACCTGACGGGTCTCTGGCCCACTCCGCTGAGGAAAAAGCAAACTTGTTTACCGCTCTTTTTACGGAGTCTTCAGGTCTGGATAGTAGTGATGCTCACCCTACTGATGCTCCTATTGGATGCGAGACGTGTATGTTGGATATTCGCATACATCAGAAGGACGTCCGTGGAGTGCTGCGTAATCTCGACGTGAACAAAGCTAGTGGCCCCGATGGGATACCAGCAATTTTTCTTAGAACTTGTGCGCCTGAACTGTCTCCAATCTTGACACGCCTGTTTCGCCTCTCGCTAGAGACTGGAAAAGTGCCGAAAGCATGGAAGCTGGCTAACGTGCAGCCTGTGCCCAAAAAGGGCAGTTGTGCCGACCCGGCCAACTACAGGCCTATTTCAGTCACGCAGGAGCGTGTACTTAATAGCAAGCCAACGACATCCTCAGTAACCGACAATATGGCTTTCGCAAAAACCAGTCTCTCCGTGAGGACATGGTTGAGCGCTTGAACTTGTCCTTGAAGGCTGTCTCCGAATGGGGTGATGCCAAATTGGTCAAGTTTAATGCAGCTAAGACCCAGGCGTGTCTCTTCTCCACAAAAAAGAGCCAATTCCGACCGGCTCCTACTTTCCGCGATGTAACCGTGCCCATAACCGATCGTATTGAGCTTCTTGGGGTAACGCTAACTTCCACCCTCAATTTTGGTCCTTTTATCGAGGCTAAGGCTCAGTTAGCAGCAAAAAAGTTGGAAATCCTAGCAAAGGTGAGACGGTACTTCACACCAGAACAGATGCTCAATCTTTATCAAGCCCAGGTCCGGTCGTATATGGAGTACTTTTCTTATCTTTGGGATGTATCTGCCAAATACCAACTGGAAGCGCTTGAGTCTATCGAGAAAAGTGCCAAGAGACTCATTGGCAACGATTCACTGGTCGAATCAAAGCTCCAGAGCCTTGAACATCGACGACGAGCTGCAAGTATATCGGTTTTCTATCGGTTTAATTTCGGGGAGTGTGCGATGGAATTACACAATCTAATTCCGTCAAGCCCGTTCCATCATCGGACTACAAGACAAACGGCGATGCGCCATCGTTACATGGTGGACATCCCACCCATACGCACAAAACGTTTTGGCAATACCTTTATTGTGCGTACGGCTAAGGAGTGGAATTCTCTGCCGGAGCCTGTGTTTCCTGATCGCTATAACCTGGGAGTCTTTAAGTCAAGAGTGAATAGGTTACTTCTAGGCAAGCGTGCTCCATCTTCGACCACATCGTCACTTACCATCAGGTGAGATGGTGGTTAAACGCGAGCCTATTATCAATAAAAAAGAAGTTCAAGTAGAACTGAGAACCTCCTCCTGTTTTGAAGTCGGTTAAAAAAAAGAATTTATGAAGGGGGCGAAATGATGACGCCGTGTGCCTTGATGAAACCGATGTTAATCTTCAACAAAGCACTGTGCCAACAACTGACTTGCAAGATGCTTATCCAGTTATTGGTTTTGAAGAAAGACTTGCTAATCCGTGGTCCGAAAATACTCTAAATTAAATAATGTTCATGTATTTCCAAACAAATATACATAATTATATACTAAAATACAAACTATAATAAAGCATCGAAAAATTGATCCTCAACGCTGTCGGCTGGCAACGTACCCAAGATACTGGCGGCATTGCCTCGTTGTATAGCAATGCTTAGCCGTTGACCAAAGAAATAGCCAGCCCTTGGGTCACGGGAAGCGTCAACGAGTCTTTTCGATATTTCTTTAAAAAGGCTGTGAGCACACGGGCCCCGTGGTGCGAGAGTTTCGACCCCAAACGGCTCGAAAATATAGTTATCACCGAGATGACTATATTTACGCCGCTTCAGGTTTTCTGCAGCCGCAGCGAGAGCGCCAGCACAACATGATGAACTGGTCCGTCCGGTCTCTTGCCATCGTCACGCGCCAGTCTATTGGGTTCCACTACGGCTGGAACGCCGACGGTGACAAGGGCTCGTCGGATAATGTCAATGATAATGTTCATGTATTAGTACAAAAAGTTTTTCGCATTTCTTTCATTATTTTTATGTCAGTCAAAAACAAACTGCATCCTTTCTGTATACCTCTGAACGTTATTATAGTAGTCTTTAATTTTCTATAATATAATCAGATGATACTTATACCAGTATTTTATAAATATAAAAAAAATAGATTCTTTGCAGGTACGAAAAAATACACGTGATATAGGGGAAGGGGGGAGGGGTAGCCTTAAACCTCACCATGTATCACCAAGGGGGAGGGGGGGTCAAAAAATGCAAAAAAAACATCACGTGATTAATGGACGGCCCCTAAGGTGGTATATCATCCTAAGCCTAGGTAGTAGTATCACCAATTACGGAAGTCAGAGAGGCGGAGTTGTACAAGGAGTACAGAGCAGCGAAGACCGTCCTCAAAGAAGAAATCCGGCGAGCCAAAGACCTGGCCCGCAAGGAGTTAATCGGGACCCGTGGGAACGTCCATAGAAAATGGTGCGGGACAAACTCCGCACCTGGGCTCCCCCGCTGACACAGTCTCCGGCCCCAATTAGTAGAGGACGTGGTGAGCACTCTGTTCCCCCTCGCGAGGTGGGCATACTCCCCCGACCATGGCTCCGCCACTTGCGGTGCCCGACGCGGGCCACAGTGACGACAACGCTCCAGAAGTGACCGAGGTAGACCTGGAGAGTGGCGTAACGCGGGCTGAATACCAAAAATACCGCCACGGGACCCAACGGCTTCCCTGGCAAAGCCTGAGTCCTGGCCTTGGAGCCTCTCGAGCCTCAACTGTTAGGGTTCTTTAACGCATGTTTGGAGAGGGACCAGTTCCCGCTTCGTTGGAAGACGGGAAAACTGGTCCTAATCAAGAAACCGGGGCGCCCGGGGTGCCATATTGGCCTATAGTTATTGCAAACCGCCTCGTTGGCCGGATCTTGCGGATAGCCAAATTGGTTTCCGCAAGGGGCGCTCAACGGTGGATGCAATCATGCGTGTGAGGGCTCTCTCGACATGGCCAATGCCTTTAACACCTTGCCCTGGAGTTGCATACGGGAGGCACTCCGGTATTACCGGATGCCAACCTACCTCTGTCATGTGGTTGAGGCCTACCTGACGGACAGGGCCGTCATCTACTCTGGTCACCAAGGAGAGTGGAACCGACGAGAGATGTCATGCGGTGTCCCACAGGGATCGATTCTGGGGCCACCCTTGTGGAACATCAGTTACGACTGGGTGTTGCGTGCCAACCTTCCTACAGGTGTCAGCGTAGTCTGCTACACTGACGACACGCTGGTCCTGGCGCATAGAAGGTCGCACCAGGCGGCGGCCGAAGTGGCGATGCGAGGGGTTGCGACGGTCGTAGAAAGGATCTTACAACTGGGACTCGAGGTGACTCTGCACAAGTCCGAGGCCATGTGTTGTCATGGCCGTCGGAACGCACCACCTTCGGGTTCCCAAATAACGGTAGGAGGGGTTCGCATCGGCGTCAAGACGACGATGAAGTACCTGCGACTTGTCCTCGACAGCCGGTGGAACTTCATCGAACACTTCCGACGTTTGGCTCCAAGACTGGACCGGGCGGGGGCTGCACTCAAGCGGCTCTTACCCAATCTAGGGACGCCAAACGCCTCCTGCCGAAGGCTATATGCGGGGATTATGCGGTCCATGGCCCTCTATGGGGCCCCTCTGTGTTCGCTGAATCTGCTGCGGCGATCAGCTCACCAGCTGGTTGCGTCTCAGAGGGTTATGGCTATCCGGATGATCCGGGGATACCACACGATCTCTGGGGAGACGACAAACCTCCTTGCCGGATTGCTGCCGTGGGATCTGGAGGTGGGATCTGGAGGTGGTAGCCCCCGCGCACGTGCATGATTGGTGCGTGGATGTACTAAGCCGGGGTGAAACTCCGCTACCGCGGCAAGTCGCGGCTCAGCGGATAGAGCTCCGGTGCGATCTCACGGCAGCATGGAAAGAGCGGCTGTCGCAACCGAAGGCTGGGCACGCCGCAAACGCGACTATAAGTCCCCTTCCACCTGACGCAGGTGCTGACCGGACATGGCTGTTTCGGGAGATACTTGTTTCGGATACAGCGGGAGGACACGCCCGGATGTCGTCATTGTAAGGATTACCTGGAGGACACGGTGGAGCATACGGTCAAGGTGTGCCCTGATTGGGCGGAGCACCGTCGTGTCCTCGTAGAGGCGGTCGGCGGCTGAGACCTCTCGCGCCCTGCTCTGGTTCAGACCATGGTGCAGAGTGAGAGGGAATGGGATGCAGTCGCCTCCTTCTGCGAAGCAGTCATGCTAGCGAAGGAGGAGGCCGAACGCGCGAGGGAGAGGCAACCCTCTTCCTTCTCGCCCCAGCCGCCGTGGGAGACGCCCCGGGCGTCGGGGATCGCGAGCCGATTTCCTGCCACCGTAGGCGTGGGCCTGCGGACGGCGAGCAGGGTTGCTCACAGTCCGGTAAGGACCAGGCTCGGGTCGGTGGCACGTCGTGTTCAAAGAGCTGTCAACGCCAGTGACGGGCCATTGCCTGCCGGGGTTTGCGGGAAAGTTCTATCGAGTTTTTTTTTTTTTTTTTTTTTTTTATTTAGAATAGGTTCGCGTTTGACCACCATCTCACCTGATGGTAAGTGATGATGTGGTCGAAGATGGAGCACGCTTACCTAAAAGTAACCTATTCACTCTTGACTTAAAGACTCCTAGGTTATAGCTATCGGGAAACACAGACTCCGGCAGGGAATTCCACTCCTTAGCCGTACGCACAATGAAGGTATTCCCAAAACGTTTGGTGCGTATGGGTGGGATGTCCACCATGTAACGATGGCGCTTCGCCGTTTGTCTCGTAGTCCGATGATGGAACGGGCTTGTTGGAATTAAATTGTGTAATTCCATCGCACACTCCCCGAAATGTAACCGATAGAAAACCGATAGACTTGCAACTCGTCGTCGATGTTCAAGGCTCTGGAGCTTTGATTCGACCAGTGCATCGTTGCCAATGAGTCTTTTGGCCCGCTTCTCGATAGACTCAAGCGCGTCCAGTTGGTATTTAGCAGATCCATCCCAAAGATGAGAGCAGTACTCCATACACGACCGAACCTGGGCTTGATAGAGATTGAGCAACTGTTCGGGTGTGAAGTACCGTCTCACCTTTGCTAGGATTCCCAACTTTTTTGATGCGAGATACCGCGGCCTCGGAACTTTAGGGCAGCCGAAGGAACAGGTGGGTTTTTAGTCAGTAGAAGTCTGACACAGCCTTCCGCTTAACCCAGAGCGTAAGAAGTCATTCGATGATTTTCACACCCAGAAAGAAAAGGTAGTAGTATCACCACGGAATACATTGTACTTTAGTATCATTTTCCAAATAAAACAACAAATAAATTGTTATTAGTTAGTGTTTCTCAAAATAGCCGAAGTGACATTACTGATTATCCTTAATAGACGCTTAATGGATCAAGAGACATAGTTAATTAATATAACTTAATACAAAAGGGTTCGAGTAACATGGTTTTTTAATGTAGTTGAATGGAAAATGGGCCAAACGACATAGCTTATTTTTTTGGTTTATTGCAAAATAGGCCAAACGACAAAATCACAATCATGGTGAAAAAGCCAAATGCCTTAATCGACACACGTTATAAAAGTTTGAAAAATCAAAATAGCTTAAGTCATCGAGTCCTCAAATATGTCTAATATTGTGTCGCATAGATCAATGAGCTTAGAAATGAGGCCTGTTTTGCAGTGGGTGCTAAGCGCCAAAAAAGTAGCCAAAAAAATTTGAAACCTGACTCAAACGATGGAGAAAAATTTGCTGATTCCGAATATGTATATAACTCAATTACGCAAAAAATGTCGCTTAGATCAATTAGCCTTTCAACCGTCGATTTTATTAATCCAATACAATATAGGTTCGGGAGGTACCTGTTTCGGATACAGCGGGAGGATACGCCCGGGTGTCGTCATTGTGAGGACCACCCGGAGGACACGGTGGAGCATACAGTGTAGGTGTGCCCTGCTTGGGCAGAGCACCGCTGTGTCCTCGTGGAGACGATCGAAGGCAGCGACCTCTCGCGCCCGGCCTTGGTCCGGGCCATGGTGCGGAGCGAGACGGAATGGGATGCTGTCTCCTCCTTCTGCGAAGCAGTCATGCTAGTGAAGGAGGAGGCCGAACGCGCGAGAGACACCCCGGGCGTCGGGGATCACGAGCCGATTTCCGGCCACCGTAGGCGCGGGCTTGCGGACTGCGAGCAGGGGTAGCTCAACGTCCAGTAAGGACCAGGCCCGGGTCGGTGGCGCGTCGTGTTCCACGCGCGCCTGCACCAGCACCGCACCAGTGACGGGGACCCATAAGGCCATTGCTCGCCGGGGTTGCGGTAATATTGTAACAAGATACCGCGGCCCCGGAACTTAAGGCTTAAGGAACAGGGTGGGTTTTTAGTCAGTAGAAGTCTGACACTCCCTTCCGCTTATCCAAGAGCAGGAGAAGTTATTCGATAATTTTCGAACCCAGAAAAAAAGTACAAGATAGGTATACGGATTTGTTTATAATAAAAAAATAAAAATTGAAAAATTAAATGGTTTATTTGCACCTTCAAGTAAAATGGCAATGTTACAATGTAAATAGGCTGTTCAGTACCAAGCCAGCCAACGGTAACTGGTATGCTGAACTGTCCACGGTACGTGGAGCTTTGCCGTTGCTTGCAAACAAAGTTACACAATAGCCTCTTAGGCCTCATTAACTAATACTAACCACTTACCTGAGCTGGGACGACAGCTACGACCTTTCCTAGCAGGTCATGTCCGTGTGGTATGTGTGAAAATAGGTAATGAGTAATTGAAAAGTGTAATGATGGTCAAGTGTTCATGGACGTTCACAAGGCCGGCGCCATCTGAAGATGGCGCGGTCCAGATAGCAATCACAGCACCACTCTGCTCCACTTTAGCACCAGATTGGAGAGCTATTTATCACCAATTAACAGTTGCTTTCAACAAATTTCGCGTGTCAGACCGGCTGACAACATTCGGCGTTATTGTCCCAAAATATCCCAGGTTTCCACTCAATTCGGGATTCTAGAGTTCAACTAATCACTAATTACAATTAATTTATCCTTAACTGCGCAGATTCAACTCGATTTTCCATTACAATCAATAAAATCAATCTCAACAAGCAAGGCAGTTAGTTTTTACAAAGAACGGATATGTCAAAGTGAAAAGTTATGTCAAGCCCACAGATAATTAATGTTGCCAACCATAAAAACTTTTTTGCAAAAAAATAAAACCGACTTCCATATCAAAACACTACAAAGCCAAAAATAATTTTAATTTCGGTAGTCGGTGTTATTGGTTTTGTATTTTCTTTTTTTTTCACACCGCCTTCCGAAATTAAAATTATTTTTGGCTTTGTAGTGTTTTGATATGGAAGTCGGTTTTATTTTTTTGCAAAAAAGTTTTTATTTTCGCGATTTTTAGTGGGTCAATTTGTAATTAATCTAGTTATAAAAGCCAAAATGTCAACTACAAAAAACTAAAAACGCGCGAACAAAAAACACAATATAGAGTAACCGAAAAGATCATCAATGTAAATATTTTTTTAGACTTTTGTTGATTTTTCAGAAACGGCTTGTTCGATGTCGATAAAATTTTCATGGGACCATTTGGGAAGTATACCCTTTCCAACAAAAAAATAATTTTTCAAATCGGTTGGCGAGCGACGGAGCTATGCCCGAACATACATAAAAAAAAAAAAAAAAAAAAAAAACAAACAAACATCCGAATTGAGAACCTCCTCCTTTTTCAGAAGTCGGTTAAAAATATACGTTCGGTTACACATATCGGACGGAACATCTACCCCCCCGGACGGGCCTACCCGTCCGCTAATCAATTGGAAGTCTTGACAAGGTTGCGAGTTTAACACAGCTTCAATGCGGCAAAATACCGTAGCTAGTTCCTCAAAGGTGAGAACGGTGTCTCCCAACAATGTCCGCCAGTGTCCCTTTGCCGCTTTCACCGCGGCCTCAAAAATACCCCCCCCCCCATGGTGGCAGGCTGGCGGGTCAAACAACCAAGTGACCCCTCGGTGGGCCAAACTATTACCAATGTCAATCTGGCTCTCATTAAGGAAGGCGTATACCTCCTTCAAATAGTTACTTGTACCCTTGTAATTTGTACTGCAATCAGACCTAATCAAAGAAGGTAACCCACGGCGAGACACAAATCTTTCCAAAGTTGCCACAAAGGCCTCTGTCGAGAGGGAGGTTACCAGCTCCAAGTGTACTGCCTTGGTTGACAGGCAGACAAAAACACACAAATAAGCCTTAACAATCTTACTATTACGAAGGGTGGACGTCTTCACCGAAAAGGGACCAGGAAAGTCCGTTTCGACGCCAGCAAAGGGCCTCGCCTCATTGACGCGATCAGCCGGGAAAATCCAAAATTCTCGCTGCAGAATGGCCAACAGCACATTGCAACCGGCATGCGAGTTCTTAATGTGACGATCAGTCACCAACAATTGAACCAAGTGGCCCTCCTTGGGCAACAAAAGGGGGTGACGGGCCCCATAAGGAAGGCTAGAGTGCCTCAACCGTCCTCCAACACGCAAAAGACCCGTCTTATCCAAGAAGGGATTCAGCTTACTAATGGCTCCCGACAACTTAACCCTACCAGAATTCAAGACCTCGATCTCCTTCTCAAAGTGTGCAGCCTGCACAGAGCGGACCCAAAGGAGGAGTGACTCCTGTCGCTCTTGAGGAGAGAGAACTGGTGACAGGCGCTTGTCCCCTGGATTCCTAGAATTATGGCCAAAACGCCTGATCCACGAGGTAACGTTCAACAATTTGTCGAGGGAGCTGTATCAATTCAACAAAAATTCAGGATCAAACGGAGGATCCTTCGTTCCAACAGCGAACACCTTAAGTCCGGGCAAAGGATCCGACATCAAGACTGGCGTTCGAGGCCAATCGTCCTCGGAGCGAGTCAGCCAGTCCGGTCCCCACCAGAGGGGGCGAGCAATCAAGTGGGGGGCCATACACCCGCGTGAGGCTACGTCGCCCGGGTTCAGGTCACCAGGCACGTGCCTCCAAATCGAAGGCGTTTCAGAACCTTGAATCTGCGACACTCGGTTCGCAACAAAGACCTCCAAAGAGTGGACGGACGTCTTCAACCAACACAAAACAATTTGACTGTCCGTCCAGGCGTAAGAAGCCCGAATGTCAACAGTTCCACCCAAGGTGTGCGCAACGTGGTTTAAGAGACGCACAAGGAGCACCGCAGGTAGTGCGGATACAAATTGGAGCCAGTCTTCCAACAGGGTTTCCCGAAGTGGCTCGTCCCAACCACGTTCAGTTATAACAAGGGCAGGAGCACCAATTTTAGGGTAAGGACAACTCACAGGGGTGAGTTCAAACCAGGTCCTTCCCTCAACAGTGGTGACAGCCGTTGCGCTAATTCCCCAAATCTTGCCTGAAAAGTCGTTCACCTTCAGGCCAACCTGTTCAGCTAACCAAGACGACAAAAGGCAACCCTGGGCTCCCGTGTCCAAAATGGCACGGACCACAATCGAGTCACTCAAGGGTCCCCAGACCTTGACCGAGGCCGTTGGCAACAAAACCGTCTTGATCGGGGCAGCTTTAGCGGGGCAGGCATTCGTGTCAGAGAAAACATGGTCAGAAAAAGGTTGAAGGTTGAGGGAAGGAGAAAGGTTTTTAGGCCCACACTGGCTGATGATAAACGGAATAGTTAATTATGGTAGATACATATATGCGATTCCCGACCCAAATATAGTGATATCGAGTGGCGAAACGCTTGAATCTATTTCTGTTCATCGCGCGAAATGTTTTTGGATCGGTAGGAATTAATTTATTTACTGATATACTGAGTCTTGTTCTTTTATGTTTCTGTCACTCCATTTCTATTTAGCATCTTTTTTAAGAAGTTAACTGCCGATATTTGAAGAAAAACTTTTTGTAAGGGGCACAATGTTTTTACGAAATTTACGCATTTGAAATTTGGTACAGTTAAAAATCTTTTAAATTATGGTCAAATTTCGACGACGGCACGACCACTAGTTATTATATTTTTTTTCTTACTATCACCATAAACCTATGTATAATAATTATTTATTTTTATGACCCAGAAGTAAACTAATTTAAAAGTAGATTTAATTATGTTCACACACTCAACTGAATGTGCAGTTAAAAACCAATGTGATCGGTAAGTTTGAATTCTGTGACATTTTGCAAATAGACCAGTTTGGCATAGAAGCATAGTTTCTATAAGTAAGGAAACACCTAATTGCGTTAGTCGATGTTATTCTGATAGCACTATTCCACCATATGAAATAGAGCAGCTATGAGAAATTGAAAATCTGTCTCGTAAAATATGTGCGTACAGCTAAGGTTTGACATTCCCAGTCACAGTCATGTAGTTCATGGTAGCTATAACCTAACTTTGAGTCAAGAGGGAATAGGTAAATTTTAGGTAAAATTCTTTATCTTCGATCACACCATCACTTACCATCACGTGAGATGGTGGCTGGTTGATGATTCCATGATTCCTGTCCCTCTTGACAATCATCAATAAAAAAAAGAAATGAACAAGCAAAGAAAACAAAAAAATCCCGGTAAATCTCATTATCGCTTGCCTTCTAAGGTATTATGAGAAATATTGTCAAGGATAGATTTCTCGGAGAACGTGCACGGGCTCATTGTACAAATACCTTTTCCAGGATTACCATAAGAAGGATACGATGAGTTTATACTCAGCAGCGGATTGATTCGACCAAAAGGTATTTTTGCGGAACCTTTTTGCAGAAAATATTAGGTAGTCCTTTTTTCCTTAAATAATCAGTTTATTTATTTACTAGCGACCCGCCCCGGCTTCGCACGGGTGGACATTTATTTTTTAAGCTCTCTTTTTTGTAGGCATTATTGAGTTCTACAACTTTTCTATAGAAGTCAACCATACATCTCTAACCATTTAGGCAGCGTTCGCGAGAATCGTTAACGTACGGCAGTTTTTTCGACGCCTTACTCCACAATTTTCACTACCACGATAAATCCTATCTATTTTCCGGGATAAAATATAGCCTATACGGATTCGGAAGAATCCCTCTAAGTAATGGTAAAAGAAATTTTGAAATCTGTCCAGTAGTTTTTGAGCCTATTCAATACAAACATACAAAAATACAAAGGTTTCCTCTTTATAATATTAGTATAGATATTTATTAAGTGGTATCAGATCTTTCTTTATTGAGGTTAAAACCATCAATTGGCTCGTCCCGCTTTGGAAGAAGCACATGCGAGTGTCAGACGTGTACTGACTAAAAACCCACCTTGTTTTACAGTTGCTGTTGAGTGGGGAGCGGTATAACATTTACGCAACTCCTTTTAATTAAAAACAGATTAGACTCCGAAACATATTAGATGTAGCGTCAGTATGGCGTGGTGGTTGAGCGATTGGCTGTTGTGCTGTGTGGTGCGGGTTCTTTTCCCGCACCGTCGTATGAAAGTATGAAAGTATCGCACTTTCTCTCGAGTGATACATAGTGCTTTATACTACACTTACGAGGAAAATAAAAAACTAAATCTTTACTAATTGAAATTTATATCGAAATTGTTGCAGTTAGTGAAGCTTAATGTAACACTTTTTCCATTAATGTTTGTTTGAGATGTTTGCGACAATGTAGGAGGAATAACTGGCTGTGCTATTGGCACTGCGCTCGTAGAAGGCTGTGGTGCCAAAGGGGCAACTGGCTGCTGAGGGGCATTTGGCATCGCCGCGCTCGTTGATGGTTGAGGAGATGAGTCTTGATGTAATACAATGTACTATTAATTGATTTCTGTGGTAAAAGGTTATCAATCAGTATTTTTGCTGTTTCCTTCAACTACGGCGGAGTTAAAAAATCTTCATCATCACTATCACTACTTATCATTTTGATAGTTTTATTTTACTTTCTACGAAAACTGAATCCTCAAACAACACACAAATTGAAAATGGCGCCAATGGCGTCTGCAATTTTCACATGTTATTTTTTCAAATAGTTTATCCTGCCGCCGCAGGGTCGCACTGCCAGCTCGACACCATCCAACACACAGCTAGTGACCAGTGTCATTTTGCGAACTTGGAGATAAAAACTCACTGTAAAAACTTTTTGGCTTTTGATATTTAGGTTACCGGCGCATAGTCTTGCCCAAAATTAAAAAAGAAAAACCACGTAAGAAATGGATTTTCATACACTTTTCTCTCCCGCTCAGATGCGTTTTCTCCCCGCATATTTGTTCGATATGCAATGACGTACTTTCTACCGTAAATTTGATAAAGTATCAAGGTACTTTCCAAGCAGGTGTAGTATAAATATAATTGTATATAAAGTTTGTAATCGCATCAAAGTTTTTTTATTACATTTGCCCGTTCTATATAAAAAAGAAAAATAATTATACGGATGAGAAACATAAAGTTTACATGTGACATATTATGTAGGTACAGTGGAGCTTTCTTCTAAACACAAAATTCTTAACTCAGAAAGGACACACGTACGTACATTGACCAAACAGCCGTAGCTAATTCTACACCGTACAGGTAATTATTACGAAAACAAGTCAACAGTGAACAAATATTAGCCACTAGCTTTTGCCCGCGACTTCGTCCGCGTGGAATAGTTACTTTGGGCTAACGTTAAATTTAACCCCAATTTTGAAGCATTCTTCATTGGTGCTCCGCTCCTATTGGCTTTAGCGTAATGATAATTATATAGCCTATAGCCTTTCTCTATAAATTTACTATTTAATTAAAAATATTTTTTCAATTCGAACCAGTAGTTCCTGAGATTATCGCGTTCAAACAAACAAACAAACTCTTCAGCCTTATATTATTAGCATAGATAGCTGTTGCCCGCGACTTCGTCCACAATTCCGTCGTTTTTCGTAAAAAAAGTAGCCTATGTCCTTCCTCACGGTTCAGTGATTTTGATGTAACACACAGATTTACTTTCGTAATTTAGTAGGGAAATATAATATGTCAATCTATAATACTGTTGAAAAATATCGCAATACCGAACCGCACAATATTATTGTTAATAGCTGTGCCCGCGACTCCGTCAGCGTGTAACTCCTTGTGTGTTATTAAGTTAATGTATTGGTAATATTGTTTAGATCACGTTCACATGAGGCTTAAGTACCTATAGAACGACAATACTTCAGCGCAAAGCTTCCAGGTAAACTATGTTGAAATTTGACCCATCCGGCACGTGAACATAAAGATTTCTAGAATTGTTAACCCGGGAAAGAGCGACGTACAACTGACCATGCGAGAAGCAACTGACACCGAGATCTACTCCAGCAACACGAAAAGTCTGCCCTTGAGCCTTATTAATTGTCATTGCATAACACACCGATACTGGGAATCGCGTTCTTTTAAATTGGAATGGAAAATTATTTGGTATTATGGGAATTCTGGGAATAAAGACGGTTTCTCCTGGACCGCAACCTGTTAAAATTTGAGCCTCGATTATATTTTGTTGCAACTGGGTTACTTTTAGCCGAGTTCCATTGCAAAGTTGTGGTGGTTTTAAATTTCGGAGCAGAATAATAATCAGAAAGCTTCGAACTGCTAAGCTATCGGGAGTTACACGTGTTATTGTGAGTCAACCATAAAAGAAAGATATATGCTGTCGTGGGATATTTTTAATATAATTTTAAGGAGAACATTTCCGTCATAAATGATTTCTGTGTAGCTTTAACCATTAAGGTTGCACACGCGACGGAAGCTTAAAAAATGGAGTAACTTCTCCCGTTTTCCCAATATTTACCTTCACTGCTCTGCTCCTATTGATTGTAGCGTGATGAAAAGTATACTATAACCAGCTCGGGAGTATGAAACATAATTGTACAAAGTTTCGTTAAAATCCGTCGAGTAGTTTTTGTTTCTATAACGGTTATACAGACAGACAGACAGACCGACAGACAGACAGACAGACAGACGGACAGACAGACAGACAATAATTTTACTGATTGCATTTTTGGCATCAGTATCGATCCCTAATCACCCCCTGATAGTTATTTTGTAAATATATTTCATGTACAGAATTGACCTCTCTACAGATTTATTATAAGTATAGATAAACCTTGGCCACAATACGGATGAATAGACACAGAAGGTTGACTACATAAAACAGCGATACTTTGAAAGAGCACTTTTTGTTTGAGAGGGCCAATTCTCGTATATTTAACTGACTTAAAAAGGAGCAGGTTATCAATCTGTTTTTGGTTTAAGATAGTTTCAATCGCTGTTTAAAAGCCTCGGATTTCCCAACATATTAATCAGGGCATTGACCAGTGTAGTGGCCATGCTACCAACTGCTCAACATTTGCCGAGCCTGCCCTTATGCTACGCTAAATTTCGTTATTTATTATTATTTGTAATATATTTTTTGTAGTGTTTGTAAATAAAAAAAACTTTAGTTGACTTTAGTTAGGAAATCATTTATGACGGAAATGTTTTCCTTAAAATTATATAAAAATATTCCACGACAGCATATGTCTATCTTTTATGGTTGACTCACAATAACACGTGTAACTCCCGATAGCTTAGCAGTTCGAAGCTTTCTGATTATTATTCTGCTCCGAAATTTAAAACCACCACAACTTTGCAATGGAACTCGGCTAAAAGTAACCCAGTTGCAACAAAATATAATCGAGGCTCAAATTTTAACAGGTTGCGGTGCAGGAGTAACCGTCTTTAGTCCCAGAATTCCCATAATCTATACTTATAATAAATCTGTAGAGAGGTCAACTCTGTACATGAAATATATTTACAAAATAACTATCAGGGGGTGATTAGGGATCGATACTGATGCCAAAAATCCAATCAGTAAAATTTTTGTCTGTCTGTCTGTATAACCGTTATAGAAACAAAAACTACTCGACGGATTTTAACAAAACTTGGTACAATTATTTTTCATACTCCTGAGCTGGTTATAGTATACTTTTCATCACGCTACAATCAATAGGAGCAGAGCAGTGAAGGGAAATGTTGGGAAAACGGGAGAAGTTACTCCATTTTTTAAGCTTCCGTCGCGTGTGCAACCTTAATGGTTAAAGCTACACAGAAATCATTTATGACGGAAATGTTCTCCTTAAAATTATATAAAACATATCCCACGACAGCATATGTCTATCTTTTATGGTTGACTCACAATAACACGTGTTACTCCCGATAGCTTAGCAGTTCGAAGCTTTCTGATTATTATTCTGCTTCGAAATTTAAAACCACCACAACTTTGCAATGGAACTCGGCTAAAATTAACCCAGTTGCAATAAAATATAATTGACGCTCAAATATTAACAGGTTGCGGTGCAGGAGAAACCGTCTTTATTCCCAGAATTCCCATAATACCAAATAATTTTCCATTCCAATTTAAAAGAACGCGATTCCCAGTATCGGTGTGTTATGCAATGACAATTAATAAGGCTCAAGGGCAGACTTTTCGTGTTGCTGGAGTAGATCTCGGTGTCAGTTGCTTCTCGCATGGTCAGTTGTACGTCGCTCTTTCCCGGGTTAGCAGTTCTAGAAATCTTTATGTTCACGTGCCGGACGGGTCAACTTTCAACATAGTTTACCCGGAAGCTTTGCGCTGAAGTATTGTCGTTCTATAGGTACTTAAGCCTCATGTGAACGCGATCTAAACAATATTACCAATACATTAACTTAATAACACACAAGGAGTTACACGCTGACGGAGTCGCGGGCATAGCTATTAACAATAATATTGTGCGGTTCGGTATTGCGATATTTTTCAAAAGTATTATAGATTGACATATTATATTTCCCTACTAAATTACGAAAGTTAATCTGTGTGTTACATCAAAATCACTGAACCGTGAGGAAGGAAATAGGCTACTTTTTTTTTACGAAAAACGACGGAAACGTGGACGAAGTATCGGGCAACAGCTATCTATGCTTATATATAAGGCTGAAGAGTTTGTTTGTTTGTTTGAACGCGATAATCTCAGGAACTACTGGTTCGAATTGAAAAAATATTTTTAATTAAATAGTCAATTTATAGAGAAAGGTTATAGGCTATATATCATTACGCTAAGGCCAATAGGAGCGGAGCACCAATGAAGAATGCTTCAAAATCGGGGTTAAATTTAACGTTAGCCCAAAGTAACTATTCCACGCGGACGAAGTCGCGGGCAAAAGCTAGTATCAACATATAAATATATTTTACGAAACGTTTTCTGAGCTCTCAACGTCCCCATTAATAGATAAGCTTTTCAAGCACCGAAGTAAGACTCTACATTTAGTTAATTAAATTAATACGAAAAATAACAACTTCCAAGATTATAATCATTTAAACAAGTTTTAGATCCAAAATACTTGTAATACAATTTAAAATTAATTTCAATTTTAAATAAACTTGAATCATTATAGTTCACATTTCGTACGAAACAGAGCTACTAGAACGATTTTGACTAACTCCAAGTATTCTATCAGTGTTCCACAAAACCAGACGGTTGCCCATTAGTGGGACTACATGACACAACTAACCAAATAATGAAACCACATTTTGCCTCTGAGAGACGACATGTTCTGTTTGACCTTTGTTTTTCTTTTCATTCAGGCTTAATCTTAACATAATGAAATGTGGAATTGTTGTTTTACTCCAATTACTGCAGAACTCATTGTTAGTTACATGAAACCCAATGATATTATTCTGAAGGAAGTCTGAACATCTCATGAAAGATACAAAACCATTCAAAGATAAACAAAAAAGAACGGATATTGATACGAATCAACGTTCCAATTTCGAAAAGTCAAACACTTACAATAATAAACCCATTCCTAACAAAAAAAATGAAGAAAAAGTAATTTCTCCTTAGCCATATTGATTCAATTCTGAAAAGAACCTCACAGGAGTCACAACGGCTTTTATTCCTTAAAAACAAAATCAACATACACGATTTCTAAGTGAAAACAGCGTCTCACATTTGAAAAGGAGCGGACTTTTCCTTGGGAAAAAAAGTCACGAAGTGAACTCTCTAAAAATTTAATTATATACTTTTGTGAGTTCCCCAATGTATGACGGATTTCCGTTCTCGACGCCCGCCTTAAATGATTTTACGTCTTGAAATCTGTCTCAATTCCGACCCGTTTCAGTGCTCGACGCTATTTTGTTCATATTGTATAGGATCGGATGTCAGTAAACGTTAGCGCACGATTGAATATTTGATCGTCGTTTGAATGTCATGTATTACCTAAGTTAAGTAACTATGTAACGCTATTTTATTGTACTATTACATTGTATTTAAAATGAGTCTGCTTATTTTAACATGGAAACAAAAATATGACACAAAAGTCTGTTAATGAGGGTTTTCTGTAATAACTTCTACCAGGCGGCAGCACTGAGGCATCAGGTCCGGGTACCTGTCAAATGCATACATCAATGATTCGTTTCCAAAGAAGAAGACCTCTCGCCTCAGTAGCGCCAGCTGGTGGTTTAAATTTTCCAGAAAACCCTCATTGTAAAACAGTTATAAATAGATAACCTACCTTTCTTTCAATTGTAATCTATTCTTCATTCAATTACCATTCTGTTCAGTTGTTCGACATTACTTAACCATTTTTTTCTGGGTGGGAAAATCTTCAAACGACTCATCCCGCTGTGAGTGGAGCGGAAGGGAGTGTCAGACTTCTACTGACTAAAACCAACCTGTTCCTTCAGTTACGCTTGCGGTCCGAGACGAGATACCGCGGGGTACCTCGTTACAACATTTCCGCAGCCCCAGCATACAATGGCCCCATCGAGCACATTATTTAACCCTAGATAAACTGTTTTCGGGCACGCTGCAATTGCGGCGGTAAGACCCCTCTTTGAGGAGTGGCTAGATCGGCGTCACGGCGTCCGGACCTACCGCATGACGCAGGTCCTCACCGGACACGGAAGTTTCGGGAGGTACCTGTGTCTGATGGGAAAGGAGGAAACGCCTGGGTGTCACCACTGCGAGGGTCGCCCTTAGGACACCGTAGAGCACACGGTGCAAGACTGCCCCGCCTGGGAAGAGCACCGACGTGTCCTCACGGCGGCGATAGGCGGAGACCTCTCGCGCCCGGCATTGGTCGAGGCCATGCTGCGGGGCGAGAGGGAGTGGGAAGCGGTCGCCTCCTTCTGCGAAGCAGTCATGCTTCCGAAGGAGGAGGCGGGCCGCGTGAGGGAGAGGATGGCGTCCTCCCTCCAGCCCAGCCGGCCGACGATCTCCGGCCACCGTAGGCGCGGGCATGCGGACAGCGAGTAAAGGGCAACTCGCTGTCCGACCATGGACCATGCCCGGGTCGACGGCGCGTCGTGTTCCACGCGCGCCTCAAAGAGCGTCAGCAACATGACGAGGCCCCCTCTGCAGAGGGTTCGGCCCTGCCGGGGTCGTGGGACTTATCCCATTACCGTGACCCCGGTGCGTAAAGGGCTATTGAAGGAATACCGTGGATTTTAGTCAGTACAAGTCTGACAGTCCCTCCCACCCTGCCCGGAGTGGGAGGACTTATTTCATAATTTTATCACGTTAAAAAAAAAAAAAAAGATAAACTGTTTTATTTTTTACGGAAATAATCTAGCCGTAAATCTAGATCCAGTTGTTTACAAAAAGCCTGGTTTTCTGGGCGATTGTTCAGGTATAGACTACAAAATATTAGGTAAGTACGTGTATATTTCAACTTACTCCAAAATCCTTGGATAAAAATCTACTTTGCTGAACTTGATTACAGCGCTTTCATTTAAATTGACTGTTCTACTCCATTTGAGAGTAACGTAATTGAATGAGAAATAAGGTGAATAAATTATTGAATAAAGATTCAGACTGGCATTAGTATACGAAGTTCAGGACGGCTTAAGTTAATTAATTTTGTTACGGTACCGGCAAATATGTATAGAAAACCTTTCATTTATATCTCCAAGACAGTTAAGGAAGTAAAAAGCTGATAAAATAAAATCAAATGTAGGTATCAGACGTTTTATTCCCGGAGATGTGGGAAATGTCTAGCGCGAACGAAATCCCGAACAAAAACCAGTATTATATATAATCCAAATTACTATTATAAATTTGTTTTGCAAAGCACATCGTCTTTCATTTCTATCGCTTGAAAAACCTCATGTAACGTGATAATATGTAATGACAAGAACACTTACTACTTTGTAATTATAACATCTGTTATATTATCTTATTAAAATTATATAATAATTTAAAGGATAAAAGCTAAGCATTACCAGGCTGCGGGTAAGTTCGTATCTTTCCCTGTCCTCCGATCGGAACTCCGATTGGTAGGAGGAACGGGAATATTTTTTCCCATGCCTCCGATTGAATGGGTTTTGTTTTTATCACTTACTTACTTACTTACTTTACTTAACCAAAAGTACAGTCAAGGCCATTATACTGTATTTTTGTTAGCGTCAGAATGGCTGGTTGCCTATGGCAAGCGGCTCTGAAAGTATATTCAAGAATTGCTACCTAATTGCTTATATTTGCTACATTTCTTCAATAATTGCTACATATGATACATTCAGAGAAATATGAATATTTTTTGACCAGCCATTCTGACGTCAGGATGGATGGTCAACTTTGTGTTCGGCATGAAGGGCGCAGAATTTGTAAAAGTTTGTTGTGTCAATAATTGCTTACTAATAGCTACATTCACGAATTTATGTTTGAGCTTCGTACTTGTACTAAGTAAAAAGATATAGCTTTTATTAAAATTTGCATGAACAAGTGCCTAATAATTTGGAAAGGCAACAGATTATTTCACTACAGCGTCTTGCTTGTCAAATCTTGCAGGCGTTTACTTCAACTTAATTAAATGATGTTTGGTGAGTACAGTGTGATTTTTAAGTCGACGGAATTCTGATAGCTGTAATTTTTTGTCAATATTTCACAATTATGGGTCACCCACCCCAGATCTGATAACGCAGAATCGAATTTAGTTAATTGAAAATACAAACAAAAAATACAACCTAATTATTCATCAAGCATTGATTAATAATGTCTTATCTTTGTATTTATGCTTTTATAGGAATAAACCGTAGTCCATCATAAAATCTTATTTTAATTTTATTTCTATGTGTACATATTGACAGGCCTGTTGGTCTAGTGGTCAGTGGCCCTGACTGCTATGCATAAGGTCGTGGGTTCAATTCCCACCCAGGACAAATGCTTGTGTGATGAGCATGAACACGAAGTTGACCATCCATCCTGACGTCAGAATGGCTGGTCAAAAAAATATTAATGTTTCTCTGAATGTATCATATGTAGCAATTATTGAAGAAATGTAGCAAATATAAGCAATTAGGTAGCAATTCTTGAATATACTTTCAGAGCCGCTTGCCATAGGCAACCAGCCATTTTGACGCTAACGTATTTTTGACCGATTATCCGCGTCGATATTAACGATGTCGACTATACAGTCAATAAAATATAAAAATAAAACTTATTTTTTTAATCTTTCTAAATAATGTCCTATGCTAATTTCACCAGTGCTAAGCATCATTTGACAATTTGTTAAAAATTCATCTCACATTATGTGCTCTTTTGTCTTCATTTTTACTTCTAATCCTCTCATTATGGGAGTTTGAAACAAAGCGTCGTCTTCTAATATTTGGAACAAGTTATAAAGAAGACTTGGTGCCTTCCTAATTATTTTTGTTTTGTGCCAGCTTTCTTTCATTGAAATTATTATTTTGAAAATAGATCACACTTTAAGGTAACTAAAGAGAATTGAATTTTTCAGGAAGTATATACTAGCATAATATTTATAATTAACAGATTTATAAATAGTATGCCGTTATTTAGTTTAATTATTTGTACTAAAATAATTGAATGTAAGTGATTATAGTGAACAGATTAATAAATCAATAGATAATAATTTTACATAATTTATTTTGTACTAGATTGTACAATGTTTATAAGATGCTTAATCGGAGGCATGGGAAAAAATATTCCCGCTCCTCCTACCAATCGGAGTTCCGATCGGAGGACAGGGAAAAACCCGTAAGTTCTCGCGAGCTGAAGGAACAGCAATGGTATTTTAATCATATAGAAGTCATTCGATAATTTCCCTCCGCCATTACCATTTCACGCTATCATCATTCGTGTTTACAGAGAAATAGATCTATTTTATGGTCAACCGATGTGTCGCGTACACCACTGCGCTTGCGTGCCAGGTACAACCCATACAGAGTTCTCGTTTCCACCGCTGGCACACAGCTCCTCTCTATGAGAGGGTGTGGGCCGCAACCCAGCACGCGGCGGGTACATGGATGTCACTTCTTCAAATTTACTACTCCTAGGACAAGCCAGTTTCCTCATAATGCCTTTACCATTTTGCGAGCAGTACTCATGATATAAATTACCCTAAGTAATGCACCTGACGTAAGCTGCCTGTGACCACTAATAATAATTATTATTATGAGCCTGTGCTGCCATCTGTACTCCTTCCACCTTTCGCGATATAAAGCGACAGTATGCCGATTCTCTAAGATGTGTCTATCTCATCCCGCCATCTCTTTATTACTGTAAGTAACTTAAAATTAGTACTAAAAAGGGCTTACCGATGGCAATATGAAGAGAATCTGCAAAAACTGCAATATTATCTATACTAATATTATAAAGCTGAAGAGTTTGTTTGTTTGTTTGTTTGTTTGCTTGAACGCGCTAATCTCAGGAACTACCGTTCTGATTTGAAAAATTCTTCCAGTGTTAGATAGCCCATTTATCGAGGAAGTCTATAGGCTATATATCATCACGCTAACACCAATAGGAGCGGAGCAGTAATGAAGAATGTTTCAAAATCGGGGGATTTTTTTTCCACGGGGACGAAGTCGCGGGCGCAAGCTAGTAATTAATATAATTGAAGTAAAGTAACTCATAACATACATTTTTTTTAGTTTTAAGTCCAATAAAGAAAATTTTAAGGAGATTCAGATTCCTTCTGTTTTATAAAAAGCTTTTTCAGGTCTTACTTTGTGTGTGCCAAATATACATGTATTATTTATTACCAATATAAAATTTGTACTTGGTACTTAGTAAAAAATGATGTATCTACTACACAGTACCTACGACTATTTACTTACATTCAACATTTTTCATTTACTTATACAAAATTACTGCTCCAACTAACATAGTCTTAATGGTAGTGTTAATGCAAATATCAAGCAAGTACGTCCCATAATACCTACACGCGCAAGATAAGGCTACACGCCCAATATTACCAACATTACACCCATTTACGAATCGATTTTGCTGTAAACGAGCCATCAAAAGATACTATCTTAATCCCTTAAAGTAGAACTCTAGACTAGTTTGTATTACCTAAGTCTGGTTAATGACATGACATGAGACTTGAACAATAGATATTCATGACGTACAGTAATAGGTATCCCATCAAAAACATAAATGTGAAATGAGAGCCAAGTTCAATCTATACTAATATTATAAAGCTGAAGAGTTTGTTTGTTTGTTTGTTTGTTTGTTTGTTTGTTTGCTTGAACGCGCTAATCTCAGGAACTACCGTTCTGATTTGAAAAATTCTTTCAGTGTTAGATAGCCCATTTATCGAGGAAGTCTATAGGCTATATATCATCACGCTAACACCAATAGGAGCGGAGCAGTAATGAAGAATGTTTCAAAATCGGGGGATTTTTTTTTCCACGGGGACGAAGTCGCGGGCGGAAGCTAGTAATTAATATAATTGAAGTAAAGTAACTCATAACATACATTTTTTTTAGTTTTAAGTCCAATAAAGAAAATTTTAAGGAGATTCAGATTCCTTCTGTTTTATAAAAAGCTTTTTCAGGTCTTACTTTGTGTGTGCCAAATATACATGTATTATTTATTACCAATATAAAATTTGTACTTGGTACTTAGTAAAAAATGATGTATCTACTACACAGTACCTACGACTATTTACTTACATTCAACATTTTTCATTTACTTATACAAAATTACTGCTCCAACTAACATAGTCTTAATGGTAGTATTAATGCAAATATCAAGCAAGTACGTCCCATAATACCTACACGCGCAAGATAAGGCTACACGCCCAATATTACCAAAATTACACCCATTTACGAATCGATTTTGCTGTAAACGAGCCATCAAAAGATACTATCTTAATCCCTTAAAGTAGAACTCTAGACTAGTTTGTATTACCTAAGTCTGGTTAATGACATGACATGAGACTTGAACAATAGATATTCATGACGTACAGTAATAGGTATCCCATCAAAAACATAAATGTGAAATGAGAGCCAAGTTCAATCTATACTAATATTATAAAGCTGAAGAGTTTGTTTGTTTGTTTGTTTGCTTGAACGCGCTAATCTCAGGAACTACGGTTCTGATTTACAAAATTCTTTCAGTGTTAGATAGCCCATTTATCGAGGAAGGCTATAGGCTATATATCATCACGCTAAGGCCAATAGGAGCGGAGCACTAATGAAGAATGTTTCAAAATCGGGGGATTTTTTTCCACGCGGACGAAGTCGCGGGCGGAAGCTAGTATTATTATATATGCCTTGGTTGTTGACTTCAACGACAAAAGAAGTGAAATCTAAATGGGTGCCAAGTTCAATGGTCAGTCCTGAAATTTATTTATAACAATATAAAATATCATTTATTCTTATAACTTAGGAGAATATATTGTAACCTAAGGTTTGACCTGGTTAGTTCTCATATACGAATTATTATGTTCGATGGTTAGTTTCTACCAGCAAGTCAAATTTTCGGAATAAGAAAATAAGAACCGACAAGTAACAGGTTTAGAACTTGCGAAGGCTATAATATAATTCGTATATGAAAACTAGCCAAGTCAGACCTTAGGCTACAATATATTCTCCTAAGTTATAAGAATAAATGATATTTTATAATGTTATAAATAAATTTCAGGACTGACCATTGAACTTGGCACCCATTTAGATTTCACTTCTTTTGTCGTTGAAGTCAACAACCAAGGCATATATAATAATATTGAACTTGGCTCTCATTTCACATTTATGTTTTTGATGGGATATCATTACTTTTTGTACATAAATTAGTAGTAAGTACTTATTTAAAACAAAATTAATACTAAATGGTTTTTTGTTAAACTACTGTATTTTTTTGTTAAAATACTGTATCCTACGTTTACGGGGTATAATTGTCCTTTTTATGTTATTTTCTATATTATCTTATACCTTTGAAATGTTCGAGTGAATTACCCAGTCAGTATCTGGAATTCATTTTACGCGTTTTGCCTCCATGTTGTAGTGACCCTCTAAGATAATAGGTGGCGCTAGTGGTTATAGAATACGGTTAGTTACGCGTAATAAATACGAAAATTTACTATATTCTTATTTATAAGTACAAAAACGGATAAATTTGGATTAATAAAAATTAAGGGTAGTATTCAACTCGTTATATATTCACGTAATAATCTTAAAATCCACATATAGAGATTTACAGGCACTAATTATAAGTTAAGTGAAAATTATAATAAAATAGTAAAAATTACCAGTTTCTGATTTTTTCCTTTGTATTCACCTAATTACCTATCTGCATGCCAAATTTGAACTTTCTAGGTCATCTGGAACTGGGTTATAGTTTTGATCTATAGGTCAGTCATAAAAATGACGATTTTCGGACGTTAATATCTAAATAACCGTTTGAGATATGTTTATAAAATTTGGAACACATATGTATCTCGCCAGTCGCAATATATGAGCCAAATTTGACAAGTTTAGGTGAAAAAGTTTTTGAGTTATGAGGGGCTCAAAAGTGGCACCAAATGGTTCGTGTAATATTGCACACGGTGAGCTGCGCGCCAGTACTTGGCTTGACACGCTCCCGCGTGTCTAGATCGTGTTCATTGATGTGTGTTCATTGGGTGAGCGTATTAATAGAAGAAATTATATTTAACATCTACCTATTACGGATTCCATAAATACTAATAAATAGAACTAAATTAGCCAGTAATAAAATACGACGTTGTCCCAAACTAGAAATTCTCCTGTTCATAGTTGCGTTAACAAACATTTTATAAATATAAAGACGCGGAACAACGGAATCGAACCAGCGAAACGCAGCACTGCAGCCAGTCGCTCAGCCATTGCGCCAACCATGTTGTCAAGTAAGTAAAGTCATATAAATATGTATCGTCGTTCTGCATATAATTTTATACGGGTGTCATACTCTCAAAATTCAGTACAACACTGCGTTAAGGGCACTGTTGCGCTGCCTCGCTTCTGCAGCGCGTCGGGAATGTTCGCAAAGGTGCGCATGAATTGTTTCCATACAATAATGCGGAACAGGGCGACCTCGATAGCGGGTAGAGTGCGGGACAGCGGCAATGGTGGGCCCTACATGCCCCCGTGTTCAAGGCATGGAGCAGATAGGGTACTATTATTGTATCCATTGTGTAGTGTGCGTATTATGTTTAATTTGTGTTTGTTTGTATATCATTTGTATTTTGTTAAGCTTATACGGATATTTTAGTATTAAATAAATACAATAGAATAGTAATATCTTCTATACTCTATACAGACATACATTTTAATAAAATTGAATTATTTTCTATTATTTTAAATTTATTTGATTTTTCTCAAGTGCTCATGGTTACCGCACGCAAACGAAATCGGGGTCCCAGCTTGTAAGAAATATAATCTGCCTATAATTCAAACAGGATAAGCCGCATCCAGTCTCACCGGTTGCGGCTAAGTACCAGCACATGAAGCTGCACCTGTCTGACCTCCACAGCCTCGGAACTGATAACGACACCGCTTGGCTAGACTGCTGCCACATTTTGAGGATTTATTACTTATCGTTACGACTATGAAACATTTACAAGTGGTCACCTAACCCCGCAAGCGTTGCTAAACTTTAAAGATCGACTCATACATGTTATTGTTCTGCTCTATTCGCTACATAATCAGAACTAGCACATCCAAAACTCCTTGCTTAATAAATCCGCCATAAACTTCAATATATCTTGCAATGACAAATATTTAAAGTTTGCGGTGCTACGTAAACGTAGGTATAGTGGGCTGGAGTGCTGCCAAGCGTCCGAATTAGAACGACTAGATATCAGATGGGAATTCTAAAGGCATGAAACTGGAAAAGAGTGATTATAAGGAACTTGGAAGTTGTTGTTCAAGAGTTGGGGCAATAGGGGAGCAGTTGGTTGTTGATTGCTTTTGGAGGATCGAAATGAAGTTTATTCGTAGATGCTTTAATAGTTCTCTGCGACACTGAAGTGGAATCGGATGAAACGCACTAACAGACAGATAGCTCAGGTTTGTCACAAGGTGTGTTCATTATATTGACAGTGTTAAATCTGATCTTAAACCGCTGTTGGCCCCAAAGCCAAAGATAGAAATGACTTACTAAAATTATATGGTTCTCTATGAAATATGTAGGTATACCCAGGCAAGAAATGAACTAGCTACAATTAAATATGGATACTCATAGTCTTTAAAACATATATTTGTAAGGTGGCAATATAAATAAGTAAACGTGGCCGCCATATGTTTTTTTTAGTTTGTGAAATTTTGTACGATACGATGATTCCATTTTACATTTCTTTTTTTTTTTTTTTTTTTGTGTGGCATCTCGCAGGTCAACCTCTGAGGTTGTCGGCTGCTTAACCGGGCTTGCCTGTGGTTGCCTTAATTAATAAATAAATTAAAGCCTCCAGCCAGGGCTTATTAAAAACTTACAAACTATGCGACTACACGCTAAGGGCACCCCCTGTGGGGTACGGACCTCGGCTTAGGGCGTCGCAGGGGGAGGGCAGCTAGGGACAAGCTGGATCATATCATTATTATTATTAATAAGGGAATTTAAAGCTACTGGCTCAGCGTCGCGCGCTGGCTCTGGCAAGGGTCGGGGTGGACTATTACGGGAACGTCGCGGCGGGCCTCGGCGGCGAGGACGGAAGGACGGTCGGTTTTTGTGTTTGTGTGCCACTGTACTTGTTTCCCTACGGCTCTCTTGGAGCAGGGTGATTGCGTCATCGGGAGTGATTAGGGTATGCCTTGGTCGGCGAATCTTAGAGATACGCGAGGGTTCGTATTGGGCGGCCGACACGATAAGGGGATTCCTATGTTGGATTGAAGTTTCAAAGAAACGCTTGGAGACGCGTTTCATGAACTGCTGGATGGTGGGCATCTTGAGGTCTACGTGAAGAAGCTCATTTCGAACATAAAAGGGGGCTCCCGTGACTCTACGGAGGAATCGGTTTTGGAGAGTCTGCATCTTGTGGAGGAGGTAGGGCTTTGCGTGTGCGAAAACAGCGCAGGCGTAGGTCATGATGGGACGGATGACCGCGGTGAAAATACGCAGCTTGCACCTGAGTGATAACTTGCTGCGAGAGCTAAGAATGAAGTGGAGCCTACCTAGAGCGAAAGCGGCGCGTGAACGTGCCTGCTTTATGTGCTCAGCGAAGGAGAGGTGTCTATCGAGGACCACGCCTAAGTATTTGGCTTGCTTTTCCCAAGGGATCGGCTTGCCGTACATGGTAATCGGACGGGGGGAGGCTGGGTTTATCCGCGGTTTAGAAAAGAGGACTGCCTGGCTTTTGTCTGGATTGACTTCGATTCTCCATTTCCGGAACCACTTGGCCAGAGTGTTTGCGGAAGTTTGGAGAGTGCGAGCGATGGCATCGGGATTAAGACCGGTATAATAGATAGCCGTATCGTCGGCGAATAGGGCTAGTTGGGTATTTTTATGCTTGGGAATATCACTAGTGAATAGCGTGAAAACGAGGGGGGATAGTACGGAGCCTTGAGGAACTCCTGCGCGAATGGGATGGGGGGAGGAAAGCTCCCCCTCAATTCGATAACGAAAGGTGCGATTCGATAAAAAGTCCCGTAGGATGAACACGAGACGGTCAGGCACGCCGAGTTGGTATAGCTTATAGATTAAGCCATTGTGCCAGACTTTGTCGAACGCTTTCGCTATGTCGAAGAATAAGGCTCCCGTTATTGCGCCCCGTTGGAAGCCGGCGCTGACGTGTTCTACTATGCGGTGAACTTGTTGGATACATGAGTGTTCGGTTCTAAATCCGAACTGCTCATTGGGTATTAGACTCTTTGCTTCGGCAAAATCTTTGAGCCGCTTATATATAAGCCTTTCATAGATTTTACCGAGGACGTTGAGTAAGCTAATGGGACGGTAGCTAGACGGGTCAGACTTGGGCTTGCCTGGTTTGGGAATACCTATGACGGTGGCCTGTTTCCAGGTTGCGGGGAACATATTATTGCTCAATGCGCCATTGAAGATGGCAGTCATTAGCACTATAAGCTGGGCGGGGAAAAGTTTGAAAACCCTATTGGTGATGCCGTCGGAGCCAGGGGCTTTTCGCGGTTGGAGACTTTTAATGATATCCTGGACCTCATCAGGAGTGATGGGGGCCAGTGGATTATCGGGATCTTCGACGGGCGGAAGGGAAGTTCTACGTTCGACTTCGGCGTTCACCATATCGAGGTAGGCTTGGTCTACTGGTTGAGAGCTGGGAGAACACTGGGACTCTAGGCTGTCGGCTAGGCATTCTGCTTTTTCAGAGTTATCGAAGGCGACACTCTTATCGGGACGAATGAGAGGAGGCATTGTGGCCTCTTCAGTGGATCGTAACTTCCTCTGAAGCTGCCAGAAGGCAAGATGGGTGGGCTCAAGTTCGCTCAGCATCTTGTCCCAGCTCGCATTACGCTGCTCGGCAATGCGTTTCCTTACAGCACGCTGTAAGTTGCGCATGTGAGCTTTGTTTGCTGCGTAGGGAAAAGCGCTGTACGCACGGATGGCTGCGTTCTTCTCGGTTATCAGATTCCGTACATCGTCCGGGAGTTTCCAGCGGTGGTCTTCCGCTACTGGAACTTCCCTTGAACAATCGTTCAGGACGGATTGTACGTGATCTGTAAGCGAGTCGATCGCCGCCGTCGTGTCAGCGACTGAGACTATGTGGTCAGGAATGGTGTCCAAGTGAAGCGACGTGGTGGATTTCAGTTTTTCACTTACTTTCCTCCAGTCGGTGATCAATTGGGTCGGAGGAGATTGGGTAGGATCATGGTTACCTGAGCGGGAACCTAGGTGTAGGATAACGGGACGGTGATCCGAGTTGAGCTCGTGAAGCGCTTCTATGGAGTGCAAATGGAGGTTTACATTCTTTAGGAGCGCCACATCGAGGACATCGGGCCTATGGTTGGGGTCGTGTGGGTAGTGGGTGGGAGTCATCGGAGCGATGACGTCATAGTTTAGGGTCGCGCCTAGGTTATACACGATTCTGCCTCTGGCATTTGTCGTGTTGCTGTTCCAAGCGGGGTGTTTGGCGTTGAGATCGCCCGCTAGTAAGACGGAGTCATTCAGGCCAAAGAGAGTCGTGAGATCGCTGGTGAGCGCGATAGGATCGTCTGAAGCAAGAGACGCGACCGATGGTGGAGGATGGTAGGCAGAGATGATGGTTATCGGAGGATGACCAGTCATGCCTAGTCGACAGGCAGAGTACTCTAGGTGAGAGAGAGGCGCGGGTGGGCTGAGAGGGATGCAGTATAACTCCTTCCTATAATAAATAAGGGTACCGCCGCCGTGGCAGCGTGTTCTGTCATTGCGAACTAGACGGTAATTCGCAATTTTGGGGTCAGCGCGGTGGGGTTTCAAAAGGGTCTCCTGTATAAGGAGGACGTCTAATTGGTGGTCGCGGAGGAATTTAGTTATTTCGGCGCGTTGGTTGAAAATGCCATTGGCGTTGAAAAAACCTAATTTAAGGGATCGAGGCCTAGTGTGGTTTGTGCGTTGGGAATCCATTGGTTCAGTCCATCGCATCCATCTGGTCGAGGCCTAGCACGACATCACTGTGTGTGCTGAATATTTGGCTGTACATTTCCGTAGTAATTTTGCCGTTGTTCTGCTGTTCGGCAGCCAGAAGGGCATCGCGGAGAGACCTGGCTTGGCGGGTCATAAATATTTTATAGTGGCGCAGTAGAGTCTGGGCGCAAGACTCGCCGTTCCCGACGGGTGAGGGTTTGGGCGGTTGTTTGGCTGCAGGAGCAGCCGTGGTTTGAGGCGCGGGTTTGGGACTGGTTGTGGCCTCTGGAGCCACGGCTATAGGCAGGATCTGCGCTGCGATGGGTATATCCATCAGTGCCTGCAAAGGTTTGGCAGGAGCCAAGGAGGGAAAGGCTTTTTCGTCGTTTAGCCTGGTCCACGGGGATGGTCTCTGAGGAGCGAGACGTTGGGGAATTTGAGAGGAAGGTGCCTCTCTTTGTAGGCGGGCGTTGGCGCGCTTCGCTAATTTAGGAGCAAGTTTGGGGGCTTTGGGACAGCCGCGGTAGTTTGCCGGGTGACCGGTCTGGCCGCAGAGAACGCAGCTGGGTGGTTCCAAACAGAGGGTTCGGTCTTTGGGCCGAGGGCAGTCCGCAGTGCTGTGCTCGCCCAGACACTTGACGCATCTGGGAGTCGCATAGCAGTTGCTCTGCGCATGGCCATACAGTTGGCAACGGTGGCATTGTCCCACTGTTGCGGTTTTATAGGGCTTTTCAATTAAGATACCGGATAGGGAGCAAATGGACTTAATCTTGAAAATCGGACCTTCGGTTGGTTCACAAATGACAAGAACCATGTCGTACAATTCACCACCTCTCGCTTTATGTAAGCGATGGACGGCGATCACTGGTATACCTTGATCGGCAAGGTCGTCTTTAATATCCTGTACTAGGATTTCTTTAGGGACACGTTTAATAACTACACGAGTGGGCGTGTCCTCGGGGAAGGAGAAAGTGTGAAAGGAAATATTCCTTTCACGGAGGGCGCGATATAGTTCCCTATAGTCGTTCGACGTAGGGACGGTGACTTTAATGCCATTTTGGCAGGCACGGGCGTTTGTGTAGTTGATCTTTCGATCAACACACATCTTGGACACATCAGTCCATTTCCCCTTGTCTTGGATGTAAATGGGGGGCGGAGGGCGTTGCTTCCTTTGGGCTGAGGAAGTTTGGGCTATCGGGCTGGGGGAACGACTATCCTGCGCGCGAGTAGAGGTAGTTGGGACGAGGCTAGCGGGTCGTACGGGCGTTTGAGTTGGGGACGGGGGCAACGCGGTGGTCTTTTTGGCCTTGCTGGCCTGGGAGGCATTTTTCCCTTTCTTTCTCTTGCCGCCGGTGACGACTTGAAAGTCGTCTTCCGAGGACGAGGGGCATGATGACAAATCATTGTCGGAGTTGTTATTGGACACAGGTTCGGTGGTGTCCATTTCATGGAATTCAGGTGCAGCGCACACCTGCGCGGCGTCCATTGTTCTATGAACAATAGGATTAGTAGGTGGGCCGGAAACAATGGGTGATTTCGGGAATCGGGAGATCGGCACGATTTTGTCGGCAGGCGGGGGCAATAAAGGGTTATCTACCTGGAAGTCGTTCGTTGTTTGACGAACAATGGGATCAGAGTTAATAAATACTTCCGTGAATTGACCAACCGGGATGCCTTGATCGGCAAGCGGGGGAGATAATGGGCTGTCAAGCGCGTCACTAAAATCAGCGACGTTGGCTTCGGTAGCCGGGGGACAATTAGCGATTTCACGTTGGATTTTTCCGCCATATTTGGCGGAAATAGCAGGGTTTTCCCTAAGGATTTCTAATAATATCTCCAAAATATTGGAGTTCGCCATGATTGGCGAATGGATCAAAAATTTAACGGGGAAATTTTGGAGATTGCTCTCCCGCGGGGGGCCTATTTAAAGCCTAACTGGCCTAACTCCCCGGATGGATGGGTCCGGGGATGTGTAACCCTCCCAGTCGGGTAGAGACTGGGAGGTGAGTACCTAATGGTGAGCCCTAAGCTTGTAACCGGTCGCCAGTCTTATTGTGCGAACCGGGCCCTATTGGGTCTAGTGCGAAGGGGTAGACACACCCAACCGACACTAGGTGAGTAGCTGAAAGGGAAACTCAGTAACTAGGTTTGACTAGGAGATCCCCCAAGGCCAAAACCTAGCACTCGACTCCAATTAACTGCTTCACCCTGAAGGGGATCAGCGGGTGTGTCGGGTCAACACCCCCTTGGTTTCGTTGACACCGTGAGGTTTCCAACCAAGGACCACGAAACTGTGGTTTTTCCCTGAAGGGGCAAAACGTTTTTGACAACACTCTGTTATAGAAACAAAATATCCTTCACTGCCTTGAAAAAGGCGGTTCCGGATCGGGAGTTGTAGTCGGCGACTACGAATGACGTCACGGCGAGCGCGACGAAGCGATGACACAGACACAGAACGATCGGGAGCGCAGAGCGGCAAGACCGTCTCGGGCGAGCGTTGGGCGGAGAGTGTCTTCCATTTTACATCTAATAAATATTGTATTTATATTGTTCCCACTATTTCGAATAAACACTGCTATAGAAAGTATAATGTTTTACTAGACAAATAGTAAATAAGATAAGATGCTATAAGTTTTGATCATCTTAATTTAAAGATTTCAAACGACGGCAGGCGTTCTTCGGAACTAAAAATAACTTAGTTCCGTAACTCAATTTTACTGAACTTATACCACTAAAACTGTTTGTTGGTTGTCGACGTAGCTGAGCTAATAAAATCCTTGCCTCTCAGTGGAATCTATTTAGAAGAAACAAGCTTCTACGAAAATAATCGAAAAGTTTTTCAATATTTTACCGAATAAACTCTATTAGAGTTGTGGTACTTGCTACAAACTTGAGAAGTAGAGCGGAAAGACACGACACTTTAGGTCTTTATAGTAGATCTTATTAATGGAGGAGAAGCTCGAGGCTAGATATTAACAACCGTACGACTCGACATGCAAGGTTAAGCAACGGTTGCCGAGGCCGGTCCGTGGACGGGCTACAATCTTAACATATCACGCCTCGGAACATACGTTAAGGGCCTATACTACCTCAGCGCTTCTCACTCTTTATCTCGCTCGCACACTACTGGCCGCGGTCACGCGAGCTAGCGAGACAGGGTGGCAGACTCCAAGACACCGATAATTTAGTTTATTGCTTTTTACGGTGAAAATAATGGTAATTAAAAAAAAGTCAATAACATAAGACCTGCTTTATATTTAGTTCAATTAAAATGCAAAGTTTCATTATCTAATTTGAAGTTATTTTTGAATACCAGTGGTTTATTGTTCGGTTTGGAGGTAACTTTGGTTTTTTTTTTCTATCAAGAAAATTTTATGGAATCGTGTTTTCGTCAAGCATCCTAACATTAATCCTCAACTTTGCCATATATTTATTACAAAATTATTGCTGCAGTATTTTCGACATAGCGGAGGATCATGCTAAGCCATTTGAGGTCGTATAGGCCCTTAAGAGGAGGCTCCCTAAATTGTATGTAATTTTGTATTAATATTCTGAAACAATCACGCATACAATCAAAATGGAACTTTAGTATATGATTTATTGGATCTTTTTCTTTCCATGTCTAGACCAGTTTCGTAATTGGAACATTTTCGCTCGATTCATTTTTTTATCGAAAATCATGTCTTTTTTAAAGATTATTCAAAATTTAATCAAGATTACTCGGCTTTTTTGTCTAGAATTAGTATTGACAGTAAGAAAATATAGTTTATTATCCAAATATAGGACATTTTTTCTCTAGATCAATTATCACTTTAGTTATAAACGAAATAAGAAATGAGACTTACGACATTTAGTTTCGAAAGAGAATATGGTAAAAGAGCGCACGCGATATTCAACTTTATTACTGCTGCGTTAGCGTTCAGTACACAACGGCAGTTTCGAAACCGAACATGGTGAAAGAGCGCACGTGATATTCAACTTAATTACTGCTGCGTTAGCGTTTAGCATGCAACGGCCTAACCGGGGTGGATGGGGGCGGAGCTGGCGTGAAAATTATTTTGCACTGCCTGGTCTTAAGCCTTTGCTCCCTTCTGTCATTTGTATATGATTGTCAGTCGCTACAGGTAGACTGAAGCCAGGAAGTCTGATGCCAGTCTTGTCAAGGTCACTCGTGTTACCCAACTACCGGATTGTTGAGATCAAACAGGCATTCACTACACTAGTACTCGGCAGGTTCCGGTTAGACTGGAAGCCAAACTTAACACAGTTGGAAGAAGGCTAAGCAGAGGAGAAGATCTTATTAAACCCGTTAGAGATCTATCTATCAAAGATTACATCTTGAATCATTTTTTTGTGAATGGATTTTAATTAAACTCTAACACATCATTAGAAGCAGAACAATATACTAAAGCTCTAGTCATTTATTAGATAGGTACATATATGTATGTATATACGTTTTTTCTTTCTATATGTAGGTACATATATAACGATACATTAGTGCTTTATCGTTTATCTTCAACATTATCACCAAGAAATTTCATTAAGAGAAGTAAATAAATTTTCATCAAAGAAAGTCTTAGAAGCACTCAGTAATCGTCCATAATAATGTAATCTAACTCTAGAACATTACGTGACATTGGAGAGTAAAAAAAATAAGAACGAGATATTTTCTCCAAGAATATAATGTGATATTGATTGATATAGTTGCAAAGTTGTTAAATAACATTAAATAAATATGTGCGTCATACGTTCTGGTATCCTTAATAAGGTAGGGCAAACTTTTTCGACTAACTTTGGTAACTTAATTCCGACCAAAATAAGGTACTTTCGCGTCATCCGTGGTCACCTTCAGGTAGGGTAAATGATAAAACTGACATATTATGTCTCGGGGTTTGGTGCTTCAGACAAAAACATAGGCGAAAACTTTTGACATAACGCCGTATGAGGAAAATTCGATGTGTGTAGTTTAATTTTAATTAGTAAATAGGATATTGTTTTGCAGCTAAAAACAGTACTATAAAATAAAAAAACCCTACAAAATATTCCGCTACCTAATCCTTCATAATCCACATCTTATTCCAGCTAAAATTACTCACGAGTCATTATAAAAACCTCCGGATGTACTCCGCCGTTTGCTCTCGACATTGCGTTCAGAAGGAGTCTGAATAACTTAGATGTTGCCTGAAAAACGGTTTAATTTTGTGAAAGTTCCAGTAAGCGGTACTGAGAGTGAAACACGAAGGGAGTGCCGAGGAAAGTGGAAATATGAGTGTCTCTAATTTGAGAAACAGACTTCAAGACAGAACGCGATGGCGGAGCACTGTAGACGCCCTCTGTCACACCTAGGGGACTTAGGACAAGTCAAGTAAGTTAAGTCAATTTGAGAAATACTCAGCGCGACTTTTAATCTCATAGTAACCCTACTAAGAGATTAAAAGGTTGTGACTTGAATGTGAGTGAAATTAGAAAATAACTTTCTCTATTTTATTTATGAATGCTGATTTATTTTACTTTTATTTTTAAGAGATATTTTTATTCTTCAAAACATGCAAATAAATTTTGTGGTAAATAATAAATAAAACATACCACACAAACCACCGAGAATTTATCCATGGTATGCTGAAGAGCATATGAGCGTAAAGGATTGTCAGATTGGTGCAGACTAAAACCCACCCGGTTCCTTCAGTGCCCTTTTGTTCCATCTCGTTACAACTTTCCTAAAGTTCTAACTGTTAACAGTACTACATCTTGCCACATAATTAACAATGTCATGTACAAATTACACACTGACCATAAATTTCCATTAGGTACTGTAATTTTACTAAAATGTACCTAATTATCACGCAAGCAAATTAAAACAATACAAACAACATTATTCTCGTATTTTAGAATTACGATGGTCCGTTTACGACGACTTTTGTATGAACGAGGTCTGACTTATTTATGGTAATTATTTTGCTAAACAGCATCACCACAAATCTACCTATATTTTGAGTACATTTTAATAATGAATAAAAATATATTAAAAATGTTCGCTTTTATACTTTGATAGTAATCAGAAGATCGTTTCTAATACAATATAACAAAAATACAAATGTTAAACCGATGATTGGACTTTTTCGGGGTCCCGTGTCTAAAGAAACGGAACCTGTTCACTAAGCCTGTTTGTTTGTCTGTCTGGCAACGGACTGAATATTATGAACCAAAAACATATATTTTTTTAAATGAAATAACGACCAAAATAAAAATATCCTGATTTATTCTGTGTACATATGTAAGAAACACTTCAAAAGTAAGTTCTTTTTTTTATCGGTTATAGGCTTGCGGTTGACCACCTTCTCATAAGAAGTTAAGCGATGATATGGTCGAAGATGAACCACACTTACTTAGATTACAGTAACCCATTCACTCATGCCTTAAAGTCTCCTAGGTTGTAAAAAATCTACTCTTTAGCTGTACGCACCATGAAAGTATTCCCTAAACGTTTTATGCGTATAGGTGGGATGTTCTTGTAGTCCGATGATGGGACAGGCTTGGTGGAGTTTGACTGGCACTTCGCTTTACTCATGTATAATTATTTTATTCAGAAAGAAATTATTCGATGAGCGTAAAGGAATATCAGACATCTGCTTACTGTTGCGTTGAGAGTGGTCCCTGCGTTTCAAGGCCGTGTTATCTCGTTGAACATTTCCGCTGTCCAGGCATGCAATGGTCTTATCGAGGCCTGTCATTAGTGGTTACAAGTCTTTCAAGCCGTCACGTCAGCTTGGGGCATTATTAATATCTTGAAGAGATAATTAGTGCTCTGAGTTACAAAATCTTTTACTACATCGTTGCCAAGTGTTCCTCTAATACTCCTCGGCCATCTGTGTCAACGCGCTCCAACAAAGCTTCTCATCTCATCATCACCCCCGACTCACGAGTGACCTCCTCGACAATGGTACCATCGGAAGTGCCAACACTGACACGGTACCATCACGTATTACCTTCCGCAATTCAGATTCAGTACTTGAAGTGCAAGTTCCCGGTGGTTGCTCATGAATATATTTAGCACGTTGTTTTCAAACTAGGTAGTTGTTTGACGTGAATGTTATTAATTTTTTTTCGGTGCTCATGTTGTTCTTTTTTTTTTTTTGTTTTAGTGTGGCGGGGATAAAGTTAGGTTTTTATAAAATTGAAATTTAAAACTGAGTAAACTAATTTTCATGCAGTTTTTTTCTCTTCTTTTCTTGAACACAGTATTTTTAACTACTGCCTCAATTCCCCAGATGACCTCTTCTAAATATTAACAGCCTGAAATATATATTTTTATTTCTAAAATGCTTTACCTGTGAAATATTCCTTTGATCATGATGTTATGAAGATGTTAAATTTATACAAAACTAATATTGGTTTATGCGATATAATATATTAGTACTCTACTTACCAAGAATGAATAAGCCTTAAAATAATGTAAAGGTAAGTCAGTATGGTCACAAATATTGTATTGGTTAATGGATGGTGAATAAGCTCACTCTTATTGACAAAGCAGATACCAAATATGCTCAATAAGACATGCCTATTTATATCCTTATGTCTATTTTTGTACTATATTGTATACGAAACAGGAGAAGCTCGTGGCCAAATAATAACAAACACACGGGTCGCTCTTCTAAGTCAAGCTACGCTTGCCGAGGTCATTCCGCTGATGGGTGATCACTTTCCGGGATATACTTAGCATGTTTGAGAGTTAGTTGACTCTCTTGACTTATAGAGGTTATAATTATAGTTGCAAAACTTCTGAAAAATTCGGAATAATTCCGGAATACTTCTGGGAAAGTTTCTTTAAATCAGAATTATTCAAAATGAATTTAAATAAGGTCCTCGGTGCGCCGGCCGCTGCCGCCGCGCTGCGATGGCGGTGCGGGGTGCGGTAAGAGGGGAGATGCTCCCCGGAGAAGTTTTCCCCCCTCCCGCGAGAAAGATTTGTACCCCGCAATCGAATGTTTCGACCGAATAATTCAATAGGAATTAACGTGTTTGTTTGTTGTGTGGTGGGTGAGTTAATTATTGTTCAGTGCGAGAGTATGTACGACACGAGAGTAAAATATAAATGTATTTTATTATAAATGGGATTGGTTAAGTATATGTTGATATTTTTATAGGTAGATATGTTAGCCTGCGATTAACAGGATTTTTATAAATGTCAGTTGTGGAATAAAGAACCAGGCCTAGCCATTTTATTTATTTTTTTAAAAAGGGTTACCTATGTTTTTGGTTAGTTTGTATGTAGCTCTGTAGGCATCTGGCTCTGTAGGCTCTGTAGGAGTCACATAGGTAGGCATTAATCATTACCTACCTACTTAACGCGTATAATAGCCCAGTCAATAAAAACAAATAAAGGCAAACCTTGCAAGCAAAAACGTTTTGATGCGGTTTTCAGAAAAGTATTTGTTATACTTAGGTAGGTAGGAGCAGGTTTTGGTATATTAACCGACTTCAAAGGTCGATTTTCCTGTTTTTTTTTTTGACATTTGAAATATTCCCAAGGTTTCGGAATATTTCGGAATACTTCCGAAGTATTCGACGGGAATGATACGGAATTTTTCCCGCCAGCATCTATAGTTATAATCCTACCTTTACTTTCTATTATGAGATCCCACAGGGGGAAAATATATGGTTTATTCTCACTTGGCGGCCATATTTTTAACAACTTACAAAATTTTCATTGTTCTGCCCTTTATACCAGATGTTCGGTTTTTCATGGTGATTTTATTCGTAACAAGTTGTGGTTTACTCCCCACGGGACGAACTCGTATTGTAGAAGTTGGCGCCATGTATTTTGTATAAAACGTTTTGTTTTACCCCTGGCGAAATTTTTGTTTTGTTAAAGATTGTCAGTTATTGGTTTTGGCTATTTATGTTTTGGTATGCCTGCAAATATTCGACAATGCAGTTATTATGACATAACTATTAGACATGTAGGTACATAATTATTTTGATTCTCTTTTTATGGATCTTTGTTGAATCTTAGGAAATTTAAAAATGGATTAATAATAAAAATGCTTTTTTTTCGAGTATAAGTCATCAACAGACTAACACCCACCTATTTACTTCAGTTACCCTTGCGCACCCGCGGTATCTCGTGAGAATATTACCGTAACTCCGGCAGTCATTGGTGGGTTGTACTACCTCAACTATTTTTAACTACACGGTTTATCCGCGTAAATCCAGATCCCGTGGAACTTGCCCTATCTGCCAGCGGCAGTCTCACTAAAATTGGTTCAACCGTTCTGGAGAAAGGCAGGAAAACACACCAAAATTTGAGAAAAGTTTGTGTGCAAAGTATCGTGCAAATAACCTAAGGTATTTAAAAATACACGGTTATTTTGAAATCACAGACTGATTATTTTATTTATATCGATATATAGTTTACAATAAAACCTATTCCTCTGCTTAAATCTAAAAACTACATGCACGTAATGCTTTATGTATAATAACAACCACGCGGCTGCAATAAATTAATAAGAGTGCCACTCTGTCAAAATACAAAACGCCAAAAACATCACCCTTATAACGACACTGCTCAACACGATCAAGGTCAAAAGATAATTTATTTATAGGATACATCAATCATAGCTTTTGATGATTCATTGTGTGGACGCTACTGTTAATAAAACATCAACGATGAATGATGATTTTTTAATTAAATCTTGTTACGGCGAAAAATTTTGGCGTGAACAATGAGATTAGAAGGTAAGAAAGTGAGATTGGATTTTATTTAAGTCAACTTATAGGTGACTAGCTTCTGTCTGCGGCTTCACTCGCATAAATTCTACTTAGCATAAGTAAAGTACCTTACGTCTACCCTTTAGCCTTTCAATTATCCCCACACGAAATATCATATCGATCCGTTGCTCCGTTATGGATTATTTTTTGTTGTTATTTTCTGATGAAGCAGTGTGAAGAAATAGTGAAATAAGAAAAATATAAAACAAATAACGTATAATACATTTTTAACATGCTTTTATTAGGTCGATCTGTATGTAACTAACTATGTAATGGAATCTAAGGTAACTAATTTAACCATCATCCAAGGGTCGTAGCGTAATGCAAATTGGCAGCTGTATTTAGTTCTGATGACAATACAATAATATGGTACTGTCGAACTGATCTGATGATGGAACCGGAAGATATGAACTGGAACTTCATGATGGAAAATTGTATCATAGCTGTTTTGGATTTCTTAGAAAAGTCTTGTAATGAACTTTGACCACGATTAGGTTTCAAGGTCTGATGATGAAGCCGGAAGATAGGCACTGGCATTCCATGATGGAATATCGTATCATAGTCGTGTTTGCACTAGTGAGAAAAGCCACGTAATAGATTTTGAACACGATCAGGTTTCAAGGTTATAACAAACCTAAAGAAAATCCGTTATCGGTTTTCTTAACCTTTTTGAATTACCACGTAATCCATAGATTTATGTTTTTATAGATGTCACTTTCAAATCCTCTGGGGTGATCGACCGTTTAATTTTTCACTACTGGTGGGAATAATATGGCAAAAATTACAAAAAAGAAACAGCAACACAAAGAAAACGGAGACTACAAAAAAAAATGAAAAGTGCGGACAAATTTGTTGTTTTTACGTGCATTTCTAAAAGCGTGTTTTTCTATTGATTTTTAAACTATTCATTTATTTAAAAATTAGATTGTAGTTTTTAAGTTCTACCGTTTTAAAAACAAAAATATCTATACTTACTGTGATGAGTAACACCGTGACTGGTGCCGCCATAACTATTATTAATTGGAATTATTAGATGCCCGGATTAAAACTGCACACAATTTTATTAATAGGTACCAAATATAGTTTTTAAAATAACGTAATTACATATCTATACAGGCCTCATCTAGTTTAATTATACGAAAAGAGAAAGACAAAGTGTTGTTTAATTACCCATTTAGAAAATAAATATCACTTAGGTACCCATAGTACATACATTTCGCCGATTAAGTAGTACCTTTAAAACATGAAAGGGCACGATTATAAATAAATGCGACCACTTAACTGAGTTGATTTTTCCGTCTTGTATTTAATGGGCTTACTGAAGTAGTACCGATTTTCATAACATTAGATTTACATTTTGGAAACGCTTTCAAAGGTCACTGAGATGGATTATTTTTAATAAACATTAATTTCATTTGAGGAACTCGTGGATAAGTCACACTGGAGAAGTGACTATTTTAACATATCGAATTTCCGCCGTGACTCGGACAGCACGTGAGCCGCTGGTGCCGGCTGCTGTTTGTACATGTTTGTCAGGCTGTGCGTAGTGAGGAGCAGACAGTCTGACGCTGGTCTTACCGGGGGGTGTTACCTAGCTACTGGCTGTGCAGGTCAAACAGGCTCCATGTAAACACCAGCAGGTACTCAGCTGGAACCGGTTAGACTGGAAGCTGACCCGAACATAGTTGTGAAGTAAAGGCGACAGAACAAGCTGAAGAAGTGAAGTTCATAATACAAGTTCGTCTATTCAGGTTCCTGCAGACTTATATTTATGTGTATTTACACACTTTCCCAAGCTCACTGAATCCACCGTTCCCAAGCTCATTGAATTCAAAACCTACTGTCTCCTACAAAATTAGCCCCGTAATTACAGTCTTACTGCTAAGTGTTTTTCCCTCATTCCATTATCTGTGCCATAAAAGTTTAGATTCCTTTACAAAGTTGAAAACTTTAATGCCAGCTATTATCAACAATGGCTGAAATTTAGAATGCAATTTTCTCCACCATAGACGCTGTGCACTAAACTTGCCTTATCGGTCCTTCAATAATCAACGCTAGTCTACAATATGATACTTGTCACTAGAAATTCCAAAACGAACACATTTCAGATTTCATTATATCACTTCCTCGCATCAAGGCAAATGACATGACCCATAATGACGTCATTACAGCATTATTTACATAACCACCCGCTCTGCTCAACCCCTTAACATTGATACTTATACGAGTAAAAACAAAGTCTTATTTCAGATGGAACGATGTTTTCGGAAATATATATAGGATTAAACCTTAAGTCTTTGCTACAGAATGTCTAATATTGAGATACTTTACATTTAAAATTATAATTTTTTTGCAGAGGCACTCTTGTTCGGATTGTACAGATTTAGGGATGCGCCTTGGATTCAGATATAGAAGGATCTTCTTTAATCATCCAGTCGTGTTTGGGATTTCAGAGAATTTCCTAATTTTTAAATAGAGTTTATCCATGTGACTTGGCATCCGATTTCGTGCTCGACATTTACACATAATAAAACAATGGCTTTCACTTACTGCAGATTATGGTATCAAATGTATTTACGATTTTTAATGAATGATGAATGAATGACAGTTTGCTTTATGAATTTGAGCAACTCTTTCGTCGTTTCATTTTTGTAACCACTCAGTGACTCTGATTTTTACTGCATGTCTGTTTGAGTGCATAATGTTAAAATTTTTATTTGCGGTGTTGTAAATTTTGCAGCTAAGACTATAAAATTGGCGTCTACCAAATGAGGTCTTGCAGAGCTCAGAAGAAAAGACAGGTTTCTTCCTACGTTTATTTGGGTTTGGGGCGGGTAATGTCAGATGCTTTCTAAGAATAAGTCGGAGCACTTAGAGCTGGCGAACATTAAGAACTTTCGAGTCTGCATACAAATGTACTGTGAGGAATCTGTATAGTTTTTAAGTAGAACTTTCAGCACAGCTTTCTGTGCTCGCTCTAAGCCTAAGAGGTGCGTTTTGGCTGCCCCTCCCTATGTAATACTGTAGTAATACTGTAGTAGGAAGTACTGGCACATAAGGGAATATCATCAAAGCATTTTCTCACGGTCAACCTTAAGGTTAATTATACACTGGTACAATAGGGCTACTTTGTAGATTTACACAAGCTTTGCTTACAAACTAATTGAATTCAGACTAACTATATAACTATTGTAGATGATTAGTTGTTTTGACTTAGTTAAAAAAAATCATCACTGTGTATGCTACAGTATTCTTCGTGCCATTATTAATACATACACTTAAATTATTCATTTTGAGTTATTCTAAGGGCAAATAATAGGTACAGGTCTATTAATACAGGAGATTTTATTTTTAACAATATATTATGTTCTTAAAGCTACTTGTTTCATCTCATAATCCTCGAGACATACGTGTTAGCAACACCATTATTACCATAACTAAACATGAATAATGATGTTTATTTAGCAAGTTGGTTATCCCTAAATAACGCTTTTACACGTAAATTTTTGTTTCGTAAATTTAAACTAGATTAGGCCCATGTTTCCTAGCTGACTAACTTGAGAAGAAACAACGAAACAAACTCAGAGGGAGTGGCCCCGGTATGTAAAGGGTTATTGAAGGAACACCGTGGATTTTAGTCAGTAAAAGTCTGACAGTCCCTCCCACCCTTCCCGGAGTAGGAGGACTTATTTGATAATTTTAACACGTTAAAAAAAAAAAAAAGATACTACGCAAGTTTCAAACTTCTATTCATCAATTTACGCTCGAGGCACGAGTTTTAGTAAACAAAATACATTCGCATATTTACGACGTCACTCTACGCGAATATTTTTTTCTGTTGTAATCTTATTACCGACTAGCTTTTGCCCGCGACTTCGTCCTCGTGGAATAGTTACTTTGGGCTAACGTTAAATTTAACTCCGATTAGCCCGCGACTTCGTCCACGTTTCCGTTGTTTTTCGTAAAAAAAAGTAGCCTATGTCCTTCCTCACGGTTCAGTGATTTCGATGTAACACACAGATTAACTTTCGTAATTTAGTAGGGAAATATAATATGTCAATCTATAATACTGTTGAAAAATATCGCAATACCGAACCGCACAATATTATTGTTAATAGCTGTGCCCGCGACTCCGTCAGCGTGTAACTCTTTGTAAGTTAATGTATTGGTAATATTGTTTAGATCACGTTCACATGAGGCTTAAGTACCTATAGAACTTACTTCTTCACATTCCTTCTCACCGCACCGGGTTTCTATCTAATTCTTACGCTATTTCTACTATTAAACTTACGAGCGAGTTACATTTTGTAGGTATTGCCGGCGACCTAACTTAGAACTTTTATGGAGGTAAAGTACCTTATGCCCTTGCCCTTTAGCCTTTCAATTATCCCCGCACCAAGTATCACATCGATCCGTTACTCCGTTTTGGATTATTTTCAACCAACGACAAAAAAAAGGAGGAGGTTATCAATTCGACGCGTATATTTTTTATTTTTTTTATGTATGATCACCGATTACTCGAAGACGGCTGAACCGATTTGGACAAATCTTGTTTTGTTTGAAAGGGTCAGGGAAATACTTTGAAATTGGTCCCATTGCCACCAAGTCAGGATCTGATAATGGGATCCCGGAGAAATCGAGGGAACTCTTAAAATATTATAGGCACACCTATGGCGTTTTGGGTATTTCTTATAGTAACTTGTGCAGTTGCTCTCAAAACGTACCATTTGGGGAAGTGGAACTGATGATGAAGACCACAGACGGCCGCCGAAACTACTCAATAATATTTCGTGGATTGCGATTCGATTACTTGAATATGGATGTTAAGCACTTTATGCTCGTCACAATGCATATGGTGATGTAGAGCTGATGGTGAAGTACCAGGAGAACTCCTCAAAAATTAACGGCCCAGCATTGGGAAAAGCAATATTTTGTAAAAGGTTATAAGTAGTTGACATTCAGGCTCTTGTAACTAGGTAAATTAAAAATCGACAAACTAAAAAGAGTGAAATAAAAACTTTTTACCAAAAAATTAAACCGACTCCCAAAAAACACTGCAAAGTGAAAAATAACTTTAGTTTCGGAAGTCGGTGCCAAAAACGAAAATACAAAACTAAAGACACCGACTACCGAAATTAAAGTTATTTTTCACTTTGCAGTGTTTTTTGGGAGTCGGTTTAAATTTTTGGTAAAAAGTTTTTATTTGTTGTTATTTTCTGAGTAGTGTGAAGAAATAGTGAGATAAGACAGATATAAAATAAATATAATAAAAAATTTGAAATAAGTTTAGTATCTTTTAAGTTTAACCGTTTCAAAAACAAAAATATCTACACTTACACCGTGTACAGTAACACCGTGACTATGGTGCCGCTATTACTATAATTAATCGGTATTATTAGATGCCCGGATTAAAACTGCACACATAAATATTTATTAATAGGTACCAAATATAGTTTTTAAAATTACGTAATTACATAACCATACAGGCCTCTTATAGTTTACTTATACGAAAAGAGAAAGACAAAGTGTTATTTAATTACCAATTTGCAAAATAAATATCACTTAGGTACCCATAGTACATACATTTCGCCGATTAATTAGTACCTGTAAAATATGAAAGGGCACGGTTATAAATAAATGTGCGCAATTAACTGAGTTGTCTTTTCCGTCGTCGTAGTATTTAATGGGCTTACTGAAATAGTATATATTTTCATAAAATTGGATTTACATTTTGGAAACGCTTTCAAAGGTCACTGAGATGGATTATTTTTAATAAACATTAATTTCAGTTGAGGTACTCGTGGATAAGTCGCACTGGATAAGTAACTATTTTAACATATCGAATTTCCGTCGTGACTCGGACAGCACGTTAGCCGTTGGTGCCGGCTGCTGTTTGTACATGTTTGTCAGGCTGTGCGTAGTGAGAAGCAGACAGTCTGACGCTGGTCTTACCAGGGGGAGTTACCTAGCTACTGGCTGTGCAGGTCAGACAGGCAGACGCACCATGTAAACACTAGCAGGTACTCAGCTGCAGCCGGTAAGACTGGAAGCTGACCCAACATAGTTGGGAAGTAAAGGCAGGACAGAACAAGCTGAAGAAATGAAGTTCATAATACAAGTTCGATCTATTCAGGTTCCTGCAGACTTATATTTATGAGTATTTACACGCTTTCCCAAGCTCATTGAATTCAAAACCTACTGTCCCCTATAAAATTTGCGCCGTAATTACATTCTTACTGCTAAGTGTTTTTCCTTCATTCCCAGATCTGTTCCATAAAAGTTTAAATTCCCTTAAAAAGTCAAAAACTTTAATGTCAGCCATTATCAACAATGGCTGACATTTAAAAATCAATTTTCTCCACCGTAGACGTTGTCCACTAAACTTGCCTTATCGGGCCTTCAAGAATCAGCGCTAGTCTACAATATGATACTTGTCACTAGAAATTCCAAAACGAACACATTTCAGATTTCATTATATCACTTCCTCGCATCAAGGCAAATGACCTGACCCATATGACGTCATTACAGCATTATTTACATAACCACCCGCTCTGCTCAACCCCTTAACATTGATACTTATACGAGTAAAACAAAGTCTTATTTCAGATGGAACGATGTTTTCGGAAATATATATAGGATTAAACCTTAAGTCTATGCTACAGAATGTCTAATATTGAGATACTTTACATTTAAAATTATAATTTTTTTGCAGAGGCACTCTCGTTCGGATTGTACAGATTTAGGGATGCGCCTTGGATTCAGATATAGAAGGATCTTCTTTAATCATCCAGTCGTGTTTGGGATTTCAGAGAATTTCCTAATTTTTAAATAGAGTTTATCCATGTGACTTGGCATCCAATTTCGTGCTCGACATTTCCGCATAATAAAACAATGGCTTTCACTTACTGCAGATTATGGTATCAAATGTATTTACGATTTTTAATGAATGAATGATAGTTTGCTTTATGAATTTGAGCAACTCTTTCGTCGTTTCATTTTTGTAACCACTCAGTGACTCTGATTTTTACTGCATGTCTGTTTGAGTGCATAATGTTCAAATTTTTATTTGCGGTGTTGTAAATTTTGCAGCTAAGATTATAAAATTGGCGTCTACCAAATGAGGTCTTGCAGAGCTCAGAAGAAAAGACAGGTTTCTTCCTACGTTTATTTGGGTTTGTGGCGGGTAATGTCAGATGCTTTCTAAGAATAAGTCGGAGCACTTAGAGCTGGCGAACATTAAGAACTTTCGAGTCTGCATACAAATGTACTGTGAGGAATCTATATAGTTTTTAAGTAGAACTTTCAGCACAGCTTTCTGTGCTCGCTCTAAGCCTAAGAGGTGCGTTTTGGCTGCCCCTCCCTATGTAATACTGTAGTAATACTGTAGTAGGAAGTACTGGCACATAAGGGAATATCATCAAAGCATTTTCTCACGGTCAACCTTAAGGTTAATTATACACTGGTACAATAGGGCTACTTTGTAGATTTACACAAGCTTTGCTTACAAACTAATTGAATTCAGACTAACTATATAACTATTGTAGATGATTAGTTGTTTTGACTTAGTTAAAAAAAAATCATCACTGTGTATGCTACAGTATTCTTCGTGCCATTATTAATACATACACTTAAATTATTCATTTTGAGTTATTCTAAGGGCAAATAATAGGTACAGGTCTATTAATACAGGAGATTTTATTTTTAACAATATATTATGTTCTTAAAGCTACTTGTTTCATCTCATAATCCTCGAGACATACGTGTTAGCAACACCATTATTACCATAACTAAACATGAATAATGATGTTTATTTAGCAAGTTGGTTATCCCTAAATAACGCTTTTACACGTAAATTTTTGTTTCGTAAATTTAAACTAGATTAGGCCCATGTTTCCTAGCTGACTAACTTGAGAAGAAACAACGAAACAAACTCAGAGGGAGTGGCCCCGGTATGTAAAGGGTTATTGAAGGAACACCGTGGATTTTAGTCAGTAAAAGTCTGACAGTCCCTCCCACCCTTCCCGGAGTAGGAGGACTTATTTGATAATTTTAACACGTTAAAAAAAAAAGAAGATACTACGCAAGTTTCAAACTTCTATTCATCAATTTACGCTCGAGGCACGAGTTTTAGTAAACAAAATACATTCGCATATTTACGACGTCACTCTACGCGAATATTTTTTTCTGTTGTAATCTTATTACCGACTAGCTTTTGCCCGCGACTTCGTCCTCGTGGAATAGTTACTTTGGGCTAACGTTAAATTTAACCCCGATTAGCCCGCGACTTCGTCCACGTTTCCGTTGTTTTTCGTAAAAAAAAGTAGCCTATGTCCTTCCTCACGGTTCAGTGATTTCGATGTAACACACAGATTAACTTTCGTAATTTAGTAGGGAAATATAATATGTCAATCTATAATACTGTTGAAAAATATCGCAATACCGAACCGCACAATATTATTGTTAATAGCTGTGCCCGCGACTCCGTCAGCGTGTAACTCTTTGTAAGTTAATGTATTGGTAATATTGTTTAGATCACGTTCACATGAGGCTTAAGTACCTATGGAACTTACTTCTTCAGATTCCTTCTCACCGCACCGGGTTTCTATCTAATTCTTACGCTATTTCTACTATTAAACTCTGGAATTTGCTACCCCTTGACATCAAGAAGGCTGAGTCAAAATTTTCTTTTAAGCGCAAAATTAAAAACCACTACATAAGGGGCTGTTATTCTTAGTTTGGTCTTCGTCATAATTATTATGAGCTCTCTTATTCAGAAAGAATAATATAAAGCACCGTATCAATTAGTTTGTCATTTTAGCATATATGTGTATTTTATTAGTATTATTATGTATTAGTATTATATTTATTAGTATTAAATATATTATTTCATTCCATTTTCTTGTACACCTACCACAGTGTGTTTTTTAAGTCCGCCCATGTAACACAATTGTACATAAAGTTTAAATAAATAAATAAATACATCAGCGCAAAGCTTTTCCGGGTAAACTATGTTGAAAGTTGACCCGTCCGGCACGTGGACATAAAGATTTCTAGAACTGCTAACCCGGGAAAGAGCGACGTATGTGTCATGGTCAGTTGGACCATGCGAGAAACAACTGACACCGAGATCTACTCCAGCAACACGAAAAGTCTGCCCTTGAGCCTTATTAATTGTCATTGCATAACACACCGATACTGGGAATCGCGTTCTTTTAAATTGGAATGGAAAATTATTTGGTATTATGGGAATTCTGGGAATAAAGACGGATTCTCCTGCACCGCAACCTGTTAAAATTTGAATCTCGGTTATATTTTGTTGCAACTGGGTTACTTTTAGCCGAGTTCCATTGCAAAATTGTGGTGGTTTTAAATTTCGGAGCAGAATAATAATCAGAAAGCTTCAAACTGCTAAGCTATCGGGAGTTACACGTGTTATTGTGAGTCAACCATAAAAGATAGATATATGCTGTCGTGGGATATTTTTTATATAATATTAAGGAGAACATTTCCGTCATAAATGATTTCTGTGTAGCTTTAACCATTATGGTTGCACACGCGACGGAAGCTTAAAAAATGGAGTAACTTCTCCCGTTTTCCCAACATTTCCCTTCACTGCTCTGCTCCTATTGATTGTAGCGTGATGAAAGTATACTATAACCAGCTCAAAAGTATGAAAAATAATTGTACCAAGTTTCGTTAAAATCCGTCGAGTAGTTTTTGTTTCTATAACGGTTATACAGACAGACAGACAGACAGACAGACAGACAAAAATTTTACTGATTGCATTTTTGGCATCAATATCGATCCCTAATCACCCCCTGATAGTTATTTTGTAAATATATTTCATGTACAGAATTGACCTCTCTACAGATTTATTATAAGTATAGATTGTAACTCGATTCACACTAACATTTGCAGTGCTAAAGCAAACAAGGCTATTATATCGAGTCACACAACATTCTATCCAAAACAAATGCCCATAAATCTGTAGATCGTTTTGTTTTATTCACTCGTTTTATGAATCTTCCCAAACAAAATATGATTTGTGCTGAACAGAAAAATACTCAAAATGCGATATTGTGTAGGTATTGCCGGCGACCTAACTTAGCACTTTTATTGAGGTCTTTTTATGATATTTATGAGAACTACAAGGATAATAAAGAAAGGCTTGTAGAGAGAAAAGGCAGAATTTATTGTACGCAGCAAAATTTGAAAAAAGTATCTTAACAACAAGTATGAGAATACTAGTAAGAATACTTATATAAATTTAAAATAAATAATACAAAAATGTGTAAAATAAAAGATATTTAGACGTGTTTGATATTTAAAGTATTTCAAGCAAACTTTTGATCCTCTTCAAATCTGCTATCCTCAAAATTAAATTAGAAACTTCCACGTTATACAAAACAAACTCATAAAGCTCAATTACTCCAAATGAATTTAATATACGTGAAATAAACCACTGAAACTGATTTTTTTTTATAATAATTTTTCTTTTACTTTTTGATGAAGAGAAGTAATCTGGGGACTAAACCAATGCTAACAATAAACTTGGACGTTTCTGCTTCAAGAGGCACCAGTAAAATTAAGTAAATTGTTTTATAATTTATTCAAAGTCATTTGACTTCTGTTTTATGAAATGAAATTTCCATTACGGCTTGTGAATGAGTTTGTGATTTTTCTTGAGTCACTTGCGTTACCTGTGTAATGCCAGAATATTAAATTGAATGCCTGAAGTGAACAAAACTCAAACATTATTATATTATTAAGAATTTACAACCATTAGTAATCGTTTATACAAATTAGTTTTAATATTATATGAGGCAACCAGACCAAATTTTTGTGGGAACAATAACATGGTTTCATGTTATTGTTCCCACAAAAATTTGCTTGTTCTTAGTATAATATTCAATATTTTCCTACTATGCTACGATTACAGTACTTAGAACTTATAGAAAACAAAAGCACACGCCTTCTCGAGCAAGCTAGCTCTAGACATTCTGAGCATCATACTTATGAATATTTTGACCTAATATTTTCTACACGACATCGCCAGTTTTCAGTCAGTTTGTAAATCAAAGGCGATTTTGCTGAACAAAGCTTTCGGTGTATATGTATAATTGAAACAACTGCTGCAATTAAAATCGTGTCTTAAAACCAACGTCTACACAGTTCACACGATTTTAAAGAATCTCCTATACATGGCATATTATACATTATGGCGTATTATACATGGCATATTATACATTATGGCGTATTATACATGGCATATTATAACTACCGTACGGGACAATGCTCAAGGTTAAGCAATGCTTGCCGAGATCGACTCGTGGATGGGTAGCCATATTAATATAGCAAGATTCTTCTGTGGCTCGGAACACACGTGGAGCTATTAACTACTGGTTGCTATTTATACATGTTTGACTGTCGTTATGGATAGTCAGAAGCCAGTCCAAACCTTCTTCAGTTTGACCAGGGGGTATCATGTTAAGGCAGCTACTTCATAATATTATATTATTATTTAGCCACGAGCTATGCAGTAAAACAGCTGAAGGACGGGTCCCTATTTACGTTCTACGGCTAAGCACCTGCGGAGGCTGGGACTTAGGGAACCGTGTCACAGCTCGCCGTGACCCCGAACAGGTTGTAGTGAATTCACTGGAATTCCAGCTGCTTATGCCCGTGGATTACCAATAAACTACGCGTCATCTTGCATACAGCTCAATTTCCTCAATAAATAGACATTTTCCACAAAAGTTTCTTCAGGGACTAATTAGGTTCAAAATTAAGGTTGTCCTGTCGTTAGTAGAGAAACAGAGTAAGAATAAAGAGTACTGTTTAAGAGTTTTGTTAAACAGTGAAATTTTGTATTTAAAACTGTGCTTTAAATTAAATTGTAGCTATGAATTTTCTGGAAACTGTAATAGGAGAATTCAAATGCATACAAAAGTGCCACTTTTAATGGTAATTAATAAAAAAATAACTATGTTTTTTAAAACATCCGAAAAGTATCAACCATGTTCCGGCTCCATACATGTCACGCCTAACAATCGTTTGAATTGAAAATGACTTAGACTCTAAATATTTTATGAAATCATAGTTAATCAATTTTTACTAACGGACACTTGAAGATACAAAAATAATCAATTCATCGAAATCAAGTCCGAAAATGGCCAGGTAGTTAAGATTCACAGAGTCCTTTATACAAAGCCGAGTCTACCAAGTATGCAATCTGATCAGAGTCTGTTATCAAGCCAAAGTTGTTAGAATAAAACCATAAAACGCATATAAAATCGCAAAGAAAAGAACGTTGCAAAGAAAATTCAAACGAAGAATATTTTTTTTTAGATATTCATTTATTTATTGACAATAATAGGATACAGTGCCTATTTGATTTATTGAATTCATATTATTATGTATCTATATGTGATCAATATATGTCATTTTTATGCTACCAAGGTTCTCATTTGTACAATACATTAAATAAAGTATTATGTATATATCTATTACCAAAATTAAAATGCAAATCTGTATTGATGGAGTAGTTACAAAAATTAGATTATCGTACTGAAAAGCTGTTTCAGTCATGCTAAACACATTCCAATATAGATACCAACAAACTCACTCTAGTACCCGCACATACACTTACACGCTCGTACATGCACACACACACATACACACACACACACGCACACGCAAACACACACACATAAACACAAACATGATAATCATTCTACTTTGTAATAATTTCACTCTACTCATATTCAAATTAGGCACTTAGTTTTAATTTTAGTTTCATAGTATTGTATGTTTAATTTTTTTCCTCGTTATTTTAATTTTCCAAATAATTCTTCTGGAGCATGTTTAAATATAGTATTTAAATTAATGTTTTATTGTGTACTTTGTTTTTTCCGTTGGGTGGGGACCTGGTGATCTGTAATTCAGGCATTTCTATGTCTAACACAGACACCTGCTCTTCACAAGTTGTAATATAAGATGTACATTTATGATTCACTGTTGTTAGCTTGTAATTTGTGAGGAGAAATAAATAAATATATTATTATTATTATCAACTCAAATTCAGAAATAATCAGTCAGAACAAACTAATGTGAGCTTCACTAAGTAAATGAGACAAAGTGTCAGACTGAAGAAGCATGGGGGACTTCCCGTCCTGAATTAATAACGTAACCCATTCAATATTTTATTATTATTTTTATTTCCATCTATACGTTCAAAATACCCGAAATATTCCGAATTTTATCAATTTCTGATTTAATAAGACAACCGTCCGTATTTCCTAAAATTGGCAACACTAGCTAGCCAATAGAATTTTTTTACGGCACCACGCATTCGTTAATCGTGACTCAACTTTTTATTTTGAATTTATTTATTTCAAGTGTCCGTGGAATACTAAAATATATTTCAAGCAGTATAAAAAGAAATGAAAATTATCATATAATTTATATTCATATCGGTTCATAGGCTAAAATAGAACAATGTCCTTTCCGAAAACTAAAAGACAGAGATAGGCAGCGTTACAGATGTCATGGTTTATTACAGAGATAACGATTGACACAGAAACATGTACAACGGAAACATTACATCGAGTTTTATTTTATCGGTGGCTGCGCTACGTGTCGCGGGTTTGATTCCCGCCTGGAACAAAATAAATGTTTGTCTAGTCTATAGATACTTGTTCAGAGACTGGATGCAGCGGTGCAAGATTTTTTTTTTACCACTGTTACAAGAATCAATAATATAAAATCAATGTCATCTTAACGCACCTTATTCAACCATTCAAGACAGCACCATGCTATAATCTTCTTGGCGCAAGTAAGTTCCTGTAACAACGAACAAAGCAACTTATTAATTAAAAATATTCGTTTTATTTATAATACTGAAGAATGGCAGGCCAACTTTGTACGTTCTCAATTCTAGTTATCTAATAACAGAGATAAATGCCTACTGTGACGCCGATATTTGTATCAGAGTGGTGTATAAATCTGTTTGAAATTTGGTATTTCAACGTTCTAATTGGAAATTTTTGTGTGAAAGTTTTACGGTAACTTTGATACTAAGTAAAAACCTAAATAAATGATACATATTACAGCAACATGTTCTTATGTCAATTTATAAAAAACATAGTTATCAAATTGTTTCTCGATTTCTTATTAATTTTAAAGGCTGTGTGTTTTCTTATTTAATGCTGAAATACCTATCACATCGGTCCTTACATATGGAATTGTATCTCACAAATGAATAATACTTTGTTCGCTGATAACTGTATTTTACCAATACAAATGAAGAATGAAAATTTTACATGAAGATTGAAACCTAATTTAACTAACATTTGCCCGTGACTTATTCTATGTTCATACTTAGATTCCGTACAATATTATTATTATTTATTACAACATAATTATCATAACGGATGAACCTTTGCATAACAAATCATGTGAACCGTGTTCACTAAATTATTGATCCCGGCATCACAGTTTAAAATTTGCATAAAAACCTCACAGACAGTTTCGTACTTAATGATTCTACACTACATTCATTTTAAAACCTTCTAAACTTAAAGGACGTACACGTGTTTTATCCATGTTACCGTTTACACTATTTCTGCGACACACTGTAAATAATTGTGCCTGAATTGTACGGAAACAAGCATGTATTCAAGTCGCGTTAGCTCGTTAACTGCACTTGTGAATAACCTGCTAAGAATTATGAAATCCTAAGAAGAAATTTGTGTTTTGTTTCTGCAAAAGAGGTCCGATATTAAAGAAAAAGAAAACAAATGAATGATATTAACTTCGATACTATTTTCCACAGAATAAAGTATCGAATGAATTAATGTGGTGTGGAAAATTTAAATTTTATAAACATACTAGTACTCATGCGGGGCTTCGCTCCTGTGGATTCTATCACGGTAAAAACATAACTCTCCTTTTTTGCAGTCGCGTAAAAAATAGTCTTTAACCTTCCTCAAGCTTCAAGCTACTTCCATACCAAATTGCATCCAAATCCACCCAGTACTTTCGAAGATTAGCGCGTTCAAGCAAACAAACAAACAAACTTTTCCGCTTTATAATATTATATAGTATAGATGTTAACCAATGTTAAAAATCAGAAGTATATTTGTTACGTACACAAAGTATGTAACAAATATAATTTTATAAAACGTATTTATTTAAAAGGTTATTTTCATAAATACCATTCACTTCTCATTGCTACTACTAAGACCTAACTTAATAAATTGTACAGATGGAAAAGTCCTACCAGATGATATTAGGGCAATGAAAACACAAGGAGCCGAGGCGAGCCCAGCACCTTATATTTACATCCAACGAGGGTCTGTAAGTCAGCAACAAAATGAAGACATTCAAATTTAACGAGATACATTTTGAGTTTCATCCTTTAATTACTGCCAGGAATATCTTAGTTGGTGCGAATTTGTACCGCTATTTAGCACGAGGAGGCAGTTGTCTTAATCTCAACTCGTACAATTCGTCAACTGGAAGGGGTTAAGAGTAAGCCATCAACATCTGTATAAGCCTGGCTGTAAACGTTGATTAATTCTACACAGTTTTTATTTTTATTACGCTCTGTGTACTGGGTAATTCAATTATATTTTTAAAGTTTGGCACGAAATTTTGTTTAACATGAAATAAAATGGCCATGGCTTTAAATTATTACATAAAGTCATAAAGTTGCTGGTAACATGCAGTTAAGTTTTTTCTTTTTTGTAATGACAATAATATTAATATAATAATATCTTTATTTCATAAAATACAGATTTGACATGTTTAACATAAAAACAATTTGAGTGAGCTTTGGTAGAAACACAATACAAAACTATCTAGGGACTGTAATCTGTACACAATAAGGGAAACCCTGCCTCTCAAACTAGGGTGGAACCTGTATCTTGAGAGACAGTGATTCAGCTTAAAATGAGATGCTATAGGTATACATCTGTGCCGATCTCCCCGAACGATTAATGTTAATAAAGATCAGTTTAAATATAAATAATTAATATTAATAAAAGTAAAGTTAACTTTCCTAAATGAGTGTGATATGTATGTGGTAGTGTGTGTGTGTGTGTCTGATGGTGTATTTGTATGTATGTTTTATATGTTTAGTGTAAGTATGTATGATATTTGCTGTGTGTGAAGTGTGTGGAAGCGCGTGTTTGGAGATATATGTAGGTAGTTAGACAACGTACTTAAGTAAGGATTCTGTTTGTAGATAGTCACGCTCCAGTAGCCATTTGGTTAATTTTGATTTTATTTCATATTTATTTAGATTTACAATGTTTAATTTTTTGTGAGCTTGTTTGTAGATATGTGTACTTAATGTGTAGTACTGGTGTCGAGCAAAGGTGGTTTTGTGAGAGGTACTTAACGGAAGTTTCTTCCTTTTTGTGGGGTCAGCTGTGGGAACGCTAGCATGTTTTCTTATAGTAGACTGGAGTACGAAAAGCTGGCGGACTGAAAGTACTTTGCAATCTGCGTATAGTTGCATAGTGGGATAGCGAAAAGGTTTACGCAACATCACCTTCAGTACGGCTCTCTACGCTCTTTCAACCCTCAGAAGACTGGTTATATTTGCACCACCCCATACTGTGATGCAATATCCAATAATAGATTGACATAATGCATAGTACACCATCTTCAGGATTTCGGGCGCGGCCGAGTCTCTAAGGGATTTGAAAACATGCAAAAGTTTCATAGATCTAGTGCAAATGGCGTCAACCTGTTTGTTCCATCGCAAGCTTCCGTCAATTTGGAAACCCAGATATTTTACATGGTCAGTTCTTTTAAGTGTCGGACATAAGCATGATGCGGATTGATTTGAGCAGGTATGCGCTGTTAGGGAAAAGGACTTTTCGGGAAAATTGTTACGCCGGATAGAGAATGGAATAAACGTCCTTTTATCACAATTTAGGGTAAGTAGGTTTAGGTTTAGCCATTTCATTATGCTTGTTATTGCCTCTTCTGCGTAGCGCTTAACACTATCCTAAGTTGGTCCGTAAACTATGACTGCGGTGTCGTCTGCATACGCAATGATTTTGGAATTGGGGATGGACATTCTGCATAGCTCATTGACGTATATCTGAAAGAAGGTGGGGCCTAGAATGCTTCCCTGAGGTACACCATAAGTATTTGCTACTTTGTCACTTATATACTCTCCAATTTTCACCCCTAGAGTCCGGTGGTTAAGATAGTCTTTGAAAATTTCAAGGGTGTTTCCACGTACCCCCAGGTGTTCCATTTTAGAGATAAGTTCGCGTTTGACCACCATTTCATCTGATGTGGAAGACCTGTGTGAAGTGGAAGTTTAATAATAATGTTTAAACAGCATGTTTTCTCTATCTAAGAAGCTTAGTTTATTAATAAAGTAGATAAAGTAAGTCAGAATATGATACATAAATAATTTACTTCAACGTAATAAAGTATTTTTCTTCTTTTTGAAAAAATAACCGGTGCTCTATCTTTCTTTCACAAAAATGTCTTTCCCTATTAAATTTACTTGCACATACCTTCACACCTGGAATTAAATTTTTATATGCTTGTCTTAAAATTAAATTAAAAAACCCGTCTGCTTAGCTGTGTAGCGTGGTAGTCGATTAAACTAGAATCGATTACCACACTCATCCCTAATGTCTATGGTTTCACTGAGTGACAACACTTATGCGGTGCCGCAATCCTCTTATTTCGCCATAATCTGCAGCGTTTGTAAATTTATATAATTGCCCGGTTGTCAAGATGGCTTCCGTCTAGAACATGAATGTGCTATTTCATTGTCATCTGTTTTCCACTAGTGTTTCTAAATTTGTGAAGCGTACGCAGGCCGCAGCATTCCTTTCCTGCTGTGTCATAGCAGCTACGAGCTTAAACGCCTTGACACGCGGTTACCTTCTATATCGTTGCATGCGGCATGCGCACGTTTATCTTTAACCTTTGTGAACCGCCGCGATGGTGAGTTTCCCTTCGTTTCCCTGGAACTGTTCCTTGGGCTTACGGCTGGGAGAGGCACGCATCGCTGGCGCTCACGAATCCTGGCACCACGCTTACGGAAGCACCCTTCATGTTGATTCCAGGGTTTTTTTTTTACTACTGTTTTCATCTCGAATATCAACTACGGCAACATCTGCCGCGCGACGGGAATCACCGCTGCCTCCGCGTATAACCGCAGGAGAGACATCCTGTCGCGGGGTCTGCCCGCATAACCTCTGCGTCTGACACGTGGTCGCTGCCGGCTTCGGGGTCGTCCCGCCGGTCTGCGTGCGTCGCGGCTTGAGCCCAGGGCAGTACCATCCACATACCTACGACCAGTGGAAAAATCCCTTGTGAACTGAATCCACCCCTCTACAAAATAAATGCTGTAAACCTGTGGTCTATTTTTTAATTCTACCACTTAAACCCCTACGCCACAGCTGAAACGCAAGAAACAAGCACATTTTTATTTTAAACAGTGGCAAGCAGGCGTACTCATCCCATTTAAAAAAAATGTTCAATTGGGTCTCGCCAAGGTTACCCAAGAGACTGGTGGTATTGCCGCGAAGTTACATTGGTGAGAGCCTGCGCCTGAGTTTGAACCCATAATACTCGTAATTCAAAATAACACATTCCAATCAAATAACAGATTTTTTTATTACATGATTGACTTATGTATGAAAAGAATGTTATATTATATTTCATATGGAGTTAAAAAAAGATTTTGAATATAATCATTTAAATTCGTATGATACGGAAATTGAATTTTTTTAAGGGAATGAGGACACAGTTGGCACAGTGACATGACGACTGCCTGTATTTAATAGGTAGAATTTAATCAATCCAGTCGTCTGATATTTTAAATAATAAATCAAATTAAGCACGTAACTGAAAAACGAGCATTCTTATAAAAGAATTCGACAAATTAATTCATCTAACCTCAAGTTACAATAAAACTGAACTAAATAACATTATAAATGGACCGATCATCCATCATATCGTGGTTTTAACGTGGAAGGAAACTCCGGAATCAACAACATACAACATATTCTATTAGATGTGAGACTCGGATAGGGGATTTTTTGTAAATGGGGAACGGATTTCGCTGATGTTTTTCATCTGATGTCGGTTATGAATATATTATTGTGTAATTGCGTGCGAGATTTGTAATACTCGTAGCATTGACCCCAATAGTTTTTGTTTCAGCATGCCTATGAATTATAGTTGAATTACACCCACAGGTTTCCGCAATTCTATTCTCCATTTCCTCCATCCTCGTAACAAAGGAAAAAAATGTTCAAGATCGCTTTTAGCTGTAAGACCGCCCATTGTAACACCCTTTATGGTAGTTAAGTCCTTATTTAGTTTCAGCCCAGCATAGCACCTCCGCACGCCAAATGTACACGAGTGTGAGGACTACCGCTTCTAGATCCTATGGGCAACAATCCGGTAAGAAGGCTCGCCGCATCACCGGAGATCATGCGGTATCCCCGGATCATCTAGACTAGGCCAAGGATGAATACGTCTACAATCTTCGTGTAGAGCCTCTGGCAGGAGGCATGACTGCATCTACCATGCTGACATAAAAAATATCCATAAAAATTTCAATCCGTTTTGACGTATAATGTACGCTCCGAAAAGTCGCTAAACTGAGCTATAAGCACACAATACACAGGCTAACACAAAAGGCTATCACCGCTTAATATCTATTACCTTTACAAATTATGGTATGAAAAGCACTGTTCAGAATGATTCTTGAATAAAATTGATTAATGGGCTATAAACAAAATCCTTTTGGGTAGAACGAGGTCTCAAATGGGTGTTATTAAAATTAAGAGATTCGAGAAATTTCCAATACTTTTAAAATTCATTGTGCTTTTGACATGATAATTATTATATTATTCTTTCGTTCTGTTTTATAGTGGTTACCTATTTAAATGAAATGTTATGGTATTCGGTATGGAAAATACCAAGCATATGATATTAATATGTAAGGTTATTTAGCCACTCTGACTTTTGTATATAGTTCCTTAATACTTTAGGTTGAAATTGAAGCTTATTAATATTTAACTATTAGATATTATTCAAAAGTATGCGAAAAATAAAAACACTATTAATTTTTTTTATATCTGCTCTTTAGTACAATAACTAAAAAATTGGCCAAGTGCGAGTCAGACTCGCCCATGAAGGGTTCCGTAGTAACTATAATAACATAATATAATGTGTATATTTATTTGACGAATAAAAAAAAAACCTTAAAAATTTCTTAAAACTAGCTTATTTACATTTTTACAACTACGCTAAATAACTTTGTTTTTCATAGTGTTTGTATGAATTACAAAGTTATATTTGCGGTTTTAGAAAATATGCTGTATCTCAAAAACTGCTGACCCGATTTCATTCAAACCAATTTTGGTTGAAAGTTTCATTAAGATCTACAGAAATTTATATTTTTTAGATTTATCACTCCATTATTATAGAAGTTAGAGGGGACACACACACATTTTACCACTTTGGAAGCTTATATCTTTAAACGATTAACTTTATGAAAAAGTGGTTTTAAAAACCCTTATAATATCATTTTTAAAGACCTGTCTATAGATACCACACACGTATAGGTTTTATGAAAAAAAATATTTTCAGTTTCAGTTCCATGTATGGGGAGCCCCCCTTTATTTTAAATATTTTTTAATTTTTTTCTTAGAATCGGAAAGCGGTTCACAGAATACATCTACCTACTAAGTTTCACATGTATAGTCTTAATAGTTTCGGAATAAAATGGCTGTGACATATGGACGGACGGACAGACAGACAGACAGACAGACAGACAGACGGACAGACATATCGAAACTATAAGGGTTCCGTTTTTTGCCATTTGGCTACGGAACCCTAAAAAGCAATGAGAGTCATTGGCAAAGTAAGAACCCAAATCCGAGGCAAACCGCACCACAAATCATACTAATTAGTGTAAAACATCAACAATTAAAATGCCCTATATACTATGATGACGAGTATTACATGTGACGTCACCAATTACCGCGACACTTCACACACTGGTTGAAGTTAGTTTGGTAACTTGCTACTGACACTGACAAACTGTTGTGAAACTAATCCTAGCAGAACACCCGTACCATCCAGAAGGTAATTAATTACACGTATTGAGTGTTCAAGTGAGGATTTAATGACTGTGATTGTTATTTGCTTTGTAGCTGGTTTAGTCATAAATTACGACGCGACATTTAAGTTTTTTGACGTGACAACGTCTTATAATTCGATGAAGCTGGCTGCACGCACGAAAATACATGACTCATGCGGCGTTACCTCGCTCTGAGGCGTTCCAAAGCAAATCAAATTGGATGTACAGGTTGATATTTATGTATGACTCAACGAGTCAAGTACTAGGCTATCATAAAACGGTAAGAGATGACGTCATTGTGTAGGGATTCTTCCATTGTCATGAGAAGTGCAGTAATAGTGATGTAAAATTAAAATTTTCTTTTGAAAAATGCAACCATTCCATCAGTATTTTTCTTATTACGTTGTCACGTTCAACTATCGTCAGTAAACCGACTTTACAGACAACCGATTTTTTTAATACATGTAAACAAATTAGAATTAAAATAATGTAAACATATTAAATAAATTACCACATTATATACATAAATATAATGTCCACCTGTCATTTCAAAAAACTTTTTACCAAAAAATTAAAACGACTCCCAAAAAACACTGCAAAGTGAAAAATAACTTTAATTTCGGTACTCGGTGTCTTTAGTTTTGTATTTTCGTTTTTGGCACCGACTTCCGAAATTAAAGTTATTTTTCACTTTGCAGTGTTTTTTGGGAGTCGGTTTAATTTTTAGGTAAAAAGTTTTTATTTCACTCTTTTTAGTTGGTCGATTTTTAATTTACCTAGTTACCAGAGCCCAAATGTCAACTACTTATAAAATTTTACAAAATATTACTTTTCCCAATGCTGGGCCGTTAATTTTTGAGGAGTTCTCCTGGTACTTCACCATCAGCTATACATCACCATATGCATTGTAACGAGCATAAAGTGCTTAATATCCATATTCAAGTAATCGAATCGCAATCCACGAAATACTTATTATTGAGTAGTTTCGGCGACCATCTGTGGTCTTCATCATCAGTTTCACTTCTCGAAATGGTACTTTTTGAGAGCAACTGCACAAGTTACTATAAGAAATACCCAAAACGCCATAGGTGTGCCTATAATATTTGAAGAGTTCCCTCGATTTCTCCAGGATCCCATCATCAGATCCTGACTTGGTGACAAATGGTACCAATTTCGAAGTATTCCCTATCAAACAGAAAAAGAATTTTCCAAATCGGTTCAGCCGTCTTCGAGTACTCGGTGATCATACATAACAAAAAAAAAAAAAATACGCGTCGAATTGATAACCTCCTCTTTTGATCGTCGGTTGAAAACGAAAATACACCTCAATACATAGATTGTATTTTTATTTTTCTTTCTTGAGTTTATCATTTACTAAATTATCAAATTTTGTAATATGAATAAAGGTTGTGTCACCTAAAAGTTTCCTTCCATAGTCATTCTGAGAAAGAACCTTAAAAATAAGAGTAATCATGAATACAACAATTCCCAACTATGTTTCGGCTTCCAGTGTACCCGAGTGCAGCTGAGTGCTAGTGTTGTACTTGAAGTGACTGCCTGTCCGGATAATACGATACTCCTTTACAAGACTAGTGACTTCTGACTACCCGTAAAGCTGTACAAATGACAGCCGGGACCACCGGCTGAGCATACTTTCTAAGGCGCGGAGTAATCTCGATGTGTTAAAGGGCTCACCCATCCATGGACCACGACCCGTGCGGATGTTATAATTTATCCAGGAGCTACTGAGCTCCCAGTATGATAATCTTATAATAATGAAAAATGGTTGTTCTAATTCTCAATGTAACTAACTAAAAAGCCAAAAAACTAGAAAGCCAATTTTGATCCCCAAAACTTTTATTCGAAGTTTTCACTTCACTCCAACGTTTTCAAGGCAAAGAGTGTCGATGTTTACCTCACAAACTCTCCTCACCCCAGTTTATCGAGGTCGGTACACACCGCAATGTCTTGTTTGTTTTTTGTCAAGTGACGTAGACTGACAGCGTAGATTATCAAATTAATCGTAAACTCAATTATTTACTTTCTTTAAGAAGATTTGGCCGTCAATTTTTATAGATATTATGCTTTTTTTTTTTCATCGTTACTGGCAAAACCTTTGTTTTTTACTTTTTGTTAAACTTCAGCCAGTAAAGTTCGCACCACCTACATTTATTGATTTGATTACAATAGATACTTTTTTTCTAAACTACCCAAGTAGTGACGCAAACAATGCGAAAATAAAACGCATATCTGAGATTCAGTTCAAGTTATTGCGTGTTCACGCCTTTTTATTATTAAGTATATTTAGATATAATTAGAATATCAAACATTTATTTAATTAAAATTTTATATACAATAGTGTTACATGGGCGGACTTAATGCAGCAAGGCATTCTCTACCAGTCAACCTTTGGGTTAAAAAAACACATTGTGGTAGGTGTATTTATTTATTTATTTATTTATTTATTTATTTAAGGTCAGCCAACAATTGTTTACACATATCATTACAATACGATTGAAAAATTTACATATACAAGTGTAACAATTACTTATAGGCTAACACCACATGCACAGAAAACGGATTAAACGTGTACAAAATTAATTATTTTTACTAATTGATACAATAGTTTAGGTTAGTTTTGTTCTTAAGATTAGGTTATTTACACACAATACAATGATCACAAATTCAATGCATTGATAATATGGATGTCATATTTAAATATTAAGAAAGAACATTAATTATAATTAAAATAGTAATTAAGATAATAAAATAATAATTTAAAAAATTAAAACAGGCACATAAATTAGATTAAATCTAATGATATCAAATGTCACATTATTTGGCATAATAAATTAAGGGATTAACGGAATTAATAAATATAAAAATATACTGTATTACAAGATTATTCAAGTATTTGTGACTGTATTATTCACAACTACTTTAATAAATTTATTAATACTGTCCTGGTTTATATCCACTAAATCACTGCAGCTATTGAGAATTCTACATAATCGAGGTATAGGTGAGTTTGCGCCTAGTACAGACCTATATTGTGGTGGGCATAATGGTGTAATTACATTTCTCGGATATCTAGATGGAGCACGGAACCTGATAAGGCCCAACAATTTAGAGCAATCTATTCGATTTCTTAGTAGTTTGTATAAAAATATGGCATCGGTAACGTCTCTGCGTGTGGCTAGAGTGTGCATTCTAAAGTGGTGCACTTCTCGTCCGTATACACATCTGACAGTGATACAGAATTAAAATGCAAGACAGAGTTTCTACAAGCTCTACATAGTACTAGTCAGTGTTTGAGTACCCCGTTAATTGATCGCGATTGTTTGCTCAAGAAACTTAAAGCAACTAATCTCAACAAGGGACCAGGACCTGATGGTATCCCACCGATATTCATTTCTTCCTGCGCAGCGGCTCTGGTTTCTCCTTTATTGATAATTTTTAATGCGTCATTAGCCTCAGGGACTTTCCCGACAGAGTGGAAAAAAGCAAAAGTGGTTCCCGTGCACAAGTCAGATGGCAAAGATATAGTTTCAAACTACAGGCCTATTTCAATACTTTCCACCCTCGCAAAGATTTTTGAGTCTATTATTTGTACGTATATTCAGCATCATTTTAAAATATACCTTAGTGAGCATCAGCATGGTTTTGTGACAGCAAGATCTACAACTACGAACTTAGCAACCTTTATGGAGTCACTTATTCAGGCTGTGGACAAAAACAAGCAGTTTGACGTAATATATACGGACTTCAGTAAGGCGTTTGACAAAATGTCCCATGCCATACTAATTTACAAACTTGCAGCTTACGGTGTTTCAGGGTCCTTGCTACAATGGTTTGAATCCTATCTTACAGAACGCAATTTCTACGTCGTTGTGAATGGATTTAAATCTTCAGAACGCATAATAACATCTGGCGCTCCTCAAGGTTCACATTTAGCTCCAATATTATTTAATATTTTTATTAACGACCTTCCCCTATGTTTACAATATTCTGAACCATTTTTATATGCTGATGATCTGAAATTTGCTCGAATGATTGAATCACCAATAGACAATGAGCTTCTACAGAACGACCTTAACAGAATTATTGAATGGTGTAAAAATAATGGAATGCAACTGAATTCCGACAAATGTTTTCATGTTAAATTTACGAGGAAAAACAACTTTATAAGTACAGAATACTCCATTAACCTAGTTAAAGTACAAGAACGCGAAACCATCAAGGACCTAGGAGTACTTTTTGACAGAAAAGTTAGCTTTATACCTCACTTCGAACACATAATTAAAAAGTCGTCAAACATGTTAGGCTTCCTGCTTCGTAACACAAGAAGTTTTCGTAAGACTAGTACCAAAATAATGCTGTACAACAGTCTTGTTCGTAGCATATTAGAATATTGCAGTGTTGTATGGAGACCTCACTATGCTACTCATATGTTGCGGTTAGAACGAGTGCAGAAGCGTTTTGTGTGGCACTTAGCTTTTTGTGAAGGGAAATCTAAACAGCTACCCTCCTACAAAGCCCGCCTGCACCACTTTAGAATGCACACTCTAGCCACACGCAGAGACGTTACCGATGCCATATTTTTATACAAACTACTAAGAAATCGAATAGATTGCTCTAAATTGTTGGGCCTTATCAGGTTCCGTGCTCCATCTAGATATCCGAGAAATGTAATTACACCATTATGCCCACCACAATATAGGTCTGTACTAGGCGCAAACTCACCTATACCTCGATTATGTAGAATTCTCAATAGCTGCAGTGATTTAGTGGATATAAACCAGGACAGTATTAATAAATTTATTAAAGTAGTTGTGAATAATACAGTCACAAATACTTGAATAATCTTGTAATACAGTATATTTTTATATTTATTAATTCCGTTAATCCCTTAATTTATTATGCCAAATAATGTGACATTTGATATCATTAGATTTAATCTAATTTATGTGCCTGTTTTAATTTTTTAAATTATTATTTTATTATCTTAATTACTATTTTAATTATAATTAATGTTCTTTCTTAATATTTAAATATGACATCCATATTATCAATGCATTGAATTTGTGATCATTGTATTGTGTGTAAATAACCTAATCTTAAGAACAAAACTAACCTAAACTATTGTATCAATTAGTAAAAATAATTAATTTTGTACACGTTTAATCCGTTTTCTGTGCATGTGGTGTTAGCCTATAAGTAATTGTTACACTTGTATATGTAAATTTTTCAATCGTATTGTAATGATATGTGTAAACAATTGTTGGCTGACCTTAAATAAATAAATAAATAAATAAATAAATAAATACACCTACCACAATGTGTTTTTTTAACCCAAAGGTTGACTGGTAGAGAATGCCTTGCTGCATTAAGTCCGCCCATGTAACACTATTGTATATAAAATTTTAATTAAATAAATGTTTGATATTCTAATTATATCTAAATATACTTAATAATAAAAAGGCGTGAACACGCAATAACTTGAACTGAATCTCAGATATGCGTTTTATTTTCGCATTGTTTGCGTCACTACTTGGGTAGTTTAGAAAAAAAGTATCTATTGTAATCAAATCAATAAATGTAGGTGGTGCGAACTTTACTGGCTGAAGTTTAACAAAAAGTAAAAAACAAAGGTTTTGCCAGTAACGATGAAAAAAAAAAAAGCATAATATCTATAAAAATTGACGGCCAAATCTTCTTAAAGAAAGTAAATAATTGAGTTTACGATTAATTTGATAATCTACGCTGTCAGTCTACGTCACTTGACAAAAAACAAACAAGACATTGCGGTGTGTACCGACCTCGATAAACTGGGGTGAGGAGAGTTTGTGAGGTAAACATCGACACTCTTTGCCTTGAAAACGTTGGAGTGAAGTGAAAACTTCGAATAAAAGTTTTGGGGATCAAAATTGGCTTTCTAGTTTTTTGGCTTTTTAGTTAGTTACATTGAGAATTAGAACAACCATTTTTCATTATTATAAGATTATCATACTGGGAGCTCAGTAGCTCCTGGATAAATTATAACATCCGCACGGGTCGTGGTCCATGGATGGGTGAGCCCTTTAACACATCGAGATTACTCCGCGCCTTAGAAAGTATGCTCAGCCGGTGGTCCCGGCTGTCATTTGTACAGCTTTACGGGTAGTCAGAAGTCACTAGTCTTGTAAAGGAGTATCGTATTATCCGGACAGGCAGTCACTTCAAGTACAACACTAGCACTCAGCTGCACTCGGGTACACTGGAAGCCGAAACATAGTTGGGAATTGTTGTATTCATGATTACTCTTATTTTTAAGGTTCTTTCTCAGAATGACTATGGAAGGAAACTTTTAGGTGACACAACCTTTATTCATATTACAAAATTTGATAATTTAGTAAATGATAAACTCAAGAAAGAAAAATAAAAATACAATCTATGTATTGAGGTGTATTTTCATTTTCAACCGACGACCAAAAGAGGAGGTTATCAATTCGACGCGTTTTATTTTTTTTTTTTTTTTGTTTTTGTATGGTCACTGAGTACTCGAAGACGGCTAAACCGATTTGGAAAATTCTTTTTTTGTTTGATAGGGTATACTTCGAAATTGGTACCATTTGTCACCAAGTCAGGATCTGATGATGGGATCCTGGAGAAATCGAGGGAACTCTTCAAATATTATAGGCACACCTATAGCGTTTTGGGTATTTCTTATAGTAACTTGTGCAGTTGCTCTCAAAAAGTACCATTTCGGGAAATGGAACTGATGATGAAGACCACAGATGGCCGCCGAAACTATTCAATAATAAGTATTTCGTGGATTGCGATTCGATTACTTGAATATGGATATTAAGCACTTTATGCTCGTTACAATGCATATGGTGATGTAGAGCTGATGGTGAAGTACCAGGAGAACTCCTAAAAAATTAACGGCCCAGCATTGGGAAAAGTAATATTTTGTAAAATTTTATAAGTAGTTGACATTTAGGCTCTGGTAACTAGGTAAATTAAAAATCGACCAACTAAAAAGAGTGAAATAAAAACTTTTTACCAAAAAATTAAACCGACTCCCAAAAAACACTGCAAAGTAAAAAATAACTTTAATTTCGGAAGTCGGTGCCAAAAACGAAAATACAAAACTAAAGACACCGACTACCGAAATTAAAGTTATTTTTCACTTTGCAGTGTTTTTTGGGAGTCGGTTTAATTTTTTGGTAAAAAGTTTTTTGAAATGACAGGCGGACATTTTATTTATGTATATAATGTGGTAATTTATTTAATATGTTTACATTATTTTAATTCTAATTTGTTTACATGTATTAAAAAAATCGGTTGTCTGTAAAGTCGGTTTACTGACGATAGTTGAACGTGATAACGTCATAAGAAAAATACTGATGGAATGGTTGCATTTTTCAAAAGAAAATTTTAATTTTACATTACTATTACTGCACTTCTCATGACAATGGAAGAATCCCTACACAATGACGTCATCTCTTACCGTTTTATGATAGCCTAGTACTTGACTCGTTGAGTCATACATAAATGTCAACCTGTACATCCAATTTGATTTGCTTTGGAACGCCTCTGAGCGAGGTAACGCCGCATGAGTCATCTATTTTCGTGCGTGCAGCCAGCTTCATCGAACTATAAGACGTTGTCACGTCAAAAAACTTAAATGTCGCGTCGTAATTTATGACTAAACCAGCTACAAAGCAAATAACAACCACAGTCATTAAATCCTCACTTGAACACTCAATACGTGTAATTAATTACCTTCTGGATGGTACGGGTGTTCTGCTAGGATTAGTTTCACAACAGTTTGTCAGTGTCAGTAGCAAGTTACCAAACTAACTTCAACGAGTGTGTGAAGTGTCGCGGTAATTGGTGACGTCACATCATAGTATATAGAGCATTTTAATTGTTGATGTTTTACACTAATTAGTATGATTTGTGGTGCAGTTTGCCTCGGATTTGGGTTCTTACTTTGCCAATGACTCTCATTGCTTTTTAGGGTTCCGTAGCCGAATGCCAAAAAACGGAACCCTTATAGTTTCGATATGTCTGTCCGTCTGTCTGTCTGTCTGTCTGTCTGTCTCTCCGTCCGTCCATATGTCACAGCCATTTTATTCCGAAACTATTAAGACTATACATGTGAAACTTAGTAGGTAGATGTATTCTGTGAACCGCTTTCCGTATTTAAGAAAAAAATTAAAAAATATTTAAAATAAAGGGGGGCTCCCCATACATGGAACTGAAACTGAAAATATTTTTTTTCATAAAACCTATATGTGTGTAGTATCTATAGACAGGTCTTTAAAAATGATATAAGGGTTTTTGAAACCGCTTTTTCATAAAGTCAATCGTTTAAAGATATAAGCTTCCAAAGTGGTAAAATGTGTGTGTCCCCCCTCTAACTTCTATAATAATGGAGTGATAAATCTAAAAAATATAAATTTCTGTAGATCTTAATGAAACTTTCAACCAAAATTGGTTTGAATGAAATCGGGTCAGCAGTTTTTGAGATACAGCATATTTTCTAAAACCGCAAATATAACTTTGTAATTCATACAAACACTATGAAAAACAAAGTTATTTAGCGTAGTTGTAAAAATGTAAATAAGCTAGTTTTAAGAAATTTTTAAGGTTTTTTTTTATTCGTCAAATAAATAAACATATTATATTATGTTATTATAGTTACTACGGAACCCTTCATGGGCGAGTCTGACTCGCACTTGGCCAATTTTTTAGTTATTGTACTAAAGAGCAGATATAAAAAAAATAATAGTGTTTTATTTTTCGCATACTTTTGAATAATATCTAATAGTTAAATATTAATAAGCTTCAATTTCAACCTAAAGTATTAAGGAACTATATACAAAAGTTAGAGTGGCTAAATAACCTTACATATTAATATTCATATGCTTGGTATTTTCCATACCGAATAGCACAACATTTCATTTAAATAGGTAACCACTATAAAACAGAACGAAAGAATAATATAATCATTATCATGTCAAAAGCACAATGAATTTTAAAAGTATTGGAAATTTCTCGAAGCTCTTAATTTTAATAACACCCATTTGAGACCTCGTTCTACCCAAAAGGATTTTGTTTATAGCCCATTAATCAATTTTATTCAAGAATCATTCTGAACAGTGCTTTTCATACCATAATTTGTAAAGGTAATAGATATTAAGCGGTGATAGCCTTTTGTGTTAGCCTGTGTATTGTGTGCTTATAGCTCAGTTTAGCGACTTTTCGGAGCGTACATTATACGTCAAAACGGATTGAAATTTTTATGGATATTTTTTATGTCAGCATGGTAGATGCAGTCATGCCTCCTGCCAGAGGCTCTACATGAAGATTGTAGACGTATTCATCCTTGGCCTAGTCTAGATGATCCGGGGATACCGCATGATCTCCGGTGATGCGGCGAGCCTTCTTACCGGATTGTTGCCCATGGGATCTAGAAGCGGTAGTCCTCACACTCGTGTACATTTGGCGTGCGGAGGTGCTATGCTGGGCTGAAACTAAATAAGGACTTAACTACCAGAAAGGGTGTTACAATGGGCGGTCTTACAGCTAAAAGCGATCTTGAACATTTTTTTCCTTTGTTACGAGGATGGAGGAAATGGAGAATAGAATTGCGGAAACCTGTGGGTGTAATTCAACTATAATTCATAGGCATGCTGAAACAAAAACTATTGGGGTCAATGCTACGAGTATTACAAATCTCGCACGCAATTACACAATAATATATTCATAACCGACATCTGATGAAAAACATCAGCGAAATCCGTTCCCCATTTACAAAAAATCCCCTATCCGAGTCTCACATCTAATAGAATATGTTGTATGTTGTTGATTCCGGAGTTTCCTTCCACGTTAAAACCACGATATGATGGATGATCGGTCCATTTATAATGTTATTTAGTTCAGTTTTATTGTAACTTGAGGTTAGATGAATTAATTTGTCGAATTCTTTTATAAGAATGCTCGTTTTTCAGTTACGTGCTTAATTTGATTTATTATTTAAAATATCAGACGACTGGATTGATTAAATTCTACCTATTAAATACAGGCAGTCGTCATGTCACTGTGCCAACTGTGTCCTCATTCCCTTAAAAAAAATCAATTTCCGTATCATACGAATTTAAATGATTATATACAAAATCTTTTTTGAACTCCATATGAAATATAATATAATATTATTTTCATTTATTTATTAATTTATAACAATCTTACCTACACTATCATTACAGATTTATGATCCAATGCGACAGAGTGGACTTACTAACTAAATCCTAAATCTACACCTTATACCTAGTTAAAAAATATCTTAATCTGAATAACTTATTACATATAGTGTAACTTTTGCGAGTTCACTCAAGTTGCACCACAATACATCAACCCTCCCATGAACCTCATTCACCACGCGTATGGCTCTAGTGAGAGGAGTTCTCGCCAGTAGGTTGGTCCTGGCTGCAGGCACAGCGAGCAGGGGCGGGCGGTGCCGCCTCCACACGTACCGGTCGGGCACACACAGCTGTAGGTGTCGCAGCACTCCCGGGTTATGTTAGTTCTCGCCAGTAGGTTGGTCCTGGCTGCAGGCACAGCGAGCAGGGGCGGGCGGTGCCGCCTCCACACGTACCGGTCGGGCACACACAGCTGTAGGTGTCGCAGCACTCCCGGGTTATGTTAGTTCTCGCCAGTAGGTTGGTCCTGGCTGCAGGCACAGCGAGCAGGGGCGGGCGGTGCCGCCTCCACACGTACCGGTCGGGCACACACAGCTGTAGGTGTCGCAGCACTCCCGGGTTATGTTAGTTCTCGCCAGTAGGTTGGTCCTGGCTGCAGGCACAGCGAGCAGGGGCGGGCGGTGCCGCCTCCACACGTACCGGTCGGGCACACACAGCTGTAGGTGTCGCAGCACTCCCGGGTTATGCGCCATGCCACGTAGTAGTTTCACTACATACGCTACGAGCGAAAACTCCCGTCGTACTCTTAGAGTGTTATACCCTACCATACCCAGAACAAATAGTGTAGGGTACATCAATGGGTATAATGGATATACCCCATACAGCTTGTAATACAAGTGTCTCGTGAACTTATTTTGGATACGTTACAACATAACACTATATTTTGCCTCATGAGGAGCCCAAATGAATGCGCTATGTTCGAGGTGACTTCTGACTAACGCGTCATATAGTACCCGTAGTGTCGTGATGTTGGTGAATCCTTGGGACTGCCTGAGTACGAAACCTAGGTTTCTGTATGCCTTCTTACATATCCTATTGATATGCTTACGGAAGGTTAGTTCCTGAGAGAAGACTACCCCTAAGTCTCGTACCTGAGACACTCGTCGATAACTCAAGGGAGTTCGCGCGCAAGTGAACGACATCACCGAACATTTAGCAACATTAAAATGCAGTTTGTTGTCATTGATCCATTCGACCACTCTGTTAATGTCTTCCTGTTCACAATCAGAGTGATCCCAAACCTCGAGCAGCAATTTCAGGTCATCCGCAAACAATAAACAAGTCCCATGTCTGACGACTTCCGGGAAGTTATTTCATACATAAGTCAATCATATAGCTAACGCTGGGACACAATCATATAATAAAAAAATCTGTTATTTGATTGTAATGTGTTATTTTCATAACCTTTGTAATATAACTAACAAGATCAGAAATGCTGCTTTTAATAAATCATAGTAAAGGGGGAACTAATGAGTTTTATTACAGCGTTTTAACTTTCAATTTCTTAAGAAATCTGCTTACTTCTTTTAGCTTTTAGAAATGGGCCGTACTCCAGCACGCGTGCCCTGTACGAGGTGGTGGATGTTGTATGTCTTCGGGCTTTCCGTTCCTAGGAAATGCCGGTTTCTTCAGGATGTTTTTCTTAATTGCTTAGAGAGCAGTAGGTAGTGATGATGAAAGTAACACAAAGTTTTGTGTCTGCTTGAGTTCGAACTCACGACCTACCTTCAAATCCTATGTAATGTTAGTTTAAAGCTACATGTACATATTTATTGATTTTTCTAGGTTTACTGGCAGATACCACTAGTTTTCTTCATAAGTGACTTGTAATTATTTTGAGAAATTAATATTTTTAACCGTAAAGTCATGATTTACAAGCAGTTAGTTCAACAAATTATTATTGGGCTGCCACTGCTCAGGAGCCAAACAAACAAAATTCAAATTACTCTTAATCAAATCAATTAAAGACTTTCTTCGTCCTTCCGCCGTCTTCTCTAAATAGAACCACGATCTAATTTGTTGTAAGATCCTTGCAAGTTCAATCAATCACGTGACAAGCACTGACTGTGTCGACGCTGGCCAAGTTTTTGCTGATTCTAGTTGATTAGCCAGTTTAGAGACGCGCGACTGGTTAAGCGGAGGCGCTTACGGATTGTTACTTAACAAGCAGCGCTATTATTCTTTTCAATATTTGTTGGTTATTTATTTATTTAGAGGAGGCGTGGCTTAATAAGGCACACCCGCGCGGGGCGATATACAAGGTGAAGCAACACTCGCCGAGGTCAGTGCGTGGATGGCTGACCATCTTAATATATAGAGATTGTTCCTTTTCTCGGAAAGTAAGTAAAGCCGTTTGTCCCGGCTGTTGTTTGTTCATCTTTGATCGTTACAGCTAGTCAGAAGCCAAAAGATCTGACAGCAGTCTGGCTAAGAGGAATCGTGTCACCCCACTACTGCAAGCCGCAAGCTGCAGCAAGACGAGTGACTAGAGAAGTGTCAGAATTTCTGGTTTCTCATAAACAGTGGGTTACGACTCGATATGTTAGATGGTCACCATCCACGGGCCGACCTCGCCAAGCGTGGCCTTACCTTGAACATCGGCGTGCGGTTGTTATTATTTAGCCACGAGCTCCTCCCTTCAATACATTCATCAGTATTTATAAATGCAACAAATCCTCTAGAGACGGACGAGGATTATCGACAGTCCCATTTTAATAGACTACGATAGTATAAATACAACAGACGAACTCAAAGTTGTGAAACGATCAATTTGTTCTCACAATCATGTGCAATCGAGAAGCATTGGCGTTGAAACTCGATGCCAGTATTGTTTACTCGACGATTGTATAAAGTTGTCTCTCTGCGCGCAAAGGGAAGTTTTAGTTCGTCCTCGTAGTTATATCTGGTTATATATCGAATGTATGGGCGCAGTATCTATATTCAGGCAGTGTTGTGATCATGTTCAATAGTGATTATGAATTTGTTAAATTTTTGTTTCAAAGAGAAAAGACCTGTCCGGGCAGTGGCAACGTTATAGGCTGATTATGTTACATAAATTGTTTGTTTAAATCGTTCATCTGCGTGAGCGATTGTCCGATTGTATGTATATTGTTACTTGATTTCCCCACTGAGCATTTGTATGTCCTACAGATAATTGTTCCGGGTGTGGGAGTATGTGAAGAGACATTTTTGTGAAAGAAAGATGGAACACCGGTTTTTTTTTTTCAAAAAGAAGAAAAATAATTTATTACGTTGAAGTAAATTATTTATATTTCATATTCCGACTTACTTTATCTAAGCCTCTTAGATAGAGAAAACATGCTGTTTAAACATTATTATTAAACTTCCACTTCACACAGGTCTTCCACATCAGATGAGATGGTGGTCAAAGGCGAACCTATTGTCAATAAAAAAAAACTTACCTACATGTTACCAGCAACTTTATGACTGTGTAATAATTTAAAACCACGGCCATTTTATTTCATGCTAAACAAAATTTCACGCCAAACTTTAAAAATATAATTGAATTACCTACCCGGTACACAGAGTGTAATAGAAATAAAAAGTTTGCAAAATTAATCAAGGTTTTCAGCCAGGCTTATACAGATGTTGAGAGCTTACACTTAACCCCTTTGAGTTACGAACTGTACGAGTTTAGATTAAGACAACTACCTCCTCATATTAAGTAGCAGACAAATTTACACCAACTAAGATATTCTTGGCAGTAATTAAAGGATGAAACTCAAAATGTATGTCGTTAAATTTGAATGTCTTCATTTTGTTGCTGACTTACAGATCCTCGTTGGGTGTAAATATTAGGCGCTGGGCTCGCCTCGGCTCCTTATCTTTTCATTGCTCTAAAATCATTTGGTAGGGGTTTTACATCTGTACAATTTTTGAGGTATCTGCACAGCACAGTAGGAATGAGAATTGGATGATATTTATGAAAATAACCTTGTATGTCTAATTCATACGTTTTTAGAACGTTGTGTACGTAACAAATATTACGATTCTGATTTTTAACATTGGTTAACTATTATCAACACAATCAAAAAAGCTCAAATGTCTTAAAGGTCGTCGTGTAAAGGTAGGTTAATTTACTACAATCTTAATAATAATAATTAAATTCATGAGTGAGGAGTAACACCAAGACTCATAAGTATTAATGAAACTTAAGAAATATGTTTGTAAAATTTACATACTCCATACATAAAATAATTCATGAGATACTTTATTATGTGCAAAATAGCATTGCAGCTAGTAACATTTACTTGTTTTGAATTCCTGCTTGTTTCCGAACAATTAAACATAAGTTACAGTGTGTTGCCGAAATAATGTAAATAGTAACAAGGATGAAACACGTGCACGTAATATACGTTTGGAGTGTTTTGAAATGAATGTCAAGTGTGTAATGCTGAAGTTGTAGTATGAAACGGTCTGAGGTTTTTTTTGCTTTTTTGATTTGTAACTTTGATGCCAGGATGAATAATTTAGTGAAAACTGGGACACACAGAGGTAGGATAAAATAAAGTGAAGATTTTGCTATATTTAGTAAGCATAAAAAAGAGTTTCCATAAAATTTTATATCGGTATAATCAAATAAAATATGCACCTACCACTAGTTACGGTCCCGACTTTGTCTGCACGATTTTTCAACCGAAATGATGAATTGTTAAATTATAAAAAATAATTCCTAAATCTAAGTACGAACGCAGATGAACTCGCTTGCAGATGAAGGTTAATAAAAACTTTTTACCAAAAAATTAAACCGACTCCCAAAAAAAAACTGCAAAGTGAAAAATAACTTTAATTTCGGTAGTCGGTGTCTTTAGTTTTGTTTTTTCGTTTTTGGCACCGACTTCCGAAATTAAAGTTATTTTTCACTTTGCAGTTTTTTTTGGGAGTCGGTTTAATTTTTTGTTAAAAAGTTTTTATTTCACTCTTTTTAGTTGGATGATTTTAAATTTACCTAGTTACAAGAGCCTAAATGTCAACTACTTATAACCTTTTACAAAATATTGCTTTTCCCAATGCTGGGCCGTTAATTGTTGAGGAGTTCTCCTGGTACTTCACCATCAGCTCTACATCACCATATGCATTGTGACGAGCATAAAGTGCTTAACATCCATATTCAAGTAATCGAATCGCAATCCACTCAATACTTATTATTGAGCAGTTTCGGCGGCCATCTGTGGTCTTCATCATCAGTTCCACTTCCCCAAATGGTACTTTTTGAGAGCAACTGCACAAGTTACTATAAGAAATACCCAAAACGCCATAGGTATGCCTATAATATTTTTTTTTTTTTTTTTTTTTTTTTTATTTAGAATAGGTTCGCGTTTGACCACCATCTCACCTGATGGTAAGTGATGATGTGGTCGAAGATGGAGCACGCTTACCTAAAAGTAACCTATTCACTCTTGACTTAAAGACTCCTAGGTTATAGCTATCGGGAAACACAGACTCCGGCAGGGAATTCCACTCCTTAGCCGTACGCACAATGAAGGTATTCCCAAAACGTTTGGTGCGTATGGGTGGGATGTCCACCATGTAACGATGGCGCTTCGCCGTTTGTCTCGTAGTCCGATGATGGAACGGGCTTGTTGGAATTAAATTGTGTAATTCCATCGCACACTCCCCGAAATGTAACCGATAGAAAACCGATAGACTTGCAACTCGTCGTCGATGTTCAAGGCTCTGGAGCTTTGATTCGACCAGTGCATCGTTGCCAATGAGTCTTTTGGCCCGCTTGAAGAGTTCCCTCGATTTCTCCAGGATCCCATCATCAGATCCTGACTTTGGTGATAATGGTACCAATTTCGAAGTATACCCATTCGAACAAAAAAAGAATTTTCCAAATCGGTTCAGCCGTCTTCGAGTACTCGATGATCATACATTAAAAAAAAAAAAAAACATTCGCGTCGAATTAATAACCTCCTCTTTTTGTCGTCGGTTGAAAATTACTTTAAATCTTTATTTCATTGTTATTTTTCCATTTGCGAACCAAGTGTAATTCAATTGTGTCTATAATTATGTAAGGAGGATAATAGGTGTTTCAGGCGAAAACACAGCTTCAAAACGTCAAAAATAAGACTCAATTGATCTCTCTCTCTCTCACCCAGTTATCAAGAATTTATTAAATTACATAAATCTAGTTTTTTTTATACTCAGTATCACAGTAACGATAAAACTTTCGCACAAAAACTTCAACTCAACTGTTGAAATACCAAATTTCAAACAGCTTTACACAACACTTCGTATCTCTGCTATTAGCTAACTAGTTTCAGAGTTACTGGCGAGCGAACAGACGAATTGTGAACGTACAAAGTTGCTCTGCCATTCTCCAATATCGTTAATTGAGTTGCTTTAGTATAAGGAAAGAAATAGTTTTAAATTAATTAGTTGCCTTGTTCGTTGTTGCAGGTACTTATTTGCGCCAAGAAGTTTATACCGTGGTACTATCTTGAATGATTGAATAAGGTAAGTACGTTATAATAACATTGATTATATAATATTATTCTCATTCTCAAAATTGTGGAAAAAACATCTTGCGTAAACTAGCAACAACTATCTGTAGAGTAGACAAACATTTATTTGGTTTCGTGCGGGAATCAAACCCGCGACACGTAACGCTTTTTATTAGGGTTCCGTAGCCGAATGGCAAAAAACGGAACCCTTATAGTTTCGACATATCTGTCCGTCTGTCTGTTATTTAAAATAAAGGGGGCTCCCCATACATGGAACTGAAACTGAAAATATTTTTTTCCATGAAACCTATACGTGTTTGGTATCTATAGACAGGTCTTTAAAAATGACATTAAGGTTTCTATAATGACTTTTTCATAAAATTAATCGTTTAAAAGATATACGCTTCCAAAGTGATAAAATGTGTGTGTCCCGCCCCCTCTAACTTCTATAATAATGAAGTGAAAAATCTAAAAAAAACATATATTGTAGATCTTAATGTAAACTTTCAACCAAAATTGGTTTGAACGAGATCGAGTTGGCAGTTTTTGAGATACAGTATATTTTCTAAAACCGCAAATATAACTTTGTAATTCATACAAATACGATGAAAAACAAAGTTATTTGGCGTAGTTGTAAAAACTGTAGATAAGCTAGTTTTAAGAAATTTTTAAGGTTTTTTTTTTCAATTAAATAGATTAAGTATATTATATTTATTATAGTTACCACGGAACCCTTCATGGGCGAGTCCGACTCGCACTTGGCCAATTTTTATTTCATTGGCTACGAATGAAATAAAAACGCGATGAAATGTTTTTGTAACTATGTGTTTCTGTGTTAATCGTTATTTCTGTTACAAGCCATGACATATTTAAAGTTGCCTCTCTGAGTTTTACTTTTTGAGAGTTTTAGACTTTTCAGATGTTTTAAATAACATGGTTATTTTTTTTCATCTAACATTAAAAGTGGCAGTTCATAGCTACAATTTAATTTAAGACGCAATATAATCCCATTGACCTTGCTCAAATGGGCGCTATCACAGAGAATGCCCCGCGCACTAGGGTGTCCCGAAAAATTTTTTTTTCGCTTTTCGCTACTCAAGCCCCCTCAAAAGTTGCATTATTAGTTTTAGATTACCTTAAACATAATAAAAAAAAACATAAAAAATATCTTGAGGGTTCTACCGGCATTTTATTTTTATTTTTTTATCACTTAAATAACCCTCCAGTCAATGTCGTCTATTCTATTTTATGTACATTATTCCCATTTTATTTTTTATTTCATTGATAGTGAAACCCTAAGTTATGATTTGCAGGCAACGACAGGATTTTTTCTGTTAGGAATTGGTTTGGAACAAACTCGCAAAATTCATGTTTTGACTTGTTTTTCTTAAATTCTCTACTTCTACTGTGAGGCAGTTCGTCTCATTTCTATTGCGGTTTTATTGCTGTAAGGTGTCGCTCTGCACTTCCTTGTGATAAAATACGTGTTTTTGTTATATATAATAATGGGTTCAAGACGAAGTGAAACTACTTGTGCTATTTTGGGATCATATAAAGAACTCGACGATCGCCAGTTACCAGTGATAAGTGACGTTATCAAATTCATTTTGTTTACTAAAAATGAACTAAAACTACAGAAGAATGGGAAAGATCCTTTAAACACAGAAGTTTTTTCAATCGTTTCTGGAAAACTTGATACGATTTGGACCAAAGCTTCAATTCCTATCGTTTCCAACGTACGAGTTACCCAATTGCTGAAATCATATTTCGACAAATACCTGTCATTGATAAGATGTTCCAAAAATAAAAGAAATGATAGTTACGAAAGCAAAGTGAAGTGCTTTTTGGAATCGTCGAACAAGCTCTTCGATATTGCTGCTTGTAAGTGCACTTCGTTTGACATTTGTTCCTGCATAAAACCTAAGAAAGTTCCTATTTCTGAAAGAGAATTTTTACTGGATCAAAGAAGTGATAGAAAAATGGCAATAAGCGGTATAGACACAAAAGAAACAGCAAGACTTTTAAAGAAACATCAGAGACAAGAAAATTTGAATCGGAAAGAGTCAGTTCACGGATGTTTTCCCAGTGCATCACTAAAAACCAATCCTGTTCCGGTGCGCGAGTTGCCGCCTCGACCGCAGTCGCCTGTAACAGAGCTTTCTGCGAATAGTAACGTGCCTGTAAATGAGACTCCATCTACTTCGTTGAATCGGAACACTCTGGCGCTGCCAACAGTAGCTAAGGTATGTGATCGGTATGGACTATCAACGCGATCTGCGGCTGCGGTCGCTTCGGCGGTCTTAGCTGACGTAGGATTGGTATCTTCCGAAGATCTAAGTCTTGTTATTGATAAGAATAAAATTCATAGAGGTGTTTCAAAAGCACGGACCAAGGCCAGCAAAGACATTGATACGATTGTAATAAAAAGTATTTACTTTGATGGACGAAAGGACAAAACACTCATAAACGAGAAAATAGGCTATCGGTACCACCGCAGAGAAGTCTTGCAAGAACACATTTCAGTTCTCACAGAGCCGGGATCTATTTATTTGGGACATATGACGCCAAGTCGTCGCGTTTTGATGGTTTCAAACGATTTAGCATTAAAGTTGGTTGTATCTTCAATAATGTGTGACAGGTGTCCCATCTAATGGGAATGTGACATTAGCAGTAGTCTTGATAAGTATAAGGTTTTCTTGTAGTAGACCAACTATATCAATATATCAGGTCATGATACCAGTGTCATCTTCGTAAATTGCCATAGTTCTATTAGTTGTGGTCGACAATGGTAGATCTCCATTCAAAAGCTGGTAAAAGGTAGAGCCAAGTATGCTTCCTTGTGGAACCCCTGATAGTTTTGCTTGCCTGTCTGAACTGATATGTCTGAGGATATCATTAAAAATATTTTAAAATTTAAAATATATTAACTGGTTGGCCTCCATTTCAACACTATTGAATGCCTGCATATTCAAAACAAATAAGAAAAAACTTTTTTCCTATACATATATGATATCTCTTATGGGTCAAAGTTGAGCTTTATTTCAATTAAGTAATAATTCCTATTACATGTTCAGGACTACAATAGGCCAGCGCAACGGTAACTGGACGGTCTGAACTGTCCACGGTTCGTGGAGCTATTAACGTTGCTTACAATAATCAAAAGTACACAATAATAAACAAAAGGCTCTTCGGCCTACAAACCATACAATATATTCAAATAAATAATCGGTACCACTAACCTTCTGTGCTGGGTTCGCCAACTTCGACCTTCCTAAGTCACGCCCAAGTTTAGTATGTATGTAATATGAGGTGAGTAATTGAAAGTGTGATGTAAGTCAAGTGTTCTGAACGTTCACAAGGCGTCAGTCTCCAGATGGCGCGGTTCAAACGGCATCACAGCCCAAACTCACACCGGATTGAAGCTATTTATCACTACTTTTTCTCCAACAAATGCGCGTGCCACGCGGTGAGGCAATACGGCGATAAATCCAAAATATCCCGGGGTTTTCGTCAAATGGGGATTACAATTTCAAACAATAGTTAACTCGCGACCCAATTATCGGTTTCAACAGGCGATTCCAAACGATATTTAACCAATTATAATTAACTCAACAGGGTGCCATGACCGACATTTTCAACAAGGAAGCAAAGTCTATCTGTCAAGTGAAAAAGTTATGTCAAGCCCACAGATAATTGATGTTGCCAGCCAAAAGGTGCGTTCTGTTTCACGTCGGACCGAACATCTACCCCCCCCCCCCGGACGGGCCTACCCGTCCGCTAATCAATTGGAAGTCTTGACAAGGTTGCAAATTTAACACAGCTTCAATGCGGCCAAATACCGTAGCTAGTTACTCAAAGGTGAGAACGGTGTCTCCCAACAATCTCCGCCAGCGTCCCTTTGCCGCTTTCACCGCGGCCCCAAAAATACCCCCCCCAATGGGAGCAGACTGGCGGGTCAAACAACCAAGTGACCCCTCGGCGGGCCAAACTATTACCAATATCAACCTGGCTCTCATTAAGCAAGGCGTATACCTCCTTCAAATAGTTACTTGTACCCTTGTAATTTGTACCGCAATCAGAACTAATCAAAGGTAACCCACGGCGAGACACAAATCTTTCCAAAGTCGCCTCAAAGGCCTCTGTCGAGAGGGAGGTTACCAGCTCCAAATGTACTGCCTTGGTTGACAGGCATACAAAAACACACAATAAGCCTTAACAATCTTACTATTACGAAGGGTGGACGTCTTAAACAAAGGGGGACCAACAAATCCGTTACGACGCCAGCAAAGGGCCTCGCCTCATTGACGCGATCAGCCGACAAAATCCAAATTTCTCGCTGCAGAATGGCCAACAGCGCATTGCAACTGGCATGCGAGTTCTTAACGTGACGATCAGTCACCAACAATTAAACCAAGTGGCCCTCCTTGGGCAACAAAAGGGGGTGACGGGCTCCATAAGGAAGGCTAGAGTGCCTCAACCGTCCTCCAACAGGGTTTCCCGAAGTGGCTCGTCCCAACCAAGTTCAGTTATAACAAGGGCAGGAGCACCAATTTTAGGGTACGGACAACTCACAAGGGTGATTTCAAACCAGGTCCTTCCCTCAACAGTGGTGTCAGCCGGTTCGCCAATTCCCCAAATCTTGCCTGAAAGGTCATTCACCTTCAGGCCAACCTGTCCCGCTAACCAAGACGACAAAAGGCAACCCTGGACTCCCATGTCCAAAATGGCACAGACCACAATCGAGTCACCCAAGGGTCCCCAGACCTTGACCGAGGCCGTTGGCAACAAAACCGTCTTGATCGGGGAGGTCCTTTAGCGGCGCAGGCGACAATCTCTTAGTGATGCCTGGGCAGCGACCGATCGCCGCATGCAGGCTGCCTTCGTTCACGACGAGGCCAACAATCAAAATATTCGTTCGCGCGGTGTCCCGAGCCGCTCGCCATCACTGGAGGGGCATATCCCACCGGATGCCCGAATGGCGGAGGGCGCGACTCCAGCCAGGGACGTTCCGCCAACGGAGGGGAAAGGCAGCGGCGCCGACCCGGCCACTGCTGCCTAGCAGCCAATGCGTGTTCTCCCTGACGAGGGGAGACCAAATGGCGCTCGCGGGGCTCCCGTTCAACTTGCGCGGGGGGTGGAGTGCGGCGTACAGAATTGCGGGTCTCAGCCCGGTGCTCGTCTCCGGGGTACTCCCCCCTGCGCGAACCCCCCTCAGAAGCTGGTCTGCTGGAGCGGTTCGCGTTGGCGCGTTGGCGCACAAAATCTCCAAGTGGGACCCTTCACAAATTCTACACGGGCGGGGGTCGGGGCAGTCCCGATGGAAGTGGGCCCCCAAGCACGAAAAGCACAAACGGCGTGCGTTGACAATACGGCGGCGGGCACTTACGTGCAAATTCAAAAGGTCCGGGCAATGCGCCATGACATGCCCCGTTTCCTTACAAAAGTCACAATGATGAGGACTCCGGGCACCAGCAAAACGGGGGGCGGGGCGATCATCAACAGGCCCTCTAGCCCGAGGACTCCGGGCGCCAGCAAAACTGGGGGCGGGGCGATCATCAACAGGCCCCCTAGCCCGAGGACTCCGGGCGCCAGCAAAACGGGGGCGGGGGGAACATCAACAGGCCCCCGAGCCCTAGGACTCCTTGCGCCAGCAAAACGGGGGGCGGGGTGATCATCAACAGGCCTCCTAGCCCAAGGACTCCGGGCGCCAACAAAACGGGGGGCGGGGGGAACATCAACAGGCCCCCGAGCCCTAGTCCGTCCCTGGTCTCTGGGCTGAGAAGGTAGTGGGGGTGACCCCGTGGCGCCACGAGTGTTATCCGAAACCCGACACTCGTCTTCCAAAAATTTGAGGAGGTCGTCAAAGGGGGGAAGATGGGTGGCACTATCCCCACCATACTTCTGCTCAAAACGTGACCTCAGCTCCGCGGGAAGCAACTGCAGCACTATGTGCACCAACAAGTAGGACCAATGTTCCACCGGTAACTCCAGGCGTCTCAAAGCGTTGGTCGCTGAGACCAACGGGTTCAGCAAGTCAGTGCGCAACGTCGACGTGCTGGCAATGGCCGGTAGTCCCAAAATCTGGTCGATGTGCACATCAGCCAGGCAGCGCTTGTTCTGATACCGTCGGGAGAGAAGCTCCAGAGCGGTCGGGTAAGAGGAATCCGTCACCGGCAAGTGCTGCACCAAGGCTCTGGCTTCGCCCTCCAGGACAGACAATAAATAGGCCAGCTTCTGGGCAGGTCCGAGGTCCGAGCGTGCATCGACAAGACTCTCAAAGAGATTTAGGAAGCCCAGCCAGTGGTCCAAGCGACCGTCAAAATGTGGCAGCTCCAGGGTGGGCAGCCTACTCAATAGTCCAGGGCCTGCATCAACGGGGGTCTGCGGCTTGGCCGCATCAGGCACCCGACTCTTCAAAATTTCCCGCGCTCGTAGACATATGACATCCCCCAGGTGGACAATCTGGTCATAGTCACCCAAAATCCTATCGCGGGCCGCCTGATCCATCACCCCCAAATCCACGTCCATGATGTACTCGTTGAAGCGTGTGAGCGCAGCATCAGCTGACTTGATCCTCTCAATCACTTGCCCATACCGAGCAAGGGTGAGCTCTTCCAATTCTACACGCTCAACCGTTGCAGCTTCCGATGTGAACCATCTCAACTGTGAGGTCAATTCGGCAGCAGCCTCCCTGACTGCCCTTAATGAGGCCATTGCAACAATCAAATATTAATACAACAGGCTAAAATTAACTAAACAAACAACAATGACTTGTTAGCCGACCAAATAATTTCACCAAAATAAAAACTCAAATTCAATTATTTCAAGTCCAAATCCGACCCTGTACTTATTCCAAGTATGAATCTAGCTTGGTACAGATGGCTAGTTACAAAATAAATAACAATTCAATGTATATATTGTGCAGGATCAACACCAATAAACATCAATAAACACAACAATTGACTGTATAATATTGAGCCGGAGAATCTCTATCAACACAGTCCAATAAGTACCACAAATGCAATAACCAATACACACAATTCAAGTCCTATTATGTTAGACTATGTGTAATTATTATTTAGATAACCTTTTAAATTCAGATCAGTGACATTCAATTATTAATTGCAACAAATACCAAACAACTTTTACAACAATATACCAAATTATGTACCAAATACAACCAATAATTTCTAATTTCACAAATAAATCTTACTTGTCAATTCAATACCAAGGGGCTAGCACTACAAATTACAGTACAAACTACAATTACTATTTGAGCCCGGCTGACAAAGCAATATATTCAAACTTATTAAGTTATAAGTTATGTTAAGTAATTAAACTAAAGTTATTTTCAAAACTTCCAATTAAATCAGTGGATCTTATAAGACCACGCTTCTGCTACCAAAATGTTCAGGACTACAATAGGCCAGCGCAACGGTTACTGGACGGTCTGAACTGTCTACGGTTCGTGGAGCTATAAACGTTGCTTACAATAATCAAAAGTACACAATAATAAACAAAAGGCTCTTCGGCCTACAAACCATACAATATATTCAAATAAATAATCGGTACCACTAACCTTCTGTGCTGGGTTCGCCAACTTCGACCTTCCTAGGTCACGCCCAAGTTTAGTATGTATGTAATATGAGGTGAGTAATTGAAAGTGTGATGTAAGTCAAGTGTTCTGAACGTTCACAAGGCGTCAGTCTCCAGATGGCGCGGTTCAAACGGCATCACAGCCCAAACTCACACCGGATTGAAGCTATTTATCACTACTTTTTCTCCAACAAATGCGCGTGCCACGCGGTGAGGCAATACGGCGATAAATCCAAAATATCCCGGGGTTTTCGTCAAATGGGGATTACATTTTCAAACAATAGTTAACTCGTGACCCAATTATCGGTTTCAACAGGCGATTCCAAACGATATTTTACCAATTATAATTAACTCAACAGGGTGCCATGACCGACATTTTCAACAAGGAAGCAAAGTGTATCTGTCAAGTGAAAAAGTTATGTCAAGCCCACAGATAATTGATGTTGCCAGCCAAAAGGTGCGTTCTGCTTCACGTCGAACCGAACATTACATTTACCTACTAACAAAAATATTTGGTTGTCATGTTCTTCTAAATTGTAGATTACATAGTCATTTTAAATTATGATGACTTTGATACCCTGTGTCGTTATATGGACTTGTCAGTTCAGTGTCGATAGTTACACCTCACGTCAAGTGTCCTCTTCAACGTAGTTACACCTGCCACCACCTTTCTAACTAATTAATGTTTTTGTCACAGCTTAAGCATAAGCTCTAGAGATGGTAATATTCTATCAGCAAAATGAATGTCAAAATGTATAAGCCAAATAAGATAAGCAAGCACTGTTCGGGGTAGCGGGAATGTTCTTACGAGATATTGCGGCCGCGGAACGTTAGGGCAATTGAAGTAACAGGGTGGCCAAGTCAATAGAAGTCTGTCACTACCTTCCTTTCCATTCAGAGCGGGAGATTTTATTATTTCACCCGAAAAAAAGGCACGCTCTATTCAAATACTAAATACTACTTAATACTAATAATACTTTGATTGTGCGTACGGCAAAGGAGTGGAATTCCCTGCCGGAGTCTGTGTTTCCCGATAGCTATAACCTAGGGGTCTTTAAGTCAAGAGTGAATAGGTTACTTTTAGATAAGCGTGCTCCATCTTCGACCACATCATCACTTACCATCAGGTGAGATGGTGGTCAAACGCGAAAGTATTCTCAATAAAAAAAAATTGCCGTTATGGCCATTATTAACCATATTCTTCTAGATATTTCACATCCAAACTTAAATGAAGACTATATTAGTCAATCGCTGCTTGCTAACAGTTGGGGGTCATTAATGTTTTATTTAATATGGATCTCGGAATAAATGAATTTTATTACTACCAAAGGGATCGTCTCTTCTATCATATCTTTGTTAGAAAATCAAGGGTTAAACTTGGAAGAGGTGATCTGTGTGGGGTGCGATGGTACTGCTACGAATACAGGTTGGAAGGGAGGTGTCATTTAATACCTGGAAAACTATTTAAAGAGACCGTTGCAATGGTGTGTTTGTATGCTTCACGCGAATGAATTACCGCTTCGTCATTTGTTCGTGTCTCTGGATGGTAGCACATCTGGGCCAAAAGAATATTCAAGACCTATTGGAAAACAGCTAGCTGCTTGTGAAAGTAAACCTCTAGCGTCTTTTTGTGCAGTGTCTGGTAATTTGCTAGTATTACCTGATAATATTGTGAAGGAACTAAGCACGGATCAAAAGTATCTGTACGAAATGTGTCATGCTGTGATGGCTGGTTCCTGTTCCCTTGAGCTAGCGAACCACGAACCTGGAAAAATGGCGCATTCGAGATGGCTCACTACTGCCAATCGCATACTCAGACTTTACGTAAGTACTGTTTCGCCGTCAAATAATTCGCAGCTGCTTGTGAACTACGTGGTCAAAGTATACGCTCCTGTTTGGTTCCTAATCAAGCAAAACTCATCATTTAAAGATGGAGCCAAGCATATTTTTCAAATGGTTATATACTCTCGATTTTTGCTTGATAGTCAGAGATCTATTGTAAATTCGGTGATCGAAAGAAACGCTTTTTTTTCGCACCCAGAAAACTTGCTTATTGCCATGTTATTCGACGATAGAGAGCATATTCGAGAGCTTGCATCTCGCAAAATATTAAAGGCCAGAGAAGCAGAAAAGAGCAACTCTCGCAGGGTATTTAAAGCACCAAAGCTTAACTTCTGTGCGCGAGACTACACCGATATAATATTTTGGCAAGAGTGTGAAATATCAGCTCCACCAATTTTGCGACACGTCTCCAACGATGAACTTAGAATTAAGGCTAAAGAACACATCCTCGACATTATTGACTCTCCCTGCCACACACAGTCAGTGGAAAGATGTGTAAAACTAGTGACGGAGGCTTCTCAAAGCGTCACGGACGCTACAGCTCGGGATGGTTATATTAGGAACAGATTAAAATCTCGCTCAGAAATGCCTAATTTTGGTCACAAAAACCAGTTCTGTTTTTAAAGTTGCCATTGATTATTTTGTCTTTCAACTATTTTAAACCTTGCTTTAACTCATTGTTGTACCCGTAAATTTAATAAAAACCATTTAAATGTTATTTTTGTATGATTTATAGTTTATATTAGGAACCCCTAAAAATAGCAAATTTGAAATTGTGACAAAACAGAATAAATTTATTTAACAATTAGGCAACATAACAACAGATTAGGATTATAAATGAACTTGTATAGAGGAACTTAAATTTGTTTTAAAATGAGGTTTTGTACGACAGCTTTATGGTTCGTCGGCCACATCCGCATTAGTTTTGCCCAGGTAGGGCTGCTCCATCGCCGAAACCAAATAACTTGGCTAATGGTTTAAATTTATGTCTTGTGCCGCGAATGCACATGCTAGTGGCACGTATTATTGAGATGATGATTCTTGATCTTAACCAACCCATCACTACGCTGAAGGACCTGTTCCAGCGGTCAGCGATTGCAGTTCCAAGATGTTTTACGAAAGTAGACATTTGTGGAGCGAAGACTCCGTCAACGGATGTAACAAGAGGGGTGAATGTAGTATGTCGCAATTCACAAGCGTTTGAATATTTTCTTATTTTTTCATCTTCGGCGGATTTTAGTACAGAGGCAACAGGACGTGAAATGTAAGAAGGAGCGTCAGTGTCTACAACACGGATATCAAATAACGCCTCCCTCTGAGCATCCCAAACGCCGCGGCATGAAAGGTCTCCACGTAGTCCGCAATCTCCTTCGGAGATGATGGGTTCTTTGACTACGTTTCCCCATGCATGTTGACATAAGTCACAGAACAGATCTCTAATTTCATTATGACGACGTGTTATTAGACCACCCTTTTTAGAACATAGAGCATGATCGACATTAAATTCATTGCAGCCGCAGCCATCACATGATTTTTGCATAGAGACTGGTAATCTGTGGTAACGTAATGCAAGTGCGTCTCTAAACTCTAATGGTGACAGGTCGAAATAGTCCTTCTTAGTCGGTAAGGTAGATAACCAGTTGGAGGATTTAGTTTTCATTTTTGTCGAAATTGAACGTTCAATCGCTCTTCTCTTGATAGGGGATAGTTTGACTAAGACGGTATCCAAGAGATGGTCATTGAGAAAGTCTTTCTCGTTGCGGCATTCTTTTTGTGCATCTTTGAGGGATTTATGATGTTGAGAGAGGTCCATATGTGTATTTTCAATCAGAGCATTTGAGAGGACTGCACGGCCTTTTTTTGAGCATACATAGTTTATATTTGTCATTTTTGATAGAGCGGATATTGCTAGACCACCTTTGTGAACGGGTAGAGCGAATAGGTCAGCTTCCAAAGGTGAGATATCGCCTCCTAGTAAAGTGGGTAAAAAATTGGTACGCAGTGTGTTTGTTAATGGTTCGAAGAATTGGGTTACATAATCTAAGACTCTTAAAAGGAATGACCATTGAAATTGAACTGCTTTAGTAAGGGCAGTGTAAGCAGCTTGGGGTGAGTCTTTACAGATAAGTGAAAGTTTTTCTATTGTAGATTGCCAGTTTTTAATTTTCTTGTTCACAAAGTGTTCTTTTCCTTCGCCAATATAACTACCAAGGAAGCGTGATCCAGTTATGATGGTTACGTTAATCCCTTTGAAAATCTGTTGAGCTGTTTGCTTGTCGCTCTCGGTAATGATTAGGTATGATTTTTTATCTTGAGGAAAGTAACCATATTCAGGGCCTATTTTACTCAATTTATCCCACCATTGACGTAGGTTTCTGAGCTTACGTTGGGCGGAGGAGTCATCTGCATACCAGCATTGGGTAGTTGCTTGTTCTTTTTTTAGTTCGTTTATTATGGGTAGTGTTGCAAGGGCATACAATGGCATGGCAAGTGGATCACCTTGGGTAACTCCTTCTTTGCTATATAATCTCATATCGGAATCACGTATTACAAGTTCTGCGTGACCATTGTAGGTGTTGTATAAGAAACGAGCGCAATGTGGCCAATATATTCTTGCTTGCCAGAGAGCTAACTGTCTGTTCATAGAATTAAAGGCATTATTTGCATCGACGAGTAGCATTCCCCAGTTAGAGCTTGGTTGACATTCTTTTTGGAAAAGATCGTTCATCGCGTGAATAGCACCTTCGATACCGCTGCTTAGTCCACTGCAGAGTTGCGATTGAGCACAGGCTTCGGTGACCTCGGATCCGGTGACTAAAATCATGCATTTGGATAGGATCCTGCGTAGGCATTCGCCAATGCCAATCGGTCTCACACCTGGGCATTTGTCTAGGGCGATAAGTCGACTTGACATAAGAGCTTGTATTTGATTCCATGGCACAAAATTGTTATTTAAATGCATTGTTAATTGTGCTACTGCAGTCCTCAGATGCAGGCTTGCTTCTCCAAATCGTAGCAAGTAATCTTTCCAATTGTCTGATGTGGTACCTGTTGGGCCTCCACCACCGTGCAATTTTCTAGCAACTGATTCCACATGTTCACTGGTTATGTCTACTTCTAGTAATGGAGTCAATTCGGGGAGGCCATCAGGCAGTGTGAACAGTCTTGAATCGGGATTGAATCCGGGGGGGTGCTTTTCTTGCAGTACATTCATTACCGTTTTTCCTGTTACATCAATTTCGTCTTCAGGTTTAAGAATTTTGCTTGTATCTTTTGTTATTAACCAATTTAGGGCTTCACGTGTTTTTCCTCGCTGTATGAGACGGGTGAAATTTTTTGTGACATATTCATTATTATCATTATAATTATTTCTGTTGTAGGAGTTACGGAGAGAGTGGTCTGCTTTCATAGCCTCAGTTATTAGTATATCAATGTTTTCTTCGGCCCATAGATTTTGATTAGCAAATTTGAAAAACTTCAAGGACTGGTAGAGGCCTCAAGATGCCGGATATCTAATTAAATTTTATAATAATCGTAATATATGTGTCAAAACGCAACTTTTGATACCTCTTGCGTAGCCGTAGCTCATTTTTTTTTCCCCCATACATGAACGGGACACCCTGCCGCGCACCCCGTCATTAAAAATACGCGTAGTGTCATATCGTGCGCGGCGCGACACACACATAAAAGTAAGACATTTCAGAGCAGTGTTTCAGAATATTGTTAGGTACCTACCTACCTACTTATTTGTTTGTAAATTATTGATCCACTTTTTGTTGTAGTATTACTAAAACAGAAAATATTATAATTACCAATGTAACCGGATGGCGATGTGTAGACAGTTATTATTAGATTTTTCTCGCAACTTCGCTTACAAATAAAAGTAAATAAATTAGTACTTACCTACTTACATAAAACATAAAAAAATAGAGCTAGTGGGAAACTTACGCGTAAATAGCTATGCCTAAAATTTTTGATAATAATAGGATTATTATCGACGCTTTGTCCATCGCGAAATCTTCATATGGCATGGCTACGGCCAGCATTTGCCGAACGTGTTAGGGTTGTACAAAGATGATAAAAAATAAATAAAACATTAGATAAAAAATAATTATTTATTTGATGATCATAAATGGAGGAGTGGCTAGATCGGCGTCACGGCGTCCTGACCTACCGCATGACGCAGGTCCTCACCGGACACGGAAGTTTCGGGAGGTACCTGTGTCTGATGGGTAAGGAAGAGACGCCTGGGTGTCACCACTGCGAGGGTCGCCCTGAGGACACAGTCGAGCACACGGTGCAGGACTGCCCAGCTTGGGCAGAGCACCGACGTGTCCTCACGGCGACAATAGGCGGAGACCTCTCGCGCCCGGCCTTGGTCGAGGCCATGCTGCGGGGCGAGAGGGAGTGGGAAGCGGTCGCCTCCTTCTGCGAAGCAGTCATGCTTCCGAAGGAGGAGGCGGGCCGCGTGAGGGAGAGGATGGCGTCCTCCCTCCAGCCCAGCCGCAGTGGTAGACGCCCACGGCGTCGGACGTCGGCCGACGATCTCCGGCCACCGTAGGCGCGGGCATGCGGACAGCGAGTAAAGGGCAACTCGCTGTCCGACCATGCCCGGGTCGACGGCGCGTCGTTTTCCACGCGCGCCTCAAAGAGCGTCAGCAACATGACGAGGCCCCCTCTGCAGAGGGCCAAAGCCCGCCGGGGTCGTGGGACTCATCCCGTTACCGTGGCCCCGGTATGTAAAGGGTTATTGAAGGAACACCGTGGATTTTAGTCAGTAAAAGTCTGACAGTCCCTCCCACCCTGCCCGGAGTGGGAGGACTTATTTGATAATTTTACCACGTTAAAAAAAAAAAAGAAAATTATGTGTGAGTGTTAATTATATATGTGTTCCTTTGTTGTGCTGTAGAAAAACTAAAATAAAGAATCATCAAAATCATTTTCTTTTTGATAATCCTTTCGTAAATTGATTTTAGTTCAATAATCTAGACTTATTATACGGGTTGGTTAATTTGCATTTTTTTTTTGTATAGGTACTTAGTGAATCTAGAGTGTGAGAGTGAGAGAGAAAGTGTTTGCTTATAAAGAACAAACTTTTCTCAAAAATATCAATATTCTTCTTTCAACACAGGAAAACCGTGGAGCATCTGGCATTAGTCTATTTAAGGTAGAAGTCCAAGAGGACAAATACGTTAATTTGAATTGAACAGAATAAAGATATTGAAGAGGTCTTAGAAATATACCAAGAAGAAATAAAGGACATTGGAAAATCAATCTTAAAGTAGTAGTCCATATTCACTTATATACAATAAACAAGTTATAATCTACATACTCAATACACACATATATAAAAAAAAAACAAAGCTGAGATAATAAATAGTAACAAATTAAAGAGAGAGATAGAGAACTTTTACCATGTTTTTGAAAGAAGGAAGGGTTTGTGCTTGTCTTACTGACGTTGTATTACAATTGTATTAATCCTAAACAAAATTTAGCTCCAAACTTTAAAGATAATTGAAATACCCAGAGCGTGATAAAAACAAAAACCCGAAGTTTATAGAATTACTCAACGTTTCCAGCCAGGCTTATACAGATGTTGAGAGCTTACCCTTAACCCCTTCCAGTTGACGAATTGTACGAGTTGAGATTAAGACAACTGCCTCCTCATGCTAAGTAGCGGACAAATTCACACCAACTAAGATATTTTTGGCAGTAATTAAAGGATGAAACTTAAAATATATTTATATCGTAAAATTTGAATATCTTCATTTTGTTGCTGACTTACAGACCCTCGTTGGATGTAAATATAAGGTGCTGGACTCGCCTCGGCTCCTTATCTTTTCATTGCCCTGAAATCATCTGCTAGGGGTTTTACATCTGTACCTACCCTTGTACGTCTAATCCATACGTTTTTAGAACGTTTGTGTACGTAACAAATATTATGATTCTTTAAAAATCAGAACATTGGTTAACTGTTTTCAACACAATCAAAAAAGCTCAAAGGTCTTAGTCGTCGTATAAAGGCAGGTTAACTTTAAACAATCTTAATGATAATAATTAAATTCATGAGTAAGGAGTAATGTTTGTAAAATTTACATACTCAATACATAAAATAATTCATGAGATACTTTATTATGTGGAAAATAGCATTGCAGCTAGTAACATTTACTTGTTTTCTTTTTCTTCGATATTGAACCTCTTTTAAAGAAAACAAAACACAAGCTGTCTTCTTAGAGTTCAAAATTCTTAGCAGGTTATTTACAAATGCAGTTAACTGCTAACGCGACTTGAATTCCTGCTTGTTTCCGAACAATCCTACTTCCTACTAATATTATAAATGCGAAAGTTTGTGAGGATGGATGGATGTTTGTTACTCTTTCACGCAAAAACTACTGAACGGTTCTGCATGAAATTTAATAAGTAGATAGTAGACATTCTGGAATAACACATAGGCTACTTTTTATTCCGAAATTCCCACGGGATCGGGATTTGCGCGCGAAAACCATCCCACGCGAACGAAGTCGCGGGCAGAAGCTAGTTAAACATAAGTTACAGTGTGTCGCCGAAATAATGTAAATAGTAACAAGGATGAAACACGTGCACGTAATATACGTTTGGAGTGTTTTGTAACGAATGTCAAGTGTGGAATGCTCAAGTTGAAGGGCATTTTATGCCGAGTATGAAACGGTTTGTGACGTTTTTTGCTTTTTTGATCACTAAATTATAATTTAGTGCAGACTGCCCAGTCTGCACTAAATTATAATTTAGTGATCACACAGAGGTAGGCTAAAATAAAGTGAAGCTTTTGCTATATTTAGTAAGCATAAAGAAAGAGTTTTCATAACATTTTATACATAATCATATAAAATACGCACCTACCACTACTTAAGGTCCCGACTTTGTCCGCACGATTTTTCAACTTAAATGATGTATTGTTAAATTATAAAAAATAATTCCTAAATCTAAGTACGAACAAAGCTTAAAAATTACTTTAAAATCTTCATTTAATTGTTATTTTTCCATTTGCGGACCAAGTATAATTCAATTGTGTGATATATTGTAATAAGGAGGATAATAGGTGTTTCAGGATTAAATAAGGCGAAAACATAGCTTTAAAACGTCAAAAATAAGACTCAATATTTAAAGTATTAATTTATTTTAAACAATAATGGAATATACACTTAAATAAAAACCCTAAACTACATAATTATATACATCTAAAAATAAACTAACATATGGCGTCCAGAAATTCGTACGCATCGCTGTCCACTGGTAATGTGCCCAAAAGACTGGCGGCATTGCCACGCTGTATGGCAATGCTTAACCGCTGTCCAAGGTAAAAGCCAGCCTTTGGTTCACGCGAAGTGTCAACTAGGCGTTTGGATAGATCTTTAAATAATCTGTGAGCACTCGGACCCCACGACCCCAAGGTTTCAACCCCAAACGGCTCGAAAATATAACTACCAACAAGGTTATTATATTTCCGCCGCTTGAGGTTTTCAGCAGCCGCAGCGGCAGCGCCAGCACAGCAAGACGAGCTAGGAAGATGGGATGGCGCAAGAGTATCGACACAAGTTGCGTCCGACACTAAAGCCCTACCCATCTTCCAAGGAAATAAAAACATGCCGTCCGGTCTTTTGCCATCGTCGCGTGCCAGGCCATTGGGTTCTAATACAGCTGGAATGCCGACGGTGACAAGAGCTCGTCGGATGATGTCGTTAATATTCGCGTGCCGTGCTATGCGAACCGCACTGCGGCCGCATGAAAGGCCGTGGTGACCGAGGCTGTTGACAACTTCGCCGCAGTGGCAGCGATGAGCAGAACAACAAGGAGCACCTAATCGAAGGGAAGCAGCGAGGCGGAAAGTAGTATCATCGAACAAGGTGCCTATGTTCGACGACGGTAGTGCATGAAGCCAGAGACCCGACTCCCATTCACTCACAGCCAGCAAGCGCGCACGCTCTGCAGCCGAAGCAGATGTGGCAATAAGGTCACTCTGAACTGCTTTACATAGCGGCTCATCCCACCGCCTCTGAGATGATGGGTTGTCGGGTGGATTTAGATTCGGGCAAGCGATTCTCCAGGTGTCCATAGCCTCGGTGAAGCACGGCACATTGAAATCAACCAGTGATGGAGCTAGAATATTCCTGATTAATTTCTCAGTACCGTGAACCGAAGATATAAAAGCCGGGAGACTAATGCTAGAAATTTTGCGGACGCCGAGACCTCCCATACGTATGGGAAGAGTAGCTTGTGCCCAAGTTCGGTCGTCCATAGCCACATTTAAAATTGCTGTCAGAGTATGCCGGATAATTTGGTCCATTTTTTCCAAAAGGTGAGGATGATGCCAAAGATGCGAAGCACGAAGAAAGTACGTTAATTTAGTTCCAAAGCAACAGTAACGAATTAATGTGATAGCCGAATGCATGTTAATTTGGTGTAATCTGTCCGAAATGTCGTTAAAATTTTGTATTTTTTCCTCGACGAAATCGGGAAAGGAATTCTCAAAAATTGGAGACCCAAGAAGACGAAGAGAACTTTTATCCACAATTTGGATTTCTGGGGCTAATGCGTGGAATTTGGAAAGTGTCAGTTGTCTGTCAGTACTGTCGGATATGAATAGTTCACACTTCGAAAGGTTGAGATCCAATCCTACGGTATGGAGTTGATTTCTTAAAAACTGTAGATCATCTAAAACTGACTCTACATCGCCTCCCAGGGTTCCATCATCGAGATACCAAACATTGAATTTTGAATTTAGTTGTCGAATAATTGGGTGAATAGCTAAACTAAAGATCGCTGGCCCGAGGGGATCACCTTGTTGACAGCCAACAGCTGATTCCAAAAGGTTTTCCTTATAAAGTAATTTAGTCGGATGTTTTTTTGATGGAACATTGCCAAAGAAAACTAAAAATTTGTGGTACTTCTTTTTTAGTTTCTGCTAACAAAGTGTCCCTATTGACTGAATTAAAAGCATTTTTAATGTAAACCTTCAAGATGACGTCTCCTTTACCAGAATTTAAATATGTCGACAAGGCGTGTACGGCAGCCTCACAACCCCCATTGGAGCCGTAACCCAGTTGTAGGGGCTGAAATTTGGTCGAAATATCCTCACCAAAAAATTTAGAGCAAATCTTGGCTGCCATACGACGGTAGGTAGTTCCCACGGCAATGGGGCGAATGCCGCCATCCCTTTTGCGTAGGGCACATAGATTGGCCCCATACAAAATATCGGTGACGGCTTCGTTCATCTGGTCCGAGAGCATAAGGTTAATCAGAGCCGTTAGCTCCTTCAAAAGCAACTCACCAGCCTCCCCAGCGCCTGAGCAGTGTAGGTCCTTCAGGTGCTGCGGACTCAGACCATCGAGGCCGCCAGCAGAGCCGCTTCGAAAGGAACAAACGGCAGTGACCACCTCTAGACTTGTAACGGTGAGGGTGTTTAATTCCTGATCGGGGGGGTCGGGAAAGGAAAGACCATCCGCTGGGGCAGGGTGTTTGCTCTCCAGAGCTGCGAGAGTATCTGGAGAGTACGGGGCCACCACATCGCTACTGAAAAGTATCCTGGCAGCTCCGCTAATGTCACCTTCCCCTAATTTAGTTTCGACTAGGTGGGATACACTTCTTGTGGAAGTAATCCTCTGTGTCGATAATTTTGCATCCAGATTATGGGCCGAAATATTACAGTTATCTTTAATTTGTGCAGTTAGGGTCTTTTTGGTTGCCAAATTCTTTTGAACATGTAAAATTCTATACGGGAAGGTGAGAAGATGTTCCCAAGCACTTTGGGAGTTCTCCCGAGCGGCAAGGCGAACGCATCCTGCTAGGTTTTGCGCCACTACAGGTCTGGCACCGCGGGGAACTCTCTTTAAAACCGAAACAGAATTTTTAAATTTAGAGATTGTTTTCCAAAACGGATCCAAAGTGGAAGAAGTTGGTGTAAGTGTTGTAGAAATGACGGGAACAGAAGAAGATACATTGGGTGGTTTGTGTACCTTCCCAATATGTACTTTCAGACCCCGCTTACCTTTAAAAAACCGTGCCTGGGTGCACAGAGGACACCTCTCCAGGATATTTTGTGATGTCGAAGGTTGACCGGCACTATCACTCAACACATAACTGCTGCCATTAAACATTGGTCTGATTACGTTATAAAAATTATACTTATTAACTAACTCTTAGTTACAAAAATAATTTAAAAAAAAACCAACAAAAACACTGAATAGAAAAAAAACGTCAATCGTTGACACTTCGCGTCAGAAATTAGCGCAGTCGCAGTGGTGATGGTGACAGGGCGCCGCGAGGCCAAAGAAGACATTTCGGCGGCGGCGGCGGCGCCCTGGAACATTGCCGGGAGACACGCAGCTGGTCACATCTTCGGTGTCATCTCATCCATATTGTGCAGCGAAAACGTCCTTGATTGCTTTTCCTTTATTCACGATAAAACCGAGCAACGGATCGATGTGAGTTTTGGTGTTGAGATGGTCAAGAGGCTGGAAAGCGGCGTGAGCAAAATTCTCAGAGAGCTAGCGGTCGCGGGTGGAAAAGACTTCCGAGGAACAATAAAATAATTCAGAAGAGGACCCTCTTTGCCACACCTGACGAATTTTCTTTTTGAAAGATTGTATTTCTATTGTATTTTATTCTATTTATATTTATTTTACTAATTTATTTTGATAGTTTTTATGACACATGACACATTTTTTTATTCAGACTCAATTGATAAAACACCCAGTTATCAAGAATTTATTAAATTATATAGTTTTTTTTACTCAGTAGCACAGAAAAACTTTCGTTCAAAAACTCCAACTCAAACGTTGAAATACCAAATTTCAAACAGCTTCGGTACATGTAAAAAGGCACCTTTTCACATGTAACACTTCGTATTCGTGTAAAATATCGGCGCCACAGTAGTCATTTATCTCTGCTGTTAGCAAACTAGTTTCGGAGTTACTGGCGAGCGTACAGACGAATTGCGACGGTTCAAAGTTGGTCTGCCATCCTCCAATATCGTTAATTGACTTTAGTATAAGGAAAGGAATGTTTTTAATTTTTTTATTTTATGTTTAAATTTGTACCATGGTACTGTCTTGAATAAGTAAAGTACGTTATGATCACATAATTATAATCAATGTGATCATAACGTACTTTACGTTATGATCACATTGATTATAATTATAATATTATTCTCATTCTCAAAACTATGGAAAAAGCATCTTGCGTTGACTCGGAACAACTATCTGTAGAGTAGACAAACATTTAATTGGTTCCGTGCGGGAATCAAACCCGCGACATGTAACGGTTTTTTATTTCATTGGTGGCTACCAAAGAAGGCCAAGTGCGAGTCAGACTCGCCCATGAAGGGTTCCGTAGTAACTATAATAAGTATAATTTAATATATTTATTTTAAAAAAGCTTAAAAATTTCTTAAAACTAGTTTATTTACAACTTTTACAACTACCTTAAATAACTTTGTTTTTCAGTGTTTGTATGAATTACAAAGTTATATTTGCGGTTTTAGAAAATAAGCTGTATTTGAAAAACTGCAGAAGTTAGAGGGGGGACACACATTTTACCACTTTAGAAGCGTATATCTTTTAAACGATTAACTTTATGAAAAAGTGGTTTTAGAAACATCAATGTCATTTTTGAAGACCTATCTATAGATACCACACACGCATGGGTTTCATGAAAAAATATATTTTCAATTTCAGCCCCGCTTTATTTTAATTTTTTTTTTTTCATAAAATCTGAAAGCCCTTTACAGAATACATCTACCTACCAAGTTTCACATGTACAGTTCTAACAGTTTCGGAATAAAATGGCTGTGACATGCGGACGGACGGACAGACAGACAGACAGACAGACAGACGGACAGACATGTCGGTACTATAAGGGTTCCGTTTTTTGCCATTCGGCTACGGAACCCTAAAAACGCTATGAAATGTCTTTGTACTTACGTGTTTCTGTGTTAATCGTTATTTCTGTTATAAGCCATGACATCTTCAAAGTTGCCTCTCTGAGTTTTACTTTTTGAGAGTTTTGGACTTATCAGATTTTTTAAATAACATTGTTATTTTTATCATCTAACATTAAAAGTGGCAGTTCACTGCTACAATTCAATTTAAAACACAGTTTAGTATTTCACTGTTTCCACCTTTTACAAAGTTCTGTGTAAACAGAAATTTAAACAGTACTCCGTATTCTTACTGTGTTTCTCTACTTACGACTGGGCAACCTTAATTTAGAACCTAATTAGTTTTTCCTTAAGGAAACCTTTGCAGAAAATGTCTGTTTATTGCGGACATTGAGCTGTATGTAGAACAGTGACGGTAATTCAGCGGGGCATAAACACGTTGGAAGTGGCTACGACCCTGTCAGGCGTCACGGCGAGCGGTGTCGAGGCCCGCTGCCCGATCACAGGTGCTGTAAATATCCCTGGCCCCATCCTTTGGCTGCCTTCATGCAGAGCTCATGGCTAAATAATAATAATTATATGAAGAATCTCGATATCTAAACATGGTTACGCATCCTCGCATTACGCATCGTCACATACAGCTGTTATAATAAGTGATGTCGTCTGTGAAGACGAGTCACCATCTATGAGATTCTTTAAAATTGTAGACGTTGGTCATGGAACTGGACACGATTTTTCTTGCAGCAGTTGTTTGAACTTTACCTACATTTATGCTTCTGAGCGCAAATAGATTTCTGAGTCACCTCGGAAGCTTTGTTCAGCAAAATCGCTTTTGGCTTACAAATTGACTGAAAATCGGTGAGGTCGTGTAGAAAGTATTAAGTCAAAATACTTATAAGTCTAATGCTCAGAATGACTAGAGCCTGCTTGCTCATGAAGGCATGTGGTTTATCTGTATTGGATAAGGGTTTCATTCTACAGGTAACTACTCATACTACTACTCACTACTACTTATACTAATTACAGTAATCGTAGTATAGTAGGAAAATGTTGAATACATATATTACTAAGCCCAAACAAATTTTTGTTGAAACAATAACATGGTTTAATGGTTGCCTCATATAATATTAAAACTAATTTATATAAACTATGTATTCAGTTCCTTACAAACGGTTTTAAAATCTTAATAATAAAATAATGTTTGAGTTCTGTTCACTTCAGGTAATTAATCTAATATTTTTGGTTTGCACAGGTGAAGCAACCCATACGAGAAAACTCAGAAACTCATTTACAAGCCGTAATGAAATATTTAATTTCATAAAGCAGTAGTCAAATGTCATTGTGAACATTATAAAACAATTTACTTAATTTTACTATAACCTCCAGAAGCAAAACTCCAAATATCCAAGTTTTATTGTCTAAATTGGACCTCGGATTACTCTCTTCAGCAAAGAAGTGAAAGAAAAAATATAATTAAAACCAAACCAGTTTTAATTACATATTTCACGTATAATAAATAATTTGGAGTAATTTGACATTGATTTTGTTTTGTATAAATTGGAAGATTTTTATTTGATTTTGAGGGCTTTAAGTGTCAAACACATCTAATTAATTATCTTCTATTTTCCACATTTGTGTATATTTTATTTGAAATTTTTATAAGTATTTTTATATCTTGTTTATGTTAAGACCCTATTTTTCCCTTTTTACTGCCTTAAATAAATTCTCCCTTTTCTCACTACAAGCTTTTTTTTATAATCTTTGTAGTTCTCATAAATATCATAAAAAGACCTCCATAAAAGTTCTAAGTTAGGTCGCCGGCAATACATACAAAATATAACTCGCATTTTGAGTATTTTTCTGTTCAGCACAAATCACATTTTACTTAATAACATTCATAAAACAAATATATGTCCGAAAGCATCGTTCCATACGAAATAAGACTGTGTTTTTCGAAGTTAAGGTTCAATTAAAATATCAATGTTAAGGGGTTGAGCAGAGCGGGTGATTATGTAAATAATGCTGTAATGACGTCATCATGGGTCATGTCGTTTGGCTTGATGCGTTTTGGAATTTCAAGTGACAGACATTCATATTATAGACTAGCGTTGATTCTCGAAGAACCGATAAGGCAAGTTTAGTGGACAGCGTCTACGGTGTAGAAAATTGCTTTTTAAATGTCAGCCATTGTTCAAAATGCTGGTGTTCGGTCCGACGTGAAACAGAACGCACCTTTGGTTGGCAACATTAATTATCTGTGGGCTTGACATAACTTTTCTTGACAGATAGACTTTGCTTCCTTATTGGAAAATGTCCGTTCTTGGGACTTTGATTTAATTGTAATTGATAAAATATAGAATCGCCGTTTGCAACCGATAATTGGGTCGCGAGTTAACTATTGTTTGAAGTTGTAATCCCCATTTGACGAAAACCCCGGGATATTTTTGGATTTATCGCCGGGTTGATACCATCGCGTGGCACGCGCATTTGTTGGAAATAAGTAGTGATAAATAGCTTCAATCCGGTGTGAGTTTGGGCTGTGATGCTATTTGGACCGCGCCATCTGGAGACTGGCGCCTTGTGAACGTTCTACAACACTTGACTTACATCCCACTTTTCAATTACTCACCTCATATTTACATACATACCACACTTGGGCGTGACCTAGGAAGGTCGAAGCTTGGCAAACCCAGCACAGAAGGTTAGTGGTTAGAACTGTTATTTGTATGTATGGTTTGTAGGCCGAAGAGCCTTTTGTTTATTGTTGTTGAAGAGCAACGTTAAGCTCCACGAACCGTGGACAAGTTCGGACACACCAGTATCGTTGCGCTGGCCTTATTGTAGTCTTGAATATTCTGGTAGCAGGCGTGGCTCTTATAATATAAGATCCACTGGTTTAATTGGAAGTTTTGAAAATAACTTTAGTTTAATTACTTAACATAACTTATAACTTAATAAGTTTGAATATAATGCTTTGTCAGCCGGGCTCAAATAGTACTTATAGTTTGTACTGTAATTTGTAGTGCTAGCCCCTTGGTATTGAATTGACAAGTAGGATTTATTTGTGAAATTAGGAATTATTGGTTGTATTTAGTGCATAGTTTGGTATTTGTTGCAATTAATAATTGAATGTCACTGATCTGAATTTGAAAGGTTATCTAAATAATAATTACACATAGTCTAACATAATAGGACTTGAATTGTGTGTATTGGTTATTGCATTTGTGGTACTTGTTGGACTGTGTTGATAGAGATTGTCCGGCTCAATATTATACAGTCAATTGTTGTGTTTATTGAAGTTATTGGTGTGATCCTGCACAATATATACATTTAATTGTTATTTATTTTGTAACTAGCCGTCTGTGCCAAGCTAGATTCATACTTGGAATAAGTACAGGCTCGGATTTGGACTTGAAATAATTGAATTTAAGTTGTTATTTTGGTGAAATTATTTGGTCGGCTAACAAGTCATTGTTGTTTGTTTAGTTAATTTTAGCCTGTTGTATTAATATTTGATTGTTGCAATGGCCTCATTAAGGGCAGTCAGGGAGGCTGCTGCTGGATTGACCTCACAGTTGAGATGGTTCACATCGGCAGCTGCAACGGTTGAGCGTGTAGAATTGGAAGAGCTCACCCTTGCTTGGTATGGGCAAGTGATTGAGAGGATCAAGTCAGCTGATGCTGCGCTCACACGCTTCAGCGAGTACATCATGGACGTGGATTTGGGGGTGATGGATCAGACATCCCGCGATAGGATTTTGGGTGACTATGACCAGATTGTCCACCTGGGGGATGTCATATGTCTACGAGCGCGGGAAATTTTGAAGAGCCGGGTGCCTGATGCGGCCAAGCCGCAGACCCCCGTTGTTGCAGGCCCTGGACTATTGAGTAGGCTGCCCACCCTGGAGCTGCCACATTTTGACGGTCGCTTGGACCACTGGCTGGGCTTCCTAAATCTCTTTGAGAGTCTTGTCGATGCACGCTCGGACCTCAGACCTGCCCAGAAGCTGGCCTATTTATTGTCTGTCCTGGAGGGCGAAGCCAGAGCCTTGGTGCAGCACTTGCCGGTGATGGATTCCTCTTACCCGACCGCTCTGGAGCTTCTCTCCCGACGGTATCAGAACAAGCGCTGCCTGGCTGATGTGCACATCGACCAGATTTTGGGACTACCGGCCATTGCCAGCACGTCGACGTTGCGCACTGACTTGCTGAACCCGTTGGTCTCAGCGACCAACGCTTGGAGACGCCTGGAGTTACCGGTAGTACATTGGTCCTACTTGTTGGTGCACATAGTGCTGCAGTTGCTCCCCGCGGAGCTGAGGTCACGTTTTGAGCAGAAGTATGGTGGGGATAGTGCCACCCATCTTCCCCCCTTTGACGACCTCCTCAAATTTTATGAAGACGAGTGTCGGTTTTCGGATAACACTCGTGGCGCCACGGGGTCACCCCCACTACCTTCTCAGCCTAGAGACCAGGGACGGACTAGGGCTCGGGGGCCTGTTGATGTTCCCCCCGCCCCCCGTTTTGCTGGCGCCCGGAGTCCTCGGGCTAGGGGGCCTGTTGATGATCGCCCCGCCCCCCGTTTTGCTGGTGCCCGGAGTCCTCATCATTGTGACTTTTGTAAGGCAAAGGGGCATGTCATGGCGCGTTGCCCGGACTTTTTGAATTTGCACGTAAGTGCCCGCCGCCGTATTGTCAACGCACGTCGTTTGTGCTTTTCGTGCTTGGGGGCCCACTTCCATCGGGACTGCCCCGACCCCCGCCCGTGTAGAATTTGTGAAGGGTCCTACTTGGAGATTTTGTGCGCCAACGCGAACCGCTCCAGCAGACCAGCTTCTGAGGGGGGTTCGCGCAGGGAGGGGTACCCCGGAGACGAGCACCGGGCTGAGACCCGCGATTCTGTACGCCGCACTCCACCCCCCGCGCAAGTTGAACGGGAGCCCCACGAGCGCCATTTGGTCTTCCCTCGTCAGGGAGAACGCGCATTGGCTGCTAGGCAGCAGTGGCCGGGTCGGCGCCGCTGCCTTTCCCCTCCGTTGGCGGAACGTCCCCGGCTGGAGTCGCGCCCTCCGCCATTCGGGCATCCGGTGGGATATGCCCCTCCAGTGATGGCGAGTGGCTCGGGACACCGTGCAGACGAATATTTTGATTGTTGGCCTCGTCGTGAACGAAGGCAGCCTGGAAGCGGCGATCGGTCGCCGCCCAGGCATCACTAAGAGATTGACGCCTGCCCGCTAAAGGATCCCCCCCCGATCAAGATGGTTTTGTTGCCAACGGCCTCGGTCAAGGTCTGGGGACCCTTGGGTGACTCGATTGTGGTCTGTGCCATTTTGGACACGGGAGTCCAGGGTTGCCTTTTGTCGTCTTGGTTAGCGGGACAGGTTGGCCTGAAGGTGAATGACCTTTCAGGCAAGATTTGGGGAATTGGCGAACCGGCTGACACCACTGTTGAGGGAAGGACCTGGTTTGAAATCACCCTTGTGAGTTGTCCGTACCCTAAAATTGGTGCTCCTGCCCTTGTTATAACTGAACTTGGTTGGGACGAGCCACTTCGGGAAACCCTGTTGGAGGACGGTTGAGGCACTCTAGCCTTCCTTATGGGGCCCGTCACCCCCTTTTGTTGCCCAAGAAGGGCCACTTGGTTCAATTGTTGGTGACTGATCGTCACACTAAAAACTCGCATGCCGGTTGCAATGCGCTGTTGGCCATTCTGCAGCGAGAAATTTGGATTTTGTCGGCTGATCGCGTCAATGAGGCGAGGCCCTTTGCTGGCGTCGTAACGGATTTGTTGGTCCCCTTTTGTTGAAGACGTTCACCCTTCGTAATAGTAAGGCTTATTTGTGTGTTTGTCTGCCTGTCAACCATGGCAGTGCATTTGGAGCTGGTAACCTCCCTCTCGACAGAGGCCTTTGAGGCGACTTTGGAAAGATTTGTGTCTCGCCGTGGATTACCTCCTTTGATTAGGTCTGATTGCGGTACGAATTACAAGGGTACAAGTAACTATTTGAAGGAGGTATACGCCTTCCTTAGTGAGAGCCAGGTTGACATTGGTAATAGTTTGGCCCGCCGAGGGGTCACTTGGTTGTTTGACCCGCCAGCCTGCCCCCATTGGGGGGGTATTTTGGGGCCGCGGTGAAAGCGGCAAAGGGACGCTGGCGGAGATTGTTGGGAGACACCGTTCTCACCTTTGAGGAACTAGCTACGGTATTTGGCCGCATTGAAGCTGTGTTAAATTTGCAACCTTGTGAAGACTCCCAATTGATTAGCGGATGGGTAGACCCGTCCGGGGGGGGGTAGATGTTCGGTCCGACGTGAAACAGAACGCACCTTTGGTTGGCAACATTAATTATCTGTGGGCTTGACATAACTTTTCTTGACAGATAGACTTTGCTTCCTTGTTGGAAAATGTCCGTTCTTGGGACTTCGATTTAATTGTAATTGATAAAATATCGTTTGGAATCGCCGTTTGCAACCGATAATTGGGTCGCGAGTTAACTATTGTTTGAAGTTGTAATCCCCATTTGACGAAAACCCCGGGATATTTTTGGATTTATCGCCCGGTTGATGCCATCGCGTGGCACGCGCATTTGTTGGAAATAAGTAGTGATAAATAGCTTCAATCCGGTGTGAGTTTGGGCTGTGATGCTATTTGGACCGCGCCATCTGGAGACTGGCGCCTTGTGAACGTTCTACAACACTTGACTTACATCCCACTTTTCAATTACTCACCTCATATTTACATACATACCACACTTGGGCGTGACCTAGGAAGGTCGAATCTTGGCAAACCCAGCACAGAAGGTTAGTGGTTAGAACTGTTATTTGTATGTATGGTTTGTAGGCCGAAGAGCCTTTTGTTTATTGTTGTTGAAGAGCAACGTTAAGCTCCACGAACCGTGGACAAGTTCTGACACACCAGTATCGTTGCGCTGGCCTTATTGTAGTCTTGAACAGCTGGTATTAATGTTTTCGACTTTGTAAAAGAATCCAAACGTTTATGGCACAGATCTGGTAATGAAGGAAAAACACTTAGCAGTAAGAATCAGGGATGGGCCGAAATTCGGTTCACATTCGGTTCAACCGAATTTCGGCAGCTTGAACCGAACTTCGGCATTCGGCCGAAATTCGGTTCAGATGCCGAACATTCGGCACAAGAAAAATAATACTTGCTTGCACTGTTTTGACTAAAATTTTATAGAATTAAAATAGCATTACTGTTATAAAATTATGTCTTTTACTCACTCATGGTCATTTGTTTTAGTTACGAACATGGTAAATGTAAATCTTAAATGAAATCGGTTCTTCTTATTAGTCTTGATAATCTCTGCCTAATTAATTTGACATAATAATTAGACATACTATTACAAAAATTAAATAAACTTATTATTCTTCTAACAAACATCTGGATTACAATTCGTAAATTGAATTAAAAAATCACGGTTTTGATTCACAAACTAAACATTCATTAACTAACAAACAAATTAACAAACTTTTCTCATCTATCTACTCACTCATATTTAAAATTTACTAGAGGCCGTCTATGGTGCAAAAACACCAAAAACTCTGCCTTATCTGGCAGAAGTTTGTTATGTTTTTTTTTCGTAATCTCCGATAAAAGTTGCTCAGAACATACAGTGCTTCCAGGAGACGATAAATATATTCGAGATTGAAGTAAATGCGTAAACAAGTCACGACGTGTCGCTCTCGAAAGCGCGTGAAATTGAACCGAAATTCGGCCGAACTTCAGCCGAACTTTTCATTTTAATCGAATGTTCGGCCGAAGTTCGGATTCGGTTCAAACCACATTCGGCCCATCTCTAGTAAGAATGTAATTACGGGGTTAATTTTGTAGGAGACAGTAGGTTTTAAATTCAATGAGCTTGGGAATGGTGGATTCAGTGAGCTTGGGAACGTGTGTAAATACACATAAATATAAGTGTGCAGGAACCTGAATAGACGAACTTGTATTATGAACTTCACTTCTTCAACTTGTTCTGTCCTGCCTTTACTTCCCAACTATGTTTGGGTCAGCTTCCAGTCTAGCCGGCTGCAGCTGAGTACCTGCTAGTGTTTACATGAAGCGCCTGCCTGTCTGCCCTGCACAGCCAGTAGCTAGGTAACACCCCCTGGTAAGACCAGCGTCAGACTGTCTGCTTCTCACTACGCACAACGACTGACAAACATGTACAAACAGCAGCCGGAACCAACGGCTCACGTGCTGTCCGAGTCACGGCGGAAAGTCGATATGTTAAAAAACTTTTTACCAAAAAATTAAACCGACTCCCAAAAAAACACTGCAAAGTGAAAAATAACTTTAGTTTCGGTAGTCGGTGTCTTTAGTTTTGTATTTTCGTTTTTGGCACCGACTTCTGAAATTAAAGTTATTTTTCACTATGCAGTGTTTTTTTGGGAGTCGGTTTAATTTTTTGGTAAAAAGTTTTTATTTCACTCTTTTTAGTTGGTCTATTTTTAATTTACCTAGTTACAAGAGCCTAAATGTCAACTACTTATAACCTTTTACAAAATATTGCTTTTCCCAATGCTGGGCCGTTAATTGTTGAGGAGTTCTCCTGGTACTTCACCATCAGCTCTACATCAACATATGCATTGTGACGAGCATAAAGTGCTTAACATCCATATTCAAGAAATCGAATCGCAATCCACTCAATACTTATTATTGAGTAGTTTCGGCGGCCATCTGTGGTCTTCATCATCAGTTCCACTTCCTCAAATGGTACTTTTTGAGAGCAACTGCACAAGTTACTATAATAAATACCCAAAACGTCATAGGTGTGCCTATAATATTTGAAGAGTTCCCTCGATTTCTCCAGGATCCCATCATCAGATCCTGACGTTTATGAAAATGGGACCAATTTCAAAGTATACCCTTTCAATCAAAAAAAGAATTTTCCAAATCGGTTCAGCCGTCTTCTAGTAATCGATGATCATACATAAAAAAAAATATATACGCGTCGAATTGATAACCTCCTCTTTTGGTCGTCGGTTGAAAATAGTCACTTATCCAGTGTGACTTATCCACGAGTTCCTCAACTGAAATTAATGTTTATTAAAAATAATCCATCTCAGTGACCTTTGAAAGCGTTTCCAAAATGTAAATCTAATGTTATGAAAATCGGTACTACTTCAGTAAGCCCATTAAATACAAGACGGAAAAATCAACTCAGTTAAGTGGTCGCATTTATTTATAATCGTGCCCTTTCATGTTTTAAAGGTACTACTTAATCGGCGAAATGTATGTACTATGGGTACCTAAGTGATATTTATTTTGTAAATCGGTAATTAAATAACACTTTGGCTTTCTCTTTTCGTATAATTAAACTAGATGAGGCCTGTATGGATATGTAATTATATAATTTTAAAAACTATATTTAGTACCTATTAACAAAAATGTGTGCAGTTTTAATCCGGGCATTTTGACATTGCGGCACCAAAGTCGCGGTGTTACTCATCACAGTAAGTATAGATATTTTTGTTTTAAAACTACTGAACTAATTTATAAAAAATATTATGTTTACAATAATATAAAATAAATTCATTTATTCAGGTAAATTACACCCATTGCCATTAATCATTAATCAAATTACAAATATTATTAAATTCAAAATAAAATAATATAAATTTATTATATAAGATGTAAGAGATTAAGCGCAGACACCTCAGACACCCCAATTAGAATATTAAATTATCAGTCTAAACAACATCCGTAACTAAATAAATTGAAACCAAACCTAGACATTTTCTATAAAACAGTTATCCTTACTTAACGCAAAACGTATGTACGTCATACAATATCCTTACGCAGACGCAAACACCCATAGGTACAATGTTAGCGGCCGACACGCACACGAGCGCATTTCCTTTAATTAAGGATTGTATTTATTTGTCATGATACTGTTTCCATTTTAAGTTAAATGAAAGACTGCCGTCAAAATTTATGACGGAAATCGATTCAGGCCTGTTCGAAAACGGAGCAAACGGAGAAAACGGATCGATGTGATACTTGGTGCGGGGATAATTGAAAGGCTAAAGGGCAGACATAAGGTACTTTACTTATGCTAAAAAGCCGCGAACAGAAGCTAGTTGCCTATAAGTTGAATAAAATAAAATCCAATCTCACTACCTTACCTTCTAATCTCAATTGTTAACTCCCAATTTATCGCCGTAACAAGATTTCATTAAAAAGTCATCATTCATCGTTGATGTTTTATTAATTCAATATAATAGTAGCGTCGAGTCAACAGTAGCGTCCACACAATGAATCATCAAAAGCTATGATTGATTAAATAGGTATAATACAGTATATAGGTATAGTAGGTAACTTATTGGTTCACTCGGTAATCTTGTGCGAGACTAGTACAAACAAACAGATTATATAGCTTCTGAGTTTCTGCTTACGATGTACGAGTTGGTCCTAACTTGTAATATAGAGGAATCTTTGTTATAATGTTGTTGTTAAAATCTTTGTTGTTATTTACGAAATGATCTAGGCAAGCATTGCTATGTCTTCAAGATTAACCCAATGACTGATGTAATAAAAAATATCGCACTCCCCTATTTTATGACTACAATGAAACTGAATTTCAATTTAAATATATTTTATTACGAAATGGAAAGCAACAGCCGCGTTTAAGCCATGCTTAAATGACTAAAGTCGACTATTTTATATAATCGCATAATAATATAAAATTAATTGTATTAAAATGGCTTTTTATACATACGAAAAACTTATGGGTTCAAAGTGTGTACTTCAAGCACTTGGTTTCAGGCAAAAACCAATCGGTCCAAATAAAAAAAACTGATATTAAGTTGTTTATCCGATTAGACAGGAAGCCGCGGACGCGACGGGATACATTTATTTTATTTCTTACTCTAGCTATTGCCCGCGGCTCTGCTGCAAAAATGTAGCGTATGTCATTCGTGATAACGTAGCATTCTATTAGTAGGTAGCAATCAGTGACTTTGAGACTGAAGGCTGCCGTGGCCGCAATCAGTCAGGATAACTATATACCTAAATATATCTCCTCTACAACGTTAATAAAACCGAGGTATTAAATAAAACCACAGATACTATGTATCATTTTTCAGGCTACACACCAAAAAACAGATCAATAGAAGCAATACTTTAGTCACAGGATATTATTGAAATTGTTTTAGTTAAAACACGATATATGTTCCCGAGTCGCTGACTAAGTAGGTACCCAGTTAAGCATTATCTAGGGTTAAAACGAAAAAATTGGCCAAGTGCGAGTCAGACTCACCCATGAAGTGTTCCGTAGTAACTACGCAAAATAACTTTGTTTTTCATAGTGTTTGTATGAATTACAAAGTTATATATGCGGTTTTAGAAAATATCCTAAATCTCAAAAACTCCTGACCCGATTTCGTTCAAACTAATTTTGGTTAAAAGTTTACATTAAGATCTACAGACATGTATTTTTTAGATTTTTCACTCTATTATTATAGAAGCTAGAGGGGGGGACACACATTTTACCACTTTGGGAGCTTATATCTTTTAAAGGATTGACTTTATGAAAAAGTGGTTTCAGAAACCTCAATGTCATTTTTAAAGACCTTTCTATAAATTCCACGAACTCCATGAATAGTCTTGTGACATACGGACGGATGGACAGACAGGCAGAGGAAACTATAAAGGCTCCGTTTTTTGCTATTCGGCTGCGGAACCGTAAAAAATGCTGCATCGTAAGTTTGTACAAAAGCTATTTATGTGTTAATTTAATTATTCACCTACTTTAGTTCTTTTAAAACATTTTTTTCGTATTTTTCTCCTGAATTTTTTTTAACAGTTTCGGATTAACCGTAAGCATATATATGTAGGTAATTAAATTTAATGCCTCTCGCTTTTATCAACGTTGCATAATATGTGTGAAGACAAATTTGATGCTAATAGGCCTTTTTTCTTTTATTTCAAATGCTCGCATTTCTATAACTTCAGCACAAAATTTTTGACTTACTGTAAAAGATAATTCAAGGACAGTCTTTACTGACAAAGACTATAATAGAAAGAAATGGATCGGTAAGTAGCCCAACTAAATGTTCTTTTCGTTTTGTCGTGGTTTTGTCCCATCCATATTTTTCGCCCAGAAAACCAGGCTTTTTGTAAACAACTGGATCTAGATTTACGGCTAGATTATTTCCGAAAAATAAAACACTTTATCTAGGGTTAAATAACGTGCTCGAAGGGGCCATTGCATGCTGGGGCTGCGGAAATGTTGTAACGAGGTACCCCGCGGTATCTCGCCCCGGACCGCAAGGGCAGCTGAAGGAGCAGGGTGGGTTTTTAGTCACAGGAAGTCTGACACTCCCTTCCGCTCCTCCCGCATCGGGAGGAGTCGTTTGATGATTTTCCCACCAGGTTAAGTAATGACGAACAACTGAACAGAATTGTAATTGAATGAGGAATGGATTACAATGGAAAGGAAGGTTATCTATTTACAATTGTTTAACAATGAAGGTTTTCTAGAAAATCTAAACCACCAGTTGGCGCTACTGAGGCGAGAGGTCTTCTTTAGAAACGAATCATTGATGTATACATGACAATATCAATTTGACAGATGTCAAAAAACTTAAGCGTTTGACAGCTACCCGGACCTGATGCCTCAGTGCTGCCCTGGCTTTTGTGCCATATTTTTGTTTTCAAGTATCTATGTTAAAATAAGCAGACTCATTTTAAATACAATGTAATAGTATAATAAAATGGTGTTACTTAGTTATTTAACTTAGGTAATACATGACATTCAAACGACGATCAAATATTCAATTGTACGCTAACGTTTATTGGCACCTGATCCTATACAATATGAACAAAACAGCGTCGAGCACTGAAACGGGGTGAAATTGAGACAGATTTCAAGAAGTAAAATTATGGCGGGCGTCGAGAACGGAAATCCGTCTTACATTAGGGAACTCACAAAAGTATGTAATTACATTTTTAGAGAGAGACTTTTCCAAGGAAAAATCCGCTCTTTTTCAAATGTGAGACGCTGTTTTCACTTAGAAATCGTGTATGTTGATTTTGTTTTTTGAGGAATAAAAGCCGTTGTGACTCCTGTGAGGTTCTTTTCAGAATTGAATAAATATAGCTAAATAAACATTACTTGTTCTTCACTTTGTTAGGAATGGGTTTATTATTGTCAATGTTTGAATTTTCGAAATTGGAACGTTGATTCGTATCAGTTCTTTTTTGTTTATCTTTGAATGGTTTTGAATCTTTCGAGATGTTCAGGCTTCCTTCAGAATAATATCGTTGGCGTTTCATGTAACTGACAATAAGTTCTGCACTAGTTGGACTTAAACAACAAGATACAATTCCAGATTCCATTATGTTAAGATTAAGCCTAAATGTTGATAAAACCAAGGTCAAACATAACATGTCGTCTCTCAGAGACAAATGTGGTGTTTTCGTTATTTCGCGTCTGGTTTTGTGGGACACTGACATAATACTTGGAGCTAGTTCAAATCTTCCTAGTAGCTCTGTTTTGTATGACATAAATAAAGTTTATTTAAAATTGGCTAAGAAAAAAAAAATAAATTGTACAAGTATTTTAGATCTCAAACTTTAAGTGTTTATAATCTTGGAAGTGGTTATTTTTAGTTTTAATTTAATATACTTAATGTAGCGTCTTACTTCGGCACTTGAAAAGCATATCTAGTAATGGGGACGTTGAGTTCAGAAAGGATTTGGTAAAATATATTTTTATCTTGATGTTTACCTATCCAATCTGCTTTTACTTTTTATCGTAAGGAAACCTTCTAAAGGATCCTGGACTTTTGGATAAAGGACAAAGGATTACAGTATTTTAACCTCAGTAAAACCACCCTGGTGATCACCATCAGCATATAGAAGGGGCCCCGTTACCTCCGGGACCCTCTTAGTGCAACGCCTGCTAGGACACGTCCCTGATTGACTGCAAAGCCGTTTCAACGATCTCTTTTTCAGACAAGGGCGTTTGAACGAACACGTGACTTCCTATAAAAATCTCAACAATTCACCTCGCCTAACTTCTGTCGAGTATTAGAACGGAAGGGAAAAACCTACTAAGAGAAAAAAAATTATTGCTATAAGATCTTTGTTATTTGGATCCTTGTTTAATAATGTCTGAAGATGGGTATGAACACTTTCTTCAAAGGTTTTGTTTGTATCATAACAATAACGGTCACTGTCCTCTCCAATATCTCTTTTTAGTAACCTGAAAAATAATCTTCGTATCTTTTTTCATAACTAAACAATACCGAGGAATATATTTGATGTCGATTTAGGACGGTTTTGTGTCTTTATTTTCGCTTTTGTTGTTAACAATGGCAAGAAAAATGTAGGTTTCGGCAGGTTCAATGACCGTTCTTACGCGTTCATTCTATGAGAGGAAAAAGGCCATAATCCGGCAGGTCCAATGTGTGTTGGTGGATGTCTTCTGATTTTTCGTTACTTGGACATGCAAGCCATGTTATTTGTAGCCATTTTGAGAGCAGTTATGATGATGAATCATATCACAAAGTAATGTGCCTTTTTTATTTTACCACCATCTCACCTGATGGTAAGTGATGATGTGGTTGAAGATGGAGCACGCTTACCTAAAAGTAACCTATTCACTCTTGACTTATATACCACTAGATTATAGCTATCGGGAAACACAGACTCCGGCAGGGAATTCCACTCAGCCGTACGCACAATGAAGGTATTCCCAAAACGTTTAGTGCGTATAGGTGGGTTGACTTTTAATGCGTAAGTTGTGCCTGTTGATAACCATTGGGCCACCTCTTATTTTACTACTAACATCATAGCTTTATTACCAAGTACCTACGAGTACATAGCCAATTAATTGGCTGTATACTGTTTCCTTTTGCTGTATATTGTTCAAAAATCAGAAACAATTTTAGGTTTTAAGTCAAATAAACTGATACTTTTTATATGAAAACTGGTGAAAAACAGCTTCCCGGTGAGAACGGATATTTCAGTACTGCACCATTTTAGGCAAACGTTGTACACTTGCAATATCCATTGTATTGTGACGTATCTGTATGAAACTACACGGAAAGGCCATGACGAAACGTGTTCTTCGTTGTTGTTGATTTGTAAAACCTCATTGTGTTAACGGGGAAAGGGGAGGAGAGTTTGTGAACATGTAGTATTTTTTATTGTGTATTGTATGGCTTGCGTTTGATCACATTCTCACCCGATGGTTAGCGAGGTCGATGATATATCACACTTAACTAAAGCTAACCTATTTAATCTTGACTTAAATACCTCCAGGTTATAGCTATCAGGAGACAAAGACTCCAGCATTGAACTTTGACTCAACTTGTCACTGTAACTCAATAGGATTTACTTACATACGGTCGATTATATTATAAGTTTGACCAAATGTAGAATTATATTCATATACTTAAAGTTGAACTTCTCTTCCATATTTTTAGAATAATAACATGCAGTCAGACAGAGATGTCAAGTCAGAGAGCGTAATGCCGGCCATCTTCTTAATCTTCTTCTTTGGTTTGGTTTCCGCACTTAGTCTCTGCACGAGACCATTGTGCGTGAGCCATGTCGGCCGTCACTCCATCCAGCCAACCTCCTTCCAGAAGCAGATCAGGTCTCTCGGTCTGTTCAGGATGTCTGTAAGGGAATTCAAAGACCCGAGGGTTTGCTTTCGTATGTCAGTGATTTCCGTGCAGTCTAGGAGCACGTGTGCCACCGTTTCCTTCGTCCCCATGCATGCCCTGCATAGGGGACTGTCCGTTACACCTATTGTGTGGTAGTGTTTGTTCAGTGAGCAGTACCCGGTGATGGTCCCCGCCACCATTCGCAGGCTTTTCCTGTCCATGTGTAGGAGGCGCCTGCTTAGTTTTTTGTCTAGGTTTGGCATCGCCTCCTTGGACTGCCTGCAGCCTGGTGCCGAGGACCAACATTTCTGGGCTTGATCGTGTGTGTGTTCTTTTAACCATGTGCGCAGCTGGGTGGGGGGGAGCGGCACGGTGGGCTCTGGTCCGAAAACCGTCGTGTTGGACCCCCTCCTGGCCAGTTCATCCGCCGCATCATTGCCGAGTGATCCGCTGTGCCTCTTTATCCATTGTAGTGTCACAGTGTTGCGGTTCTCGACTGCCGAGCGTTGCAGCGCGTTGTGACATTCTAGTATGAGTTTAGATGTGATATAGTTTTTCCCTAGGGATTGTAGTACTGAGGCACTGTCGGAAAGTATACGGATGTGGCTATCCGTAACTCTCCTGGCTTCCAAGGCATGGATCGCTTGGATAATACTCAAACATTCCGCCTGGTATACGGTGTTGAGCTTGCCTAGCGGTCTGGATATCTAATCTAATGCCGGCCATACACGATACTTCCTATCCTCCAATCGGCATGATGCTGCAGTATAAATTGTCCAATCGGCAGCGACGTTCAGTTGAAGCCATGGCGTCACCGGTGACAGACGATGATGTTTTAGCCGTTTTGGGCATTTTACTCGTAAAAATGAAACTTGAAAAAAGAAAAGATCCAGCAGAGTGGTGCAAACAGTGGCTAATGAAAAGAAAACAGTTTACTCATACAAATTTATTAAAAGAATTGAGGGCTACGCCTCAAGATTATTGTAATTATTACCAAACTGAACTGACGATCGCGAGACCGCCATGCACGGTCCTATCGGCATGATCCAATCGGAATGATCAAGCCAAAAGAATCGAAATTCGATTGTGCCGTCAAGTATAACTGTCATGCCAATCCACTCCCACACACGGTCAGATCTAACTGATCCAATCGGTAGCGTCATGCCGATTGGACGATAGGAAGTATCGTGTATGGCCATTATTATTATAAGCCATTCGAATTCTGCTTATCCTATAAGACGTGAGACAGGAATACATTCAAACGATGTCTAGACGATGAACGTTCCAATTGTCTCCGAGCTGTGTATGCATTTCACTAGCATCGATTATCCGCCGACATCGAATCGTGATTCATGATGCATCGAACGTTACAACATGAAAATAAAATCTAAGCTAACTGTGGTTGACTTAATAAGTTCATTGTTGAAGGAAAAATTATATATACCAGAATTTTTATTTCAAAATATTTGTTAGTTTTTAATTCGTTAATCTATTTTATTTTATTGAGTGTTTAATCAGAAACTGATAATGTTACAAACAATACATAATATCAAGTGTAGATTAATTAAATCTACTTAATTATAAACTTGATATTATAAAGAGGAAAGTTTTGATTATTTGTTTGTATGTAATAATTTATCTCCAAACTACTGGACCGTGAAAGGACAACGTTGCTTGATACCGCATAACACCAGGAAAATCTCCATTGCAGAACTGTAAATCCAAATACATCAAGTCCCCTAATTTATGAGCTCCAAATACTAATAATAAACAACTCCAAATACAATACTACAGGTGGGAAACCTGAAAACAGCCGCAACACTTAATTTTGAAAGTTTTCAGGAAACTGACAAATGAGAACAACGTGAAAGTACTCAACGTCTGAACTGAATACGTCAGAAATACTGCCTGTTACCTCACACCACACCGGTGTAAATAAATAACAAGAATTCTGTAATAAACTAACGCTTTCCAAAAATGAACGGCATGTAATGTGTACCCACCAATGTTTATCAATAAATAAATGCGTCAATAGCCTAATAGTCCGACTTGTGATTGAGAGATCGCGGATTCGAACCCCACCCATTACACTTTTGCTGTGAACCCACTGTAGACCCAAGCATATTTCAACTTAGTTACCCTACTCCATAGCCCACCCACATTGCTAAATCTCTTAATTAAAACTAAAAAAAATTTTGCAAAAAATAAAACCGACTTCCATATCAAAACACTACAAAGTCAAAAATAACTTTAATTTCGGTAGTCAGTGTTATTGGTTTTGTATTTTCTTTTTTTTTTGTTGACACTTCTTTCCCAAATTAAAGTTATTTTTGACTTTGTAGAGTTTTGATACGCTTTATAGTAGGTCGGTTTGTAATTTATCTAGTTAAAAAAGCCAAAATGTCAACTATCTACTTATCACCTTTTACAAAATATTGCTTTTCCCGATGCAGAGCCGTAAATTTTTGAGAAGTTCTCCTGGTACTTCACCATCAGCTCTACTTCACCATATGCATTGTGACGAGCATAAAGTGCAACGTTAACATCCATATTCAAGTTAATTGAATCGCAATCCACGAAATACTTATTTACGAGTAGTTTCGGTGGCTATCAGTGGTCTTCATCATCAGTTCCACTTCCACAAATGGTGCTTTTCGAGAGCAACTGCACAAGGTACTATAAGAAATAACCAAAACGCTATAGATGTTCCTATAATGTTTGAAGAGTTCGCTCGATTCTCCAAGATTCGATCATCAGAACCTAACGTGATGACAATGGAACTAACAAAAAAGTATTTTCCCTTTCAAACAAAAAAGAATTTTCCAAATCGGTCCAGCCGTCTTCGAGTTATGAGGTAACATACAATAAAAAAAAGTTCAAGATGAACCGAGAATCTCCTCTTTTTTTAAGTCGGTTAAAAAGCAGTAAATTGAGTGGTTGCGATAAACATGTGAAATAACTATTTGTAGTTCAGGTAATGGGTGATGGTAATACTGCAATTCTACCGTCACTGGCTTACAATAGGAAAGCAGTTACAATGTTAGTACGGAGCACCAATCGCTTCTATTCGAGCTGCGTTTAGTTTAGGGTTTAATTGTTTGTCATGGAACTAGTAACCCGTTGACTTCAGGTTATAGTGTATTACGTATTTGATAGAGTTACGTGTTAACATTACACATACACAACCTGACTTCGCTCAATGCTGGGTATAGGCTTCTCTTTTTTTGTGTTTTGACTTAAACACAAGACATTTACTTAAGTGTCCTGTCAAAAAATAATAAAAGCCGAACGAGTGCGTGGCGATTAACATTTTTGTTTAAGTGAAGGCGTTCCGGACGAGGGCGTCTCGGAATAAGGGTAACTTCCTGTCCTGACCCGTACTAAGCTCGAGGTTCCTGTGCCAATCTCATCCAGGATATACCATCTCGTTGTCGGACGACCAACAATCATCTTTCTGGTCCTCGGACGCCACTCGATCACAGTTCTACTCCAACTGCCATGAACACACATCCCCCAAGATCGTCACCTCCCGTGCAGCTTACTTTAATAGTTAGGCAAAAAGGCTATAAGTTATAGGTTCACATGTTACAAACTAATGTGGAGTCAATCAGAATTAAATGATTGAAACATCAATGGCAATTTTTGTTACTCGTTTTATGAAATACCTTGTTATGTTTGTATGGAATTATATTTATTATTATTCGGCTATATAAAACATTATATTGGTGTAGTTATACAGAAAGTAAACTTTATCATACAATTACTAATTCAAAATGACGAGCAATCATTGTCAAATAAATACAGATTAGACTCACAGAAGCCAAACCCTCACACAGGCATATCAACCCCATTACCTCACGAGCCTTGTCCAAGTCACAAAGGATTCCTCAAAGTCTAAACACTGCACGAATCGAACAATTGGAACATACGAAATCAAAGTACACGTCTACTATCCAATCTAAACGGGTCTGCGTTAGTGGTTCGGTACTGCTAGGCGTACGGATTGATCAGCACTCTCTATTTCACTTCTAGTGGTTCTGTATACAAAATTGTTATGTACCGTGAATTTCTAAAGGATTTTAAAAACTGGCACAATACTTTAATCTTCATCAATTTCGCAATGAGAACTCGCGTTAAAACAATATTTGAATTTTTAATATGAATGTACTGTTTACAATGTCTATCTGAATAATCAGATCTAATCTTCTTATTTTTGTATGTAATTTTAATTGAATATGAAGATAGTTGACTTGAATACGGTTGGTACGGTTGGTTTGAATACGGGGAAATTATAATTGATTGTGTAGTTTTCATCATCAACACTGCTCTAAAAAAGTAATGAAGAAAAACATTGTAAGGAAGTCGGCATGTCCTGAGACATGCGGAGCCGCGTGCTGGAGTATGGCTCATCCCTATCATAGAGGAGACGCCTGTGTCCTCACACTGGGATCGCTACAGACTGATTATTAACTGATTATGAAGACGTTTATTCATGTTTCTTAAAGGATTTTATCCTGCAATAAGTACACCTGTTTTGTAAATCCGATTACAAAGAAATCAACTCACAAACATGCTAAGTAATGCCTCAAGCTGACGGCTCGAAAGACTAGTCAGCACTAATGCCAGGCCTCGATAAGACCATTGCATGCCTGGATAGCAGGAATGTTCAAACGAGATAACACGGCCCCGAAACGCAAAAGTCAGCAGTTGTCTGATATTCCCTTACGCTCGTCGAATAATTTCTTCCTGAATAAAATATACATGAGTACAGCCAAGTGCCAGTCAAACTCCACCAAGCCTGTCCCATCATCAGACTACAAGACAATGGACATCCCACCTATAAGCATAAAACGTTTAGGGAATACTTTCATAGTGCGTACAGCTAAAGAGTATATTTCCCTGTCGGAGACTCTGTTTTTTGATAGCTACAACCTAGGAGACTTTAAGGCAAGAGTGAATAGGTTACTGTAATCTAGGTAAGTGTGGTTCATCTTCGACCACATCATCGCTTACCGTCTTATGAGAAGGTAGTCAACCGCAAGCCTATAACCGATAAAAAAAACTTACTTTTGAAGTGTTTCGTACATAATATGTACACAGAATAAATCAGGATATTTTTATTTTGGTCGTTACTTCATTTACAAAATATTTTTTTATGGTTCATAATATTCAGTCCATTGCCAGATAGACAAACAAACAGGCTTAGTGAAAAGGTTCCGTTTATTTGGATACGGGACCCCGAAAAAGTCCAATCATCGGTTTAAAATTTGTATATTTGTTATATTATATTAGAAACGATCTTCTGATTACTATCAAAGCATTAAAGGGAACATTTTTCATTTTTTCATTCGGTATTAAATTGGACTCAAAACGTAGATCTGTGGTAATAATTACCATAAGTAAGTCAGACCTCGTTCATTCAAAAGTAATCGTAAACGGACCATCGTAATTCTAAAATACGAGAAATGTTGTTTGTATTGCTTTTAATTCGCTTGCGTGATAATTAGGTACATTTTGGTAAAATTACAGTACCTAATGGAAATTTATGGTCAGTGTGTAATTTGTACATGACATTATTAATTATGTGGCGTGACTTATGAGACTGGTCTGTACCTTCGTATAATATTTGGACTTGAAATACTACATTAGTACATTACTGTTAACAGTTAGAACTTGCAGGAAAGTTCTAACGAGATACCGCAGTTCCGGAACAAAACGCTACTGAAGGAACCGGGTGAGTTTTAGTCTGCACCAATCTGACAATCTTTCTGCTCATATGCTCTTCAGCATACCACGGATAAACTCTCGGTGGTTTGTGTGGTATGTTTTGTTTAAGTATAGGTACTACAAAAGTTATTTGCATGTTTTGAAAATAAAAAAAAATCTCTTAAAAATAAAAGTAAAATAAATCAGCATATAAAATGGAGGATTTTTTTTCTAATTTCACTCACATTCAAGTCACAACCTTCTAATCCCTTAGTAACTCTCACGTTGAGTATTTCTCACATTGACTTAACTTACTTGACTTGTCCTAAGTCCCCTAGGTGTGACAGAGGGCGTCTACTTTGCTCCGCCACCGCGTCCTGTCTTGAAGTCTGTTTCTCAAATTAGAGACACTCATATTTCCACTTTCCTCGGCACTCCCTTCCTGTTTCACTCTCAGTACCGCCTGCTGGAACTTTCACAAAATTAAACCGTTTTTCAGGCGACGTCTACGTTATTCAGTTTCCTTCTGAACGTTATGTCGAGAGTAAACGGCGGAGTATATCCGGAGGTTTTTATAATGACTCGTGAGTAATTTGTGGGGTTTTTTATTTTGTAGTACTCTGTTTTTAGCTGCAAAACAATATCCTATTTACATAATGAACTGTGACTTTATATTCTTAATCTTAAATCATAATAATTCTGTATGTCAGCATCATGTTAGCCGTATTCCATATACGTGGGGGTAGACTCCGGTCTAATTACATATATGCAGCTGAGTACAATGTACATACTAGTGTTTGACATGGAACGACTACTCATCTGACCTCCACACCCCAGTAGCTGGGTAACATGATACCCCTCGGTAAGACCAGCGTCAGATTGTCTGGCTTCTAACTACCCGTAACGACTATCAAAGATGTTTAAATGATAGCCGGGATCAACGTATTAACGTACTTTTCGAGGCGCCGCGCGCCGAGGAATGTTGTTATACTAAGACGGTCAGTGATCAACATCCACAGAGCGATGTCGGCAAGCGAGGCTTACACTTGAACATCGAACCATACGGTGGTTATTATTTAGTTTTTTTTTCGATTTATTTCGGCATTAAAATTAACTTCGCAAAACATTCCTTAATACAAAGTTCTTCACTGATTTAAACCAACACTAATAAATAAAAAGTCCCTCATTGACTTACGACTTGCATTGCAGTAAGCAACGAAATTGAAAAGTTTTATTTTATTTCTTCCGCTAAACACTGAGTTTGTTTCACTCACAACATTATAATATTCTCGTCTTATTTTTGCTGTAGACTGCATTCACTTCCGTTAAATAATATTAGAATGTTCCGCTTTTAGATTTAAGACCAGAATAATACTTGAACGACCTATCATCTATACTTATAATAAATCTGTAGAGAGGTCAATTCTGTACATGAAATATATTTCCAAAATAACTATCAGGGGGTGATTAAGGATCGATACTCATGCCAAAAATGCAATCAGTTAAAATTTTGTCTGTCTGTCTGTCTGTCTGTCTGTCTGTCTGTCTGTCTGTCTGTATAACCGTTATAGAAACAAAAACTACTCGACGGATTTTAACGAAACTTGGTACAATTATTTTTCATACTCCTGAGCGGGTTATAGTATACTTTTCATCACGCTACAATCAATAGGAGCAGAGCAGTGAAGGGAAATGTTGGGAAAACGGGAGAAGTTACTCCATTTTTTAAGCTTCCGTCGCGTGTGCAACCTTAATGGTTAAAGCTACACAAATCATTTCATGACGGAAATGTTCTCCTTAAAATTATATAAAAATTATCCCATGACAGCATGTCTAACTTTTATGGTTGACTCACAATAACACGTGTAACTCCCGATAGCTTAGCAGTTCGAAGCTTTCTGATTATAATATTTGTCTACTCTTACGTTTATAACACTCTCAGTCACCCCTAATTGAAAAAGTTAACATTATTAACTATTCCATAAAAAAATTGGCCAAGTGCGAGTCAGACTCGCCCATGAAGGGTTCCGTAGTAACTATAATATAATATGCAAAATTTGACGAAAAAAAACCTTACAAATTTCTTAAAACTAGCTTATTTACATTTTTTACAACTGCGCCAAATAAATTTGTTTTGAAAAAAAAACCTTACAAATTTCTTAAAACTGGCTTTTTTACATTTTTTACAACTGCGCCGAATAAATTTGTTTTTCATAGTGTTTGTATGAATTACAAAGTTATATTTGCGGTTTTAGAAAATATGCTGTATCTCAAAAACTGCTGAACTGATTTCGTTCAAACTAATTTTGGTTGAAAGTTTATATTAAGATCTACAGACATATATTTTTTTAGATTTTTCATTCCATTATTATAGAAGTTAGAGGTTGTGTCCGCCACACACACATTTTACCACTTTGGAAGCTTATATCTTTTAAACGATTGACTTTATGGAAAAGTGGTTTAGAAACCCCGATGTCGTTTTTAAAGAACTGTCTATAGATAACACACATGCATCGATTTCATGAAAAAAAATATTTTCAGGTTTAGTTCCATGTATGGGGAGCCCCCCTTTATTTTAAATATTTTTTAATTTTTTTCTCAAAATCGGAAAGCGGTTCACAGAATACATCTATCTATCAAGTTTCACATGTATAGTCCTAATAGTTTAGGAATAAAATTGCTGTGACAGACGGACGGACGGACAGACAGACAGACAGACAGACGGACAGACATGTCGAAACTATAAAGATTCCGTTTTTTGCCATTCGGCTACGAAACCGTAAAAAGAATCATATAAATCGGTATAGAAACACCAAAGTTATACATGAAATACGCTTATAATAATAAGCCATCGCGCGTGAATACTGAATCATGCTATAAGGATTATTTTTGAGAATCGGTCGCATGGCTCGACGCGTCTCGCGGTCGAAGCGTTCTCTAGGTACTTAAGCCTCATGTGAACGTGATCTAAACAATATTACCAATACATTAACTTACGCTGACGGAGTCGCGGGCACAGCTATATTGTATCATTACGCTAAGGCCAATAGGAGCGGAGCGCCAATGAAGAATGCTTCAAAATCGGGGTTAAATTTAACGTTAGCCCAAAGTAACTATTCCACGCGGACGAAGTCGCGGGCAAAAGCTAGTTTATAATATGAACATGATCGCCTATAATTAACCCACTGCTAGGACACTGGCCTCCTGTCTGTGAGAGGGAATGGGCCGTTCTCAACGACGCAGGCCTAGTGCAGGTGGTGGTTAATGTCTTCAGAAGTTCGCACCTGGTACAATCCAGTTTCCTCACGAGATTTTCCTTCACCACTTTAAGAGCAGTGGTGATAATGAAAATAATACTACCGAAGTAATGTGCCTGCCTGGGGTTGAACCGACGACATACGAATACCTAATAATTCATACTTGCAACAACTGGGCCTCCACTGCTCACCTACTACTCTAAACTATAACCCATCCATAAAGTTCACACTATTGAGACACTAGGCCCCTCTCTATGAGCGAGAATCCTTGTTATGTTGCGTGTTTTAGGAGATTCCTTTCTCAGGAACACTGACCACCGATAGCTTGGACTTGGAACAGGTACCGGTTAATTACTATGGTTTATATTCTAGTAATTAAAAACGTATTTTTTACATAAAGCTTAATAAAAAAATAATTATTTCAGTTACATTTATTTATAATTTAGTGTGTTACATACACTGTCGGAAAATAACAGAATATGTCTATCCGGATTAGTGTCTTAATTTTAATTATGGATTTAATTACATTCACAACATGATGTTTCATGAATAAATCTAATCTGATCTTTAAACATTACTTATAAATGGTTTGCTTGATGAATCGGCTTTAACACAAATATGAAATGAACATTTTATTAAAATCAATCAGATGAAAACAACTACGTTTATATTGTTTTTGTTTCTGTTTTTGTTAATATAAATCAATAACTCAAATCATCAACTTCAAAGAACGCGGAAGAGAAACATTATTATTGAACATTGAAATTTCTCTCGTATTCAAACAAACAAACTTCTACAAATTAATAAAGCAATCGCTTGTTTAATTGTCGTTTATATAAATTTGTTACTATCATCTTGTTTTGATTTATAGGTACTTTAGTGTTGTCTTTGAAACCTTAGTTTAAAACAACTTCAGAGTTTGATAACAGTTTCATGTCATATATTGAGAGGTGATCTTAATATTTATTTAATTGACATGTATGGAATACTATTACATATCAGCTATAACAAGACACGACAATGTTAAAGTAGTAATTAAAAAAATTGGCCAAGTGTGAGTCAGACTCGCCCATGAAGGGTTCCGTAGTAACTGCAATAATATAATATAATATGTATATTTATTTGACTAAAAATACCTTACAAATTTCTTAAAACTAGCTTATTTACATTTTTTACAACTACGCTAAATAACTTTGTTTTTCATAGTGTTTGTATGAATTACAAAGTTATATTTGCGGTTTTAGAAAATATGCTGCATCTCAAAAACTGCTGAACTATTTCGTTGAAACTAATTTTGGTTGAAAGTTTACATTAAGATATACAGATATATATTTTTTAGATTTTTTACTCCATTATTATAGAAGTTAGAGGGGGAGGGACACATTTTACCACTTTGGAAGCGTATATCTTTTAAACGATTAACCTTATGAAAAAGTGGATTTAGAAACCTCTATGTCATTTTTAAAGACCTGTCTATAGATACCACACATGATTAGGTTTCATGAAAAAAAAATTTTTAGTTTCAGTTCCATGTATGGGGAGCCCTCCTTTATTTTAAATATTTTTTAATTTTTTTTTCGTAAAATCGGAAAACGGTTCACAGGATACATCTACCTACCAAGTTTCACATGTATAGTCCTAACAGTTTCGGAATAAAATGGCTGTGACATACGGACGGACGGACAGACATGTCGAAACTATAAGGGTTCCGTTTTTTGCCATTCAGCTACGGAACCCTAAAAAGTACATATTACTAACACTTTTTATGAATTTTCTTCCATAAATCCATCTTTACATTTACGCATTTAAGTTATAGTTACAATATGACTATAACTTAAATGCGTTAAGGATATCCACCGTTAACTAAGATCTAATATTTGATTGTAAAATATTATAAAGTTGAAATGTCAGGCAAACCCGTATCTTGCTTTACTACGTTATAACTTTAAAATATTTATAAGTTTTTAAGCTAACATGGTCACTAACAGTATCATTAGAACTTAAAACGGGATATCGGAAACTCAAAACAAAAAATACACATGGTAAATATCCCGTTTTAAGTTTTAAAATATTTGTATGCATAGGTATATATGTACCTACGTAGCTTATGAGTACCTACTCAACTTCTAAGGTTAAGTATGAATAATTAATTTTATCGTCTAGTTCCTATTTTGCTTTTGTAAAATACGTCTTCGTTTCCGTTTCAACTGTTTGGGTGCATGTTGCATGTGCTCGTGCGAACCCGTGGCTCAACGCTAGGTTTTTTTTTTAATGAATAAAAAAGCAACTACGAATTCAGCCGGCGCTAACGGGTAAAAAGTAATAGAACTTAATAATAGTCCTCCGCCGCACTTATTACCTGACCTGGGAATTGAACCTGAAACCCTTTGCTTAGCAGTCGCGCTTGGCACATACTTATTATTCATAGCCCCCTAATCCAATGCATATTATATTAAAATTTATTTATTCTATTTTATCATGTTTATTCATACTATAAACTGTGAATTAATATAAGGCAAAGAAAAAGTTAACATTTCCTAATTCACTTGAAATCTTTCATGTAGTAAGGATTTTGTCATCAATATTCTACTGTGATAGTCCGCTGTGGTCAAACGCGTGGTACACTTTGTAGAAAAAAGGTATACCTGGTTTTACATGTCTCGACAAGAAACACTGAAACGTAGTCAGAAATCAAAGTCTCTTTTGAAGTCCAGACAATCTTTACTGATCAAATAACATGAGACTATCTAGGTTTAAGTCGGTGGTACTTTTTGTAAATAACCTTATAAAACGATCACTCATTGCTTCTACCACACATTCACTGCACTAAAAGTTAGTTGTAGACATACCCCGAGATAATACATACCTATTTTATGTTAGTTATCTCTAACCGATTTAAGACACCAGTTTCAGATTTGATAAGGGATGCGTAGGATGTTGATGTGGCTGAAGTCGCTCCATGTGGAACACTCGTACCCAGCTGCGTCCCGTTAGACTGAGAGATGATGAAAACATCCCATCACACTTCATCAACCCGGAGGAACACCTACTGTGAGATACAATTCATTAACCCTTTAATTCGCAGCGTCGTACCCGAACGACATAGTAAAGAAAAAAATATTGCTGGTTTCCTGCTGTTATATGTATTTTTATTTATTATTTATTTATTTATTTTATTATTTATGTACACACAGTAAAATACAATAGGACAACATAATTATAATATTTGAGTACAAAGGTACTGCTTATTTCTTTAGAAATTTCTTCCAGCAGACCTGCGAAAGGAGAAGTGAAAAAGAAATGTAGACAATAGTGTGTGAGAACAAGAAGAGAAATGAAAATTAATATGTGAAGTCTAAAACTAAAATACTAAATATACCTACACATACTTATAATGCAATAAAAATAACATATACTTAAATAAATACATAATGTTAGAATATATAAACATATAAATATATACATAAATAATTAACACAGTTAAGAGGAAAGGTAATGCTCTTTTAATCGACATTTGAATAAAGATATAGTTTTTAAATCACGAATGCTAGGCGGAAGTGAGTTCCACAATCTTACAGCATGGACAGAGAAGGAATAAGAGTAGTAGCTAGTTTTATGAGGATGAGATTTAAGGAGGGATCTAAGGTGTGATCTACACGGTACGTCGCTAGAACGAGCGTAAGAAAAACGCTCACGCAGGTAGGAAGGGTAAGACGGGTTGTGTAAGATGTTGAAGAGGAGACACAAAATCCTAGTGTTCCTGCGAAGGCGGATTGGGAGCCACTTGAGTTCCTTGCGAAGGTGAGAAACATGGTCATACTTTCGAAGACCGAAAACAAAGCGAATGCACAGATTTTGCAAGCGCTCAAGCTTGTTTAATAGCTCCTCGGTAGCATCCAAATAGCAGGCATCGGCATATTTTTAGTTTTATTTACATTAATTATAACCTAAAACAAAACGCTACCTAAAAAAAATATATTTGTCAAGTTGCGCAAAAGTATTCAGTGTCATTTTGGCCAGATGGCGGCGAGAACACCGGTCATGCACGGACACAAGGTAAATAATAATTGATTTTTAGCATTTTAATCTAGTTCATGGGAATTATACATCAAAAATGTCTTTGCAAATAACGCTTTTATTGGTTTGATTAAAAACCTGCTCATTTCATCCACAAAAACTCAATTTATGAGCTTTTGAAATGGTATGTTGTTGTTGACCAACACTGCGCAGTTCTCAGAAAAGTACCTAACATTCCATATGTCGTTCAGGAACGACACTGCACTTTTATCTGTGAAGTACTGCTTGAATTTAAATTCGTTTTTACACTTTTACTAACTATGATATCATAAAATTTTTGGGCTGCTTGCAATTACTAACGCTATGGGTGAATGCATTTAGGGTTCCGTAGTGGAAAAAGGGTTTTTTTTTAAAGGGTTTTAGCTTTTATTTGGTTACTAATACTCACGCGGGGCTTCGCTCCCGTGGATTCTATCATGGTAAAAACATAACTCTCCTTTATTGCAGTCGCGTAAAAAGTAGCCTATAACCTTTCTCAAGCTTCAAGCTACTTCCATACCAAATTTCATCCAAATCCACCCAGTACTTTCGAAGATTAGCTTCTTCAAGCAAACAAACAAACAAACAAACTTTTCCGCTTCATAATATTAGTATAGATTTATTTTGCGAATAACAATTTTCTTCTGCTTTGTTTATGGTTTTTGTTTGTGCATGTTTTTTGTTTTTGCTTGCTTCAGATTAAGCCAAAATGGCACCGAACCCATACCATTATGGCACTTGTGCCACCCGAAAACGCACATTCGGATGATAGCAGTTGTAGTGCTACTGAAGACGAAGTAATCATCCAAAATGAGCAACATGAAGATATAGATGATGATATTTCATACTGCAGTTCCGAACCAAAATCATATCCCTCGTCTCTAAATGACTTAGATATTGATATTGAAGACTCGGCTAAGTTCAACTCCGAATTATTGGACGAAGAGACGATTCCATTGTCACCCGTCATCCATGAAATGTTCCCTACTGGTCGACCGCAAGAAAAACTTCCATTCACGCTGAATTCAGTATCCTCTATATTATCACCTTTGGCAAGATCGCCAGCAGCAACAACCCGGTCAAAGAGAAAGGCACTTATAGAACCCAGGCTTCAAACTAAAAGAGTGAAGAAGTTTGTTAGAAAACCCATGAACTTCAAATTCAAAAAAAGCAAATTTCAACACACAGCAATAGTAGATTTCCCGCAATATAACCCTCCTTTTGATGCAGCTCTGAAAACTCCGATTGATTATTTCCAGCCAACCAAGAGATGGTATATGGCGTTATTTGCTCAAGCACTTACGCCTGGCTAATCTATAGAAGAGACAGTCCAACCACTCAGAAAACACTTACTCTGAAACAATTTAGGGTGCAGTTGGTAAGTGAACCGTTCCGAAAAAATAGAATACGTCAGATAGATAAGATACAAGTGCAACAGAAAATGAAGCTACAGTAAAAATTAAGACTCCTGTGGCTCCACGACCACCAGATTCTGTTCGATACGACAACGTAGGCCACTTACCAAAATTTGTGGCTCTAGGCAGGTGCAAGTTTTGCAAGAAAGTGTATACTATAGTGTTTGTTGTATTAAGTGTAACCTTAGGTTATGCATGCTAGAAAAGAGAAACTGCTATTACCATTATCACGTCAACGTCTAGAACTAGACGTAAGACGTTATACGATGGTAATAGCAGTTTTGCCCTTTGTCCTCTTTTTGCTCAATGCCGATGAAAATTAGATAATAATTTCAAAGAAAACTGATTTTGTATAATTTTTCTAATAAACATTATTTTTTACAATTTATTTCAATTTTAGTAGCTTTAGTCTAATTTTCTATTCAAAGCGCAATGTTGGTAGTCTACAACATATATATTAGCTTTTACTTTCTACAGTGTTTCGCAATGTCGTACATGAACCACATATGTTTTCTCGAAAAGTATATAATATAGATTTTTTTTAACATGTTTTCAGTTCCATTTTGACCATAAATAAACCCCTAAAAAGAAAAAAAATAAGAATTTGAGAAAAAAAAATCTCTTGCGAACTAAAGGGTTAAACCTGGGAATCACTTAATCTATTGCGGGCCCAGATTGGTAAATGCCCGGGGTTGCGGAATTGTTTGAAAGAGTTACCCCGGCCTCGGAACCCGAAGGGCAAATGACGGACCACGGATGGATTTTAGTCAGTAATAGCACAGTCTAAAGATCATACAGTCGTCCGACGAAGACGTCTAGACAGGGCAATCGTGCGGGGTGTGAGGGGCGAGACGCGGGAATGCCGATCCCAAGCTGCGAACAAAACTATGTTAGCAGCTTGGGAGACATCATTCGGGGCTAGCACGTGTTTGTTTTTTAATTATTTATTTAAAATGGTACGTACGACGTGTGCTGTAAGAGATTGCAAGTCTTCATCTTGTTTAAATAAAGATCTCCGGTTTCATCAGCTTCCACGCACAGAAAGGTAAATAATTAATAATGTTTTGTTATCATTTTATTTGTAATGTCGTGCCGCGTTGATAACGCTAACAAAATAGCCGAACGGCGGACGGTAAAAAAATAATATCTAATAGATAATCGCACAGGGCCGTGAGGGTTTGGACATTTTATATATTTTTATACCTACTTAATATTATTAGGTGTTCTATTTTTATTCAAAATGATAATGATACTTTCAAGCTTTATTCGAATACAGATGACGAAAAATAGTTATTTCAAATTGAAGATGGTGAACTTTTTTTATTATTTAATAAAGGTGAATTTTGAGATGGTGTACGTATTTTTTTAAAATAAAATATTTGTGTCAATTTAGAGTTTAATTGGGGTGTTTGTTATGAAAATGCCATCCTTTTTGAAATCCAAGATGGCGGACGTCATTTTTTTTAATAATTTGATATGGGTATCAATTTTGAGGTTAATTGGGGTGCTTGTTACGAAAATGCCATCCTTTTTGAAATCCAAGATGGCGGACGTCATTTTTGTAATAATTTGATATGGGTGTCAATATTGAGGTTAATTGGGGTGCTTGTTACGAAAATGCCATCCTTTTTGAAATCCAAGATGGCGCACGTCATTTTTTGTAATAATTTGATATGGGTGTCAATTTTGAGGTTAATTGGGCGCTTGTTACGAAAATGACATCCTTTTTAAATCCAAGATGGCTGACGTTTTGTTTAAACAATTTGATATGGGTGTCAATTTTGAGGTTAATTGGGGTGCTTGTTACGAAAATGCCATCGTTTTTGAAATCCAAGATGGCGGACGTCATTCTTTTTAATAATTTGATATGGGTGTCAATTTTGAGGTTGATTGGGGTGCTTGTTACGAAAATGCAATCCTTTTTGAAATCCAAAATGGCGGACATCATTTTTTTATAATTTATTTATTTAAAAAACCTTCACTTAAGCAACATTACAGTACAGTAAGTGTCACAGTACCTAATTATCACGTGCATCAGTTCAAATTTTAAATCTCTTTGTATACGCCTCATCTGCATTTTTATGTTCACCCTCAACTGCTAAATAATACGTGCAGTAAAGAGCAGGTTAAAATTGTTTTCATTATTATATTAAGTAATAATATTGCTAACGATGTCGATCTGCAATAAAAAAATATTTCATAAATATTGTTTACTTGTGACAACCCTGGCCGCTGCGAGACTGTCTAGACGTTGTCGGCATTTTCCACAAGGTCAAAGGCGTCAACCTACTGTACGATCTTTATACTGTGGTAATAGTCTGGCACATCCTTCCGCTTCGTCTAGATCGGCAGGCATAATTGGATGATTTTCCTGATTAAAAAAGTTGGTAAATGCAGTCACTCAGTGTATAATACTGATAAATCACACACCTGGTTAAACTAGTAGGTGATTTGAATAGACTTGCAATAAGGCAAGGCAGGTCGATTTGACTGCATCACTTTTGGCATTTAATTTGTTGCAGTCCTTGTAGGGTTTAAATAAATCACTTATTGATCCTAGTTTGATTGGCTGCCTCATTCCTCAATTATACTTAAGTAAGTATTTACGTAACCTCGAAGTCAGACAGATGTCAGCCCTTCATTTCTTATAAAACAAAAAAAAATACCATATTTAATTTAATTAAATAAAAAATTATAAATAATATAATTTTAAACCCATAAACAACTCCACCTGAACTCTATAAATCGCAAAATATATTTAGCGAGAGACAGAACGTATTTTTTAAATAATTTATTTGGCAACCACGCGAGTCAAATTTCCGATGTCGCCCGGAACCGGCATCCTGTGACCCTCTGAGAGATGTCTTCGTTTCAAACTGACTTTCCCATGCTCCTTAAACCGACACCAATGATGCTTTTGGATAAAGTAATGAGGATTTAAATCTGAGTACGTGTTATTTTTTAAACTTTTGACGCCTGGCGGTCATTTTTAGGTGATGTTTTTGAAATATTTTATGTTTATTTGTTATGTTGTGTTAAAAAAACAGAAACATCAAAAATTAACAACATTATATTATACATGTAATCGTTTGTATATTTGTGTATCAATCACACGAAAATCTCTTTCTAAATCTTGATTAGGTACAAAAATTAACAAGCAATAATCACCTGTCTTAGGCTTTTCCCAGCATTATTAAGATTGGTCTCCGGTCTAACCCAATCGACCTTTTTTAGAAATGACAGTTGGACTCAGTAGTTTTATGTGTTGTACCGTAGGTGTAATGCTATGAAGCTTGCCTCCATAATATGCTGATGGTGATTAACGGGTTGGTTTCAGTTATGTAATCTTACCTCGGTCTTATCCCCAAAGACTGAACGCCTTTTGAAATTAACCCCAGTTAGATAGAATAATAATAAATCAATCAATTATATAAAATATATAATTGATTGATTTATTTATTTCATAAATAATTTTTACATTGTGTGGAAATATATGACCTAAATATTATTATAAAATAATAAAAAATAAAATATTATTGTATTAAATTAATAGGTAACAGTACAAAAAAGTAATGTCATGATTATATCCTGATACTAATAAAATTGAATTTCAATACTATGGTCAATAAATAATCATTAATAAAAATTATATATTAAATATATTCTAAGATTATGTACTTATTTAAGTATAATATGTTATTTTTATTGCATTATAAGTATGTGTTTAATATTTTAGTTTTAGACTTCACATATTCATATTTATTTCTGTTCTTGTTCTCACACACTATTGTCTACATTTCTTTTTTACTTCTCCTTTCGCAGGTCTGCTGGAAGAAAATTCTTAAGAAATAGGCAGTACCTTTGTACTCAAATATTATAATTATGCTTATTCTAATGTATTATACTGTGTGTACATAAATAATAAAATAAATAAAGCTTTAAAAATGGTCTTATGAGGTCTAATTAAACACGTCAGTCAGCAAGAAACTCATCAACAGTATAATAGCATTTTTCCAGAAGAAATGGTTTCAGTTGTTGCTTAAATTGAATAATATTATATTAAATTATACAGGGAATTTATTAAAACACTTGACAGCTTGAAAGCCTGCAGCATGACTTACTACTTTAATGTGTGGATGAATGTCATACTGCAAATCCTTACGCTGCTTGTAGCTTCTCGCTTTTCCCTTACTTCGGTAGTTTCAAATGTGTATACTTTTTCAAAAAGGTTCATATTGAATAAATTGCACAATTGAATCAATTACATATCCGTAGATAATCATGACAATTCAGGCTAAATTCAAAAGTGACTCAATGGATTTTCCACAAAAAATCCGTAACTCCATCCATCCAAGCACTTATGGAAAAATTAAAAAGAAGTTTCTTTTAATTTTTTTTCTCTTTCTTTTTCTCAACAAAATCTATTTCCCGAATTTTGTTTTACACAAAATAGCATAAGCACGTGTGCGGGTTTCACCGGGGCGACGCGCGACGCACCACACAATTTATTGGGTAATTTGTTCACACAGTAAGTCAGCTGCGAATGATAACGCCTTCACTAAAGACTGATTGTGAAATAAATACAAATTGTTTCCACTCCAACGAGAGCTCGAGTGAATGTTTAAAAAATCGTTGCATTTCCTTACAGGAGTGGCTTGCAATTTTTCGTGAGATAAAGTTTTAAAGCTGGCTGAGCAGCTATTATTCTCAGGTCTTAACGTAGACATAGGTAAATAGGACAAGACCTATGGCCTGAGTGTGTAATGTACTCGTTACGGACGGTTTACCTACACGCATTTTCGTTAACATTAAGGTCATCTCTAGAATATAATAGAACAGATATTATTTTCCATTCTAGTACTACCAATATACTACGATCATCTTTATAATAAACGTTCCCCACCTTGTTTTATTTTAATTCTATTAGAGACGTAGAACAAAAGCAAACAGTTTATGAACACTTAATAAAAGCCAGCTAATGAAAAACCACGGAATAAATGAATATCTGTTCTGTGTGAAAAACACAGACTTTACTTAGTTTGAAGACAGATTTATCTTTTCCTATTTTTTGTTTTGTGATTAATACGATTTCTTTTGACCACTGTCTCACCTGATAATATTGGCCGACGCGACGAGGGATCACACTAGTCTAGAAGTAACCCATCTGGAAGATCATTGTAAGCCATTAGCTTAATAAGTACGGACAGAGTGAACTGTGCTTTTTCTGGTACACATTGGTCTAACATAGGTCCAACTACACTAAAGCAAACAAAGAGTGCACGACTCACACTCTTAATTTGCTTAATTATTACTGCTTTTGCGGCAGCAATAATGGCGTTTTTCTTATATGCTGAACGCATAAAACCTGATTCTATTAATGTTGTGAAAAAGCCTAGACAATGTTTTGATAATACTTGTTTTTACTAACATAATTTAATACTACTAATAAGTAAGTTAAAGAGTAAAGTTTATAATTTGGTATGTTCGTTCATTCTGTTACAAAAAATACTCATATTTTCTGTACTTTTTTTATCAGTTTATTTGAAATCCAAAGAGCTTCATACAAGTATTGTGTATCTGCACTTAGAACAGAATTATACCAGGTTTTCATCGCACTTTCGCAAACAGAGCAACTTTACATAGCGTAACTACAGCGTATGCGAGACTTTCCACATAACCTCTTACATAATGCACATTTAACTGCTACAACTATGATCAGTGAATTCAATGCTGGAATGGTCGTCCAAATTGTTTACGGACCCACAAAGGTGTTGCTAGCAGGTAATGTTACAATCGTAGAACATTATTTATATGCATGTGGGAATACTACATGTAAAGTCTTATAAATAATGAATGGTTTTTTCGCCAAAACATATGTAAGTACAATACCATGGTATAAATACAGTAATAAATACAGAAATGTACATAATGCATGGTGAATTAATCACATTCAATTTTAAATTCAGTCATGAGTTTATTAAATTTTGTTTAGAGACCGCGGACGCTTAGCAATGTTTAAATTCTGTACGTTGCTTTTGGGTATGAAATCCTTTTTTACCGTGGGAAAATCATCAAATGTTCGCTCTGGGTAAGAACGGAAGGAAGAATCAAACTTCTACTGACAAAAACCCATTCTGTTAATTCAGTCGCCCTTGCGTTCCGAGGCCGTGGTTTTCTTTAGAACATTCTAGCAACTCTGGCAGGCAATGTTCTTATCGGGCCCCGTCACTAGTGCTGATGGCTCTTTGAAGCGCACGTGGATCACGACACACCGCCGCACAGTGGGCCCATACTGAAAATTTGTGGACTTAGGCAACAAAGTTCACATATCGATGCGATTTTTTTTAATATGACGTGTTATGATATTCCTGACAACTTTTATTCTTATAAAATTTCTTCTAAAGTTGATAGTTTGTCTTGAAAAAAAATAATTAGATTTTCTTGTATGGAGCGAATCACGTTTAATATTTTTTCTTCAATTGTGCTAATATGTTGGGTATGTGGCGTGAGTATATAATAGCTAGTGTCAATCTCTGTCCACGAGAAAAAAATCAGCGTCGGCTATCTGCGGCAGCGCGAGTAATCATTCAGTAAAAAAATATATATTTTGTATGAAATTTTTTGCCATTTAAAATAAATTCAAAGTATATTTTTTGTGTCATTAGGCTGATTGACCTTTCGTTTATTAAATATATAGTTTTAATAGCGCATAGGTACTTATAACTAATTATTCTGGTAGAAATTTAGTTATTATTGCTTTGTTATCGGTAGCACCTGCATTGTGATTGATGACTCATTTGTTTGTGCGCTCGGCTAAGCGCATAACAAACGAGTCACCAAAAAATGCTTGTCTCTGATTGGCTGTGTTATTTTTTTAACACTGCTGCACGCTATCTATTGTTGAATAAATATCGTAATAAGTTTCAGGTTATACTAATTTTGTTAATGATAGGTGAAATTATTTAAATTTGTACGGGCAAGTCGTTGATACTAAACTACTATAACGAACTAACTAACTAACTAACTAACTAATTAACTAACTAACTATGAAGTAATTTTAGCCCTGAAAAGGGCTATTTATCATATTCCTAGCCCTGATGGGCTTTTGTGGGAATAATCCAGAGCCGGATCACATTATTTCTTGTTCCAGAAGTGCTAGTGGGTCCGGCAAATTTTCGGACTCTGCTATGAGGTATTTTTCTTCCTCCATAATCTCACTGTCAATGGGAGACTCAGTAGTCTTTAACAACTGAATTGCTTCAGGCAACAACTCATTATGAACCCGTTTCATTATTTTAGGCCTTATGTAGGATATGTGGGGATCAGAGCTTATTAGAAGTCCATGGAGGATGTCTTCGTTTGTTACTATTCTCCCCGTTTTCCGAGTGTGCCTCTCCCTGACGTTTCTGAAGTCCTTATTACGGGCTTCCGAAGCTTCTTCAGATAAGGTACCTAAAACGAATAAGTACATACATTTTAATTTCAAAACGCAATAGAGTCAAATAATACATCAAACTATATTTATTTTTTACTTACCGATTGGCAAAACACCAAAGTGGTTACAGATGTCTGCACCGTGCATTAGAAGTTTATGTAGACTAACTGGCATATAGTACCACGAATAGTGTTGCACGTACACATCAGCTGTTTCTCTACAGTATCTTCTAAATTTTTCAGTCAATGTTTTTGCCTGATGATATGGCTTGTAGAATAACGGAAAGTCTGAAAATCAGATTTTCGTCAATTCCCTTTATTCTGGATGATCTGTTGTAATCTTGGAAAAAACGCCTCGCAGTATTCCCGTATCTTTTAGTTCCAAAACCACTAAATGCGAAAACAATACTGCAATATACAATGCATAGAGATATAATACACAAAAAACATAAAAAGAGCGAAAATTAAATACATACCTGTTTGACTATATCAATCAGCATTCCAGTTTGCTCACGAAACTCTTGTTGCGTGATATTTTTTAGCTTGTTTCAAAGCCTTATGTTCGCCTCGAGCAGTCCATCGTTGAAAATCCAGATTATAAGATATATGGAGAAGACAATCCATACACCGAATCTTCATATGCAGTGAATTCCTTGTTTGTAAATTTCTTCACGTAGTGGTTTGTAAGTCAAAGCGTCTAAATTATTCATCTTACTCGGTTTTTCCAAGCAAATGGGACACTTTGCATATGATGGTACTTCAGCAATAATATTGGCCACTTTTCCATCAATCATGGTCATATGCAATTCATGTGATACAATAATATTTCCACACTGTGTAGATATTCGTTTATTAATTTGTTTTTTCATCTCAGACTCTTCAGACTTTATAAAATCAGCTGTCTCCGAAGTGAAAGTGAACTTCACTGGTCGACAGTACAGAGTTGAGCAAGGTGTGGGGTTCTCCCAAACTATATTTTTATTCCCAGATGATGGGCTAGTAGACACTAGCCGAAGAGGGACGATGCTTATCATGACTACTGGTGAATCATCGAACTCTGTAGCTGTTTTTGACGTTTTTTTTTATAATTACTCTGCGACGAAGAACCATCAAGTCCCCATTTCCAGGTCAACTTGAGTTCTTCATTTTGAGACCTATCAACAGAATTCATATCTAGTAAAATCCTCGCCAGAGTGTGGTCCAATAGCGCTTGCAATTTAATCTGAGCTCCTTTTTCGGTAACCTCCATACTCTCTTGTGGTGGGTAACATCTTTTCTTGGCATTTACAAGCTTTGGATAAGATGGAAAGGCAACACAGTTTTCCTTTTTCAGAAATTGTCGAAGAGCTAAGTACTTCCATTTCGAGAGCGCAACTGATGTATAAAGAGCTAAACATTTATCTTCAGAGACAGTAGGGGAAACGGTATAGTTATTGGCCAGTTAAGCGACTTCAAGATTTAAAATTTCAATCAAAATTAAAACTCTCAGTTAAAATAAATAAAAGTCATGATATATGGGTTTATAATTAATCTATTTATAAGTAAAGTCATCTTACATATACTTTTATCCAACTTTTGAAAAATAAAATTAATAGGTATAAAAACATAAAACTTAAAATTATAGTAATTGGCCATAACATTACAGTTATTGGCCATGAGATCATAGAGTAACTGGCCACATCGAAATATAAAATACTAAATTCTGCCAGCGGCTTCAACCGAATGAAAGTAGGTTTTTCCATACGAACTTAGGATCCCCGTTTCACCCCACTCGCCTAGGTTATAAAAGGAAAGCTTGAACCTTGTGGAAAATAAAATTATATTTGTTTAACCATTAAAACATATCTTCTTGATGATCTTCATTCTCATAAGATTCAAAGTCATCATTAAAAAAAAACATTTATGGCACATACACACATACACATATTTTCATCATTTTTGGTTACTTTTTTTTTATTTCTTTCCTATACCTACCTTTATTTGTCTTCAGAGCATTTTCTTTCCGTGCAGCTGCCTTTTCCTCTCTTTTTCTTTCCATTTTTGATTCTCTTTTTCTTGCTTTTCTAGCTATTTTTTTTCAATAGCTGATCTAAATTTCTCGGAGGTAATGCCAAAGGGATTTTTTTCCGTCTTTCGAATAAACTTTCTCTTATTTTCTGGGGCATTATGTAGGTAATCAGTAATTTACTTTTTGAGATGAGTAATTTCTGTCAAAGTGGTTACAGTAGCTGAAGTCGAATGCTGGCACAAATTTGTAGGTGTCATAGTAATTTTAAGTGTACATTATCATTAATTTCATTGGTAAGTTTTACATTTGTTGCTGTATTATTGTCATATTATATTTCAATATCGGTTAAATCCTTCTGTAGGTGATTACTTTGAAAAAGGGACCAGAGTTAAAATAATGTAGGAGACGAATCGTTCGTGATGACACCTTGAGATTTTAATGCCTTCATCTTGTCTATCATTTCGACTCCTTCAATATTTTCTAAATGTTTTAGGGACATGAGTTTGTTTTCATTGCACTCTTCTACATTTTTAGTGTACCTAGATATTTTGAGTAATCTATTGCATACTCATCAAAAGGACACTAACCACATGCTCGCAAACCATTTATTATAATTTCAGGCTTTAAATTATCTACCACAGTTTTTAGAATAATCGCGATGTTTAACTTTGTTACCACCTCTCCAATATTTTCTGGCTGAAAATGCTGAACTGCATTTTAATATAGAAAAAATATATATATAGTAATTGGCCTACTTTTTCTACAAGTTAGCTTTACGGATAACACAGTTATTGGCCTAGGCCATTAACTGCTCATAATGATTTGAAAATTGTAGTAATTGAATAGGATGCCTATTATTATAACAGAAGACGTTTTATTCATTGACAACACTATTTTTTTATTATAGCAATTGGCATAGGGGGCCAATAACTATAAGTTATTCAAATAGTTGTGACAGCTATTGGCCACTACAAAATTTTGAGGTTATGATGAATGTAGGTTATTTTTCACCCTAAATCTGTTTAAAACGCATAACAAGACACTATTTTATAGAATTTGAACTACGGCACTAGTACATATACTTTATAAAATATTGCATTAAAAAAAAGTAGCAGTCTTAACATTTTGTTTGGCAAATTACTTACGTTGTACCTTCCAGCAAAATATCACACGACTAAAAGGACTCAGTTCACCTAGCGGAAATTTTATTAAAACTATTTGACAGAAGATGAAAGTGTTGCCATTAAAGCAGTTTTAAATCTACTATTATAGTCGGTTATTGCTTATTTTAGGCCGTCAAAGTTGTAATGGCCAATAACTGTATAGGGGCCAATAACTGTAGCGTTTCCCCTACTTAAGCTCTGCTTGTGAATAGTCACTCGTCTACATCGGATAGCGCATCCGGATTACTGGAAAGATATTCGACCACTTTTGCCAGATTTGTTCTGCCGTTGTCTTTCAATTTTGTTATGTACCAGTTCTGCAACTCTTCCTCGGAATTTTCTTCTACTATGGACGTAGAACGTCTTTTTTTGCTTATTACTTAACTCTTCGAACGGTTTTCTGTGCTCTTTTTCTGTAGATGTTCCCGCTTCCGCAGTACATACTGCAAGAGTAGGAACATGGGAATCTATATCCACAGGCTCAGATAAGGCTGCGTCTGAAAAGCCCATCTCACTTCTCAGGTCAACACTGGCACAAACAGGCCAGTTGATGTTTTTGTTGACAGAACTCCTTGAGTCGGTTCTTGTCTTCTTGAGAAACTTCGGTAGTCAAGACAGAAATCATACTTTCATATAGAAACATATGATTTTTCAGATCACCGCCACTTCTTAATTTCACAAAAAAAAAATCTAGGTTGGTACAAAATCCAGCCATAGTTCTAATGTAAATATAAAAATAAAAGTATTTCGCTGTGTTCACAAATAAGCGACAGGAGCAAAACTAGATGGACATAATGAATGTCTTTATATTTACAGTCAGTGTTAATTACTCAAGTAGTAGGACATAACAGTGAGTGAGAATTATTCAGCCAATCAGAGACGAGCATTTTTCGATGACTCATTAGTTATGCGCTTAGCCGAGCGCACAAACAAATGAGTCATCAATCACAATGCACCTCTACCGATAAAATCCAATAATAACTAAATCTCTACCAGAATTACCAGTTATAAGTACTTATGCGCTATTAAAATTATATTTAACTACAAAAAATATCAAAACAGCCAAATGAGACAAGAAATATACTTTGAATTTATTTTAAATGGCAAAAAAAAATCTTACAAAAAATTTTTCTTTACAGAATGATTACTCGCGCTGCCGCAGATGGTAGCGCTAATTTTTTTTCGTGGATAAAGAATGACCCTAGCTGTCATATACTCACGCCACACACCCAACATATTAGCACAATTGAAGAAAAAAAAAATTAAACACGATTCGCTTCATACAAAAAATCTAATTATTTTTTTTTCAGACAAACTATCAACTTAAAAAGAAATTTTATAAAAATAAAAGTTATCAGGAATATCATAACAAGTAATATAAATATACTTTGAATTTATTTTAAATGGCAAAAAATATCTTACAAATATTTTTTTTTACCGAATGATTACTCGCGCTGCCGCAGATGGCCGGCGCTGATTTTTTTTTCGTGGATAGAGAATGACACTAGCTGTCATATACTCACGCCAAATACCCAACATATTAGCACAATTGAAGACAAAAAAATTAAACGTAATTCGCTCCATACATAATTAATTTTTTTCAGACAAACTATCAACTTAAAAAGAAATTTTATAAGAATAAATGTTATCAGGAATATCATAACAAGTAATATAAATATACTTTGAATTTATTTTAAATGGCAAAAAATATCTTAGAAATATTTTTTTTTTACCGAATGATTACTCGCGCTGCCGCAGATGGCCGGCGCTGATTTTTTTTTCGTGGATAGAGAATGACCCTAGCTGTCATATACTCACGCCACACACCCAACATATTAGCACAATTGAAGAAAAAAAATTAAACGTGATTCGCTCCATACATAATTAATTTTTTTCAGACAAACTATCAACTTAAAAATAAATTTTATAAGAATAAAAGTTATCAGGAATATCATAACAAGTAATATAAATATACTTTGAATTTATTTTAAATGGCAAAAAATATCTTACAATACATTTTTTTTACCGAATGATTACTCGCGCTGCCACGGATGGAATGCACTGACTTCATTTTTCGTGGATAGAGAATGACCCTAGCTATTATATACTCACGCCACATACCCAACATATTTGCACAATTGAAGAAAAAAAATTAAACGTGATTCGCTCCATACAAAAAAATCTAATTAATTTTTTTTCAGACAAACTATCAACTTAAAAAGAAATTTTATAAGAATAAAAGTTATCAGGAATATCATAACACGTAATATAAAAAAAAATCGCATCGATATTGGAACTTTGTTGCCTAAGTCCACTAATTTTCAGTATGGGCCCACTGTGCGCCGGCCCGGGCTGGTCCTTACTGGACGATGATCACCCCTGCTTGCCGTCCGCAAGCACGCGCCTTTGGTGCCGCAGAGATCGCCTCGAGATCCCTGGGTATGGAACCCTAGAAAGTTAGTACTTACTGTAAAAGTCAGACATTATAAGTCTTTGTTCCTTTAAAAATCACTATCTTAACCTTGAACTGATCTCATGACAGTGATAAATCGTAAGCCCAAAGTTGTCCTGAAAAGAAAAACCTATCGATAATCTCGTTTGTGAACAATATAATTATATATCTTATGATCTAAACTTTTCCATTTATAATATTAGAATAGATTTGCTTGTGTTTGTAGTTGTATAACTATACAGTATGTTAACTAACAGAGGGTTAATTAACATACTGTATAGTTTACCCATTAACCCACAATAGTATAGCATCCATATATGCTAAAATATATTACCATTCGAAAACAAAATGCTTTTTTTTTAATATTAAAATATTCACTGTTAAATTGATACGTAAAAGAAACACTCTGTACACGCGTACTTGAAGGACGGCAAAATCGCAATTTATTTATGAATGCGTACGCGTGTATAGAGTGTTTCTTTTACGTATTAATTTAACATTTTTAGTGAATATTTGAATATTAAAAAAAAAAAACATTGTTTTCGAATGGTAATATTTTGTTTTAGCATGTATGGATGCTATACTATTTCGGGTTAACGGGAACGCCCTCTGTTAGTTAACATACTGTATTATATTTACTAATTGGATGCATGTAGTACGCATATATTCTGATCAACATTTTACTATATTAGTTTAAAACAAAGGCCTCAATTTGGAAAAGTTTCTAAAACATCGATACAAAATAACTATCAAAATTATTAGATTAACCGCTACATGAGGCTGATATAACAACTTAAATATTCCCTTTAGCAAAACCGTAGGCACGTCCACACAGTGTGAAAATGTTGCGAAAACATATTTTTTTTTTAGAAAAACAATTTTGAGTGAAATTGAACATTTTCGCTTTTGTCATCGTGTGTTTCAGTGACCGCTTTTATATCGCAACAAAAATTTAAAATAAATTTGTATTTGTTCTGGAAAAGGTCGTTATAATGACTGCAACTTAGTTTCCCGGACGTTTTTTTGTTTTCCTGTGTAAAAATGTTTTCTTTATGAAATTTTGTTTGTACCAAACCGACTTTAACTTGCATTTAATTTCATTTGAACGCAGATAAGGCCATTTGGTTGTCTTATATTCAAAAATATCACAGGAAAGAAAATAAATTTATTTGATCCAGACGTAGCTAAGATTTAAAATTTTGTTTGTTGTTTTTAGCAATTGTATTATGTAAGTAGTTATTTTTACTGTAGGTAACTTGATTATAAGCAAATGCAAAGCAATTATCCCGAAGGATAAGATTACAAATGCTGTCGTTGTGCAAATACTACGTCAATAGTTTTTATCGTAAGCACTGACATCGGTTACACGTCGGAGAGTGTACGATAGAATTGCACCGAGCCCATTCAATTATCGGATTACAAGACAAACTTCCACGCGCCATCGTTACACGGTGGACATCCCACACACACGCACGAGTCAGTGTATCCTGAAAGCTGTTAATAACCTGGGCTTATGTCAAGAGTGCGTTGGTTACTTCTAGGTATGCGTGCTTCATCTTCGATCATATCGTTGCATATCATCAAGTGAGATAGTGTTCAAATGCAAACCATAAATATACATGTATAAATGGAATAATTGAAAAACTGTTTTTAACAACCCATAGATTAAATTGCATAAAAATATACTCAACTATTTTTCGCAACTAAGGTAATTTCTTCGAATTAAACGGAAGTTTCAACAAAATATTAAAACATTTATTCAGGCCACTTCCAGTAACTTAACGTTACGGCATACAGGGAGTAAAGTCACGTAAAAACGTGTTCAACAACCTGAAATATTAAATCCACGAACTTAATTGGCTTTACAATGACCATATCTGTACATCGTTCAGATATGGTCGTTGTTATAGACACAAGCTGATGGGTGATTAGGTACGGAATAAAATTATTCACCTTCATTTTACAGCACGAATTTTTATACTGTAAAATTAAGCTTTATTTTTATTTTTATCCGTCCTTCTATTTGTCCGGGTTCTTCTCTCAAACGGCTATAACAACTTTCACTGAAAGATAGACAAGGTTTATATAGATTTATTTTAAACAGGTTGGTTGAATTTTCAGATTGATATCACGCAAACAAATGCTAAAGTATTATGATAGATACACCAGTTGGTGTATTGTATTGGTATTCCATTCCCGGCATTCACGCACTACGCCACTACGCCAAATGTTAGCCATCCTATGCCTTACTACACATCGTGGTTTACTACAATGATGTACTCTCGCGGTAATAGGGCTGCCAAATATTGGAAAGTATCTGTAATAACTTTTAATATATATAATAACTAATAACTTTTTTTTTTTCATGGAGGTAGTAATAACGGCTAGATCATGCAGATAAACTTTTGTACGTCATTTTTGTTCAGTTTAAACTAACTGATCGCTGGTGTTTCCTAGCCGGTTACTGAAGAGAAGAAACATCAAAAGATTAGACCCACCAAAAATATCCTGTACAAAACTAGCCAATACTCGACAGAGCTACTTGTTTCTCTATAAAAAGTAGTGAAATCTCTAAGCAAAGCCGAGCCAAGTCTATGGTTTTTTACAGCGATTTCTTTATTAATATAGTTATATTTTATGTGACCGACCGTTGAACATTATTTATGCACTTTTATTTGTTGACACATCCAAGTCAACGGCAAACTTGGAGGACCACAATCCCTTCGCTTGATCCATCCACCTCGTTGCCGAATGCCCGCGCGATAGTACAGTATATAATACAACACATGATCATGTACTAAAACTTGTGTAGTATTCTAAATTCTGCGCTGGCAACTCGGCTCATATATTTGAATATATTTGAATGGAATAATCAGAAACTAATATTGAACAAAACTTACAAGCATTATTAAAAAGTAAATGAAGCTTTGACTGAAGTTCTCCGTACGATTGTCAATGAACGCAAGAAAAATCATACATAGTTTAGTTTATCAGAGTAAATTTTTAACTTTAAAAGGAACGCTAAATTTTTCTAGTTAATGTTGTTGTATCCACTATCGAACGAAACTTTGTGAGTAAAGACGTTGCTAAAGCAAAGGAAAATGGCATCGATATTGTTTTTAACTAAGCCAATATTTAAAGGAACCTATTCAATTGAAAAAAAAGAAAAAAACCCCTATCAATAAAAATAATGATTAATAAATTCAACCTGTATTTTTATAAATTATACTTTACATGCATCAATTACGAGTCGTAGGTCGTGGGTTAGAACTCAGGCAGGCTTTGTGTAATTTTATCTGACGTGTGACTAGCGATAGTAATCTTTATTGAACTCATCCCTTACATCGTTAAAATAATTCAACATGCATATGTACATACATATGCATCTATGTGTCCCCAGCCGTGACATGTAAACGCCAAAATGCCGTCAATTTGTCATAGCACGTGCCCAAATAAACATTATTCAACGTATTCAGCATACTTTGTTTCCGCAACTAACAAATGCAAAGCAACATGTAAATTTGCCCGTGCATCTAAAATATGGGCAAATACTCTCAGTATGAGCCAACCCGAATCTGTGTTTCTGCAAACTCATCGCGGGAACAAATAGGACCTTTAGACGCAACCAGGAGAGACACTCGTTGTAAATGAGACTTCTTTCATACCTTTGTTGGGAAGCTTATTTACTTAACGTGTCTCACTAAATATGTCTTCCGGAGCCATTTTGTTTGTAGATTAACTACCTGGAACTCCTTAAAGCTTGCTTGATTTAGATCTTGTGGAATTAATAGGATACGTTTGGTTGGAAATAATATTTCTGCAATTATAGTACATTTCAGTTATTTCTAGTAGTTTGGTTTGTATTAAACGGCAGAGATTGCATACATTAAAAAAAAACTAGCTGCATTCGCGACTTCTATTGGGTTCAGTCGATATTATTTACACGGGTTTTCCTGCGCAAATCCTGATTCAGTGGGAATTCCGGATTAAAAGTAAACAAAAGTAAAGTCTACACATTTCTCTATTTTTACCCACCTTCCAGTGAAAGACTTATAAAAAGCGGTTCAACCGTTCGAGAGATAAGCCTGGGCAATCGAAAAGACAGATAGACTGACCGACAGCGGACCAAATATTAAAAAATTAGCTTGTGTTTTGGTATCGAGTAAATAAACAGAAACACTAACGAATGCACAGTTTCTTTAAATCTCAGACAAAAACTTAAATTTTGCTTATATGTATAGATCTACTCATTGAGAACAGAAATTTAGTATCACCAGTTTCTCCGAATGTACTTTGTCATACTTTAAAGAAAACACCATCCATCCAAAATTTGTTTTTCACCTTCAATTTTTCTTAAAAATATATTGCCATTTGATATCCAACAGAACTTAAAACCATTATCTTTGGCACACTGTCTTGCCAGGTAGAAGAGCTTTTTTGTATTGGAAGGAAGCTGATCCGCGACGTACACTGGGTGACGCGCTCCTGGGATGCCGATGAGCGTAGTATTCATTTTGTTATCCTTGCCCTTGTCTCTATTATATGTTCGGATGGCAGATAGCAGGGTCTCCTTCTTTTGGACGGTAGAAAATTCTGCAATAATTGGTCGAGCGGAGCCGGAAGAGGTGGATGATTTTCCTGGTAAGCGGTTGATATCCCGTAGCTCAGATTCTAGTATTTTTATACCAACGGCTTTACCGAGATTACAGACTTTTTGAACGAGACTACCACTGGATTCCGACTCGGATTGTGGTATATTACGAATCTCGATACCAGATGACCTTGACTTTTGTTGCAAATCCTGAACTTTCCTTTCTAGAGATTCAATGTATTGCCTTTGTTCTTGACGGACTTTCTTTAGATCCTCAATTTCTTTTTTGAAGCTTTCAAATTGTGCATTAATAAAAGACATCGATTTCACAATCTCTTCATTAGATTTGCGTTTTTCCGCGTTGGACACTTGTATCTGTGTATTTTGGGATTTTATTTCTCCAATCTCCGCTGTTAATTTGGTCATAGCCGTCGTTTGATCCACAATCAGTTTAGAAGTCCCGGAATTCTGTTTCTCCTTCCACTCATGAAGGGTATCCTGAAGTTCTAGTGGACATGTAACAACACTCTGCGGCGAGTTGTCGTGCGCGTGTCGGGGACGTTTATAACGGTTTGTGTTTTCATTTTCGCTCATAATTATTGCTAAGTTGATGTCCGGTTCCGATTGAGTAAGAATCGGGATCGGGTTTATTGTCCGAGATAGAGGGGTTTTGGGTGGAGTGCGCTGTACTCCAGACATGTTAAAATTGTAAATAATCTGGGGGCACGGTAGTGCCCCCGCCAAGTCGAGCTAAAAAGCGGCACGGCCGTACCATTCTTTTCTCGAAGCAACTCAAGCCATTTTCGACCCCCTATAACTTCGTTGTGGATAAAACTAGAAGCCTGAATTTTCAGTAACCAAACAAGCAATGTATAAACACGGTATATTTCAAATTTCATTCAATTTGAACCAGTAGTTTAAGAATTATAACGAGTCAAAGTTGCTTAATTTTGTAATTTTTGTCACTCACTGACTGACCGATCATCAAAAGTCTAAAGCACTTCTAGCAGACATAGAAGCTTCAAATTTAGAATACAATTAGTGTTTAGTATATGAATCAAGGAAAAACTATAATATTTTTCAATTTCGTTCCAGTTTTCTAGATACATCAACTGCATAAATAACTTTGTAATCCCATATAAATATATAGGATTACAAAGTTACATTTGCAGTTAATTAATCAGTGTACCTGTATAATATAATGAAATAATAAATGTAGATGGGAACTTTTTTTTTTTTTTGGTGAAAAATATCATCGAATGACTTCTTCCGCTCGGGTGTATCCGAATTCTACTGACTAAAAACCCACCCTGTTCCTTCGTAAGCCCTAAAGTTCCGGGGCCGCGGTATCTCGATGGAACTTTCCCATAAACCCCGACAGGCAATGGCCCTATGAGGCCCCGTCACTGGTATTAACAGCTTTTTGAGGCGCGCGTGGAACACAACGCGCCGCCGACCCGGGCCTGGTCCTTACCGGACGGTGAGCGACCCCTGCTCGCCATCCGCAGGCCCGCGCCTACGGTGGCCCGAAATCAACTCGCGATCCACGACGCCCGGGGCGTCTCCCCCGGCGGCTGGGGCGCGAGGAAGAGAGTTGCCTCTCCCTCGCACGTTAGGCCTCCTCCTTCGCTAGCATGACTGCTTCGCAGCAGGAGGTGACTGCATCCCATTCCCTCTCGCTTCGCACCATGGTCTAAACCAGAGCAGGGCGCGAGAAGTCGCCGCCGCCGATCGCCTCTATGAGGATACGATGGTGCTCCACCCATGCAGGGCACACCTCGACCATATGCTCCACCGTGTCTTCCAGTGTAGATAGGTACCTAAATATAATAATTATGCTCAAAGGTAACTTGTTAAATGGTCAACGGAATAAAAAATTAAGAAGTATTAGGAGTATTGGGGAGTATTAAGTAGAGTAAATTGCCCGAAATTGCATAATTACTTACTTATGGATTAACTTTAACCGAGACGTTTGACGAGTGCGGCATTAATTATTACTAACTAATGCAAAAGACGTACGTGCGTATCCATATGTGCGTATCAAAGCCTCCGAAAAAAACCCATAGAGACAGGGAGTGGGCTTTGAAAAAAACTTTAGCTGAATTTCAAGAAGTAGTACCGGAAAATAAAAAAAGGAAGGCTACCTACAAAAATAAGAAAAGCTCATAAGACAGAGAGAGGGCTTTAAGAAAACTCGTTGTTCAAAAGACAGAAGGTCCCTTAAGTAGGGACTGAATAAATTAATAACCGACTTGGTATTACATGGATCTCACAACTTTTTACGGTAGAACAACTAAGTTGCGAGACTTGGGTTTTTGACAAGTATTGTTTTTTATGGGATTAATAATAACAATTATATACTCCACCAGAATGCACAAGTCGTAATAAGGTGCGTTGTATTTGCAGTTGTATTCCAATACAATTTTCGTAGACAAAGCGTCACTCGTAGCCAATGCGTAGCAGATGCTCGTAGCAGCATAGCGGTGTCGTCATCCGCACGTACTGTGTAGCTATTTCGTAGTTGTTGACACTTGCTTTGACGGCGTATTAGCAATACGCTTGGTCTGCACGTCCACCGGACCCGAGTTCGAATCCAGCGAATCACGAAACACTTTTAGTGACTTTTTAGGACTGCACTTTCGATGTTATATGTATCTCCCTCTAAGACCGCCCAGTGGGCGTCAAACACAGGTGTACCGTGTCAATCCAAAACACTGTAACTACAAAAAACAAAATTTGAGAAATTGAGCAAAATAGTTTTTTTCTGTTTTTTGAAGATTACTCCAAAAGTTACTTTGGAAAGTATTCAGTGTTTGATATCAAATTAAAGGTAATTTTATAAGTAATCTAGCCCGCTAGGTTTCATATACAAGTAGAATATACACAACAAATAATCGTGAATAACTTGTATTGCCATAATAGTCGTCAGAAGCAAATGAAGAAATTGTTACGACAATACACTGTATGTGTTAGAGTTACAGTGTATTGACCTGATAAAACAGGGCCTAGAAATATATCATAGGAATTTGCAGTCGGATTTTTGATTTTTGATTAGATGGAGTCTATCATATGTATCTATACTAATATTATAAAGCGGAAAAGTTTGTTAGTTTGTTTGTTTGTTTGTTTGCTTGAACACGCTAATCTTCGAAAGTACTGGGTGGATTTGGATGAAATTTGGTATGGAAGTAGCTTGAAGCTTGAGGAAGGTTATAGGCTACTTTTTACCCGACTGCAAAAAAGGAGAGTTATGTTTTTACCGTGATAGAATCTACGGGAGCGAAGCCCCGCGAGAGTACTAGTTTAAAAATAAAATATCGAGTTAAAAAGACTCGTAGGTGCACAATTAGGTATATAGATATTTTACAAAAAGTTTGTAAAATATTTTTTTTAACTATTATGGCAACAGAATCAGTCTCAGTTTCATATAAAAACTGGAAGATAAGAAAACTAATAAGACAATAAAATTGTATGAACTTACATAATAATCAATCATCAAAATTAATTTAGCGACAAGAACACCAAAATTAGTAGGTAATGAATGAGTAGATTGGTTTGTCATTTGCAATTTCACTAAAAGATTTTGTGCATCCTTTCTTTTCAAGAAATGTATTTGTTTATATTCTCCTTCCATAATCATTAGCAAATATGGAAACCTTCTAGATTTATTTATTTGTTAAAACTTTATGTACCTAACATTAAATGTACAAAGGCGAACTTAATGCCTTAGGCATTCTCTACCAGTCAGCCACGGGTGATAAACAGATAACATGGCAGGTGCATAAAAAAATTAACTGTGTAAGTAGATTATATATTCAAAGCAAAAGACAAGGTTTTGAAAAGACGATCATATCTTTTTGAGTAAGTTACAGCCACTTCCGTGTTTTGTAGCTACGTCTTTATATATTGTACAAAATCGAAAGAAGTATAAGGAAGTGGCATTGACTTATGAGTTAATTCGTAATAATTTTTAAATTTTGTACATGTCATGCACTAGCTCTGCAGAAGAAATTTTCATTTCTTTAACCATCTTATGGAAATGAGACCAACTACACGGTTTCATATATTCTTCTACACAATAACTTTAAAGTCTTGGAAAATAAAGAAAACAGTCTCTGTCTCTACACAAAAAAATAATACTGCTGATCCCCGCTCCCGGCAGTCGTCCGTTCGTTCTCTGTCAAATCATCCAATAACCATTGAGATCGCCGCCGGTTCTCGCTCCTGATTGGCGCGCCCGCAACGCGCAAGCATGCAGCTACTTTGTTTTGACAAAACACTGTATCTTGCAACGCGCGAAAATTATTTTGGCAGTACACGGTATCTTAAGTTGCCGTGTTTTGTTATAGTAAAACTGTATTTTTAAGTAAATACAGTGTTATTAGCATAGTCATATCTCAGAACTTTTCATACAAAGTAAAAAATGTGTGAATGCAGGACGATAGAATAGGGTAAAAGAAATCGAATGAGCGTTGTTAATCCAAAACACTGTATCTTAAGATACAGTGTTTTGGATTTACACGGTACAGGTAAGGAGCCGGTAGGTGTAACAAGGAATCAAAAATCACTTAACCCTAGCTCACTAAACATATTTTAGAGTTACACAGTCACTAAACAGTAGTCATTTGGACTAACAAAATGAAACGTCAATATTTTTATTGAAATGACATTTACTAATTAAAAAAAATAGGTAACATGAGAGGACATTTATTAAGACTTCTTAAAAACTATTAGACACTTTAAAAATATTAATCCTGGCAGTCTGAGCAGACAGGAATGGCATGTTCGCCACAAATGGCCTTCCTGCAGGAGTGGCATGATACTTTGGTCATCCTGTGCTTCTGATATGGGCAAAATGCGCAAATTTTTCGTTTGTTTGGCTGTGTTTGAGAAGTACTAGCCAGGACATCTTCAATTTGCAGGATATCTTTGATACTGGCCTTGATATTATTTCTCAAAGTTACAGTGTTATACCGTTCCCGCAACCATGGCTCAATGAGATCGTCGGCCAATTTTTGTATGAATGCTTTGCGTTTCAGCGGTTTTTGTCGTTGCCGTACCATGTTAGATACATAAATGACATACGCATTGATCATACATAAGTTCAGCATATTATAAAATATGCACTGAGATACAAACCAATCTGGTCGACGGTATCAACGGCTCCTTTGGGACTGTTATAGAAATGTATTATTTCGGGTTTCTTCGTATTGGAGTTAATGTCCGGCTGATCGTGCATTGTAATCAATAAAAAAACACTTTATTTATACAAGAAGTCAATATATAAACTAAATTTTTCATAGCTTACCTTGACTCACTTTACACGCGTAATCACTAAACATTAGTCCGTGAGACTAACAATGTGTCAAAACTCCGGAAGTAAAATACGTATCTACGTAATGCATGCACACGGGGCACTAAAACACTGAATTAGGAGGGTACTGAGCGTGGTGGGGCGGGGGAGTGTCGGGAACTTACTTAAACAGCGAATGCGTCGGGGCTGTGTCGCCTGTGAGACTAATATTTAGTGATCTAGGGTTAAGCGACCAATCATAAAATTCGAGATTAATTAGCAGCGCGGACAACCGACACACGTCCACACTGTAAGCGACCAAGAGCCGAACCCAAAGTATGTCATTTATGTGGTAGAATACAATATTTATTTATTGCGCTATCGTACACAAACATGACAATTTATATTACATTAAAAAGTTTGCGCAGGCATATATTTTCGCCGCGCCGTAGAAAGAGAGGGGGATACTTCCTCTCCTACGCTGCGCCGGCTGTTTACTTTCCGTCCGTCTTATGAATTTTTGATCAGATCACGTGTCCTGACGCGAGTTTAACATTTTTTACCCATTACAAAAAAAGTGCACAACGCCGGTAAAGAAGTTTTCACTTCAATAATCATACTTTCTTTGTGTAGTTGTTTTGAGTAGTTCGTAAAATAAATAAAACTGTGTGATATTGTGCATTTACCTAATTTTGCTCTGCGCGCGATATACAACGAAGCAAATATGTGTATCTTTTCCTTCACCTTTTTGAGCGTTCGAGTGATGATGGAAATAACACAAAGTAACTCAGACAGGATATTATATCCTGTCTGGGTTTGAACCAACGACCCACAGCTCGTTAAGCGTGTCTGTAATCATCACTGGGCTACGGCTGCTTAGTTCACGTCAGAATTTACCAGCTGTAAATTTTAATTGAAGTTAAATGATGTCACTTAATAGTCATGAAAACATTTTCTAGAAAAACATCTTCGAAATGTCTACCTAAATTCATACCACAAATAATGATGTACAAAGTAGTTACGAACCTCATTTTCTGCATCCAGTTTCCGTTCACCATATCTCGCTATAACAAATGTCGTCGTCCCTAATTTCTCCTAATAGTATGTCCCACAAACTTGCTTCTCACGCTGCATATAGTACGCGACAATAATCCTGCACTCACACTATAAAAAAAAAACAGGGTAAAATAATATGTTATTTTATGTGTTCCCTAGTTTTATGATTGCTAAAATTGCTTGTTATTGTAAAATACATTGCTGCTTGATTGATTCAAATTTAATTCTTTTCTCAAATATACTTGAGTAAATCGTGAGACCATCATCCCAAGGAGAACCGGATTACCCAGTTACTGGGTTGTGGAGGTCAGATAGGCCGGGACTCCATGTAGAACACCAGTAATCAGCTGCATCTAGTTAGACTGCAAGCCAACCCTAACGAACTTCGGAAAAGACTAAATGGAAGTTTTTTAGACAAACTGCCAACTATCAAGATTTGGTTAACCGTTATTAAGCCTATGTAAAAGAGTAATTCAACGTTGCTTAACCCGGCGATCGCACAGTTGGGTCTATTAGATCCGCGCGACTTTTGAAATGCGCATATTTCTTATTTTTTCTCTGCGACATTACCACATTTCTCAGTAGCTGGAGCTAACTGTCGCCCCTCATCGATGGATATCGCCTTTTAATCGAGTTGCAATTGCAGCGGTGGATAGACGCGTCTAAACAAATAAGACCCTACGGGTAAATAATACCCAACCAAAAGTATACTATATTGTGGTAAGTATTTTATATTATTATGTTTAATAAATATTATTATGTTGTTCGTATACTGACAGCCCTACCTTTGGATAAACAGAAATTAAAGGAGATAGATATTTCCTTTAATTTCTATCCATCCAGACGTTGTCTGTAATGGGCCTACCACACGCACAAGCTTCACCACAGTTCTGCCTGCGCAAGCTTCTCGCATGAAAAAACTGTACACGGACGGCATTACCACACGGCACAGTTAAGTACGCGCAGGTCACATTTTTGTCGAAATCGTTGGCGTGGAAACAACAATGTCTCCCAGCGAAGAACTATTTTTTCTGCTACTATTTTTCAAGTGTTTGCTAGTGAAAAAAAAAAAGACAATGCAAAAGTCAGGCAGAGATTTATAAAGACTTATAAATTCAGTCACGAAGTCGCGATTGTACATTCGCAAATCTGCCATTTTGAGTGACGGATGTCCACGTATACCTACCTCACCGAATGACAACTAGCCTCGACTGTGGCTTAAACACTGAACGCCCAACCACACACACAGGCAAGTACGCGCAGGCCGGGCTTGCGCAGGCAAAATTTCAAACAAGTCGAAAAATGCGCAGGCCGCGCTGTGAGGTTTCCGCGTGATACAGTTTTACCAACCACACGCACGGTGTTCTGTGTACAAACCGGCTTGCGCAGGCAAAACTGTGGTGAAGCTTGTGCGTGTGGTAGGCCCATAAGAGATTGCCCTGTGCGATAAGACCGCCCATTGTTCACTTGTTTTCCAAACTTAGGTCATAACTTACTGTTTTTTCTGTATTGTCTAGCTCATTTTTGAGATTTTACCTACGATTGAAAGCCTTTCAATGTTGCGTTCAAAATCAATATACTAAACTTTATGTCTATAGCTATATGTATAGATAGATGTTTGCCTTGATGACGATGCGATATCACAGAAGACAGGTAACCATATAATGTTCGTGTGAATTGTCGAGCGTGGTACTGACGTGACGTGTTTATCAGATTTTGGATACTAAGTTTATACATACTTGTTCAAATTGTAAGCATTTTGTCATTGTATTATTCTAACGGGTATTGGTTCATTTAGATTCTATCAAATACCTTAGTCACTGAAGAATTATTTGAAAGTCTTTATTATATAAATTAGGACCGAGCATCTTTTTTTTTTTAACGTGGTAAAATTATCAAATAAGTCCTCCCACCCCGGGCAGGGTGGGAGGGACTGTCAGACTTTTACTGACTAAAATCCACGGTGTTCCTTCAATAACCCTTTACGTACCGGGGTCACGGTAATGGGATGAGTCCCACGACCCCGGCAGGCTTTGGCCCTCTACAGAGGGGGCCTCGTCATGTTGCTGACGCTCATTGAGGCGCGCGTGGAACACAACGCGCCGTCGACCCGGGCATGGTCCATGGTCGGACAGCGAGTTGCCCTTTACTCGCTGTCCGCATGCCCGCGCCTACGGTGGCCGGAGATCGTCGGCCGACGTCCGACGCCGTGGGCGTCTACCACTGCGGCTGGGCTGGAGGAAGGACGCCCTCCCTCCCTCACGCGGCCCGCCTCCTCCTTCGAAAGCATGACTGCTTCGCAGAAGGAGGCGACCGCTTCCCACTCCCTCTCGCCCCGCAACATGGCCTCGACCAATGCCGGGCGCGAGAGGGCTCCGCCTATCGCCGCCGTGAGGACACGTCGGTGCTCTGCCCAGGCGGGGCAGTCTTGCACCGTGTGTTCTACGGTGTCTTCAGGGCGACCCTCGCAGTGGTGACACCCAGGCGTTTCCTCCTTTCCCATCAGACACAGGTACCTCCCGAAACTTCCTTGTCCGGTGAGGACCTGCCTCATGCGGTAGGTCAGGACGCCGTGACGCCGATCTAGCCACTCCTCAAAGAGGGGTCTTACCGCCGCAATTGCGGCGTGCCCGGCCGACCATCTTGGGACGGAAAAGTTTCAGAAACAAGGACAACAACGGATATATAAATAAGGTTCTTATAAGTATGAAACGAGAAAATATTCTTGCATGAAACTGTTATGTACAAACTATGTATGTATATAATAGCTGTGTAATAGTATTTATTTCATAGCGGGATTGTTGGAATTCTGTAATTTAAAGTTTTATAATATAATACAAAACTAAAAGTAAGCGTGTGTTAAGGAGAGACAGTAAATAAATAAAAATAAAGATAAGTCCCTATAGTCTTTTAAATAAACAACCTACAGGAGATGTATTTTCATGTATCTCTTTTTAAAATAAAATTGTTATCTCTGATTTAAAATTATCTTTGTTTTTATCATGTACTTATGGCCGCAAGATGAATAAAAAAAGTCGATTTGTTCACCTGGGTGATGTCACCAAGTTGAACAAAGTATACTTTTAAGTTTTATCTCACAAACTCTCCGTCGTGATATTAGAAGGAAGTAAGATAAGATCCCATGAAAAACATAAATGTGAAATGAGAGCCAAGTTCAATATTATCGTAAATGCCTTGGTTGTTGACTTCAACAACAAAAGAGGTGAAATCTAAATGGGTGCCAAGTTCAATGGTCAGTCCTGAAATTTATTTATAACAACATAAAATATCATTTATTCTTATAACTTAGGAGAATATATCGTAGTCTAAGGTTTGACCTGGCTACCTGACCCTCTAAGTTAATAGGTGGCGCTAGTGGTTGTAGAATACGGTTAGTTACGCGTAATAAATACGAAAATTTACTATATTCTTAGTTATAAGTACAAAAACGGAAATATTTGGATTAAAAAAAAAATTAAGGGTGGTATTTAACTCGTTATATATTCACGTAAAGATCTTAAAATTTACATATAGAGATTTACAGGCACTAATTATAAGTTAAGTGAAAATTATAATAAAATGATAAAAAATTACCAGTTTCTGATTTTTTCCTTTGTATTCACATAATTACCTATCTTCAAGCCAAATTTGAACTTTCTAGGTCATCTAGAACTGGGTTATAGTTTTGATCTATAGGTCAGTCATAAAAATGATGATTTTTGGATGTTAATATCTAAATAACCATTTGAGATATGTTTGTAAAATTTAGAACACATATGTATCTTGCCAGTCTCAATATATGAGCCAAATTTGACAAGTTTAGGTGAAATAGTTATTGAGTTATGAGGGGCTCAAAAGTGGCTCCAAATGGTTCGTGTAATATTACACACGGTGAGCTGCGCGCCAGTTCTTGGCTTGACACGCTCCCGCGTGTCTAGATCTAGATTATTCACCACTTTAGGAATCTCACTTTGTTATATATAATAACGAAGGCAAACGCATAATTCAAACAGATATTAGCTTCCCAAATCGAAAACCGTATTTCAGTCAACACTAATCAACCAGGTACAACGTAAATTAGCCTTGAAGTATCCCCTTGGTGGAAATCACGTATGCTAGTACCGACAAGCCAATATTCTCCGCTCTGCTCTCTGCAAAGTAATCCCAAAGTACTTGCATTGTTTGTGACGATAAGTTGATTTCAAACAATTCATTTTAAATATAAAATATTTCTGGACTGGATATAAAATATTATGAAACGTTTATGTTACTTGAAAGAGTCAATCAGGTTTGGTGTTAATGCAGGTGTTATTTTAAAAGTTCATAGGTGCACAAATATCAGATGATTGACTACCTAGTCGCTTGGTTAACTAACACTAATATTTTTTTAACCGATTTTAATGGAAAATCGCACATTTAAACTCAAACCGTTACTAAACGAAATCATACAATTTTACTGCAGTCAATATTCGTCTTGGTTTTCATCTCTTACTAACATATTTTGTTATGTATAGTATAAAACGAATGTGCGTCATACAATATCCTTACGCAGACGCATACACTCATGCAATGTTAGTGGCCAACACGCACACGAGCGCTTTTCCTTGAATTGAGGATTTTAATTTGCCATGATACTGTGTTTCCATTTTAAGTTAAATGAAAGATTTTTCTGATAAAAAACATTTTTTTTATGACGGAAATCGATTCCGAAACTGATTCTGAACCAACTACTTTCAGGAATTGCGTTTATTCTGTTACACGTTCTATGTATTGATAAAATTTTATGTATGTTTAAACTGAGCTAAAACTTTGACAGTTTAAGTTTTTAATAAATGTTTGTATTTATGTATCTTTGATTTCTTCTTACTTTTTAATGCCAAATTCCAGCCGCCTGAGCAGTTACAAGCAGCAATATTCCTGAGTTCATTTGAAAGAAATAACCATATTATCTTGGCTAATTTAGAGATTGTGTGAAATTCTAAAGCTAAACCGAAAATGATAAAGCACTCGAACACAACGTCGGCGACGTCGCGCCGCTTAGTAATTACTTATTGTAAGGATGAATACAAAACGACATTGTATCACTCTGGAGATTGGATTCGTAGTTACAAGTTAACAATAAACTGTACCTCGATGGAACATAATGCAAGATAGTGTAAGTAGATGCATAATTATCATTTACCTACGCATATCCCGACAACGAACAGTCATTATTTTAAAGCTGTTACTGAAATAGTATAATTTGTCAAAATATAATTAAAATAGATTGAGAAAAAGAAAAGTTACACCATTTTGAATTTGAATATATTATGTAATAACCATACAACCCATTGGTTTTCTAAAAAAATAAGCAACATAAAAATCAGTTCCACATTCCATTAAAGCTAAACATTTTTAATTAATATAATATAACGTTTTATTTGGAAAAAATAACAAATACAGACAGAAAAACAATATTAAACGATGATAGCTGCAAAAGTTGACAGAACTGTGGCGCAGCTATCAACGCCCGACTCCAGGTGAGAGGGAAATTTATTCCAAGTAAGGAACGTATATACAAATTACACAAGAAAAAAGAGAAAACAGTCTAAAGACTAAGATTAACACTCCAGTAGGCGCGCCTCTATTTGGGACGTTAGTAGTCGCGCGCTCTACATTTGTAGAACATATTTAATGATGGAGTTTTAAAGCAAAGTTTCATAAATAAAAAAATATTGAGATAAACTTTATTATTATAAAGCTAAAACAAACAAAACATAATCATATTTAAACATATTAGGAACTAAAAAACAGCCTCTTTGAAAATAACAAAAAAAAAACAATGTTTTTGCTCTTAACATTATAAGTCTCATATTTCTTAATCAGTCATGTCTTCCACCTCCATTTCTTCGTTTTTGGCACAGTCGGGACAAAGAAGAACCTGATGGTTGGGACAAATCCACTTGTTACATATATAACAAATCTTCCTGGTGGACTTGTTGCTGGCTCTGCCACATAAAGAACATTTATCAACACGTCCGGTGTTTGAGGGTTGTGCTGGGCCTGGGTTGAACTCAGAGGGATTATTTAGACCTAAAAGAAGTTTTCCTTTTCTTTTCAGGGATTTTGGAATGCTTTCGACAGTTATTCTGCGCTTTATGCATGGAGCGACAAGTTGAAAACCAATTTCGTATAAATAATCTTTTCGTGGCTTGTTACTGTAGCCCTTGTTTATTGTATACACAACATATCCGTTTATGGCACTTATATTCATCATATCGAAGAATACAGTGAGCGGCCAACGTTTAAAGTTTCTGGAAACGTCGTAAGAACCGCACATTTTGTCCACAATATCCGTATCCAATGTCCATATCGTACTGAGATTCTTCCAACCGGACTGGTTGGAAGAATCTCTTCTAATAATCGATCTTCAGGGTCACTCTCTGCTATATCACTAGGATTAGTAGATGACTGAATTAGAGAATTAGTAGATGACTGGATGGAGTAGACACTGGTCTACTCCCTCCAGCCATCTACTAATTCTGTCTTCTCCACGGCGGGAAGCCATTTCTCTGAAAAAAGGACTACTCTTGTTACTACTAACCTTACAATAAGTTGTACATGGCATAACAATAAAAATAAATAAACATAACAATAAATAAAAAGGTAATAAACATTATTACAACAAAAAACATGAACGGCAACTTACGAGAAAAATGTCACGCGAGTGGTCGCGCGCTCTACCATCGTAGAAATTCACTTTTGACGCCAAATTTCACAGATATACGGACGCGTCCGTCGCTGCAAGGACACTACTATTGTTTATTGCCTAGTAATAGAGGAATACAAAGAATGTGTGCGTGAGTGACCTTCAACTTGCGACAAAATTCAACAAAATGTACATGCGTTCTACAATGGTAGAACGCGCGACTATTGGAGTGTTAAGATTATTAATTGCCGTGACTGATTTATGTGGCTGCGTGAGTATTTGTGTGTGGTGTGTATTAGTGTGAGTAGTGTATGTGTGAATGAATTAATGTGTATGAGAATGTGTGTCTGCCTATTTATTATTTAGTTTCTGATTTATACTTCCACAAGTTTTTCTGTTGCATCATATGACAGAGATTTAAGCCATATTCCTAGCCTACTCTTACATTCTTTCCTAGAGATAGAATATATGCTCAATGTTGAATTAATTTTGTTATAAATTTTATAGCCCATGTAGGCAAAGTGTCGTCGTGCAGCTATAGTTTTTCGTGGTTTAACGTGGCAAACTAAATCAGTACGGCGTCTGCTAACATTTCTTTCTGGGTCATAGGTGAGATAGGTATGTGTTCGCAGCACCGTTTGGTAAATGAACAACTGCCGGACAGTTAAAACACGGCAAAGAGAAAACAAGGATGTAGTAGGAAAGCGGATTGGTTTCCGTGCAAGAACTTTCAAAACGGCTCTCTGGGCTCTTTCCAAGCGTATCATCGCTGTTTTGTGAGCTACACCCCACACCGTCAGACAGTATCCTAAGAGTGACTGAGCAAGCGCAAAATATATGTTTATTAAGGTGTTAAAATCCGCCGAACCTCTGAGCTTCTTAAAAATATATAAAAGTTTTCTCAGGCGGGCCACGACAGAGTCAATGTGTTGATGCCATTTAAGATGAGAGTCAACCATAACACCAAGATATTTTATAGACTGCGTTCTTAAAAGCTGAGGACAGGCACAGGTTGTAGCGGAACTAGGGTTAGGACAATTATGGGCGTGAAGCGCAATAGGCAATGAAGGTTGGCCTGACTTGTTTATAGAGAAACAAATATATTTAGTTTTGTCTATGTTCAGGGTTAAAAGATTTGCAGCTAGCCATTTTGTGACAACGCCTAAGGCTAACTCTGCATTTTGGAAAGTTTCTGCCCAGTCATAGCCGGAGATGATGAGAGCTGTGTCGTCTGCATAAGTAATTATTTTGCAGTTTGGGATCGATAAGCGGCACAGCTCATTTACGTATAACAGGAAGAGGCTGGGCCCGAGCACACTGCCCTGGGGTACTCCAAATTCAACAAATTTTTTATTACTTAAGTGATTATTGATTTTCACATACTGACTGCGACCGGTTAAATAGGTTCTAAAGATATTCAGGGCAGTTCCGCGGATACCAACATCTTCCAGTTTAGAGAGAAGTAAGGGGATGGAGACAGTATCAAAAGCCTTTGATAAGTCCAAGAAGATAGCCAGGGTTTTAGTTTTATTTTCAAAATTATTAATGATACTATCAGTAAGGTCCAACACGGCGTCATCAGTGGTTTTCCCACTTCTGAACCCGAATTGATTACTGGCCAGGATGTTAAATTTTGTAACGAAGTTAGTTAATCTGATGTTTATCACTTTTTCTAATATTTTTGACAGTGTTGTAAGTACCGAGATGGGTCTGTAGTTACTGACTTTGTCTCTGTCACCTGATTTATAAACAGGATGGACAACCGCTGTTTTAAAGATGTCAGGAAAGATGCCCGACGAGAAACATAGATTAAATAAGTGTACAAGGACCGGAGTAATAATATTTTTTGTAGCTTTAACAATTGAGGTAGGAATACCGTCTATTCCAACGGCACAGTTGTCTTTTAGACCAATAATAATGTTATTTAGCTCCGAGTCATCCACAAGAAATAGAGCCAATGAGTGTAGTGGTGGCGACTTAGAGATGCTACCGTTGACATTGGTGGGTGTGAGATTATTAGGATCAGGTTGCTGGATTTTAGAAGCTAAAAGACTTCCCACATTAGCAAAGTAGTCGTTTACCATGTCAACTGATTGGGAGGGATTGTCACAAGTCTTTAGGAGATTAGAAGATGGTGTCCTAGTTTGATTTAAATTTGCGATTTGTTTGATAAGAGACCATGTAGCTTTAGGATTGTTTTTTGCTTTCTGGAACTCAGCGCGTTCGTACTCACTCTTAACTTTTTTCAGTAAATTATTGCAAAATTTCCGATATCGATAGAGTACTAGCTTATATGTGTTATTGTCTGGATATTTCTTGGACCTTTGATATAATTTGTCTCTATGTCGGATGCACCTCAAAAGGCCCGGCGTAATCCAAGGCTTTATAATGCGTCTCCTACTTGGTATTACTGACGAATGAGTATGAGCCTTAATCGCTGCGGACATTATGTTAACTAAGGATTCAGCGGCTTCATTAGGGTCATCAGTGTTAAGAATATGTGAAAAATCGGTATTTGCAATACTATCAACCACACCAGGAATATCAACCTTAGGTATAGAAATATGCGGGTTTTCTTTAGATCTCTTGTTCATGTTACAAAATAGTATGACAGGTGAGTGATCCGTTATGAGAGAATCAAGGACTAGTGTAGTTGCAGGGGTTTGACAGCGCATTATAACATGGTCCAAACAGCTTGATAGTCTAGTAGGGAGGGTATGTGCGGGAAGCATAGCATGAGATGCCGTAAGATTTAAGTAATCATCAGCATTTGGGTCAGAACTATCCGGAGAAATATTGATGTTAATATCTCCAATTATTGCGGTAGTTTTAAAATGTGGAAGGGTCGTGAGTATGATATCTAGGTTACATAAAAACTGTGTTAAATCCCGGCATGAAGGAGAGCGATACAAAGCAACAAGAGCGACTTTATCCGAGAATTTGAATATTAGGCAATTTGCATCGCAGAAATCGGGTATTTCAACGACCGGATTATGACAGTCTCTGATGTATGCGACAACCCCATCATTTTGATTTTTAAATGATGACGTGTGAGAGTTATATCCATTAAGGGTAGGGATTATCTGACACTTGCTCAGCCAGCACTCAGAGAGTATAATAACGTCGGGTAAGTATGAGAGTCTACTCATAAGTAATAAAAAAATATCAAAATTACAGTTGAGGCTGCGTATGTTGGTATGCAATATTTTAAAGTCATACATGGACTCATTTAAATAATTCGCACTAGTTTCGGGTGAGCATATATAACAATTTGAGATAGAGACGTATTCTACCTCGTTACCTATAAGGGTCAAATCATCCATGCTTTTTTATCAAAGCAACAAAGGAACAATATCTTGGTTGTGTGCTAATACACATAAGTGATCTGCAAAGTATATTACTTAGCGGATAAAAACTTGTGATTATAAAAATAACATAACAGAGTAAGACCCAGTAAAGCTTTAGATAAGTGGTATACAGAGACCGATACTGAGATAATGCGTGAGACCTGTGGAATATATAGTGTATGAGTGTATTGTGATGGCATGAAAGAAGTAATGATTGTGTGGATACGGCATAGTACAAAAACATAAAATTATTAGCTGTATTTAAAGTAATAGAGCGTATTATACGCCCTTTGTACAAGAAAAATAATTTAAACAGGCTTTTTAAAGCATTCATAAATAGTCATGCTGTCCTGGCAATACGAGCGAGGTCCACTTCTTTATTGATAAGGAGGTGGGGATATCCTTCCTTTTGACGAACATATATTTTTCCATGTGAAACCCAGCAGAACTGATATTCATTAGATCTAGCAGCATCACGGGCCAGGAAAAATAGTCTCTTGTTCTTCGCCGATAAGTTCTCCGAGATGTAAATTGGTTTAGGTGGACCGCCTAATTTAAGGTGTTCTGTACTTAATTTATAAGAGTTTTTATTATGGTTTCGGAACTTGAGCAGGAATTCTTCTTTAAGTAAGACGGAGGTGAAGTCGACGATAATTGGTTTGATGGCCGGATCTTTAGTCTTTATGCGGAAAAGGTCCTTTACGTCTCTAGGCTGGATTTTTACATCAAGCAGTTTGGCTGCCTCTAATACCTTGTTCAGCAAGGCGGCTTTAGTTTCCGTCTTAACACTGGGAATATTCCGAATCTCAACACACGTTGATCTTGAACTTTGTTCCATTTTTTCCAACTTATTTTCGAGTTCGTGGATATGAGATAGGTTTGCCTTTTGTTCACATTCCAGCCGCTCTACCTGAGATCTAAGGCTATTATGTTGGGTAGTAAGAAAGTCAATTGAGTCACGAATGCTGTTCGTTAGTGATAGCAATTTTTCGTACTTCTCATCTTGTTGCAGTTTGAAATCGCAGAACATTTGTTTTATTTCGGATATGAAAACAGACAACGTGCTCTCATGTCCGTCTTCCGAGAGCTTTCTTTTGACGTTGCGCGAGGAATTCATGGGTTGAGCGTCTGCTACAAGTAAATCCGACTTGAGACTGAGATTTGGCTCGGAACAACTAAGTGACGAAAAAAGCGCCTGCTCGGAAGCGGCAGGCAATATCACAGAGGGCACCGGAGCCGGAGATGTACTCGGCGGCGTACGATTGAGAGGCATATTCCAATATATTCACAAAAAGTATCAGACAGACAGTGATGAGTGATGGTAAATTAGTTTTATTAGAGCAGAGGTTCAGCTTGTCGACGAGTTGGAGCAAAAAAGCTTCGGGTCCAGCGTAAGCAGACCTCCAAAGAAAATTAATCTGTGTCTCTACTCACTGCTATTATAAGGTCATTCACCTCGACAAAACGGCACAAAGAACACTTTTGCACGTAAAATTTTGGCCGTTTTAAAGTTTTCGTTGATTGACACTTTGTTTTTGATACACTGTTATAGTTTTTACACTGTTTTGTGTGTTTTAATGTTGGTCACGTATATATGGTATATAATATGGTTTTTCAACTGTTTACTGCATTAAATACAACTTTTATGGAATAAAATGTGCGGAGGTCACAAAAACACGTCTGCTCGCAACAACATCCGAGGGTAGGGGAAATTAAACCTTAAACAACCCCTGTTCCAACATGACACGATGTTTTAACACGCTAACATGAATTGACCGCTGACTGACCCAGTAACCACACAATAAGGAACAACAAAAGACTTTCTAGCCATCAGGAGGCGAGGCATCTACCTTACATATATCACTTCCTTCCCCTATAGTTGAAAAGACAAGTAGCAAAAAAGTTAGCATGAAAATGCACTCTGGCCGAGCTCCATTCAACGGTAGATAATAACCGCTCCAATATTATATGCCTTGTCGTCGGTTCCATAATACGGCGATACCACAGTCTATACAGAGTTCGGATAGCCCGACAGAAATGCTATTAAGCGCGTTCAATAAAATGATGCCGTCGTTTACCAAACAACACCGCTAAATTCGGAAATGGGTCGGTGAGTAGATTACTTCTAGGTAAGCGTTTTTTATCCTTGACATCCTTGCTTACCATCATGTTATTCCAACATGAGCCTATCAACAAGAAATAAAAACATATTTTCATCACTCTCCAAAATGACAAGAGAAGAAGTTGTGTGAAAAACTCCCCCGACCTTACAAGTTTACAGTAGTTGAAGAACAATTTATATAATCGTTCCATCCATGCTATCAACGGACTGCAAGACAATCGACGATGCGTAATCGTTACATAGTGGACAACCCACCCAAACATACATAACGTTTCCGGAATACTTTCACTGAGCGTACTGCTAAGGAGTGAAATTCCCTGCCAGAGTCAGTGTTTCCCGATAGCCATAACCTGGGGGCATTTAAGGCAAGAGTGAATTGGTTTCTACTAGGCAATCGTGCTTCATCTTCGACCACATCATCACTGAGTTGGTGAGATGGTTGTCAAACGCGTGCCTATCAACAATACGATACCGATGAAAGGCATGGCAACCGTCGCCGGACATTCTTAGCCGATTACGACCGTTCATATCAAATTAGTTATTCTAGAAATTACTCTTGGGTCTCAAATCTATATTAACAATATTATTTTAATTTTATTGGGACAAAACACAGTAATTTCAAAAGGTAAAAACGTATAGCAAAAAACTATTATCCATGAAATGACATATAAGAAAAGAAACGCACGCAAGGTATAATATGATGAGCTCATAAAATGGAAATGTTCGGAAAATAAAATGTAAAATTACAAAAAATTAAGTTGTTACGAAGGGCAATGAATTTAGATGAAATTTGGCACAGATATAGACTAGTCTGCAATAGCCCAAGGACTACTTTTTATCCCATGAAAATGTGGATTCCCAGTATGCAAATTTCCATAGCACTAACGAAATCAATTAAGCTATATTTTCCTAGAAAAACAATCCGTTAATGCGAAAATATCCTGATCACAGTTGCAACCGTGTTGCCACTAAGAACATCGATAGAGCTAACATTAATTAAGGTTCAAATACATCACGGGTCTTTTTTCTTTTCTGTCAACAAAAGAAACGATACATTAGACGGAGAAAAAAACAATTTAGCAACGTCCAACAAACAGCAATGGCTATTGCCGCGATAATTCAAAGTGCCGTAATTTCCGTGCCGTCAGTTTCATGCGACTAGATCTAGGTCCAAACGTATACCAGTCAACCCTACCGCATGGATAGGAAACGGGTGAGACACCTGTCCTGCTCTGACAATGTAGCAGTAGAAAGAGATAGACGTATTCCAGTTGTTGCATTTAAACGGTAGTAGGATGACATCCACCAGCTATTCAGCCCCGGACAAGACTGGATTTGACATTGACAGTTTGTCGTTTCAATCGAACGGATCGGGATGTTTTAATGAGTATCAGGTACGTTATTTTTTTAGTGTAGGGTAGTTTTACGGTACAGTCGAGTTCAAAACGTAAAGTAAGGCAGCGCGGTGAATAAAAAGGGTTTGGAAAAACTCTACCAGCAATCATAATATATATTTATTTTGAGGTGTAGTATTAGGAAAAAAGAAGTAGAAGTTACTTTCATATGATAAATGATATTTATTTTTTTAATGAAGTAAAAGTAACACTTACACGTTTATCTTTTTGATCGGTTTAAACGAGATGAGGTTACAGCGACGATTACAGGCACGGCTACAGGCACGACTTACCCGTAAGTCGTCGGTTCGGACCCGGGAAGACACAACTCTGGGTAATTTTCATCATCATTTTGCTCTCAAAACGGTGAAGGAAAACATCATAAGGACAAAATTCCGAAGATTAGCGACATCCAGCAAGCGCTGGGCTCGCGACGTGGAGAGCGCCAGCAAGCACTGGGCTCGCGACGTGGAGAGCGCCAGCAAGCACTGGGCTCGCGACGTGGAGAGCGCCAGCAAGCACTGGGCTCGCGACGTGGAGAGCGCCAGCAAGCACTGGGCTCGCGACGTGGAGAGCGCCAGCAAGCACTGGGCTCGCGACGTGGAGAGCGCCAGCAAGCACTGGGCTCGCGACGTGGAGAGCGCCAGCAAGCACTGGGCTCGCGACGTGGAGAGCGCCAGCAAGCGCTGGGCTCGCGACGTGGAGAGCGAACCATTCCTTCTCATAGAGGAGCGGCCTGTGTCCAGCTGTGCCAATGTTATGGGCTGATTGTGTTATGTCTGATGTTGCCTAGCCGACTATTTGAAAATAAACATCAAAACAAACTCAGCCTCTTTTGCAGCATGCAATCCATACTGGTATACGAGAACAATGTAAGTTACTGTCTTGATTAGTTTTGAGTGTACCTGTTTAATTATCAATGTTATCAATCTAATTCAGTAGGTATTATGCCATATTCCCAATTTTCCTTAAGGTCGATAATGACATAAAAATAAAAGAGAGAAAGTAGGGTTTCGCCAGTAGGTTTATTAAGGCCCGAGATTTAAGGACAAGTTACCGGCCTTTTTATTGGGGACCTCTTTCATAGTGCAGGTTGAGCGAGTCCTTGACAGTGATGTATTTGAGGAGGAAGCCTGTAACATTCTTATACGTATTTTTTTTTATATCCTCTGTAACTTAAAGTTTTTCCTGCACAAGGTCGTTTACAGAAAAATCTTCGCATATTACTGGAGTTATTGTGGAATGCGGATGTTGCGTTATTATGGTGTGGATAAGTGGAATGAATATAATTTTAACCGACTTCAAAAAAAGCAGGAACTAATGAAATTATGAATAAAAAAATAAGAATAAAAGTCAACACACTATATGTTGAATGTGTTTAAATATACAGCTTAACTAATGTTATTTGATGCAGGACTCGAAATCGCACACATAATATCGACTGAGCCATCAAATTAATCCAGTATTTCATCATGACGTTTAAATAAGAAACTTGGGTATTCGTTATTGTGGAAATGCATAATAATAGGTCCGTAAAATACAATGCGGTATTGTCCGCTGACACTTTTACTTTATATTTTATTAACTATATTTTATATTATTAATTATATTATATTAACGCGTGCAACATTGTTCTTAGTTAATTTACCGGTAGTAGTTGTGTAGGTAGCTAACAAGTTTTGGGTAATCACCTATTGCTTTTGTGTTTTCCAGCATAAGTTTTAAAATTACAAACAGGTAATTGCATTACAGGCTGGTACGAAAACACGTAAAGCTGTTGGTACCGATGTCATATGCACATCTTTGCCAGTCATTTAGGGTATTCAGTAGTTAGAAGTCTGCCACCAGTCTTGCCAAGGGCTCAAGCTACTAAAAGTAGCGCCTATGACGAACAAAAACCCGCTCGTTGTCCTTAAAGACGTTTTACGGACAGCGAGGACGAGAACATCATTAAGGCGCTACACGCCCAAAATAAAGAAATATTTGAGGGATTACCCGAGGAGGACAGGGAAATAACCATCAAGTACAAAAAACGCACAAGAAACCCTAATACCGCGCACATAATCCTCCAGGTGAGGCCCAAGATATGGCACAGGATGACGGAGGCTGGAGGCCTTTATCTGGACCTTCAAAGAGTCAGAGTCGAGGACCAGTCTCCGCTCATCCAATGCACAAAGTGCCTCGCATTCGGACATGGTCGGAAATTTTGCACCGAGAGTGTGGACAGATGTAGCCACTGTGGAGGACCTCATCTGCGTGAGAAATGCGCAGACAACATCGCAGGAAACGAACCACAGTGTTGCAACTGCTCACACTCTGGGTTGCGAAAGACCGACCATAAAGCGTTCAACGCTGACTGTCCGGTGCGCAAAAAATGGGACTATCTGGCTCGGGCAAACACGGCATATGCATAACAAACACGCAGGGAACCACAAAACAAAAACACACAGCCACAAAAGGACACATAAACATAAACACGACACACGCCAACACGAAATGCATCACAACTCGAACAACAGATATATAGAATGTATACTTAGTATACAAGAAAATATCAGCACAAAACAACTACACGAACAACAAATTAATACTCAGCAAAAGAAATAGACAATAAATATATATAAATAAGTATATATATATAATAATTAGGCAATAGCCTAAACAAAAAAAAAACACGTATAAAAATAAAGAAAAAGATAAAAAACAAAAACACAACTCACCAACCCTGCTGAATGCATAATTATATATAAATAAAAATACTTATTGTCGTACATATAAAATAGAATTAAGAAATAGAAATTTAAGAATGTTAGTAATAAGACAATAAGTTAAAGTATGTATAGATATAAGACTTATAGATGTAATAGAGCTAAGAAATAAGTACAATAGTTAATATGTAAGCATAAATACATAAGTATAAATACATAAGCATAAATATATAAGTATAAATATATAAGCATAAATATATAAGCATAAAGCCCAGAGTAGCGAGAGTCCCATCCAGCAAAGGATGAGTACACATAGTATGGACAAGACATAGTGCGCCGCTTAAAGAGCGAGAGTTTCACATAAGAAACAGAACGCAATAGTCTATACAGATGCATAAGGTCCCGATGTATCCCATGATCGGGGAAAAGCAGAAAAAAAAAAGAATAGAAAAAAGGGCTCAAGCTACTGGGATATTAAATGGGCAGTTACTCTTATCCAATTTAAACGTGGTTAAGTGTATATTTTCCAGCCAAATACTCAGACAAGAAACACAAACTTAGAAGTAAAATGCGTTTCTGCGTTTCGCAGAGAGTAGGTAACATTGAAACCTGGAATGAGTTTTAAGTATAATCATCTCAATACATAACTAACTGCGATGAAAACCAGATGCTACATTTTATACTTAGATTTGAGTCGGTATTTCGTTTATTAAGACAAAAAACATCGTTTATTAAAATCGTCTCGTTTTCATCGTTCGGCTTTTAGATATATGTAGATAGATAGATAGAAACGGAAGGATGGAGGGATAGTGAGAGAACAAGCAGAGAAAGATGCGAACTCAATAAATAATATTTGGTACTAGCTGGTGCCCGTGACTTCATTCGCACGATTTTTCACACATACTGTCATTCCCGTTGTCAGCGTGTGTCTAATTTTATATGTGGTATCTCGCAGGTCAACCTCTGATGTTGTCGGCTGCTTAAACGGACTTGCCTGTGGTTGCATTAATTATTAAATTAATTAAAACCTCCAGCCATGGCTCACTGGCGTATGTTTGATCCTGAGTCATCAAATATCATCAAAATCGGGTCAGCGCATGCGATTTAACCGTGAAAACGTAAAAGACCGATACAGACTTTCATATTTTAAATATCATAGTAGGTATGGAATTAAATGCAAGAAATATAGGTAGTTTCATCTCTTTGATCTTAGTCACAGCGGGCCATTGTCCAATTATGAAATAACTTGGCTGGTTTTAATAAAATGCAACCACAATAAGGATTTTATGGTAAAAAAAACAAAACCAAAGAATACGGACTTGAACCATAACGCGCAACTTCCTGTTGCAATAAACTGCCGAAATCTTGGTAATGAGCCAACGGATAAGGAAGAAGCAAGGACTGTAAATAAATATAATAAATAATTAGAAGTCTTTTACAAAAAAAAATCGGTGAACTTCGCACAAGCTCCAATTTGGAGGGTTTTCCAAACTGTGGGTAGGTTCATTTGGGACCAGTTTTCCTTGTTTCTAAATGGATAATTTGGGCACTAAAAAGTAACACAGCAAAGTTTACAATGTTTAGAAGTTTACTGAAAGCTATTCGTTAAAACATATTCGTTGTGACATTTTTATATTTTTTATATTTTGTCTTTTTTTATTATTGTAATTTTGTACCATTTTGCACGTCACGTTGTGACAAACATGTCTGCACTTTATCTTTATTGTCATCCTGTATGCACTTTTTATGTATTGTAGCGTAAATAAAATTAAGTGCACAGTGAAACACAAACCGCTACTTAACACGTTTAATTTTGATTAAAAGGAAAAAGATAGAAAACAAGTACTTAATTAGAAAATATAAAAAAGTTAAATATTGGTTATTATTGGGAACCTTTCAGTGATGGCGTGGGTTAACTTAGCGGAAAGAAAAAGAATCTTATCGAAAGTATTATGAAAATATTTTTAACTTACCTAACAAAAAATCGATTGCAATCGGTTATAGCTAGGCGAATACGCATTATTAGTAATTTTAATTACAAAAACACTAAGAGCATCCAACGCGTCTTGATAGGCCTTAGGTTAGAAAGAGTTTTTGACGTGAGAATTTTTAGATTAGAAATATACAAATTAGGTGCACTATTTAAAATAGAACTCCTGCTGCGAAAACTCGGTAATTCCTGGACGGCTGAACACGACTGTGGGAAGTAACGTAGAAATCACGGAGCCACTGCGCTGCGGGGTTCGCATCTACCTCGTACTCTCTTCAGGCCTTTGAGATGGACGTCTCAGGCACAGGATGTGCTCGGATATCGGGCGAGAGCGCCCCGACCTCCGTCGTCGATAACCGACGTCGCTTGCCCGTAGGGTGGAGCCAAAAATTGGCTTGTAACGGGATCTAAACAAAAAAGAAACTTCAGACCACCGATGCAAGCTGAATCTTTGATTAATTATGAAACTAGTGCGAAATGGATCGAAAAGAAAAAAGACGACAATACATACCAAATTAACCAGAAAATCACCCACAGACTATACTTTTGCTAGTACACTTTATATTTTTTATTGGGTTTACACCAACAGAAAAAAAACTTTCACTTCATAATTTCGATATTAATCACAAAAAATAAGGTCGACCATCACATATCGGGTCCCAAAAATGTAATGACGCCGTCAAAAGGCAAAACAACCGACGATTTTTTCACGATTCCTGGTTCAAATGTGAATAACAGCTATGAAGAAAAAATTTTTTATTGAAAGTTTGCATTAGGATTGGAGGAGGTTTTAACCGTAGCGGTTTTACGCTACAGTATGTACACACACATGTTTAAGCAAATAAATGAATCTGAATCTGAGAGGTTTGTTTAGTAAACTGAGTAAGTCAAGGTTTCGTAAAATTTACTTATTTATCCACAAACCTAATACTACCTACAGAAATATTTATGTAGGTAGTATTAGGTTAGATAAAGATATACGGTGATCGATAAAAAATTGTGGTTCCTTAAAAACAATGAAACTTTGATTAATCTGGAAACAAAACCAAATAAATGACGGTCAGCAGTAACGCTTCAAACCACTAGATCAAGCCAAGTTAGTCATAAAACCGTCGTTAAACAGTGACCTTTTGTCAAACAAAGAAGAAAGCAACATTTATACACACACATTGTTATGTCGATGTCAAACCATTAATTTCACGTTATCTACAAAACAATGTTTCCTTACAATTTACCTTTAGTTTTGTCTTAGATTAGCGTTAGTTAGTGGCCATAAAGCCCGATTTACACTTAAACAAGTACAGTAGCCAGTTAAGAACTCAGACAGTTAAGTAATAAGTAGTAAGTTGTAAGTAGCGTCCAAACGTAGGCGAGTGAGTAGTCATAAGTTGCCCGAGAAGAAAAAAAGAAAATAACACGTGTTCGCGACCGCAACCTACAAATTTATGGACTGTACTAAACTCGCCCGTCTACATGCCAGACAGTTAAGTTGGAGGGGTGCGGGAGACGCGAGAGAGGGGGCACTGGACTCGCCGAAAAATAGGATCGCGATCTATTTAACTCAACTTAATCAACAACTTACTACTTAACTCACTTTTGCCGTTCAAACTACAATAACAACTTAACTCGCCGATGACGCAAGTTAATTCGCTACTGTACTTATTGAAGTGTAAATCGGGCTTTAGAATACGACTAGATGTGCAAAATTAACAAGTGACTTAATTGTGAGATGCAATTTTAAAATGTATTATTACTGCATTTATCGATATTTAAGAGAAGTGATGGCCCAGTAGTTAGTGGCACGATTTACAAGTTGTAAGTCAAGGTTCAAACGTATCGAACCGCGGCAAGTACATTACTTTCTGTAATTTTCATTTGGGATTTACACAGGAAAACCCTCGCACTCGAAAAAAGTTCCGAGTTTAGCTATTTAATTATATGTGTATATTTCCTCTTCACCTTACCAGAAAGTGCCCAAAATTTTTATCCAAACGGCTCAGTATGTGCACTAGAAAAACAGATTTCTTTTGTTTTACGGCACGGCAGTTTCTTTTAGGCTCATTTATACCACCGCGGAATGGAATGGAAGCGACTTTTTGCATACAGAGCATAATGAACTTTATGTCCATTGTACTTATAACATATAAACTAAATAGGAGCCAAAAAAAGGTCGCGCGTCTTCCGCGGAATCCTCGCGCATTCTCGAGAATTCCCCTAGCTACTCTCGTTTGTATGTTATACAATTGACATAAAGTTCATTATGTTATGTACAATTTAGTTGCAAAAAGTCGCTTCCATTCCATTCCGCGGCGGTGTAAATTGAGCCTTAAAAGGTTTTTCTAGTAGTTCTATCTATATGCAATAGTTCGGTTGGCCCAAACTGCCGGCATAGTATCGTAGGTGCATGGTAACGCATTAAGTTTGATGGCTCAAAAGATACAGCGGTAAAATGTTGTAGGAAAGTTAAAACGCTTTTAGGGGTAATAGTGAATGTGCATTTAATAGATGCTATTCTTGCTAATAGGTGCTATTATCCACGCACTGAGTGCCTGAGAATGGATGGCGCCGCCGAGGCCAGCCCAGGATAAGATGGCAAGATGAGCTAGACGCACAATGCGTTGGTTGGTCCGAAGTGGCGCTTGAAAAGAGAACCTGGAAGGATTTGGAGGAGGCCTTTGCCTAGCAGTGGGACATCAATGGCCAAATAAAAAAAATTGGCCAAGTGCGAGTCAGACTCGCACATGAAGGGTTCCGTAGTAACTATAATAATATAATATAATATGTATATTTAATTGACGAATAAAAAAAGCCTTAAAAATTTCTTAAAACTAGCTTATTTACATTTTTACAACAACGCTAAATAACTTTGTTTTCATAGTGTTTGTATGAATTACAAAGTTATATTTGCGGTTTTAGAAAATATGCTGTAACCCAAAAACTACTGACCCGATTTCGTTCAAACTAATTTTGGTTGAAATTTTACATTAAGATCTATAGATATATATGTTTTTTAGATTTTTCACTCCATTATTATAGAAGTTAGACGGGGGGACACACACATTTTAACACTTGGGAAGCTTATATCTTTTAAACGATTGACTATTCGAAAAAGTGGTTTTAGAAACACTTATATCATTTTTAAAGACCTGTCTATAGATACCACACACGCATAGGTTTCATGAAAAAAAAATATTTTCAGTTCTAGTTCCATGTATGGGGACCCCCCTTTATTTTAAATATTTTTTATTTTTTTTTCTTAAAATCGGAAAGCGGTTCACAGAATACATCTACCTACTAAGTTTCACATGTATAGTCTTTATAGTTTCGGAATAAAATGGCTGTGACATACGGACGGATGGACAGACAGACAGACATACAGACAGACAGACAGACGGACAGACATATCGAAACTATAAGGGTTCCGTTTTTTGCCATTCGGCTACGGAATCCTAACAATAAAAATATTCTTGGTGGTGGTGCCCATTTTGGGTGGTCACGAAACAAAAACAGTGAAGTGACACAGTTGGCGCAGTGGTTGAGCGATTCACTGCTGCGTTGCGTGTCGTGGGCTCGATTCCTGCACAAGCAAATAATTAAGTCAACTTATATCGTGTTTAAAGAATCTTTACTTCTCAAAGAACATTGTATAGATGACGTATGAGATTTTAAATAGACAACTTGTTTGATCGTCATTTAACGAAGAATCATGCTTGAATACTCTTAAACATTCACAATGTTTCCATTATGCAGTTTTTTTAGGGCTGAGAGGACAGTATAGGCCAATTAACATAATAAAATGTAATTACAAATAAATTTAAAAATATTGTAAGAGACTACAGTGTTTCCCATAACTAGGTACACGTTTTATTTAGATCAGGATAAGAGAGACGTGCATAACCTCCTTTCATATCGAGAAAAACGCTGATCTCATTCGTCTTTTGTCTGACCATTCGTTTTGTTTTATATTTACGCGTAAAACAATCCTCATTGCCGACAACAACCAATAAACTACATAGACCAAATTTTCCTTATACGGCGTTGTGTTAAAAGTTTTTGCCTATGTTTTGTAGGGAGCACTGAACCACGAGAGATATATGCCAGTTTCATCATTTACCCTGCCTGAATATAATCACGGATGACGCAAAAAAAACTTATTTTGTTCAGAGTTAAGTTACCAAAAGTGGTCAGAAAAGTTCGCCGTACGGAAGGAAACCATAATGAATGACGCACATATTCATTCAAAGATTTTTAATAACTTTGCAACTTTCTTATATCACATAATATTCTTAGAGAACATATCTCGTTCTAACGAAATATGTTTTTCTCTCCAAAGTCTCGTAATATGTTCTAGACTTAGATTACATTATGAAGGATCACTGAGTGCTTACTTTTTAAGGAATTTCTTTGATGAATATTTATTTACCTCTCTTATTAAAATTTCTTGGTGATTATATTGAAGATGAACGAAAAAGCACTAATATTTCATTAAAAAATTAGCTATAGATATTATATGTACGTATAGAAAGGAAAAAACTTACATCCGTACATATATTATGTACCTATTCAATAAACTGGAGTTTTGTATATTATTACTGTAAGGGCAAAGCCTTTCGTCCCCCCTCCAGCCCAGCCGCAGTGGTAGACGCCCACGGCGTCGGACGTCGGCCGACGATCTCCAGCCACCGTAGGCGCGGGCATGCGGACAGCGAGTAAAGGGCAACTCGCTGTCCGACCATGGACCATGCCCGGGTCGACGGCGCATCGTGTTCCACGCGCGCCTCAAAGAGCGTCAGCAATATGACGAGGCCCCCCCGTAGAGGGCCGAAGCCTGCCGGGGTCGTGGGACTCATCCCGTTACCGTGACTCCGGTACGTAAAGGGTTATTGAAGGAACACCGTGGATTTTAGTCAGTAAAAGTCTGACAGTCCCTCCCACCCTGCCCGGGGTGGGAGGACTTATTTGATAATTTTACCACGCTAAAAAAAAAGGGCAAAGCCTTTACACTTAATATTCAATGTTAATAAATTAAAATAATGTTTATGTTAAATAATAATTGACTACGAAATAAAATAAAACAATGTAATTATAAAATAATAAAAAAATGTAAAAATAAATGTTTTAATTTTTTTAAATAAGTTTTTAAAACGTTATAGAAAATGTTAGCTGTTGCGCGAGTTTGATATTGAACCGAAGACTGACGTACTGGCGTACGTGACGATACTACATTTTATAAATTAACAAAATTGCAGTATTTTAACTAGGCCAAAGTACAATGTGCGGTTGCTAACCGTACAATTACGTTTCTAATTATGTGTTAGAGTTTAATCAAAATCCATTCAAAATGATTTCCAAAAATGAGTCAAGACCTTTGATTGATAGATCTCCAGCGGATTTAATAAGATGTACTCCTCCTATGAAGTCTTCTCCCAACTGTGTTGGGTTCGGCTTCCAGTTCACTAGTGGAGTGAGAGCCTCTCTGATCTGCACGACCTAGTAGCCGGGTAACGTGATACCCTCTGGCAACACACACGCGGCAGATTGTGTATCCGTAACGATTGCCAGAGGTGCAAAAGTGACAGCCACAACAGGGATCAACGCAACGGCTTCGTGCATGCCAAAGCACGGAGGAACTTGATATGTTAACATGTTCACTCATGCACCGAACAACCTCGGCAACCATTGCTTAACATAAAAGGTAGAGCATATTTAACCACGAGCTCCGCCTCCTTATAAAGACGTAAAGTCTCGTGTCGTTCCGCTCTACTTCTCAAGTATACCACAACTCTAAAACAGATTATTCGGTAAAATATCGAAAACCTTTTCGATTATTATTTAGAAGCTTATGTCTCCTAAGTAGATTCCACTGAGAGGCAAGGATTTTATCGGCTCGGCTACGTGGACAACCACCAAAAAGTTGTAGTGATATAAGTTCAGTAAAATTGAGTTAAGGAACTAAGTTATTTTTAGTTTCGCAGAACGCCTGCTAAGTTTGGAATAAACTTTGGAATCTTTTCTCGTGATCAATTTTATTTGTTTGATAGATATTTTGTATGGATATACAGAAGGAGGTAAATGGAAATCACTATTGAATTGATCAAGTTACATTTATTTGTACGCATAAATACAATTATGTAATTTTTTTTTTAACAATGTTCATAGTTTTTACAAGTATGAATGTGCTTTGAGCAATTGTTTTACAATTTTTATTCGACAATATATCCTTGCTATAAACAATTGACACCACATTCACTTTTCACTACACTTCATACTTGACGAAAACATGTAAATGAATTATTGTATAGCAGCTGTCCACGCGGACGCATCGCTCCCTCAAGTTGGAGAGAGACAGATGTCGAACGCTGCCGAACGCGGAGGCCGATTGTGCCTCTTTGTCGCTCGTTCCGCGCTCTCGCTTAAATGGAACGCCTCAGAGTGAGGTAACGCCGCATGAGTCATGTATTTTCGTGCGTGCAGCCAGCTTCATCGAATTATAAGACGTTGTCACGTCAAAAATTAGATGTTTCTTTAAAACATCGCTTTTAATATTAAATAACAACTTCGTGAGTCCCTTTATAAGGCTGAGGTAAATATGTTTTCGTCAATCTTATTTACTGATGTTATGGTTGGAACATATTACGAGTTACACGTGATTGTCTGTAGAGTGATTCAATCTGACAAATAACTTCCCATAAACGAGTATCAAGAGAAGCAGCTAAAATAAGAAGACATTTGTTGACTGTGTTTGGCGCAGTGGTGGAGCTAATGGCTACTGCGCTGCTGGTTGCGGGTTCGATTTCCGTTACAGAATAATTGTTTATAAAACTGCACTCAAACAGGAGAAAACAAGTGAACCGGTTTTCAACCGACGACCAAAAGAGGAGGTTATCAATTCGACGCGTATATTTTTTTTTTTCGCTTTTTTTTTTATGTATGATCACCGATTACTCGAAGACGGCTGAACCAATTTAGAAAATAATTTTTTTTGGTTGAAAGGGTATACTTCGAAATTGGTACCATTTATCACCAAGTCAGGATCTGATGATGGGATCCTGGAGATATCGAGGGAACTCTTCAAATATTATAGGCACACCTATGGCGTTTTAGGTATTTCTTATAGTAACTTGTGCAGTTCCTCTCAAAAAATACCATTTGGGGAAGGGGAAGTGGAACTGATAATGAAGACCACAGATGGCCGCCGAACCTACTCAATAATAAGTATTTCGTGGATTGCGATTCGAATACTTGAATATGGATGTTAAGCACTTTATGTTCGTCACAATGCATATGGTGATGTAGAGCTGATGGTGAAGTACCAGGAGAACTCCTCAAAAATTAACGGCCCAGCATTGGGAAAAGCAATATTTTGTAAAAGGTTATAAGTAGTTGACATTTAGGCTCTTTTAACTAGGTAAATTAAAAATCGACCAACTAAAAAGAGTGAAATAAAAACTTTTTACCAAAAAATTAAACCGACTCCCAAAAACACTGCAAAGTGAAAAATAACTTTAATTTCGGAAGTCGGTGCCAATAACGAAAATACAAAACTAAAGACACCGACTACCGAAATTAAAGTTATTTTTCACTTTGCAGTGTTTTTGGGAGTCGGTTTAATTTTTTGGTAAAAAGTTTTTTTATGAAAGGGTTTAATTGATGACCCGGAGTCAAACAGGTTATTTTATTTAATCGCTGAATCAGGGGCCAAACTCCTGTATGAAAATTGTGTGAACGAGATGGCGGGCAAAAGCTAGTAAAAATATAGGTAACTAAGAAACGTTCCGTAGAATATTATGTACGTGAGATTTCTTTAAGAAAGTCTGCCACTGACATGGTTCATCGCTCTCACATAATGTTGTAACTTTCTGCTTATTTCAGCCAGCTAGCTATAAAGAAATTTGTTTACAGTGTAATTGTGTGATCTTAGCAAGAGCAACCTTAAGGTTTTATTGTCTATGGCTGCATTGTAGAACAATATAATTACAAATTGACCGTTACGTTTTTTTTCTAAACCATATCTAGTATTTCATACTATAGTTGTCCTGGCAATCTTAGCAGGCCGAGCCAACGGCGCAGGGGATATTATGGTGCACAAATATGTGCTCAACTGCGCAAATACAGATGCACTCTCTCTTCTTTTATTCTCCTGGTCCGATGGAACAACATCCGACACGACCGGAGACAGACCAGGCAGCACAAACGGCCTACCGTGCTTCCCGAGGCACGGAGGTATTATTCCACCGCCAACTTCCAAATATCATCTCTGCTTATTTGTGATAATTCGCAATTTTCATTTAAACGCGACTTGTGGTCATCCTGATCTAGAGTCTTTTCAGTAAATGGTTTCTGCACCAGGTCTACAATTACTAGTCGAAATACTTTTTAAGTTTCAGAAACAAATTATAAACTAGATGGTCTCGTTTACCTTGTGGTCACAAGCGAGACTGCAGAGAAGTAAAGAAATGACTCAGTAGTTGGCGGTGTGATATACCCCCCCCCCCCCCCCCCCCCCCCCGGAGCCTCGGGAAGCACATTAATCCGTTGCTCCCGGCTGTCATTAGTACATGTTGGGCAGTCGTGACGGGTAGTCAGGAGCCAGTATATATGGCGCTGGTCTAGCCGAGGGGTGTCGTGTTACACAGCTACTGGTTGTGCAGCTCAGACTGGCAGCGCTCCGTGTGCAACACTAACACTCGGCTGCACCCGGACAGACTGGGAGCTGACCTCAACACACTTGTGACAAAGCTAAGCAGATGATGACTGATTACATAATGCTCCTGCTGTGCTGTCACATCACAATACTTGCTGCCCGGTAGAACATGCTTTAGGTCCTTCTCTGTACTTATGTGCAGAAAACCTAAATGTGCCCAGATAATTATCTAAAGCTATAAGCACCTGATAAAAGACAGTTATTTTTATTTTTTTTAAACAGAACCAGTGAAATCTGTGCTGATTAAAAATCTTTTTACCAAAAAATTAAACCGACTCCCAAAAACACTGCAAAGTGAAAAATAACTTTAATTTCGGAAGTCGGTGTCTTTAGTTTTGTATTTTCGTTTTTGGCACCGACTTCCGAAATTAAAGTTAATTTTCACTTTGCAGTGTTTTTTGGGAGTCGGTTTAATTTTTTGGTAAAAAGTTTTTATTTCACTCTTTTTAGTTGGTCGATTTTTAATTTACCTAGTTACAAGAGCCTAAATGTCAACTACTTATAACATTTTATAAAATATTGCTTTTCCCAATGCTGGGCCGTTAATTTTTGAGGAGTTCTCCTGGTACTTCACCATCAGCTATACATCACCATATGCATTGTGACGAGCATAAAGTGCTTAACATCCATATTCAAGTAATCGAATCGCAATCCACGAAATACTTATTATTGCGTAGTTTCGGCGGCCATCTGTGGTCTTCATCATCAGTTCCACTTTCCCAAATGGTACTTTTTGAGAGCAACTGTACAAGTCACTATAAGAAATACCCAAAACGCCATAGGTGTGCCTATAATATTTGAAGAGTTCCCTCGATTTCTCCAGGATTCCATCATCAGATCCTGATTTGGTGACAAATGGTACCAATTTCAAAGTATACCCTATCAAACAAAAAAAGAATTTTTCAAATCGGTTCAGCCGTCTTCGAGTAATCGATGATCATACATTAAAAAAAATATATATGCGCGTCGAATTGATAACCTCCTCCTTTTTTGTCGTCGGTTGAAAATACCATTAGGTTTATATATAATAGGCTTTAAATAAACCTTCGCGTATCTGCAACTATTTTCGTTTATGGCCCTCGCTGAGCGTTTAATTTTAATTATTGATGTACCGTGTCCGGCCCCAATCAGCAAGATACCAGTTGGTTGACGCTTTAAATCCTGACGAATTACTGAGTGAAACGTTTAAAACGGATGATGGCGGAAAGGTTGATTTTCATGCAGTCATGCGAAAAAAAGTCTTACTTCCTTGTAGGAAGTAGGAGTTTTATAAATATTAAGCCTAAGTAATTCATGAAGGATAGTAGCTCCTATAAATTCAGGATCAATAACTTTGGGGAGAGACTATTGAAAGGTAACCCGAGATAATCCGACACTCAGAGTTCCTTCAGCAAAGTATGTCTGCAGAGAAGCTCATCATTCCAGAACTATGTAGGTACTATGATTTTGCAAAGCTTAGTAATGTTGGCTGAATTTATTTGAAATCAATATAATTTAAAAACCAATTAATAATTTAAATAAATAACATAAAAACAAACAACAACAATTACTTACATCTGTTGAAATTATGTTTTTGTTTCATTTTTTTTTATTATTACTCTTTTACTTATTTCTTTTTTTTTTAATTATAATGATTATTTCATAATTATACATTTTGACATGAAAATATTATTTACTTTTTAAGTAATTGAATATATTTTTATTTTTATATTTTAACATTTTTAATTTCGTTTTGTACACGATGACAATATTATTTTCTTTTCAAGTAAAATATTTTTTTGTGTAAAAGTAAAAGCTATGTTGTGAATGTGAGAGCAATGTGGGATAACAACGAATATTATGAATAGATTATCAGACTGTCTGGCAGCTGAGTGCTTTATACGGCCCACCCAAATGTCCTTACTTTGGTATTGTTCGTCAAATCGTTCCAGCTCCTTAAGGTTCTAAGTTGAGCTACGCGATATTTAATAAATGCGTGCACTGTTTGGACGGGCCTGCTCAAATCTGTTTGATTCTGTCCTTTAAAGGGCGCCACAGACATTAACCTACATGGCTCTCATATGATTTGGATCACTACAGATTGTCTGGACTTTAAAAGAGACGTTGACCTCTGAGTTTGTTTCAGTGTTTCTTCTCAGAGTAGTCAGTTAGGAAACACTGGCCTCATCTAGTTTACATTTACGAAAAAAAAGACGTGTGAAAAGTTATTTATAACTTATTTGCAAAATAAACATCATTATTTCATCATTATTTCATTATAATGTTTGTATAACCTGAAAATAATGGCATGTATCTTACATTCCCCAGTTGTATCCGAGTAAAAAATTGTCATGGTTGAAAATCTATACCAGTTCTCCGCGATCAGGGATCTCATTTAAATATCCAATCTACATCACCTGCTTAGCCTTTTTTTCCAACTATGTCGGGCTCGTGTTACAATGTACCGGAGTGCAGCTGAGTACTAGTGCGTGGAGCGACTACCTATGACGTCATAAACTATTATTTATTTTCATAACATTTTGTTTAATTGTCCAGTAAACTAAAATGCCTTTAAGTTTTTGCTTAATGAATGATAATTATATTTTTTTCTTAGTTTATTTTTATTTTTAAAGCTATCATGATGATGCTTGATGCCACCAGAACTGCATCAATTGTTTAAAACTTTCTAGTCGGCTGGGATTTTGATAGAAGCGTATATGTATTTAATCCATTTTTCAAATATTTCTTAGCAGTAGTGGTTTCCGATTCAACAGAGTGTGACACAGGCGGCACAGGCAAACATATTACAATATGTAACTTTCATGTTCACTACTATAAAAACTGTGAAGGAATCCATCGTATGGGAATCGGCATGTTCTGGGACCTAGGACCAACATCCGTAGAGATGCGACATCCAGCAACCTGCATTATACCCATGTGTTGGAATACAGCTTATTATTATAGGGAGAGAGGCCTTGTTCCGAGCAATGGGTATGTTCCAGGCTCGTAATGTTATGCTGTTAACTGCATGTTAGATACATAGAGTCCCACTCCACCGCGCATGTGATGTTGGAAAGCAGTAGATACAGGCATAGGCTACTTTTTATCCTGGAATTCCACGGGATCGGGATTTACACGGGAAAACCTCCCATGCAAACGAAGTCTCGGGCAAAAGCGAGTAAATAAATAAACAAAATGCAGTCACGGATAACAGGATATTAAAACTTGAAGACTCTGTTATATCTATCTCCCATTAAAATCTTCATCAACGACCAAAGAATTTATAGGAAACGCCTCTGAAAAAACATTCCATATACTTTCTTAGCGAAGAGTTCTTAATAGATAATATTTTACGTAATCTGAAAACGCCCTTATGTAGGGTCTTAGAGGATAATCCTACTGGAGCTAAGATTTCTTTGAAGTATGTCCCCTTATGTGGTGCCAATGATGTTGGAAAGATAAGAGGTGATGCAGTTTTGGACGGTTTGGGGAACCGGAGAATAGAAAGTGATACTATGGCGTACGTATAACTTTATAATTGATCAATCTCTACATTTGCTATACATAAAAATAAAATTCAATAAAGTCTGTTTGTGATTTCAAAATAACTTTGCGTATTTATTTACACGATACAAAAAGATACAATTAAAAAAATTGTTTATTAGTCAGTACGTTTGTCTTTGTTTGACCAGGCTTATATTTGAAATGGGTAAAACGATCCGAATGAGTCTTTCAATAGAAGATAGAAGGAGGATGACATACTCATATAGAGTTTTAACCCGTCATTTAACACGAAGGTAACTGAACGGATGGCGCAACCATCCGTTCAGTTCCGTTTTTAGTGATTAGAAGTCTGACAGTCCCTCCCGCTCCACTTAGAGTGGGAGGACTCAATTGACAATTTCCCTCCCGATAACATAGTTGCGTACACAACTACTCCTACTTGCACTTTTCAGGATTTCGACCAATGATGGTTCTGTAAATATTTGTTGGACGAAATTAAATTTGAATCTATAGACACGAAAATAAAAGAAGTTTTCCTCTCAAGATGTATAAATAAAGCTGGGTTAGCTATTTCGAGAAAAATATAAGCCCAAACACATGATCACAAATACGTAGGAAATCACCTAATTTGCACATTAAGAGAAATATAATAAATAATTATGATATACGTACGTAAGCAGATTTATCACCCTCTTTTCCTTAGGTTGTAGCTAAGTTACTTTGAATGTTATGGCGTGAGCCCGTGTAAAACTTTTGGCCAGAAGACGAGTGTAGTAGTATTTAATGGTTATTTGGTTCGCTTGACTGAGACAGAATGGTGTGAGTATTCGGGGAACCTTTTTGTCACATCGAACTACAACCTACAACCCGCTCGATTATAAAATTCGAGCGATCTCCATGCAATAAAAATCCCTTTCTTATCCGGAGGAATACTTTTTTTCTTAATAATAAAACAGGAATTAAACGAAGTTATATAAAAAAGGAATCCCGCTATCATATACTACGCAGTGGGGGTCCTTACTTATCAATTTAATCGACCATTAAATCTAGACACGTGTAACATGCTACAGATCCGAACATAAGAAAACTATGAAGAGACCAAGTTATGACGGTTGTGGTTTCCGAAACAACCACATATTTCACTACGGTAATTACTCTTTACGGTGGAAACTGGCTAAGCGATGTTTGGCGAAGTTATTGACCAAACAGGTTTTGTTTGTAAATGAACAGCCTGTAAAAATGAGCTTAGCCATTTGTGGGACATGGAGAACTGATCTTCTTTTGTGCAAACCACATTGAGGTGGGTTAATACTTAAACAGGTACATATACATAATCCATGATAGCTTATACTTGTTTAAGCGGACAGGAATCTTCTGAAAAACTAAAACACGAAAAACGCGTGACCTAACTATATTTTGCAGTCTTCCAGGGACCTTACAATAGACAGTAATTGCTTGAACATGAAATCGGTTCACCTTTGTCTTGTAAAAAAAATCCAGGAGAATCAAAATAACCTATGTGGTAGTAGACTGGGCACATTGCTTGCAATGGGGCTAAAATATTGTTTACAATGTACCAGATGAACGTACGTCGAAAGGCCGCCCTCATGGTGGACAAACATCCTGTATTCCAGGATGTTTGTCCTCACTGGTATACTCTGGATGGGACACGCACAGGAGTGGTCAATTTGCAAACAGTTTAGGGAGACTGAGGAGCTAGATTGGGAATGAGAGGGCTACGAAGGAATAAAAAATAATAAGAATAGATTAATGAACGGTTGCCCTTAGCGCGTAGTCGTCTAGATTGTTAAGACTGGCTTTAATTAGTATAATTAAGGCTATCACAGGCGAATCGGGTTAAGTAGCAGGTAACCCCACAGATTGTGCTGCGAGTGGCTACTCAAACATACGATATTTCCTCCCAGGGTAGTTTGTTATGAAACACCGGTTTCTTTAAGTAAAGGAAATGATGCGTAAAAGGTAAATTTGAACCTTAGTTCAGCTTTAGACGCCTTTCAACTGAAATAATAAAAATTATGTTACTTTGTTCTTATAAACACTTTCAATATCACTCAAGTAATTTTTCTCACATCACATATTATTTAAGGCTTAAGCCTTGTCAAAGTCTATCCGATCCATTTACTTATCCCAACAACAACAATCACTTCAAAATTTAATTTCCTAAATTACCTCTCAGGTGATACATTCAGGTATCTAAATGTTTACATTTACGAGGATGTCTGAGGGGCAGACAATGTAAGCGTTCAGATTTAGTTAGTAGGTACCTTTGTAACTAGTTTGCTTAGGGCTTCAACGAACCTTTTTGTGATTGAGTAGGTATAAGTACGGTTTATTTTGGTGAGGGCGTTGGTAATTTGATGACTTAGGCGGATAAATGTTATCCCATAAAAAACAATACTTGTCAAAAAACCAAGTCTCGCAACTCAGGTTCTTCTACCGTAAAAAGTTGTGAGATCCATGTAATACCAAGTCGGTTATTCGATTATTCAGTCCCTACTTAAGGGACCTTCTGTCTAAAGTTGTTACGTAATTATCTAACCTAACAACATCTTATAGTGACCATATCAATATTAAAAATCTTTAACGTTTTAAGTGAATAGATTGACTCGGCCATCGTATGAAAACACAATATATCTCACAAGTAATACATATATAAATGAATGCGATTGCCAAGTCAATCTATTTATTTAAAACGTTAAAGATTTTTAATATTGATATGGTCACTATATGATGTTGTTAGGTTAGATAATTACCTAACAACTTTAGACAGAAGGTCCCTTAAGTAGGGACTGAATAATCGAATAATGGACTTGGTATTACATGGATCTCACAACTTTTTACAGTAGAAGAACCTGAGTTGCGAGACTTGGTTTTTTGACAAGTATTGTTTTTTATGGGATTGCTTTTTGTAGAAAGTCCTACTTTTCTCCTTTCCGGTACCTTCTACTTCTTGTATACCAACAACGAATTTTCTTAAAGCCCTCTCTCTGTCTTATGAGCTTTTCTTATTTTTGTAGGTAGCCTTCCTTTTTTTCTTTTCCGGTACTACTTCTTGAACTTCAGCTAAAGTTTTTTTCAAAGCCCCCTCCCTGTATCTATGGGTTTTTTCGGAGGCTTTGATACGCACAAATGAACACGCACGTACGTCTTTTGCATTAGTTAGTAATAATGAATGCCGCACTTAACAAAAGTCTCGGTTAAAGTTCGGTTAAATTTCGGCAATTTACTCTACTTAATACTTCCCAATACTCTTAATACTTCTTACTTTTTTATTACGTTGACCATTTAACAAGTTACCTTTGAACATAATTATTATATCCAGGTACTCTATCTACACTGGAAGACACGGTGGTGCATATGGTCGAGGTGTGGCCTGCATGGGTGGAGCGCCATCGTATCCTCGTAGAGGCGATCGGCGGCAGCGACTTCTCGCGCCCTGCTCTGGTTTAGACCATGGTGCGAAGCGAGAGGGAATGGGATGCAGTCGCCTCCTTCTGCGAAGCAGTCATGCTAGCGAAGAAGGAGGCCGAACGCGCGAGGGAGAGGCAACTCCGCGAGCCGATTTCCAGCCACCGTAGGGGCGGGCCTGCGGACGGCGAGCAGGGGTCGCTCACCGTCCAGTAAGGACCAGGCCCGGGTCGGCGGCGCGTCGTATTCCACGCGCGCCTCAAAGATTTGTCAATACCAGTGACGGGGCCTCATAGGGCCATTGCCTGTCGGGGTTTGCGGGAAAGTTCCATCGAGATACCGCAGCCCCGGAACATTAGGGCAACCGAAGGAACAGGGTGGGTTTTTAGTCAGTAGAAGTCTGACACACCCGAGCGGAAGAAGTCATTCGATGATTTTTCTACCAAGAAAAAAAAAGTACCCATCTACATCTATTATTTCATTATATTATACAGGTACACTGATTAATTAACTGCAAATGTAACTTTGTAATCCTATATATTTATATGGGATTACAAAGTTATTTATGCAGTTGATGTATCTAGAAAACTGGACCGAAATTGAAAAATATTATAGTTTTTCCTTGATTCACACACTAAGCACTGATTGTATTCTAAATTTGAAGCTTCTTTAGAGACTATGGGAACGATAATTAAAACTCAAATTCACTACTATGACTGGTATATATTATTTTATTAATGCCTTAGTTATATCCATACATTCATGGGTCAGTGTAGTGTCGGACATGGCTCCACTGGTAGCTATTGTCATCCAATCAGAACATAGTAAGAAGCTGGTGATATTTGCCGTGACGTATATCTTGGTAAACCGTGGTAAACATATAAATAAGACCGCTCGTACTTCGGAGCTAGTTAGGGTGGCATTCCGCTTCCGACGCTCGCCCGCGACGGTCGTACCGCTCCGCGCTCTCGATCGTTCCGTGCCTGAGTCATCGCTACGCTTCGTCACGCCCGCCGTGACGTCACTCGTAGTCGCCGACTACGACGCCTGGTCCGGATCCGCCTTTTTCGAGGCGGTGAAGGATATCCTGTTTCTATAACAGAGTATCGTCAAAAACAATTTGGTTTGGCCCCTTCAGGGTAAAACCACAGTTTCGTGGTCCTTGGTTGGAAACCTCACGGTGTCAACAATACCAAGGGGGTGCTGACCCGACGCACCCGCTGATCCCCTTCAGGGTGAAGCAGTCAATTGGAGTCGAGTGCTAGGTTTTGGCCTTGGGGGATCTCCTAGTCAAACCTAGTTACTGAGTTTCTTTTTCAGCTACACACCTAGTGTCGGTTGGGTGTGTCTACCCCTTCGCACTAGACCCAATAGGGCCCGGTTCGCACAATAAGACTGGCGACCGGTTACAAGCTTAGGGCTCACCATTAGGTACTCACCTCCCAGTCTCTACCCGACTGGGAGGGTTACACATCCCCGGACCCATCCATCCGGGGAGTTAGGCCAGTTAGGCTTTAAATAGGCCCCCCGCGGGAGAGAAATCTCCAAAATTTCCCAATTAAATTTTTAATCCATTCGCCAATCATGGCAAACTCCAATATTTTGGAGATACTGTTAGAAATCCTTAGGGAAAACCCTGCTATTTCCGCCAAATATGGCGGAAAAATCCAGCGTGAAATCGCTAATTGTCCCCCGGCTACCGAAGCCAACGTCGCTGATTTTAGTGACGCGCTTGACAGCCCATTATCTCCCCCGCTTGCTGATCAAGGCATTCCGGTTGGTCAATTCACGGAAGTATTTATTAACTCCGATCCCATTGTTCGTCAAACAACGAACGACTTCCGGGTAGATAGCCCTTTATTGCCCCCGCCCGCTGACAAAGTCGTGCCGGTCGCCCGATTCCCGAAATCACCCATTGTTTCCGGCCCACCTACTAATCCCATTGTTCATAGAACAATGGACGCCGCGCAGGTGTGCGCTGCACCTGAATTCCTTGAAATGGACACCACCGAACCTGTGTCCAATAACAACTCCGACAATGATTTGTCATCATGCCCCTCGTCCTCGGAAGACGACTTTCAAGTCGTCACCGGCGGCAAAAGGAAGAAAGGGAAAACCTCCCAGGCCAGCAAGGCCAAAAAGACCACCGCGTTGCCCCCGTCCCCAACTCAAACGCCCGTACGACCCGCTAGCCCCGTCCCAACTACCTCTACTCACGCGCAGAATAGTCGTCCCCCCAGCCCGATAGCCCAAACTTCCTCAGCCCAAAGGAAGCAACGCCCTCCGCCCCCCTTTTACATCCAAGACAAGGGGAAATGGACTGATGTGTCCAAGATGTGTGTTGTTCGAAAGATCAACTACACAAACGCCCGTGCCTGCCAAAATGGCATTAAAGTCACCGTCCCTACGTCGAACGACTATAGGGAACTATATCGCGTCCTCCGTGAAAGGAATATTTCCTTTCACACTTTCTCCTTCCCCGAGGACACGCCCACTCGTGTTATTATTAAACGTGTCCCTAAAGAAATCCTAGTACAGGATATTAAAGACGACCTTGCCGATCAAGGTATACCAGTGATCGCCGTCCATCGCTTACATAAAGCGAGAGGCGGTGAATTGTACGACATGGTTCTTGTCATTTGTGAACCAACCGAAGGTCATCACCCGATTTTCAAGATTAAGTCCATTTGCTCCCTATCCGGTATCTCAATTGAAAAGCCCTACAAAACCGCAACAGTGGGACAATGCCACCGTTGCCAACTGTATGGCCATGCGCAGAGCAACTGCTATGCGACTCCCAGATGCGTCAAGTGTCTGGGCGAGCACAGCACTGCGGACTGCCCTCGGCCCAAAGACCGAACCCTCTGTTCGGAACCACCCAGCTGCGTTCTCTGCGGCCAGACCGGTCACCCGGCAAACTACCGCGGCTGTCCCAAAGCCCCCAAACTCGCTCCTAAATTAGCGAAGCGCGCCAACACCCGCCAACAAAGAGAGGCACCTTCCTCTCAAATTCCCCAACGTCTCGCTCCTCAGAGACCATCCCCGTGGAACAGGCTAAACCACGAAAAAGCCTTTCCCTCCTTGGCCCCTGCCAAACCTTTGCAGGCACTGATGGATATACCCATCGCAGCGCAGATCCTGCCTATAGACGTGGCTCCAGAGGCCACAACCAGTCCCAAACCCGCGCCTCAAACCACTGCTGCTCCTGCAGCCAAACAACCGCCCAAACCCTCACCCGTCGGGAACGGCGAGTCTTGCGCCCAGACTCTACTGCGCCACTATAAAATATTTATGACCCGCCAAGCCAGGTCTCTCCGCGATGCCCTTCTGGCTGCCGAGCAGCAGAATAGCGGCAAAATTACAACGGAAATGTACAGCCAAATATTCAGCACACACAGTGATGTCGTGCTAGGCCTCGACCAGATGGATGCGATGGACTGATCCAATGGATTCCCAACGCACAAACCACACTAGGCCTCGATCCCTCAAATTAGGTTTTTTCAACGCCAATGGCATTTTCAACCAACGCGCCGAAATAACTAAATTCCTCCGCGACCACCAATTAGACATCCTCCTTATACAGGAGACCCTTTTGAAACCCCACCGCGCTGACCCCAAAATTGCGAATTACCGTCTAGTTCGCAATGACAGAACACGCTGCCACGGCGGCGGTACCCTTATTTATTATAGGAAGGAGTTATACTGCATCCCTCTGACCCCACCCGCGCCTCTCTCTCACCTAGAGTACTCTGCCTGTCGACTAGGCATGACTGGTCATCCTCCGATAACCATCATCTCTGCCTACCATCCCCCACCATCGGTCGCGTCTCTTGCTTCAGACGATCCTATCGCGCTCACCAGCGATCTCACGACTCTCTTTGGCCTGAGTGACTCCGTCTTACTAGCGGGCGATCTCAACGCCAAACACCCCGCTTGGAACAGCAACACGACAAATGCCAGAGGCAGAATCGTGTATAACCTAGGCGCGACCCTAAACTATGACGTCATAGCTCCGATGAGTCCCACCCACTACCCACACGACACCAACCATAGGCCCGATGTCCTCGATGTGGCGCTCCTAAAGAATGTAAACCTCCGTTTACACTCCATAGAAGCGCTTCACGAGCTTAACTCGGATCACCGTCCCGTTATCCTACACCTAGGTTCCCGTTCGGGTAACCATGATCCTACCCAACCTCCTCCGACCCAATTGATCACCGACTGGAGGAAAGTAAGTGAAAAACTGAAATCCACCACGTCGCCACAATTGGACACCATTCCTGACCACATAGTCTCAGTCGCTGACACGACGGCGGCGATCGACTCGCTTACAGATCACGTACAATCCGTCCTGAACGATTGTTCAAGGGAAGTTCCTGTAGTGGAAGACCACCGCTGGAAACTCCCGGATGATGTACGGAATCTGATAACCGAGAAGAACGCAGCCATCCGCGCGTACAGCGCTTTTCCCTGCGCCGCAAACAAAGCTCACATGCGCAACTTACAGCGTGCTGTAAGGAAACGCATTACCGAGCAGCGTAATGCGAGCTGGGACAAGATGCTGAGCGAACTTGAGCCCACCCATCTTGCCTTCTGGCAGCTTCAGAGGAAGTTACGATCCACTGAAGAGGCCACAATGCCTCCTCTCATTCGTCCCGATAAGAGTATCGCCTAGTAAAGTAACTCTGAAAAAGCAGAATGCCTAGCCGACAGCCTAGAGTCCCAGTGTTCTCCCAGCTCTCAACCAGTAGACCAAGCCCACCTCGATATGGTGAACGCCGAAGTCGAACGTAGAACTTTCCTTCCGCCCATCGAAGATCCCGATAATCCACTGGCCCCCATCACTCCTGATGAGGTCCAGGATATCATTAAAAGTCTCCAACCGCGAAAAGCCCCTGGCTCCGACGGCATCACCAATAGGGTTTTCAAACTTTTCCCCGCCCAGCTTATAGTGCTAATGACTGCCATCTTCAATGGCGCATTGAGCAATAATATGTTCCCTACAACCTGGAAACAGGCCACCGTCATAGGTATTCCCAAACCAGGCAAGCCCAAGTCTGACCCGTCTAGCTACCGTCCCATTAGCTTACTCAACGTCCTCGGTAAAATCTATGAAAGGCTTATATATAAGCGGCTCAAAGATTTTGCCGAAGCAAAGAGTCTAATACCCAATGAGCAGTTCGGATTTAGAACCGAACACTCATGTATCCAACAAGTCCACCGCATCGTAGAACACGTCAGCGCCGGCTTCCAACGGGGCGCAATAACGGGAGCCTTATTCTTCGACATAGCGAAAGCGTTCGACAAAGTCTGGCACAATGGCTTAATCTATAAGCTATACCAACTCGGCGTGCCTGACCGTCTCGTGCTCATCCTACGGGACTTTTTATCGAATCGCACCTTTCGTTATCGAATTGAGGGGGAGCTCTCCTCCCCCCATCCCATTCGCGCAGGAGTTCCTCAAGGCTCCGTACTATCCCCCCTCGTTTTCACGTTATTCACTAGTGATGTTCCCAAGCATAAAAATACCCAGCTAGCCCTATTCGCCGACGATACGGCTATCTATTATACCGGTCTTAAACCCGATGCCATCGCTCGCACTCTCCAAACTTCCGCAAACACTCTGGCCAAGTGGTTCCGGAAATGGAGAATTGAAGTCAACCCAGACAAAAGCCAGGCAGTCCTCTTTTCTAAACCGCGGATAAACCCACCCTCCCCCCGTCCGATTACCATGTACGGCAAGCCGATCCCTTGGGAAAAGCAAGCTAAATACTTAGGCGTGGTCCTCGATAGACACCTCTCCTTCGCTGAGCACATAAAGCAGGCACGTTCGCGCGCCGCGTTCGCTCTGGGTAGGCTCCACTTCATTCTTAGCTCTCGCAGCAAGTTATCACTCAGGTGCAAGCTGCGTATTTTCACCGCGGTCATCCGTCCCATCATGACCTACGCCTGCGTTGTTTTCGCACACGCCAAGCCCTACCTCCTCCATAAGATGCAGACCCTCCAAAACCGATTCCTCCGTAGAGTCACGGGAGCCCCCTTTTATGTTCGAAATGAGCTTCTTCACGTAGACCTCAAGATGCCCACCATCCAGCAGTTCATGAAACGCGTCTCCAAGCGTTTCTTTGAAACTTCAATCCAACATAGGAATCCCCTTATCGTATCGGCCGCCCAATACGAACCCTCGCGTATCTCTAAGATTCGCCGACCAAGGCATACCCTTGTCACTCCCGATGACGCAATCACCCTGCTCCAAGAGAGCCGTAGGGAAACAAGTACAGTGGCACACAAACACAAAAACCGACCGTCCTTCCGTCCTCGCCGCCGAGGCCCGCCGCGACGTCCCCGTAATAGTCCACCCCGACCCTTGCCAGAGCCAGCCCGCGACGCTGAGCCAGTAGCTTTAAATTCCCTTATTAATAATAATAATTATATGATCCAGCCTGTCCCTAGCTGCCCTCCCCTGCGACGCCCTAAGCCGAGGTCCGTACCCCACAGGGGGTGCCCTTAGCGTGTAGTCGCCTAGTTTGTAAGTTTTTTAATAAGCCCTGGCTGGAGGCTTTAATTAATTTATTAATTAAGGCAACCACAGGCAAGCCCGGTTAAGCAGCCGACAACCTCAGAGGTTGACCTGCGAGATGCCACACACCAAAAAAAAAAAAAAAAAATTCGGAGCTAGTTAGTCTTTTGGTCGACTTGATGTAGCGATGTCGTCAGCCGGCCTCCACATCAGTGCTGCCGCGGGCCGCGGTCGGCCGGTCGCCTCACTCGCCGCTCAGTGCGCGGCTGCGCGCCGCCGCGGCCGCATGTATGCTATCTGTGTATGTAGACTGCTACATTATTCCCCCGCTAGTAAAGCGTACGGTGGGTTTTGATGTTCTTCCAGACCTGGTTACATGTGAGTAGGTTGTAGGTACTGGTGCTTCTGGCTCTGTATTTAATCGAAATGCCGGTTTTAGTCTATCGATAGTTATATTAGCTCTTCTGTTATGTAGTTGTATTGCATAATATTTATCCTTGCTTGTAATGACTTCGTACGGGCCGTCGTACGTTGGCGTTAAAGGCTTGGTTGCTGCGTCATTACGCACGTATACATGTGAGCATTTATGTAACTCGTCATGTATAAACGTCGCGCGATGTTGGTTTGATCGCCGCTGCGCCTGTGCTTTTTTCAACGCTTCGCTTAATGTATGCATCATGTTTGAAGTTGTATTATTATAGCTCGTAGACTCGTCGTAAAATTCTCCGGGTAAACGCAATGCTTGACCATACAATAACTCTGCCGTGCTTGCGCCGATGTCTTCTTTGATTGACGCCCTTAGTCCGAGGAGGACAGTGGATAATTCTTGTGCCCATGTTATTGTATTTAGCCTCGCCGTGAGAGCTGTTTTGAGCGTTCGGTGCCAGCGTTCTATCATCCCATTACTCTGTGGGTGGTAGGCAGTAGTACGAGTGCGACGTATCCCCATGCGACACATTAGTTTCGTAAATAGTTCCGATTCGAACTGTCTACCTTGATCGGTTGTTATTGTTATTGGGCAACCAAACCGGGCTATCCAGTGTTCGTAGAAGGCGCTTGCGACTTTTTCTGCAGTTATGTCCTCGAGGGGGCAGGCTTCTGGCCATCTAGTAGTCCGGTCTATCATTGTTAGCAGGTAACGGTATCCGTTTGAGGTAGATAACGGGCCAACTATGTCAATGTGCACGTGCTCTAGCCGATTAGTTTGTTTAAAAATTGCAATCGGTGAGTTTGTGTGTTGTTGTACTTTCGCTCGCTGGCACGGATCACAGGTTCGAGTCCAGTTGTTAATATCGCTTTTCATCGATGGCCAAAAATAGCGAGCAGTGACTAGTTTTCTGGTTGCTCTTATTCCTGGATGGCTCAGGTTGTGGATTATTTGGTATGCAGTTTTTCGAAAGTCGACTGGTAAATAGGGACGGGCAGTGCTGGTTGACATCTCGCAAATTATTTCTGTTGTCGCGTTAGGCACGAGGATGCTTTTGAAAATATGTTTTCCTGTCTTCCTCATTATCTCTAGCTCTTTGTCCTCTGTCTGTTTCCTTGCCAGTTCCTCATAATCAATAGGTGTCGGGCAAGTTATCGTTTCAACTCTTGACAGTGCGTCTGCGACTTGATTGTCCTTTCCTGTGATGTGTCGTATGTCTGATGTGAACTGTCCTATGTATTCCAGGTATCTCGTGCGACGCGGTGTTTCGTTGTTACCACTCGCTGTCAGTGCATTAATCAGTGGCTTGTGATCTGTATAAATCACCAGTTCACGACCTTCAAACATGCGCCGGAAATGTCTTATCGCCATATGTATAGATAAGAGTTCACGATCGTATGTGCTGTACTTTTTTTGTGCTTCACTAAGTTTTTTTGAAAAAAATCCCAATGGTCTCCACATTCCTTTGATTTTTTGTTGAATAACTGCGCCTACGCATGTGTTTGACGCATCTGTCATTATTGCGAACGGTTCGCTCTGGGACGGATATGCAATGAGAGTTGCATTTTCAATGTCTTGTTTGCACTTATTGAAAGCAACTTTCGCTTCTTCGTTCCAGTTTATCTTTGACTTGTCATTCTTCTTAGCGTTGTGGAAATATTTACTTAACTCCTTTTGATGATCGGCAGCGTGAGGAATATTTAGACGGTAAAAGTTTAAAATTCCTATGAATCGACGTAGTTCTTGAATTGTTGTTGGCAGCGGATATGATTTGATTGCCTTTGTTTTTTCCTCTGTTGGAGTAATACCTTCTGAGCTTATTGAGTATCCTAGGAAATCAAGTTTCGATTGTCCAAAGATACATTTAGCTGCGTTAATCTGCAAGCCATTGTCGTTGAGTCTTTGAAGGACTTCTTGAAGGTGTTTCCTGTGCTCTTCTTCATTCACCGAAGCCACCAAAATATCGTCGATAAATGAAAATACGGGTAGTCCGCGCAGTACGTTGTCGATATGACGTTGAAAAGTTTGGCCGGCGTTCCTCAGACCAAAGCACATTCTCGTAAATTCAAACAAGCCGAAGGGTGTAATGACGGCTGTCTTCTTAATGTCATCTTCTCTATTTCTGATTTGATAAAATGATTTTTTTAAATCAAGTTTCGTGAAAATCTTTTTGCCTTGTAGGTTGTACGTAAAGTCTTGCAGTCGTGGCACAGGGTAACGATCCGGTATAGTTACTGCGTTAAGGCGGCGGTAGTCTCCACATAATCGATATTTGTCATCTTTTTTTAGTACCATGTGTAGTGGGCTTGCCCATGGGCTTTTTGACGGCCGACAGATGCCTTGCTCCATCATCAGCTGTATTTCTTCCTTTGCAGCATTATATTTGTGTGGAGGAAGTGGGCGAGGTTTTGCATACAGTGGCGGGCCTGTAGTCTCGATGTAATGTTCAACTTCGCTATTTGATAGTTTTGACGTATTGGGTCTCGTGATATCAGGATACATTGCTAATAGGTCATGATATGGCAGATTGTTGTCGATAGTTCGAATGCTTCCCTCGTAGGTAGGTGAGATGGTACCGGATGTAGATATATTTGTTTTCTGATCCACCAATCGACGCCCGTAAAGATCCACCATGAGCGCGTAGTGGTGCAAAAAATCAGCGCCTAATATTGGCCTACTGACTGTCGCAATTACAAATCGCCATTTGTACGGCCGCCTCATGCCGAAGTTTAATGCAATTGTTCGCTCACCAAATACTGGTACTTGCGTTCCATTTGCTGCATATAAATAATTACACGGAGTAAGGCTTCTTTTTTCGCTAACGGTTGCGGGTAGAACGGAAACGTTCGCGCCCGTATCGACGAGAAATCTTTGTCCGGTTGAAACTTCTTTTATAAATAGGCGGTACGTAGATAAATTATCGACTTCAGCCACCGCCACGGCTTGAGTCTTCTTTAGTTTTCCGATTGAGCACTTTCCTTGTAACTGCAAGGGCTTCTACACCGATATGCGTCTTTCCCGAATCTTCGATGAAAGTAGCACAGATTGGGCCTCCGATCACGTGATTGAGAACGTGAACGACTTTTATAGCGTTGTGAACGCTGTCTATAATAATTCCCACGATCCATTTTTAATGCTGCTACTTCTTTGGTCAATGTTTCGATCATGCTGATGATGCTTTGATCCGTAGAATTTATTGAGTGTGACGTTGAGGCTTGATTCTGGCAAGGGCACACAGAGTTTACTTCCTTTGTTTGTTCGTCATCTTATCTGCCATGGCGGCTAGGGAGTCTAGCTTGCCTTCTTCACTGACTGCTAACACTGCACGAGTCGAAGCCGGTAGGTGTCCTGTCCATAACATGCGCAGCGTCGCCTCGGGTATCTTATCTCGTGCAAGGTCTCGCATGCGACGCAGCAGTTGTGATGGTCGCTGGTCGCCGAGCTCCATATCATTTAGCAATGTATGCAGCTGTTTCCCTTCGGATTCTTCAAATACGGACACCAACCTTTCTTTAATTTGTTCGTACCTTTTTGCGTTTGGTGGGGCCATGATGATATCGCTGATTTGTTCTATTTCTAGCTTCGTAAGATTTGCTACTACGAGTCCAAATTTTGCTTCATCTCCGAGCTTCTGGCTTGCAATCACTGCTTCTAACTGAGCAAACCAAAGTCGAGGTTTGTCTCGCCAAAATTGTGGAATTCGCGATCTAATGCTAATCATCTCGATTGCTTCTTCTTGGTTTGCCATCTCAAACGCGGGGTCACCACTTTAGAGACTATGGGAACGATAATTAAAACTCAAATTCACTACTATGACTGGTATATATTATTTTATTAATGCCTTAGTTATATCCATACATTCATGGGTCAGTGTAGTGTCGGACATGGCTCCACTGGTAGCTATTGTCATCCAATCAGAACATAGTAAGAAGCTGGTGATATTTGCCGTGACGTATATCTTGGTAAACCGTGGTAAACATATAAATAAGACCGCTCGTACTTCTGAGCTAGTTAGTCTTTTGGTCGACTTGATGTAGCGATGTCGTCAGCCGGCCTCCACATCAGTGCTGCCGCGGGCCGCGGTCGGCCGGTCGCCTCACTCGCCGCTCAGTGCGCGGCTGCGCGCCGCCGCGGCCGCATGTATGCTATCTGTGTATGTAGACTGCTACACTTCTATGTCTGCTAGAAGTGCCATAGACTTTTGATGATCGGTCAGTCAGTGAGTGACAAAATTAAGAAACTTTGACTCGTTATAATTCTTAAACTACTGGTTCAAATTGAATGAAATTTGAAATATACCGGGTTTATACAATGTCTGCTTGGTTACTGAAAATTCAGGCTTCTAGTTTTATCCACAACGAAGTTATAGGGGGTCGAAAATGGCCTGAATTGCTTCGAGAAAAGAATGGTACGACCGTGCCGCTTTTTTGCTCGACTTGGCGGGGGTACTGCCGTGCCCCCAGATTGACACGTGTACTGAATGACATAACAGGTCTCCATTACTGAACTTTGTAGCGTTTTATCAATGTAATATTTTTTTCTTGTTAATTATAAAATACGTGTTTAATATGTTTGAGAAATTTACTGATGGACGGAATCCTTATCCCGGCTCATATAAATCCCAAAGTAACTCTTTATGTCTGTCTGTTATGTCTGTTTGTCTGTTATATTTAACCGATTGCTGAAATTTGGTACAGAGATAGATTAGACACGGATAGGGACATGGGCTTTTTTATGCACGAAAAATACTTCCGTTGCACCTTGCCTTGATTATATTATTCATATATGCAAATACTTAATATATGTAAATATGCAAATACTGCCAACTATAGTGATTGAAATGAAATGAAATATTTATTTTTGTAAATTGGTTATAAATAACACTTTTCCGTCTTGTTTGTGTTTTAAATTAAGCTAGATGAGGCCGGTGTTTCCTAACTGACTACTCTGAAATGAATACCGAAACAAACCTCTGGGTTTGTTTCGATATTCTTTTCAACGTCAACGTCTCTTTTAAAGTCCATCCAATTCGTATTGATCAAATCATATGAGAATTTAATAGAGATTAGGGATATTCATTGATACTTCTTTGTATAAATAGGCTCGCTCAGCATATTTAGCACTGTGGTTATTTAGTGCTGTGGTTATTCCCTTAAAATCACATCAAACATAGGTGGTTTTTGTATTATTTGACCAGTACGAATTGAATGGAAATATATTTTCAACTGTAAGTTTGTTTTGGTGTTTCTTCTTACAGTAATCAGCTAGGAAACACCGGCCTCGTCTAATATGAATCACAAAATAAAAATGTATAAAAGTGTTATTATTTTATAACCAACACGACAGATTTTGTCTTTAAGTCCGTCTTTGTACCTATGTGCATTAAGTGTAAATTAATAGATAACAAGAAAAAAATATTTAACAATATCATATTATACAATAATATCTTAATGTTTCTAATAATATCATTTTTCGGTGAACGACCACGTATACGGAGTTATTATTTAGATACATTTATCTATTCAAACAGTGTTCACATTATATGTACAATGTTATTTATTTATTGTTATATACTTTATTGTATACCTTTGTTGGATGCTGGTACAACGGCCATACAGACTTGGCGAGGTGTCACCTACAAAATCTCTTGGCACTCAATGCAACTTTTAGAACAGAGACCAACTGACCAAAACATTTTTATTTTCGTTTTAAATATACTGTAACTAATAGAAAGTGGGACCTTTAGGAACATTTGTATGCTGATTGGGTACTTGGACTAAAAAGTATCAGCTGCCTGTGTTACTAAATGGTACTACTTATGTCTAGTAGGTACTATTACTGAGCTCATTTGGTTGTTTTGTATTCGTTTGAACTCTTTTAAGCTAGATGTACTTGATATTCTTTGTTAGCATACTTTTTTGGTCTGTGTATTGTTTTGTTTTACTATAGAAGGAAGATTTTATTTTATTTTCTTAGTTTAGTGATATGTTAAACTTACATACTCCTTATTTATTTTGTTGAAATGTAAATATTTTTGGAGGAATCGATAGTAGTAAGCTCTCTGTTTCCTATTAACCTATCTACTTTTGCACAGAGGGTCAAACTACTCTGTCAGTACTAGCCTGGAGCGGGAGATTATCAAAATTGTATGGGATTGACAAACGCTGTCGAAATGTCGGTATGATCTCTCCTTTTTATTTAGGTATTTCAACAACCAAAACATATGACCCGTCAGCCTTTTAAGTAAGCGTGAACTTCATCGTAGACCTCTATCGCTATTACCAGGCGCGATTGGACGCTTCTGAAAAAAAATCCTTCTTCTTTTAAGAGGGTGAATCCACGCACTTTAATTTTTCCTAATTTTATTCATACTTTTTTTTTTAATACTTTAAAGATCAAATATATACAGGGTATTTGATCAAACCACACTAAATATACTATATTCAATTATGGGCATGGATTTATTTTGATTATTTTAGGTTTTAATTGTAGTTAAAGTTAAACGACACAGAAGGGGATGACTAATGTATACAGGTAATGACAATAGGAGTGAAGGGAATGACAACAGTAGCAGGGAATGATTTTTCTTATAATAAAACCACAAATATTCAGCCACACAATCTTTATTATTAAAAATTAAAAGTTGAATAGGTTATTCTTTATACCCACAATAATCGCTCATTTGTTTCTTAATTTTATGACACTAACAAAACTTATTCAGTCGACAAAATCAGCAACAATACTAAAAATCACAATTTTGAGTCTTTATTTGTTGATTGTTCTTTAATTCTAAGCACAGTATTCGTATATATTTAAATAATATTGTTTATATAAATATATAGACAATATTATTTATATATGTATATATAATATATTATATGTATAGTTTCTATCCATTTTTTCGTTTTTCTTTTTGATTCTAATTTCGGTATTAGTATATATTTAAATTATATTATGATATTTATATAAATATATTATATATTATATATGTATATCTTTTTATAGTTTTTATCCATTATTTTAATAATCCTAATATTTTAAAACATAACGAGGTAGTCCTGATAATCAGTATCACAATTCTTAGTCTTTATTTGTTGATTGTTCTTTCATTTTAATCACAGCTTTAGTATATATTTAAATTACATTATTTATATTTATAAATATATTATATATATACCTTTCCATAGTTTTTATCCATTCTTTTTATAAACTTAAAATTTAAAAATAATGATGTAATCCTAATAATGCTTTGGCCTTCTTGATTAGTTTTTCTTTAAAATTATGTTTGCTGCTTGCTTCCCTTTAAACGTAATAATTCGCGAGGTTGAGGGTATTGGAGTGTTAGTGATATTATAGAGAACTTGTTGAGGTCTTGTTGAGACAAGAGTAACAACACCAGCCCCATCGTCTAGTTGATGTTGAGATTCTCTTAAATCATCAGACATGGGGATTTTTTGGAAGCCTAAGTGTTTTCCATGTACACACATATTTCCTACATCACATTTAAAACAACTTGTCTTCCTAAAAGTTAAATGGTTTGAATATCTCTCCCACATCACTTGATGCACTAAAAGGGTGCCACTAAAAGGTTTAAAATTACTCTTTAACTGTCTTTCTCTATCTTTGATATTTTCTTCAGTTACCTATAAAATTTTAATATTTTCGACGTGTTCTTGAATACATGTCAAAAATTGCTCAAATGTCCCGACGTCGTGTCCGCACTTAACAAGAGAATCAGCGGTGCGCTTTATTACCGCACCTACGCCATCAGGGGCACCCTTTCCGTGCCCTGACTCAGTATAATTCCATGTAATTTTTTTTATGTTGCGGAAATCTTTCCACAATTGAGTTATCATATAAAATATATATTTATTCCGGTATTGTGAGGTGGGCGAATCCGATTGAAAATGGATGGTTTCTATAAAAGGGTTATCTTTCACAGCCACATCTATGAGAGGGATCAAATGAGCCCAGACTGCAGAGGCATCGTGCCTTACACATGGACTGACGGTACATACGCAGGTTTTTCCCACTGCACTTTGATGGAAGTCAAATGTGTATACTACAGCAGTATGAAGAGAAACTTCTTTTTGGCTTCCACCAAAGTTAAACGATTGGACCTCAGTTCCGAATTTAAGCCCATAATTTTCGGAGAAATCAATATGTATAAGAGCTTCTATTACGGTCAAGGATTCTTTTAGGGTCTTCATATTGATATATTGGGTTTGTATTTTATAGCTGTGCTCGATAAAATTCGGCAGCTGCTCATTGAGGTTCTCAAGCACATCTAGTGGAGACCCAAGAAATTCTTTCTTTGTGGTTGTTGTGCGCACTTTTGAACCCTTTTTTGTGTGTACAGTTTCTCTGCAGCGAACCCATTGATGGTAGACCAATATTCGGTCGTTTGAGAACTCGTTACATGGTATAACTACTTTATCTTTGCATGCCTGACATTTTCACGTCAGACATTCGTCATTTCGTTCGGAGCAACATACTTTTGAGAGAAATTCCTGGGAGTTTTTCGGCTGAATAATACAAGCCTTGTTAAGGGAATCGACAAGCAAATCAATATTGCAATGTATTATACACATACAGGTATCTCTAGCCTTTTGTTTCGGTAGAAGCACCCAGAATGGTCGGTGCTTGCAATAAAACCCATAGCTGACCTTTACTGTATGTGTAGCTAGAAACTTATGGTACAAAATTTTTAACGGGGAGTTTAAATAACGTTTTTGCTTTTGAAATTTTTGTCTGGTTATATATTCCTTTTTTCCTGCACCAAGAGTGCTGTTAATGTCATCAGTATAAAAATTTCTGACTAATCTTACCAAAGCCGTATTAGTTCTTCTATCTTCTTTATATTTCTGTACTACTGGTTCTATTCTTGGTTTGTCCGTGGTTTTTCTAGTTATGTTACGTTCTGTCTTCTTCTCTCTCATTAGTAGTTTTATTTTCTTCACTAGGGCAGCATTTTTCATTCTCAGTTGAATTATGACATTTTGAAGTATCTTGCGTTTCTTCTGCTCTATGTAACGAATTTTTCTTATTGTGACATTTCTTGTCTCCGGTCTATGCAGAGGATCTGATATCTGATTTCGATCTTTATTGCCTGCACTATTAACATCATCTCTAGCTTCAATGAAAACGGGTTGTGGTAAAGAAGATTTAGCTTTAGCCTCTTCTTTTTTTTCATACGTTATTTTTTTGAAGCCTCTCTCCATTTTTTTTCTCTGACTTCTAATGTCACGTGGGGATTTTTCATGAATTTCAACCACTTGCTTTTTCTCTTTTTTTCTTATATATTTCGCTCTTTCTTTCTCTCTTTGTCTTTCATATAGTTCAGGATCAGCTTTAATTTAAGCATACTTTCGTCGTTTATACAATCTTTGTGCTTCCTTTGAAGCTCGAGGGTCAATTTTTCGTTCATTCATTATAAGTAACTGAAACAAATATGCTAAAATAATTTTCTTCTGTGATAATTTTACTTCTAGTTTTACTATACGAAATCTGCAATATAGGAGTACATAGAATTACAATACACATTTAGTTTTCGTCATTACCCTTCACTTGACGTCATTCCCTTCTCACCGAAAAACCGGGAAATGACGATACGGGGAATGACGAAACTAAATATTTATGGTAAAAAATTCTAGAAAAGGCGTCTCTTACTTAAAGGTTATTTTTTCATCGAAAGCTGTACATATGACGAAAACATGCATTAAGACAAATAATAATTATTGCTCCGCTTACCTGATAATATTCAACACAGAGGAATGACCAATAAACGTGACAAACACAACTTTAAACACAAATTTATAATATTTGTCGAAAAACACGCAAGCAACGGACATGCGTTTCGGTGCGTGATACTCGGCAAACTGAGGGGCGCGGGTGTTTGGTAATTTGATTGTAATGGTAACCCGGCAAAATAAATTGGTCATTTGACGCGAATATCGGGAAATGATGGCATTTGCGTGACAAATTTTGAAACTTAAATACAGTATTTCCAGATGTGTTCTATATATTCGAAAACTTGTCTAATGAGTTGTCTTTAATTTAATTTTAATGAAGTGTTCTTAAAAACGGGTTATTAATAAAGCTACCATCATGACATAACATTGCATTGAAAATGTCCTATTTGGTCATTATCGGGTAATGACTATTGGTGCGATTATTGTTTATTTTTTATCCATATAATAAATTTACTATGATTCTTTATTGAGCACTGCATAAAGCAGTTTACAAGTAGCTGCTAGAATATAAAAAAAAATATCAAAATATTTAGTTTAACATTTTTTATAAGGCTGAACGGAGTTTTGCTCAACATGCGTGAATCCACCCAAGAACAGAAAATAATAATAGAAATAAAAAAGTGTGTCATTAACAAAAGATAAACACCAAAACAAGCCTGCAACTTTTACAGGTAAAACTAGAACCTTAAAGAACTACTTTTAGCAAGCAAATCGCTTTTTCACGTAGATACAGGTCTTATAGGATCAAAATCATAACCAGATTTCAACAAAACGTAATTCCAAAAACGGTAGCGCGTAGCCCACATTTAAGGTGGAATTCCACAAGAGGAGTGCGGTGATGCATACGTGGGATTAGTTCTGTAGCCTCGCACAGCAACGTTCTTGTAAAATGTGAACGCTTCATGTGATGTTTGAATTTTTGCGCGATGTTTATTTGCTAGACTTTATTTGGCCTCTAGATCAAAACATTTTAATTAGTGTGAACAGCAGTCGAAAAATTCAATATTTATTGAAATAATAATGATAAATGCTACTCAATTGTTTAGTGGTCACTTTCAAGTATTTTGGCTTTTTATGGAAAGTCTGTTTAAGTCAAGAGAATGCTAAGCAAATACTTTTGTAATGCATGTAATTTTACACAAACGTTACAAGACACACCCTCTTATTTCGACTACTGAACTTCACAACGTTCTTCAAAATGTTGAGATTCCTATCAATAAATAAAAGTAAATTTGATGAAAAAGCCTTACTGTTCCTCAGCTTTGCTAAGCCTTTTTTTCTAGTCAGCATCTTTTGAAATCTCTGCTGGAATCACACCTTTAATCTGCTACGAATTCCTACCCACCGTAGCATCAGCTACGCCGTAGCATCATCTACGCCGTAGCCACAATAGCGGCGTGTCCACCGCGTAGTCCAATTTGATACAACACATTAATTTATGTTTCAATATCGGATCTGAAATCATAGAACCGTATTTAATAGGAGTAGTGATTTCAATAGTCAATTTATGTATTTTGGGCGGAAATTAAGCAAAATATTGATTAAATAATTATCTTTCTAATATCATAAAAGCGAAAGTTTGTGAGGATGGATGGACGTTTGTAACTCTTTCACGCAAAAACTACTGAAAGGATCTGAATTAAATTTGGTAATTAGATAATTGACATCCTAATATAACACATATTATATAACACATCCTAATATACACTTATTATCCCGGAAGTGTCACGGAATCCGGATTTACTCTGGAAAACCTTCCTACGATGAACATAATAATCTCTAGACAAAAAGAAGCCTGTGTCCAAATCAGAGACATGGTCCAACCGTGTGACCAGTTTCATTCATATCGCTAACAGACAGTCATATACTTGTAAATTTATATTACTGTACTAGCTCTGCCCATGGCTTCGTTCGTGTGACAGTCAATATCATTGTGGAAATTTTGGAATTAAAAGCCTATGTATGTCTCGTTCATCGGTTCAGCCGCTCGTGATACTCCGCCGCGGCTGGGACGTGATAAAAAAAGTTGTTTCTCCCTCACGCGTTTAGCCTCCTCCTTCGCTAGCATGACTGCTTCGCACAAGGAGGCATCCCATTACTCCTCGCACCGCACTATGGGCAGAACTAGCGTATGTTCCGTGTCCTCCGGGTGGTCCTCACAATGATGACATTCGGGCGTATCCTCCTGCAGAATATGCTGCCCCGACAAATAATCAAATTCAGTGCTATTTGCGCTGCACCCAGAAGGCAGTACAGTACGCGTATGTGAATCTTAAAAATACCGTCAAAAAACATTTTAGCGCGTCTGAGATTTTCACAAAGCTAGTTAATATAGAAACAATTTCAACCATCAATATTAGCTTCAATTCATTATGAATTCCTTACTCCATAGTGGCATTATTTCATTGAGTTATCTCTGAAACCTTTACATTCAGAGGTCTCTTAACGTCGAATATCTAATTTTAGAAACAATATTGTGGTTACTCTCGCTAAGCAGAAATTTTGAGCATCAAAATGCTCGCGCAAACGATTACATTATTTATAGACAGAAACACAAAGTTCAGAATTCTATGCATCACTCAGTCACTGACCAAAATATTTCTAATACGCACAAAGCTTTGAAGCGACCGACGCGCTCTGGTCTGAATAAGTGCTTAATAAATCATATTTATGAGGTTTAGCGTTTAACTGTTTCACAGTCATAATGAAGTGTAAACGTTTTGTACGAGTTATTCGTTAAGTTGTAAGCATGAGGAATTGGGATTGTAAGTTACTATGTGATGGATGTTGGACTAAGTTTAGGTTGAGTGAGACAGTTTCAAGTTTCATGGAAGTGACATTATTTGCTAGTGGTGTGTGTGTGATACGGACAAACAGCGTTTTAGACGATAGTATCACCTGTCACTTTGTGATGTAAATGTTTTCTAACGTAAGTTTATTTAATGTCACGTAAAAAATATCCATAGAAGAAAAAAGTCTTCCCGTGAGAACATTCACCCCTAACCTTTGTCAGAAAAATGTCAAACGCTGTAGTAGTCCATGTAAATGATTTTATTGAGAAAGTCGGCTTAGTTCGAATCGGACTTGCACTTATGATGGTATTAAGCGATGATGTGATTGAAGATGAAGAACGCTTGTAACCTACTTACTCTTGACTTAAAGAGTTTTGTGGTTTAGACGTGAAAAAATTAATCTGAATTATCTATACTTAATATTATAAAGCTGAAGAGTTTGTTTGTTTGTTTGTTTGTTTGTTTGCTTGAACGCGCTAATCTCAGGAACTACGGTTCCGATTTGAAAAATTCTTTCAGTGTTAGATAGCCCATTTATCAAGGAAGGCTATAGGCTATATATCATCACGCTAAGACCAATAGGAGCGGAGCAGCAATGAAGAATGTTTCAAAATCGGGGGATTTTTTTTCCTATTGAGAGCTTCCGCTGCGTGCACTTCGTAAATGGTTAAAGTTTCGCAAAAATCATGTATGACAGAATTATTCCTCTTTAAAAGTTCTATAAAACTTCCGCGAGAGCATATGTCTATCTTATAAGGTTAGCTCACTATAACCTTTTTTATGCTAACCAATTTGTTCTAAAATTATGCATTATTTACGAAGGTGTTTTTATAAACATGATATTAATCCTTATCCAAATAAATACGTTATTCATCACAAGTATTTAATTTAAAACGAAATTGCCCTTTACATCATTCGATTTAAATGAGTATCTTAGGAGCTATCGCAGTTTTAAAATAACATCACAGCAAAATGATGATCGGGTACTGCGCGCACAATGTGCAAAGCCGGCGGGCAGCCATGAGGGGGAAGGGCGGTGGCCCCAGTTAGCTCTGCAAGATGCCATGCCGCGCGGCTCAGACGCACGGCACGTAAACTTAGAACAAAAAATTTCAACCGTATACTCTATGGTTGGAAGAATCGAACATGACAGGTTTCCCCGCCCCCTTCTGTCTTTCTTCACCCTTCTTACGCCAGTTGCCAAAACCATAGGCAATTTACAAATGTTTTATTTAATTGACATTTGACTTTAATTTTTACGCCGGCCGCCATTACAGTTTTTGACTTTTTGGACGTGGATTTTGGAAGTCTGTCTGCGTTGATTAATTTCCGTACTGTCTTATCCTCTCAGTGATTAAGCTGTAATATTTTGCATTGATACTGCAAGATGTACAACAAGTGTTGTATCGAACATTGTGGTACTAAACGAAAGGACGTTTTAGTGCATTCATTTCCAGTTTGTGAGTTAAGACTCAAAAAGTGGCTTCTGTGCCATAATAGTGACTATTTGCGCAACTTAAGCCTGCAAGAACTTCGAAAACTATGTGTGTGCCATAAACACTGAAAAAAGGTTCAGCAGTGAGAAGTATCGGCTCAAACTTGGTGGTTATCCATCATTGTTTTCGGCCTTTGAAATTACTTCTGGAATACCCAAAAAAGTTCACGAAGGTTCGTACGTAACCTACGTAAATATCTGCTAATCTTGTAAAACCAAAAGTTTTCGTAACCAGCTTGCTTTTTATATTGCCTTCAAACAGGCTGGTCTATTTGCAAATTTAATTAGGCTGACTGCAACCTGCAAAACTAATGCGTTTAAAGCTAAAGTAAAATCCTATCTTTGTTCAAAGGCATACTATTCTACAAACAATTACTTAAACAATAAGAATAGTTGGTCGCTGTAACTCAAGACAATGTTTATGTTCTTTCTCCAGAATTACCTTACCTACTGACAGGTTATATGAGGTCAAATAATTGTTTATTTTATTTGACTATATATGTAAATTTATTTAATTTGACTTAATCTACTCATTACTATGTTCTTTTAATGAGTTGTATTGCAATATGTGGAAAGCTAGCGACCTCAATAATTTTGTCATATTTGCGCCAGTTTAATATAATAAAATCAAGCAATTTTTGTTTTGATATATACCAGTCATTAATCTCATCATCTTGAATTTTAATATTTCTGATAATTATATTTTTCTATAACTCGAACTTTAACTTATTTCAATTTACTACCATATTATACCAAGTTTAATAAAAGTGTAATTTGTTTCAGCTAAATATACTGAGGAAGAAGTGTTAGCTCCACCCTTGAAAATACTGCTGAAACAGTTTAATTTTTTAACGATCTGTTCAACTCAGTCAATGCTGCAAGCTTAATCAGTAAAACAACAAGAGGGAAACCTTTACGCGTAGCCTGTACATCAGGGTCACCACACCAACGATTTTGGCATGAAGCCATACAAAAATTAAAAGAAATATGTTTTGTGGATGTTAAAGGCAGGGAGACAACTGTGCCTTCATTAAAAAATTGGTTTGTAAGTCCTCAAAATTATTTAAAGCTGTGGCTATTCTTCCAAAAGAAAAATGTGAAAATAATGCGCCCGCCCTATTTTTTGGACTAGAGCCAGATTTATAAAATTTCACTCGGATACTTTTATTGTGAAAATGATTCAGCAGACCAGCTCGTTAAACTGAAACAGCTATTTATATCTTCCGAAAATGTGATGTTCAGTATCCGGGTAAAATTAATGTGGGACCCCATATGTCAGGAGCGGTGCCACGATCTGCTGCTTAGGAATGCCTCAATGTACATGCAAGATCGTATACAGCAGGGTGGGTCACAAGATTTTTTTTTTCAAAAATAATATGTGTTGATTGCGTTGCCGATTTGATAATGGGCAAAGTTAGTGCTATACACAATTAGGTGCAAAAAAAATAATAATATGAAACTATGAAGAAAATGAAATTTACCTACCCTTCTGAAAATGCAGTGAGAGCGTTCGGAGTAGTCACAGAGGAAGCAAATGAGTACTTAGAACATTCTCCAGCAAAAAACAACATTTCGAAAATAATAAAAAGCCAAATTATGTGTCTAAGTACTTATTTGACTTCATGTCTTGTGATACACAAAAAAGATATTGAAAAGGCCTTCCTTGACCATGGGTTAAAGTTAGTAATTTTTAATTGGTGTTGTTTAATAAATAAAATAATGAAAGGCACATATGTACCTATCCCAATTAATTGAAAAATCTCTTCCCAGAACGCAACATAAGGCTTATAAATTTATATATAATAAATATAAATATAAAATGAAATTACGAAATAAAAACGAATAAGTATTTGTTGTGTTTCATTTACATATTTCTCAGTAGTTCCCTGTAATTATTTTTACCGCCGAGTTCTTTCATAGGAGCTCATTGGAATTTTGCTGCACACAGCAAAAAGAATATTGAGGTCAGAATACAGTGCAATTGGGTAATTGAGGCTTTATGTGTCTGCCTTTGCTCAAAACTCAACACCTAAATTAAAAAAAAAGAACTGTCATGTTCGATTCTTCCAACTTTTGACAATCTGTAACGACCATTTTCTTTCTATGGGAGTGGGTCGTCTGATCTATGTAGTCTGTGCTCAGACGCGTGGTCGGCTCCTTACGGAACGGTTGTGCTCAGCGAACTAATTTTTAAATTTATTCTCTCCAGAATATTATCGTATAAATACTTTTTAGATAAGTTTTGTTTTAGTTTACTTATTTTTGTTAATTTCCTTATCTAAATAGATACATTATTTGATTTTGTGTTGTTATTTTAGGGTAATTCTTTTACCGTGGATAGGCGATATCTTATCGTATAAAATTAATTTTTGAGTAATTAGTTTTCAAATCTATACTAATATTATAAAGCGGAAAAGTTTTTTTTAAATCAAACAGGACCAGGAAAAGTTTGTTTGTTTGTTTGTTTGTTTGCTTGAACGCGCTAATCTTCGAAAGTACAGGGTGGATTTGGATGAAATTTGGTATGGAAGTAGCTTGAAGCTTGAGGAAGGTTATAGGCTACTTTTTACCCGACTGCAAAAAAGGAGAGTTATGTTTTTATCGTGATAGAATCTACGGGAGCGAAGCCCCGCGTGAGTACTAGTTACTAATAATAATTCAGATTAATTTTATGCTATTATATGCAGAAGTTTCCTGTTCTAAAATCAACAAATATAATCATCAAATCGCTCGCTTTGATTCGATAGTTAAATTTTTAAGGTAATTTTAACTTTCACCTTTCTACAGACTGCTGATAGACAGACGGAAGGACAGAAACTTAATTATTGGGTTCCGTTAGGACTCTTTATGGGAGTCTTAAAACATCTTTATTAAGTAAACAACTGGACTCTTGTTTTAAAATACGAATGCCACCATAATACATTTGGTACTGAACCCTGATACCACTACACCGCTGTTTTGGCATTACCTAGTACCTTTCGTGCAGATGGAACTAAAAAATGGAGCTTAAATCCTTCATTCTACACATAATGCAATGCAATGTTTTTACCAAAGATCTAAAACGGAGTTACGAAATGGAATTCCCTGCCGTAGTCTTGGTTCTCTGATAGCTATAAATTAGAGGTATTTAAGTTAAGAGAGAATATATTACTTCTAGGTGAGCATGCTCTATCTTCGATCACATCATCGCTTACCATCAGATGAGACGGTAGTCAAAGGTGAGCATCAAAAAATCAGCAATAAAATAAAAACAGATACCTGCTTTGGCAGAAATATTGCGTTCATCTATACTAATATTATAAAGCTAAAGAGTTTGTTTGTTTGCTTGAACGCGCTAATCTCAGGAACTACGGTTCTGATTTGAAAAATTCTTTCAGTGTTAGATAGCCCATTTACCGAGGAAGGTATATATCATCACGCTAAGACCAATAGGAGCGGAGCAATAATGAAGAATGTTTCAAAATCGGGGTTTTTTTTTTTTCCACGCGGATTAAGTTGCGGGTGGAAGCTAGTATTATATACAAGCCATATTTAGTCGTTCTAATATCAACGTCCAACATTTTTCCCCTCACTCGGAACAAAATGTTTAGGTCTCTCAAGGGATGTTTTAGGTGTTCCTCGTATGACAGCAATGGATTATTGTGAATCACAATTAACCGTGGCCGAGTGAAAAATGTATAAGCCAAAAGGGCTTATACATTTTTCACTCGGCCACGGTTCTTCTTTCTGCAATCTTTCTTTTTTGTTCGTGATAAACAACCCCTGTAAGGTCTTTTGAGGTTTATGGCGAAGTGTGAAAGGTATTTTATAGGGTTTTTGTACCTTACCAGGTATTCCGGTAGAGAATCGGTATTTTGTGGCTGAGTGAATACTTTCTGTTGATGAACTGGATTTTTTTCTGATTTAGTTAATATTTAATCACTTTATGTTTTGTGTTCCCTAATCCAAATTTCAATGTTTGACACGACGAATGTCATTTCTTAGTTTATTTACTAAAATGTGAGTAATGAAAATATATCATAGGAAATTTTTGAAAACTAGATACATATTATTTAAAATTCCTAGGAACTGTATAGAATTCCGGATTATTTAGGTAATGTGTTAAAGTATATTCTTCAATCAAAACACACATTTCCTAGGAACCTACATATCCTAGGATTTGTATACAATAACTACATTCTAGTAACATTCATTAATTAACAAACCAATCAATATATTATTATTTATATGCAAACGTTATATGTTTGGTACAGTAAATTTACATTATAAAATATTAAATGTTTATATTCCGCACAATGCCATGCGCTCCCTACATTATCACTGACGCCTACAATTAGGGGAATGAATACATAACACGCCGCACAACACTAACCCTGCAACGGGCTGATATCTTGTTTCTAACAGATTTCCTATTTCCGTATAGGAATTGTGTGAAATATTTATTCCATTTTCAATTACTTTTAAAAATTCTGTAGAATTTCATAGAAATTTCTGATGAAAATATGTGCCGCATTTTCTGTAAAAGCAATATTTTAAAGACAACCTTTGAAAAAATTTACACAGACAAGGAGATACAGTACTGCAGGTATTCTTTGGTATCATGAATATAGAATTTTGGGGAAAGAAATACCGCGCATTTCCATTTTAAACTACACATTTTTATCATAAATATTATTTTGCATCTGGAGTTTTCAAACAGATGACAGGTCTTTGTTATTCAACTCACTGTGAATACATAATAGTACATTCTAGTATTATGAACACAGTATTATGTGGTCGCACTGGTCTAGTTATCAAAAGTGCGGCTGCTGAGTATGATGTCTCGGTATTCGATTCGATTCTGTCGATAAAAAGTGCTTTAGGGTTTTTCAATAAGAAATTTCTCATTATTAGTCCGGCGTAGTGCGCGGCGCGCGGCGGTGCACGGTGTGGTGCCCGGGCTCGTGCAGCCTGCTCCTGCGCGTGGGCTCTCTCCGGTCGTGTCGGAGCCGCTCCATCGGACTATGAGAGTAAAGGAACAGACAGTGCACCTATACACATACTTGTGCACTACAATATCTCCTGCGCCGTTGGTTAATCTCCACTGAGATTGGCTGCCGTGACTGAAATCGGTCAGAAGGACTTTTATGTTGTATAATATAAAATAAATATTTTGTACATTACAAAACTCTATACAAGTAAGACTGCGTGTATATTTTTGGCTGTATTTTTTGTTACTAAAATAATCTATTTTATTTTCCTTTATTTGCAGGTTTAATATCTTGAAGAGCGCGGAAAGCAACATAGGTAAGAGTGACAATGTCTTCTGCACAATTTATTTATACATACGATATAATCGCATCTTAAAAATATAACAATACAATTAACCTGCAACAATATTGCCATTACTCATTTTTCCGACAAACCGTGCATTGACTTGCTCCATTTTGTTACACATGTACGTTTTATGTATCGTGTAGACACTTGTACATTCTAACAGTGTTAGCAATACTGCAGGGAGTGAAATTATATTACATATATACAATTGTTATTAACATTTTAATATCAATAAGGATATAGATTAGAATAGAATAGAATCATTTAATTCAGGAAAACATCCCATGTAACAATCAATCATTATAGAATCATTGTAAAATTAAAATATTATTATTATGATATGCTTAACAAAATAGTAGATAACCAAGACCAACTCTTTCAACCGCAATAATAATAACGTGTAACAGATTAAAATCTATACCTCAGACACCCCAATTAGAATATTTAATTATAAGTTAAATGAAAGATTTTTCCGTCAAAATTTAACACCTATTTTTTATGACGGAAATCGATTTAGAAGCCGATTTTGAACCAAATACTTTCAGGAATTGCATTTATTCTGTTACACATTTTATTATAAAAAATTGGCCAAGTGCGAGTCGGACTCGCCCATGAAGGGTTCCGTAGTAACTACTTAATATATTTATTTGAAAAAAAAAAACAAAAAACCTTACAAATTTCTTAAAACTAGCTTATTTACAATTTTTACAACTACGCTTAATAACTTTGTTTTTCATAGTATTTGTATGAATTACAAAGTTATATTTGCGGTTTTAGAAAATATGCTGTATCTCAAAAACTACAGACCCGATTTCGTTCAAACTAATTTTGGTTGAAAGTTTACATTAAGATCTACAGAGATATATTTTTTTTTTAGATTTTTCACTCCATTATTATAGAAGTTAGAGGGGGGCGACACACATTTTACCACTTTGGAAGCTTATATCTTTTAAATGATTGACTTTATGAAAAAGTGGTTTTAGAAAACCTTATATCATTTTTAAAGACCTGTCTATAGATACTACACACGCATAGGTTTCATGAAAAAAATATTTTCAGTTCTAGTTCCATGTATGGGGACCCCCCTTTATTTTAATTAATTTTTTTCTTAAAATCGGAAAGCGGTTCACAGAATACATCTACTTACTAAGTTTCACATGTATAGTCTTAATAGTTTCGGAATAAAATGGCTGTGACATACGGACGGACGGACAGACAGACAGACGGACAGACATATCGAAACTAATAATTGCTTTTTATGTATTGTCAAAATATTTTATTATTGTTCATAAATAATAATACTGTAATCACTCCTGTGTATCGCAGCGTGTAATTTTAAATTCTGCGTTTTCAATATTTCGAGTATTCACCCAAAAATTTATAAATAACCTGCTCACATCCTACCATTAAACAATTACTTAGTAACCGGTTCATTTCGGCTAGCACGTCCCTCGTATTATCAGTAATAGTAGCTTCTAATATAAAATTGATTTCGGCTGAGCGAGCAACGTTCAAACCTTCTGATTTTGGACGACATCCAACACCAATAGTGCACGCGTCGACATTTTTCGTTCGTGACACTCATTTTTACGACAATTTCTGACATCTTGGAATTTTCTCGAATTTACTTATGGTGTTTTTGTGGTTATATTCTTGAGTATGACAGTCATATACAACGTGTAATTTAAAGGGTATATACATACCAAGTGCATGGCTTCTTTGGATGATAACAAACGATATGGCAAGGGTTTTGTAATCCTAAGTCTACGTGTGTAGAACTTATTACAAATTCTAATACACTGATACCAGAGACCGAATTTTTCAAATTAAGAAGAACAAAAAGAATTATCGTGTTATTGGCAAGTGACGTGGAAAGTTATTGACCCTCGTAGTGCTGTGACACGTTTGTTATGATCGGTATTCAAGAAATATTATGAAATCAATAATTTGGTATCAATTCTTTGAGTCAGTTATTTTGTGCTGAAACTGTACATAGAGACTCCATACCAGATGTTGTCTTCAGCCGTTTTGGATAGATATGGGGTTTCCGTTACACGTTGTATAGCTTAATAGCAGGTGAGATAGTGATTAAAAAGTTTGTAAAATTGTATAGTTCTGTAGATATATTACCCACCAAAACATCCTGTAAAAATTAGCCAAGTCTCGCCTAAGCTGCTTGTTTCTCTATAAAAAGTAATGAAATCTCTAAGCAAAGCGAAGCCAAGTCTAAGGATCTTCACTGCGATTTCCTTATTAATATAGTTAGATTTTATGTAACCGGCCGTTGAACATACTCTATGCACTTTTACTAGTTAATACATCGAAGTCAACGGCCAAGTCACATAAAACCTAACTATATTAATAAGGAAATCGCAGTAAAGATCCTTAGACTTGGCTTCGCTTTGCTTAGAGATTTCATTACTTTTTATAGAGAAACAAGCAGCTTAGGCGAGACTTGGCTAATTTTTACAGGATGTTTTGGTGGGATTTCACTTCTTTTTGCAGAAAGCTATTTTTTACTTGATTAGTTTCTTAATTATTCAGACTCCAGTTTCATATTCATTTATAAGAAGGGGCTCGTTGAATAACTTTTGTCAAGGCGCATTTCCATATCTCCCATCGTTCAGCTGAGCTCTAAGGGTTCTTCATCAGATACTTCAGACCTTCAATTTTTTATACACATCAGTAAAAGGGACTCGTCACTCTGAATAACTTTTGTTAAGGCGCATTTCCATATCTCTTATAGTTCAGCTGAGCTCTTAGGGACTATATATATCAGATACTTCAGACCCTACATTTTTTTATTTCAAAAGATAAGGCTAGCCACGCTTAATAAACTTTGTGAACATAGCATGTCGATAATTTCAATAGTTTGGCTGGTATGTTACGGTTTCTACTCAGGATCGTAAGGTACTCGAGATCTTCCATGATCCTAGTTTTGATAGTTTTCCCTTCATATAGGCACTAAACCCTACCTCTATGCCAAATTTCAGCTCTCTAGGTTTATGGGAAGTACTAGTTCTATTTTGATGATCAGTGAGTCTATATATGTCGAAATAATACATCTTTGCTTTTGCATAACTTAGGAAATAAAGAAGCTACAGACATGAAATTTTGTGGTTTAAGTATGTGCTGGTAGCTCACTAGATTACGATAATTTCAGCGTTCTAAATCTATCCAGAGGTCCCCAAATAGGGGCCTGAAAATACGCCAAAATGGTTCCATAAAAGGATGGTACGGCAGTGTTTGCTTTGCGCTCGCTTTGGCGGGGGCACTGCCGTGCCCCCAGATGTGTATAACATACGTAACACAAGCAGCCTGTGACCTTTGCACTGCTGGGACATAAGCCTTCTCTCTGTCACAGGGAATGCACCGTAATCCACGACAGTGCGGGTTTACAGATGTCGTCAATCAAACGAAGCATGTTCTTATTAGACCGTTAGTAAAAAAAATGAAGCCATTAATATTATGTACTTTAAAGCTTACTTACTGTATTCATATAAATAGTTCTGAAAGTGTCAATGGAATATCATTTCTTGAAGCAAACATGGTCCTTATTGCTTTGATCTTCACTCCACTGCGAGATATGTATAATTACGGGAAAAATGGATGCGGTATGCATGCAACAATGTTTTGAGATAAGAAAAATAAAAAACAAAGAAAGTAAGGGATAAGATAACGTACGACATTGTGTTGGTTCAAGAAAAATAATAACTAAACAACAGAATATTCAAATAATTTAAAGGAACAAATATCTATTCTTTATTGTATATAAATAAAAATATCTGTGTGTGATTCAAGTGCTTACACGATAATTAAACCCTCTGTTTTCTATACTGCTGAACCGATTTTAATAGGAGTTTTACTGGAACATAAAGGTTACCTCCTTATAAATAAGCAACATTCAGCCTACATTTTACCCCGGAGTTTCAACAGAATTCGGGGAATATAATAAAATAGAAGTATTTGTCTGTAATTTCAAACGATGTTTCCTCTGGTGTTATATATATGGTGTTATATATAATATGAAACGATACTAAAATGCCAATACACTATTTTTATATTTTTGTCTGTCTATCGGTTTGTCGGTCTTTGTATTTGTCCGGTATAAACTATAAACAGCCGATTTTAATGAGATCTACACTTTTGAAGATTTAATACACATAGGTATACATATATGCTACTTTTTATCTCAGAATGTCTACGGCATCAGGTAACACTTACCACGTGGGCGCAACTAGTTTCAACATAAAAATAAATAGCTCGATCCTATTTCATGATCATTGCACGGCGTTTCTTATTCAACGCACCTCATTGAGATGGTCGGGAAATCGAAAACTAATATATGAAGAAAGTTTTTATTCTATTTTGCGTGTAAAGCGGCGCAAACAATACTTCCTCAACGAATACGAATTGATCCTATTGGATATTTTAGTACCGGTGCAGACTGCTCTGTTGCAGTAAAACATTTCGTGAGGTTTTTAGAGATGGAAATTGGTTGTTTTATGCATGTTGCGAGCATGTGCTAATGTTTCGAATACTATGTTATTTTGAAGCTAGTTTGGCATCGAATTGTAGTCTTGTGATATATTTTTACGTGTTGTGTCATGGCTGATAAATAAAAACAACTGAGGTCAAACTTGCGGATGGCGAGCAGGGGTAGCTCAGCCCCCAGTAAGGAGCAGGCTTGGGTCGGTGCCGGCGCGTCGTGTTCCAACAGCAGCGTTGATGGGGCTTAACAGGGCTGATGCCTGCTGGGGTTGTAGCAACTGGTTTAAAGGGCTGAGTTTTTAATCAGTAGGAGACTGACACATGACCTTAATGATTTTGCCCCGAAAAAAATGGGTGAGCCACATACACATAGATTGTTCTCAGAATATATATATATTTTTTTTTATTGAAAATAGGTTCGTGTTTGACCACTATCTCACCCGATGGTAAGTGATGATGTGATCGAAGATGGAGCACGCTTACCTAAAAGTAACCTATTCACTCTGGACTTAAAGACTCCTAGGTTGTAGCATAGAATTCCACTCCTTAGCCGAACGCACAATGAAGGTATTCCCAAAACGTTAATCAGTAAAGAAATAACAAATCAAGAGTGAATTGGTTACTTTACGCAAGCATGCTTTATCTTCGACCGTATCATCGCTTACCATCACGTGGGATGGTAATCATATGCGAGCCAATCAACAGTAAAAAAACTATCTATAGGCTTTAAAAATGGTCTGTGCGGGACTCGAACCTGGAACACACAGTGCAACCGCCAATCACTCAACCACTACGCCAGCTGTGTCGCAATTACGTTTTGAGACGCTGTTTCTAGGCACGAATACTTATATCATACACGTACCCTAGAGTCAGGTACGATTTTTAAATGAGATCTTTACAATAATAACGTGCTTTATATTCTAAAGCTTGTGACTAACCTTAATTTAAACTCTAATTTTAGCGGAAAATTAATAACAAACGCTGCAGTATAGTTGCTTCTTTACAAGCGATTTATAAACGCAAAGACCTGAATTTTTCCTTAATAAAATGCACCTCGTAATTACGTGTACCTGAATTAACAAAGTTCTTGCATGTCAATACTTTTTAACAATGACTTTGAACATTCTTTTACTTTTTCTGTATCGTGCGCTTGACGGTTTCATTGAACTTTTAAAATTTAATATTCTTTGATAAGAAATCCTGTGTTGTAGAACACGTAGTTGTTCACACTATGGGTGGTGAACAATTTGTTTTATTTTGCGTACAAACATTTTATACCCGTTCACAACAACACATTGATAAGTTCTGTCACCTTATCATCATCTGAGCAGATGATGATGAAGTCATACAGACTTCATCATCCTTTTCGTCTCGCCTTTTCTCAACTACTTTGGTGTCGGCTTTCGTTCTATTATTTTATTTCTTCAAAAGTGTATTGAAAAATATTGTTTGATACACGTTTGATACATTTGTTACTGCAGTACTCGGCTCCATAACCTTGCGGCTTGGGCGTAACTCCGCCTCGGCCGCAATAACAAACTTTCTCCAGTTGTATCAAAATGTACTATTTATATGGAGCGAATACCCATCTAAACGATAAATGATCTTTATTATGCAAATTGGTTATTAAATAACACTTTTACACGTCATTTTTTTCGTAAATATTAACTAGATGAGGCCGGTGTTTCCTAACTGACTACCCTGAGAAGAAACACCGAAACAAACTCAGGGGTCCGTCTCTTTTAAAGTCCATACAATCTACACTAGTTTAATGACATGGGAACCTTGTAGGTTTCAGTCTGAGGCGGTCTTTTGAAGAAAGATGCTCACAGATTTGAGTGGGCCTGTCCATACAGTGCAAGCATTTGTCAAATGACGTATAGCTCAACTTAGAACAAGGAGCTTAACGATTTGACGAACAATACCAAGGTAAGGATCTTTGGGTAGGCCGCAAAAAGCACTCAAACTGCCAGACAATTTATTATGTTTAACTCGAATAAAATAACCTACATAGTGCACATATTCACAATCGTTTATGAGGATTATGTAGATTAGTCTGAAATGGCCTTTTGAGGAAAGACCACACAGATTTGAGTAGACCCGTCCCGTCAGTGCAAGCTTTTGTCAGTTAGTCTGTAAGCTCTGAGATCTGACCTCCACAACCCAGTAGCTAGGTAACACGATACCCTTTGGCAAGACTGGTATCACGTATTCTAGTTTTTTACCACGTGTAACGACTATAAAAGATTTTTTTTATTGATAACAGGCTCGCGTTTACCACCATCTCACCTGATGGTAAGTGATGATGTGGTCGAAGATGGAGCACGCTTACCTAAAAGTAACCTATTCACTCTTGAATTAAAGACCCCTAGGTTATAGCTATCGGGAAACACAGACTCCGGCAGGGAATTCCACTCCTTAGCCGTACGCATAACGAAGGTATTCCCAAAACGTTTTGTGCGTATAGGTGGGATGTCCACCATGTAACGATTGTGTTATTCTATCGCACACTCCCCGAAATGTAACCGATAGCGGTTTTCTATCGGTTGCTAGTTGAGTCGCCGATGTTCAAGGCTCTGGAGCTTTGATTCGACCAGTGTATCGTTGCCAATGAGTCTTTCGGAATGTCGATATGTTAAAATAAGATAACAGAGACACTCACGGACCGCAAGTGTTGCTTAACCTTCAATGTCGACCTGTGCGGCTGTTATTATTGAGCCACGAGCTCCTCACTTCATACAAAGTAAAAATATGTTAGCAATTATGGATGAAAATGATCGCGATTCATTTAGGGGCTGGCAGTGTCTCAAAGTCGCACCGTGACAAGTCGTTTGTTTAATCGCGTCTGTTTGTAAGAAGCCTTATAATAAATACTGTCTCGTTAAGCTATTGAGATGAATTTAAGTTCAAGATTGATTTTGGGAAGTTGTGCTTACTTCTGTTATTCTTCGTAATTGGTGCTTTCGTTGTAACGTATTTTAGTTTCAAGAAATTGAATATTATAATAGTTTATGATTGCTCAAGATTCCTGTCTTTAATACATAATTAATTTGTTTGATGAAAAAAAGTATTTTTAATTTCAGTTCCATGTACGGATCCTTAATTTTTTATTAATAGAAATCGGAAAGTGGTTAAGAGAATACACCTACCTACCAAGTTTCACATGTGTAGTCTTAATAGTTTCGGAATAAAATGGCTTTAACACACGGACGAACAGTCAGACAGCCAGATATATGACGAATCTATAAGGGTTCCGTTTTTTGCCATTCGGCTACGGAACCCTAAGAAAGGAAGGAAATTAAAGCAAAGGTATCATCGATATGCAAATAAAATTCCAAATCTAACCAAAAATACCTCAACGATAGCTACACTGTTGACGACACAAGGTAACCCGCTGGAATATAACGTAATAATATACGAATCGTAAAGGGTCGGTTATTTAATATCCCTTATACATTACATCCATTTTTGGTTTCTGCCTGACTCTGGAAGGGTAGGAACCTACTTAGAATAATTTGGATAAATTTCGTACACATTGCAAAATAAATGACTGAAAGACAGTGTTTAAAATTAAAACGATACGATGGTTAAATTTCATGAAATTTGAGTATTGGTGTTTTGGTTAGATTTTGCGTGGATAAAACTGTTATAATCAATTAATTATGTAACGATGACTGGTGTTATTTATCACAGACTTTGTTTTCTTAGTCGATATGCGATAGGTAATAACGTGGTCATGCAAGGATTTATTTATTATATTCTTTATTAAACTACAATTTTTGCACCAAATATCCAACACATACAAGGGGCAACCTTGTCGTATTCCGCGATCTCTTCCAGGTAACCTGGGATGTACTGTAATTACCCGGACTAGAAATCGGGCTGCCATTGGTATAAGAAACAATTGAAAATCAAATAGAGAAGAATCGAAATAAAGAAAAAAAAAAAAATTCTATGTCCTACAATTACTTGTTCCGTGTCTGGCTGTTTGAGCTATAACTTTAAATGAACAAAACCTAAAGCGAGTAAAAAGAAACATCATTTAGTTCACATAACTAGACTGCATAACGTGTAACAAAAGTTAACTGAAATAAAGCTGAGTACTTGTAAATCGAGATCTCAAAACAGCCACAACATAAGAGATACTAAATAACAGTTCCTGTTCCACACTTCGTCAGCCTGACTGAATGTTTGTTCCGCATGATTTATCAGATATAAATACAGTTCCATCGGTACTTACGGACACCTGATCATGCAGTCCTGTGGCGGCCATTTTGTTAATGATTTGCGGAAAATTCGTATCGTTTCTTTTCAGAATATTATTATGTTGAAACTTCTTGCTTTTTGTCAATTAAAAACTACCTAACTACTCTTATTTGTTTCGCTAGTATTTCTATCAAAATGACACTGGTGTTACGGAAACATTTTAACGAGATACCGCGGCCCCGGACCGCAACCCGGGCAACTGAAGGAACAGAGTGAGACTCTAGTCAGCAGTACAGTGGTAGTTGTGAAAGCTATGTTAAACTAGGTATTAGTTCGCATGTAAATGTGATGTACAACCGTACAGTCCACGTAAGGTTCAGTCGAAAACCAACACCATACAACTTCTATGTAGTTATGTTACACAGATATAATTATGATAGTAATATGACATTTTCAAATCAATAAACAAAGTTTGTGACTGACACACAGACAAAACTATCTTGCTAGGAGAAAAAGAGCGCGGTATCGATGTCGTTATGAGTTTAATCACCCGGTAGTACTCGTGTATGAAGCTGTATGTTTAAAAAAAGTTATTTAAAAAATCTAAAAAACCCGACTGCTCAACTGTAATGCAAGGAACAAGCACATTTTTATTTTAAAAAGTGACAAGCAGGCGGGACCCAATCGAACGTATTTTTTTTTAAATTTGACGGGTCCGCCTGCTTGTCATTTTTTAAAATAAAAATGTGCTTGTTCCTTGCATTACAGTTGAGCAGTCGGGTTTTTTAGATTTTTTAAATAACTTTTTTTTTTCAACTTTTCAGTTAAAATATTAATTAACAATTTTTTAATTTTCTCGGTCGTGTCACATTGGCACCCCACCGGATTCAGAAAGAGAAAGAGCTCAAGTCCATATTTTTAAACTTTCTCTTTGTATTATTTTTGCTATTATTACACTAATGATAAATATAATATACCTTTTTGAAATCCTTGTAATAAGCCATTTAATTTGATACCCATATTGTGGTATTCGAAAAAAAAAATTATTTTTCACTAAATATAATAACTCCGCACAGCCGCCATGTTTGATTTTTTCAAATGTCACCTATCTAAGAACACTTGGGCTGCTAAGACAAATCTAACGATACCTCAATTATGTGAATCCGTTCAGTGGTTCTGGAGATATGAGGTAATAAAGAATATTACAAACATACTGTTTAGTCCAACGTGAAATGAAACGCACCCTTTTGGTTGGCAACATTATTCTATGCTCTTTGACTTTTCACTTGACAGATAGACTTTGGTTCCTTGTTAAAAATGTCGGTCATGGGACCCTGTTGAGTTAATTATAATTGGTAAAATATCGTTTGGAATCGCCTGTTGAAACCGATAATTGGGTCGCGAGTTAACTATTGTTTGAAGTTGTAATCCCCATTTGACGAAAACCCCGGGATATTTTGGGATTCCTCGCCGGTTGGTTGTCACCCGCGTGGCACGCGCGTTTGTTGGAAAAAGTAGTGATAAATAGCTTCAATCCGGTGTGAGTTTGGGCTGTGATGCTGTTTGAACCGCGCCATCTGGAGACTGACGCCTTGTGAACGTTCAGAACACTTGACATACATCACACTTTCAATTACTCACCTCATATTACACACATGCTACACTTGGGCGTGACCTGGGAGGGTCGAAGTTGGCGGACCCATTACAGAAGGTTAGTGGTAATAAGGTATTTATAAAGCCTCCGAGGCTATTGTGTAACCTTGTTTATTGTAAGCAACGTTTATAGCTCCACGAACCGTGGACAGTTCAGACCGTCCAGTTATCGTTGCACTGGCCTATTGTTTTACTGAACATTTGGTAGCAGAGCGTGGTTCTTATAATATAAGATCCACTGGTTCAATTGGAAGTTTTGAAAATAACTTTAGTTTAATTACTTAACATAACTTATAACTTGATAAGTTTGAATATATTGCTTTGTCAGCCGGGCTCAAATAGTACTTGTAGTTTGTACTGTAATTTGTAGTGCTAGCCCCTTGGTATTCGGGCACGCCGCAATTGCGGCGGTAAGACCCCTCTTTGAGGAGTGGCTAGATCGGCGTCACGGCGTCCTGACCTACCGCATGACGCAGGTCCTCACCGGACATGGAAGTTTCGGGAGATACCTGTGTCTGATGGGAAAGGAGGAAACGCCTGGGTGTCACCACTGCGAGGATCGCCCTGAGGACACCGTAGAGCACACGGTGCAAGACTGCCCCGCCTGGGCAGAGCACCGACGTGTCCTCACGGCGGCGATAGGCGGAGACCTCTCGCGCCCGGCCTTGGTCGAGGCCATGCTGCGGGGCGAGAGGGAGTGGGAAGCGGTCGCCTCCTTCTGCGAAGCAGTCATGCTTTCGAAGGAGGAGGCGGGCCGCGTGAGGGAGAGGATGGCGTCCTCCCTCCAGCCAAGCCGCAGTAGTAGACGCCCATGGCATCGGACGTCGGCCGACGACCTCCGGCCACCGTAGGCGCGGGCATGCGGACAGCGAGTAAAGGGCAACTCGCTGTCCGACCATGGACCATGCCCGGGTCGACGGCGCGTCGTGTTCCACGCGCGCCTCAAAGAGCGTCAGCAACATGACGAGGCCCCCTCTGCAGAGGGCCGAAGCCCGCCGGGGTCGTGGGGCTCATCCCGATACCGTGGCCCCGGTATGTAAAGGGTTATTGAAGTAACACCGTGGATTTTAGTCAGTAAAAGTCTGACAGTCCCTCCCACCCTGCCCGGAGTGGGAGGACTTATTTGATAATTTTACCACGTTAAAAAAAAAAAAAAAAAAAAGCCCCTTGGTATTGAATTGACAAGTAGGATTTATTTGTGAAATTAGGAATTATTGGTTGTATTTGGTACATAATTTGGTATATTTGTTGCAATTAATAATTGAATGTCATTGATCTGAATTTAAAAAGTTATCTAAATAATAATCACACATTTGTTAACATAACAAGAATTGAATGGTGTGCATTGACTTATTGCATTTATTTGTTTATAGGATTGTTGTTAGAGATTCTCCGGCTCAATATTATACAGGCAATTGTTGTATATAATTGGTGTGATCCTGCACAATATGTTCAGTCCTGCAATAGGCCAGTGCAACGGTAACTGGACGGTCTGAACTTGTCCACGGTTCGTGGAGCCCTACCGTTGCTTTCAACAACAATAAACAAAAGGCCTATAGCCTCTGAGGCTTTATGAATACATTATTACTACTAACCTTCTGTGCTGGGTTCGCCAAGCTTCGACCTTCCCAAGGCCACGCCCCAAGTGTGGTATGTATGTAATATGAGGTGAGTAATTGAAAGTGTGAAAGTCAAGTGTGTGGATGTTCACAAGGCGCCAGTCTCCAGATGGCGCGGTTCCAACAGCATCACAGCCTAAACTCGTTTTCAACAAGCGCGTGCCACGCGGTGAGGCAATAAGGCGATGTGTTCCGAGAAATATCCTTGGATTCTCGTCAATCCGGGATTACAACTTCAATTAAACACTGTTCACAATCAATCTGCTAATATCACGTGAGATCCAATTCGATTTCCAACTATTTATTTCCAACAAAAGCGCGTGCCACGCGGATGGCCACAACCGTCGATAAATCCAAAAATATCCCGGGGTTTTCGTCAAATGGGGTTTACACTTCAACCAATAGATAATTCGCGACCCAATTATCGGTTTCAACAGGCGATTCCAAACGATATTTCAATTACAATTACAATTACAAGAGGGTCCCGACGACCGGCATTTTTTCCAAGCAAAGTCTATCTGTCAAGTCAGAGTAATGTCAAGATCAAATTTCTTTTATGTCATAAGGGTGCGTTCGAAAACGCATATCGGACCGAACATCTACCCCCCCCGGACGGGACTACCCGTCCGCTAATCAATTGGAAGTCTTGACAAGGTTGCAAATTTAACACAGCTTCAATGCGGCCAAATACCGTAGCTAGTTCCTCAAATGTGAGAACGGTGTCTCCCAACAATCTCCGCCAGCGTCCCTTTGCCGCTTTCACCGCGGCCCCAAAAATACCCCCCCAATGGGGGGCAGGCTGGCGGGTCAAACAACCAAGTGACCCCTCGGCGAGACAAACTATTACCAATGTCAACCTGGCTCTCATTAGGAAGGCGTGTACCTCCTTCAAATAGTTACTTGTACCCTTGTAATTCGTACCGCAATCAGACCTAATCAAAGAAGGTAACCACGGTGAGACACAAATCTTTCCAAAGTCGCCTCAAAGGCCTCTGTCGAGAGGGAGGTTACCAGCTCCAAATATACTGCCTTGGTTGACAGGCAGACAAACACATAAATAAGCCTTAACAATCTTACTATTACGAAGGGTGGACGTCTTCAACAAAGGGGAACCAACAAAGTCCGTTACGACGCCAGGAAAGGGCCTCGTCTCATTGACGCGATCAGCCGACAAAATCCAAAATTCTCGCTGCAGAATGGCCAACAGCGCATTGCAACCGGCATGCGAGTTCTTAGTGTGACGATCAGTCACCAACAATTGAACCAAGTGGCCCTCCTTGGGCAACAAAGGGGGTGACGAGCCCCATAAGGAAGGCTAGAGAGCCTCAACTGTCTTCCAACACGGTTTCCCGAAGTGGCTCGTCCCAACCAAGTTCAGTTATAACAAGGGCAGGAGCACCAATTTTAGGGTAAGGACAACTCACAAGGGTGATTTCAAACCAGGTCCTTCCCTCAACAGTGGTGTCAGCCGGTTCGCCAATTCCCTAAATCTTGCCTGAAAGGTCGATCACCTTCAGGCCAACCTGTCCCGCTAACCAAGACGACAAAAGGCAACCCCGGACTCAAAATGGCACGGACCACAATTGAGTCACCCAAGGGTCCCCAGACCTTGACCGAGGCCGTTGGCAACAAAACCGTCTTGATCGGGGGGGTCCTTTAGCGGGAAGGCGTCAATCTCTTAGTGATGCCTGGGCGGCGACCGATCGCCGCATCTAGGCTGCCTTCGTTCACGACGAGGCCAACAATCAAAATATTCGTCCGCGCGGTGTCCCGAGCTGCTCGCCATCACTGGAGGGGCATATCCCACCGGATGCCCGAAAGGCGGAGGGCGCGACTCCAGCCGGGGACGTTCCGCCAACGGAGGGGAAAGGCAGCGGCGCCGATCCGGCCACTGCTGCCTAGCAGCCAATGCGCGTTCTCCCTGACGAGGGGAGACCAAATGGCGCTCGCGGGGCTCCCGTTCAACTTGCGCGGGGGGTGGAGTGTAGCGTACAGAATTGCGGGCCTCAGCCCGGTGCTCGTCTCCGGGGTACCCCCCCCCTGCGCGAACCCTCCTCAGAAGATGGTCTGCTGGAGCGGTTCGCGTTGGCGCACAAAATCTCCAAGTGGGACCCCTTCAAAATTCTACACGGGCGGGGGTAGAGGCAGTCCCGATGAAAGTGGGCCCCCAAGCACGAGAAGCACAAACGGCGTGCGTTGACAATGCGGCGGCGGGCACTTACGTGCAAACTCAAAAAGTCCGGGCAACGCGCCATGACATGCCCCGTTGCCTTACAAAAGTCACAATAATGAGGACTCCGGGCACCAGCAAAACGGGGGGCGGGGCGGACATCAACAGGCCCCCTGGCCCGAGGACTCCGGGTGCCAGCAAAACGGGGGGCGGGGCGATCATCAACACGCCCCCTAGCCCGAGGACTCCGGGCGCCAGCAAAACGGGGGGCGGGGGGAACATCAACAGGCCCCCGAGCCCTAGTCCGTCCCTGGTCTCTGGGCTGAGAAGGTAGTGGGGGTGACCCCGTGGCGCCACGAGTGTTATCCGAAAACCGACACTCGTCTTCCAAAAATTTGAGGAGGTCGTCAAAGGGGGGAAGATGGGTGGCACTATCCCCACCATACTTCTGCTCAAAACGTGACCTCAGTTCCGCGGGGAGCAACTGCAGCACTATGTGCACCAACAAGTAGGACCAATGTTCTACCGGTAACTCCAAGCGTCTCAAGGCGTTGGTCGCTGAGACCAACGGGTTCAGCAAGTCAGTGCGCAACGTCGACGTGCAGGCAATGGCCGGTAGTCGCAAAATTTGGCCGATGTGCATATCAGCCAGGCAGCGCTTGTTCTGATACCGTCGGGAGAGAAGCTCCAGAGTGGTAGGGTAGGAGGAATCCGTCACCGGCAAGTGCTGCACCAAGGCTCTGGCTTCGCCCTCCAGGACAGACAATAAATAGGCCAGCTTCTGGGCAGGTCCAAGGTCCGAGCGTGCATCGACAAGACTCTCAAAGAGATTTAGGAAGCCCAGCCAGTGGTCCAAGCGACCGTCAAAATGTGGCAGCTCCAGGGTGGGCAGCCTACTCAATAGTCCAGGGCCTGCAACAACGGGGGTCTGCGGCTTGGCCGCATCAGGCACCCGGCTCTTCAAAATTTCCCGCGCTCGTAGACATATGACATCCCCCAGGTGGACAATCTGGTCATAGTCACCCAAAATCCTATCGCGGGCTGTCTGATCCATCACCCCCAAATCCACGTCCATGATGTACTCGCTGATGCGTGTGAGCGCAGCATCAGCTGACTTGATCCTCTCAATCACTTGCCCATACCGAGCAAGGGTGAGCTCTTCCAATTCTACACGCTCAACCGTTGCAGCTGCCGATGTGAACCATCTCAACTGTGAGGTCAATCCGGCAGCAGCCTCCCTGACTGCCCTTAATGAGGCCATTGCAACAATCAAATATTAATACAACAGGCTAAATTACCTAAACAAACAACAATGACTTGTTAGCCGACCAAATAATTTCACCAAAATAACAACTTAAATTCAATTATTTCAAGTCCAAATCCGACCCTGTACTTATTCCAAGTATGAATCTAGCTTGGTACAGATGGCTTTTTTTTTTTATCGTGGTAAAATTATCAAATAAGTCCTCCCACTCCGGGCAGGGTGGGAGGGACTGTCAGACTTTTACTGACTAAAATCCACGGTGTTTCTTCAATAACCCTTTACGTACCGGGGTCACGGTAACGGGATGAGTCCCACGACCCCGGCAGGCTTCGGCCCTCTATGGGGGGGCCTCGTCATATTGCTGACGCTCTTTGAGGCGCGCGTGGAACACGACACGCCGTCGACCCGGGCATCGTCCATGGTCGGACAGCGAGTTGCCCTTTACTCGCTGTCCGCATGCCCGCGCCTACGGTGGCCGGAGATCGTCGGCCGACGTCCGACGCCGTGGGCGTCTACCACTGCGGCTGGGCTGGAGGGAGGACGCCATCCTCTCCCTCACGCGGCCCGCCTCCTCCTTCGGAAGCATGACTGCTTCGCAGAAGGAGGCGACCGCTTCCCACTCCCTCTCGCCCCGCAGCATGGCCTCGACCAATGCCGGGCGCGAGAGGTCTCCGCCTATCGCCGCCGTGAGGACACGTCGGTGCTCTGCCCAGGCGGGGCAGTCTTGCACCGTGTGCTCTACGGTGTCCTCAGGGCGACCCTCGCAGTGACGACACCCAGGCGTTTCCTCCTTTCCCATCAGACACAGGTACCTCCCGAAACTTCCGTGTCCGGTGAGGACCTGCGTCATGCGGTAGGTCAGGACGCCGTGACGCCGATCTAGCCACTCCTCAAAGAGGGGTCTTACCGCCGCAATTGCGGCGTGCCCGGCCGTCGGTTGCGACAGTCGCTCCCTCCATACTGCCCTGAGATCGCGCCGGAGCTCTTCCCGCCGCGCCTCGATTTCTCGAGGCAGCGGGGATACGCCCCGGCGCTGCGCCTCCACGCGCCATTCATAGACGCGCTGGAGGGCAGTCGCCTCCAGATCCCAGGGCAGCAATCCGGCAAGGAGGTTGGCCGATTCGCCGGCGATCGTGCGGTATCCCCGGATCATTCGGATAGCCATGACCCTCTGGCATGCGACCAACTTTAGTGGTCGCGTCCGGATGCACAGGGCCCACACTGGGGACCCGTAGAGGGCCATGGACCGCACGACGCCGGCGTACAGCCTTCGGCAGGAGGCGTTTGGCCCGCTGAGATTAGGCAGGAGTCGCCTGAAGGCGGCTGCTGCCCGGTTCAGCTTTGGGGCCAAACTCAGGAAGTGCTCCCTGAAGTTCCACCGGCTGTCGAGGACGAGTCCCAGGTACTTCATCGTCCTCCCGACGCCGATGCGAACCCCCTCCACCGTTATGTGGGACTCGGACCGTGGCGCGTTCCGACCGCCATGGAAGCACATGGCCTCGGTCTTGTGCAGCGCCACGTCGAGTCCCAACTGCCGGATCCTACGAACGACTGTCGCAACCGCTTGCGTCGCCAGGTCGGCCGCCGCCTGGTGCGACTCTCCCTGCGCCAGGACGAGCGTGTCGTCAGCGTAACATACTACGCTGACGCCGTCAGGGAGGTCGCCGCGCAGCACCCAGTCGTATCCGATGTTCCACAGGGGCGGCCCCAAGACCGAACCCTGTGGGACACCGCACGACATCTCTCGCCGGTTCCACTCTCCCCGGTGACCGGGGTAGATGACGGCTCTGTCCGTCAGGTAGTCCTCGACTATGCGACGGAGGTAGGTCGGCACCCGGTGATACCGGAGTGCCCCCCTGATGCAACTCCAGGGCAGGGTGTTGAAGGCATTGGTGATGTCCAAAGACACCGCCAAGACGACCCTGCCCCGGGATACCGCGTCCCCCGTCGTGAGGGCTCTCACGCGCATGACGGCATCCACTGTCGAGCGCCCCTTGCGGAAGCCAAACTGGCACTCCGCAAGATCCGGGCCCACCCGATTCAGGTGCCCGAAGAGGCGGTCTGCAATCACTCTTTCCAAGAGCTTGCCCACCTCGTCGAGCAGCACGATGGGCCGGAATGCGGATGGAGAGTCCGCAGGGCGCCCGGTTTTCTGAATCAGGACCAGCTTTCCCGTCTTCCAGCGAAGCGGAAACTGGCCCCTCTCCAGGCATGCGCTAAAGAGCCCCCCTAGTCGAGGCCCGAGAGTCTCCGAGGCCAGGACCCACGCTTTACCTGGCAAGCCGTCGGGTCCTGGGGCGGTATTTTTGGCCTTGAGCCGTTGTACCGCCACTCTCAAGTCTACCTCGGTCACCTCTGGAGCGTCGTAGACGTCGTCGTCGCTGTGGTCCGCGTTTGCGCCAGCTTCAGGTTCCGTCGGAGACGGAGCCATGGGCGGGGGAGCGTGCTCCCCTCGCGATGGGAACAGGGCGCTCACCACGTCCTCCAAGAACTGAGGCTGGAGACTCTGCGTCAACGGGGGAGCCCAGGGGCGGAGCTTTTCTCGCACCCACTTGTAGGGGCGGCCCCATGGGTCCCCGTCCAGAGTCGCCAGCATCTCCTCCCGGGCCAGTTCCTTGGCCCGCCAGATCTCGTCTCGGAGGACGGCCTTCGCTGCCCTGTAACCCTCGTACAGCTCCGCCTCTACAGTCGCCGCATCCGGAGGTCGGGTGCGGCGCCTGCGGAACCTGGTGTACCGGCGTCGCGCCGCAACGCACGCTTCGCGCAGCGCTGCTAGCTCGCTCGACCACCAGTACAGCTGACGCCGGGCGCGTCCTTGCCGGACCCGGGGCATGGCCACGTCGCAGATCTCCGACATGGCCTCCCGGAACCACTCCGCCTCGTCGTTTATGTCGGCAGGCCTGTCCGGGGGTGACCCCCAGGCCTGCACGATCGAGGCTTCCAGGAATAGCTCCCGGTCCATCTGCTTCAGCGCCCATCGTGGACCACTCAGGTCCCGTCGGACCGGCGCGTCTGGGGTCTGGGCGGAGACGTCGAACCGGATATACCGGTGGTCGGAATAGGTCTCCACCTCCTCCACAACGCGCCAGTCGGTGACGCGCGGTGACAGGCTGGGGGTGGCGAACGTAACGTCCACCACCGACTCGCCCGTAAACCGCACGCACGTGGGGACAGAACCCCGGTTCTCGATCACCAGGCCCTGCGCACGGGCCCAGTGCTCGAGCATCCTGCCCCGCCTATAGTCCGTGGACCGGGAACCCCAAGCCGGACTCTTGGCGTTGAAGTCCCCGAGGACGAGGGCGGGGAGGGAACCGAGGGCGACGACGACGTCTCCCAGCTCCGTTAGGGAGTTCTGGAACTCGGCGAGAGTTCGGTTCGGGGAGAAATAAACGCCTACCACAGTGATCTCTCCGAACCGTGCTGCGACGATCCCACGCCCTCTCTTGACGCGATCGAGGGGCGGGGTACCGGCGGCGGCCGACGAAACGAGGGTCACCGAGCCGTCCAAGTCCGCCACCCAGTCGTTCCTGGGCAGGACAAAATACGGCTCGGCGACCACGGCGACGTTGATCAACCACTGCGCCATGCTCTGGAGCAAAAGTTCCTGAGCAGCGGCGCAGTGGTTGATGTTCGCCTGGAGGAAGCGCAATGGGGCCATTAATCGGGATGCGGATGGAGAGTCCGCAGGGCGCCCGGTTTTCTGAATCAGGACCAGCTTTCCCGTCTTCCAGCGAAGCGGAAACTGGCCCCTCTCCAGGCATGCGCTAAAGAGCCCCCCTAGTCGAGGCCCGAGAGTCTCCGAGGCCAGGACCCACGCTTTACCTGGCAAGCCGTCGGGTCCTGGGGCGGTATTTTTGGCCTTGAGCCGTTGTACCGCCACTCTCAAGTCTACCTCGGTCACCTCTGGAGCGTCGTAGACGTCGTCGTCGCTGTGGTCCGCGTTTGCGCCAGCTTCAGGTTCCGTCGGAGACGGAGCCATGGGCGGGGGAGCGTGCTCCCCTCGCGATGGGAACAGGGCGCTCACCACGTCCTCCAAGAACTGAGGCTGGAGACTCTGCGTCAACGGGGGAGCCCAGGGGCGGAGCTTTTCTCGCACCCACTTGTAGGGGCGGCCCCATGGGTCCCCGTCCAGAGTCGCCAGCATCTCCTCCCGGGCCAGTTCCTTGGCCCGCCAGATCTCGTCTCGGAGGACGGCCTTCGCTGCCCTGTAACCCTCGTACAGCTCCGCCTCTACAGTCGCCGCATCCGGAGGTCGGGTGCGGCGCCTGCGGAACCTGGTGTACCGGCGTCGCGCCGCAACGCACGCTTCGCGCAGCGCTGCTAGCTCGCTCGACCACCAGTACAGCTGACGCCGGGCGCGTCCTTGCCGGACCCGGGGCATGGCCACGTCGCAGATCTCCGACATGGCCTCCCGGAACCACTCCGCCTCGTCGTTTATGTCGGCAGGCCTGTCCGGGGGTGACCCCCAGGCCTGCACGATCGAGGCTTCCAGGAATAGCTCCCGGTCCATCTGCTTCAGCGCCCATCGTGGACCACTCAGGTCCCGTCGGACCGGCGCGTCTGGGGTCTGGGCGGAGACGTCGAACCGGATATACCGGTGGTCGGAATAGGTCTCCACCTCCTCCACAACGCGCCAGTCGGTGACGCGCGGTGACAGGCTGGGGGTGGCGAACGTAACGTCCACCACCGACTCGCCCGTAAACCGCACGCACGTGGGGACAGAACCCCGGTTCTCGATCACCAGGCCCTGCGCACGGGCCCAGTGCTCGAGCATCCTGCCCCGCCTATAGTCCGTGGACCGGGAACCCCAAGCCGGACTCTTGGCGTTGAAGTCCCCGAGGACGAGGGCGGGGAGGGAACCGAGGGCGACGACGACGTCTCCCAGCTCCGTTAGGGAGTTCTGGAACTCGGCGAGAGTTCGGTTCGGGGAGAAATAAACGCCTACCACAGCGATCTCTCCGAACCGTGCTGCGACGATCCCACGCCCTCTCTTGACGCGATCGAGGGGCGGGGTACCGGCGGCGGCCGACGAAACGAGGGTCACCGAGCCGTCCAAGTCCGCCACCCAGTCGTTCCTGGGCAGGACAAAATACGGCTCGGCGACCACGGCGACGTTGATCAACCACTGCGCCATGCTCTGGAGCAAAAGTTCCTGAGCAGCGGCGCAGTGGTTGATGTTCGCCTGGAGGAAGCGCAATGGGGCCATTAATCGGGATCCATTGCAGCCTCCTCCAGGGCCCCTCGCGGGGGTTCAGCCACGACGGCGACGGCGGCGGCAGTAGCGACGGCGGCGGCGGCGGCGGCGGTGGCGGTGACGACGGCGGCAGAGGGCCTACCTCTGCGCCTGGCTTTGGTGGGTGGGGCGCAGGACTTGCCCCCAGCCCGGTGATCGGCCGGCTTGCCAACCGCCTCACATGCGAAGCAGTGAGGCGGGGCGGAGCACGAGCCGGCCTTGTGACCGGGCTGACCGCAGCGGAAGCACCTATCGCTGCGGTCTACCTCCGAGGTGCACACGCATGCCGCATGGTTGCCCACTTGGCAGCGGAAGCACCTCAGGGGTCTGGGGTCCAGGACTTTCACCTGCGCAGACACCCAACCAACCAGGAGCCTTCGGCCCTCCTGGATCTTTTTGGCCGCCGGGACGGGGCAGCTAACCGTAATGGTTTGCCCCCCCGTGAAGCCAGGACGCAGGGCGCCCGCCCTAACCTGATCGGGAGGGCACCCCCCAGTCCTGGCTACGGCGGCCACCACTTCCTCGGCCGTCACGGAGTCATCCAGACCCAATATGCGCATGTCTGCGCGCTTGGTGGGTCTGGAGACTCGGGCCTCCTCCGCGTTTAAGGACGCTCTGAGCCGTTCGGCCAGAGCGTCAGCGGCAGGGCCACTGGCCGCGCCGGGGATCTCCAGCATCCGAGCCCCCGTCGCAGTGACCCGGTGACGGAGGCCGCCGACGATGCCGAGCTCCGTGATGTCTATCACCTGCCGCGCCTTCGCGAGCACGTCGCGGTACGACACGCCCCTCTTCACCGCGTCCGGCTGCAGTGTGATCACTACAGCCGCGGTCTTGGGGGCGCGCAATCGCGCCGCGGCGTCTCGCCGCCGCCGTCTCTCCCTTCTCCTCGAGGACCTGGCTGCGCCAGCAGCCTTCCTCTTCTCCCCGGCCACTTGCCAGTCGGCGCCGGCCGGAGGAGTCTTTGGAGGAGGCTGCTGGGACGGCTGGTTCCCGGCCTGGGCCTTCTTCCCTTTGGCCGCCTGTTTCGGTCCCGCAGGTGTCGGGGTCGGAGGCGGCTTTGGTGGGCCCTGTTTCGGCTTGGCCGGGGCCGTCTTCGCCCTCGCAGGAGCCGCCGTCGCTGGGGCCGTCTGCCCAGTGGCCGTCTTCGCCTGAGGTGGCCTCGTCGCTGTCCGGGGAGGCTTGGGCGCGGCCGCAGCCGCGTACGAAGGCGCCGCCAGCGGGGGTCGCAGCACACGGCTCTCCAATACGGAGAACCGCTGCTGGAAGGCGGCCAGCTCCTGTCGCACCAGGTCGAGAACCGAGTTCTCCGCTGGTGTGGGCTGGCCTTTCTCCTTTTGGCCCCGCGGCGGCGCATCCCGCTGGCCGTCTCCCCGGATTGCGGCCAGGTCCGCCTTGAGGGCGGCGTTCTCCCTCTGGAGAGCCTCAATGGCGGCAGTCAGGCGGGTGACCTCCGGCCGCAGATCGGACAATTCGTCCCTTGCAGCCGGAGCCCCGCCGTAAGTCCGCGCGGCCGCCACGATGGAGGCCGTGGCTTCGCCGATCGCGTCCTCCTTACTCTTGCGGTTCCGCTTCCGCGAGATGGTGCGGATGGCAGCCGCCACGGCCTCTTCTAGTTTGGCCTCGCTCGAGGCCAGACCAGTGTTGGGCTCTCCAGAGGGAGGCCCCCTCCCCGAGGTCTTGCCTCGGCCTTTACCCCGCACGCTAGTGGGGATCTTGCGGGCCGAGACAAGCCCCTCCTCCGACGACGACTCAACGTCGCGGGGGCGCTTGAGGAACTCCTTCCTCCTGTCGGCGCCCCCCTCGTCGCTCCTCACTGCGCTCCCAGAGACTAAGCTCTGGAAGCTCTCGGCGTCCGATGCCGAGTCGGTCTCCGACCCGAGCACCAGCGCCCCCTTCCTCCGCGGAGCGGCACTCTGCGCTCGCTCAATGTTCGGTGCTGGTGAGGTGGACGTGCTGGACAAGTCCAGCGACTCCACCTCACGGGCACGTGAGCCTCCCTGGCTCGATGCGGCGACTGCCGGGGCAAACTTGGGGTAAAAGGTTTTGTTGTCCCCCCCAGAGTACGGTGGGACTGACCGGAACAGCTGGGACCCGCCTGGGTAGCTTTTTCAAAAACTTTTTCTGCCATTACGTTTTAACTTTTTTAAAGAGGTGAGTTCCTCTATCCCTACACCCCATTTCCCCTCCCCTGGTTCACTTCACGGTTACGTCTAAAGATTAGACGCATACCGGAAGTGAACCTTTCCTCCCCCTTGACCCGATCTCTGAGACCGGGCCCCGCGCCGCCTAGAAGCTCGAGCTAGCTGCTCGATCCTCCAGGCGGCGCGCATTTCCCCCGGTGTGTCCCTCTTGGTCTGGTTTCTCCCTCTGGGCCCGTCCGGCATGAGTGCCTCTACCGGCATGGCCCCAGAGATCATCGAAACACGCAAGCCCCACCACGACGACAACGTGGGGACACAGTTGGTGGGGTGGTACAGATGGCTAGTTACAAAATAAATAACAATTCAATGTATATATTGTGTTCGGTCCGATATGCGTTTCCAAACGCACCCTTTTGACATAAAAGAAATTTGATCTTGACATTACTCTGACTTGACAGATAGACTTTGCTTGGAAAAAATGCCGGTCGTCGGGACCCTCTTGTAATTGTAATTGTAATTGAAATATCGTTTGGAATCGCCTGTTGAAACCGATAATTGGGTCGCGAATTATCTATTGGTTGAAGTGTAATCCCCATTTGACGAAAACCCCGGGATATTTTTGGATTTATCGCCGGTTGTGGCCATCCGCGTGGCACGCGCTTTTGTTGGAAATAAATAGTTGGAAATCGAATTGGATCTCACGTGATATTAGCAGATTGATTGTGAACAGTGTTTAATTGAAGTTGTAATCCTGGATTGACGAGAATCCAGGGATATTTCTCGGAACACATCGCCTTATTGCCTCACCGCGTGGCACGCGCTTGTTGGAAACGAGTTTAGGCTGTGATGCTGTTGGAACCGCGCCATCCGGAGACTGGCGCCTTGTGAACGTCCACATACTTGACTTTCACACTTTCAATTACTCACCTCATATTACATACATACCACACTTGGGGCGTGGCCTTGAGAAGGTCGAAGCTTGGCGAAACCAGCACAGAAGGTTAGTGGTAATAATGTATTCATAAAGCCTCAGAGGCTATAGGCCTTTTGTTTATTGTTGTTGAAAGCAACGGTAGGGCTCCACGAACCGTGGACAAGTTCAGACCGTCCAGTTACCGTTGCACTGGCCTATTGCAGGACTGAACATTTTGGTAACAGGCGTGGCTCTTATAAGATCCACTGATTCATTCTGGTAGCAGGCGTGGCTCTTATAATATAAGATCCACTGGTTTAATTGGAAGTTTTGAAAGTAACTTTGGTTTGATTACTCAACACAACTTATAACTTAATAAGTTTTGAATATATTACCATGTCTTCCGGGCTATCTAATTGAAGTTGAATCAATTGAAGTTGTATTTGTAATTTGTACTGTAGCCCTTTGTTGAATTGACAAGTAAGATTTATTTGTGAAATTAGGAATTATTAGTTGTATTTGGTACATAATTTGGTATATTTGTTGCAATTAATAATTGAATGGCATTGATCTGAATTTGAAAGGTTATCTAAATAATAATTACACATAGTCTAACATAATAGGACTTGAATGGTGTGGATTGACTTATTGCATTTATTTGTTTATTGGATTGTTGTTAGAGATTCTCCGGCTCAATATTATACAGTCAATTGTTGAGCTTATTGATATTTATTTGAGGTTGATCCAGCATTGTATTATACATTCAATTGTTATTTATTTTGTAACTAGCCATCCTTAGCAAGCGAGATTCATACTTGGAATAAGTACAGGGTCGGATTTGGACTTGAAATAATTGAATTTGAGTTTTTGTTTTGTTGAGATTATTTGGTCGGCTAACAAGTCATTGTTGTTTGTTTAGTTAATTTTAGCCTGTTGTATTAATATTTGATTGTTGCAATGGCCTCATTAAGGGCAGTCAGGGAGGCTGCTGCCGGATTGACCTCACAGTTGAGATGGTTCACATCGGCAGCTGCAACGGTTGAGCGGGTAGAATTGGAAGAGCTCACCCTTGCTCGGTATGGGCAAGTGATTGAGAGGATCAAGTCAGCTGATGCTGCGCTCACACGCTTCAACGAGTACATCATGGACGTGGATTTGGGGGTGATGGATCAGACGGCCCGTGATAGGATTTTGGGTGACTATGACCAGATTGTCCACCTGGGGGATGTCATATGTCTACGAGCGCGGGAAATTTTGAAGAGCCGGGTGCCTGATGCGGCCAAGCCGCAGAACCCCGTTGTTGCAGGCCCTGGACTATTGAGTAGGCTGCCCACCCTGGAGCTGCCACATTTTGACGGTCGCTTGGACCACTGGCTGGGCTTCCTAAATCTCTTTGAGAGTCTTGTCGATGCACGCTCGGACCTCGGACCTGCCCAGAAGCTGGCCTATTTATTGTCTGTCCTGGAGAGCAAAGCCAGAGCCTTGGTGCAGCACTTGCCGGTGACGGATTCCTCTTACCCGACCGCTCTGGAGCTTCTCTCCCGACGGTATCAGAACAAGCGCTGCCTGGCTGATGTGCACATCGACCAGATTTTGGGACTACCGGCCATTGCCAGCACGTCGACGTTGCGCACTGACTTGCTGAACCCGTTGGTCTCAGCGACCAACGTTTTGAGACGCTTGGAGTTACCGGTAGAACATTGGTCCTACTTGTTGGTGCACATAGTGCTGCAGTTGCTCCCCGCGGAGCTGAGGTCACGTTTTGTGCAGAAGTATGCTGGGGATAGTGCCACCCATCTTCCCCCCTTTGACGACCTCCTCAAATTTTTGGAAGACGAGTGTCGGTTTTCGGATAACACTCGTAGTGCCACCGGGTCAACCCCACTACCTTCTCAGCCCAGAGACTCGGGACGGACCAGGGCTCGGGGGCCTGTTGATGTTCCCCCCGCCCCCCGTTTTGCTGGCGCCCGGAGTCCTCGGGCTAGGGGGCCTGTTGATGATCGCCCCGCCCCCCGTTTTGCTGGCGCCCGGAGTCCTCGGGCTAGGGACCTGTTGATGATCGCCCCGCCCCCCGGTTTGCTGACGCCCGGAGTCCTCGGGCTAGGGGGCCTGTTGATGATCGCCCCGCCCCCCGTTTTGCTGGCGCCCGGAGTCCTCAGGCTAGAGGGCCTGTTGATGATCGCCCCGCCCCCCGTTTTGCTGGCGCCCGGAGTCCTCATCATTGTGACTTTTGTAAGGCAACGGGGCATGTCATGGCGCGTTGCCCGGACTTTTTGAATTTGCACGTAAGTGCCCGCCGCCGCATTGTCAACGCACGCCGTTTGTGCTTCTCGTGCTTGGGGGCCCACTTTCATCGGGACTGCCCCGACCCCCGCCCGTGTAGAATTTGTAAGGGGTCCCACTTGGAGATTTTGTGCGCCAACGCGAACCGCTCCAGCAGACCATCTTCTGAGGAGGGTTCGCGCAGGGGGGGGTACCCCGGAGACGAGCACCGGGCTGAGGCCCGCAATTCTGTACGCTACACTCCACCCCCCGCGCAAGTTGAACGGGAGCCCCGCGAGCGCCATTTGGTCTCCCCTCGTCAGGGAGAACGCGCATTGGCTGCTAGGCAGCAGTGGCCGGGTCGGCGCCGCTGCCTTTCCCCTCCGTTGGCGGAACGTCCCCGGCTGGAGTCGCGCCCTCCGCCATTCGGGCATCCGGTGGGATATGCCCCTCCAGTGATGGCGAGCGGCTCGGGACACCGCGCGGACGAATATTTTGATTGTTGGCCTCGTCGTGAACGAAGGCAGCCTGGATGCGGCGATTGGTCGCCGCCCAGGCATCACTAAGAGATTGACGCCTGCCCGCTAAAGGACCCCCCCGATCAAGACGGTTTTGTTGTCAACGGCCTCAGTCAAGGTCTGGGGACCCTTGGGTGACTCGATTGTGGTCTGTGCCATTTTGGACACGGGAGTCCAGGGTTGCCTTTTGTCGTCTTGGTTAGCGGGACAGGTTGGCCTGAAGGTGAACGACCTTTCAGGCAAGATTTAGGGAATTGGCGAACCGGCTGACACCACTGTTGAGGGAAGGACCTGGTTTGAAATCACCCTTGTGAGTTGTCCGTACCCTAAAATTGGTGCTCCTGCCCTTGTTATAACTGAACTTGGTTGGGACGAGCCACTTCGGGAAACCGTGTTGGAGGACAGTTGAGGCTCTCTAGCCTTCCTTATGGGGCCCGTCCCCCTCTTTTTGTTGCCCAAGGAGGGCCACTTGGTTCAATTGTTGGTGACTGATCGTCACACTAAGAATGCCGGTTGCAATGCGCTGTTGGCCATTCTGCAGCGAGAAATTTGGATTTTGTCGGCTGATCGCGTCAATGAGGCGAGGCCCTTTGCTGGCGTTGTAACGGACTTGTTGGTCCCCTTATGTTGAAGACGTCCACCCTTCATAATAGTAAGATTGTTAAGGCTTATTTGTGTGTTTGTCTGCCTGTCAACCAAGGCAGTACATTTGGAGCTGGTAACCTCCCTCTCGACAGAGGCCTTTGAGGCGACTTTGGAAAGATTGTGTCTCGCCGTGGGTTACCTTTGATTAGTTCTGATCGCGGTACAAATAACAAGGGTACAAGTAACTATTTGAAGGAGGTATACGCCTTCCTTAATGAGAGCCAGGTTGATATTGGTAATAGTTTGGCCCGCCGAGGGGTCACTTGGTTGTTTGACCCGCCAGCGTGCCCCCATTGGGGGGGTATTTTTGGGGCCGCGGTGAAAGCGGCAAAGGGACGCTGGCGGAGATTGTTGGGAGACACCATTCTCACCTTTGAGGATCTAGCTACGGTATTTGGCCGCATTGAAGCTGTGTTAAAATTGCAACCTTGTCAAGACTTCCAATTGATTAGCGGACGGGTAGGCCCGTCCGGGGGGTTAGATGTTTAGTCCAACGTGAAATGAAACGCACCCTTTTGGTTGGCAACATTATTCTATGCTCTTTGAATTTTCACTTGACAGATAGACTTTGGTTCCTTGTTGAAAATGTCGGTCATGGGACCCTGTTGAGTTAATTATAATTGGTAAAATATCGTTTGGAATCGCCTGTTGAAACCGATAATTGGGTCGCGAGTTAACTGTTGTTTGAAGTTGTAATCCCCATTTGACGAAAACCCCGGGATATTTTGGGATTCCTCGCCGGTTGGTTGTCACCCGCGTGGCACGCGCGTTTGTTGGAAAAAGTAGTGATAAATAGCTTCAATCCGGTGTGAGTTTGGGCTGTGATGCTGTTTGAACCGCGCCATCTGGAGACTGACGCCTTGTGAACGTTCAGAACACTTGACTTACATCACACTTTCAATTACTCACCTCATATTACACACATGCTACACTTGGGCGTGACCTGGGAGGGTCGAAGTTGGCGGACCCAGCACAGAAGGTTAGTGGTAATAAGGTATTTATAAAGCCTCCGAGGCTATTGTGTAACCTTGTTTATTGTAAGCAACGTTTATAGCTCCACGAACCGTGGACAGTTCAGACCGTCCAGTTATCGTTGCACTGGCCTATTGTAGTACTGAACACATACATACATACATACATACATACATACATACATACATACATACATACATACATACATACAAGATACGCGCGAAAAACATAACCATTTCTTTGCAGTCGGGTAAAAAGAATTATACCTCGAAAGTATATATCACTTAGGGTTGAATGTTATGAGTTTAATGAATGTTTATTAAGTTGTATATGCAATGTGTTAATAATATATATATAATAATATAATATTCCACAACTTTTCACACAACGCCATCTAGTCCCAAACTAAGCGGAGCTTGTGATATGGATACTAGACAACTGATAAACATACATATATATTTCTAAATACATACATATTATAGATAAATTACACCCAGACAAAGAACAAATGACCGTGTTCATCACACAAACATTTGTCCTAGGTGGGAATCGAACCCACGACCTTGCGCATAGCAGTCAGGACCACTGACCACTATACCAACGGGCCTGTCCAATGTGAATGTGTTTCTTTGTATATTTAGATAAAATTTGTGTGTGTGTTATTGCTCTACAATTCTAAATTATATCTCCTTATTTTCTGTCCTAACTATGTGTGTGTATGGTTTTGCCAAAAAGCAATTTTTCTTCATAAAACTCTGGTTTTTTCTTTCATCTTAGCAGAGACCTAAATTCAATACCTATTGTTGGGCAAAAGTTAAGACAGGTGATGAAGATTGATTTATTCCTTTAAATTGATGCTGTAAACGATAAAGGAAGATAATTTCTTGCTTCCCAATGGTTTGTTCATGTAGCACGTTGAACAAATATCAGAAGAAAGTTATTCACCCGTAAACCCTTCAAAAAACAGTCTAATTGTACCTCCATTTAAGATATACTTCCGGATTGTTCATTGGTTCACTCGTCTATATTACTGCAAGCTTCACAACAAAACTGTCTTTTCTTATAGGGTTGTCAAGCTGTGACAATGACAGGTCTCGTAAATATGTCCTCAAACCAGTAGCAGACTGATCTTAGATTTTCTGGCTTCTGTATACCAGTAACGACGATGTAAGTACCAAATCAGTTTTATTAAATCTTCGTCACCCAAAACTAAACAAATTTAAAAGATTTAAATTTATATTCACATTATTCAGCCATCACACAACAAAACACCGACTCGATAAACTGACGCATATTTATTTGAACGCTCAACTACCAGCCACCAGTAACTAACAAGTTAACGCAGTAAAAACTGCGTCTCAAGTACTGAACTCGGTAATAAAGAATAACTTTTTGATGGACATCCAAGTATCCCCTTTGCACATGCACAGCCCAACTGTCCCCTTTGGCAGCGTCCAGAACATGCGTTGCCAAAAAGATTTTTTGTAGTATAATCTAGCTATAATTTATTTTCTGTAAAACGTGGGTACATAAAGTGGTTGTTAGTTTTGAGAGTTGTCTTGGGTGTACTTTTGTTTGAAGAATGTCTAGAGTTTTAGTTTTAGTCCAATCATTTTGAGTTTTATGTGCTCTGCAATGAAATAGGAAAAGAATAGGAAGTATTTATTTACAGAAATCATTAAAATATATGAAATAATTATGTTAGTTGGCTGGGTCTTACTACTAGTAGTTAAGGCTCCAGAAAAAGGAACCTCCTGACAATACGAGCCGTATCCAAGAGTATTGCTTATGTATCATGATGCTCTTTACCCAACCGTGCAACTCAGCATTAAGATGATCATCGAAACATCAAAAGCTACTTGTCTATTGGGAGTCTAAAATCGCCATCAGCTCCTAATAATCCGTTAATGAATCTATATCTCACCACCGGGGCTTCATATTTCAGCTACGTGACAGCATTGTGGCCACACTACATGCTACTGACAACACAGGTCACGTCCGCTGCTAAACACTAGCACGGAACAGCGATGACTGTATAATCAATTGTATCAACAGTGATGTCTGTTATGTGATTTGATCTTCGAAGTGGTTTTTGTGACGATTGGTCTTATTTATCTATACTAATACTCGGAGTTCACTCGGGTCGATTCTCAAAGTAAATCAATGCTTCCGAGGTCAGTCCGCAGATGGCTTAACATAAAGAGCTTCCTCCGTGCCAGGAAAGCAAGATAGGCTGTCTTTCTTGGTTGATGTTTGTAAATATTTGACAGTTGTTACTAGTAGTCAGAAGCCAGAAAATCTGGCAGCCGTCTTGCCAGGGGGTATCGTGTTACGCAGCCATTAGGTTGTGAAAGTCAGAGTCACTCCGAGTACAATACTAGAACTTAACTGTATCCGGATAGACTGGAAGCCGACTTCAAAATAGTTGCGTAAAGCAAAATAAAATTGTACAGCGATTGGTGTTATCGCACAGTGCAACTTTTGCAGACTCTTGCTGACTGTATTTGTATATTATAACAAAATCAGAAACTTAAAGGTTATCTTTATATTATTTCTCACCATGAATGCCAGATTAATTCACCTACTCCTGAGCACAGGGCTTTGAATAATTATATAATATTTCCCAGTCTGTGTTTCTTGATACCGCGTAACACCACAAAACGGGAAATTTTTAACCAAATTACAATCCACATTTGACCGTAACAATTGTACCGCAGTTATTAAAACCAAAATACGTCTGATAGCAATTCCTGTTCAGTTCACATTCAAAAATATAACACGATGAGTGTGCAATTAAACATTTATAAATGAACACACTGACCGCCGTATTGATATTTCAGTCCGATAGTTGTGAGGAACGGATAGAAAATAAACGTTTCAACGTAATTGTATTGTGTTGGCATTCTATTTTGGCTAATCATTTTGCGCTCGGCAGTATCCACAGGTAACTTTGAGCAATTGTAAAAAAAATAAATGATATGGAGCAGTGGGCCTAGTAATGAACGGGTCCAGCTGACCAAAGACTCATAACGTCTCTTGTTCACAACGGAACCCTCACGTGGTAGAACGCGGGGGCGGGATTCTATTACATGTATCACAGCAAATTACTGTCATCGTTCATTCAACATCAGAATGATTGCGCTAATATCCTACTCATTAGTATCCATTGTATGAGTTAAACTATGATTTTGAGTTTCTACGTATCAATTGGATATTAGTACTAGATATTACTAGTAGTAGGTATTGTAATCTGGAATATGTTAGCCGTTGAATGAAATGGTTTTGACTGATCTAATTAATTTGCTTAGTCTAGTGATTTAAATGTTTGTGAATTCGTATGTTGTGATCATATTAGTTACTTGAAAATTTGTTTTGTGGTTAATGACCTCACCTTGAAGAAATTTATTTAGTTCAAGATTCGATAAACCTCTCTTGAAGTCTCACTCTCGGTTACTAAGAGTGACATATCAACAGAGGGTAATCGAATTATATATACGTTGAACCTCTATCACAGGATTCAGTGCAATGGAATGAATTACTACAAAGTATTTTTTTAAAACAAGGCTTTCCGGTCTTCTGAATTTTGACTGGGACCAACTTGCTGACAAACAGAAACTTAACAACCAGTTGAAAATTAATAGTGATAACCTCTCTGAGTACTGTTTACTTGAAGACAAATGCTTGTTAGCGCTGACTGCAAAATTTGTCATCAAATCTGAATTCAAATTTTGAATAAAAAAATACGTCCATAATTTCTATAGCTTCCCCGGTAATATTGCCAAAAGTAATTAGAGTACATTTAGGGGCTTTCCTTTGAAGTCGTCTATCTTGGGTCACCTAATGTGATTGGTGACAACCTTAGCGAATTAAATCTGTAATTAGGGGTCGCACCTTCTTTTGACGATAACCTTGGCTGATATGGAAAGGCAAATCAGATTTTTTTCTCTTTATTAATGGCAATCATAGGATTACAAAATGATTCATATTTTTTAATTGCTATGTATTTGATTATATTGATACTTATGTGTGGTGAAGATGTAATGTAGGCTAAGGAATTCCACTCCTTAGCTTAAGTAAGCAAATATAATCCTCTAGATCTAGATCTTTATTTCTCAAAAGAACATTGTACAGTTCACTTGTTCAATTTAGAGTTATGTTACTTTCATTCTATTAGTGCGAATGTATGGTATTATTGTTAAATATATGTAATATGTTTTTGTAGAACTGGAAAACCAAATACATCGAATTCCCTAACTTATGAGCTTCAAAAATAGATGGCGGGGAACCTGAAAACAGCCGCACCACTTAAGTAAAATAATACTTAAAAGTTCACAGGAAACCAACAATATAAATGCCTGAAATATTGCCTTTAACCTCACTCCGGTGTAACTAAATAAATAGAATTCTGTAACATAATAAATGAACGCTTCTCTAGAATGAATAGCATGTAATACGTACTTAAAAATATTTTTGAAGCGTCATTAGCCTAAAGGTTAAGCTGTGAGACTTGTGATGGACAGGTCGCGGGTTCAAGCATATTTAGCTTAGTTGGAGAGGTTAAAGAGATCGCTAGTAAAGAGAATTCTACCCACATAGCGAGTTCTCTTTATTAACAAAAGGTTACCGACGTGTATTTTGATAAACACGTGTTATTTCACATTATACGAATACTTTACACTTTTTATTCAACAATCAAGAGAGTAGATTAAAGCGAATGAAAACTACAAAATGAAATAGAAACTGCCGCCTGCAACGAGCTCAGCTTCGGAGAGCGCCACCCGGTTATATTGGACGGGAGGCATGCGCTCACTCGCAAGCTGGTCTACCACCATCACGGGCCGCCCTGCACGCTAACCAGGAGGCGGTTGTAAACCGGATCCGTGAGGCCTACTGGGTCACCAGTCTGCGGTCCACAGTAAAGGCCGTCGCCGCTAGTTGTCAGTGGTGCCGCCTGGAAAAGGCGAGATCAGCAGCGCCGAAGATGGGCGACCTTCCGGTCGCAAGGCTGGAAATCACCAGACAAGCGTTCGTCCATTGTGGGGTCGATTACTTTGGCCCCATGGAGGTCGCTATCGGTTGACGAAAGGAGAAGAGGTGGGGCGTATTGTTTACGTGCCTCACTACGTGCGCCGTGCGTCACTTTAAATAGAAACCAGACCAAAACTTTGTTCAAGTAATGCCCATGAATATTATAAATATAATTTTGTCTTTGAAAACCCTCATATAACTTTGTCAAAGTTACATTTACAAAATGAATAATCAACTCTGAATTTATTTTACCGATAATCGTCCCAAACAGTTAACAGACAAGGCACTTTGTTTGCATCAAGAGAATATAGAAAACTTTTGTCGATAACCCTACCCATTCATTCACAATTGAATGCCACAAGTGGTCCATTTCTTCCCATTTCTCCCCATAAAAGATGCAGAATCAACGTGTAATCGTTATACCTTAAATGCACCCAGGAGGCGGGTCCGAACAAAACTGGCGCCGACCGTGTCTCCGCATTCGTAGGATCTTGATAAAAACAAAGGTCTCACTTGATAGAAGAGATTTATTACTCTACTCGCTGGAGACGAACGGATATTTTGAGCATATAAATTTAAATCTGAATTCTTTCAAGAGTGAAGTTTTCTACTGTAATAAGTAAAAGAAAAGACAGTATCGGTCCTTCAATAGTGTTTACATAGGGAGTTTTTCAATTTCCAATTGCTATTAATATATTTTTTTTTTAATTTATAATGATTTTTATAATATTAACCCTTAATCAAACACGGAACTTTTTGTGAGTTAAATTAAAACTAAGGTCGGTTTTTGAGTAAAATAGGTCCGTAGATTTCAAAAATCTTAGTGGAATTTTGAAAAAGTGGGGGGAAGGGGGTGTTCTGCGGTGGGAAATTATTTCCCCTTATTCGTATTCGCAAACACAAAAATCTCCAAGTGGGAAAATAATTCCCGTTATCCGTTACGACTCTGGTTTTTTTATGATTATTTGGGGTATTTTTTAGACTAGTTAGTACTTCGGATTTGCCTACAGAATTTTGTGAATAATATTTTTAGACAGATAATAAAAAATCAATAATTAATCAGAAATGTTTTAATAATTACTAAACTTTTACAAAGATACAATTAATAATAAGTACTCTTATACGTATATATATATACTATGTTTTACTACGTTTATAGAAATGTCCGGTAAGTGATTGATTGGAATCGTGGGCAATAAATCTTCACGTAGAATTGATAATAATTCATCAGGCTGTGTTATGGTTTCATTTAGTACGATATAGTCATCAGAAGTTTCTTCAAAGCCAAACATTTCTTCCAGACGTTGTTCTATTAGGCAAGCATCTGTTTGGTCTGGGTGTACAGAAGGAGAATGGATACTATTTTCGTAACAAGGATCGTCTTCGTCATCGCATACGGACAAATCTGAAAGATCCGCTAAATTTTGAAAAAGCTGGAAATCACAAAAAACAACATAGGTATATAACAACAAAATTAAAAAACTAAAACCTACAAAGTGGTCCCCATTGGACAGATAAACATTTTATATTATATAGATTGAATTTTTTCAAGTCAGTAACAGACAAGGGGAAATTAATTCCCACATTTTAAATCGGATCTTTTTCCGTCAAATTATAGTGTTATCAGAGTTCTTTTACAGCCAAAGCCTTGAAAAATTAGTCTAGTTAAGGTTGACAATATGTTCATGTACTTACCAGATTTTTTTCTTCACAATTTCCGAAAAAATACCGGCGCGCTCCGACAACTTTCGAAAAAACAGGCAATTTTTGACTTTATGTCAAAGTCAAAAGTTGCCTGTTTTTTCGAAAGTTGTCGGAGCGCGCCGGTATTTTTGATTGAGCTCACGGCGACTCATACTAACTGTCACTAAAATATTGTCATACAACAAAATTGAAATATATCAAAGATTTAATTTTGTTATGATTGGTATTGGTCAATGCTGCCGTTTATGAAAAAAGAAAGATTTTTCGAGGTGGGAAAATACTTCCCGTTATTTGATTAAGGGTTAAGTAGCAAATTATAACAGTAACCGTCCTTGAAACAAACATTATTTTTTAAACATAATCGTCCAAAAATACTTTCGTTTTAATTCAAGGTCTTAAATATTTTATGAAATGAAATATCTTTCTTAAATAAATACTTATTTATTTATTTATTTAAACTTTATGTACAATTGTGTTACAAGGCGGACTTAATGCAACAAGGCATTCTCTACCAGTCAAGCTTTGGGTTAAAAAAAACACACTGTGGTAGGTGTACAAGAAAATGGAATGAAATAATATATTTAATACTAATAAATATAATACTAATATATAATAATACTAATAAAATACGTTACGAAGCCATGAATATGACAAAAGAAAACAAAATATAAAACGAAAGCTTTGTAAAGGGATTAAGATGTCTGAATAATGATTAGACTTTTGAAGCACCTCTTAATAAAATAGCTATTCCTCGCGGTATTAAGTAGCCCTGTGGTTTGGGAAAAGTAGGCCAGCGAAAGGGCTCTCTTTCATCTAATTCCTGTGAATATTTTCATATTTTTCAACGTTGATGTGCTGTCTGATATATTACATAGTAATGTATTTACGTAGTAATAATTTCTAACAACACCAAACAAGATGTCCTAACGCTGTTACTCTCGCTTGTTTCAGATGACAATGGGAAGACGAATCACCGGCGTAATCTACATATTGATCACTTACGCTCTCGTTAATGAAATGTCAGTAAACGTGTACGCCACGGCCAACAACAAAAGGCGAACCAAAGAGAAGAGCAGAGGCTTCCTAAAGAATATTTGCGATATCACAGATCGAGATTCAAAAGTTCACTGCTACTGCGAAAATAGTAGAGAGCCACGGAATGCGACTAAAGCGGAATGTTGGGTGTTCAATGAGGGCATACCTTGCGACGATCTCATCTGGGAGAGTTTTGCATCCCAACCAATTTTGCAAACTTTGTCCTTTAATGTCCGAGTTGATGGCGCTTTAGGTTATATACCCACCAAGGCACTACTCTATTTACAACATTTGAAGTCCATCAACATCAAGTACGGCAATATCGTCGATATAACGCCATTCGCTTTCGCAAACTTAACTAATCTAAAAGAAGTTAGTTTATCTCAAAATCAAATCGAAAATCTACAGCAGTACTCATTCGCTCACCTACCGAACATAACAACTGTCAATCTGGAAGAAAACATGATTATAGATATAGATACAGAAGCTTTCTACGATCTACCGGAACTGCAAAAGTTGGTGTTTACCAAGAATAATATATCCATAATCAGAAACGGTACTTTCCGGCACTCGTTTAATTTACTGGAATTAGATTTAAATAAGAACAATATTTACTATTTGAACCGACAGACATTCGACGGATTGGCTAATCTAAGGAAATTGGATCTGAGAAAGAACCGAATACAAAAATTGACGGAATTCACATTTGCCGAACTATGGAATCTAAAAGAGTTACTGTTGGGCAAGAATAACTTGCGGTATATATCGGAGAGGGCATTCGACGGGCTCTCTCAACTACGAAAGTTATCCCTGGACGACAATAAACTGGCGTCGCTCCCTTCGGGCCTGTTCGAGGGGGTGAGGGGTCTGAGCTCCCTGGACTTGCGCTCCAACGCACTGCACGTGTTAACTTTCGACAACATCAAGCCCATATTGGACAACTTGAAACCGCAGAATAGCAACCTACTACTTGAAGGTAATAATAAATACAATATAATGGATAAAACTAACTCATGTCGAGTTTCATGAACTTAAAACACTCGACGATGATTATTTCCGCCATTATACATTTTGTGTTGCATAACGTTTTTATAAATAAATAAAAGGATAAATAACGCATTGAAAGTGAGATGTTATTGTTAACTTTAACACATTTGGAAAGTTTGTTCTCGTATGATGCCTACGGATGTACTTAGTAGAATCGTTGAAACTTTGCAAACCCTAGGCTCTTTCGTGAAAGTTTTAGTTTCAATGTCCATTATTCAGGGGTTTTTTGCCTATTTAACAGGGATTAAACATCAAAATGATGTTTACTTCTTCTGCTAATGAAGCAATTGTTTCTTTTTACAGAAAACAATTTCATATGCGACTGCAGATTAAAATGGATGCATTCACTGCGAAACGAGACAAAAAGTCAAAACACAAAGGAGTCCCTAGATAGCGTAATGTGCAAAATGGATCCTCCCATCGTGAGTTCGGCTTACAATAAAATGCCTGACGCTATGGACAACAAACTGGATTACAATCAAGACATACTCCATGCCGGCCTCACAATTGAAACGCTGAACGACAAAATGAACATAACGGAAAAGAAGACATTACCAGGTGACCTATCTAAAGACGACGGTATTGAAATATCCAAAAAGGGCGGTAAAAGGACTGTTATGAAAATTCCTGCTGAAACCCTTCCGTGCCCGATGGAAGCTATAATAACAACAAAGATACCAGCTTATATAGTAGACCCTATTATACCAATACAGAACGAAATGAAAACTTATCGATTCTATGAAACAAATTCCAGTTATATGAATTTGAGGTCTAGTTTTGCTATTGTAGTTTTATGGAGTATTTTTTTTAGATTTTTTTTTACCACGTAGTTTTTTACTTAAGCAAGTGACGTATCTAGACGTTAAAGTAAGTGAGATACAGACTAATAAGCCGGCGATTGATGGCTGTGCATGAGTATAATGACTAATACTTAACTACAATATGAGTTAAACAAGGGATATTTACGAGTGTGGAATAGCTACTTAATATATTAATATGTAAGAACATTGATTGTCAGAGAACTAAAGGGGACGCATGATGACAGTGATGTTGTTTTTAAAAAACAGGGTCGATTTCTTTGGAATGTGTATCGAATTATAAATTAATTTAGTGACATTATTTAATAAGTTCATTAGTTTCAAATCGGGGTGTAATCATTATGTCATAATTTTATATCTCAAAAAGACAAAAATTGTTTCGTCATCATAGAAATATATTGACCCGTAGCAATCCAGTAATGAGCTATTAGCTTCTCTAATGTAATAAGGGTGTTTTCCTAAAAAGACGCTACTAGCAAAGTCGAATTGTCCCACAACTTCAAACATTTTTATTCTTTATATTGAACATGTTGAAGTAAAATTTAATATGTTTTAGGTGAATGTTTCAAAATTAAATTAAAAAATCTCCTCAAAAGCAGATAGGTAGCTATATTTAAATTAATATCAGCAAAATAACAAGCACGAATTCGCGGGCAAGGGAATCATATGGTATTTAAAACATTAGATTAGTAAGGCTTAACACAAGTTACTTAAACTAAATATCAGTTATTTTAGGGTTCCGTAGTCGTATGGCAAAAACCGGAACCCTAATAGATTCATCATATCCGTGTATCACAGCCATTTTATTCCAAAACTATTAGAAGTACACAGTAGATGTATTCTGTGAACCGCTTTACGATTTTTATACAAAAATAAAAACAAATTAAACATTAAATGCTCTCCATATATTTATGGAGAGCACATAATGTTTTATTTGTTTTTCCTATGGGACTGAAAAAATAAAACATCAAATCTATACATGCAGGGTGTCTATAGACAGGTCATTACAATATTTGAAGGATGGACATATCCAAATTGACAACATTTGTGTCCCTCCCCCTCTAACTTTTAAAATAAGGGAGTGAATATATATAATTATGATGTTCATATCAATAAAAACTTTCAATGACAATTGGTTTGAATCAGTTTGAAAAAAGTGATATGATGAAAACTTCACCTCCTAGCTGCCTAGGCCTGATGTCATGTCATAACAAAATCGTGACACTTGAATGGTAAAACTTAGTGTTCAATGAAATATTAGCAAAGATAAATTTTAATTTACTTACGTGTTAATGTTTTTGTAAATAATTATTGTGCAAATGTAAAAATTGTATTGATTGTACGTAGGTAATCTTCGTAACTAACTAATAAAAATTTGAAACAATTCACTGTTAAAAGTAGAAAGCTACATTATTTCTGAGTAATAGACTACTTTTTACCCAATGTTACTTCAGCAAATTATGTTTGTATAGCATGCCTACCCGTACGGATGAACACTCTGCTAGCAGCTATGGTAGTGTATTGGGACGTAGTCATAATCCTCACATATTTTAATTTAAATCAATGTTACATAAATAGTGATAATTATCCCTGGCCTGTTACATATTTTATAATTACTAAGAAGTGTTTCGGATGTTGGCGAAAAATCAACAATAGTATTAAACTGCAGCATTTTACTTTATATAAAACTTTTATAATGTTTTTGTATATTCATAATCGTATGTCATCTTTTTATACTTTTATATGTAAAATAAGGTTAAGTTAATCTAAAATATTTAATTAATTTATTGCTTTATTATTAACGTGAAGAACATGAAATTATTTCGCTGATTATTTATTATTGTGATAGAGTGACGTAACTCTGTTGTTATTCTTGGAAAGATTTTAAGAATATTTTTACGCAAATATTATTTTGTTTTAATAGGTACTTATTTCTGGTGGATTGATTCCATTGGTTTTTTACCCTTTAAACCAGAAATCTTCCCTAAATTTTATGTGAATTTAGCTACGTTAGATAGTTATAGGAATACGTAATACCTTTCCTGATATTTTAGAAGAAAATAACGATATCTGATGTATACAGTATGTATGTCGGGCAAGTAGGTATCCGCAACTCCACGACCAAGCGCGTATTTTTTTTTTTAATTTATCTTTATATCATTTATGGATATGTTCAATTTTAATAAGTTACTATTAAAATAATTAATATATTTGTTAACTTTCCAAATAACATAAGTCACTTTATTCTGAAGCTACAATGTTTGCATAAAACTATTCTTTGTTACATAAACACTGTATTTATACTCAATGCTTATTTACATTAATCTAAATATAACATTATTTTTGTATTTTTAATGGTTTTTTATTGTTCCTGTAAAGTTTGACATTTTATGCTTTGCTCTGCCGGCCCTAGATATTTTGTGAGATACTTTGCATTTTTAAATGCTAACAGAAAATATTGACTTTTCTTATTTTTATGGTATAATTTGAATTGAAATACCATATTTAGCAGTTCATAACATACTATTCTTTAATACCAGAGTAAATATGAAACAATTTCATGTAATGACAAAATTATATTTCCTGTTCGTCACAGGGTCACTTTTCCTTAAAAAACACCTTTAAACTCAGTAAATCCTAGACTAGACTAGAATATAAAACTAAAGTCTAATAAATATCTTACAAAATTACTTTGGTAAGAGCGCTAATATAATTATAAGACATACATTTTGAAATTGTTGACAAATAGCGCTGCTTTATGTGTCTATACTGTTTCTGTACTAATATTATAAAGAGGTTTTGTTTGTAAGTTTGTATGTAACGGGTAATCTTCGGAACTAATGATCCAATTCTGAAAATTATTTCTTGAGAAGAATTATTATTTTTGTAGCTGCGTTATCGGGGAGTGCTACAGGCTATACATTGTTTCGAAATCCAAGCAGACATAGTCGCGGACGAGGTGCTAGTGTAAGTATAAAACGACACATTCTAAATGCTTAAGAAATAATAAATAACCTCAGGAGCTAGTACACGATACCATGGACATGCTTATCTATACTCATATTATAAAGTGGACAAGTCTGTTTGTTTGTTTAAACGCGCTAATCTTTCAAAGTAATGGGTGGATTTGGATGAAATTTGGAAAGGAAGCAGGTTGAAGCTTGAGGAAGGTTATAGGCTTCTTTCTACCCGACTTAAAAAAATGAGGGTTATGTTTTTATCGTAATTGTGTCCACGAGAGCGAAGCCCTGCGCAGCGGCTAGTAGGTAATAAATAGGTTTGTGGATCAGTGTGCTTAGGCAAGCATAATATGAATAATTCAATACGATTGAAATGGAGAAGACCTATAAGTCAACTGTGTTTCCACATCCGTACCAGTCACTGCGTTTTTTGAGACCGAAGAAAAGATGGATTGATTATGTGAAGAATTATATGAAAGAGAGAGGAGAATGGCAAAAAGAAAACGTGTTGCGCCGACCCCAAGTAAAAGTTAAGGGCAGGAAGATCATGGTGTGATAGTAGTTTCAGAATATCAGTAAACAGTTACAGAGTTTGTTGCAGTTTATTTCATCCGTGGCTAGCACCATACTTTCCACTGGTCCTAATAAGCAGTAATACTAGCGAAGGCGGAAGCTGAACGCGCGAGGGAGAGGCTACTCTCTTCCTCGCGCCCCAGCCGCCACGGAAGACGCCCCGGGCGTCGGGGATCGCGAGCCGATCTCCGGCCACCGTAGGCGCGGACTCGCGGATGGCGAGCAGGGGTCGCGCGCGAGGAGGAGCGCCCGGGTCGGCGGCGCCAAGTGTTCCGTGCGCGCCTCAAAGAGTCGTGCGCACTAGTGACGGGGGCCCATTGGGCCATTGCTAGCCGGGGATGCGGGAATGTTCTAACGAGTCTGCACCCTTCGGCTTCACCCAGAGCGGGAGAAATCACTGGATGATTTTCCGACCCAGAAAAAAAATGCTGCAGACTGACGCGCTCAGCAAGACAATAACATCGTCACGTGTAACCGGACGCGGCTGAATGTTAGTGTAGTTGGAGCGTCTGCCTGGTTGGGTAGCACGATACCGCTTGCCAGACCACTGTCACATTTACTGGCTTCTGACACACATGCTTGCCGAGATCGTTCTAACTCCGCTGAGAAATATTATTTATAGAAAAACCAATAGAACATTTTGCCTGACCCAGGAATCCAAAAAAATCGAAAGGCGACAACTTTAAATTATAACCGAGAGGATTGGAACAAGAGAAAAAACACCGAATCAACAAAGTATGCATACGCGCAGAATGACAATTTTCTAGAACCTCAGGATAACATATCAATATCGAAGACGAAGCACGCTTACCTAGAAGTAAACTATTCAACTTAAAGACCCCCAGGTAATAGCTAATTTAAGTAATCATTATTTATTTTTTCAGGACTTTAGCTAACAGTATCAGATCTGCAACACCAATAATGAGTATTCTTATACGAATATATACTAGCTTCTGCCTGCGGCTTCACTTGCGTTTATCGGCGAAAAGTTAGTGTATGTCACTCAGTGATAACATAGGATTCTGCTCGTTATGATCTGCTAAGCCTTCCCAGCGGTGTCAGGGTTGGTTTCCAGACTAACAAGATGCACTCGTGTCCACAACCCAATGGTTGGGTAACACCAGGGTAACACGATACCCTTTTGGTAAGACTGGTGGACTGCGTATACAAATGGCAGCCGGGACATGCCTTCCGGGACACGGAGGAATCTCCACATGAATACATGCTCACCCATCCACGGACAGCGTTGCTTAACCCTGGAGCTCGATCCGTGCTGCTGTTGTTACTGAGCTGGTGGTGGGGGTGAGGGGCTCGTGGCTACCCACTTACTTACCCACGTATAAAATACCAAGTCACAATAATGTGTATGGTGCAAGGACGTGGGAATGCATGCTACCATCATTCTTAAATGACATGCCTGTAAACGTTATTAAAAAATTAACTCCAAAGAACTGCTGTAAAGTGCTAAAAAAACACTTTCTAGAAAGTACTACGATCTAGAAGGAGTTTCGATGCATAGTTAAAGTATTACTTTTAATGATGTATGTATGTGTGGTGTGGCATCGAGTTGCCGCGGCTAGCATACCTCAGATAAACCCTCGATGGTTTAGGTGGTATGTTTATATTTCTTAAAAATGTACTCGCATGTTTTAAATAATAAACGATAAAAAAACCCCTCACGAAAGCATTTTACAGCTGAAATCATTTTAACATCAGATCAGTATTTTCTAAAATTACTTCCTATAACAAACTCAGTCACAAACTGTGTCTACCTCTTATAATATTGTTAGAGAAAATAAATTGATTTTTATTTGTTTTGTTTATTATTCACACACTAAAACTATTACTAACATATTTAAAACTCTTTCGCGACTTATATTATTAAAAGAAACGCAGAAACTAAATACGAGCATCCTTTTATCTTATATCTTCCGCGTGCTGTTATGTGACAAGCATAACGTATTCCACTGAGAGCCCCACGAGGAAGAATTGTTCGGGCTTAGTTTAGTGCCAGAGGCACCCTGGGAGGACATGATTTGTAAATTGAAGGCTCTTATAAGTTTACTGTTTCATGGATATTTTCCAAATAAAACTATTTCAGAGAATTGCTTATATAATTCAAAGATGGAGCATCTGTCTCATCATTTACTGAAATTTAATTTTGTCATTTGTCAAGTCTATTTTTATCTTTTGTACAGCTCTTTTGATAATGTAAATGTTAAAACACTATATTCTGTTACATGCTCTTTGATCATTTTATATTTCAATTGTTTTTGATGTGTTATTACTTTGTAATAGATTGGGGAAAAAGTTTCTTCGCATTTCTTAAGAAAATTCAAAATATTTTTTAATATACACACATCAAAAGTGTCTAGGGATCAACATATATTTTTGCAATAACTTTTCTCCTGATTGATATTAATTTAAATTTTCTTTAAGGATTCATCAAATAAAGTGTTTTCGTTTGTCACAGTAACGATAAACCAAGTCACCTTTGCATTAATAAAGAAATTTGCCATTTTCCTAATAAAGGGATTTTTGACATTTGAACCACTAACATTAAAGTTCGAAAAAAAGACTGAAATAACAGTTTTCTTTAAAATTTTATTGGGTAACTTAAACAATTAATAATCCGTGTTTCTACCGCGAACACTAACAACACAAGAACATCGGTTTGGCATACTCAAAATGAGTTCATCCAAATCACGCTGTGGAATGGCCGCCCATGTTCGTTGCAACAACAAAAAAAGGTCTTCTTGCGACTGGATACCCTCCATATTCGGCAGAGCTCTTCTCTGTAGCATATCCCATGCATGCTCAATCGGGTTCAAGTCTGGCGACTGAGCAGGCCAGAGCAGGACATTGATGTTAGCTGCGGCGAGAGTCTGTCTTACAACTCTTGCGGTGTGCGGTCGTGCATTATCATGCATTAACTGAAATAAGGGACCGATTTGCACTTGTAGAGGAACGATGACGTCAGATACAATCGTCTCAGCATAAATTTGAGCGTTGAGGTTGCCTCTGATCCAAATCAACTCAGTTCTTCCGCCGATCCAAATACCCGCCCATACCATGATGGTTCCACCACTATAAGGATGGACTTCCTGGCAGGATTTTAATCGCTGTTGGCGTCCAGGGGTTCTCCAGTGTCGTATACGTCTTGTATCCGGTCTCATACCAAAACGAGACTCATCAGAAAAGCACACGAAACGCCATTGTTCTTCTGCCCAATTTCTGTGTTCAAGAGCCCATTGATATCGAATCCTACGATTGTGTATTGCTATAGGTGGTGCCCGTAGCGGTCTTCGGGAATGAAGGTTCACTTCATGCAAGCGGTTTCTGACTGTTTGGTCGCTAATTAAGTTCCCTGAAGAGTGATGAAGCCTCACGGCTAACATCATGGCGGTTATTGTTGGAGCTCTTCGAGTTAAGATTTGAATGTATCGGTCTTGTCTCCGTGTGGTGCAGCGATACCGTCCTCCATGGTGCTCAGCCACGGTACCAGTGCTTCGGTAACGTGTCCAAAGTCGACTGATAACACTCTGACTTGTATTCAGAGCTAAAGCCACAGTACGTTGCCGGGAACCAGCTTCTGTCATTCCCATGGCTCTGAGCATTTCTTCCCTGCTTAAATGACGTCGCCGCTCCATAATAACGTTGGTTTTAATCAGTAGTAGGGAAACAGTAGCACTAATAATGTCTTCAATGCGTTGTATGTTTTTATAGGGAAAATATTGACAGCTGATTTTCATCTTTTACTCGAATTTGATTAACAGTTCCTGTTTCAAATTATGAAATGCACCAAAAAGGATCCATATAAATTTATAAAATCATAAATTTATTACAAAGCCACATCTCAATCTCAAGAAATCCGCATAAAAATGCTTGATCCCTAGACACTTTTGATGTGTGTAGTTTATTTACATTTAACTAAAGTATGTAGGTACTATTTTGTTCGATAACTTTTTGCACATACATAATCCCATTGCTATAGAAATTTTAGGACTTCTGATCAAAATAGCGCGACAAGTGGGTATGGCAGTCCTCTCGTGATGTTAACCTGACACTGCCTAAAAATTCTGAAGAGACCGAAACAGGTGGAAATCTGAAGGTGCAAGGTCAGGACTATACGGCGGATGCATTAACACCCCCCAGCCAAACTCTCTCAATTTTTTCTGAGTAGCTAAAGATGTGTGAGGTCTAGCGTTATCATGATAAAAAACCACACCCCTTCTGTTAATTAATTCCGGCCGCTTTCTCTCAACTTCTTGCTTTAATCTCATCAGTTGTTCGCAGTAGAGTTCAGAATCGATGGTCTTGCCTGGTGGTAACAGCTCATAATGAATAATGCCCTTCCAATCCCACCACACACACAGCATCACCTTGTTGCGAGTTAACCCGGGTTTCGCCACAGTCTGTGAAGCCTGACCGGCCTTTGACAACGACCTTTTTCGCACGTTCTTGTCGTACATGATCCACTTTTCATCACCAGTTATCAGCTTCTTCAAAAATGGTTTGGTTTCATTACGTCGTAATAAAAAATCACAAATTACATGGTTCATTAGGTTTCTTTCAGTGAGCTCGTGAGGTACCCAAATCGAGCTTTTTTGTGTACCCAGTTTTTTTTTTCAAATGCGCCAAAACTATTTTGTGGTCAATTCCCAGTTCTTCAGCTACGTCGTAACTACTGATATGCCGATCTTGCTCCACTTTTCAAAAATGGCATCCATTTTATCCGTAATAGGGCGACCAGAGCGACGTGTATCTTTGACATCAAAATTTCCGGATTGAAAGCGCTTAAACCAAATTGGTGCTACTCTCACAGACACTGCACTAGAACCAATTTTCTTTCGCGGCTTGCGTTGCAATTTTACCTTTTTTTGTAGTAAAATTTTAAAATGTATCGAATTTCTTCATTAGATTCACTCATCTTGACAGTACGAAAAACAAATGAAAATCACACGTTTTCCTAATTTGAATTTGGAATTATGTTCTTTAAAATTTAAACTTTCAATGATACCAAAAGCAGCCAGATACAAATAGTATAGCCAAAGAGATTTTATTATAAGTTCATACATTCTATAATACGAAAACACTTTTTCCCCAACCTTATATTATGTTAAATGGCCTTCTTTTTTTAGTTGCCCTTATGATCCGGTGCCGCGGTATCTCGTGAGAACATTCCCGCAACCCCGGCAGGCAATGATATCGAGCCCCATCAATAGTGCTGACTGATTTTTGTGGCACGCGGGGAACACGAGGCGCCGTCGACTCGAGTTACTAGACGGCGAGCTAACCCTGCTCGCCGCCCGCTAGCCCGCTTCTACGGTGGCTTGTGATCCTCGTCTCGGCATTTCCCGCGGCGGCTGTAGCGTGAGGAAGAGAGTTGTCTCTCCCTCACGCGTTCAGCCTCCTCCTTCGCTAACATGACTGCTTCGCATGCGGAGGCGACTGCATCCCATTACCGCTCGCCCCGCACCATGGTCTGAACCAGGGCCGGGCGCGAGATGTCGCCGCTGCCGATCGCCTCCACGAGGAATGTTAAATGTTAACAATCAAATGAAATTACAAAATATTTTATGTCGAAAGTATATTATCAAACGTCCCAAGCTAGTGCACACGAAGTGATGACGGTTGTTCGGTCCGACGTGAAACAGAACACACCTTTTGGCCGGCAACATTAATTATCTGTGGACTTGACATAACCTCTCTGACTTGACAGATAGACTTGGCTTGCTTGAAAAAATGTCCGCACGTTTGGGACCTGTTGAGTTAATTATAATTGGTAAAATATCGTTTGGAATCGCGTGTTGAGACCGATAATTGGGTCGCGAATTATCTATTGTTCGAAGTTGTAATCCCCAATTGATGAAAAACCCGGGATATTTTGGGATTCCTCGCCGGTTGATGGCCATCCGCGTGGCACGCGCTTTGTTGAAAAAAGGTAGTGAAAATTAACTTCAATCCGGTGTGAGTTGGGTGTGATGCTGATCTGGACCGCGCCATTTGGAGATTGACGCCTTGTGAACGTCCTAGAACACGTAACTTACATCACACGTTTCAATTACTCACCTCATATTACATACATACCACACTTTGGACGTGATCAAACAGATCCGGGTTGCCGTCTACAGCTCAGGTGAGTGTTATTTGTAACTATTTATATATATGGTTGTAGGCCGAAGCCTAGTAGAAGTAGGCCTTTGTAAGAACTTTGTTTGAAAAGCAACGGTAGGGCTCCACGTAACGTGGACGGTTCCGGACACCCCAGTTATCGTTGCACTGGGCTTCTTGTAGTCCTGATCATTTGGTAAGCAGAGCGTGGGTTCTAATAATAAATCCACATTTTGGTAAGCAGAGCCTGGGTTTTAACAATAAAATCCACATAGTACATTGGAAGTTTTGACTATTGTTGAAAGTAGCTTTGGTTCAATTACTTAACATAACTTTGGTAAAAATAACTTAATAAGTTTGAATATATTGCTTTGTCAGCCGGGCTCAAATAGTGCTTGTAGTTTGTACTGTAATTTGTAGTGCTAGTCTCTTGGTATTGCACTGACAAGCAAGATTGTTTGTGAAGTTAAAAGTTTATCTAAATAATAATCACACAGTCTAACATAATAAGACTTGAATTGTGTGTATTGGTTATTGTTTATAGTGTGATTATTGGATTGTGTTATTGGAGGTTGTCCGGAGCAATATTACACATCCTATTGTTGTATTTATTTGAGGTTGATCCTGCACAATATATACATTGAATTGTTATTTATTTTGTAACTAGCCATCTGTACCAAGCTAGATTCATACTTGGAATAAGTACAGGGTCAGATTTGGACTTGAAATAATTGAATTTGAATTTTTATTTTGTTGAAATTATTTGGTCGGCTAACAAGTCATTGCTGTTTGTTTAATATTTGATTGTTGGTTGTTGATTGGTGTTTTATATTAATATTTGATTGTTGCAATGGCCTCATTAAGGGCAGTCAGGGAGGCTGCTACCGGATTGACCTCACAGTTGAGATGGTTCACATCGGCAGCTGCAACGGTTGAGCGTGCAGAATTGGAAGAGCTCACCCTTGCTCGGTACGGGCAAGTGATTGAGAGGATCAAGTCAGCTGATGCTGCGCTTATACGCTTCAACGAGTACATCATGGACGTGGATTTGGGGGTGATGGATCAGACAGCCCGTGATAAGATTTTGGGTGACTATGACCAGATTGTCCACCTGGGGGATGTCATATGTCTACGAGCGCGGGAAATTTTGAAGAGTCGGGTGCCTGATGCGGCCAAGCCGCAGACACTCGTTGTTGCAGGCCCTGGACTATTGAGTAGGCTGCCCACCCTGGAGCTGCCACATTTTGACGGTCGCTTGGACCACTGGCTGGGCTTCCTAAATCTCTTTGAGAGTCTTGTCGATGCACGCTCGGACCTCGGACCTGCCTGCCTGTCCTGGAGGGCGAAGCCAGAGCCTTGGTGCAGCACTTGCCGGTGACGGATTCCTCTTACCCGACTGCTCTGGAGCTTCTCTCCCGACGGTATCAAAACAAGCGCTGCCTAGCTGATGTGCACATCGACCAGATTTTGGGACTACCGGCCATTGCCAGCACGTCGACGTTGCGCACTGACTTGCTGAACCCGTTGGTCTCAGCGACCAACGCTTTGAGACGCCTGGAGTTACCGGTAGAACATTGGTCCTACTTGTTGGTGCACATAGTGCTGCAGTTGCTCCCCGCGGAGCTGAGGTCACGTTTTGAGCAGAAGTATGGTGGGGATAGTGCCACCCATCTTCCCCCTTTGACGACCTCCTCAAATTTTTGGAAGACGAGTGTCGGTTTTCGGATAACACTCGAGGCGCCACGGGGTCACCCCCACTACCTTCTCGGCCTAGAGACCAGGGACGGACTCGGGCTAGGGGGCCTGTTGATGATCGCCCCGCCCCCCGTTTTGCTGGCGCCCGGAGTCCTCGGGCTAGGGGGCCTGTTGATGATCGCCCCGCCCCCCGTTTGGCTGGCGCCCGGAGTCCTCGGGCTAGGGGGCCTGTTGATGTTCGCCCCGCCCCCCGTTTTGCTGGTGCCCGGAGTCCTCATCATTGTGACTTTTGTAAGGCAACGGGGCATGTCATGGCGCGTTGCCGGGACTTTTTGAATTTGCACGTAAGTGCCCGCCGCCGCATTGTCAACGCACGCCGTTTGTGCTTCTCGTGCTTGGGAGCCCACTTCCATGGGGACTGCCCCGACCCCCGCCCGTGTAGAATTTGTGAAGGGTCCCACCTTGAGATTTTGTGCGCCAACGCGAACCGCTCCAGCAGACCAGCTTCTGAGGGGGGTTCGCGCAGGGGGGGGTACCCCGGAGACGAGCACCGGGCTGAGACCCGCGATTCTGTACGCCGCACTCCACCCCCCGCGCAAGTTGAACGGGAGCCCCACGAGCGCCATTTGGTCTCCCCTCGTCAGGGAGAACGCGCATTGGCTGCTAGGCAGCAGTGGCCGGGTCGGCGCCGCTGCCTTTCCCCTCCGTTGGTGGAACGTCCCCGGCTGGAGTCGCGCCCTCCGCCATTCGGGCATCCGATGGGATATGCCCCTCCAGTGATGGCGAGCGGCTCGGGACACCGCGCGGACGAATGTTTTGATTGTTGGCCTCGTCGTGAACGAAGGCAGCCTGGAAGCGGCGATCGGTTGCCGCCCAGGCATCACTAAGAGATTGACGCCTGCCCCACTAAAGGACCCCCCCGATCAAGACGGTTTTGTTGCCAATGGCCTCGGTCAAGGTCTGGGGACCCTTGGGTGACTCAATTGTGGTCCGTGCCATTTTGGGCACGGGAGTCCGGGGTTGCCTTGTCGTCTTGGTTAGCGGGACAGGTTGGCCTGAAAGTGAATGACCTTTCAGGCAAGATTTGGGGAATTGGCGAACCAGCTGACACCACTGTTGAGGGAAGGACCTGGTTTGAAATCACCCTTGTGAGTTGTCCTTACCCTAAAATTGGTGCTCCTGCCCTTGTTATAACTGAACTTGGTTTGGATGAGCCACTTCGGGAAACCCTGTTGGAGGACGGTTGAGGCACTCTAGCCTTCCTTATGGGGCCCGTCACCCCCCTTTGTTGCCCAGGGAGGGCCACTTGGTTCAATTGTTGGTGACTGATCGTCACACTAGGAGCTCGCATGCCGGTTGCAATGCGCTGTTGGCCATTCTGCAGCGGGAATTTTGGATTTTGTCGGCTGATCGCGTCAATGAGACGAGGCCCTTTGCTGGCGTCGTGGCGGACTTGTTGGTCCCCCTTTGTTGAAGACCCCCTACCCTTCGTAATAGTGAGATTGTTAAGGCTTATTTGTGTGTTTGTCTGCCTGTCAACCAAGGCAGTACATTTGGAGCTGGTAACCTCCCTCTCGACAGAGGCCTTTGAGGCGACTTTGGAAAGATTTGTGTCTCGCCGTGGGTTACCTTTTTTTGATTAGGTCTTATTGCGGTACGAATTACAAGGGTACAAGTAACTATTTGTAGGAGGTATACGCCTTCTTTAATGAGAACCAGGTTGACATTGGTAATAGTTTGGCCCACCGAGGGGTCACTTGGTTGTTTGACCCGCCAGCCTACCCCCCATTGGGGGGGTATTTTTTGGGCCGCGGTGAAAGCGGCAAAGGGACGCTGGCGGAGATTGTTGGGAGACACCGTTCTCACCTTTGAGGAACTAGCTACGGTATTTGGCCGCATTGAAGCTGTGTTGAATTTGCAACCTTGTCAAGACTGTCAATTGATTAGCGGACGGGTAGGCCCGTCCGGGGGGGGGTAGATGTTCGGTTCGACGTGAAACAGAACGCACCTTTTGGCCGGCAACATTAATTATCTGTGGACTTGACATAACCTCTCTGACTTGACAGATAGACTTGGCTTGCTTGAAAAAATGTCCGCACGTTTGGGACCTGTTGAGTTAATTATAATTGGTAAAATATCGTTTGGAATCGCGTGTTGAGACCGATAATTGGGTCGCGAATTATCTATTGTTCGAAGTTGTAATCCCCAATTTATGAAAAACCCGGGATATTTTGGGATTCCTCGCCGGTTGATGGCCATCCGCGTGGCACGCGCTTTGTTGAAAAAAGGTAGTGAAAATTAACTTCAATCCGGTGTGAGTTGGGTGTGATGCTGATCTGGACCGCGCCATTTGGAGATTGACGCCTTGTGAACGTCCTAGAACACGTAACTTACATCACACGTTTCAATTACTCACCTCATATTACATACATACCACACTTTGGACGTGATCAAACAGATCCGGGTTGCCGTCTACAGCTCAGGTGAGTGTTATTTGTAACTATTTATATATATGGTTGTAGGCCGAAGCCTAGTAGAAGTAGGCCTTTGTAAGAACTTTGTTTGAAAAGCAACGGTAGGGCTCCACGTAACGTGGACGGTTCCGGACACCCCAGTTATCGTTGCACTGGGCTTCTTGTAGTCCTGATCAATACAATTCCTGTAGCGTTATCCAAAGTGTCGAAACACAAACGATAAATAACTCAACAAGCCTATACCATCCCCACTGCTGGGTTATAAGCCCCCGCTCTATAAAAGGGAATGGGCTGCAATCCACCGAACAATAATTGTTTAAATTATTTCACCTTCACATGACTTGCAAAATATACTTAAATATATTGCTCATTGTCTGAAAATACGAATCGATGTATCTTTTATTACAAAAACGAACCAATTCTGTATTGGACGCCGAATTAACTGTTAAAAACTCATTACGAACATTCAAAATGTAATGTGTTTGGCCATTTTCTTTTTGGAAATCCTTTGAAATTATTAATTATTTTAGAAAAAAATTGCTCTTCGTATGAGTTATTCATTAACGAGTATTTTTATTTAACACAAAGAACGTTCAATGTTATATGAAATATAAGTAGGTCAGTGGAATATTAAACTAAGAAATCGGATGAACCATTTTTTATGCTATAAAATCTCACTAAAACACATCCCTTTCGTATATCTAATAAAATATCCTGCGGCGCAGTAAAACACTCTGGAAATGTAATTCGACCATTTCAGCCACAATGTTGTATAATGAAACATTTTAATATCTGCTTAGAAACTCGCGGACACATTTTAATAACAGCTCAACACCGAATGACAAAAACAGAGATTATCCACCTTAAATTATCAAAAAAATACGGAACCTTTATATAATTTTTTTTTCCTATTTTATGAACAAAGGATTTTCCATTGTTAGGATTACAGTATTTTTTGCCTCCTTTACAATTTATGACGACAAAACGAAATGAGAATAATATTTTCATCTTTTGATTTTATGTTATTAATAGATTCGGTTTTTATTACAGGAAAGCTGATTTTATCAACTTTTTATTAATACGCGTTTTTATACGTTGTACACCAAATAAGTATCTGAAGCCGTAATTATTATGTAAGAGTGCCAATCAATAGAAAGACTGTTCTAAAATTTAAAACGCGTTTACAATTAAGTTGCTATATATGTTTTCAGCGATAATAGTCCTCACGGGTAGTTAGAAGTCAGAACGTCTGCCAGCAGTCTTACCGAGGTGTATTGTTCACCAGCTCATGAACTGTGGAGATCATCACACTCGCTTCATGTAAACACTAGTACGCACTCAACTGCTTCCGTTTAGACCGGAGGCTAACCCAAACATAGTCGGGAACAAGGCAGATCATGATGTTGTTTTGGTTATTTCCCAAAAGGGGATGAAAGTTTTTCCGAACACAGTCAAGAGCAACAACTAGGTAGTTTACTACAACAAACACGACCATGTATGTTGTCAGTCTGTAAGATATATCAAAGTTGTTAGCAGGTATGCTTAAAAAGTGGCGATGTCTGTGATGATAGATCATACAATAAACTATTTGTTATAGGGCTGTCTGACAGGACGTGGGAACATCAAAATGGGGAAGCGCTTGAAAAATATATTTATAATTTCTAAACGAACACAATAACGATCAAAGCAAATTAAATCTTTATATACCTGCCATATTATCTTTTCACCACCCGTGATTGACTAGTAGAGAAGGCAATAAGTCCAGCATTGTAGGTACTATTTGTGTGGCATAAAGTATAAATAAATAAATTTCTAAAACTTCTATTGAATAGCAATATGTAAAGATAAATATTTCGACTTCAACCGTACACGAACTACTTCTAAACATTTATTCTTCTGGCGACGGCCGTGAGTCTTGCTTTAGGGAATATAGTAGTAATGGACAACTAGTAAGAAGGCTACGGAACAATAAGCACTACCCACCAAGGAGCGAGGACGGTACTAGTCACATGTAAAATATCGACTGAAGATGAATAAACAAGACGTGGTAAAATTGTTCGGGTACCTCATAAAACTTATCTTTGGGAATATTAGTTACATTAAAATAATGGCAAAAGATAATACAGCTTGATACACGCCCGTGAGAAAAGTTTATGTTTTTATCAAAGTCCACGGGAGCGTATAATATACATTTTGAGGCTTCGCTATAATACACACATCAAAAGTGTCTAGGGATCAACATATATTTTTGCAATAACTTTTCTCCTGATTGATATTAATTAAAATTTTCTTTAAGGATTCATCAAATAAAGTGTTTTCGTTTGTCACAGTAACGATAAACCAAGTCACCTTTGCATTAATAAAGAAATTTGCCATTTTCCTAATAAAGGGATTTTTGACATTTGAACCACTAACATTAAAGTTCGAAAAAAAGACTGAAATAACAGTTTTCTTTAAAATTTTATTGGGTAACTTAAACAATTAATAATCCGTGTTTCTACCGCGAACACTAACAACACAAGAACATCGGTTTGGCATACTCAAAATGAGTTCATCCAAATCACGCTGTGGAATGGCCGCCCATGTTCGTTGCAACAACAAAAAAAGGTCTTCTTGCGATTGGATACCCTCCATATTCGGCAGAGCTCTTCTCTGTAGCATATCCCATGCATGCTCAATCGGGTTCAAGTCTGGCGACTGAGCAGGCCAGAGCAGGACATTGATGTTAGCTGCGGCGAGAGTCTGTCTTACAACTCTTGCGGTTTGCGGTCGTGCATTATCATGCATTAACTGAAATAAGGGACCGATTTGCACTTGTAGAGGAACGATGACGTCAGATACAATCGTCTCAGCATAAATTTGAGCGTTGAGGTTGCCTCTGATCCAAATCAACTCAGTTCTTCCGCCGATCCAAATACCCGCCCATACCATGATGGTTCCACCACTATAAGGATGGACTTCCTGGCAGGATTTTAATCGCTGTTGGCGTCCAGGGGTTCTCCAGTGTCGTATACGTCTTGTATCCGGTCTCATACCAAAACGAGACTCATCAGAAAAGCACACGAAACGCCATTGTTCTTCTGCCCAATTTCTGTGTTCAAGAGCCCATTGATATCGAATCCTACGATTGTGCATTGCTATAGGTGGTACCCGTAGCGGTCTTCGGGAATGAAGGTTCACTTCATGCAAGCGGTTTCTGACTGTTTGGTCGCTAATTAAGTTCCCTGAAGAGTGATGAAGCCTCACGGCTAACATCATGGCGGTTATTGTTGGAGCTCTTCGAGTTAAGATTTGAATGTATCGGTCTTGTCTCCGTGTGGTGCAGCGATACCGTCCTCCATGGCGCTCAGCCACGGTACCAGTACTTCGGTAACGTGTCCAAAGTCGACTGATAACACTCTGACTTGTATTCAGAGCTAAAGCCAGAGTACGTTGCCGGGAACCAGCTTCTATCATTCCCACGGCTCTGAGCATTTCTTCCCTGCTTAAATGACGTCGCCGCTCCATAATAACGTTGGTTTTAATCAGTAGTAGGGAAACAGTAGCACTAATAATGTCTTCAATGCGTTGTATGTTTTTATAGGGAAAATATTGAAAGCTGATTTTCATCTTTTACTCGAATTTGATTAACAGTTCCTGTTTCAAATTATGAAATGCACCAAAAAGGATCCATATAAATTTATAAAATCATAAATTTATTACAAAGCCACATCTCAATCTCAAGAAATCCGCATAAAAATGCTTGATCCCTAGACACTTTTGATGTGTGTATATTCTTCTAAGAAAATAAGTCTTCTTAACCCGTGGCATACGGCCTCACTATAGGTTAAGCAATCTATCAATGAACATTATCGTTATCGGAACAGTTGATAGTTACAATTACAACACTACGGCTAACAGTTGAATAGAATTTGTCCCTTGTATATTTATGTTAAAATATCAAATTTCTTAGTTTTATTGGCTTATTTCTAATTACTCGCTAGTTTATAGGATTTTAATTAATTGTTTCGTGTTAGAATCATCCAGTAAAGTGTAAATAAGTGCAAAAAAGTGTATCAGTGTATAGATGACAGACTGACAGTTATAGGTTACCGGCTCAAATACATTTTTGCATTGTCATCTGGATATCAGGTACCAATAAGTTCTTTTTTACTTGTTAATTACATTATTGCGTGCTATAAACATACGTATAATCCCGCCGTGCACTTTCTATACGGCTAGAAATTAGACACGAATAGTTTTTAAACCATAAAATAACCTTGGTTAGTTGATGTCAGAACTTCTCACTTTATAAATAAATTTCCATTACCTTTTAACAAATTATCTCTTAACTTCATTTATCTGCTTTTCTTTGACTTTATTTCCGTTTCCTTACAATCATGCCTATCACACGTAGCGCCTATGTTCGCCAAGAAGAGTCCAAACTAAGGCTGGCTTTGAACGAATTGCAGGCGTCGAAGAAGTGCTGTGATCAATTAACTAAGGAAATAGGATGCTCTTTGAGGCCCACGAAAAGAATAGGCAGTTAAAAAGTGAAATGTCTCAGCCATACATTCAATTCACTGAGGCTATAGAAGCCCGGGATAGGCTCTAATTAGTTGTCGACGGGTTTAGTAAGTGTAGCTCAGAGTACGAACAAGCTCTAAATGACAGGTACTTGTTACAACAAGAGTTACATGAGGCTCAATGCCAAATATCCCAACTCGAAACAACAAATTTAAACATAACAGCCTCGTTGAATCAAAGTTTATTCAGCGAGCTAATGCCTATTGCTCCCACCATGGTTTCATTAATAAACCCAAGTGATAACATAAACTTAATTAGTGATGATGATTCTAATTCAATTAAATCAGTAAGGATAGTACCTAGTAAAAACAAACTTAAAAATACATAAAAATTAATAAATATATTACTAAACCAAAAAGTTAGTTAAAAAACTTTTTAACAAAAAATTAAACCGACTCCCAAAAACCACTGCAAAGTGAAAAATAACTTTAATTTCGGTAGTCGGTGTCTTTAGTTTTGTTTTTTCGTTTTTGGCACCGACTTCCGAAATTAAAGTTATTTTTCACTTTGCAGTGGTTTTTGGGAGTCGGTTTAATTTTTTGTTAAAAAGTTTTTATTTCACTCTTTTTAGTTGGATGATTTTTAATTTACCTAGTTACAAGAGCCTAAATGTCAACTACTTATAACCTTTTACAAAATATTGCTTTTCCCAATGCTGAGCCGTTAATTGTTGAGGAGTTCTCCTGGTACTTCACCATCAGCTCTACATCACCATATGCATTGCATAAAGTGTTTAACATCCATATTCAAGTAATCGAATCGCAATCCACTCAATACTTATTATTGAGTAGTTTCGGCGGCCATCTGTGGTCTTCATCATCAGTTCCACTTCCCCAAATGGTACTTTTTGAGAGCAACTGCACAAGTTACTATAAGAAATACCCAAAACGTCATAGGTGTGCCTATAATATTTGAAGAGTTCCCTCGATTTCTCCAGGATCCCATCATCAGATCCTGACTTTGGTGATGATAGTACCAATTTCGAAGTATATTCATTCGAACAAAAAAATAATTTTCCAAATCGGTTCAGCCGTCTTCGAGTACTCGATGATCATACATAAAAAAAAAATATATATATATATGTATACGCGTCGAATTGATAACCTCCTCTTTTTGTCGTCGGTTGAAAAGCATAAGTTTTTTATAAAAAATGTAAAATTAAATAGGGAAAGGCTAAATTTACTAAAACAATTAGATATATATTCTTTTAATCTGAAACAAAGTACTAGGAAGTACAAAATTGACACTGAGGACTTGCAATCTGAACTGAATCATTTACAGGAAAAACTCAGTTCAATGACTAACAAGTATAATACCTCCGAAAATCTTATGAGGGAATACGTGTTGGCAATGAATGAACTGGTAAGCTCACAAACTACCAACTGTGAGCATTGTCAACCAACTTCCAATATATACACGCCTGATCATTCATTGTCAACATGCACGACCAATAACATCACACAGCAGCCTTGTGTTAGTTTACCACTTCCTATTATTGGTTCCCCAACAAATCATACACGCACTACGAAGAAGGATATAGTGATGTTTAGCGATGAAATTGGAAAGAATTTTGGCCTCTTATTGAAGAATAAATATCCGGGACAGTCAATTTTAAACCACTGTTTGCCTGGTTGCTCTTTACTTGACATAATGACAAAAATAATTAATTGTAACTTTACCCAGGACTCAACATTGTTAATATTTATTGGTAATAGAGGTAACATAAAAAAGGTGAAATATTAAATTTTCATAGGTCTTTGAGCAGCCTTAACTTAGGAAAAATAGTAATGTTTACACTTCCTTATAGCAACAGTTTGCCACAAGAAGAAAATTACCTTAGATATAATATTAATAATACATTGCATAATTTGACTTATAATAGTAATAACTTTCAATTAATTGATATCAACAATTACCTTGGTAATAGTTTTTATTTGACAAAAAATAGATACTATCTTTCCAATTATTGTAAAAGACAGATAGCTGTGTCGCTATCATATTATTTTAGTATTACAGCCAAGAATTTGGCTAAACAAGTTGCTTCTATTGAGCAATGCATTGACATTCATAATCATAATAATTCAACCAATTGCTTGGATTTAAGCCATGACATTAGTGATAATTTAAATTAGAAATAATGACAACAGAGGCAATCTCTAGCAATAATGCAGAGAATAATATTATTACATTAAATTCAAATAAAATTCATAAATTAGTAAATGGGATCAACCTGGTGCACCAAAACATTCAAAGATTATTGAACAAAGATTTAGAAGTGGAATTATTTATAAATTGTAACAAGGTTGATATTCTTTGCATTACTGAACATTGGTTAAAAAGTCCTGAAATGATGATTAATTTTAGTAATCACCAGGTTGGTAGTTCATTCAGCAGAAGTAATGCCATTCGTGGTGGCTCTTTAATTCTAGTACATAATGACCTTAAATTTAAAGAACGTAAGGATATAGTGAGCCTGTCTGTTGAGCGGACTATTGAAATAGCCTGTATAGAATTGGAGCAGTTCATTGTATTGAGTGTGTACAGACCCCCCTCAGGATTGTATGACTTTTTTGAAAAGGTAATGGATGAAGTGTTACACAAGATTAGTAATTCAAACAAGTACATTATCACTTGTGGAGATTTTAATGTCAATTTATTAGAAAACTCAGGTTTAACTACCAAAATTATAAATCTGTTTCGGTCCTACAATCTTGACAATTTATTCACAGAGCCAACAAGAATCACCCCTACCAATGCTAAATGCCTTGATAATGTTTATACAGATATATCAGTTAAACACAAAGAGATAATTAATTTACTAGAATCAGATCATAGTGGGCAATTAATTACTTTCCAATGTAAAAATAATAAAGCGGCTAAAAAGGATATCACTGTTAACCCAAAAACTGTAAGTCGTTTAGAAACTTTCAAAGATAAACTCAGTCATAGTTTACCAGTTTTGACGACCCTACATGATCCTAATCATTTATATAAGGATTTTTTTAATATGTACTGTAAGCAATTTAATTCCACTTTTTTACCTAAAACCATTTCAATTAACAGTACTGTATCTTTCGGTGATTGGGCTACCATTGGTATTCACAAAAGTAGAACTCGTCTTTATGAATTGTACAATGACAGAGCGCATATAAACACTGTTGAATTTAATTTGTACGTTAAGAAATATTCTAAATTATTTAAAAAGGTTTGTTGTATGGCAAAGACGCGCTATTTGAGTTCTAAGATCAAAAATAGTAAAAATATTATTAAAACAACTTGGGATATTATTAACAGTGAAACAGGCAGGTCTAAAAAACGGTGTAGTGACTACAACCTTGTAATTAATAATGAAATAATTAAATCTGACGCCCAGATTGCCGCGGCTTTTGAAAACTTTTTTGCAGAGATCCCGGTATCAACAACGAAATCTCTGGATTCCTCACCCACTGCTGCAGAGTCTCTGCTAAAAGAAAATGTTGAAGTTTGTGATTCAGTATTTAATTTTCAACATGTTTCTTGTAAGGATATAATTAAAACTTTTAACACATTGAATGTAAAAAAGACAAAAGACTTATGGGGTAATTCTGTAGACATCGTCAAGTCCATTATTAATATTGTAGCTCCTAGTTTAGTATTTATTTTTAATAACTGTATTGATTGTGGTGAGTTTCCTGACCTAATGAAGTATAGCAAAATTATACCATTGTTTAAAGCAGAGATCAGATCATCAGATCCAACTAATAATAGACCAATTTCAGTACTACCCACTTTTAGTAAAATATTTGAAAAATTAATTTTAGAGCAGTTACAAAGGTTTTTTAGTAGACACAAATTATTTCATGCCAAACAGTTCGGTTTTACAAAGGGTCGTTCAACAACCGATGCTGGTGTTGAACTTCTAGGACACATCTACGATGCATGGGAAGACAAATGTGATGCCCTGGGCATCTTTTGCGACTTGTCGAAGGCATTTGACTGTGTTCATCATGAAACATTGGTCAGAAAACTACACCACTACGGTATTCGGGACTCCTCTTTGAATCTTCTTACTTCATATTTAAGTGACAGGATTCAGAGAGTCGATGTAAATGGGAAAATATCCCCAGGATCGGTGGTGACTATGGGTGTGCCCCAGGGCTCAATTCTTGGACCATTTTTGTTTCTTATATATATAAATGACCTGCCTTACCTCATAAAGGATAACAATAAAATTGTGTCGTTTGCAGATGACACTTCACTTTTGTTTAAAATTAAACGTCAGCAACCTGATTCTGACGACATTAATAACGCCCTTTCAGAAATAGTACATTGGTTTAATGTTAATAATCTTCTTTTGAATGAAAAAAAAAACGAAATGTATAAAGTTTACGATGCCTCACGTTAGGCAAGTGCCAACTACTGTTTTGATAAAGGGTAAAGAGTTGAACCCTGAGGATGCAACAGTGTTCTTGGGCATTACTCTAGATGCTAAGCTTCAGTGAGGTCCACATATAGATAAAATATCCAAAAAACTGAGTTCTGCCGCATATGCAGTTAAGAAAATCCGAAATTTAACTGATCTAGAGACGGCTCGTTTAGTTTACTTTAGCTATTTTCATAATGTAATGTCGTATGGTATTCTTTTGTGGGGAAATGCCGCCGATATTCAGACAGTTTTTGTTTTACAAAAAAGGGCTATTCGTTCAATTTATAAATTAAGTCCTAGATGCTCCCTCAGTTAAATATGATTATTTCATATACATTTTGACATGACAATATTATTTACTTTTTCAAGTAATTGAATATATTTTTTATTTTTTATACTTTAATATTTTTAATTTCGTTTTGTACACGATGACAATATTATTTTCTTTTCAAGTAATATTTTTTTTTCTGTGTAAAAATAAAAGCTATGTTGTGAATGTGAGAGCAATGTGGGATAACAACCAATATTATGAATAGATTATCAGACTGTCTGGCAGTTTGAGTGCTTTATGCGGCCACCCAAATGTCCTTACTTTGGTATTGTTCGTCAAATCGTTCCAGCTCCTTAAGATTCTAAGTTGAGCTACGCGATATTTGATAAATGCGTGCACTGTTTGGACGGGCCTGCTCAAATCTGTTTCATTCTGTCCTCTAAAGGGCGCCACAGACATTAACCTACATGGCTCTCATATGATTTGGATCACTACAGATTGTCTGGACTTTAAAAGAGACGTTGACCTCTGAGTTTGTTTCAGTGTTTCTTCTCAGAGTAGTCAGTTAGGAAACACTGGCCTCATCTAGCTTACATTTACGAAAAAAAGACGTGTGAAAGTGTTATTTATAACCTATTTGCAAAATAAACATCATTATTTCATAATTCTTCAGACTGCTTAAATAGATAAAGTAACAGCAAATCCAATATCTCTCATCGCTAATTACTAACAGCCGGCCGGGTCAATGTTCAAGGTGAAGCAACGCTACCAAGGTCGGCCTCCGGGTGGTGACGCATGTCTACATATGTACATCAAGATTCGCCGTGAAGCCGTTGGTCCCGGCTGTGATTTCTAGATTATTGACAGTTGTTGAGAGTTATATATGAGAAATCTACTCAACGTGTTACCTATTAATTAATAAATTTGTATAAGGTGAAACGGCACAGTACAATAATGGAGGCGCGATCGCGACATAAAAAGTCGATATAAAGTTGCGCGCGACGCTGCTTCGGCGCGGCCGCCGGCGTCCTTGTTCCCCCCGCGCGTCCCTCTCTCAGGATGCGTCCTTGTTTATGTGAATAACGCGGTTTAGGCGCGTTCAACAGTTGTAAGGGGTGGGCAGGAGTCAGAGAATCTGGCACCAGTCCAGTTGCGGAGGTCAGACAGGCAGTCGCTTCAGTTTTCTACACAATGTTTATTGTTAAGAGACTGTTTACTTATTACCTGAACACAGCTGCATCCGGATAGGCTGGGAGACGTCCCTAGTATAGTTGGAACACGAACAGGTCACGATGATCATGAACAGCAAATAAGGATCAGATTAGAGCTCAGAACAACAATCAACCCATTCATTTTAAAGGCGTAAATTCAAACGGTTAAGGTCACTTTCCGATAACACGAAAATAAATTGCTGCGAGTTCGCATCGAGTTTGCACAGTTAAGTCAATATGTCCAATGCAAGCAGACCCTTATCTTGGCAGACATGTCTTTAAGTAGGCCCACAAATTGCCCTTTTGGGAGTTGACCGATCACATGTTTTGACGTTGGGATGTAGAGCTACGGAGCTCTGCTCATTATAGGAGGATGAATTGTGATATCCTATTAATTAAAATAACTTTCTTATTTTATTGAGTAAAGTTCTATGTTGCTGGTACGAATTGATTGAATGAATACAACTTGTCATGAAAACAACTGAGTGATTTCAATTTATCTGAGATGCTTAATGCGTGTCATCATTCTAAAATACAATAGGTATGTATGGAAATTAGCAAGTTGATAGGTTAGCGAAAGAGGCGATTACAGACGGTATCTTCGTGGAGTGCCAACCCTTATTTAGTGACCTCTTGTTTAGAGTACGAGACCAGTGTATGGTACTGTGGAAAGAATACCATGATGAGAGGTCACTGTTTAAAGGGATTTGGTACAAGATCATTCAGCCCAGCCTTACCCGCAGTCCATGGTTTGGTGGCACAGAGATGTCCCGACATGAAATTGTAACCGCGTTTAGACTTCGTTCTGGACACATTCCTTTAAATAGCTTTGCTTTCTTAATGAGGAAGACTGAGTCACCCAACTGTTCAGAATGTGATAACGTAGAAGATGTCACTCATATTTTGGCGGAATGTGTCCGGAACGAAGCTGAAAGAAACGAGTATTTGCAAAAAAGATGTTTGTGTCCCAATAATATGGGAATTTACATTAGTAGTCTGGCGTTTCCACTATCAGAGAGCGCCAAAGATCTTTATAAAATTGTTAATGTAGGTATTAAGCGTAGATAAATGTAAAGAAAGACCCTACGAGGGTGGCATGGTCATTGTTATCAAACCCTCTATAAAAAATAAAGAGAAAAAAAAAACAATATATTTAATGAATAGTAAATCTAAAGAAAACATTTACCTACTCTGAATTTTTTTATGGGAGTTCCTTTTAGTACGTAGATGCTCGCTAAGACGGGATTTTGCGAAATTCCCACGGGATCGGGATTTACACAAGAAAAACTTCCCACAAGTCGAGAGCAACTATTAGTTTAAAGCGAAACAAAAATCTTTGTTTTTTCTTTACCTATATAAATATAGGTAAAGAAAAAACAAAGATTTTTGTTTCGCTTTTCAATGTGGTTTCCAAGAAAGTGAACGATAAATGGATGAACTAAATACTTCTTGATAATAAGTAAATTGAAAAGCCACTATTACTGTTAAGAAATCGTGTCTCTTAAGGTCCCAATTACACACTACAAGTTAAATTTAAAATCTGTAAATCAATTTCCCAATAGTAAAGAGAATCTATATCTAAGTACTTTATAAATGTTGTTATATAAGATTTAATAGATACAACTAGCTTGTACGGTGCAACCGCACATTATTAATTGTTGCCTTCTCATCAAAAATTAAATGTATTAATTTCCACTCATTTTATGATAGTTCAGTTCACGTTCGGATCGCGTCATAACAACACCTATCATTATCATTAGTTAAGGAGTGGACTCAATATACGTATCAAGTGAAAATCTATAGTTTCATTATCAATATCAACTATCAGTAAAAGACGTTTGGGACAAACCCAACATCTTTTTGGTCCTTCGAATTAACTGTAATCAGTGACTATTTGGTGAATATCAGTGACTATCTATATCAGTATCAGTGAGTGACTATTTGAGCTCTAAAACTGTGCAGTGCTGCTAGCAAGACAGGAGCACTATCCAGGGAGTTGCAGTACTCAAGTAAGATCGTTTTAAGTTATCATTTTCTTCATCATGGAAGACATTCACGCAAACCAGGCCGAAATCGTCGACGCTATGACTAAGCTAGCCACCAATATCAAGAAGGATAGCTCAAGTCGTATGGTTGGTGATTATTTCAAACGGCGTATGGAAACGTTAGAAGCTTATTGGGCTGATTTTCAACATAATCATGATAGGCTTAGCGTGGAAGAAAGCAGGTCTCACCCATACTTCTTGACGAACGAGTATGAGCGGGCGGCAGATTTATACAGGTCTATCAAAGCGTTAATCACTCAACAGTATGGATTGATGAAAGCGGGACAATCTGCTGGTTTGGATCAGGAGGAGAAGCCTCAGCAAGGAGGTCAGCCAACAAGTACACCTTCAACAAGTACACGAGATAAACAAGCATCAAGGCCTTTGTCTCCAGAACTGGTTTCAAGAGGTACATCCAGCAAGACGGATGTTATGCTCAAAAAGCAGACCAGTAACATCAAAGCATTCCAGCGGACAGTAGCAAATCTTAGATTAGGCGAAATTTCCGAGAAATGGGAAATGGAAGATGCTATCAGGACTCTGCAATCAAGATGGTCTGTAATTGATACTTTACACTGGGACTTGGATGGAGAATTACAAGAAATGGATGAACAGTATGAACAAGCATACTTGGAACAGGAGAAAATATATATTGATTTAAAAAGGGCTATAAATAGCAAGTTATGGTCTGTAACTCATATAGAAAAATCGACACCAAAGTTGGACATCCCGACCTTCAGTGGGTCTTATCAGCAGTGGACGTCTTTTAAGGACTTGTTTACTGAAACAATCCACAGTAATTTCTCACTGTCTAATGCTCAGAAAATGCAGCATCTCAAAAGCAAGTTGAAGGGAGAAGCTGAAAAACTTATTCAGCATCTGCCCATATCGTCGGATAATTATAACATTAGTTGGAATATTTTAAATCATCGCTATAATAATATCAAATTAATTTGTAGTGGTCATTTAGATACATTATTAAACATCCCGTCGGCGGCGTCGCAACATGCCACTATCAATCATATCAAGCGTCTGCATGACACCACCGTCGAGAGTTTAAACGCTATCAAGAATTTGGGGGTAGACATTAGTACTTGGGATCCTTTACTTGTTCATTTATTGTCTCCAAAACTGGATTCGGAGACTTATGACGACTATGCTGCATCTATAAAAGATCCTAGGGCTCTACCTAAACTCCAAGACTTCTTATCATTTCTTGAAGGAAAATTCACCACCATGGAGTCTACACGCAGGAAATTAGACAATAATTCAAACAAATCATCATTTGGAGGAAAGCATTCAAGGCAAAATTCAAATGTGAAGCAATCATTTACAGCGCATGGTGAGGTTTCGCAATCAAAAAACAACAAAAATGCTAAATCTATTAAATATTATAAATGCTCCATTTGCAAGACAAATGAACACGGCATATATTATTGTCAGCAGTTCGTTGACATGTCGCCACAAAATAGACGCAAAACTGTGACAAAACTGGATTTATGCCACAATTGCCTTTATTGTCATAATGGTAAAGCTTGTATATCAAGTACAAAATGTCGCGAATGTAATGGAAATCACAATACATTACTACATGCAGCATTTACGCAATCAAGCAACACATCCGTTGACAATAATACTAAATCGGCTGAAAACACGACACGCGCTACGAAATCCGAAACTCCGCAGTTAACGCGAGGAAACTCGCACGTATCATTACAACAAAATATGCAAGATGTACTTTTGCCTACTGCAATGATTAAAGTCCAAGCAGAAGATGGATCATTTCAGATTTTGAGAGCACTTTTAGACCAAGGCTCACAAATATCTCTCATCAGCGAAAACGCAGCACAAATTCTAGGCATATCACGCAAAAAATGCCCGGGTATTATTTGGGGAGTAGGCGAAAAAGAGACCAACTGCAAGGGAATCATGAATATAAAGTGTGAGTCAATTAAAAACAACTTTGAGTTTGAAGTTGATGTTTACATCATGAATAAATTAGTCAAGAATTTACCTAATCGCTCGTTCCAAAAACCAACATGGTCCTACTTAGACAACATTACATTAGCCGATCCTGATTTTCACATAAGTCGACCGGTTGATTTACTTCTTGGCAGCAGTATCTATTCTAAGATATTATTAGAAGGAGTCTGTAGAGAGACTGAAAATTCTGCGTCAGCACAAAACACCCGAGTAGGTTGGATATTGAGCGGAGATATCATACCGTCGTTTCAGTGCAACGTCATTTTGCATAACCTGGATGACATTCAGCAATTCTGGGAAATAGAAGACATTACTGACAAATCTACATTGTCATCAGGAGATCAGCAGACTATAGACTATTACCAGAAAACCACAACACGACAAAAGGATGGTCGGTATCAAGTAAGACTGCCTCTAAAACCTAATTTTAAGGAAATGTTAGGAACTTCTAAGCCGAAAGCAATAGCTCAATTCAAATCGTTGGAGCGGAAGTTTAAGAAACATACCGACGTGCAAGAGGAGTATCAAAAATTCATGGCCGAATATCAAGAATTAGGTCATATGAAACTTGCGAACAACAGATCAAAACATGATTGTTTTTTAACCCATCATAGCGTATTGCGTCCGGACTCGACCACTACAAAATTGAGGGTTGTATTCAACGCGTCTGCTAAAACATCATCAGGTAACAGCCTAAATGACGTCATGGAAGCTGGTCCAAATTTACAGCAGGACCTCCAGTCCTTGATTCTCAAATGGCGACAATACAAATTCGCATACACGGCGGATATCGAAAAAATGTTTCGCCAAATCAGGATACATGAAGATGATCAGTGTTTTCAGAAGATTATTTGGCGTAACTGTCAATCAGACCCTATACAGGAATATCAATTAACTACGGTTACCTACGGCACCAAGGCCGCACCTTTTCTCTCGTTAATGACACTTAAACAGCTCGCTCGTGATGAGAGATATAATTACACAAACAGTTTAGTAACAGAAGTCCTTGAAAATTCGTTTTATATGGATGATTTGTTGCACGGATCCCATTCATCTGAATCAGCAAAAAATCTTACACGAGACCTAACCAAACTTTTGAAATCGGGAGGTTTTAATCTCAGGAAATGGAAATCAAATTTTCCGGAGTTATTAGATCACATACCAACCGATAAAAACACGCAAGATAGTTTTAATTTCAAACAATCAGAACAAACGAAAACCCTAGGTCTGATCTGGGATCCCAAGAAGGATACTTTCCGATTCGAATTTAAAATCAACATATCAACTTCTCCAATAACAAAAAGATCTTTATTATCAGATATCTCAAAGTTATTTGACCCCTTGGGATGGCTATCACCTCTGTCAACAAGTCTAAAAATAATTTTTCAGAACGTATGGGTTCGTAATATCAAGTGGGATGACGCCTTACCGGAAGATATTCTGAAAGATTGGATAAGCGTCCGAGATAACATTGGTCAGGTAAATCAATTACAAGTACCGCGCTGGATAACCACAAGAGAGGGTGACAGTATAGAATTGCACGGCTTTTGCGATGCGTCACAGAAGGCGTATGCGTGCGTAATATACTGTCGGATCAAAGGGAGTCAGCAATCTATGCTATTAGTTGGAAAATCAAGACTAGTTCCGGCCAGCAAATCAGTATCACTACCAAGATTAGAGTTATCAGGAGCTCTATTATTGTCAAAACTGATGTCGAAAGTTCAACAGTGTTTATCAAATTACAACGTAAGCATTTACGGTTGGGCCGACTCACAGATTGTGTTAGGATGGCTAAATGGTGAACCAACAAGATGGAAACCATTTGTAGCTAATCGTGTGAGTCAGATAACTACAATCTTGCCGGCCAAGTGCTGGCATTACGTAAAATCATCAGAAAATCCAGCAGATTGTGCCAGCCGGGGCCTAAATATGAGTCAACTTGAGGATTATAGTCTGTGGTGGAAGGGTCCTTCGTGGTTGTCAAGTTACGACGCCGGGAAAGAACCAGTATCATTAACTTTCATGACAGATGAAGAAATCAGAAAGAATCACAACAAATTACAAGTAAATGTAACTCAGCAAAACGACTGCAGCAACGTTATAAGTTACATAATATCAAAGTACAGTTCATTCACACGCCTTATTCATGTTTATGCTATGCTTCTACGATTATTTAAAAAATTGCGATTCAAGGAAAGAACGCAATCAAGATATTTGACACTACAAGAAACAATTAAATATGTTCAAGAAATAGATTTTTCCGAAGACATAAATAAATTACAACAAGGTAAACCTATATCCAACAAGAGCAAAATATTAAACCTAAATCCGTTTCTTGATCAAGACGGCATCCTTCGAGTCGGGGGGAGGCTGAATCATGCGAACATTGATCATCAAATGAAACATGCTATAATTCTATCAAAAAATAGTCGTTTAACAGAACTTATAATTATTGATGAGTGTCACGTTCTCACATTTCATGGCGGACCTCAACTAATATCAGCTTTTATACGACAAAAATATTGGATTGTTGGCGGAATCAGGGCTGTCAAATTTCAGTTAAGACGCTGCGTTCAATGCCGTCGCTATAACCCTATGAATCAGCATCAAATTATGGGTGACTTACCATCAGAAAGGACAAACCCATCACGCCCTTTTCAAAATGTTGGTGTCGACTATACAGGTCATGTCTTTATCAAGGCCAACAAGGGTCGTGGGATAAAGACGACCAAGGGTTATGTTGCCGTATTCATCTGCATGGCAACTAAAGCAGTTCACTTGGAGTTGGTGTCGGATTTGACAACCTCATCATTCATAGCAGCTCTTCGCAGAATGATAGCCCGTAGAGGACTACCAAGTAACTTATACAGTGATCAAGGCACGAACTTCATTGGAGCCAACAAGGTTTTACAGGAAGAGTATAGAGAGATTCAGAGCACGATGGATGAAGAATTTCAAGCAGAAATTACAAAAATGGGAATTGAATGGCACTTTAACGCTTCTTCGTGGCCATCAGCAGGGGGGCTATGGGAAGCGGCCGTTAAAAGCCTCAAATATCACTTAAAAAGAGTTGTAGGTGAGCAAAGATTGACGTTTGAGGAGTTTAGTACGTTACTTTATCAGTTAGAGGCATGTCTGAATTCCCGACCGTTATGTCCTATGACTGAGGATGCCGCCGATCTGAATTATTTGACACCTGCTCACTTTTTGTCAAGTGGACCGAACCTAACACTGTATGAAACGGAGAAAGATTTACGAACAAGATGGAATCTATCACAAAGGATTTATCAAGATATTTGGAAGCGCTGGCGTGGTGAATACTTAGCACAATTGAACATAAGGAGCAAATGGAGACGCCCGCGAGAGAACATCAAAGTTGGTGACTTGATGTTAATCAATGACGCCAATCTATCACCAGGAAAGTGGCCAATGGGAAGGGTAACACAAGTACACCCCGGAAGTGATGGATACGTCAGAGTAGTCACACTTCAAACAAAAAACGGATTTTTGCGTCGTCCAATCGTCAAGCTAACGCCATTTCTGGATTACTCAAAAGAAGAAGAGGACCATCAAGTGTCGTCTTCAGTCCAACAGGACACCGTAATACCACCACAACCAAATAAAAGAACTCGAACAAGTAGAGGACTAAGTTACACGTTTACTACTATAATATCTTTACTACTACTACTATTATCATTGATATGCAATGTGCAATGTGCATACAACATTACAAAATTACAAGACAGTCAAGCAATTTACTTTGATAAAATATCAGAAATGAATCTCATTCAAGATCAATGGAAAATAATAGTGTAACACCACATAGTAGTACACACAAGCTCCACGCGCATGAGTCGTGCCCCAGCGCGATGCGTCATGTGGGCGTGGCTTCCCCAGCCACGATCGCCCCACCAAACCACCACCACCGCGCCGCCGCTGTCGCGCCGGCTAGCGCCTTTATAAGGCGGCTACCGTCGTAGACAAGCTCAGTTTACGTTGCGCTCGCAGACTGCTTCAGCCTCACTGGTTGGACAGCTCTGTGAACCAACACTTCACTCGCCTAACTTATCGTACGTTACTCCTCGCTGCCCGTACCGTGTCGTGTATTTTAATTTTATCAAAGTTATCCCAGTTTTAATATCTTAGTGTTTCTGTTCAATCAACTGTTGTACCTGATTAATAATAAACATCGCCAACCTTCAAGTGTCTGTTAATTATATACAAACCTTGTCACAATCTGGCGCACAACGTGAGGCTGAATCCAGGGAGCAAGCTAGAAAATCTACGCATACTCCCACATCGGACTTTGAAGATGGCAATGACCAACGAACAGTTCCAGTTGTTCCTCCAGACCGTCACGGCTTCAAAGCAGGGAACTTTTGCATCTTGCAACATCACCTACAGTGGAGAAAAGAACAGGGACGCAGTTGAGGCTTTTGTAGCAGCAGCGACCACCTACAAAAATGTGGAAAAGCTGAGTGACTCGGATGCGCTCCAAGGACTCCCTCTCCTTCTACGTGATGAAGCAGCGGTATGGTGGCAAGGCGTGAAGAACGGTGTGGGAAAATGGGAAGAGTTTTGCAAAAAACTCCACCATACGTTCGCTCCCCGGAAGCCAGCGTATATGATATATCATCAGATCACACACGAGGTTCAGGAGTCAGATATCACCACTGAAGCATTTATTGCTAAGAAGCGTGCATTATTTGCTTCACTTCCTCCACCCGCACCGGCTGAAACCCAACAGATAGATTTGGTGTTCGCGCTCATACGGTTGGAAGTAAGAAACCGCATGCCGCGAGATACAGTACCAACCTTCGATAAACTTCTGGAAACGGCACGTGGTATCGAGGAAACCTTGCAAGAATATGCTAGTTCTCTAACAGGCCCCGTCGAATCAGTTGCTGCTAATGGGAAAAAAGGAAAACTCAGGTGCACTTTTTGCAAGAACCCGGGGCATACGGCAGATGTGTGTCGTAAGAAGAAGCGTGCTGAATGCACTCTTCCTGTACCGAAGAAGGATGTTGCTGAAATTCAGACCCAGGCACCATCTCCTTCGCAGCCGAAGTTTTCGTGTTACGGGTGTGGCACGCCCGGAGTATATCGCAGCAACTGTACCACCTGTAACAAAAAGCCCTTGCCCGTGAAAAAGAAGACTGCAGCTTTTGCGCCATTGATGATCCTGACCCTACTTTCTCTCGTCCTGTTGTGTTTCTCCAGGTAAATGGAATCATGGGCACTGCATACATGGACACATGCGCAAAGATGAGCGTCGCTTCCTACACCTTGTATCAGTCTCTGCAGAAGGGTGGATGCCAGTTCAATGAGAAATCGATGGACATAACATTAGCTGACGGTGTCAAGAAAAGGCAGACGGTTTTGGTGTGCAAAGCCATGGTAGAAATAAGCGACCGCAAGATACCTACCAAGTTCGTCGTGCTCAAAGAAGCAAGGGAGAATCGGACTCTCCTTGGCGTCGATTTCCTCCAGTATGCGGGAGTGGTCATCAACTTGCCTCAGTACACCTGAAATTTTGTTGATAAGCCGGAAACGCAGTACGAGCTCTACTCAGAGGAATTTGCCGTCTTCGAGTCTACTGCTATTGAGGAGATGACGACACTGCCTAGTCCACTCAGCACAATGACTATGACGAGCGGTGAGGATACCATCAGTATGGCATCTATGATACCCACGCCACCATCGACACCTGCTCCAACGATGGAGCCCATGGGTGGAGCCACAACACCGCCTGGTCAGGTTATGAATCGGGAGTATAAACTAGTAACAATTGACCTGACTACCACTCCCTCTAGCAAAAAGAAACCACGTTTGTTTGATGGCTATTCCCCAAGCTTCACAGATTTTATGCTGCGAGATGCTCAGATGAGTGTCCACAGGGGAGACGTCGAGCTATCTCCATATAGTGCCAACCTCTTCGATGCAAACATGTGGGACGCTTGTATCGATTACATAGATATGGTGGAATCCGAGAACTCTCAAGACCAGCTTCCATCTAGGGGGAGATGGAGGCAATAGCAATGAAACGCCGCAGACCCCATACCAACTCTTCTGATTCTGGATCATCGTCGGGAAGCCTTCAGATCCAGAGGGGGAGCCTGTAACACCACATAGTAGTACACACAAGCTCCACGCGCATGAGTCGTGCCCCAGCGCGATGCGTCATGTGGGCGTGGCTTCCCCAGCCACGATCGCCCCACCAAACCACCACCACCGCGCCGCCGCTGTCGCGCCGGCTAGCGCCTTTATAAGGCGGCTACCGTCGTAGACAAGCTCAGTTTACGTTGCGCTCGCAGACTGCTTCAGCCTCACTGGTTGGACAGCTCTGTGAACCAACACTTCACTCGCCTAACTTATCGTACGTTACTCCTCGCTGCCCGTACCGTGTCGTGTATTTTAATTTTATCAAAGTTATCCCAGTTTTAATATCTTAGTGTTTCTGTTCAATCAACTGTTGTACCTGATTAATAATAAACATCGCCAACCTTCAAGTGTCTGTTAATTATATACAAACCTTGTCACAATAGTCTATTACGACATGCACCCGTATTGGCACGGGTCAAACATATTCAATGTTTATATAAAACACCTTGAAACCCTATGCATACAAACAAAAAGGAGATCCCACTGTGACGTTATCATGTTGCAACTACGTCACAGATTCATGGAACTGGAGTACTACGACCGCCTGTTGCTCAATCAGCAGTTTGGAACGCATACGCGCACGCGACGAGGTCTTATCAATGGGATCGGTTACATTGCGAACAGTCTCTTCGGCGTTCTCGACGAACATTTTGCCGAACAATATCAAAAAGATATCAATTTAGTCAGGCAAAATCAAAAACATCTATCATTACTATGGCGAAATCAAACTTCTATTATTGAAGCGGAAAACAATATGCTTAAACGAATAGAAGAAACTATGGAAAAGCAACATAAAATATTTAATCAGCACTTGATAAACTTAGACCAAGCTGTCACCAAACTAAAGAATGAGGTGGAGAAAGTGGAAGTCATTGAAGATTTTATTCTCTCAACATTAATCGCAAACAACATTCTCAGCAGTTTAAAAAATATTCAAGATTCTTTGTTGGATACCATCACCAATGTCCAACACTTCAATGTTCATCTCATAACACCGGCTCAACTTCAGGATGAGCTAAATATTATCTCGAATCAGTTGCCTAAAGAATTATCATTACCTATTAATAGCATTGTATCAGATCTATACAAAATGTATCAAATTATGCAAGTGAGAGCTCGTATGACACGAGAGTATTTCATATTTGAAATACAAATACCTCTGGTAAATCGAGAGAGTTATGACATATATCATATGATTCCGATTCAACATCAGGTCAAAAATAGTATGCTTAACCTAGTACTAATATCAGAGTACCTAGCTATCAACATTAGGAAGGATACATACTTACCTATTTCCGCATATGAACTCCAAAAATGCATTCGGTTAAATGCCGATATAAATCTTTGCCAACTACAGAAACCCATTTATCAAAGAGATTCTGACCAAAACTTCTGTATCAAAAATCAAGAAGGAGATTCCTGTACAACTATCACCGCTACTTGCAAAACAACGTGGACAGAACTTAATGTAATAAACACATTTATAATCACTTGTTGCGGCCATTGCACTCTGCGGATCATATGTGGGCATCAAGTTACTACTGAACTGGTGTCCGGAGTGAATATAATTGCGCTCGGAAACAATTGTATTATCAAGGGTGAGACCTTTCTAATTACGTCACATAAAAAACAAACAATTGAAATGAAAATTAAGCCCGATATCATTGCCGTGGAGATCGCACCTATCAATAACATAATCAATTTATCAATACCAACCAATGAGTACAAGCAAGAAAGTTATCAATCATCTTTGCAAAACATCTCCAAACAAATCGAACAGCTGAAAGCGGTCTCAGTACAGGAACCCATCGATGATGGTGTATCATACCACGATGTCCACCATTACGTGGCTATCTACTTCATTGGGGCGGCAGGGCTAGCCTTCGCTGCGTTCATGGTTCTACACCTGCGGAGGCGTAACAGACAGCTAGCGCTCACACCTGCGCAACCCAGCGTTCAGTTTCGTGCCCGTACCAGTGATCTGTGCACGAATGATATGCCAAATCAAAGTGATCAGTGCGTTAGTAAAGTGTTAAAGTTTCGTAACGATCAATACGCGAGTGCACCAAATATTTCAAGTGTGTGTGTAACAGATAGGGCAACTTCACCTATTATTAAAAAATGTAGTTTTAAAACATCATCTAACAATTTAGATACTTAAGATTAATTGTTCTATCACCTTATATCATCAGATCATTTCTACTAACTCTATCATCTCTCAGCACCCGTCATCTCGCGCCCGGGAGTATGTACGGTGCAACCGCACATTATTAATTGTTGCCTTCTCATCAAAAATTAAATGTATTAATTTCCACTCATTTTATGATAGTTCAGTTCACGTTCGGATCGCGTCATAACAACACCTATCATTATCATTAGTTAAGGAGTGGACTCAATATACGTATCAAGTGAAAATCTATAGTTTCATTATCAATATCAACTATCAGTAAAAGACGTTTGGGACAAACCCAACAAGCTTTTGTTCCGGACTAAATCTAACAACATGATAATATAGAAAGGAAATTTAAGAAAAGGTCTAAACTTATCTTCAATGTAATTGAAAACAGTTTAACAAATTACTTCAGCATAATATAAAACAAGCTTACTGTCTTAATACAATACCTATTAAACAACCCTTACTAAAGGTCCTTTCAAAGTATACTTGTACCGTTATTCGCATAATTCACTTACCCCTTTATCAATACATAAATACTTTTCGGAACAATACTTGAGAACAAATCCGTAGCTTTACAATATCTTAGTGTGATTTTATCAGGTTGGACATATCGGGTACCTATGTCTTATTTTGCGTCATATTTTGCTGTTATTTGATGCCCATTATTTAATTCGAATGCTGTAAAGTCACGGATAGCTTATAAGATCATGGTCACCGCAATTACGTAGATACAATGCAATTTATTTGTTGTCATTCTCTCAAATCTAACTGGTGCATACCTCAAAAGGCTACTTCAGACATTACTTTAAACGGTTCTCATATGATTTGACCAGTATGAATTATATGCACTTTAAAAGAGACTGACTAAGTTTGTTTCTTTCCTCGGACTACCGAGGAAAGAAACAAACTGAGATGGGGCCAGGGTTATCTAGCTGACTACAGCTAGATAACCCTGGCCCCATCTCAGTTTAAAGAGAACAAAAAGATTGACTTGTATACATTTTCAACGATCATCAGAAAAACAACCTACCCGATGTTTAAATAAAAAACAAATAGCAAACGATTTAATTATTTTTTATAGAAGATTTTATGACCTTCTTGAATTAAAACTAAAGAAATGTTTATGAAACAAGCAGCAATTTTTTTACCGCGGCGTACAAATATTTGATTGGCTAGCGAGGAGACAAAGGGACAGCTTCTTATTGTATCTACATTTTTCTACACACACACCGAACACAGGCTACTCAATTACGTGGCTTTGTTTCTTTTCTCGCGCTCTCGGGTCCCAACGGATTGAAAATATTTGGACGCCAATAAGTTTACTGAAAAGGAATCTGAAATAAATCGGCAAAATATTTGATATAAAACTTCTTCGCAATGTTGATGAACACTGAACCTTATATAACATTACGTAATTAGCCTTTAACGTCTCCACTGCTGGGGTACAGGCTACAGGCCTCCTTTATATGAGAGGGAATGGACTGTAATCCAGCAGGCGGCCTCTGTGTGTGTAGGTGGACTGACTTATGTCCCACTATTGTAAAGAGAGAGGAATATCTAGCACGGTAAGTCTATATTCAGCACAGACCGAGGTCTGTCTTATAACATGTTAATAAGATACAAAACTAATTTCGTCATTTTAGAAAACAGGCAAACAAGACATGACATTCATTGCCTTCATTTTAACCAGAGCTGATCAATCGCGCTTTTCGCAATCGCATCCTGTGGGCCCTCGCAGAACAGAACAGGGGAATGATCCAGCCATGAGTATTTTGCACATATTTCGTACACCGAACCATAAAAAAACAATAAATCAATACATATAAATAAAATTTAAGTGTCTGTCTGTGATGAAGAAAAATGTATGTTTCGTGTATTTAAGTTTTGTCTGTTTCCCTGTCTGACTTTCTGTTTATCCGGGCTAACCTGACACGGCTGAACCAATTTTAATTAAAATTTCACTGAAAGATAGAGGACGATATAGGGCAAAATATAAGCTTTATACGGGCATTCCCACGGGGTCGAGATTTACGCGGAAATAATCAACCAGGCGTACGAAGACACGGGCATAGCTTGTATCATCTAAATAAAAATATAAGACTTCTAAAGATGATATAAGATAGAACAGAAAAAACACTCGTAGATATTGAAATGTAACGACGCACTAACTCATCGAAATTAAACAGAAGTACACAGAGGTCACAACCGTTCGTCGAATAAGAATAGTGAATCATCTATACACTAGCGTGATACCAATGGAAATCACAGTAATATACAAATACAGCGTAAGCAATATTTAAAAGTACCCACTATATAAAATTTGCCTTCTTATAGCGACTGTCACCAATTTGCGGAGCTCAAACGTCACAGGCGAGATGTTCCTATCAGAATTGCAAATGTGATAGTAAATTCACAATGAATACACTAAAATTATGCGGAACCCGGTCAGGACTGGTATTATTCGTGTACCATTAGGAACTCAGGGCGTTAGGGGTCGGTGGCATGTAAATTTATTGAAACGTACTCATTACGGCTTTTAGCGAATGAGTTTATGTGATATTATGTAGCGTGGGTGATTTTTTTTTCATTAATTTCTTAATTTATTTCCCATATGGAAATTGGAAACATGTTTACCTCGCCTTTTGCATTCCTTTAGAATATATTAATAATTTTATTTAAACTCTCATCCACTCTGGATCGATTGTGAGGATACGTTATTGTGTTGACGCTTATAAGAGGTAGAATTTATTTCAAACTGATGATAGCCTCACATTTGACCACCTTCTCACCTGATTTTAATCTAAGATGAGGACGAAAATTAAGCACCGTTTCCTTTTCTTCCTGAACTTAAAGACCCTCAGGTTACAGCTCTCAGGAAATACAGACACTCCAGCAGCGAATTTCACTGCTGAGTTGTATGCAAAATGAAAATATGAGATAAGTAAGATGGTCAGTGGTTTGAGATGAAATTATGACAACAATCGCATGCGTTGTATAAATCACTAAAATTTAAAGAACCATTATTAAATCAACAGAAGTTGGATTTTTAATGAACCAGTTTAGATTTTTTTGAAACAGAAGAAAGAGACTAAGTTGATCTTGATTTCGTGGAGAAAATCATCAAATGACTCTTCCCTCTCCGAGTGGAGAGGAAAGGGGTGCCAGGTTTTTACTGACACAAAACCCACCTAGTTGCTTTAGTAGCCTCTGCATTCCCGGGCTGCGGTATCATATTAAAATATTCAGACACCATGAACAGAAAACAAAATAAAACAGTTTTAGAATACTTTTTTTATATCGCAATAAAACATCTTTTCATCGAGTACATTTGTTTGTCCGGCTTTCACGTTAAAACAGAGAAACTATGCACACAAGAAAAGTGCAGTTTTTCATCATTCTACTCCTATCTGTTCGTCTACGAAACCAGAACTCTCTGCATCTTATTTAGCTTGTTTTATGTTCGACTGGTCTAAAGCAACACGGTATCCAACGAGACAGTCTGATAACGTTACAGATTTGGATCATATCGATATTCCTCCGTGCTACGGAAAGCACGTGTAGGCCCCTAGTTCTAGTTCTAGTTCAGGCTGTCATTTGTACATATTTGACAATCGTTACGGGTCGTTACATGCCAGAAAATCGAACACCAATCTTACCAAGTTGTATCGTGTTTCCAAACTTTTGGTTTGTTGAGGTCAGACAGACAGTCACTCCATGTAAGATATTAGTACTCCGCTGCATATCTGAAACTGTTCAACTGAAACCTATACGGCATTGCTTTTAATTATTTTTTAATGGTTTGAGAAATTTATGATTTTTAATTGATAATCAGTATGTTAATAATCTGTGTAAGCCCCAACGGGTAGACTTTTGAGCACTTTTATATTATATCTGACATCACGTAAAAGACATCAGCCACTTTGTATGCCGTTTGGGCTTGAACATGAACATAAAAATATTGCACTATTTTTAATTTTATTGAGTGGTTTACAGTACAAAGAAAACATACAGATAAGAAGTTTTATATCAAATTGATTAATATAATACAAAAAAAAAAAAAACTTCAATACTGTTACCGTCGCGATATGATTGTTAAAGGAAGTGCGTGACGTATGAGGTATGACGTCGTGGGGCGAGCCCGAGCCGCCATATTTTTTACCAATAGACAGTGCCATTACAACCGACACTAACGACGCGCGCTTCCTCATGCTAAAAGTTTTGTGTCCAACCCTACATTTGGAAATATAAATAGTTTGCACATATCGTCGTTTTTAAATCTTTGATCCACACACTGAACAAGTGGTCATTCGAACCGGATTGCGAATGTTCAGTACCCCGCCGCCAAGGTCAAAGATGGTCAACACCCACAGTACCATCAGCAAACAACGAGAGAAGAAGGAATTGGAGGCAAAGCTACAATCGGCAACAGAAGCACAGGAAATGCCACCGCCTACACCAGTAAAGAAGAAGGATGATGAACTTGAAGTAAAAAGTTCTTGTGCCGCGAGTGTAGTGAAATCGGAACGAACTGGAAAACAAAATCCGCTTTCATATGCATCAAGTCAGTCTGTCAGGTCCAAGAAATCATCATCACAATCAATACAAGCCCAGAAAAAGAGGCTGGAACTAGAAGCAGCACAGGCGAAGGCGCGCATTGAAATGGAACTCATTGATAGAAAATTAGCGGCAGACCTAGCCGAACTCGAAGAAGAATACAGTCCACCATCAGAAATATCGGAACAAAATGACGGCGGAGGTGATATTGAGAAGTGGTTGGAGCGCAGTCAACATGAGCTACCGCCGCTTGATAGTGATAAACACAAGTCGCTCACGAACCCGACCGACACAGGAGCTGTTCAACAGCTTGCGAGCGCTCTCAAAGAAATCGTCACATCGTCCTCCATCCAGCAAAATACGAAGCTGATAAGTCGACTTAGCACACCGAGAGAACTACCTACATTCAGCGGCGATCCAAAAGAATGGCTTCATTTCGAACAGGCTTATGTGGAATCCACAGAAGTTTGTAACTTCACCGAGAAAGAAAACCTTTGGCGATTACGTAAGTGTCTGCGCGGCGCCGCTCAAGAAGCCGTAGCTGGCCTGCTTATTAGTGGTGCTTCATCTACCGATGTAATCTCCACATTAAAACTGCAATTTGGAAACGTCGACGTCATTCTTTCTCGCATCGTGTCAGACATAAAGAGGATGAACAACCTTTCTACAGACTACCATCGAGAAATAATACCCTTTTCGGTCAAAATAAAGAACTACGTCGCAGCTGTACGAGCCCTCGGTCGCCATGAATACCTACAAGGCATGGAAGTAGCTAACATTATCCTATTGAAGCTACCTACCACTCTGCTCGCCAAGTGGACAGACTATAGTTTCCCGTTCATCACCGCTCAATCACCAAAACCTAGACTAAATGTACTATCGGATTTTCTCACCGAAGAAGCTGTGAAAATATCAACCTGTAGTGCTACTTTATTACAACCTAGAACTGACAATTTCAAACGTAAACAAAGTGATAAAGTGAACAATATACAAACTATTTTATTACAAGATGGACAAAGTGAAGAAAAGTGTCGTTATTGTCGTACTGGTACTCACAAATTAACCGAGTGTAAAAAGTTTAAAAAATCACTACGAAAGGACAGATGGTCGCACGTAAAGCGTAATGGTATATGTTATCAGTGTTTAATTGCGCATCATCGAAGGGACGCTTGCACCGCTCCCAGCTGTGACGTAGATAACTGTGGACAATCGCATCACCGATTATTACATTACGTGCCGCGTCAAAATAATAGTGAATCTGTGCCAGCAGAACAACCCGAGGTTCCACCCGAAACTGAAGTTCCATCTGAGACTATAACAAACATAAATGTCAGCTGTTCCGTGATGCTAAAGATTGTACCTATAAACATTCACGGACCGAACGGAAGTGTGAGCACGACCGCCCTGCTAGACGACGGCTCGACTGTGTCGCTAGTTAGCGCTTCGCTGGCGGAGAAAGTAGGGCTGCGCGGACGCCGGGAGTGTCTTCGTGTGTGTGGCGCGTGGAACGACACGGAGCTAGTGTGCAACGCACAGCGCGCAAAGGTCACGCTGTGTGGTGTTGATAACAAGATGTTTACAATCGACGCGCGAATCGTTGAAGAATGAAACTTACCGCAAAGTTTGTCTACAGTAAATAGAAACAACTTTGCGCACCTATGTGACATAAGCCATGATTTATGCGCCACAACACAACTTCAACCACAAATATTAATCGGCCAAGATAACTGTCACCTCCTCTTACCTTTGGAAATGAGGGTGGGTAAAGCCAATGAACCCTGTGCCACCCGGACCCCTCTGGGTTGGTGCCTGCATGGAAGGGTGCCTAATGTTTACTTACCTGATGATTCTGTTGTACGTCACTCCTCATTGCTTGTCACTAGTGACGTCACAGAAGCTGAATACTTACTGCGAGAAATCCAGGAGGAGGTGCGAAGATCATTCTCGATCGAATCTATGGGCGTATCTGGAAAGCCAAGACAGAACTCAGAAGACTTACGTGCTATAGAATATTTAGAGCGAACTTCAGAACACATCAATGGTCAATGGCATGTTGGCCTACCTTGGCGAGATGAAAAAAATGTGATGCCAGACTCGTACCCGACGGCTCTGTGCAGACTAAAAAGTGTGGAAATAAAATTAAAAAGAAACAAAGAATATGCGGATAAATACGAAGAACGCATTCGTCATTTATTTGATAATAACTACGCTACAGTATGTAAAAACTTAAAAGTAACTTCAAAAACTTGGTACTTACCTCACTTCGGAGTTGACAACCCCAACAAGAAGAAACTGCGTCTAGTTTTTGATGCGGCTGCCAAAACAAATGGGTTATCCCTTAACGACTACTTGTTGAAAGGCCCTGACCTACTTATGTCGTTATTCGGGATAATGTTACGATTTAGAGAAAATCGAGTAGCCGTGTCAGGAGATATTAAGGATATGTTCCTGAGGGTAAAGTTACAACAAGAAGACCAGGACGCATTTCGATTCTTATATAGAGAGAAACCAGAAGGACCTATAAATACATATATTATGACTTCTCTAATATTTGGTGCTAATTGCTCGCCTTTTGTAGCCCAGTTTGTAAAAAACAAGAATGCGAAACTGTATGAGTCATCAATGCCTGCTGCGGCGTCTGCTATATGTAAAAGTCACTACATGGATGATTATATAGACAGCCTACCTGACGAAGAGACTGCGATACAGATGATTCATGACGTCATGTCCATTCACCAAAATGGTGGTTTCGAGATGCGGAATTGGACGAGTAACAGTAAACAAGTACTTGCGAGCCTACCTAAAGATTTACTAGGCGACGCGGCCGTCAAATTCAAAACAGGTCAACAGTATGAAGGCGAACGCACACTCGGATTGATTTGGCACCCAAGTGATGATACTTTGAGATTCGACGTATCTTTCAAGCGGATACCTGTAAATATTATAACTGGAACACAAAGACCTACCAAGAGAGAAATGTTGCGTGTGGTTATGTCTATATTTGACGTATATGGCATCCTAACTCCGTACACAATTAATGGAAAAATAATATTACAAGAAACTTGGAAGCATAACATTGGCTGGGACGATTATTTACCCGATGCAGTGTTTGAAAAATGGTCAAAATGGATTAACTTATTAAAAACAATACAAGAATTTAGCTTGCCAAGGCATTATCCATCTGCTACCATAGGAGTGAGCGAGAAGAAAGATAAAATTCCTCCGCCAGTTACCTCAAGTGCTACGGCTACGAGTGCTACGAATATCGCTACGAACGTGGCGGGCGCGAGTGCTATGGCTACGACGCACAACTGTGGCTCGCTAAATGAACAAAAGAATTCTACTCAAGCTAGTTATAGACACCTACAGATGCATATATTTTGTGACGCGTCTAGCAAAGCTTACTGCGCCGTTGCGTACTGGAGATGGATTGACGACAAGAGTATTGTGCGCGTAGCATTCATTGCGAGTAAATGTCGAGTTGTGGGAAACAAGCCGATAACTATTCCGCGCTTGGAACTTCAAGCCGCTGTCCTAGCAGCTAGATTAGCAGACTCTGTTGTACGAGAACATACAATAAAACCTGAGCAACGGATATTCTGGAGCGACTCGACAACAGTGCTACACTGGATCAGGAATAATGCTCGTGATTTTAAAATTTACGTAGCAAACCGGTTAGGCGAAATCGATGAGCTAACGCAGATGAATGAATGGCGATACGTACCTACAAAGTTAAACGTAGCCGATATTGCTACGAGAGAAAATTACACGTACCCTGTACTGCCAAATGAATGGATATACGGCCCTACGTTCTTACTATGCAAGGAAGATGAATGGCCGCTTGACGTCATATCTGTAGATAAAAAGGAAATATTACTGGAGTGTGTAACTTTAATTAAGGAAGATACACAACTTTTGAACTTACCTGTACCTGATGCTACTCGATTTAGTTCATGGCTTCGTTTACGTCGATCAGCTTCTATGGTACTGAAGTTTATAAATAAATGCAAGAAGCTTACTTGTGAGTTTGACGACACTATGATGAATGCTGAAATATTATTACTGAAAAAATCACAAGCTGAATGGTTTAGCAAGGAATTAACTGCAATAAGAAACAACAGATGTGTACCCAAAACAAGTAAAATACTTACCTTGTCTCCTTACCTGGATGAACATGGAGTGTTGCGCGTCGGTGGCCGCATCAGTGCCGCAGCTGGTATAATTCCTGAAACTAAAAATCCTATAATATTAGATGGAAGAAGTTACATAGCAAGACTGATTGTTAAATATTATCATTTTTACTATGCGCATGGAAATCAAGAAACGCTAGTAAATGAAATAAAGCAAAGATACTGGATTACCAGACTTAGACCTACCATTAAACATATATCATCAATGTGCTCAACTTGTAAAATAAGAAAATCCAAACCAGCACCACAGAGAATGGGAGACTTACCTGGCGCACGAGTGGCCCATCATGAGCGGCCTTTTACTTACTGCGGTGTGGATTTATTTGGTCCCATGGAAGTCACGGCGGGAAGGCGTCGCGAGAAAAGGTACGGCGTCTTATTTACCTGCTTGACAGTACGAGCAATCCATCTGGAAGTAGTCACAAACCTCACAACTGACTCCTTTATCATGGCATTACGAAGGATGGCCGCGAGACGAGGATGGCCTCATTATTTGTATTCCGATAATGGAACAAATCTACGAGGAACGAATACGGAGCTGAAAAAAGCTATAAAGGAGCTAGATGAAGAGGTGCTGAAAGATGAGGCCTTGAATCGAGGAATAAAATGGACTTTCATACCGCCCGCGAGTCCCCACTGGGGTGGGGCATGGGAAAGACTCATCAGAAGCGTGAAAACCAGCCTGAAAGTAATCTTGAATGAACGTGCTCCCAGAGATGAAACCCTGAAAACTCTGTTAACTGAAATAGAGAATATGGTGAACAGCCGGCCGTTGACTCACGTATCTGTGAACCCGAATGATCCTGAGACGTTAACACCTAATCATTTCTTGCTGGGATCGTCGTCTGGTTTACCGCACATTGGAAAATTTGATGATTCAGATGTTTATCTGCGAAAACAATGGCGAATTTCACAAAGATTGGCTGACATGTACTGGCGCAGATGGGTCAAAGAAGTACTACCAGACTTGCTCCCCCGTAAAAGGTGGCAGGAAGATCAGAAAAATGTACAAGTGGGAGACTTTGTACTTATAGTGGACCCAGACAGTCCCCAGAACTCCTGGCCGAAGGGAATTGTTCAGGAGGTTATTCCAGGGAAGGACGACCGAGTCAGAATGGTTCGAGTCAAAACCAAATCTGGACTTTTGACTAGATCGGTCACGCGCATCGCTCGGATACCAGTTGATGAAGAGTGCTGCTAAGGCAGCACTGGGGTGGGGAATGTTACCGTCGCGATATGATTGTTAAAGGAAGTGCGTGACGTATGAGGTATGACGTCGTGGGGCGAGCCCGAGCCGCCATATTTTTTACCAATAGACAGTGCCATTACAACCGCCACTAACGACGCGCGCTTCCTCATGCTAAAAGTTTTGTGTCCAACCCTACATTTGGAAATATAAATAGTTTGCACATATCGTCGTTTTTAAATCTTTGATCCACACACTGAACAAATACATTAAAATAAATCGTTTATTTGTAAAAGTTTTATATTATGTTAATAAAACATGGTCTAAAAACTGAGCAGGTGGAGTTACATTTTCGTACCTTGCCCAACTTAAATACCATATCACAGACATGATGTGAGCGCAGCAACCTACAGTCCTTCGGCCTACGTTTTTAATCTATACTTATAATAAATCTGTAGAGAGGTCAATTCTTTACATGAAATATATCTTCTTCTATACTTATAATAAATCTGTAGAGAGGTCAATTCTGTACATGAAATATATTTCCAAAATAACTATCAGGGGGTGATTAGGGATCGATACTGATGCCAAAAATGCAATCAGTAAAATTTTTGTCTGTCTGTCTGTCTGTATAACCGTTATAGAAACAAAAACTACTCGACGGATTTTAACGAAACTTGGTACAAATATTTTTCATACTTCTGAGCTGGTTATAGTATACTTTTCATCACGCTACAATCAATAGGAGCAGAGCAGTGAAGGGAAATGTTGGGAAAACGGGAGAAGTTACTCCATTTTTAAACTTCCGTCGCGTGTGCAATCTTAATGGTTAAAGCTACACAGAAATCATTTCATGACGGAAATGTTCTCCTTAAAATTAGATAAAAAATATCCCACGACAGCATATATCTATCTTTTATGGTTGACTCACAATAACACGTGTAACTCCCGATAGCTTAGCAGTACGAAGCTTTCTGATTATAATATTTATCTATTCTTACGTTTATAACACTCTCAGTCACCCCTAATTGAAAAAGTTAACATTATTAACTATACCATAAAAAAGAATCATATAAATCGGTATAGAAACACCAAAGTTATACATGAAATACGCTAAGTAATAATAAGCCATCGCGCGTGAATACTGAATCATGCTATGAGGATTATTTTTGAGAATCGGTCGCCGCGCTCGACGTGTTCACGGCCGAAGGTATAAAAATTGGCCAAGTGCGAGTCAGACTCGCCCATGAAGGGTTCCGAAGTAACTATAATAATATAATATAATATGTATATTTATTTAACGATAAAAAAACCTTACAAATTTCTTAAAACTAGCTTATTTACATTTTTTACAAATACGCCAAATAACTTTGTTTTTCATAGTGTTTGTATGAATTACAAAGTTATATTCGCGGTTTTAGAAAATATGCTGCATCTCAAAAACTGTTGAACTGATTTCGTTCAAACCATTTTTGGTTAAAAGTTTACATTAAGATCTACAGACATATATTTTTTTTGATTTTTCACTCCATTATTATAAAAGTTAGAGGGAGTGGGGGGGGGGGCACACATTTTACCACTTTGGAAGCGTATATCTTTTAAACGATTAACCTTATGAAAAAGTGGCTTTAGAAACCTCAATGTCATTTTTAAAGACCTGTCTAGAGATATCACACACGCATAGGTTTCATGAATAAAAATATTTTCAGTTTCAGTTCCATGTATGGAGAGCCCCCCTGTATTTTAAATATTTTTAACACACTTTTATTAGGTAGACCTGTATGTAACTAACTATGTAATGAAATCTAAGGTAACTAATTTAACCATCTTTCAAGGGTCGTAGCGTAATGAAAATTGGCAGCTGTATATAGTTCTGATGACAATACAATAACATGGTACTGTCGAACTGATCTGATGATGGAGCCGGAAGATACGAACTAGAACTTCATGATGGTATGGGTGATGAATCGTATCATAGCTGTTTTGATTTCTTAGAAAAGTCTTGTAATGAACTTTGATCACAATTAGGTTTCAAGGTCTGATGATGAAGCCGGAAGATAGGCACTGGCATTCTATGACGGAATACCGTATCATAGTCATGTTTGCCCTTGTGAGAAAAGCCACGTAATAAACTTTGACCACGATTAGGTTTTAAGGTCTGATGACGAAGCCGGAAGATAGGCACTGGCATTCCATGATGCAGTACTGTATCAAAGTCGTGTTTGCACTTGTGAGAAAAGCCACATAATGGACTTTGAACACGATCAGGTTTCAAGGTTATAACACACCTAAAGAAAATCCGTTATCGGTTTTCTTAACGTTTTTGAATTACCGCGTAATCCATTTTTTTTATAGATGTCACTTTCAAATCCTCTGGGATGATCGACCGTTTAATTGTTCACTACTCGTGGGAATAATAATGGCAAAAACTACAAAAAGAAACAGCAAAACAAAGAAATCAGGGACTACAAGAAAAAAAGAAAAAGCGCGAACAATTTTTTTGTTTTTACGTGCATTTATAAAAGCGTGTTTTTCTAGTGATTTTTAAACTATTAATTTATTTAATTTTTTTCTTAAAATCGGAAAGCGGTTTACAGAATACATATTCCTACCAAGTTTCACATGTATAGTTCGGCATAAAGTGGTTGTGACATACGGACGGACGGACAGACAGACAGACAGACGGACAGACATGTCGAAACTATAAGGGTTCCGTTTTTTGCCATTCGGCTATGGAACCCTAAAAGGCTGGGCGTCATTGACATATTATATTTCCCTACTAAATTACGAAAGTTAATCTGTCTGTTACATCAAAATCACTGAACCGTGAGGAAGGACATAGGCTACTTTTTTTTACGAAAAACGACGGAAACGCGGACGAAGTCGCGGGCAACAGCTATCTATACTAATAATATAGGCTGAAGAGTTTGTTTGTTTGTTTGAACGCGATAATCTCAGGAATTATGGTTCGAATTGAAAATATATTTTTTAATTAAATAGTCAATTTATAGAGAAAGGCTATAGGCTATATATCATTACGCTAAGGCCAATAGGAGCGGAGCGCCAATGAAGAATGCTTCAAAATCGGGGTTAAATTTAACGTTAGCCCAAAGTAACTATTATTACTAGTATTATTTATTTCGACACTCCCGAATAGAGACCAATGTTCATTAAATTATTACTTTATTATTTATGAATTCTTTTTTTCCCAATACGGCTGTTTGTGGTTACGACCCATTTTGGTTGATGTTTTTTCCAAAAGTCACACGAATAAGTCATTTAAGTTCTTGATTTTTCCACTTTAATATGAGTTAAGCGTCCAGTCAATCGGCGAGAGAAACATTACAATAACAAACTAGTGAACATGTTACAAGGCAGCACTAGCCCTATCCCAGCCGATATAACACAATACGCCACTAACTTTGTTATTTCGGTAATCGTCAAGACAGATGTGGGGCATTCGTCTTAGGATATCGTGGTACCATGTTTTATCCGGAGAGAAGAAATATGAAGTACTAGCTTTTGCCCGCGACTTCGTTCGCGTGGGAGGGTTTTCCCGCGTAAAATCCCGATCCCGTGGTAATTTCGGGATATAAAGTAGCCTATGTGTTATTCCAGGATGTAAAGTATCTACTTGCCAAATTTCATTCAGATCCGTTCAGTAGTTTTTGCGTGAAAGAGTAACAAACATCCATCCATCCTCACAAACTTTCGCATTTATAATATTAGTAGGATAGTAGGATTGCTACGGACTTGGAATACACAGAAGTAGAGCTCATTTGACATAGTTCGTTAGGCGAGTTATTTGCAATATGAGCGTAATTTTTTAGGGTTCCGTAGTCAACAAGGAACCCTTATAGTTTCGCCATGTCCGTCTGTCTGTCCGTCTGTCCGCGGTTTAGCTCAAAAACTATTGGTACTAGAAAGTTGTACTTTGGCATGAGTATACACGTTAATGACGCCAAAAAAGTGGTAAAATAAAATTTTGAAAAAAACAATTATTTAGGGTACCTCCCATACATGTAAAGTGGGATGATAATTTTTCTTTTTCGTTCTTCCCATAGTGTGGGATATCGTTGATTAGGTCTTTTAAAAATATTAGGGGTTTGGTAAGACCGTTTTTTGATTAAGTAAACCGTTCGTGGCTTATCAAGCTTTAAAATACCAATTTTCGTTAGAGTGAAGTGTCCTCCCCCTCTATCAACTAATCGGTTGTAGTTAGAAATTCAAATGTCACGGCAGTAGTACCTATATATAACGAAATTTAAAGGAAAACTATCACACATAAGTGGGCATTACAAGTTTACGAGTAATAGTCGACCAATTGTATTTGACTCGAAAATTTCGAACAACTCTATAGAAATGTCGATAGATGGCGCTAAGCGCCAGTTGTATCGTGCTAGCTTCTTGTGACGATTGAGTAGTGTAGCTCTGTGTTCATATTTAAATTCAAAACACCGGCTATGACAAGTTTTATACAAATCTCTAAAAAAAAATTGAAACTTTCCGTGCAAAATTGTCGGATCAGGTGAGGATTTGTATAGGAAGTCAAATTAGTTAGGTACCTAGTCATGTTTTGCTTTTAGTTAGAGCATGGTACGAAACGATCAGTCAGCGAATACGACACGCACTTGGCTGTTATAAAAACTACGGAACTCTACACTGCGCGTGGCCCGACACGCACTTGACCGGTTTTTTTATGTATATTCTCGGCAAATGTGGTGTAAGTGCACGTTACCTATACTTAACATGTGAAATATGGATGGATATATGAGTAGTGATGTAAGTCTTTAACACTTTCACATGTTGAAGTAAGTAATGTATGGATTCCATTCCCAGTCAGTAAATTTACAACAAGGAACGTCATCATTAGTCTGAGATTGATTGGCACAAATAAATTGAGTTCCACGGCATACATACGTAGCAGCTTGTCTAGTGATTCATTTTTAGGGAGAAAGTACTTTGTGAATTGATTTTCTTTCACGATTTCATAGTGAGTAAAATGCATTAAGCTTTGACTAAAACGATATGCTGATAATAAATGACAGTAATTCTACCTTAGAAAATGAGTGGAGCAGTGATGGCGCAGTTATCAGTTGTAGGTCGTGGTACTATCACTACTGCTATCAGGAAGGAGGAAACAAGCGTGTTAGTGTCCTAAGATTCAAATACATCTGCAATACACCTACATTGGAGCCGTGTGGTGGAGTACAGCCTATTACGTCTCATAGAGAAATAGCCTACGTATCAGTATATATAGTTATAGTAAAAGAGCTTGGTATATAAGAGCAAGGTGCTCAAATTAATCTTGCCATTTGTAATCTAAAACTGATTTAACTCTAAGAGTGCTACGACTGGGGTTCAAACGTGCAACCTTTTGCTCACCAATTCGCCGACCTCTCTACACAGTATAGGCTTATAAAAACTTTCACAGTACAATAATTTTAACTCTCTTTTATATTCGCCTTATTAATTACTATTGCTTCAATTTATTATTATTCATTGAACACCAAATCAATTTATTTTAAAGGCGAATAATAACATTTTGGCGGATCGATGTTAAAGGTTAAGCAATGCTTGCCGCGGTCTGAGTGTTGCTAAGAGTAGTCAGAAGCCAGAAAATCTGTAAAGAAAGAGTTAGTAGGTAGCTTTCGCTGAAGCCTTCCACTAATATAATCCATTACAATTAAATTAAGTCAATTAAACCAAAAATAGCCTATAAATAATAATCAATAATTATATTAAAAATGCGATAGTTTACGTACGTATTGTTACTCAATCACATCTAAATGTCTCAACAAATTTAGATGAAACTTAGCATGGCGACACATTATCTTCTAGAATAACGCAAAGGCTACTTTAATCCTGGGAAACTCGAATCGAACGAAAAATCGATGGTAACAAATATGTAATTATCATTTCGTTTTTCCTACCTACTGTGGATCGCTAAATGTAATTTTCATGGATTAACATATAACTTAGAACAATACAGTCACGGTTTTGGACCCATGTCATAGGTTCTGACGTAAGAGTTTAGTCCCAAATGAATAAGTTATTTCGTTATTCTAGCACAAAATGGCTCGGTACAAAATGTGCAAATAACAACACGTGTTCAACCGGGTCGTTCAACAGAAAACATCGCTGCCGTGAGCCACAGTGTTGAGGAAGATCAAAATTTGTCAATTTCACGACGTTCTCAACAATTGGGGTTATCCAAAAGCACAACATGGCGAATTCTGCGAAAGGATTTGGCTTTGAAGCCTTACAAGATTCAACTGGTGCAGGAATTGAAGCTGACCGACCATTCAAATCGCCGTTGATTCGCTCAGTTCAGTCAGGAACAACCTGCTGGTTTTTTTTGAAAAAGTCATTTTTTCAGACGAAGCACATTTTCATATGTCAGGCTACGTCAAAAAGCAAAATTGCCGCATTTGGGCTTATGAAAATCATAAAGCAATTATTGAGAAGCCTTTGCATGCTCAACGTGTCACTGTGTGGTGCGCTACGTGGTCTGGAGGCGTGATTGGGCCGTTGTTTTTCGAAGATGAGGCTGGAAATGCGGTAACAGTCCATGGATCACGCTATGGCGAGATGTTATACACTAAATTTTGGCCTATTATTGATGACATGGATATCACTGAAATGTGGTTTCAACAGGACGGTGCCACATGTTCACAGCCAATGAAACGATTAATTTATTGCAAACTAAATTTTCCGATCGCATAATTTCAAGAAATTCAGCTGTTAAGTAGCCAGCCAGATCGTGTGATTTAACACCACTGGATTATTTTTGTGAGGCTATGTTAAAGACACAGTCTATACGGAGCCAATCGAATCTATTGCAGCCTTAAAACTGAAAATATTATACTGATAAACTGTGAGTTTCCAACAAAAAATGGCACTTATTGTTGCTATTATACCATAAAAGCCCGTTTGTCTCTTGTTCTTATCGCTCCATTGCGAGATCTGGCTTCAAGATCAAAACGAAATACTTTGCACTCGATTTTGATTTCACGCAAAGGACATAAGATTGAAAATCTCTTCAGTAACTGCAAATAAAACTTGGTATTGTGGATTTCGGTACAAAGGCCTGATCATTTATTTATTTATCAACCGACGACAAAAAAAGGAGGAGGTTATCAATTCAACGCGTATATATATATATTTTTTTAATGTATATCATCGATTACTCGAAGACGGCTGAACCGATTTGAAAAATTATTTTTTTGTTTGATAGGGTATACTTCGAAATTGGTACCGTTTGTCACCAAATCAGGATGTGATGATGGAATCCTGGAGAAATCGAGGGAACTCTTCAAATATTATAGGCACACCTATGGCGTTTTAGTGAAGTAGTACAGTAGGCGCGCGATCTGAGTACAGTTCTGAGGAATGCGCTAGTGATGTGACCTAATTAGCGACAAGGAACGGAGTTCGATATTTTTCTTTGCCACCTTAAAAGTGGACGTTCAAACTGCTTGTATCTGTTAGTATTTTAGCACATTTTATTTATTATATTTGCGCTAGATATTTTTATTACAAACTATGGTACAAAAAAGAAAATATCATGCATATATTCCCTACTTTAAGAAAACTGTGTGGAAAAGCCGGAAATCCTAATCAAACAAGTTTATTATTGTAAAAAATATATATTGTAATTTTAATCATCATCAGTTTCGACTATCACAGATATGGCAGAATTGGAGTCACTATGATGACTAATTGACGATGAATAAAAACACGTCTTTTATCAATAGTGTTTGAAGAACACGGATCAGTCATATTTAAAACAAAAAATAACACGAATACGCAACTTGAGTAAAACGCTATCGATAAGCGCGCGAGCGAGAGACAGCAAGGTCAGCACGGCACTAAATTACAGGCGGCCGCGGCGAGGTGTCGACGGGCGGGGGGAATTGCACCCGCCCCACTCCTCATACCCCGACTGCTCTCAGATCGCGCGCCTACTGTACAGGATTCCGTTCTGTAGGTCTATTATACTACTTGCAGTATTATATACGTATAGCTACTGAAAGCAGTAGGCGGTAAAATAAAATCCAGAGCGAGAAGCGACAGAGTTATATTGCAGTGACAAGTATGAAGCAGTAATTGAATGTTGAATACAAAATACACGGATATTTATACCAGCAGATTATAACTAAATAATACTAATAACTGTTCGTGCTTGACCGATCTACGCAGAAGTGGACACCCACTCGTTAGCGCAGACCATAGACGAGTCCGCCGTCATCTTGCCTCATTAACGCTCGAACAATGGATGCGCGAGCGCCATGATTCAGAAGTCGGGGCTAAGCCCGACTGATGTCATGAAGTAGGCGTAGCTTTTCAACTTGTTTTGCACACGGCACGCTCTGACGTAAAATCGTATGATCTTGTTGCGCGTTGCTGTCGTGCGAGTAAACTTGCCTACTCGCTACAGGGTATTTATTATGGTAACTTGTACAGTTGCTCTCAAAAAGTACCACTTGGGGAAGTGGAACTGATGATGAAGACCACAGATGGCCGCCGAAACTACGCAATAATAAGTATTTCGTGGATTGCGATTCGATTACTTGAATATGGATGTTAAGCACTTTATGCTCGTCACAATGCATATGGTGATGTATAGCTGATAGTGAAGTACCAGGAGAATTCCTCAAAAATTAACGGCCCAGCATTGGGAAAAGCAATATTTTGTAAAATGTTATAAGTAGTTGACATTTAGGCATTTATAAGTATTTAGTAGTAGTATATTTAGTAGTAGTATATTTATAAGTAGTTGACGTTGACATTTTCACTTTGCAGTGTTTTTTGGGAGTCGGTTTAATTTTTTGGTAAAAAGTTTTTATTTATTTATAGTTAATTAACCCCTCAAATAGTAAACGTCACAAATAGTAAACTTCACAAAATGTACCGCCTTTGTGGCCACGTCTGGTGGCCTTCCGTGATTTGAGTGGTTAAAACGATTAAAACCAATTACATTAATTAACTTAGAAATAAAAGGTACATATATCATTATATCATGTGTTTTATGTTAAGGGGCGTAAAGGTTTTTTCGAATGTGTTGCAAGTAAATAAACTTTGTAACCGTAAGTGGCCGTCTGCCGACAGATGACGACACTGCGAAGCTCTTTCTTGTTTTCTTGGTCCCTTAACTCGATTTAGGTAAATGAAAGCTTTGACTCGAGTCATCTGTCAGAGATCGGTGCAAAACAGGGCAGAAATTAAAGAGTAATCGTTTAGAAATTGTAGTTTGCCAAACTTGTGAAGTGGGTGTTCAACAAATGTCAATAGTAAGAATTTATTGTATTCTGTTCATTGGTTTAGTTTGGAGTTTTTCGTTTGGTGTTGATTTTTAATCAGTGCTCGATAAATAAACCAGTTAGATAGATAGATAGATAGATATACTCTTTATTGTACACCATAACAGAATTAAATAAGGACTTAAAAACTACAAAGGGTGTTACAATGGGCGGTCTTATCGCTAAAAGCGATCTTTTACAGACAACCTTTAGATGGATTTGACACAGCAGGAGAAAATAAATTCGCGGGTAGTCCATTGTGTACTATTTACTTATATACAATAAATAAGTAATAACCTACATACTCAATACACATATACATATATATACATAAAAATAACAAAGCTGAGATATATAAAAAAAAAATTACATATTAAAGAGAGAGATAGAGATCTTTTACCATGTTTTTGAAAGAAGGAAGGGTTTGTGCTTGTCTTACTGACACGGGAAGAGTATTCCACAGTCGTACTGCTTGAGCTGCGAACGACTTACCAAAGAAATTGGTGGAGTGACTCGGTACCTCTAGCCTCAAGTTTTCCGATGACCTCAGAAATTTGGCATGTGTGTCATGGAGGAACTTAAAACGTTCTTTAAGATAAAAGGGGGTCTAAGGATTGAACAGAATACTGTAAAGCAGAGACAATATGTGTAAGTTCCGGCGAAGACGTATAGGAAGCCACTTGAGTTTCGTACGAAATTCAGATACGTGATCATATTTGCGCAAACCAAATATAAATCTTATGCAAAAATTTTGAAGTCGCTCAAGTTTATCAAGTTGTGCCTCTGTGAGATCAAGATAACTGACAGCGTAGTCTAGGATGGGATGTAAAAGAGACTGTGCTAGCGCAATTTTAGTGGCAGTTGGCAGAAAGTTACGCAACCGTCTTAGGGAACTGGCAGAAGCAAATAATTTGCGACTCACCTCTTGTAATTGGGGACCCAACGAAAGATATTTGTCCAACCAGACCCCAAGGTGCTTTAGTTAGTTAGGTAGTTTCAGATGGAATGAGGTAGCAATTAATGATGAGTGTATTGAGCTTGTGTCTGCTGAATAATGTTACAAATAAATCTATTTGAATGACAGTAAAACTTTGTATTATATTGGAAAAATCACTTGATTATTCAAAACATTTTCTGTTGCTCAATACATTTTACGCTTATTTTCTACTCAATGTTTGGATTCACCTTTATTATTTTTCTAATTCATCTTTCACACTCTTTTCTCACAACACAACATCACACTACTCACTCACAATCACACACTTTTCACACATCACTGGCATAATTTTACACACATGTTTCTGATGTTAGTAGTCAAATACTTTAGTAATTAAGTTATTATTCTTTATTTTTTTCTTTTCTCTCGCCCCTTATTTACTACCTACCTTTTGCTACTACGACATGCCTACATGATGTCTTTTTTAAATGGAGGAACACTGTCTCCCAAGGCACAGGTATACACCTAGTTTGGGAGCCAGGGGACCTAATTATAGCGCATTTTCGGTATGTTGTACATTATGAGTTATGTAATGTAATGATTCTGTTATGGTGTACAACTATTTAAATAAAATAAATAAATAAAATAAATAAAAATAAAATTATATCTTTGTAGACTGACTTATATGAAACATTACATTAGACAAGTTGAGCTTCACAATTTATGATAACTTGCACTAATATTTCTTCAGAATACCATCTCATACACAATTTGCATGATTTTCGAAAACTTGATTGTTAATGTGAGAGCAATGTGGGGAAAATAACGAATATTTTAAGTAGATTACCGTCACTATTTGGTAGTTTGAGTAATTTATACGGCCTAGCTTAATGTCCTTACTTTGTTATTGTTTGCCAAATCGTTCCGACTCCTTAAAGTTGTAAGTTAACCTACACGATAACTAACAAATGCACTGTTTGGAAGAGCCTGCTTAAATCTGTGCGCTCCTTTGCTGAAAAGAGCATCACGGTTCTCATATGATTTGATCAGTCAACAATTTGTATCACAACCGAATTTCGCAGGCAAACTGCAAGAAATCCAATATCTTGTGAATATGCAGACACATGAAAATTGATAGCGGTTCAAAATTTCTATTGGAATATTATCCTTCGAAATTTAAACCCCATTGAGTTTTCAGACGAAACGACTTAATGGCTTTTACTGTCAGATACGCCATAGAAGAAATATTGTTACTGTTGGAGCCTTTAGCCTAGCCTAGAGCCTAACCGGCTGGATGCAGGAAGTTCAGAGCCAGTTCAGAGGTAGTGGCGTTTGGGGAAAGCCCATGAGCATAAGTGAACAAAAATCGGTTGAAATGATTATGTTGATGAGCTAACTATGTTGGAGTTCACTTCACGTGTGATTAATAGTATAGCAGCCCACTATAAGACTGGTGCCTGTGGTTCTGGCTTCTGAATAATGACCGTTAAATCGTGACGACTGTTAAAGCTGTGCAAATGGGAGCCGAAACCAACGACTTAACGTACTTTCAGCGGCGTGAAGGATTCTCACGGTCATCCAACTACGAACGGACCTCAGCAAGCGATGTTAACTCCAATAATAAATAGCCATTACACCTAAGGTGTCGGTCTTCAGTGACCGTGAACTTCGCCCATTATTATTTCTCTTTGGCTATAAAAAAGATCGATCCGTGCGACTGTTATTATATAGCCTCGGGTTCTTCAACAAGGAATTTGCTGTCTGAAGTGGCACCCTAACTATTGCTCGGAAAATAAATGATGATGTACAGAACCTACTTATTTACCTTATAATATCTACAGTACAATATTTTTGTGAACTGGTGTTTAATAGACGAACTTACCGCACAGGACAATCTCTTACATACAACCTTTAGATGAATGATATAAGGCTGTCAAGTACAAACATCAGAAATATCTTGATATTACATAATTATAAGATTAATACTATACCAAAGAACTGTAATACTTTATTGGTAATCTAAATATACATCAAAATAAAAATGTTTGTTCTCATAATCGCCTCAGTATTCTCATTTTATTGACAGTCAGTAAAACTTGACTAAAGCATAGATTAAATTCGCATCGTAACGTCTAAAATTATTTCCTCAGCGTATCATGGTAAACCAATATAAGAGGCGAGGGGTACGAGCATACCCTGTTATTTGTTAAGCTGATCATTATAGCGATGGAGGGCCATTCTCCAAATTGTCGGAGATGTTATCAATATTTATTGAATCCCTGACAACCTTCTTCTCGGATAAGAAGGTTGTCAGGGATCTGTTTGTTTTTGTTCTCATAATGAGAATTAGGCTGAAGGTGAAAGAAGCGTTGAGTAATATGTTTCTGTGGAAACTTTCTATCGAATTTAAGAGTTAGCAGTGACGGGGCCCGATAAGGCCATCGCCTGCCGTGTTTGCGAAATATTCTATATGATAAGCGCCAGAACGCAAGGGCTACTAATGAAACAGAACGGGTTTTAGTCAGTAGAAGACTTGCACTCTCTCCCGTTCCACTCATAATGGGAAGAGTCATTTGATTTAAATATATGATAAGGAAATAAAGGTCAGCCTAAGGCTTTATGATACGTATGGCTCTAAGCAAAGTGTTCGAGTGTGTACTCCCCTTGTTTTGTGTCGATTGACGTACGCAGTCAGTTACACGTTCCTAGGCGTAGATCCAGTAAAAAGAACGTACCTGACTAGACTAAATTCTGAAGACATATTTAAAGTGAATAAATAACACAATAGTGGTACTTTGAAATTATTATTTTTTGGAAAATGTCTTGTTTTTTCGTACAAAATTCTAATAATTTGCCCATTTGAAATACATTTTAATACAAATAATTTATATTTCGAATATGTGAATCCATATTTAAACTAAGTATTTGGTCAAAAAGTTTTAGTCAGACATCTAGACATTCCTAGGTCTCCTATTCATCACTTCTACAATATCTCTCAAACTAAGGCAGACTTGGTTTTCGCTTGTTAAGAACATAATCAACTGTCTTTACTAGAATATGGAGCGATCTCAGTAACTAACTCTAACTTCCAAAATTAACTGGGCGACCCTTCCTCAAATCGTTTTTGATGGAGCTGCTATACCTTAATGTGACTCAGTAAAAACCTTGGGGTCCCCAGTTGCAAGAAGTAAGCCGCAAACTGTTTGCCTCTGCGGGGTCTTTACGCAGATTGCGCAATTTCCTGCCGACTGCCACTAAAATTGCGCTTGCCCAATCCCTTCTTCTCCCTGTTCTCGACTATGCTGATGCAAGTTATTCAGATCTTACTGAAGTGCAGCTAGATAAGCTTGAACGACTCCAAAATTTTTGCATCAGATTCATATTTGGTTTGCGCAAATATGATCATGTTTCTGAGTTTCGCATTAAACTCAAATGGCTCCGATCCGCCTTCGCCGGAATGCACATATTTTATCATTACTTTACAGTATTCTCTTCAATCCTACATCCCCGTTTTATCAAAGAACGCTTTAAGTTCCTTCATGATACATATGTAAGAGATTTGAGATCATCGGAGAATTTGAGACTTTCAATGCCTGCACATTTCACTAAATTCTATGGCTCATCGTTTACGGTGCAAGCTATTCGTTTGTGAAATGCATTGCCGGTGTCTGTAAGACAAGCTCAGTCACTGGCTACTTTTAAAAGCTCGGTTGCTAATTATTTTCATTCCAATATATGACTATTCTTTTGTTTTCTCTCCACTTGATGTTAAAGAACACATTATAATTATGTATTGTATTATTTAATTACATTGTATTACATTGTATTTATATGAATATATATATATATTTGCATATACATTTATTTATTTTAATATTTAAAAAATTTTTGTTTCTCTGTTTTTATGAGTAATGTAGTTAGTACACGAATTTAGCCCTCCCCACTTTAATTAAAGTTTTTAAAGTCCTTCCAAAGGTTGTCTGGAAGATATCGCTTTCAGCGATAAGACCGCCATTGTTACCATAGAATAAGCAATATTGTTAAATAGGTGTGTTTAAATTTTGGTGTACAATAAAGTATATTCTATCTATCTGTCTATCTAACTCAGTAACTAATCTTACACGTGCCTTCATTAGAAACTTATTATAGATAAGCAAACTATTAATAATAATTAAAAACTAACATGTCACACACAGTCACACGGTCACACCACGAATATCGAAGCTTCAAAAGTTAAAACTTACGATGGCACAAACCTAGTATGTTTACGTTGTACGGTCACTTGACACGGGAAATTCAACCTTATAACTGGCACATTTAGAATAAGTAGTTTCAAACTCGAACGCATTATTAATTTGTCGGACTAATTCAAATACAAGCTTTACTTTGCTCTTGAAAACACAATTCACAAATCAATTTCATATCTTATTTTTCAGGCGATAAGGGTTTAGTAAGAGTTTTTGAGGGCAAAATAACTTGGTCTTGGCAATTACTATTTTGAAACCCAATTTGCATGTAAATTCTCCGAAGTCGGTTCAGATTAACTTTAAGATAGTATTTACTGAACGCACTCCAGGATTTGTGCGGAAAAAATATTGCAGTGCTTCGGATGTAGGTATGTGTTTTTCAGTAATTTAATTTGGAAATTGAAGAAAACGTCCCTTTGAAATTTCTAGTAGGTTATTCATGAATACTGATCAATTTGAATCTTAAAATATCTACACACATCAAAAGTGTCTAGGGATCAACATATATTTTTGCAATAACTTTTCTCCTGATTGATATTAATTAAAATTTTCTTTAAGGATTCATCAAATAAAGTGTTTTCGTTTGTCACAGTAACGATAAACCAAGTCACCTTTGCATTAATAAAGAAATTTGCCATTTTCCTAATAAAGGGATTTTTGACATTTGAACCACTAACATTAAAGTTCGAAAAAAAGACTGAAATAACAGTTTTCTTTAAAATTTTATTGGGTAACTTAAACAATTAATAATCCGTGTTTCTACCACGAACACTAACAACACAAGAACATCGGTTTGGCATACTCAAAATGAGTTCATCCAAATCACGCTGTGGAATGGCCGCCCATGTTCGTTGCAACAACAAAAAAAGGTCTTCTTGCGACTGGATACCCTCCATATTCGGCAGAGCTCTTCTCTGTAGCATATCCCATGCATGCTCAATCGGGTTCAAGTCTGGCGACTGAGCAGGCTAGAGCAGGACATTGATGTTAGCTGCGGCGAGAGTCTGTCTTACAACTCTTGCGGTGTACGGTCGTGCATTATCATGCATTAACTGAAATAAGGGACCGATTTGCACTTGTAGAGGACCGATGACGTCAGATACAATCGTCTCAGCATAAATTTGAGCGTTGAGGTTGCCTCTGATCCAAATCAACTCAGTTCTTCCGCCGATCCAAATACCCGCCCATACCATGATGGTTCCACCACTATAAGGATGGACTTCCTGGCAGGATTTTAATCGCTGTTGGCGTCCAGGGGTTCTCCAGTGTCATATACGTCTTGTATCCGGTCTCATACCAAAACGAGACTCATCAGAAAAGCACACGAAACGCCATTGTTCTTCTGCCCAATTTCTGTGTTCAAGAGCCCATTGATATCGAATCCTACGATTGTGCATTGCTATAGGTGGTACCCGTAGCGGTCTTCGGGAATGAAGGTTCACTTCATGCAAGCGGTTTCTGAATGTTTGGTCGCTAATTAAGTTCCCTGAAGAGTGATGAAGCCTCACGGCTAACATCATGGCGGTTATTGTTGGAGCTCTTCGAGTTAAGATTTGAATGTATCGGTCTTGTCTCCGTGTGGTGCAGCAATACCGTCCTCCATGGCGCTCAGCCACGGTACCAGTGCTTCAGTAACGTGTCCAAAGTCGACTGATAACACTCTGACTTGTATTCAGAGCTAAAGCCACAGTACGTTGCCGGGAACCAGCTTCTATCATTCCCACGGCTCTGAGCATTTCTTCCCTGCTTAAATGACGTCGCCGCTCCATAATAACGTTGGTTTTAATCAGTAGTAGGGAAACAGTAGCACTAATAATGTCTTCAATGCGTTGTATGTTTTTATAGGGAAAATATTGACAGCTGATTTTCATCTTTTACTCGAATTTGATTAACAGTTCCTGTTTCAAATTATGAAATGCACCAAAAAGGATCCATATAAATTTATAAAATCATAAATTTATTACAAAGCCACATCTCAATCTCAAGAAATCCGCATAAAAATGCTTGATCCCTAGACACTTTTGATGTGTGTATATATATATATAAAAGAAAGTTGTGTTAGTTACACTATTTATAACTCAAGAACGGCTGAATCGATTTGGCTGAAAATTGATAGGCAGAAGTATTTTATGTCCGTTTTATGGTTTTAAGCTACTTAAAACCATAAAACGGACATAAAATACTTTTTATCCCAAAATTCCCACGGGATCGGGATTCAAGCGGGAAAAACCTCCCACGCGAACGAAGTTGCGGGCAAAAGCTAGTCGTTTATAAGAATTTATTTAAAGTCAGCAATACTAAGACCTTTTAAGGGTTCCCTAAAACCGGCATGTCGTAGGATCGAAAAATCCTAAGACATGCGATATCCACCCGAACTGGGCTCTGGGATAGAATTCCCCTCAAACTAAGCTAAATATGCTGGTGTCTGAGTGAGTTCATGGCAATAGTGTAATGGGTGAGGTTCGAACCCGTGACCTCTCGGTCACAAGCTGACACCTTAGCCATTAGGCTGTTGACGCTTTTAATTGTGTTATAAAGAGGAGGCCTGTGGCAGCAGTGCGGATGTAATGCTCTGAGCCATCATTCCCAGCTACTGGGTGATGTACAACACTAAGCACTCAGCTGCGCCTGGATAGACTGGAAGTCAACCCTAACATAGTCGGGAAAAGTAGAGTAAAGTAGTACTCCTTTCAAGTTCTGCTATAAAAGTAGAGTAAAGTAGTACTCCTTACAAGTTCTGCTATAAAAGTAGAGTAAAGTAGTACTCCTTACAAGTTCTGCTATAAAAGTAGAGTAAAGTAGTACTCCTTACAAGTTCTGCTATAAAAGTAGAGTAAAGTAGTACTCCTTACAAGTTCTGCTATAAAAGTAGAGTAAAGTAGTACTCCTTACAAGTTCTGCTACAAAAGTAGAGTAAAATAGTACTCCTTACAAGTTCTGCTATAAAAGTAGAGTAAAGTAGTACTCCTTACAAGTTCTGCTATAAAAGTAGAGTAAAGTAGTACTCCTTACAAGTTCTGCTATAAAAGTAGAGTAAAGTAGTACTCCTTACAAGTTCTGCTATAAAAGGTAGACCCGGCAAAAATGTATGGAATTGACAAACGCTGTCGAAATTCTACGCGACCAATAGGTACCGTATATTTAGATGTATCAACAGTCGCACGCACTAGATGCCTGTTCGCGGCTGTCTTATGTGGTAGGCAATATAGAAACCGGCAGAGAGTTGGCTGTTCGCACAATAAATTTAGAAGAGAAGACGTGCTTAGACGAAAAGACGGTATATTAACCAAATATTAAGCTATCATTATAACACTGCATTATTGACATCAGTTAAAAACTTCACATAATAGCAACGAACGTGCAATAATATCGATAGCGTAACCAATTATTCATACAATTAATCGATTTATGACATTCGATTCCACTGCACGTCCCTACCGCGACGGCCCCGGGCAATAGTATCGGAATGAACAATGTTAATATCATTTTCATGAGATTTTTATCTTATAAGTGGGATCGCATTTTGTAAAGGGGTATTTGACAAACTCTCTTTTAGTTTCAAACGCTCTTTGTCTTTACATGTTGTGTATTTTTAAAGCCGCGTTTTACGACTTTTGATTTTTATGACGGGCCGTATTTCACAAAAGAGGCGAAACGAGAATGGCGGTAGGGACTGATGTTGGTATAATCAACAAGCGTTTGAGTTTTTATTATTCTGTTAAGAGACTACATCTTTCCTGATCTAATGAAATATAGTAAAATAATCCCACAATTTAAATCGGGTAGTACATCTGACCCTACTAATTACAGACCTATTTCTGTACTGCCCACTTTCAGTAAAATTTTTGAGAAAATTATTCTAATGCAGATGCAAAGATATTTTAATAAACACAATTTGCTACATAATAAACAATTTGGTTTTACAAAGGGTCGTTCAACAACTGATGCCGGTGTTGAACTTTTAGGACACATTTATAATGCATGGGAAGATAAGTGCGATGTGTTGGGCATTTTTTGCGATTTGTCTAAGGCATTTGACTGTGTTCCCCATGAGACATTAATCAGGAAACTGCACCACTACGGATTCCGGGACTCCTCTCTGAATCTTTTAATCTCATACTTGAGTGAAAGGATTCAGAGAGTCGATGTGAACGGCAAAAGATCGCCGGGATCTGTGGTCAAGATGGGGGTCCCCCAAGGCTCAATTTTAGGTCCCTTTTTGTTTCTTATTTATATAAATGATTTGCCGTACCTGATCAAAAATCATGACATAGTGTTATTCGCTGACGATACTTCTCTTTTATTTAAAATTAAACGTCAACAGCAGGTTATTGAAGAAGTAAATAGAGCCCTTGCAACTGTAGTTAGCTGGTTTAATGTTAATAATCTTCTTCTTAATGAGAAAAAAACCAAATGCCTAAAATTTACATTACCTCATGTTAGACAAGTGAATACTAGTGTATCAATAAAGGGCGAAATATTGAAACCCGAAGATAACACAGTATTCTTGGATTCATAACTTTGGATGCGAAGCTTCAGTGGGGCCCCCATATAGATAAATTGTCAAAAAAGTTAAGTTCTGCAGCATATGCCGTTAGAAAAATACGTGGATTAACTGATATCGAACCAGCACGTTTAGTCTAATTTAGTTACTTTCACAGTGTGATGTCATACGGCATTTTACTTTGAGGAAATGCAGCCGACATTCACACAATATTTGTATTACAAAAAAGGGCCATTCGTGCAATTTATAAATTAAGTCCCAAGCACTCCTTAAGAGACAAATTTAAAGAGATTAATATTATGACTGTGCCATCTCAGTATATTTATGAGAATCTCTTGTATGCACACAAAAATATTAATCTGTTTAAAAAATACAGTGATATTCATAGTGTAAATACAAGGAACAAAGACACATGTCATTCCTAAAACATGGTTAAAAAAAATAGGTGGTTCGTTTAGATGCCAATGTATACGTTTTTATAATAAAATTCCTAGCCATATTCAAGAACTAAGTATTAATAAATTCAAATTATTTATAAAACGTAAGCTATGTCAGAAAGCGTTTTACACTGTTAAAGATTATATTGAGGACAAGAAGGCTTGGGAATGAGCTGCTCCAGTGATATACGTGAGCATTTTTTATTTTTAAAATTTTGATAGTTGATTTATTTTTTATTGATTAAAATATTTGTTTTGTTAAGTATTGTATATACCTATTTATTTTGTTTTTGTTTTATATTTTAACATAATTATTTCATTATTGTTAATGTGAGGACAATGTAGGTTATTCTTTCTTCGTTGTTTTTACTTTGACTATAATTTATTTAATGATGTCAAGCAGTTTGAGTACTTGTGTGGCCTACCCAAATGTCCGTTGGTATTTTTTGTCAAATTGTTGAGCTCCTTAAGTTCTAAGTTGAGCTACACGATAACTGACAAATGCTTGCACTGTCTGGACAGGTCCGCTCAAATTTGCGTGGTTATTTCCTCAAAAGAATACCACAGACATGAACCTACATGCTTCTCATATAAAAATACAAATTGTCTGGACTTTAAAAGGTTTGTTTCGGTGTTTCTTCTCAGAGTAGTCAGTTAGGAAATACCGGCCTCATCTAGCTAAACTTAACACGCAAAAAAACATGACGTGTAAAAGTGTTATTTATAACCAATTTACAAAATAAATATTTCATTTCATTTCATTTCATTTCATTACACTCATATTTATGCCATTTGGTTTTGTGATTCATCATTTCCTCAATACTTATATTAAATAATTGATGAATGTCATTAATGAGAGTTAACATACAAATGCATGGTTGGGTTCTTACATGAGCAGTGCCGGCGCGGTGATTAATGGCATGACTATATTCATACTATATTATACAATATTCCCACAACCCCGGCTAGCAATGACCTTAACTGGTCCCGTCACTAGTACCAACTGCTCTCTGAGGCGTACCGTACGTGGAGCACAACGCGTCGGTCGAACCAGAAGATGGTTAACCGGAGTAGTCAGGAACTGAGCAGGAATGAAGACGAACTTTTTATCCGGTGCCTATCAAACCTAAACACGGCAAGTTCGCTATAAACTCCAAAAATATTGATATATTTAGAAGGAGTTGGACATTATTACTTTTAGTAAAGATAGACCTTTCTTCCGTTACAAAAGTACAACAAACAAGCTTTTCATTAAATACAAACAACTTAAAAAAAAATTGAACCGACTTCAAAACTTCCAAAAAAGAATTACTGCACTACAAAGCAAAAAATAAACTTAAAAATTATTTCATTGGGTGGATAATTCTTTAGATAGATAATTCTTGAGATACCTACATACCGTTTGCACTTCAATTTTAAAAAGAGAGTTTGCTGTACACCTCTTTTTTACCCACTTAAACCACATTTCAGGCGTGATTCAAAAGGTCTGTGCCTCAGCTGTGGTGATATTAATAGGCTGATTATGCTAAAAAGTACATAGATGTACGAGGGCAGCAATCGTGAGAGATTATCTGTTCTTAGTTGAAGAGTCCCATCGCTTATCTTCGAAGATCTTCACCAGAACCTGATGTGTTATACTTATCTATACTAATATCATAAAGCGGAAAAGTTTGTTTGTTTGTTTGTTTGCTTGAACGCGCTAATCTTCGAAAGTACTGGGTGGATTTGGATGCAATTTGGTATGGAAGTAGCTTGAAGCTTGAGGAAGGTTATTGGCTACTTTTTACGCGACTGCAAAAAAGGAGAGTTATGTTTTTACCGTGATAGAATCCACGGGAGCGAAGCCCCGCGTGAGTATTAGTATACTATATATAACCTTTTTTGTAAAATATGCTTTAAAAAAATGAAAACATGATCAAAATCAGATCAGTAGTTTCTGAGAAAATCGCGGATATACAAACATACATACAATACATATTGGTCGAAAACAGAAATTCCTTTTTTGAAGTCGGTTAATAAAAATCGTTTTTATCTCCATAACATCTATTAATCATCACTAACAAACTCCATAAACAGCCCAAAACAACCCTTCCTTTTGAAGGGTTATTTCTTTTCCTAATACTTTAAACCATTAAACTGGTTAGAACGGTTAGTTATCAAATTTTTTTAACTCGGTTTATGCATAAGTTTTGTGCCACCAGATGGCGTAACTCTAGGACGGTATATCTGTCGCTGTATACTAAGAGTGAAGCATGTTTGGTACGAGTGGTATAATCGACGTACAACCCTTAGTTCCACAATAGACGCGGTCGGGGCGGACGTATCGTCATTTTGGAGAGTTATCGTAATTTTCGCGGGTTTACGATTTTATGTTTCAGTTAGTGAAGTGTTTTTTGTGTGTGATTTCTGATGGATCCGAGGCAAACTAGTTTAGAATTTTGATATGTTTTTTATCGCGTGATGGAAAACGTTTTCGTGAAGTTTCGTGCGTTATTAAATGTCGTCTTATAGTTTTGTGGTAACTATTGTTATTTAATAACTACTGGAGTTAATGAATTCAATCAAGTCAGTAAGTATTTATTATTGAAATAACTTTTGTAAATTTTATTTAATATGATCTTTAAAACCTGAAAGGATCATGTAAGTACATAAATCCCTCACTGGCCTACTCTTTGTGATAGCTTGCAAAAACAAATCCGAAGATGAAGAAAGGAAACAAATGAGTGTTATTAGCATATTTTTAATACAGAGTCTGTCGCTTCTCGATCTTCTGCAGCTCTGTGTTTTGACAAGTGACAGAGATCAAACATCGTCCAAGTTACAAAGTGTTAGCAGCAATTAAATAATCAAATAACAACTAGAAACTAAACCCTATTTCATAACTTAAGTAATTTTTATGACTTTATATTTAGATTGTGATTTAAAAATCCAACAACAACGACTTGTTTAGTTTTTATTTTGTTTATTTTGTTTTGTAATCCCATATAAATATATGGGATTACAAAGTTTTTTTTTTTTTTTAAGTTATTTACGCATTTTATGTATCTAGAAAACTAGACCGAAATTGAAAAATATTTTAGTATTTCCTTGATTCTTACACTAAACACTAATTGTATTCTAAATTTGAAGTTTCTATGTCTGCTAGAAGTTCCTTAGACTTTTGATGATCGGTCAGTCAGTGAGTTTAATACCGGTATTCCGGTATTTCGATATTTATCCGATATTATAGAAATAAAATGATCAAATACGTTTTAACGTTGTTAGGGTCCAAATTTCGCCCTGAAGACACGGTGGAATATACGGTGGAGACTTGCCCCGCTTGGGCAGAGTTCCACCGTGTCCTCGTAGGGGTGGTAGGCGGCGAAACTCGTTATAATTCTTAAACTACTGGTCCAAATTGAATGAAATTTGAAACATATTGTGTTTATACAATGCCTGCTTGGTTTCTAAAAATTCAGGCTTCTAGTTTTATCCACGACGAAGTTATAGGGAGTATAATATGGCCTGAATTGCTTCGAGAAAAGTATGGTACGGCCGTGCCGCTTTTTGCTTGACTTGGCGGGGGCACTATCGTGCCCCCAGATAAAATTTGTTATCCCAATAATTTGTATACATATCTAGAATTTTAATTTCAAATGTAGAGTCGTGTTATCAATTCATAGATAAATTTTTGTAACTAAGACAAATTGTTTTCTCCATGCGAACGTCGGGAGCTCTTTTTTAAATTCTTGCAGTAACTCAGCGTCAGACTTTTAAGTGGCTTATTATTTCGTAATAGTGAATACTTGTAATTAAGATTTAATTATATTTTTTTTGCAATTTTTGTAAAATGTTACATTTTACAAAAATTTAACCCAAATTTTCTTTCGTTTTAAGTTTTAGCTAGATGAGGCCAATGTTTTTTAACTGACTGTAAAGAAACTAACTCACAGATCAACGTTTCTTTTAAAGTCCATAGAAATCATATTATGCGAACCACAGAACAGATTAAAGAGGTTAGAAAGGAAATAGTTCCTGATATGTATTAGAACGCGTGTCGCCGCTTGTCTCCCACTCTTTATCTCCACTACAAGCAAGAGACCCATACGTATGCGCATTACGCACACAAAGAAACTACACACACTTAGATCACGAGTTTGCAACTGATTATCACACTAACGCAAAGACTGTGTTTGGCATGCACTCACACAAGCGCAAAAGCAATTAATTTCTCATATATGTTAAGGTAACCAAAAGGTCGATAATCAGTATCGATAAAATTATTGTAATTCTTAAAAATTTTGTTACTAAAGTTTTGCAATTTTTTGCTATAGTTTGGGAAAGGTAGAGAGAAGGGCAGGGGTAGTAATAGTGTGGAAATAAATTAAATAATATTGTCAAATTTAGGGGGCACATCCGTCACAGCCACGATAATCGAATTTTCTCTCAATATTTGTGTTTTTTTTTTTGTTAATTGCAGTTCTGTTTTACGTCATTAGGTTATGACATAATATAATTTAATTAATTTCATGTGACTAACCCTGTAAATTTCTATATGCTATATACCAAACATTCAAAATTCCACCCGTGCGAACCTGGGCTGTGTGTTCTCGCGATAGACGTTATTCGCGCCATAGAAAGCCATCAGTTAAAGCTATTACGTAAATAAATGACACAAGTAAAAAGTACAACAATCTTTTAATAATGAACAATAATTTAAACTAATTTCAATGCAGATTTAATAATAATATCCGCAAAATTTATCCAGGTTTTGATGTCATTTAATGTTTAGTCTTTAAGTCAAGAGTGAATAAGTTACTTCTAGGCAAGCGTGTTCCATCTTCGATCAAACCATCACTTACCATCAGGTGAGATGGTGGTCAAACGCGAGCCTATTATCAATAAAAAAAACAATAACGTTTTATAGACAATAAATTACACACTACTTACTGCAATATTTTTGTGTGGAGTAGTTCTGGTTTTAAGTATCTATTGGCTGACTTTTTTTATATAATAATTTTCTGCAAATTTTTCAGACCATATTGTACTACATTTAGTAGGTATCCATTCATTACTACCGGTTGCCTCAATCCACAATTTTTTTAATATCTGGATCTGTTGGAAACCTAGCAAACAAACGTATGTTTATAAACAGCTAACCTCAAACAAATTTTTTGACGAAAACCTAGTAACTAAATTGATAACCACAATTAACAATAGTTGGTGGTAATCATTAAAATAATACTGATAATAATCATTTGAATACATTCGTTATATCGACAGTGTTTACAACTTGGTACAACACTATCGATACGCATGGAATTTCGCGGTATTCAAGCATTGGCTCGGCACACGCGACTCTCGCAGTAACGCATTACATTGCGCGATCGCTTGCGTAGTACAAGATGGTACCCATGTATTGCAAGCAATGTATGATTTTGCATCTGATCGCGATTGTGTAGTTTTTGTCTACAAATTACATAATACTATTGTAATAATTACAAATATCACTAGTATTTTAAGGTTTTTGGTACTTACCGGTGAAAAGAAATTCCTTCTCAAGTTACACTACACACCTGGCTTCTTTTCCGACACGATATGACAGCGCAAGACGGTATAATGATTTTTTTCGCGGAGATCGGTTCGTCTTCGCAATAAAAGTGCAACTATTGGCCGGTGAACATAAATTTGGTTGAAGTATGAGCGTTCAAACTATGAGCGGCGCGCCTGCCCCGCCCACAAGGCCATTCTAACCTCTTTTATCTGTTCTGTGATGCGAACCATGTAGGTTTATGTGTGTCACTGGTGTAATTTTGAGGAAGATGCACACAGTTTTTAGTGCACGAGTCCAGGCAGTGCAAGCATTTGTCACGTCAGAGAGCTCAACGATTTGACGGTTACCTTTTAACTCATATAGTTAGAAACCGTGACCAACAGGTAAAAGTGCTTTCCGAAGCGCGGAGGAATCTCGATATTTTAAGATGTTTACCCATCCTCAGACCAACCTCGGCAAGCGCTCCTTACCCTCGAAGTTCGAGCACAGTGCTGCTGTTATTATAGCCTCGGGCTCCTCTCCTTTCATGCGCGTCATGTGACAGCGCAAATAAACTTATTTTCTTTCTAACCAAGGCATAATGCAATAAAAATCTAGATTGTTTGTATTGAATAAAGAGGCCGAAGTTCTTTGTAATAAAATCAAATTACACTGTATTATTGTAATAAGTTATTTTTATTTGAGTCCACAAAGACGAAACTGTGGGCATCAGTTAGCTTAAAAATATATATATGTAGAATCTCTTACTCAACGGTAAACATATTTTATCAGAACCTTATAATGGTGCCAACTGATAAAGCAATAGTATTTTTTTGTGTTGTTTACTTCCCCAAAAACACTTATACGGTTCTATATATCACAAAAAGGTAATCTTAAATAAAGAATATAAAAGAAACTAATACTAATACGTTTTTCCGTGTAATACTTCCAAGTTTTTTATCCTTTGTGAGATATATGTATTATGTATCATGCCTCGGGATATACAATAGTGTCTTTTGAAATCAAGATTATCAAGGAATCATAACATGGAAAGAAAACTACTTATGCCATTATTAGAGTAAACTAATAAAACTCTTATTTCTTTCCAGAATGATTAAAGGTAGATAAGAAGATTACCACATTACTTAGAAATTAATATAAATACAATTTATGTTTCGAGGGGAAAATCACCAAATGATTCCTTCCGTTCTGAGTAGAGCAGAAGGAAGTATCAGACTCCTACCGACTAAAAACCTAACCTGTTTCTTTCTTTCCTGTAATTTGGGGGCTGCGGTATCTCTTCAGAACATTCTTCATAAATTATATGTCCTCTGCCGGAATGGCAGCAATCATTCGATTATTTTTTTAAGTTGAAGGCACAAACAAACACTTTCGCAGGAAGTTGGTAGAATTATCACAGAGTATATTAGTTGTTGCCCAAGATAGACAGGTTTGGAAGGAAAAAGCGGAGGCCTTTGCTTAGCAGTGGGACACAATTAAGACAAAGAGAAAAATACATAAAAATTCATACTAAAATATATTTTTGTTTTTAATTGGAACTATTTGACTGATTTGCATGTAAGGCCCAACTGCCTTTAAGGCTAAAATTATGGTTCAAACGTTTGAACATTATTTTGTTCCTACATATGGTTTTTGGCTACAATAGAGCTTCAAAAAGAATTGTGGAATAGGAAAAATGAGAAAACTGAAAGTACCTACTACATGAAAATTGTGTGCTTTTTTCAGGCCAGCGTAGCATAGAAATAGTATATTGGAAAGACCTAGCAGTTCCAAGAAACATATTTTCCACGTTCAGTATCAGTTAACGAAGTCTAGATTCGCCCCATTCGTTCATCGATATCGAAATTACATTTCTCTGTACAATTTAACTGTAGTAGCTACTTATCGGTCCAATTTTATTATTCATCAGGCACACGACACTATAAAATCAAAACGAAGTCAATTAAATATCTCAAACCGCATTTGTCAGGAGAATCGAAAAATTTGGTAGACTTTTAGAAGGGGGCGGCCCTTCTTAAAGCGTGCTATAGAAAAAACACACCATCCCTCCTTATCCGTTTTCACACAAGACTACAACAATTCCGCTCGCTAATCTGGCTTTATAAAAGAATGTGGAAAGGACTTTACCCTAAAATCCCTTTTATTTTATTAACAAGGAAGTCGGGGGTATTAAGACACCGTAGTAATGTATGATTTTGAATCGTAAGTAGGCTATTCGTTTAGGGATAGATATTTTTGCAGCGCGTATTTTCTTATTATGTTTTCAGGGATAATAATATATTCTTAGCAATTTTTTAATATATTAAAATAGTTTCGATCTTGTTAATAAGAAAAAACCTGTCCTTTAGATAACATATTTGTTCAAATGAATACTAAATTTAGACTTAATTGACAAAGGTCACGTACTTAGTTAACCTAGTGTTTGTTAGTAAAAAAACCGAACGTACGACATATTCAGAACTTGCTGTGTCCGCAACTTAGTTCGTGTTTTTCTTAGTTCTTCGAGGTTTTTCTTGCGTAAGTTGCGATACCGTGGGAATCCGGGGATAAAAATATTATCTGAAATAGGTTCAGCCGTGCTTAGCTCGGATAAACAGATGGATTGAAAAAAAATATGTGGGTTTAGAATTGTGTTAAGAGTCCCGGATAGATACTTCAATTTTATTTATATTGTTACGAGCTGGGGTTCGGGATAGAAATAATTAACGCCAATTAGACCAAAATTAACACTTTAATTAAATAAACACAAAACAAAAAATTTGAGAGGTGTCAAGGGACACCCGGATGGAACGAAGTTCCTTTCGATTAATTAGTGAAGGAATTGTAATAATTTTTTTTTAAGTTAGTATAATATTTTTCTTTATTATTAACAAATAAAGAAAGATAAAAGAAAGAAGAAATAGAAAGACGAAACGAAAGAATCTGGCTTGCTTTCTATAACAGAGAGAGAGAGAGAAATAGACAGAGAAACATGCGCACGCCGCACGGCTTATAATAGCTTACTATAGCAAAAAGTGTCGTTACAACTTTTCGTCTTAATTTTTTCCGTCTAGCTCCCTTTTGCAACGCGCGATAAGGAACTTCGTTCCAAAAATTAACACAGTTATTTACAGTACAGTACCTGTCACTTAACACTTAAATCGCACCGAAATTCACTTGTAAAGCTTCGATTATATCGCCTCGTATCTTGAAATAAGACTGCTCTCTGCGTTCCTCTGTGATCTATTTATACCCTCACCTCTATAAAATCGCCTCACCGCCTACACTGCCAAGAATATTCCAGAAGCTTTTCGAGATACTCGCCACTAGATGGCTTTAGTGTCTCGAACATTCTAGATTTATGCCGAAGTTTCTCGACGTACTTCACTAAGCGACTGGCGTAACAATATGTAGATATGTAGATAACCTACCAACTGCACCAAAGATCATATATAAATCTGTAACTAGACAACAGATACTTTAAGGCCATTTATATTTATCAGAGACTGTTAATTTATTCATGCTAACCCTTGTTATCCCGAGAGAATCATAAGTCTTAATTTTAATTGCTACAAATGATCTGAGGAATAATGTTGTAATCATCATGCTTTGAAACTGGATTGCTGACCGTAATATACGACTATGAATGATATTATATAATAGGTATAATTATACCATAGACAATAAGACATAGAGACTAAGCTTCGTAATGAAGATGTATGTTTTTTACTGGGGGAAAATCATCAATGTCTCATTCCGTTAGACTTCTACTGACTAAAAACTCCCTCTCCCAATATACAGTGGGATAATGAATCGGTACTTATAATATCCATTAAAATGCAACGTGTAACAGAATAAACGCAATTCCTGAAAGTAGTTGGTTCAGAATCGGTTTCTGAATCGATTTCCGTAATAAAAATAGGTGTTAAATTTTGACGGAAAAATCTTTCATTCAACTTAAAATGGAAACACAGTATCATGAAAAATTAATACAATCATTAATTCAAGTAAATGCGCTCGTGTGCGTCTCGGCCGCTTACATTGCATGAGTGAATGCGTCTGCGTAAGGATATTACATGACGCACAATATATCTACGTATTGCATTTAGGAAGGATAACTATTTTATAAAAAAATGTCTAGTTCTAATTGGGGTGTCTGAGGTATTGCGCTTAATCTGTTACACCTCGCATATTATAAATGAGAAATTAATTACTCTGTCTGTTTGTTTGAAATTAATTACTTTTACGTCTATACCACAAAACCAATTAAATTTCAATTTTAGTACAGAGATAGATATAGAACTTGAAGACAAAAATATTACTTATTTAGCTGAAAAAATGTTCAAGTTAAGCTGTGGGCTGAAGTTGTTGAGGTAAGTTTTTTAACAAAAACAAATTAACATTTACTCCTCTATACATTTTTATGCGATAAAAATTAAAAAGATTGTCCGATACCATCAATTCATTCTCATAAAGTACAAAAACCGTTTCAGATTTACAAATTATTGGATATGTTTCAGCGTGTACAACAATGTGAAGTTCCCATACAATATTCCAACATAACAATTACCGGCAACCAAGTAAATAACGATGCGTCAGTGGATAAAATGAAAAATACTCGATACGCATTGTTCTATCTGCGTATACCCGATTAAACCCTTCAGGTCACTGGCCGGAAGCTTTGGGTGAAAAATTAAATTGTGTGGTAGGTAACGGTACTAACGGTTTTACCTATGCAAAGTCTCTTTTCTTCTAAGCTTTGTTTAATCTTAATAATATTATAAATGCGTAGGTTTGTGTGGATGGGTCATGGCTAAGGTGTTGCCCCTATGATCGAGAGGTCACGGGTTTGATCCCTGGACATTACAGTAGTTAGAAGGGTTAACAAGGTTGCTAGTAATGTGAATTCTACCACAAAAAAAGATTCGTCGTTTAACTGCTAAATACCGCTTTTATATTACAAAAGTATAATAAATAGACTTGCACAAATAAAAAAGTGCGGACATTATTTTCACAAAAACATGTACACTCCCTGCAAAAACTAATTTACGTTGTAAATGTAATTCTGTCACCCTTATCTTAGAGAGCAAAAGTTTTTTACTGATAAAAAAAAAATTAAATTAAAAACGATAAATCTTGTTGGTGACGCCACATCTTGTTGGACCAAATTAATATTAAAGCATATCACTCGACTTATGACTTTTAGCGATAAGCTAACTTTTATTGAATGAAAATGATTTGTCTTTATATTTTTATTTGGCAGCAGTTAATTTGTGTATCTGTGACTTTTTAAGATTAGTGACAGTCTTATTCGCAAGTTATTTTTTACCTTTCGTTAAATATTTTACAGCTAGCCAATTTATTGTTAAGAAACGTTTAAGAAAGTTTTAAGCAAATTGAATAGTGCTTCAATTTGTATAAGTTTAACTGGGAATATAAATTATTATATGAAATTGCTCATCATTACATTTCACTATTTAAAAATCAATATTTCCACAGTCATAATCTTCATATTTCACTTTTGATTTCGACTGAAGGATAGTACCTTCAGTCGAAATCAAAAGTGAAATAATATCATGTCTACACAAAATAATAATACCTTCGTAGTGATGAATTTTGTTGACAGTATCTCTGGTCTAAACAAGGTAATTCCATTACATTAATTAGTTATTTATATCATTGTAATATTTAACGCTAACATCAAAACAAAAACAATGATTGTTTATTAAATTTACAGGTTCCGTTTTGAAATTAATAAAATCATTCTTCGTTATTTTAAAACCAGCCACAATGTATGCATACATTCAATTCATTGAAATGTTCTCAGACTGACGCCGCTCAGATCTGATTTCTCTTTGAATCGGGAAACAAGGTAAATTCTCAATTGGAAAATAACAACGAATTAAACAATCGAACAAACACGGCCAATCAAAAACACAATATGTTTTCAACTTAACCAGTCCGCCGCAACCGCAACAACATTTCGCGTCGAACTCTTTTTAAATTCCAAACGGAACAGAAAGAAAAGGGCTAGTTTGTCGAATCAAACAAAAATGACAGGCTGATTAGTGGAAAAATACAACAGAATCTTTTCCATTTTCAACCGACGACAAAAAGAGGAGGTTATCAATTCGACGCGTATATATATTTTTTTCTTTTTTTTTTAATGTATGATCATCGAGAACTCGAAGACGGCTGAACCGATTTGGAAAAATCTTTTTTTGTTCGAATGGGTATACTTCGAAATTGGTACCATTATCACCAAAGTCAGGATCTGATGATGGGATCCTGGAGAAATTGAGGGAACTCTTCAAATATTACAGGCACACCTATGACGTTTTGGATATTTATTATAGTAACTTGTGCAGTTGCTCTCAAAAAGTACCATTTGAGGAAGTGGAACTGATGATGAAGACCACAGATGGCCGCCGAAACTACTCAATAATAAGTATTGAGTGGATTGCGATTCGATTACTTGAATATGGATGTTAAGCACTTTATGCTCGTCACAATGCATATGGTGACGTAGAGCTGATGGTGAAGTACCAGGAGAACTCCTCAACAATTAACGGCCCAGCATTGGGAAAAGCAATGTTTTGTACAAGGTTATAAGTAGTTGACATTTAGGCTCTTGTAACTAGGTAAATTAAAAATAGACCAACTAAAAAGAGTGAATTAAAAACTTTTTACCAAAAAGTTAAACCCACTCCCAAAAAACACTGCAAAGTGAAAAATTACTTTAATTTCGGAAGTCGGTGCCAAAATCGAAAATACAAAACAAAAAACACCGACTACCGAAATTAAAGTTATTTTTCACTTTGCAGTGTTTTTTGGGAGTCGGTTTAATTTTTTGGTAAAAAGTTTTTTTTTATCGTTTCTACTCGGTTATGTTAATGTTTAACGCTTAAGTTTGAGATTGGGGTGGAAAGGAATGACCTCAGCTTTGCATTATGACGAACATTAAAGTTTATGAATCCTAAGATAAATGCTACGCAAGTGCTCTGTAAAATCAGGTGTGAATATTGTCTGCTATTTATGAGAGATTATTTTTTACTACGCGCTACGTTTCAACGACCGTGGTAGAATACATAACGGTTTATTACAGAAGCTTTACAAGTTATATGTAGGTGTCTTTTTGCTGTTTTTCTTATATTTGTGACTGGTTATTGGTGGCTATATGTTTTACTATGGCATTTAAGAGTGATCAAGTCAACCTTACCCGCACGCGGTTCGTCCTGCATTCGACCAACGTGCACTGGAACAAACCTTTTTCTGGTTTTAAATATGGAACAGCTGTTTTCATGTAACGTCTGTAAAATACTCAATTACCTATAAATTAAATAAAAAGTATGGTCATACTACTCATAAATAAACGTGCACAATAGGTAAGATGTTTAAGAAAAGTAAATCAGAGTACAAATAAAACAAAATGAAGTTTAATAAAAAGTTAAATATTTGTAACTAAAATATCCAGTAGCCCAATTGCAAGTCGCCCAATTGAGAATCCAGGCATTACTTCATATATTATAATTGGCATCACCACCACCAGGCATTACTTTTTATAAATTAGATCGAATATTTTATTTATGTATCCCTATGTTTTGGACGCTCTGGGTGAAGCGGGAGAGAGGGTTAGAATTGTACTGTCTAAAAACCCATCCTTTTCGTTCAGTTGGACTAGCGTAGCATGGCTGCGGTATCTCGACAGAACATTCCGCAACACGCGAGATTGCTTTTGCGTAGATTATGTATATACATTTTCTGTATTATCGGGTCTAATGGGTTAAAAGGGTATAGTTCAGAAATATTGGATTTTTAACCACGCATGGGTATTATAAAAGTGCAAAATACTGAACAAACTGAAAACAGTTTCAAAATAAAACAGCCAGGTCACTTCAAACAACGGCACCTCTGAACAAAAATAAACGACTTCATTTAACAGACAGTGTTAATCAATTAATTGGTCAGTTAATTGAATTTATATTCAAGCATTCAAACATCACTCTAAATTGAAGTCAGTCGCGCAATAAAATCCATTTTATTTTTAGTAGAATGCAATCAGAGTTTGAACTAACTGGAATGACGAGTGGGGAAATTGGAATGATTTATTTGTTTACAATTTTAGTCATTGAATGGTTAAGAGTCATTAGCGAGTTAGGTTTTAATTGGAAAGAAACAGAATTATAAAATAGGTACTTAAAAAACTGGTGCAGTACAAAGTTAACTTTTCGACACTGACGCCAAGTGGTTCAAGTTTGTAAGCAAACAAAGTTCAGGACATGACCCAGTTCAAAAATAAGTTTTATTAATTGAAATTTTTTGTCTAATAGTCGTGAAGAAAATAAAAGGGCATAAAATTATATTAGACGAAGTAAAACTCTTCTTAGTTCGGAGACAAATATCCTCAAGCCAAGACATTGATTAATGGCCTTAACCATTGAGGTCATAAGATAAAATCTAGCACCAATGAATTATTGTGGCGAGATTGGTTTTCGACATTAATAGGTATATGACATATTACCTTCTGTCTAAAGTATATATCCAAATGCCAAATCAATTCATTGGGAATCTTAAAATAAATCAGTGTTTTGCTTAACTTAAAATAATCTTTCGATTTAAATCGAGCCCTCAATAATGTCAATCAGACATTATTGAGTCATAAATGTTTGTTGGGTTGTTACACGCAGTGTTTTTTTTGAAGTGAAAACTTCTTTAGCGGTGCTGAGCACTTTTTGTATGGGTAAAAACTGTTAAACACGCGTCAGGGTCACGTGACCGATCGAAAATCGTAAGACTTTTTTTTAAGTGAAAACTTCTTTAGCATCTTTGTGATTTGAAAGTTAATGAAACGAAAAAGCGAGGGGAGTTCCGGGAGGTGAGGGGTAAGGGGGGTCCCGTGCGGTGTTGTGGGGGGAGTTGAGGGGGTAGTTGATGGGAGTTGAGTGGGGAGTTGAGAGGAGAGTTGAGTGGGGAGGTGAGGGGCGAGTTGAGCGGCGAGTTGAGGGGCGAGTTGAGGGGCGAGTTGGGGGGCGAGTTGGGGTGCGAGTTGGGGGGTGAGTTGGGGGCGAGTTGGGGGACGAGTTGGGGGGCGAGTTGAGGGGCGAGTTGAGGGGCGAGTTGAGAGGCGAGTTGAGGGGGGAGTTGAGGGGCGAGTTGGGGGCGAGTTGGGGGGCGAGTTGGGGGGCGAGTTGGGGGGCGAGTTGGGGTGCGAGTTGGGGGACGAGTTGGGGGGCGAGTTCGGGGGCTAATTGGGGGCCAAGTTGGGGGCGAGTTGGGGGACGAGTTGGAGGACGAGTTGGGGGACGAGTTGGGGGTCGAATTGGGGGGCGAGTTGGGGTACGAGTTGAGGGGCGAGCTGGGGGGCGAGTTGGGGGCCAAGTTCGAGGGCGAGTTGGGGGATGAGTTGGGGGACGAGTTGGAGGACGAGTTGGGGGACGAGTTGGGGGACGAGTTGGGGTCGAGTTGGGGGCGAGTTGGGGGCGAGTTGGGGGGCGAGTTGGGGGGCGAGTTGGGGCCGTGTTGGGGGGCGAGGGGGGGGCTAGCTGGGGGCGAGTTGGGGAGCGCGTTGGGGGACGAGTTGGGGGGCGAGTTGGGGGCCGTGTTGAGGGTTGAATTGGGGGTCGAGTTGGGGGGCGAGTTGGGAGCGAGTTGGGGGGCGAGTTGGGGCGCGAGTTGGGGTGCGAGTTGGGGGTGAGTTGGGGGACAAGTTGGGGGGCGAGTTGGGGGGCGAGTTGGGGGGCGAGTTGGGGCGCGAGTTGGGGGAAAAGTTGGGGGACTAGTTGGGTTGCGAGTTGGGGGGCGAGTTGGGGGCCGTGTTGGGGGGCGAGTTGAGGGGCGAGTTGAGGGGCGAGTTGAGAGGCGAGTTGAGGGGTGAGTTGAGGGGCGACTTGGGGGGCGAGTTGGGGGTTGAGTGGGGGGGCGAGTTGGGGGGCGAGTTGGGGGCCGAATTCGGGGGCGAGTTGGGGTACGAGTTGGTGTGCGAGTTGGGGGGCGAGTTGGGGGGCTCGTTGGGGGGCGAGTTGGGGGCCAAGTTGGGGGGCGAGTTGGGGAACGAGTTGGGGGACGAGTTGGAGGACGAGTTGGGGGTGAGTTGGGGGGCGAGGCTATTTTTAGGGGCATACATACATTTACAAGCATCACTCAATCGTTTCACCGAGGTATAATATGATCAAAATTTGATCAGTGGGGATCGATTGAATGGCTCGATCGATCCCCGCGATATATGCGAGTTACTTTCAAACGGAATCGCAGCTTAACTCTTTCAGTCACATTTAAAACAAAAACTATTTTTAACGTCGAACCCAAGCCTACAGATTTATATTAAAAAGATTATTTTTTTTACAACCGACGACTCAAAGCGTTTTTCTTACTTTTCTTTTTTTATCTCGGGCTCTTTCCCACTGCGTTGACTGAGGCACCAGGACTACACTAGATTCTGATTAAAACCGGTTTTAATTAAAACAACTCCTCAAGTTAGCCAGTATCGGTTGGGGTAAAGTTCTAAATGAAAAAGTTCAAGAGATACCTGGTAGTCTGTCCGAGAGTTTAAACGAAATTATTTGATGAAGTTTTTTGGGCACTTATTGAAGACTTGTATTTGGTTTGCGGCATATTTTCTTAGTTAGGGTCGTGAACTCATTCAGATTAAAATGTTTTATGTTGTTAGTGATTTAGAAAATATCACGTTTAAACCTTCTGTATGCGCATATTTGGGTGTGGTAGTGTCTTTGACGGAATTAACGCGATATCTATATTCCTAGAATTACGCTGGAAATAAAAAAATAATCAACACTGGTTACCTTTTTGATTTTTCCCGATATTTCACAAAAGTTATAGACCAAGCAATACAAAACATAACAAGCTACCTTACCTTTTCCTTTCTTAGATTTTTTACCCAAAATCTTTACAAAACCACAAATTCGACCTAAAAAATTCAAACAAAAATATACTACCAACTAAAATCCAATAACATGAAACTTATACTCTTTGCATAAAAATATCCTTTAGACTTTTAATATATATATATTCACTCACTTCCCTAAATAAATTAACAAAGTAAATAAGAGTTTTAGAACAGTCATAACTGTTGGAGGGTTTCAGCCAAAGTTTGTGGTTAAATACCACAAACTTTGGCTGAAACCTACGATACTACCGATATTTTACAAAAGTCTATAACTTTTGTGAAATATCGGGGAAAATCTAAAAGGTAACCAGTGTTAACCAGCGTAATTCTAGGAATATAGCGATGGGTCCTATGTATATGGGCCAAAGTGCAAAATTACTACTTTACAGGAGAGGCTTCCAAAGTTTTTATTTACTATAACATCAGATTGATAAAACCAAAGTTTACGAATCTTTGCTTGTTTGCTAAGACAACTATCCTCCTCATTTGTACTATAGTATTTTATATATACATATATCGGTTTTTTTTTACGTCACATTGGCCCTTCTACGTTAGTTTTTGTTAAAATTATTTTTCTCTAAAAACACTTTAAAAGGGCCAATGTGTCATATTGGCCATTATACGCGTATTAAACGTAATACGCGTATAATGGCCAATATGACACATTGGCCCTTTTAAAGTGTTTTTAGAGAAAAAAATATATAAAAATAAAATAAATAAAATAATAATAAAATAAAATATATAAAATATATAACGTATGCTAAGTAACGACTTAGCATACGTTATATATTTTTATATTTTTTACTCATAAAATCAAGTAACAATTGAAGTAGTTAATAATTCATTAATTAGAATATAAGCTATTTAGATATTTAGTCATTTATGTCACATTGACACTTATACGTTTTACCATAGATAAAATAATGATTTCTGTGCGTTTTACAATCGGCTTACCTACTAACTCAGTTTTCAGTTAGATCAATTTAATAATTAAAAAAACACGCAATAGCTTTATTCATTTATTGAAATAAAAATTAAAGTAGCCTTAAAACTACACTTATGAAAAAAAAAAACAAAAAAATAATAAGTAAGAACGAAACTTTTACTGAAGATCTTTGATTAACAAAATAATGTACCTACTTCACATTATTATTTTCTCAATACAATTACAAAAAAATAACAAAATTAAAAACCTATCTTGTGTAAATAAACAAAAAAAAACTGTGTAGTATAATTAAGTAATAAAATCAACAAAATCAACATTAGTATTTTTTTTTGTTAATTGGTTCGCGTTTGACCACCATCTCACCTGATGGTAAGTGATGATGTGGTCGAAGATAGAGCACGCTTACCTAAAAGTAACTAATTCAATCTTGACTTAAAGATCCCTAAGTTATAGCTATTGGGAAACACAGACTCCGGCAGGGAATTCCACTCCTTAACTGTACGCACAACGAAGGCATTCCCAAAACGTTTAGTGCGTATGGATGGAATGTCGACCATGTAACGATGGCGCATCACCGTTTGTCTTATAGTTCGATGATGGAACGGGCTTGGCGGAATTCGATTGTGTAATTCCATCACACCCTCCCCGAAATGTAACCGATAGAAAACCGATAGACTTGCAACTCGTCGTCGATGTTCAAGGCTCTGGAGCTTTGACTTGACCAGTGCAACGTTGCCAATGAGTCTCTTGGCCCGTTTCTCAATAGACTCAAGCGCGTCCAAATTGTATTTGGCAGATCTATCCCAAATATGAGAGCAGTAGTAGCTCCATACAAGACCGAACCTGGGCTTGATACAGATTGAGCAACTGTTCCGGTGTGAAGTACCGTCTCACTTTTGCTAAGATTCCCAACTTTTTTGATGCTAGTTGAGCCTTAGCCTCGATAAATGGACCAAAATTGAGGGTGGAAGTTAGTGTAACCCCAAGAAGCTCAATATGATCGGTTATCGGCACGATTACATCACAGAAAGTGGGAGCCGGTTCGAATTGGCTCCTTTTTGAGGAGAAGAGACAAACCAAGGGTATTAGCTGTATTAAACTGGACCAAGTTGGCATCACCCCATTAGGAGACAGCCTTCAAGGACAAGTTCAAGCGCCTAACCATGTCCTCATGGAGAGACTGGATCTGACCCACCAGCACGCGCGCTGGACACATATCTCTCAGCAACTGTGCTGAGAGAACCGACCCCTGAGGGACCCCGACATTAATAGCCAATTGGCAAATGGCAATTTAGCAGTCATCAATGACCACTCGAATGGACCGGTCTCTCGGGAAGTCTTCAATCAAAACGCAAAGTTGAGTGGGAAAACCGAAAGAAGGAAGCTTAGCAATAAGGCTATCATGTCAGACCCTGTCAAAAGCCTTGGAGATGCCAAGGGAAACAGCAAGTGCTTCCCCGTGCTAATTCTTAAAAAGTCTTCATTAATTTTCTTCATTATCGCTTTCATTAATTGACGCAATGTCATTAGATGCTACTAAATTTTCATAATAACTGTGATATGCAGGTGGGATAATATTTTTTCTTTCACTAAATTCCGACTTCTAGACAACTTAGCGCGATAATTGGATGTCATCTTTTACTTATTAAACTAAATTGTAACCCAAAAACACAACAATTACAATTTGTAATCATCACAGTGCGGCCGTTGCTCCGTTCAATGTATTGTCAAATCAGCTGATTGGTCCAAACAATAAATAAACGCGCGGCAACTCCCCGCGTATAAGTCTCTAACTACAATTAGGACCTTGTACGTTTAAATTCATGTCACATACGCCGTTATACTGTAATAAAAAATCGTGTTTCTATGCAGAAATCTTTTTTTTTTAATAGCTCACATAATTCTTTATATCGATAAGATGCGTTTACCACAAAAAAGTCAAAATGGCCAAATTGTTAGTTTGGCCCATATACATAGGACCCATCGATAGATATCGCGTTAATTCCGTCAAAAACTATCCAAATAACCTTCTCTATCTTCCTGTGAAAGTCCCATTAAAACCAGTTCAGCCGTTCCAGGGATTAGCTTGAGACAGACAGATTTTTTTTTAAGTTCGTTCGTGTTAAGTGTTTAGTAAATCTATAATTACTGTTATTAAATGATCACAGATAGACACTTGAATTTATTTATATGTATGTACATATGTGTGGGGTATAGAGTATAGAATATCATAAATAAGCTTTAGTTTATGAAAGAGACTTTGGTGTTTGTGAGATTTATTGCCGGTGTCTCTAGAAGTAGCTATCACACGTAACGAGGTAGATACTTAAGTAGGTACTATACTTTGTACCCTCGCACCTTGACCCAACCTGAAGAGCTTGCATGCTGCACACAATATCATTCTTCTTCCCTTGCGTGAGCTGTGGCTATTGAACCATTACATTTTCTGATGGATGTGAATAATTAATGTGAGCTGAAACCGATGATGGGTGGTTAGTTGTCGGAAAGTGGTTCAGGGTTAAAGGGTTAAGCTGAGTGGGTGATCGAAGAACATGCATTAGGTATATCTGAAAGAAATATTTATAACAATTTTGCTGATTATATATGTTTGTCTGAGGAACTCTTGCGTTTTGATTGCTAGTTTTTTTTTAATAATCAGTGATATTTTTTTTCCAATTATGTCAATTTAAACTAAATGAGGCCGATGTTTCCTAGTTATTTATTTTAGCCAATTAATAGGCAGGCTGTAAGTTTGTATTGCCTTAAAAATATGTGTATCGATCACATAAAACAAATTAACTTGGGTTTAAATAATTTTACTGAACAAACAAACAAAAGATACCCAAGTATTATTTGATTAAATTAATGATAGCCATCGTGCCATCCACAGTCATGATAATATCAATTTAACTAGCCATACCGACTTGGGCCTAAGCTGTTCTTAATGTGTCAAATGTGGTTTTGGCGTAATACTCAAGACGGTGATAAAAGGCAGTGGGCAGACATTGGAGGCCTCCGTAGCTTAATAGGTTCGGCTTAAGACTTTAAGAATTTTGCATCCAAGTAGGTCCCTAATAAAAGTTTATTGTATGCCGGGATTTAGTTACATGTAAATACAGAGTTAACTACAACGACATGAAATGCTAAGTGTTACCGGGGTTGCATGAATGCTCTAACAAGATACCGCAACCCCGAAAAGAAAGGGCAACTGAAGGAACAAGGTTGGTTTTTAGTCAGTCCACTAAGTCTGACACTCCTTTCTGCTCTAGAAAACAACAACACTGTTATTTATTATTTTTGTACCTGTTCTGTACCTGGTTATAATATCTACTTACGAATGCAGACAACATAGTCATAGGTACGTGTTTCATTTTTTTTATAACGCTTTATTTTGTTTTGTTGACGTCTGTATATAATAAGGATATCGGAAGGTCGTTTTCTGCAGCTGGATAGTCATTTAACTAAGAGCGACTGCGAACTATCTACAAACCAGTAACTGGGTATTATGGTATCTCTCTAAAATAGTTGTATTCGAATTTAATTTTTAATTACTGTAACTAGCAGAGCCACTTCAGCGTGGTCGGTTTTCCCGCACTGATCACGATCCAGCCTATATGTATATCGACGCGGGCCTGCGGACGGCGAGCAGTCCGATAAGGACCAGGCCCAAGTCTGGCAGCCAGCAGCATTGACAGGACCCGACAGGGCGATTGCCAGCCAGGTTTGTGGGAATATTCTAACGAGATACCGCGGCCCCGGAACCAACTACTCTACCACGCATACGGAATTAAAAAGCAGTAGATTGTTACGTTCGCCGTTGGTGTAATTGCTGGAAGGTGTTCCAATACGATCGTAAAAGAATAAATAAATAAATGATATTTGATGTTGTGTATGTATGAACAGTAATTTAAAATTGACTGCCTACTTACTGCGTACTCTGTGTTTAGAAATTGACAGTACCAAATTACTATTTTACGTAAATGTGTCTAATTACAAAAATTTTTCACCACGACATTTACTTTTGTTGTGATTTTTCAGAATCACTAAGACTTATTGAGTGCATTTAAAAAAGTCTTATTTTTTTTACGGTGGTGGAACCTGAATCTATTTGAGATTTGCTAAATCTTCGAATAGCAACATTTCTATATCATAATGGTTTCAATGCGAAAATGTGCATTCAATTTAAAGACTCGTAAACGTGTATTTTATACCATTACAATATAAAATATAGATCTATAACATTGCTTAAATTATAGAGATACGCAAAATCTAAAGAACTGCTTCGCTTTGTAAATAGACACTAAATCCATGATTATCTTTACCCACGCATAATAAAACGTGTTTCTAAAAAATCTTTGAACTCAAAATAAATCACTTAATACGACACTCCAAAATCCCACCTCTCATTATTATTCGTGGAGCAAATCCCACCAAAACATCCTGTAAAAAATTAGCCAAGTCTCGCCTAAGCTGCTTGTTTCTCTATAAAAAAAACTTTTTAACAAAAAATTAAACCGACTCCCAAAAACACTGCAAAGTGAAAAATAACTTTAATTTCGGTAGTCGGTGTCTTTAGTTTTGTTTTTTCGTTTTTGGCACCGACTTCCGAAATTAAAGTTATTTTTCACTTTGCAGACTTTTTTGGGAGTCGGTTTAATTTTTTGTTAAAAAGTTTTTTTTTCACTCTTTTTAGTTGGATGATTTTTAATTTACCTAGTTACAAGAGCCTAAATGTCAACTACTTATAACCTTTTACAAAATATTGCTTTTCCCAATGCTGGGCCGTTAATTGTTGAGGAGTTCTCCTGGTACTTCACCATCAGCTCTACATCACCATCACACCACATATGCATTGTGACGAGCATAAAGTGCTTAACATCCATATTCAAGTAATCGAATCGCAATCCACTTAATACTTATTATTGAGTAGTTTCGGCGGCCATCTGTGGTCTTCATCATCAGTTCCACTTCCCCAAATGGTACTTTTTGAGACCAACTGCACAAGTTACTATAAGAAATACCCAAAACGCCATAGGTGTGCCTATAATATTTGAAGAGTTCCCTCGATTTCTCCAGGATCCCATCATCAGATCCTGATTTTGGTGATAATGGTACCAATTTCGAAGTATACCCATTCGAACAAAAAAAGAATTTTTCAAATCGGTTCAGCCGTCTTCGAGTACTCGATGATCATACATAAAAAAAAAAAAAATACGCGTCGAATTGATAACCTCCTCTTTTTGTCGTCGGGTGAAAAGTAATGAAATCTCTAAGCAAAGCGAAGCCAAGTCTAAGGATATTTACTGCGATTTCTTTATTAATATAGTTAGATTTTATGTAACCGGCCGTTGAACTTACTCTATGCACTTTTACTAGTTAATACATCGAAGTCAACGGCCAAGTCACATTGTCACATCGTTTGTCAAGGCGCATTTCCATATCTTCCATAGTTCAGCTGAGCTCTAAAGGTTCTTCATCAGATACTTCAGACCTTAAATTTTTTATACACATCAGTAGAAGGGACTCGTCACTCTGAATAACTTTTGTCAAGGTGCATTTCCATATCTCCCATAGTTCAGCTGAGCTCTAAGGGTTCTTCATCAGATACTTCAGACCTTCAATTTTTTATACACATCAGTAGAAGGGACTCGTCACACTTAATAACTTTTGTCAAGGCGCATTTCCATATCTCTCATAGTTCAGCTGAGCTCTTAGGGACTATATATAAGAGATACTTCAGACCTTCAATTTTTTAATTTCAAAAGAAAGGGCTAACCACGCTTAATAAACTTTGTGAACATAGCATGTCGATAATTTCAATAGTTTGGCTGGTCTGTTACGGTTTCTACTCAGGGTCGTAAGGTACTCCAGATCTTCCATGATCCTAGTTTTGATAGTTTTCCCTTCATATAGGCACTAAAACCTACCACTATGCCAAATTTCAGCTCTCTAGGTTTATGGGAAGTACTAGTTCTATTTTGATGATCAGTGAGTATATATATGTCGAAATAGTACAACTTTGCTTTTGCATAACTTAGGAAATAAACAAGCTACAAACATGACATTTTGTGGTTTAAGTGTATGCTGGTAGCTTACTAGATAACGATAATTTCAGCGTTCTAAAACAATCCGGAGATCCCCAAAAAGGGGCCTGAATATACGCCGAAATGGTTCCAGAAAAGGATGGTACGGCAGTGTTTGCTTTGCGCTCGACTTGGCGGGGGTACTGCCGTGCCCCCAGATACAAATTCGATCCTGTCCCATCTCTTCAGTATGTCTCGACATTTTATTAAATGTACTCCAAACATATTGACCTTTCACGTTCACGCACGAAGATATTGGTTCCTGGGATTATCTCGAAGAAAAAGCCTGTTTTGTATGGCACTCTTGGTTTATGCGTGTAAGTTAATGAAACTTTTAGAGGGGTGTTCGTCGTCACACGCTAAATTTTTCAAGTCTCCTTTGAGAAGAGAGAGAAGCTATTTTCGAACTTCGAATTTAGCGGTGTTTTTTTTTTTTTGTTTGATAGGGTATGCTTCAGAAGTGGTCCCATTGTCACCAAGTCAGGATCTGATGATGGGATCCTGGAGAAATCGAGGAAATCTTCAAATATTGTAGGCACACCTATAGTAATTTGAGTATTTTTTATAGTAACTTTTGCAGTTGCTAGTTCGATAAGCATCATTTGGTGAAGTGGAACTGATGATGAAGTACCAGGAGAACTCCTCAACAATTAACGGTCCAGGATCGGGAAAAGCAATATTTTGTAAAAGGTTATAAGTAGTTGACATGTAGGCTTTTGTAACTAGGTAAATGACAATCCAACCAACTAAAAAGAGAATAATAAAAACTTTTTAACAAAAAATTAAACCAGATTCTTGGTTTTGTATTTTTGTTTTTGGCACCGACTCCCAAAATAAAAGTTATTTTTCACTTTGCAGTGTTTTTTGGAAGTCGGTTTAATTTTTTTATAAAAAGTTTTTTATTCCACCTAAAAGTTCTGTGTGCGATTGTAGCCTTATAAAGGTGGTATTTTGTTGGAGTTGCTCGCTTAATACGGTTATAAAATATGACGCACCAATTCTAAGAAATGACCTTTTTATATGTTAGATACCTATCAGATCGTATGTTTGCTCGATATTTCAATTTTCCAGACACCATATACACTAAGTAACTCGTCACTATACCTAAGCTTTACGATGTATGTTGAAAGATGAAAGAGAAAACTAATAAATACCGACATAAACATAAAAGAACATTTGCCTTTACTAGATAAACAGGTTGACTTGCTCATATGAAAATGAATGAGTACTTATAATATATTAAGAGAAGACGCTGCTTAGACGGCTTGTAAATTATACCCGATATGCCCGAACAGCAGACAATTTAAGAACATCAAAACATAATCAGCCTAGAACGTGCCCACTGCTGGGACAACCTCTCTGTGAGAGGGAACGGCTCGTCGTGATCCAGCACACAGGCTCAGCGCGGGGTGGTGGAGCAACATTAGCTTAGGTATATTTAAATGTATAAGCCTCGTATTCATGGTAAACATTTGTTTAGCAACAGTTGATCAACGTTGTTGATGAACGGCGAGAATACTGCTGGAAACTTTGTTTAAATCAATATTGGTTGTCCATACACGCCAGTCTGCGTTAAAATGTTGCCCGAGGTTGCTGAAGTAGTGTTGTTGTGTTCTCTGTATCTGATGTATAAGATTTCTAATAAAAAAGATAAAAAGATGGTGGGTGTGAAACCATCTCCTGCAAAGAGAAAATTTGATGAGTGACCTCAGAATGACAGATGGATCATTTAGTAATGTTGTAATTTTGTATTGGTAAAAAGAAAAGACGTGTACATTTTAGTTTGTTTATATTTGAAGTATATAGTAACCTGGTTACATACAATGCTTGAAAGAATTTTGAATATTTAAGAACACTATAAAGACCAGTATTATTATAACACACCCCCTTAATCAAAATTCTCACAAATAAATTACATATAAAATTAACTCAAAATATACCAATAAAAACGGAAAAATGTATACTAAGTTCTGAAGTAAACGTGTAAAAATATATTTACACTAAACCTAAACCTAGTACACATCTACGATGCGCCACACGCTGCAATCGTTTTGTTAAGATGTCAGCGGGCATATCACTTGATTTGGTATATTTCAAGTTAACCGAATTATCACTAATCTTTTCTCTAATAAAGTGAAATCTGGTATCTATATGTTTCGTCCTATGGTGATGTACCGGATTCAAGGCCAAACTCTGTGCACTCTGACTATCGGTACAAATAGTTACGGTATTAGGTAATAACTTTTGCCTTACCATAGGATCTGAAATTAATTCAGTGATAAACCTCCTTAAATAAATCGCTTCCTTCGTAGCTTCTGTTATTGCCATATATTCAGCTTCCGCTGAGGTCAAGGCTACGGTTTGCTGCTTCCGCGAGGCCCATGATACCGGACTGCCTGCTAATTTGAAACAGTAACCCGTATAAGAACGGCGATCGTATATTACAGTTTGCCCAATCGGCATCGGAAAATCCTACAAGGGGCATACTTGATTTTTTATAACAAATCGAGTAATCTAAAGTGCCTTTTAGATATTGTAAGACTCTCTTCGCGGCTAACCAGTGAGTCTTGTTGTACCGAGTATTGAACTGACTCAGGTAACTAGTCGCGTATGCGATGTCTGGATGAGTATTAACACTCAGGAACATGAGGCAACCAATTAATTCTTGATAGGGATACTCTTCATGATTATGATCACTATCACTACTGGTACTAACCTCCAGTTTTACAGATAGGGGAGTTGTACAAGTTTTACAATTCTCCATTCCAAACTTTTGTAAAAGATTGTTTATATAATTTTTCTGATGCACTCTTATTTCATCATTTTCTCTGGTGATATTTAAGCCAAGATAACAAATTAAATAGCCCAAATCCAAGGATCTTCTACTTACTAACTGGATTGCTTACGAATGATTCAAAGAATACAGAAAGTCTTTCTTAGCTGTTAAACAATAGAGTATAAACTTGCACGCATAAAACTGAAGGAACTATTCGTTCCGAGCGAGACAGTGCGAGTGTGGGCTGTGTCCCTTTCTTCTGTGTGTCAGATTAAAAATATTTATTTCAATGGTAATTTTTTCGACCTGTCTTTTGTAGTAATAACACCTAGTTTTAAACTTCTTTGGAATTCTATCTTTAAAATGAATTACCATTATTACTGTATGCATATTAATGAAAATTAAAGTTATTTTACCATGCAAACACAAGATGTTTAAACCAAAAAAAAAATGGAATTTGCAAGAATTAGTAGTGATATATTGTACTGTACCTGGCAATTACTACGTTGCCGACTGACGTTTACTTGACATCTGTATGTTTGTAAATTTTAATTATATTTAATTAATTATATTTTATATTTTAGCAGATAGGAGGATTGATGTAAAAAAAGCTTTTTCAACATACTTACGTTTCAGTTTCATTGGAGCAGCAGTCGGTATGTTTAATTCACAAAAATGGGCCCCTTGGACAGTTATTACACAATACGTCGCTGATAATGTGAGATTTCGTAATATTAAAGTGCAAGTTATTGTAACCATGGTAAGATCATGTTTTGTGGTTAATTGCAAGAGTGAAAAGGGTACCCTGGGTCTGGAATTTTAAGTAAGTTTTGTGACTTTGTTTACAAATTGCATTTAGGGTGACTATGTTTTCAATGTAAAAGTGGATGTTCTTCTCTTTATTCTTCTTATTTATTATTTTTCTTTCTTCTCATTATATATTATTTTTTGTTATTTTAAGCTTTCCTAAAAATGATGATCTTCGAGACCGGTGGCTCAGTGTTCTACACAGAAAAGGGTCAGAAACGGTTCCAAAATTTGTAGCCGCTATTTCAAGCCCGAAGTAATATTGCATTTCGAAACAAGATCAAATGATGCAATTCCATCCATTTTCCCTTTTTTTTTTACGTGGTAAAATGATCAAATAAGTCCTCCCACCCCGGGCAGGGTGGGAGGGACTGTCAGACTTTTACTGACTAAAATCCACGGTGTTCCTTCAATAACCCTTTACGTACCGGGGCCACGGTAACGGGATGAGTCCCACGACCCCGGCAGGCTTCGGTCCTCTGCAGAGAGGGCCTCGTCATGTTGATTTTCCCTAAAGTAAGTTATCAATCTTTACAAATGACATGAAGATCACCGTTTCGAAATAGAATATGAGCATAGCAAGATGAATTTTCATTTTAAATCTATCTTAACCATAAATACTACAATTTTGTTCTCATCAATCTATTATTATTTTAGATTCCTGTCAGCGAAACAAATAAATGTTTTAAGTACTATAATATTAAAACCCACTAAAGAAAAGAATATTCAACCTGTACTGGGCACATTCAAAGATCTGGTAAGTGAAAGTTATGAAAGGAGTCAAATTAATGAGCATAAAAGTCGACATTTTAGTTGTTTTATTTACTTTTGCTTAGCAAATTGATGGCAAAAATATTTTATATCATTTTGGCCAAAAACTCAGCTACGCAAACTTGCTTACAAATGTAGTTTATTATATTAATAATTACTTATAACTTAATTACTTAACTTTTATCCACTGCAGTTAGTTAATGTCGACAAATAATAATAATTCATAATTTAAAGATTATTTCCATACTTTTAACTAATAATAGTGTAATACATTTTTTAGGGTTGTGTGTCAAGCCAATCTTGTAACAAACCTGCAGCTGCAACATATGAGGAACTAGAAAATATAGAACCAACCTAATAATAATAACCTTATAATTATCATTCGATCTGCCTCCTTTATGTTTAGAATTATGTATGTTAATAATATTGATTTCTAACCTTAAATAGCACATGTGGTGTTAGCCTGTAATTAATTTTTACACTTATAAATGTAATATGACTGTTTCATACAAATGTATAGTGTAAACAATTGTAGGTTAACCTAAATAAATATATACAGAAATAAATTATATCTCTTCTGTTATTCTTTTTATTTCTAATCATCGTTTTTCATGAAGGGTTTTAGTAGTTTTAATTATATATAAACATTGCATCATTTTATTTTTGGTCTACTGGTTCTAACCGTACAAGTGTCGAATAAACATAGATTACCAATTAATGCACGTTTGTTTGGAAGTCTATACCACTGCCTATCAAGGCCAAGCCTTCGAAGAGTTGCCAGCTGGTGATTCTGTTATTAATTCTGTATCTGCAATAATTGTATTTGTATCACGGGTCTTAACCACTTTGAAAGTTTATAATTCAACGCAATAAAGTCTGCTTAACAAAACCAATTTTGCATTTAGCCCGCATAAGGAAGGGTTTATTATAGAAATTAGCGCGCTCAATATAAGTTCCTCAGATATATATTGAGAACTAGCTTTTCGCCCACGTAGAATTCTGTTATATCGCGCTACCGAGCAACTGTTCAAAAATCTGAGATAGAAAGAACCCTATATAGTTCCCAGGGTTTTAAACTATCTCCATGCCAAATTTTTTCGAAAGCGGCTCTGTGATTTAACCGTGAAAGCGTAACAGACCGATACAGACCTTTGTATTTATAATTGAATTTATTTATTTCTTTCTATTTAATACGTTGTTAAGAAAAAAACTGGCCAAGTACGAGTCGGAATCGCGCATGAAGGGTATTTTTATAGGTAGGTAATGAATGGTACGGAACCATTACCTATAATAAGCGCCAAAAAAATCACAACTGTTGTATGGGAGTCTCCCTTAAATATTTATTTTAATTAATTTTTAGTATTTTTTGATATAGCGGTAACAGAAATACATCATTTGTAAGGTTAATAATAAGTGTCTAAAAAAACCTGCAAATATTGCATCAAATAAAATTGTCCTTACGTTTATCGCGAATTGATATCCACACTACTAGAAAGAGATAGCTAGGTCCTTCGAGGGTATACTCTTCGGAACGGATTTGAGCTTCGCGTCCGCATTCCAGTTTAGGTACAAGTTCCTTGCCCAAATCTTTTAACGAAAAATATTTTTGCAAGTCATTTTTGACCATGTCAAACGTCTTGTCATTACTGTAAAAAACAATTATATCATCGACGAAGACTGCAATGATAACCACCTCTTTTCCAAAAAGTTTGGTATATACGCATGGTTCAGATGGAGTTTTCACAAAACCAAGTGTTCAGGACTACAATAAAGCCAGCCAACGATAACTGGGGTGTCCGAAACTGTCCATGGTTCGTGGAGCCCTATCGTTGCTTTCAACAATAGTACTTACACAATAGCCTAATATTACCACTAACCTTCTGAGCTGATGACGACAAGCGAGGATCCTTTCGATCGCGTCCGTGTGTGGTATGTATGTAAGTATGAAATGAGTAAGTGAAAAGTATAGTGAAAGTCAAGTGTAGATGGACGGAGGTTCTCAAATGCAGGTCCTCCCAACGCGGTCTATCAGCAATCGCAGCACAAACTTCGCACCAGATTGAAGCAGCTAGTTATCACTATTTTCAGCACAGTCCGCGTGCCATGCGGTGGCGACAACCGGCGATAAATCCCAAAATATCCCAGGTTTTTCATCAAATCGGGATTACAAATTCCAATTAATGGTTACTCGCGACCCAATTATCGGTTTCAACACGCGATTGCACACGATATTTCTATTACAATCAAATCAAAGTCCCAAGGGCGGACATTTTCCAACAACGGAACCAAAGTCTATCTGTCAAGTGAAAAGTCAAAGAACATAGAATAATGTTGCCAACCAAAAGGGTGCGTTTCATTTCACGTTGGACTAAACACCAAGAGATGATAAAGTTTCATCTAACTTTATATTCCAGGCACGTGGAGCTTGTTTAAGTCCATACAAGGATTTTTGCAGAAGACATACTTTGTTCTCCATACCTTTTACTTTAAAACCTTGAGGTTGCTCCATGTAGACCTTTTCACGCAGATCTCCATTTAAAAAGGCAGTGTCTACGTTCATGTGACGCATCTTCAAACCCAATTCTGCTGCGAGAGCCAGTACAGTACGCAAGGAGGAGTGCCACACGACAGGAGCAAATGTCTCAAAATAATCTACACCTGGCGTCTGGGAAAATCCTTTGGCAACTAATCTTGCTTTGTACTTCAGAACATTTCCCGCTGGATCTGATTTCAATTTATAAACCCATTTACATGGTATAACTTTCTTGTTTTCTCTGTCAACCAATTTCCATGTCTTCAACTTCATTAATGAATTATATTCATCTATCATTGCCATCTGCCACTTATCAACATCATCAGAAAATGTAGCCTCATTATAAGTCCTAGGCTCACCTGACGCATTACTAGAAACTTGGTATGAGAAGTAATTAGGAGGTTTCCGGTCTCTTGATGGATATCTACGTTGTCCATCAGTTTGACTAGTAGAAACTACTGCTTCCTCAATTGCTTCAAAAAATTGGTCCGTTTCAGCAGTCTGATCTTCAGTGACAATAGTATGGCCTGGAGCTGGTTCATCAGTGACGACTGGAGCATGTTCAAAAGACTCTTGAACTGTACTGGTTTCTTCCTGTATAGGCAGACTATTAGAAAGTACTAAAGGTTCAGTGGAAGTCTTATTATTGTTGACATTTCTATTATTTAAAGTAGACAAACAATTTTCAAAAAAGGTAACATCCCTCGACTTTTTTTAAAGTTCTAGGGCAAGATGAATTTCTAAAAAGATAACTATTACGATCTTCTGTATAGCCCACAAATATAGCTTCTACAGCTTTAAGATCCAATTTCTTACGGTGACAAGAAGGTATATGTATAAGAGCTCTACACCCAAACACTCTGAGATTACTAAGGTCTGGTTTGCAACCATTCCACAACTCGTAGGGAGTATTATTATTTAAGGCACGGTGCGGACATCTATTTTTCAGGTACACAGCCGTTTGAGTATCATCTTCCCAAAAAGCTTTAGATAGATCGCCTTAAGCCATAACCCTTTACACCCGAAGAAAAAAAGTTGCAAATATTAGAAAAAAGTTAATTGACTCAATTTCTAGGAGTCTAAGGAAACTTAAGAAAAATGTGAAAAAAATAACTGCATTTTCAGTTTTCCTGAAAAGGTCACGATCGTGACACTTAGGTATAATCTACAAGTCTCACAATAGTGAGTGTAATCTTTTTGTATTTGTTTTTTTTTTAAAGAAACAACAAATTCTAAACTAATCAATATTTATTTGTTTGAATAACCTCTCATTAATCAGTCTTTATCATTTAACAGAAAAATTAAACTTCTTTTAAATAATTATCTTACAAAAATTAGTAAATTTCTCAAAATAAACAATTTCGATTTCTGACAAACTTAAAATCACAGAATAATTGTTATTTTAAGTTTTAGGAACAAAAAAGAGATCACAAATTATTTAGAATTAGAGTAGGAATAACAAAAACTAACATAGTTTAAAAAAAAACACAGATTCAGATTTCAGATTTATTATATTGTTTGTTACAGGTAGAAAATTAGTTCTTAAAATTATTATTATGACTAGTATCACTGTAACATACCCTTAAGGTGTACAATATTTTAAAATTACAATTATATTTCATGTTACATTATTTAAATTTACAATTATATGTCAAGTGTACAATATCTACATTTACAATTATATAATTATGTCAAAAAATAATAGAAAATAAACAAGGAAAAATAACATTAATTGAAAAAATAGGTTCATTATACATGCATCGATTGTCATTTGTCAAAATTAAGCATTATTATAATATTAAATAAATTTTAGTCTAAACATTTGTCATTTAAGAATTCATTGATTGTGTAATATACTTTCTGTATCAGTAATTGTTTGAGCTTGTATTTAAAAGTAGGCAATGTTTCAATATTTTTAATAGAGTCAGGTAATTTATTATAAATTTTAACACCCATACCAAATATGCTTGATTTAAACTTAACTGTTCTGCACTTTACTACCCTAAGTTCATTTTTATATCTAGTACTTCTCATTGTCTCGTAATTACTGATATCTCGCTTTGTAATTGATGCTGCTTCCAATATATATATTGACGCTAGGGTTAAGATTTTTAACCTTCTAAATTCCGGTCTGCATGAATCGGTCTGTTTAAGCCCACATATACTTCTGATGCATTTTTTTTTGGGCTTTGAATGCAAATTCTCTATTAGTAGAATTACCCCAGCACACCACACAATATTTAAGTGTGGAACCTACATATGCATGATAAACATTCAGTAAAACATTTTCATTTATAACTTTTCGTAGTACATGGAGAGCATATGAATACTGGTTAAGTTTTTTGCAGACATCATCCACGTGCAATTTCCAGTTTAGTTCAGAGTCGATATGGATCCCTAGAAACTTTGTGTTATTGACCTGTTTTATTGTTTTGCCTTTATAGTTTACATTGATTTTATTTGAATTTGTATTTTTATTTGTAAAGGACCTATAATTTGTTTTAATAATGTTTATTTTTTAATTATTCATCGTCAGCCAGTTGATAATATCTTCGAGAGATTTATTCACTTGTAATTCAAAATTTTCTTGACCACTATCAGCGAAAATAGCCGTGCTATCGTCAGCAAACAATATAATTTCCTGGTCTACAGATCTTAGTAGGTCGTTAATGTAGATAATAAACAGAAGAGGCCCCAAGATACTTCCCTGGGGGACTCCGAATTTAATAAGTTTAGGGTCTGACACGTATGTATGTTCGAATTTTGTTTTTTTATCTATTCTCGTTATATGTGTCATTTGAAACCTGTTTGATAAATAAGATCTAATAAGATTTAAGGCATTTCCTCTTATCCCGTATCTATCTAATTTATTAATTAGTATATTATGATCCACATGATCAAAAGCTTTAGTCATGTCCATAAAAAGAGCTGTCATTTGTTGCTTGCTATCCAAACCCGTCATTACTTTCTTAAGAATATTAAAAAGTGCATCGCTAGTAGATCTTCCTTTACGAAAACCAAATTGTTTATTAGTAAATAAGTTATTGACTTCAAAGTAGTTATATAAATTGTTATATATAACCCTTTCGAAAATTTTTGCTATCACTGGTATTAATGCAATAGGCCTATAATTACGCATATCCTCGGAATTATCTCTTTTGAGTAATGGCTTTATAATAGTTATTTTTAGTTTTGAAGGAAAAACTCCACATTCTAGACATTGATTGATAATATTACTAATTACTGGAGCTATGTGACTAGATACTCGTTTAATTATTGTCGTACTTATATTGTCATACCCTGTACTATTGGTGTTGTTTAATCCTTTTATTATTTGATCTATTTCATGTGGATTTGTTGGCTTTAAAAATATAGAATTTGAGTTTTTATTATATGTTAGTGATTTTGTCACTGAACCTCTGGAAATGGACTGAATTTCATCAATGAAGTAGTTGTTGAATGATTGTGCTATTTCCTTGGGCAATGTGACTGGTTGGTCTTTCACTTTTATCTGTGTAATATTTTCTTTCGGAGTTACTGTTTTATAATTATTTATTATATTCCATATTGCCTTACCCTTGTTTGTAGCTGAATTAATATAATAATTGTTTTGGACCTTTTGGGTTTTTTTAATTATAATTTTAAGCCGTTTTGAATAATTTTTAAATTTTGTTTTATCATTTGGATTCGAAGTTAGCCTATACTTCCACAACAATTGGCGTTTGCGTTTCGAGCATATTCGTATACCCTTACTTAACCATGTAGGCTTCTTTGCAATTGGTATTTTTACACGTTTTTCAGGGAAACATAAATCATAAAATAGCTTAAATAAATTATGAAATGAGTCAAAGCTTTTTTCAGGGTCTTCGTTAATGTAACATTCAGTAAAGCTGAGATTCTTAATACATTCTATAAATTTTAATGCGTTTTCTTCAGAATAGTCACGTTTTATTTTAAACCAGTGTGTGATGTAGTAGCTTTTTTTTACTGGACAAGTCAATAATTGTGCTGTATGGTCAGAGAGTGAGAGTTCCAGTACTTTTGTTTTTGAACCTCTAATATTATGTGCTATATTATCAATACAGGTCATGCTATTAAGTCTAGTGGGTTGATTTATTTTTAATGTTAGGTTAAAACTTAATAATAATTGTTCAAATTGCCTGGATACTTTGTTTTTCTCAAAAGTGTTAATATTAAAGTCACCACATAATATAATTTTTTTGTTTTTGTACGATATTTTACTTAATAACTCAGTTAGTCTAGAAAAAAATAGATCTATATAGTCACGTCTATTTTTGGGTGGTCTATAAATGCATATTATTATAATTTTGTGGTCCGTCAGTTCGATACCACTACATTCAAAAACATTTGTGATACTTAAGCCTTTGGCTTCTGGAATAGTTTTAAATTTGTGGTTAGACCTTATCATTATACACGATCCCCCATGGCGGGTTTTACGTGAGAAAAAGTCTCCTAATACAAAATTTTGCAATTTAAGCATGTTAGTATCATCCACAGTCATATTATGTTCGCTTATACATAAAACGTCAATAGGATTTTCGTTATTGTTTTTACTCAATGAATACAAGTGTACATTTAACTCATCTAATTTAGTAATCAAACCATTTATGTTTTGGTGTAGAATGTTTAAATGTTTATAGTCGAAAAAAATCGTTATTGCTTTGAGACCTATTATTTTGTTGATTTGAATTTTCATTATTTTCTGTTTGAGTACATTTGTCAGTATAAGTTGGAGCAGTATCAATGTTGAGCTTTTCTATCGAATACTTATTAAAATTCAGTTTATAAGCAATCCGTAAAATCTCCCTAAGTGATAACTGAGATATATGTATTGCTAAAGAGCTATAATCTGGTATAAACATCGAGTAATTCATCGCTATGTATGTTGCGTGAATGAATTGAGAACAAATAAGTTTAAATTCACAATTTAACTTCTTTACATTCAAATGTGTATTAAATAATACTTCAGAAACGATAACATTAGTATTTTGTGTACTGTTTAGGAAACTTATGAGGCTAATTTGGGCTTCCACTGGGTTTTTATCGTTTACTCCCCCTAGTATAAATACAAAGTCATTTTTGCCCAATAGATTTATGTCTGATTTTTCAGTGCTTAAAACTTGTTTTAGTGTTGCCCCTCGCTTCCAAAAACACATTACTAAAAATTTATCCCCTAATAACTTCTGAAGGACTCTCTGAAGGAAGCGTCCCTGCTGATCAGCAATAATAATGACTTTCTTCCTTACATTGTAGCATTCCACGTTTGTAGATTGATTTTTGTTGGTTTGTAATGTTGATTTATTTTGTATGGTCTTCTGTTTTGTAACGTCGGAATTTACTTCGCTATTTTTCTGTTGATTTGATAATAATTCATTAGTCTCCATTGCGTTCTGTCTCAAATTAATGATCAATCCCTCAGTACATTCCAAGTTAGAACTATTTTCAGTTGTTTTCGTGGTTTCCGAGATGTTTACCAGTTCATTGTTATTTGTTTTTTGTGTTGTCAATGCGTCTAATTGCTTTTTTCCTGTTACAGGCGTTCTATTCTTGTTTTGACTAGGTTTACGTTTGTATTCTGAGCGCGGAGTTAAATTTCTTTTATCTGTAGAATTGTCCGTTTTATCTGTAGAGTTGTTGTTGTGAAATGTCCTTGTACGCATTAATAATTTTTATGTATTTCTGCAAGTCTGTTTTTAATCTAAAATTTTCTGAGTTTAAATTTTCTATTTCTTGGTGAGCGCTCTGTAAATCATTTGATAATATTTTAACTTTTTCTTGAAGATCAATAATCGTTTGACTGGAATTTAGTGATGTGTTTGGTAGACTCATCATAGTCGTATCAAAAAGGATTGAATTTTCTTGACTGATATCGTTCACAGAGCTTGATTTAAATAATTTTTGGCTTCGGAAAGTAACGTGTTCATCCATATTTATAACTTGTCGACGAAAACGACGATGAACTAAATGATGGTAGGTTAAAGAACTTTTCTACCAAGTAAAAATATTTATTATGTATGGCAACCCAGTTTATGTTCATCAACTCTCCACCAGAGGCCAAAAATGGCAGTAGTAGTACCATGGGCTAGTTCTTTTATTCGCCACAGTCGAGTATTGGCGTTAGTTGTAGAGTTATAAGTAGAGTTCAAAGTCCAATTTTAAAAAATATTTTCTTAACTGTTTTTAGATTTTATAGAATTCACAAAATATGATTAAATGTCCACTTTTAAAGCTTGATTTTTAACTTAGATCACTGTTGGTCGTCATAATATTAAAAGGGGTGTTATTACAGGTTCATGTTACTTGTATTTATTGATGTTTAGCACTCAAGTTTTTTTAACTCAACCAACAGCTATTGCACATCTGCTGGTTGCCACAAATAATGTCACTTGAAGATTATAAACAGTACATTCACTTCCGCAACTATTTATACCACTTAGTTTAGTAATTGTATTATTTACGAACTTTAAATACGCGGGCCACTTATACGACACCAGTGTTGCCAGCAGTCTTTTATAACTACACGTCGCTAGATATTATGGTTTGAGGTGATAAAATTGAAAACAGTTTTGGTTTCGGGAAAGACATAGGTAAACAGCAAACTTGGAGCATTTAATCTTTGATCGGCTATGGCATCCCTCCATCATGCAAGACCTTGGTGCCTTTATGTCATCAAATACAGCCGGGTGACCATATCCATCATATCTTATGCCCTGTGATGGACGTATTGGTCTGTATTGCCTATTGATAGGAGGTGGCTCGTTTTCAGAATCGTCTACGTCGTCACGACGGACTGAAAAATTGGTTAAATCGTCAGCAACACTGAAACGGAAATCCAGCAGTGTTAAAGTGTCCTTTGTTGGGTAACCATTTGTCATGTAATCATTTTTGTATAGTTGCCAGGAATTAACCAACGCTAAATCCAGAAAGTGGATGATTATTTTCAAAGTCCATTTTGTTGTCTTGATGAAGGTACGATAATACTCCATTTGCTGGTCTCGTAACTATTTTTTCGGCAATGAATCCAGTCCTCATATTAGCTCGCCAATACATCGGCATTCGTGATTATGGAATATGCACACCAAAGACTTTAGCTATTTCCGTTTTTGTTGTTTTGAGTGCTTGGCCAGTCTTACGCATGAAATATAAGTTTTTACACCGAGCAGTCTCCTCGTAGAAGCCTTCATCAAAATAATCATTAAGATATGCGGATGGTGTACGAACTGGGTTTTTTGGTAAAGTTGCAGTGGAGTCATGTGGCTTATCGGTAAAAGGAATATTCTTCCAGGTGTCTGCATGACCATGTTGCTGCAGATTTCGCCTAGTAGCAGTAGTACGAGAACGTCCTCGGCGTGATTGCATTCGCTGCGAAGCCTATGAGAACGCCCTCTGTTTCCAATTTGCTGAAAGGAGTACTACGAAAGCGTCCCCTATTTGGGGCTGTTATCTGAGTTAGAGGTTCAGGTTCCATTTCATCGCCTGAATCTTCAGAATTGTCATCCTCGCCTACAAGATCAGCGAGAACACGTGGCTCTACTTCAAAATCTTCATCATCGTGAAATTCTTCTATATCTGACTCGTTTCCATCACCAAGGAGTTCCAAGATGCGGTCATCAGACACAGGAAACACTAAAATTAAAAAACAATCAAGTATATTATCCACAATTCCAACTTTTAATCAATAAACAAAAAAACACGTTTAAATCAACTTATAGGGTCACAACCGAGGGACCACGATCGTGATACTTGAACTTTAGTCTCATTTTATTTCTAACTGACTAAACGAAGTAGCAAAAAGTGTTTGTATTTCATTTGATTAATGTTTTAATATTAAAATAAAACAATAACAATATTCAAAATATAACGAAAAACAATAAAACATAATACTTACACTTGCCGCCGGTCGGATCAAAATACGCAGCCATCTTGTACCTTCGATTGAGACAAACTAACAACCTATTCCACGACTCGGACGTCACTACGCACGAGAATACATCTCTCACGATCGATCGTCGTCGGTTGCTTTCGCAAAAATGAATCTGCGCGGTCTTAAGATTTTTTTAAAGTTACCCGCACTATCGTATACCGTCGGGTGTAAAGGGATAAGAGAGCGTGCCTTTTCTATAATAGAGCGATTAGTGCGCTCGGCTACACCATTCTGCTGAGGGCTATATGGTACCGTAGTTTGATGTTGAATACCACAAGATCTAAGGTAACTTGCAAATTCACTATTTACGAATTCCTTCCCATTATCCGTCCTTATTGTTTTAATTTGAGCCCCAGTTTGTCTTTCAACCATAGACTGGAAGTGACAAAATTTAGCCTTCACCTCTGTCTTCGAAGAAATAAAATATACAAAACTAGTTCTCGAAAAATCATCTATAAAAAGTAATAAATATTTATTACCCTGAAAAGAGTCAACTGACATTGGTCCACATAAGTCAGAGTGGATCAATTCTAATATTGAAGTTGCTCTTTTATAAGAAATCGTCTTAAACGGTTTTCGAGCCTGTTTCGCTTGAACACAAGCAACACATGGATTTTTATCCACATCCTTATAATCAATAACCTTCATATTTTTCAACTGATTCATACCGATGCGACATAAATGACCTAAACGCTTATGCCATACCTGATACCTTGAGATAGAATCAGAGTGCACATCATAGGCTCTAAATTGGGGAGTATTTACCGCACAATCAAGTGTGTACAATCCACCACAGGGCGAGCCATGTAGAACCGCATCACCTGTAAAGGAGAAGGTTTTTGAATTAAATAAATTACAGCCGGACTTATCAAACATTACAGTAAACCCTTTTTCTACTGCTGTCCTCACAGATACAAGATTTGTTTGCAGGTTAGGTACATAAATCACATCACTGATTGTATCGACGGCGGTTTCGGTATTTATACATATTTTACCGACGCCTTTAGCGTCAATCTTTGTCCCATTTGCAATTGTTATCTTCATATCCATAGGCTTTAAGTCTACAAACCAATCTCGTCTTGAAGTCATATGTTTGGTAGCGCCTGAATCAATATACCATTTGTCCATATCGTAATTATTTGTTGCTCCTAAAGCAGATGAAGAGGTCGAGTCCTTATCAGTGGGATTCTTCCTTTTCTTCATGATCTTCTTTTTCTTTAATGGACATTTTGGTCTCTTGTGACCAGGTTCTCCACAACCATAACACACAATTTTCCTTGACTTTGACTCAACAGAGGAGGCATCAACCTTTGACCTCATAGCTGTCTCCAGTGTTATCGAGCTTTCCTTGGACATTTCGTTGAGTAATTTTGACTTTACCAGTTCGGTGGTAACGTTCACGTTACTATTTTCAAGAGCCATAATCAATGGGTCATATCTCGACGTTAGACCTCCCAATAGAATAGCAGCAATGGACGCATCACCTATTACTTTGTCTATATCCGCCAAATCTTGGGCAGTGGAAATAACAGCATTGATATACGACTCAATATTATTATCAAAGTCTTCAAGGCTCAATCTGTATAACTTCCTTTCTAAATATAAACGCCGACCCATGCCTTTGTCCTCATATGCATTTTGTAACGCCTTCCACGCTTCAGCTGCCGTGGTAGCACTTCGAACATACGTAATTGCAGAAGCTTCAACGGTAAGGCAAATTTTTGCTAGTGCCTTCTGATCGCTCTTTGTCTTTATTACATTCGAAACATTCATCCCTGTTGGGTAGCCATTGACCGCTGCCCACAACTCCTCATGCATAAGGTAGTTGCACATTTTAAATTTCCACGTACTATACCCTTCTCTATTGTGTAGGGTGAACGTTGGAATAGAGGAACTACGCATACCTCGCTCATTTGTGTCTCCATTTGGGTTCGCCATCTCAGAAGAGTACGCGAAAAAACTATTTGGTTTTACACCCAAAAAATCACACAAATATCACTTCGTAATTATTAGTAAACAAACATACACGCATTACTTTTCTTGAATAAACAAAAGTACTCAAGTTATTCTTCGTGCTGATAACGTTTTGTTGTAATTTTGTATTGGTAAAAAGAAAAGACGTGTACATCTTAATTTGTTTATATTTGAAGTATATAGTAACCTGGTTACATACAATGCTTGAAAGAATTTTGAATATTTAAGAACACTATAAAGACCAGTATTATTATAACAAAAACATTATATTAATATGACTTAGATAGATTAATTTTATGCAGCTAATTCAATATCGAACTAAGTACGAAAAAAAAAGAAATTAACACACGAAGGGGCACAAATGTTTAATAAATAGGTATTCAATAACTTACTTAAACGTATAACAGAATGTAAAACGTTACAATTCTTTAAAAAAAAAACTACTCAAAGAACACATCACGCAACAAAAACAATAAACCAAAATATAATTATCAAGTACGCTCAGTGTAATGATGAACATGACGCTTCTTGTCAAGTGTCCACCAATTCCGTGTATTTATTAGCGAATACCCACAAATTGTTTTCGTTTTCTCGTTTTATATTTGAATGTTGTTTTGCAAATAGTCTTTTGATTGTTGTATTAAATTGTATTAATTAAGTTTAGATTCAGTTCTACAATCAACAGCAACCTCACTGTTAGTTCAGATTTAAATTTCTCATGTAAGTGAATATCATTGTAATTCTTATGAGAAATAAACATCTTTTACCGTAATATTTTCGGTAATCGTAACTTAATCACTCCTGATTAAGCCCAATCAATATCTCGTAGTACTGCTACTACCACCGTAAGTATTGTTGATAGAAGGTAGCACCCCACACAATGGTCAACTCGTAATACGCAAACATTACAGAAATAGGGAAAAACTTTTACTCTCTGCGATTGCAAGAATCGACCCCAGTACCCTCACCAATCGCGGGCAACGATGAACAATATTTTCAAAACATTAGTGTTACTTACATTGTACAGCATATACCAAAATTCTATTTTAAAAACAACACGCGTTACTTTAGACAAGCGTAGGTCAGTTCAGTGCTAAGCTAGTAAATAGTTAAATGGTAATTCTATTTATCTTATTGTGAAACGGTATATTTATTTATTAAAAACTCTTCTCATTTTAGCGACTCATTGTAATGATCACTTTAAACTGAAGATAAATAACCTCAATTCAATTTTGTCGTAATTATGGTTAGATTTACAAACTTTTTAAAGACAACAGTCATACATTTTTCACGTTACAAGATTTTAATCAAACAATTAAGTTGTTGGTACAAAAAATGTACTTACGTTTTTTATTATTCTCGTAGGCGTAAGTCAAAAAGAGTTATACTTTTCGTTGATCCCACTTCTGAAGTTATTGGGATAGCCTCAGAATTATTGCAGAAATAAAATCCAGTAATATCTCCACAGCTCTTTAATTACAAAATTCACTTTAGCTTGTACAACGGTTACACGACAACTGTCGATTGCAACGACTATCGGTTAAAAGACATTAACTACGACTATGAATACACTATCTTAAATTAATAAAATGGCTATTAACAAACGATTATTCTCCTACAATTATTTGATAAATAAATAATACATTTAATTATTATCATTTAAATTAACTATTTAATATATTTCACTACAGTTTAACATATGGCCTGTTGCTACTTAATGAAGTCAATACAACATCTATTAAAGGTATAATAATTCCTTGTAATTGTAAATACATTATACTAATTAGGCTTACAATACCGACTCAACAAGAGAATTGCTGTTGAATTTAATTCATTCTGTATTAATGAATAGACAGAACAGCCGCTTTCCGAGACTGTTTGTGTATGATAACTAGTGTTGCCCAAACGAGAGTCTCGCAAGAGTCTTGCAATAAGCGATTATCCTATTGCTATTTATTAAACGGTAGTTGAGATCTCAGAACAATGTAACAGAGTTCTGTAAGTTGTAGTAAATTGAAAGTAACGAACAAAAAAATGTCTAAGTAAGTTTTTTGGTTGAAGCTACAGTTTTGACTGGAACTACCACTACCCATTTTCTGCAGTCTATAATATACACTACTCGTACTTCACATACCTATGTACATACAGTTGGTAAATATTAATTTAGAGAAACCGTTCTGGACGCTGTCGGGTAAAAAAAGCATTATAAATCAGTGGGAGAGGGTAGGAACGTTTTAATAATTTCCAGTATTAATACTACCTGTGAGAGTTCCAATTAATTATTTACCACCTACCTGCTGTCTTAATACAGTACCTGCTAGTTTTATATTACTACTCATTCGTTTATTAAAACTTTATGTGCAGTAATGGCAGATAGGTGAAATTGATGCATCAAGGCATTTTATTATAAAGAAATAAAGAAACTTTGTGTAAAAAACTACAATGTCTTTAGGTTTGGGGTCGAAACTCTTGGATCGTAGGCCGCTTGTAATCACAGCCTTTTCAATGAATGAAAAGCTTGGTTGACACTTCCCGGAACACAGAGTAAGCTTTTTCTCTAACCAAACACTAAGCATTGCCATACCTACACGTGGCAAAACAGAACCTGGTAAATGATAAATGTTTTTTATTTTGTAAATTGGTTATTATTTAAACGTCGTTGCCAACATAAACTTGAGGCCGGTGTTTTAAAACAAACCCAGAAGTCAAATTCTCTTTTAACAACCTATACTAGTCAAACTATATTAGAACCTTGTAGGTCTGATGCGATCTTTAGAGGACGTGTACTTTACGAGTAAGACGTCTTCTGGCCTAGTGTCGTTACGTTCACGTTTTACTGTGTTGCTACTAAAGGTATGTAATCGGCCAACATTGCGATGCTTCGGAGTAGCCTGCATCCAGCTGGCAACGTCTCTCAAATACAGTAATACTAATAAGGAACTGGACTGTTTCTTGTACAAAAGACTTGTATTTCTATTACCGTTCATTTTCAAGTGAATTTCTTTCACTTACTTAACATTGAACTCACTGAAAAATAGTAATACGATACACAACACGGCAGATCTCCACACAATACATACGACTAAACCACAACTTTCGCTACGTTAAGTATAAATACGACTCGTTTTGCCCACAAACGTGTCGGGATACTGCGAATTTTATATCGTATTTGGAAGTTTGAGTACATAACTTTTTTACAGAAATGGTACGGATTAATGCTTATATTTTTTGTACGCAATGAGAAGTGAATTATTATGTATTATAATATTTTTTTGAGTAGGAGGATATATATTTTGTCTACGGCTAAAGGAGAGTGGAAAAATTTAGCATTTGGGTTTTTTATTTGGGCTAATAATAATTAATTAATTCAGTTAAAACATTATCAGATGCCTAGCAGCATATTTAGCGGGACTTAAAACTATTTTCTATGTAACTTTTTAAATGACGTCAGTGAGATTGGGAACTTGCAAAAAAAGCATATAGCAAATCCGCGTATTTACATAAGAATGCGTAGTAGAGAGAGGTATTTTGTTTTTTTTATCACATTCCTATAAAACAAATGGCTGAAAAATATAGATAGAACACTCCCGCAACCCCGGTAGGCAATGGCCCTATTGGGCCCCGTCACTATTGCTGACAACTCTATGAGGCGCGCGTGGAACGCGTCGCGCCACCGAACCGGGCCTGGTCCTAACCGGACGGTGAGCTACCCCTGCTCGCTGTCCACAAGCCCTACGGTGGCCGGAGATCGGCTGACGATCTCCGACGCCCGGGGTGTCACCCCCGGCGGCTGAGGCGTGAGGAAGAGAGTTGCATCTCCCTCACTTGTTCAGCGTCCTCCTTCGCTATCTGTGAAGCAGTCATTGCTTCACAGAAAGAGGCGACTGCATCCCATTTCCTATCGCTCCGCACTATGGTCTGAATCAGGGCCGAGTGCGAAAGGTCGCCGCCGAATGACAAATACCTAACCTTGGTATCTAGGAATCTGCGGTACGTGGGCATCCCGAACATTTTCTTCATTAACGTGAACCCTTTCGCTCGCACAGACGGTCGTTACCTGCTTTAGTATTAGACGAATAGGTTGATCGTGATTTTGGAGTAGTCATGTTCTTCGATTCAAGCTTGAATTTATTGTTTCAAGTTTTATTGAGTGAATGTTGTGACTGAATGCAGACAGATTGTACACTGACTACATTTTAGTTAATTAACTAGGTACATACTTCATACATGATAATTAAAACTACTATAAAATTGAAAGAAAATAATATTTTTTATTGACGCTTAATGGAACGTAATACTATTTCACAATAGTTCAAGCCAGTTCAGCAATAAAATATATAATGATGATTTTACCTTTATGCCAGCTTCTCACGATTTCTTTCTGCTAATTCACACGAAATTTTAATAAATTATACACTTTTTTTATTATACACCCTGCCTCATAAATTACTCTATCCATTGGTGAAAAGCGAACAAAAATTTGTTTAGTAGATTTTGTGTTTATCGCGAAAAGACTGTCAAAGAGTTGTGGTGGGAGACTTTGTTTCATGAAATGTAAGGATGTCAGTTTTAATGACAGAACCAACTCCTGACTACAATGACATCATTATTCAAAGTTCTCAAAATCTTTAAAGTGCCAATACAGTAGTAGTTAAAGTGAAGGTACTAATTTTTAGTACCTTCACTTTAAAATCCTTTCAGTGAGTAATGCATAACTAGCATGAAGATTTTATCTCCCGAAGTGTACCGGAGCCTCTAAGCGGGTCAACGGACGTCTCGGAACGTATCCTGAAAGTATTTTCAGCTTAAAACTTATAATGTGCTCCTACGTAGGAAGTCGCTATACAAATGGTAACTGCTGAGCGTACTGTATCAACCAATTTCTCTCTATGAACACTCACATTTTGTAGGAAGAGAGTAGCTAAAACAACTTTATTTTTTATATCTGAACTTTATTTTGTAAGATAAATAAATCTATTTTCATTTAACGAATAATCATGTATCTATCAGCAGATAATTCTTTCTGAAAACTCATATTACCGCAGTTGTTTCATAATATTATATAATTTCTTAAATTATGAAAACTGTAGTTGCTGTTATAGTGTGTATTTCTTTAATTCGGAAACAATGAAATAATTTCTTAGTGAACAATTAATTATTGTTTATAGTTATTTCTGGGAATATTATGGATAATAAGGATTATTTTCTGTTTAACTCGAATATTATTTGAGAAATTATGCTTCCATAGAAGCAAATTTCACTGTCACTTATAATAAATCCTGTAGCGTTCAGCAATCTATATACAATGTGTAACGGAAACCCCATATCTATCCAAAAGGGCTGAAGACAACATCTGGTATGGAGTGTCTATGCACAGTTTCAGCTCAAAATAACTGACTCAAAGAATTGATACCAAATTATCGGTTTCATATATTTCTTGAATACCAATCATAACAAACGTGTTACAGCACTATGAGGGTCATCACTTTCCACATCACTTGCCAATAAAACGATAATTCTCTTCGTTCTTCTTAATTTGAAAAATTCGGTCTCTGGTATCAATGTATTGAAATTTCTAATATGCTCCCCACATGTACACATAGTGTTCAGGACTGCAATAGGCCAGCCAACGGTAACTGGACGTGTCCGGAACTTTTCCACGATACGTGGAGACTACCGTTGTTTTCAAAACTATAAACAGGGTTACACAATGGCCTGCCTCTACTAGGCTTCGGCCTACAACAATAAAAACAAAATGTACCACTAACCTGAGTGCTGGGGACGCCAAGTTCGACCTTCAAAGGTCACGCCCTAAGTGTGGTTTGTATGTGATATGAGGTGAGTAATTGTAACGTGTGATGTAAGTTACGGGTTCTAGGACGGTCACAAGGCGTCGATCTTCAGATGGCGCCGTCCCGACCAGCATCACACCCAACTCGTTTCCAGCAAGCGCGCGCTACGCGTGGTAGACAATAAGGCGATGTGTTCCGAGAAATATCACTGGATTCTTGTTAATCCGAGATCACAAAGTTCAATCAATCACTGAACACAATTAATCTGTTCATATCTCGCGAGATCCAATTCGATTTACAACAAATTCCGCGTGCCGGCCGACCGACGACAAGGCGGCGTATAATTCAACAATATCCCGGGGTTTTCAACAAATGGGGAATACACTTCAACCAACAAATAATTCGCGACCCAATTATCGGTCTCAACGGGCGAATTCAACAATATTTTACCAAATAATTAACTCAACAGGGTCCCGATGACCGGCATTTTTTCCAAGCAAGCCAAGTCTATCTGTCAAGTCATGTCAAGTGTCAACATCAAAGACAATAGAATGTTGCCACACCAAAAAGAGCGTTCAAAATTACATTTGGGACGCAACATCTACCCCCCCCGGACGGGCCTACCCGTCCGCTAATCAATTGGAAGTCTTGACAAGGTTGCAAATTCAACACAGCTTCAATACGGCCAAATACCGTAGCTAGTTCCTCTAAGGTGAGAACGGTGTCTCCCAACAATCTCCGCCAGCGTCCCTTTGCCGCTTTCACCGCGGCCCCAAAAATACCCCCCCAATGGGGGGCAGGCTGGCGGGTCAAACAACCAAGTGACCCCTCGGCGGGCCAAACTATTACCAATATCAACCTGGCTCTCATTAAGGAAGGCGTATAGCTCCTTCAAATAGTTACTTGTACCCTTGTAATTCGTACCGCAATCAGACCTAATCAACGAAGGTAACCCACGGCGAGACACAAATCTTTCCCAAGTCGCCTCAAAGGCCTCTGTCGAGAGGGAGGTTACCAGCTCCAAATGTACTGCCTTGGTTGACAGGCAGACAAACACACAAATAAGCCCCAACAATCTTGCTATTACGAAGGGTGGACGTCTTCAACAAAGGGGGACCAACAAAATCCGTTACGACGCCAGCAAAGGGCCTCGCCTCATTGACGCGATCAGCCGACAAAATCCAAAATTCTTGCTGCAGAATGGCCAACAGCGCATTGCAACCGGCATGCGAGTTCTTAGTGTGACGATCAGTCACCAACAATTGTACCAAGTTCAGTTACAACAAGGGCAGGAGCACCAATTTTAGGGTAAGGACAACTCACAAGGGTGACCTCAAACCAGGTCCTTCCCTCAACAGTGGTGTCAGCCGGTTCGCCAATTCCCCAAATCTTGCCTGAAAGGTCGTTCACCTTCAGGCCAACCTGTCCCGCTAACCAAGAAGACAAAAGGCAACCCCGGACTCCCGTCTCCAAAATGGCACAGACCACAATCGAGTCACCCAAGGGTCCCCAGACCGTGACCGAGGCCGTTGGCAACAAAACCGTCTTGATCGGGGGGTTCCTTTAGCGGGGCAGGCGTCAATCTCTTAGTGATGTCTGGGCGGCGACCGATCGCCGCTTCCAGGCTGCCTTCGTTCACGACGAGGCCAACAATCAAACCATTCGTCCGCGCGGTGTCCCAAGCCGCTCGCCATCACTGGAGGGGCATATCCCACCGAATGCCCGAATGGCGGAGGCCGCGACTCCAGCGGGGGACGTTCCGCCAACGGAGGGGAAAGGCAGCGGCGCCGACCCGGCCACTGCTGCCTAGCAGCCAATGCGCGTTCTCCCTGACGAGGGAAGACCAAATGGCGCTCGTGGGGCTCCCGTTCAACTTGCGCGGGGGGTGGAGAGCGGCGTACGGAATCGCGGGTCTCAGCCCGGTGCTCGTCTCCGGGGTACCCCCCCCTGCGCGAACCCCCCTCAGAAGCTGGTCTGCTGGAGCGGTTCGCGTTGGCGCACAAAATCTCCAAGTGGGACCCATCACAAATTCTACACGGGCGGGGGTCGGGGCAGTCCCGATGGAAGTGGGCCCCCAAGCACGAAAAGCACAAACGGCGTGCGTTGACAATACGGCGGCGGGCACTTACGTGCAAATTCAAAAAATCCGGGCAACGCGCCATGACATGCCCCGTTGCCTTACAAAAGTCACAATGATGAGGACTCCGGGCACCATCAAAACGGGGGGCGGGGCGAACATCAACAGGCCCCCTAGCCCGAGGACTCCGGGCGCCAGCCAAACGGGGGGCGGGGCGATCATCAACAGGCCCCCTAGCCCGAGGACTCCAGGCGCCAGCAAAACGAGGGGCGGGGCGATCAACAACAGGCCCCCTAGCCCGAGGACTCCGGGCGCCAGCAAAACGGGGGGCGGGGCGATCATCAACAGGCCCCCTAGCCCGAGGACTCCGGGCGCCAGCAAAACGAGGGGCGGGGGGAACATCAACAGGCCCCCGGGCCCCAGTCCGTCCCTGGTCTCTGGGCTGAGAAGGTAGTGGGGGCGACCCCGTAGCGCCACGAGTGTTATCCGCAAACCGACACTCGTCTTCCAAAAATTTGAGGAGGTCGTCAAAGGGGGGAAGATGGGTGGCACCATCCCCACCATACTCCTGCTCAAAACGTGACCTCAACTCCGCGGGGAGCAACTGCAGCACTATGTGCACCAACAAGTAGGACCAATGTTCTACCGGTAACTCCAAGCGTCTCAAAGCGTTGGTCGCTGAAACCAACGGGTTCAGCAAGTCAGTGCGCAACGTCGACGTGCTGACAATGGCCGGTAGCCCCAAAATCTGGTCGATGTGCACATCAGCCAGGCAGCGCTTGTTCTGATACCGTCGGGAGAGAAGCTCCAGAGCGGTCGGGTAAGAGGAATCCGTCACCGGCAAGTGCTGCACCAAGGCTCTGGCTTCGCCCTCCAGGACAGACAATAAATAGGCCAGCTTCTGGGCAGGTCCGAGGTCCGAGCGTGCATCGACAAGACTCTCAAAGAGATCTAGGAAGCCCAGCCAGTGGTCCAAGCGACCGTCAAAATGTGGCAGCTCCAGGGTGGACAGCCTACTCAATAGTCCAGGGCCTGCAACAACAGGGGTCTGCGGCTTGGCCGCATCAGGCACCCGGCTCTTCAAAGTTTTCCGCACTCGTAGACATATGACATCCCCCAGGTGGATAATCTGGTCATAGTCACCCAAAATCTTATCGCGGGCTGTCTGATCCATCACCCCCAAATCCACGTCCATGATGTACTCGTTGAAGCGCGTGAGCGCAGCATCAGCTGACTTGATCCTCTCAATCACTTGCCCATACCGAGCAAGGGTGAGCTCCTCCAATTCCACACGGTCAACAGTTGCAGCTGCCGATGTGAACCATCTCAACTGTGAGGTCAATCCCGCAGCAGCCTCCCTGACTGCCCTTAATGAGGCCATTGCAACAATCAAATATTAATACAAACAACAATCAACAACCAACAATCAAATATTAAACAAACAGCAATGACTTGTTAGCCGGCCAAATAGTTTCAACAAAATAAAAATTCAAATTCAATTATTTCAGGTCCAAATTCAACCCTGTACTTATTCCAAGTATGAATCTAGCTTGGTACAGATGGCTAGTTACAAAATAAATAACAATTCAATGTATAATACAATGCTGGATCAACCTCAAATTAAACATCAATAAGCACAACAATTGTCTGTATAATATTGAGCCGGACAATCTCTAACAAAATCCAATAAATACAAATAAATGCAATAACCAATACACACAATTCAAGTCCTATTATGTTAGACTATGTGTAATTATTATTTAGATAACCTTTCAAATTCAGATCAATGACATTCAATTATTAATTGCAACAAATACCAAACAACTTTTACAACAATATACCAACTTATGTACCAAATTATGTACCAAATTATACCAAATTATACCAATAATTCCTAATTTCACAAATAAATCCTACCTGTCAATGCAATGAAAGAGGCTACAGTACAAATTACAAATACAACTTCAATTGATTCAACTTCAATTAGATAGCCCGGATGACATGGTAATATATTCAAAACTTATCAAGTTATAAGTTGTGTTAAGTAATTAAACTCAAGTTTTAAGTTTTCAACAATATTCAAAACTTCCAATTAAACCAGTGGATCTTATATTATAAGAGCCGCGCTCTGCTACCAGTTTGTTCAGGACTGCAATAGGCCAGCCAACGGTAACTGGACGTGTCCGGAACTTTTCCACGATACGTGGAGACTACCGTTGTTTTCAAAACTATAAACAGGGTTACACAATGGCCTGCCTCTACTAGGCTTCGGCCTACAACAATAAAAACAAAATGTACCACTAACCTGAGTGCTGGGGACGCCAAGTTCGACCTTCAAAGGTCACGCCCTAAGTGTGGTTTGTATGTGATATGAGGTGAGTAATTGTAACGTGTGATGTAAGTTACGGGTTCTAGGACGGTCACAAGGCGTCGATCTTCAGATGGCGCCGTCCCGACCAGCATCACACCCAACTCGTTTCCAGCAAGCGCGCGCTACGCGTGGTAGACAATAAGGCGATGTGTTCCGAGAAATATCACTGGATTCTTGTTAATCCGAGATCACAAAGTTCAATCAATCACTGAACACAATTAATCTGTTCATATCTCGCGAGATCCAATTCGATTTACAACAAATTCCGCGTGCCGGCCGACCGACGACAAGGCGGCGTATAATTCAACAATATCCCGGGGTTTTCAACAAATGGGGAATACACTTCAACCAACAAATAATTCGCGACCCAATTATCGGTCTCAACGGGCGAATTCAACAATATTTTACCAAATAATTAACTCAACAGGGTCCCGATGACCGGCATTTTTTCCAAGCAAGCCAAGTCTATCTGTCAAGTCATGTCAAGTGTCAACATCAAAGACAATAGAATGTTGCCACACCAAAAGGAGCGTTCAAAATTACATTTGGGACGCAACACATAGGATTAGAAAACCCTTGCATTATCGTTTATTATCATCCAAAGAAGCCGTGCACTTGGTATGTATATACCCTTTAAATTACACGTTGTATATATAGATTACAACGGTTGGACCAATTTACCAATTTCACCATCCCTTAGGCTATTGACGCTTCAAAATTTGATTTTAAGATTTTTAGATATTCATTCTGTGTACCCCAGGTTTATGTGCTGCTCTTAAAGATTGCTATTGCATTTCGTAGATCTGAGCCAGGGATTTCAATCCGGTTTGGTAGATCCAACATGCCTCAGGACTTAATTATTTATATGCCAATTACGAACGATGTGAATGCCATGCCTATTGGAATGGTTCATGCTCGCATCGGATACTTTCATTCAAATTCGGAAATCGAGATCGCCCGAAACAAGGCCATTCTCATTCAGCTACTGGTTACTATAAATACTAGATTATAAATTAAAGATGTGAAGATGTTGGTTCCTCAATTAAATGGCTAAACAGATCTAGGTGATAGTTTTTATCTCAGGAAAACGATCTAAATTTCTATGCAAACAAAGTCACTGGTAACACTTTGTAATTAATAACAATTATTTATTTATTTAAAATGTATGTACAATTATGTTACATGGGCGCACTTAATGCAGCAAGGCATTCTCAACCAATGAACCTTTGGGTTAAAAAAAACACATTAAGATAGGTGTACAATAAAAAAAAAAATTACAAAAAATAGAACCGACTTCCATATCAAAACACTACAAAGCTAAAAATAACTTTAATTTCGGTAGTCGGTGTTATTGGTTTAGGATTTTCTGTCTTTTTCACACCGCCTTCCGAAATTAAAGTTATTTTTAGCTTTGTAGTGTTTTGATACGGAAGTCGGTTCTATTTTTTGTTAAAAAATTTTTTTTCACGCTTTTTAGTGGGTCGGTTCGTAATTTATCTAGTTACAAAAGCCATAATGTCAACAACTTATCACCTTTTACAAAATGTTTCTTTTCCCGATGCATAGCTGTTAATTTTTGAGGAGTTCTCCTGGTACTTGACCATCAGCTCTACATCACCATACTCGTATGTATTCCGACGAGCATAAAGTGTTTAACATCCGTACTCAAGTAATCGAATCGCAATTCACGAAATACTTATTATTGAGTAGTTTCAGTGGCCATCTGTGGTCTTCATCATCAGGTCAACTTCCCCAAATGGTACTTTTCGAAAGCAATTGCTCAAGGTACTATAAGAAATACCCAAAACGCTATAGGTGTGCCTATAATATTTGAAGAGTTCCCTTGATTTCTCCAGGATCCCATCATCAGATCCTAATTTCGTAACAATGGGACCAATTAGAAAGTATACCCTTTCGAACAAAAAAAAAATTTTCCAAATCGGTCTAGCCATCTCCGAGTTATGAGGTAACATACATAAAAAAAAAAAAAGTTCAAGACGAATTGTAAACCTCCTTTTTTTCAAGTCGGTTAAAAATGGAATGAAATAGTATATAATACTAATAAAATCCATACTAATATTATAAATGTGAAAGTAACTCTGTCTGTCTGTAACCTCTGAACCGATTTATATGAAATTTGGCATAGGAGTAGCTTTGGACCCTGGAAAGGACATAGGATGGTTTTTATCCCGAAATTCCTACGGGTTCGAGATTTACGCGGGAACCCCTTCCACGCGAACGAAGTCGCGAACAGAAGCTAGTACGTAATATATGTGCTAAAATAATAAACTAAAACATAGGGTGCTTTATAGTAATCTTTCTGATTAAGAGATCTCATAATAATTACGACGAAGACCAAACCAATTTACTTGGTTTATATCCTTATTTATCGTTATGTTATAATCGGTTTTTTTACTCATAACCAGCTAGCTTTACCATAGGACAATTTTGCTACCATGTGCAACAAAGATTTAATCCAAACTTACCTTAATCAGCAATAAGATCTGATACCACTTTTCTGTCTAATTTAAATTTTAACATTTCTTACGCTACACTCATTCCCTTATATTTACAGTCGAGAAAAAAAAAAACATAAAAATAACCAAATAAGCATTTAGATATTATTTTTTATAAAAAAATTGGTCAAGGGCGAGTCAGACTCGCCTATGAAGGGTTCCGTAGTAACTACGCCAAATAACTTTGTTTTTGTATTTGTATGAATTACAAAGTTATATTTTTTGTGGTTTTAGAAAATGTGCATCAGGTGAGATGGTGGTCAAACGCGAACCTATTCAAAAAAAAAAAAAAAAAAAAAAAAAAAAAAAAAAAAAAAAATGTGCTATATCTCAAAAACTACGAACCCGATTTCGTTCAAACCAATTTTCTTTGAGTTTACATTAAGATCTATAGCATATTTTTTTTTAGATTTTTCCCTCCATTATTATAGAAGTGGGGGGGGGGGCAAACATTTTACCACTTTGGAAGCGTATATCTTTTAAGCGACAGATTTTATGAAATCTCAATGTCATTTTTGAAGACCTTTCTATAGATACCACACATGCATAGGTTTTATGATGAAAAAAAATATTTTCAGTTTCAGTTCCATGTATGAGAAGCCCCCCTCAATTTTAATTTTTTTTTCTTGAAATCTGATAGCAGTTCACAGAATACATCTACCTACCAAGTTTCATGGCTATGACAAACGGACGGACGGACAGACACACAAACAGAAACGACGAAACTATAAGGGTTCCCTTTTTTTCCATTCGGCTATGGAACCCTAAAAAGCAATATTAAATATACCTCAAACAAAGAATCAAAAGACGCCTTTTATCGACATCTAAATTAACACTTTCCACAACACTCGAACAAAAACTAACAAATGGCTTAGCAAAATTCTATCAATCCTTACTCAAATATACATATTATACTTTATTAATGCTGAAAAGAAAAGAATTTAAGGAATGGTGCAAACTTTGACAGTTTAAGTAGCCGGTCAGCTTGAGATAAGGCTCACTGTATGTGGTCAGGTCCCAGATAGTGGCTGAGTTATGAAGGGGGGAAGTCTGACAAGGATGCTCCAAGAACACAATATGGGTTCATGATTATATATTTCCTGGACTTATTGTTTGGCGTTATGAAAATCTTATAATTCTTTTGTTAGATATATATTTGAAAGTATCTGAGCTTTAGTAGTCTTTACAGGTTATAAAAGAAATGTTAAATAAATTTCATAAGAAAATCAGGAGAGGAAATTAACAAATGACTCCTCCCGCTCTGGTAAAGTGAAAGACTTCCACTGACTAAAAACCCACCTTGTTCCTTTACTTGCTCTTACGTTTCGGGGCCCTAGTACCTCGTTAGAACATTCCGATGACCCTGGCAGTATATGTTTCCAAGGTTGACATCTACTAACATCTAACTAATAAAACAGAATACTTTCATTTTGTTATGTTAAATATTAGATATTAAACGTTAGTTTTACAGACAAAAACCAGTACCTCTGAGAAACGAGTCTATTGAGAAACGGGCCAAAAGACTCATTGGCAACGATACACTGGTCGAATTAAAAGCTCCAGAGCCTTGAACATCGACGACGAGTTGCTAGTCTATTGGTTACATTTCGGGGAGTGTGCCATGGAAGTACACAATCTAATTCCGCCAAGCCCGTTCAATCATCGGACTACAAGACAAACGGCGATGCGCCATCGTTACATGGTGGACATCCCACCCATAAGCACAAAACGTTTTAGGAATACCTTCATTGTACGCACGGCTAAGGAGTGCAATTCCCTGCCGGAGTCTGAGTTTCCTGATCGCTATTACCTGGGAGCCTTTAAGTCAAGAGTGAATAGGTTGCTTCTAGGTAAGCGTGCTCCATCTTCAACCACATTATCGCTTACCATCAGGTGAGATGGTGATCAAACGCGAGCCTATTCTGAATTTAAAAAAATAGGGAGGAGGCTCGTGACCCTACTATGGGAACTTTGTAGGCTGATTATTTTATGTTATTTATGTATAGTTTATGTATATATCAGTGGATGTAAATGTAATAATAATGTAATCAACTTTAAATAATTTCATGAACTATCGTACAACTTCATGGTAATCTCACTTACCTGTAGCATTGAAGCTTAGCAACTCTAGGGAATACTTGCGAGCGAATAAGCAATGAATTTAATCACAAAACTGGATTCTTTTGTTTTTAATAGGCGAATGTCTCGTGCGCCCACTAGTAAAAGGCATTTTAATCGAAGTGACTAGAAAATCAATTGTGTTGTGTTGAGTCGGTTATTTCAAGTAGATTTTATTGCTTTAATTTAGTTTCAGAAAATATGATTTGAATACGATTTTATGAAAAGTAAAGCTGCTTATAAAGGGCTTTATGTGTTGGTGAAGTTCTGTTGTTATAGATATTTTTGACTTTTGTTTTGTTATATTAAAATTTAAATCGTACAAACGAATAGGCGAATAGGTATGAGTGTCTAAAAGGCTCCAATTTAAATCCTTACCAAAATGGATATATGCCAATTTAACTGAAAAAATAACATGATAATGGAACGGAATTTGGGGCACCTCGACTGGTACGGGTTAGGTTTGAACTAGATGACGGGGGCTTCGATCGCTCGTTTCAGCTGTGGTGACGGGGGCTTAGGAATCGAGTGTAAGAGACCTCCGTTGCAGTTTTAATATAAATACACAATTCAGTTAGGTTACTTTGACCTGACATAGAGAAATAGGAACCGTGTAGCGGAACTCCGTCAACGCAATGAAACACATTTTGGTGAACATTTTGGCCATTCTGGCAGGTATTTCGAATTTATTGTTAGTAAAATTAGTGTATTTCTGTTAGGCGTATTAACACAAGTCTTTGTGAAATGAAAAATGCCTAACCTATTGAGTTGTCGCATGAATGACACGATGTGGCATTGTGACAATTTTTTGTAGCTTTACCTTTTGCAGTACCAACGTGAGCTATTTCTTTCACCACTACAAGGATCACCCTGAGGACACGGTGGAACACACAGTGGTGATTTTTTTTTCACAGTTTGGGCAGAGCTACGCCATGTGCTCGTGGGGGCGATAGGCGGCAATCTCTCGCTCCTAGGCCCTGGTTCAATCCATGGTCCGGAACGAAGAAGCATGGGAAGCTGTCACCTCTTTCTGCGAAGCAGTTATGCAAGCGAAGGAGGTGGCGGGATGCACGAGGGAGAGGAGGGTCCCAAGGCCCTCCAGCCCTCGTATATAATATATTATGTATATTTATTTGACGAATAAAAACAAACCTTAAAAATTTCTTAAAACTAGCTTATTTACAATTTTTACAACTACGCTAAATAACTTTGTTTTTCATAGTGTTTGTATGAATTAAAAAGTTATATTTGCGGTTTCAGAAAATATGCTGTATCTCAAAAACTGCTGACCCGATTTCGTTCAAACCAATTTTGGTTGAAAGTTTACATTAAGATGTACAGACATATTTTTTTTAGATTTTTTACTCCATTATTATAGAAGTTAGAGGGGGACACACACATTTTACCATTTTGGAAGCTTATATCTTTTAAACGATTGTATTTATGAAAAAGTGGTTTTAGAAACGCTGATATCATTTTTAAAGACCTATGGATACCACACACGCATAGGTGTCATGAAAAAATATATTTTCAGTTCTAGTTCCATGTATGGGGACCCCCCTTTATTTTAAATATTTTTTAATGTTTTTCTTAAAATTGGAAAGCGGGTCACAGAATACATCTACCTACTAAGTTTCACATGTATAGTCTTAATAGTTTTGGAATAAAATGGCTGTGACATACGGACGGACGGACAGACAGACAGACAGACAGACAGACAGACAGACGGACAGACATATCGAAACTATAAGGGTTCCGATTTTTGCCATTCGGCTACGGAACCCTAAAAAAGCTATTTCTTTCTGAATTCCCACATCTTATAGTCTTTGTAAGTTGAGCTTGCATATGCATTTCAACATGCCATTAATTCCCAATTGCAGTAAAAGCAACGGTGCAGTTATTGTTGAAGACAAGTTTATTGTACAAAATCGACATATAACTGAACTAGTACTCACGCGGGGCTTCGCTACCGTGGATTCTATCACGGTAAAAACATAACTCTCCTTTTTGCAGTCGCGTAAAAAGCCTATAACCTTCCTCAAGCTTCAAACTACTTCCATACCAAATTTCATCCAAATCCATCCAGTACTTTCGAAGATTAGCGCGTTCAAGCAAACAAACAAACAAACTTTTCTGCTTTATAATATTAGTATAGATACGTGTTGTAGTAATAGTTTACTACTGGCCGCAATACTTACTGGCTGCATACAATCGTACTGTATGAAGTTATATTTATTTGAATTGTGTGACACTTACAAATAAAATAGAAAACGTACAACATGACTAATTTATTATTTTAATGTTTTATCACGTTTTCTTCAATACATTATCAGCACGAAGCACTAATATATGTACTGAGTATTGAGTGATTGTTTCTAGTGGTATGTAATAATTATTATTTTTTCTCGAAATGCCAAATAATAGTTCTGGCGGTGATGGACATGGACATCGCAATCCATGCTTTAACTCGAATATATCTGCATTAGCATCATTGAGATTATGCGGCAGAGAAGGATATTCAGTTCGGAAATTCAAAATGAGAAATTATCTTTTACATGAAGACCTGTGGGAGACCGTAGATGGATACCCAGAAGGTGATACCATATCAACAGAGACAAAATTACATAGCGATCGTAAGGCATTGTCTAAGATATGTCTAACTTTAGATGGTCCCGCAGTTACTCATGTGCGTAGCTCTAAAACGGCAAAAGAGGCCTGGGATGCATTGAAAATCGCATATGAAGACCGCGGAATGGGACGTAGACTTGCACTCGAAAGGCGATTGTATAGATTAAATTTAATAGATTTTGACAATGTGGAATCTTATATTAATGCTGTTTTAAGTACAGCGCAAGACTTAGCAGATATCGGAAAACAGATAGAAGATGCCTCTATAGCAGCTATATTACTAGGTGGTCTAACAGTACGGTATGAACCTCTGATAATGGGATTAGAAAACAGTAATATCCAAATTACGTCAGAGATGGTCAAAACTAAATTTTTAAATGAGATATGTCGTGATGTTCGTGATGAACCTGACACAGCTTTGAAGACAGGTACTCGCTCTAAAACCAATATGAAGAAACCTATCGTTTGCTATGATTGCAACGAGCCTGGTCATAAGCGTCCGGATTGCCCACATAAAAAAGGAAAGTCTAAGGATAAAAAATTTAAAGATTCGACACTTTTTTCTGTTCAAGATCTTGCATTTGGCGAGAATAGAACTCAAATGGACAATTGGGTGATTGACTCTGGAGCTACCAGACATATGACATCGAGGTCAGATTGGTTTTCTTCTATTAAGCCCTATACTTCTGGTAAGGTAACTATTGCCAACGGCGAAGATATTGATTGTACTGGTATAGGTAATGTGTCTGTTAGTAGTTTAAAAAAACGTATCAAAACAATTAGTGACGTTGCATATGTACCCGATCTAAAGGCGAATCTGTTATCTATAAGTAAAATTGTTGACAAAGGTTATACTGTTATTTTCGATAAAACTGGTTGTAATATTTATGATTCTGATAATTTTAAATGTATTACAGGTGAATCTATATTGCGTGGTTCAATGAGTGGTGGACTGTACATTTTGGATTGTACTATTGATATTCCTCAAAAATTTACTTGTAACGTAACACGCGATGACGGTAACACAAGTAATACAGGTGACGCAATATCGCAATATCAGCTATGGCACAGAAGGCTAGGCCATCTTTGTCGCTTTGCTATGCGATCACTTAAAAATCAGGGTATAATAAATTTTAACCATGTCGATAAGTTACCTTGTGTTTCATGTATAGAAGCAAAACAGTCTAGAAAATCATTTAAAAGTTTTTCTACTTCGAGAGCCACTGAGCCATTAGGACTTGTCTATGCGGACTTATGTGGTCCAATGTCAGAGGTCTCTCTTCAGGGAAATAAATATATGCTTTTATTTATAGATGATTTTTCTCGTAGTATTTTTGCTTATTTATTTCCTCGAAGGCAGATGTGAAGGCGAAATTTGTAGCTTTTCAAGCCATCGTCGAAAAGCAAACTAATTGTTCCATAAAAATGTTAAGAACTGACAACGGAACAGAGTTCGTTAACAAGGAACTCAGTGATTATTTAGCTTCTCAGGGTATTCAGCACCAGACCACAGCGCCGTATAGCCCTCAACAAGTAGGTGTAGCTGAGCGTTCTAATCGAACAATAGTGGAAAAGGCTAGAGCGTTACTGGCGGATAGTTCACTCTCAAAGGCGTACTGGCAAGATGCTTGTGAGGTTGCTGTATATCTGAAGAATAGAAGTCCTCATCGTGCTCTAGATTTCAAAACACCTTATGAGATCTGGTAAGGAGTTAAACCAAATATAAACCACATAAGAGTGTTTGGATGTCGAGCACTAGTTCATATCCCTGCTTGCAGTAGAAAGAAGTTGGATGTTAAAGCGGAAGAACAAATTTTTATCGGATATTCTGAAGATCCGAACACCTATTATTTTCGTAATGCTTGTTATCCGAGGAGACTTATAAAGTCTCGTGATGTTACTTTCTTTGAGAATCGATTTTCAAGTCTAAAAAATAATATTGAAAATTGTATTTCAGTTGTTCCTCCTGTTCCCTTAGTTCTGACTGGAAGTAAACAGGATCAAATAGAAGCAACAGTAGAAGTAACAGCAGATGTAGAAGACTTTGAAGATGCAGAATGTCAAGATGGAGTAACTCAAAACGTTTCTCAATCGATACAGCCTTCAGTTGAAGACTGTGAAGATGTTGTACTTGAGAGTAGATATCCCGCAAGAAATAGAAATCAACCAGATTTCTTGTCTTATCAGGCTTGTATCTCATCAGCAGAGCCAGATGAACCTCGCACTTATAAGGAAGCCATAAATGCTGCAGATGCTCATATGTGGAAGGAGGCAATGGCTGACGAGTATAATTCTTTAAGAAGACTCAAAACATGGGATTTGGTGCCTAGATTTAATAAAAAGGCAATTCCTTGCAAATGGGTGTTTAAAATAAAGAGAGATGCTCAGGGAAATATAGCTAAATATAAAGCTAGACTTGTGGCGAAAGGTTTTAAACAAGTGGCTAATTTAGACTACTTCGAGACATTTTCTCCGGTAGTCCGAATATCTTCATTGAGGACGCTTTTCGCATTATCAGTTCAGTTGGGACTAAAAATGCATCATTTAGATGCCGATACAGCATTTCTCAACGCAGAACTTGAAGAAGAAGTATTTATGGAACAACCTCCAGGTTTTACTGTAAATACTGAACAAGTGTGTTTGCTGCGAAAGTCAATATATGGACTTAAGCAAGCAGCAAGAGCTTGGAACAGTAAGTTAGACGAAACCTTATCGTCTATTGGTTTTACGAAAACGCCGTCCGATCATTGTGTTTATACAAAACTCCTTGAGACGGATTTTATTATACTGGCGATTTATGTCGATGACATTATATTTTTTTATAAAAATAATAAGTCATTTGACACTGTCAAAAATGACTTGGAAAAGTCATTTAAAATTAAAGATTTAGGTCCATTGAAATATTATCTTGGAATAAATGTATCTCAAACGAAGGATTGCATTAAGATAAACCAACAGACCTACATAAAGTCAATATTGGCAAAATATAATATGCAAGACTGCAAACCTGTGAGTACACCTTTAGCTAATACAAAGCTTGCAGAAGATACCAATGGAAAAGATTGTGAACAATGTCCGTATCCTTATCAGGAATTAATTGGTTCGCTAATGTTCTTGGCAGTAAATACTAGACCTGACATCGCATTTGCTTGTAGCTATTTGAGTCAGTTCAACTCCAAGTTTAATAAGTCACATTGGCAAGCAGCTAAAAGGGTTATACAATATTTGAAAGGTACTTCTAACCTCTGTATAACTTACAGGAAAAATGAAAAGTATCTTCAAGGATACCAGAGCACCGACGTGTCCTCACGGCGACAATAGGCGGAGACCTCTCGCGCCCAGCCTTGGTCGAGGCCATGCTGCGGGGCGAGAGGGAGTAGGAAGCGGTCGCCTCCTTCTGCGAAGCAGTCATGCTTCCGAAGGAGGAGGCGGGCCGCGTGAGGGAGAGGATGGCGTCCTCCCTCCAGCCCAGCCGCAGTGGTAGACGCCCACGGCGTCGGACGTCGGCCGACGATCTCCGGCCACCGTAGGCGCGGGCATGCGGACAGCGAGTAAAGGGCAACTCGCTGCCCGACCATGGACCATGCCCGGGTCGACGGCGCGTCGTGTTCCACGCGCGCCTCAAAGAGCGTCAGCAACATGACGAGGCCCCCTCTGCAGAGGGCCGAAGCCCGCCGGGGTCGTGGGACTCATCCCGTTACCGTGGCCCCGGTATGTAAAGGGTTATTGAAGGAACACCGTGGATTTTAGTCAGTAAAAGTCTGACAGTCCCTCCCACCCTGCCCGGAGTGGGAGGACTTATTTGATAATTTTACCACGTTAAAAAAAAAAAAAAGGATACACGGACGCAGATTGGGCCAACTGCACAGTAACCCGTCGTTCCTATACAGGATTTTATGTAAAGTTGGCAGATGGTCCTGTATCATGGCAGTGTATGAAACAGCCTACAGTGGCCTTATCTTCGGCAGAGGCAGAATATATGTCTATGGTATAGTATTTGTTATTACAAATACTAAATAACTTACGTTTTCTTTGTAATCATAATCCATAATTCATCCATCAAAACAAATATTTTCTTGTCATGACATTTTTTACGTCAAGGCTGACAAACTGTAATTTTTCCTTCTTGTAGTCACTAAATGGCTAATAGACTAAAAAGGTTGTTCATACTTTTATTATATAATTGTTATTCACTTTTATCGATAGGACTAGCTTAATATTGTATACTATATTGTGGTTGTCTACTGATTAACGGCATTTTAAATTATAATTATAAATTTCTAAAACACACTCTCAGATTTTATCGAAGAGGTTTAATAAATTATGCTCGAATATAACTGGCTGATCAAATAACTGGCAAGATGGACTATTTTGGACTCTACAATTTGAATTCTGGTACAGAATGAGAATGGAATGGACTTTGAACGCTGAGCTGGGTATAAAAGGCGCTGGGGGCCATCTCCGGCAGTTCAGTCTGGGACCAGTTTTTGAAGAGTTTAGTTCTCGACGAGTTTTGATAAAGAGTGGTGGAAGAGGAAGTGCAGTACCCGCTACCCTGACTCCTTGCTGGGAGCCTGCTGCCTTGACTCCTTGCTGAGAGCCTGCTGCCTTGACTCCTTGCTGAGAGCCCGCTACCCTGACTCCTTGCTGGGAGCCTGCTGCCTTGACTCCTTGCTGAGAGCCTGCTGCCCTGACACCTTGCTGAGAGCCTGCTGCCTTGACTCCTTGCTGAGAGCCTGCTGCCCTGACGCCTTGCTGAGAGCCTGCTGCCCTGACGCCTTGCTGAGATCCTGCTGCCCTGACGCCTTGCTGGGAGCCTGCTGCCCAGACCGCCTTGCTCGAGCTGCTGTACGACGAAGACATCGTGGAGTAGAAGGCGATCCTGGAGTGGTCTGCCAAGCCGTCCCGCAAAAGTTAATGGCTTTGGCGGCGTTGGTGGAATTGGCGGCGTGGGCCCTCGTGGTGTGTCTCCAGGAAGACCTTTGTTAACGGCTGCTGAGGAAGCCTCTCTTGTACCTCCTCCTCCGGCTCCTCTTGTGCGTGCCACAAAAGCTACACCTATGCATATTCGTTACAGTTTGGCGCCCAACGTAAAATCATAGCTAGTCGGTTTAATTTTTTTTTTTCAAAATTCCAAAAAAACTATTACTAGTAACTTTTTTCTTTGGACTCACTTTTTGGCTTAGAATCTTTTTTAATATTAAGTTCTAGGATAGGAGACTCACTCTTTACACTAACACTATACTAGACTTCCTCTTCACACGAACACTAGTTTATCACCTCTTTTACCACTAGTTTATTCCCTCTTTAACCTCTTATAACACTTTTTTTATTTTTTTGTGATCTTACTCTTACTCAACCTCTTTCTTATATTTAATTTATCCTCTTGAGTTTTTTTTAGCACTCTTTAACCCTCTCATTTACCTGCCCTCTCCCTCTTTACCTTCTTTTGCTATCTATAATATTAATTTTCAGTCATGGATAGAATTATTCACTTTGAACTTTTAAATAAAGCTGAACTTGAGTATGAAGTTAAAATAAGACTTGAGGAACCAAAAGATACAGTCATACTTCTCAAGAAGCAAATTCTCCAACTCGCGCCTCTTACATCATCTCATGATATTTTAGATTCGGTGCTCCCAGTCAAAACTGACTTAGATGAACTAAACACTACTCTCAATTATATCGAATCCAAAATATTATTGGTAGAGCAGGGCAACAATAAACTTAACAAAAAAATTAGGACTTTTATTAACCATACATTTTTCAGATTAGATAGGATTGATATTGATTTAGATACCACAGAGGAAACTCGCTTCACTCAAACAAAGGAAAGATTTCTCGACTTAGAGTCAAAATTTAATTCTTTAACAACTGATTCCAACGAACTTAATCCACAACCTTTAGAAATCAACCGTCCCTCTTCGACTCCTAGTAGTCCTAATGAGACCATGTTTCATACGATGCTTCCCGACGTTCAGTCTCAACCTTTAAACTCTATTCCTAATAATTCACTTAATGAGCTTAAACGAATAAAATACGATGGAAACTCTTGTCCGCGTTCATTTATCCAAAAAATTCAGGAATTTAGTATTTCTAGGAATATTCCTGGGGACAAATTATTAGATCATGCGTTTGAATTATTAACTGATAATGCGTTACATTGGTTTCGTTTTAAACGTGACTCTTTGTTAACTTGGAATGCACTTTGTGAAGCTTTGATTACAGACTTTGGTGGTTTTGACTATGACCATAAATTATTAGAAGCCATTAATAGTCGTACTCAAGGCAAGGATGAACCTATTGTTATTTTTGTTTCTATAATGTCTGGTATGTTTTCCAGACTCTCAGAAAAACTTACAGAAACTAAAAAACTCCAAATTATTATTCGTAACATTCGACCTTGTTATTCACCTTATATTGCTAATAATAATATTAACTCTATTCAGGCACTTATTTCATGTTGTCAAAAATACGAAGAGTTTTTGGACAAAGAGAAACGTTTCAGCGAACCACAAACTACTAATAATCCTTTAACTGTTGAATTTAACTATAAACCTACTAATTTAACGCCGAAACCCTCAACTTCTAACACGTTTCCTCCCAGAACAAATTTTAATAATCGTTTTAACAATAAACCTCAAGTTAACACGATCAATAAATTTAACTCTAATGCTTTTTGTGTACGATGCCGCACTAATGGCCACACTCTAACTAATTGCTCGCAACCTCGTACATTAATTTGTTTTAGATGTGGCTTAAAAGATGTTAAAATTACTGATTGTCCTAACTGCAAAAAAACTAACAAAAAACTAAACAACGACTTGGGTAATAAATACTTTAATCAATCTGACTGGCAGGATTGGTTACAAACCATTAAAAATTTCTTCCATTGTTACAAAATTAGTTCATTATACGACAACGAAAAAGATTTTAACCGTCCTTTTATTGATATTTCTATTAATAACAAAATATTTTCCGGCCTACTAGATAGTGGTAGTTCGATTACAATACTTGGTAATAAATCCCACTTAGAAATTTTAAAATTAGGCTTCACGCTATCCAAGTCTTGTTCAATGACGATTACTACTGCCAGTAAACATATAAGTAAATCTCTTGGCTCAATCGACATTCCAATTAGATACAATAATCAAACTCATCTGATCCAAGCCTTCGTATTCCCAAATATATCTCCTTCAATTATTTTAGGAGTCGACTTTTGGAAAAAGTTTAACCTTGTACCACACATACTTTCTTCAGCTTTTAGGCTAAATACTAAATGTTCAGTGGTTACTGAAACTACTAAACAAGTACTTCCTTATAACAATCTTTCGTCAGAGCAAAAAACTATTGCTGATGACATGATTAATCGATTCAAAGCTATTTCCTTCGAAAGTAGAGGAGTACTGGGCCGCACTCATCTTATTAGTCATCATATTGATACTGGTGATACTCCACCAATTAAACAACGTTGCTACCGACTGTCTCCTGAAAAACAGAAAGCTCTCATTAAAGAAGTTGATAAAATGTTAGAATGGGGTGTTATTGAAAAATGCGAAAGTCCTTGGCTTTCTCCGGTTATCATTACGCCTAAAAAGAATGGCGAATGGCGATTCTGTGTTGATAGTCGTAAATTAAATTCAGTTACTCGTAGAGACGCGTATAGCCTTCCATTTGTCAATGAAATTTTAGATAACCTTAAAAATGCAAAATTTCTTTCAAGCATTGATATTGCTAAAGCATTTTGGGAAATTCCTTTGAAAGATGAATCTGATAAAGATAAAACAGCTTTTTATGTCCCTGGTCGAGGCATGTATCGCTTTGTTATCATGCCCTTTGGGCTAACCAATGCTCCAGCTACTCAGCAAAGACTTATGGACATGCTCTTTACTCCTGAATTTGATAATAAAGTCTTCTGTTACTTAGATGATATTATAATCATCTCTGAATCATTTGAGGAGCATATCTCTTATCTACTTAAAGTTCTGGAGAAATTAAAGTTAGCTAATTTGACTATTAACTTCGATAAAAGTCAATTCTTTAAAAATGAACTTAAATACTTGGGGTATATTGTAGATGAAAATGGTTTACGTTCAGATCCAGCTAAAATTAAAGCAATACTCGAATTTCCTACTCCCACTACTCGTAAAGAAGTAAGGAAATTTATTGGAACTTGTAGCTGGTTCCGTCGATTTATTCCCAACTTCAGCACTATTGCAACACCACTTAATAAGTTAACTTCTTCCGGTAAAAATGCCCCTAAATTCTTTTGGGATAAAGACGCTAATCTGGCTTTTAATAAACTAAAAGAAGCTCTAGTTACTACTCCTATACTAGCTTGTCCTGACTATGATCTCCCCTTCTCTGTACACTGCGATGCTTCTAACTTTGGAATCGGAGGTATGTTAACACAAGAAAAGGACGGCAAAGAAGTAGTTATAGCCTATATGAGTAAATCCCTTAATAAAAATGAGCGCAATTACTCAACCACAGAAAAAGAAACCCTCGCAGTAATAACAGCTATAGAACATTGGCGTTGTTATATCGATAATGGTAAACAATTCACTGTTTATACAGACCATGCAGCACTTAAATGGTTTTTAAAATTATCCAATCCATCCGGTAGACTTGCACGGTGGGCTCTTAGGCTGTCAACTTTTAATTTCACTTTAAAACATAAAAGAGGTAAAGACAATTTAGTCCCAGACTTACTCTCCCGTGATTTAACATCATCTCCTCTCGGTGTTAATCCTGTCTTACTTGAACCCCAATCTGTATCTCCAGCATTGGAACACTATAACAAACTACTTTTAGAATGTCGTAACAATCCTGATCAATATCCCAATTATACTATTCGCGAAAATAAATTATTCCGCTATACTCATTCTCCTTACGCGCTGACTGAAGATTTCGCGTGGAAAGAAGTTCCTCATCCTGATCTTCGGGAAACCCTTGTCAAAGATAACCATGGCTCCCCAGATCAGCCCCATCTAGGAATTTTTAAGACTTATAAAAAGTTATCACTTCTATATTACTGGCCAGCTATGTTTAGGGATATCGCTAAAATAATTTCTTCTTGTGATAATTGTTTAGCTTATAAACACGCAAATCACTCTCCATTTGGCCTTATGGGTAAACCAAAAATTTGTTCCAGGCCTTTTCAAACTATTTCCTTGGATTTAATGGGTCCTCTACCTATGACTAGACGTAGGAATCAATTTATTTTAGTAGTTAACTGTTATTTTACTAAATATTCCCTGATCTTCCCACTAAAACGGGCTACTAGTACTAACATTATCTCTAACTTAGAAAATTTTGTTTTTCTGGTCCATGGTGTACCTCAAACTATTATTATGGATAACGGATCGCAATTCCAATCCCATGAATTTCGCAACTTTCTTGGGAGATACAACATACCATACATATTTTTTTCTCCCCACTATTGCCCTCAAGTTAATCCCACTGAAAGATATAATCGTACTATAATCACAGCTTTGTCACCTTTGGTCGGTGAAGACCATAGATCTTGGGATATCCACCTTCCTAAAGTTCAATATGCTATGAACAGCACAACTAATGCAACCACTGGTTTCTCTCCTAACTTTTTGCTCTTTGGACGGGAAACAGTTACTTCTGGTTCACTTTATACGCCAACTAATAATCTTGAAGAAATAATTTTTCTACCTAGGGATATCTACGCTACTAACTTAGGTTTATTGTCTGCTACTTTCGATAAAGTTCAGACAGCCCTTCACATTGCCCATACCCGTAACTCTTCTTATTACAACGAACGTCATTCATTTAAAGAATATGACGTAGGAGATACAGTCTGGCGAAGAAATTATATAAATAGTCAGGCTGGAACTTATTTCAGCGCAAAGTTAGCTCCCAAATTTATAAAGTCAACTGTAATTCAGAAACTATCCCCATTAGTTTACATATTAGAGGATCCTAATGGCAACCGTGCTAAATGGCATATTAAAGATTTTAAAAATTAATGTATATAATCATGTAAATATATTCACCTTTCGTACTATATTCATGACTCATCTCTATCTTCTTCTCTTCTTTTAACTATAGAGTTCTTTCGGTTTATTGAAACTCAGTAGTTTATTTCTTTCTTTAACTTTGTTCTTAAACTTTAAGAGGCTTCTCTTAATTTTTATTTTTTCTCTTCTATCTGAACTAATCAGATATCACTTAGAAGTGCGTTTAGGTACATATTACCAAACCTTCTCCCTTTCTAACTCTCCAAGTTAGTTTATTACTATTTATCGACTCTAAAGTTGATCGAAGCGGCTAGCAACTTCGTAAAAATAAGCCTTTGCTAAACCTTGTTTTTTATGTTATCGACTCTAAAGTTGATCGAAGCGGCTAGCAACTTCGTAAAAATAAGCCTTTGCTAAATCTTGTTTTTTATTTGATGGGTTTTCGACGCGAGCGGACTGACAGACTCCGAAAACAAGCCTACTGTCATGTACTAATCAGGTCGAGTAGTGATCATTGAATGTGAATCCTACCTGACCTAACTTCGTGAGATGTTAGTGTGATTGAATGAGGCATGTAAGTTATATGAATGTGGATAAACTTTAACCTTACAAAATTTTTGTTCTAGACCAAAAATTTTCTCGGGGTCGATGGGGAAATATAGTATTTGTTATTACAAATACCAAATAACTTACGTTTTCTTTGTAATCATAATCCATAATTCATCCATCAAAACAAATATTTTCTTGTCATGACATTTTTTACGTCAAGGCTGACAAACTGTAATTTTTCCTTCTTGTAGTCACTAAATGGCTAATAGACTAAAAAGGTTGTTCATACTTTTATTATATAATTGTTATTCACTTTTATCGATAGGACTAGCTTAATATTGTATACTATATTGTGGTTGTCTACTGATTAACGGCATTTTAAATTATAATTATAAATTTCTAAAACACACTCTCAGATTTTATCGAAGAGGTTTAATAAATTATGCTCGAATATAACTGGCTGATCAAATAACTGGCAAGATGGACTATTTTGGACTCTACAATTTGAATTCTGGTACAGAATGAGAATGGAATGGACTTTGAACGCTGAGCTGGGTATAAAAGGCGCTGGGGGCCATCTCCGGCAGTTCAGTCTGGGACCAGTTTTTGAAGAGTTTAGTTCTCGACGAGTTTTGATAAAGAGTGGTGGAAGAGGAAGTGCAGTACCCGCTACCCTGACTCCTTGCTGGGAGCCTGCTGCCTTGACTCCTTGCTGAGAGCCTGCTGCCTTGACTCCTTGCTGAGAGCCCGCTACCCTGACTCCTTGCTGGGAGCCTGCTGCCTTGACTCCTTGCTGAGAGCCTGCTGCCCTGACACCTTGCTGAGAGCCTGCTGCCTTGACTCCTTGCTGAGAGCCTGCTGCCCTGACGCCTTGCTGAGAGCCTGCTGCCCTGACGCCTTGCTGAGATCCTGCTGCCCTGACGCCTTGCTGGGAGCCTGCTGCCCAGACCGCCTTGCTCGAGCTGCTGTACGACGAAGACATCGTGGAGTAGAAGGCGATCCTGGAGTGGTCTGCCAAGCCGTCCCGCAAAAGTTAATAGCTTTGGCGGCGTTGGTGGAATTGGCGGCGTGGGCCCTCGTGGTGTGTCTCCAGGAAGACCTTTGTTAACGGCTGCTGAGGAAGCCTCTCTTGTACCTCCTCCTCCGGCTCCTCTTGTGCGTGCCACAAAAGCTACACCTATGCATATTCGTTACAATGGCAATGGCAACAAAGGAAGCCTGCTATTTAAGCCGTTTTTTGGGTGAAGTTACCGGTGAGTCGCGATCACATTGCGTTACTTTCTTTTCAGACAGTCAGGCAGCAATGAAACTTGCTTCTAACCCGGTGCACCACTCTAGAACCAAGCATATAGATACACGCTATCATTTTATTCGCGAGAAGGTTCTTGATAAGGTTGTTGCATTTCAATACACTCCAACTGAAAGCAATTGGGCAGATGTTTTAACCAAGGCACTAGGCCGCATTAAGCATAACAATTGTGTAGCCAACCTGCTTTGTACATAGTCCCTATTATTATTGTTTTGTAATCTTATGTATTTTTGAATTTTACAATGATTTACATTACGATTAAGGGGGGTGTGTTGTAGTAATAGTTTACTACTGGCCGCAATACTTACTGGCTGCATACAATCGTACTGTATGAAGTTATATTTATTTGAATTGTGTGACACTTACAAATAAAATAGAAAACGTACAACATGACTAATTTATTATTTTAATGTTTTATCACGTTTTCTTCAATAATACGGTTCCGGAAAAGAGTTTATGTCTTCATAAAACACGTGTTTTCCTGATGCAGATAGATGCTTCCGTAGCAATAAAAGAGGCCACTGAAACTAGGCGGCCATTCAATCTGTTGAAGTTTATGTATACATTTTGTGTCATATTTATATTCAACTAGATCAAGTGAGACTCAAAAATATTGTGTTGTGTCTGTTCGTAACCCCCACTAATATTAAAAATGCATAGGTAACTCTGTATATCAATGTCAACGGATTTTAATGAAATTTGGTTGGACGGGAATGCGGGATTAAAGACATAGGCTACTTTAGTTTTTGCTGGAAATAAAACTTTTTGGGCAAGTTTTAAATACGCGTAATAACTACCAAAAGTGTGCAATGTAATTTATTACGTATTTTAGGTTCTCAAAATTATATACAAACAAACAACAACAAAGATCTCATATAACGCACGATTAAATATTTCATTTGCGCAATATAAAAACTTAGGTATATAAAACCCTCAACAATATCCATTTAAACTATTAAAAGCAGACCTGGGCCATCACCGCAACATTTCAGTTAAAAGATACGCATTCAGGGCAGAAATACTAGTACCATGCATTCAAATTAAAACACGCACGTAAACTCGACATTTATGGTGAACGCAGACCTAGCCGCACCGCACGCGCCGCAGTCTTTGCATTCGAATTCTTTATAGTTCTATGCAACTTCGCACACCTACCCGCGCTGCAGTCGCCGCAGCCCCTGAAACGACCGAACTCCCCAAGCCGCAGCTGATGACGTCACCCGCACGCAGCGCGGATGACGTCATTCGCATCCACGGCGCGCAGTGTTGCCAGAGTTATAAAGTAGACAGAGAATCTCTGTCAACGGTTTATAATAAAATTACTTATTCTCGTATAAATAATTACTTGCTTATTCCCTATTATAGCACCTACAGATAAAATTACACAAAAGAGCAAAATACTAATACCAAATACAGATTTTATACAGTTTTTTTTAATCTTCGGTACAGATAATGCTTTCAAAAATCTGGCAACACTGACGGGAACGACTGCCGCGACTGCGGCGCAGATAGATGTGCGAGGCCATTAAAAAAAAGCGATGACTGCGGGGACTGTAGAGACTGCGGTGCGGCTAGGTCTGCGTTCACCTTTAATGGTATTAATGTGAACTTTTATATTTTAAAACGTACTTTGGTATGAAAAGCTTTGGAGCATAAAACTACTCCATTCGAGGGTTCCGTATCATTAAAATATTCAGCCACGGAATTTGGTTTAGAATTTGCGAGGTTCTACGTTTCCGTTTTAGGGTTCCGTAGCCAAATGGCAAAAAACGGAACCCTTTATGTCTGTCCGTCTGTCTGTCTGTCTGTCTGTCTGTCCGTCCGTCCGATTTTACCAATAACAAATATATACGTCCCCACTGCTGCAGCACAAGCCTCTCTGTCAGACGGAATGGGCTGCAATCAACTACGCGGGCACAGTTGCTGGATTTTACCAAAAAGCAAGTTAAATACTTACACATAATGTGACACATTGAATAGTTTTAAATTTGAACTTACCTTGATCACTTCTACTACCATAAAATATTTTGTAGTAAGTAGTGATTCTTTTTCAGTTTTGGTAAGATTGATATTTATTTAAGAGATTTAATGTTAAGACTGGGAAATGGTTTATTGCTAGTTATTTACGTTTTCTATCGATCTGGTAGTTTGAGAGATTTATGCGACCTACCCAAATGTCCTGCCTTTGGCATTCTCCGTCAAATCGTTCGAGATCCCCAAATGACTTATGTGTGTATGTGTGCGTTCTTTTCGATATTCACCTCATTCCAAGTGGCATTATTGGGTACCTGTGTAATAACTGATCTATTCTAATACCTATTCGTTTCAAGAGGTAGGAATGTCATAAAATAAAATTCTTGACTACCGCTAAGACACCTAATATTACCGACTAAACTACACATTGCCATCAAAACCTTATAGATTATCAACTACAATACCGTCAGCTACTGCTGTGATCTTGATACAAAGGCTCAGGCTTAACATTGTACCAAGTTTGTTGGTGTTGACATCTCTCGGAGCTCTGATTACTCTGCTGAGCTCACAGTTTCAAACTCAAACTAAAACTCGGCAATTAAAACGTTCTTACCATAAATTAAAATATGTTTTGCTGGCGATAGCAGATTTATTAAATTTTAGAGCACCGCAGACATTGTCCATGGTTCTCATATTATTTGATCAGTACGGATTGTAAGGATTTTAAAAGAGACGTACCTTTGATTTTGTTTCGGCGTTTCTTCTCTGTGAAGTCAGCTAGGAAACAAGATATTAGTACTTAGATTTTTCATGGCTAAATTATAACAGCCACTCGGGTTGATCTAAAAGATCCTTAAAACACGGCAAGCATTGCTTATTTCAACATGTTAACAAGGTCACACATCCACGAGTTATGGAGATGACGTGCTGTTGGCTGCCATTTTGTAATGTTTGACAGCTATTGAATACAAACATTTTAAGTAATACTTCTTCTGCCTAGCCAACATGTTGCAGTCGGCTTCCAGTCTCCAGCAGTCTACGGCTTCCAGTGTGCTACTAAGTACCAATATTTTACACAGAGCGACTACCTATCTACTACCAAGACAAGGCTAGTGTCACACTCTATGGTTTCTGACTACCCGTGATGACTGTCTACATTGGGACGCACCGCTTAACGTAATATCAGAAGGTGATTCAATCTTGATATGCAGATGTTGCGTAACGTTTAATATCGCTCACAAGTGACATCCCATAGCCATGAGCTCTTGTGTAAAAAAGAAAGAAAATATGGAAATAAAATAAGTACGAATAAACGCAAATGTGTAATATACTTTGATTCTGATTCGTTATCTATACTCACGACGATCATGATTAAATTTTGTCCTAGGAAAGTAACAAGTTGCCATGTCGTCCAAGTTTTATAAGTCAAACAAAGTATACGAAGTTATTCTGGTGCTCTGCTTTTATGAAGCCACTCTTTGACGTTACTTCAAAGAGTGGTTTTAAAGCATTGTTAATGTAACAAAAGTTTGGTTGAGAGACAGTAGTTACAGTAGAACGAGGCATATCTTAAATGTAATTTAATTGAGTTTAGATTTTTTATGTCATACTGAAATAATCTATACTTATAATAAATGTGTAGAGAGGTCAATTCTGTACATGAAATATATTTACAAAATAACTATCAGGGGGTGATTAGGGATCGATACTGATACCAAAAATGCAATCAGTAAAATTGTTGTCTGTCTGTCTGTCTGTCTGTATAACCGTTATAGAAACAAAAACTACTCGACGGATTTTAACGAAACTTGGTACAATTAATATTCATACTCCTGAGTAGGTTATAGTATACTTTTCATCACGCTACAATCAATAGGAGCAGAGCAGTGAAGGGAAATGTTGGGAAAACGGGAGAAGTTACTCCATTTTTTAAGCTTCCGTCGCGTGTGCAACCTTAATGATTAAAGCTAGACAGAAATCATTTATGACGGAAATGTTCTCCTTAAAATTATATAAAAAATATCCCACGACAGCATATATCTATCTTTTATGGTTGACTCACAATAACACGTGTAACTCCCGATAGCTTAGCAGTTCGAAGCTTTCTGATTATTATTCTGCTCCGAAATTTAAAACCATCACAACTTTGCAATGGAACTCGGCTAAAAGTAACCCAGTTGCAACAAAATATAATCGAGGCTCAAATTTTAACAGGTTGCGGTGCATGAGAAACCGTCTTTATTCCCAGAATTCCCATAATACCAAATAATTTTCCATTCCAATTTAAAAGAACGCGATTCCCAGTATCGGTGTGTTATGCAATGACAATTAATAAGGCTCAAGGGCAGAGTTTTCGTGTTGCTGGAGTAGATCTCGGTGTCAGTTGTTTCTCGCATGGTCAGTTGTACGTCGCTCTTTTCCGGGTTAGCAGTTCTAGAAATCTTTATGTTCACGTGCCGGACGGGTCAACTTTCAACATAGTTTACCTGGAAGCTTTGCGCTGAAGTATTGTCGTTCTATAGGTATTTAAGCCTCATGTAAACGTGATCTAAACAATATTACCAATACATTAACTTAATAACACACAAGGAGTTACACGCTGACGGAGTCGCGGGCACAGCTATTAACAATAATATTGTGCGGTTCGGTATTGCGATATTTTTCAACAGTATTATAGATTGACATATTATATTTCCCTACTAAATTACGAAAGTTAATCTGTGTGTTACATCAAAATCACTGAACCGTGAGGAAGGACATAGGCTACTTTTTTTTACGAAAAACGACGGAAACGTGGACGAAGTCGCGGGCAACAGCTATCTATGCTAATAATATAAGGCTGAAGAGTTTGTTTGTTTGTTTGAACGCGATAATCTCAGGAACTACTGGTTCGAATTGAAAAAATATTTTTAATTAAATAGTCAATTTATAGAGAAAGGCTATATATCATTACGCTAAGGCCAATAGAAGCGGAGCACCAATGAAGAATGCTTCAAAATCGGGGTTAAATTTAACGTTAGCCCAAAGTAACTACTCCACGCGGACGAAGTCGCGGGCAAAAGCTAGTATAAAATAAATAAATCTATATGTAACTCAAGAAATATACATGTAAAAATACTAATAAATATATCCCTGGGTGTCCGGGCTAATGTGTGGATATGATAATTATGATAAATAGGATATTCTCTGAAACATAGAGGAGCTTTCACTCCCGGTGCGTACAGAGGAACGTATTGATATTTGGAATGGTGGCTGAGCCTTTTGTTTAGCGTACCGATTTTTCAGACAGAATATTTAGATTGAATTACTCTTTTTCATTGGAGAACAAGACGGCGCTTCTTCGACCTTTTTCGCGGAACCTCCAAGGGCCAGTCTTTAATAAGCGAGTCCAGCTCATCCCACGATTAAATTAAATTGAGAGATGACTTTCAGAGTGCTTGAACTTAGCAAACTGAAAGTGATCTCTCAATTTAATTTAATAGAATTAGAGCTTATGCCAAGCAGAAATATCTTTGTATATTGGAATCTAGATCTTCAATACAGGTATAGATACCATTCGTTTTTACAACATCTATACACCCAAAGGTGTACTAGTTTCTTTACAATTTCGTATCCAATTGTTATTGTTCTGATACCCAGCAATACCATTTTCCCCATTGTCCCTGCTACATAGTTATCTACCGTGTTTATCCGAAATAGTATCTTATCCACGTTATATCAAGGTTGAAAATCGCTCAGCATAGAGATTCTTAGGTACTAGAGTTGTTTAATAGTATAAAGAATATAAAGTTGAAAAATCTTCGTCGTTGAATTTACAAAAGTTGTTGGGTTTTATTTTAGCGCTGCGATTATTATATGCGGCATGAATGGCCAGTTTTCCAATCTTTCGTACGTAAATTTCTTTATGTTGTTCTACGAATGATTATTTAAATATTTAGTCGCTGAACCAGAATTATGATTGGATTTTGGTTGGTACTTTAAACGACGTTATCATGCTTTGGAAATTGTACAGACAAATTATGCTATTAATTTTATTTTATTAATAATACCATAGGGCAATATAATTGACTGGACGACTCTTACCTAAATCGTTTTTGATGGAGCTGTTATACCATACTGTGACTCAGTAAAAAACCTTGGTATTTATATTGATAAAGATTTGTCTTGGGGTCCCCAGTTGCAAGAAGTAAGCCGCAAACTGTTTGCCTCTGCCGGGTCTTTACGCAGATTGCGCAATTTCCTGCCGACTGTCACTAAAACTGCGCTTGCCCAATCTCTTCTTCGCCCTATCCTTGACTATGCTGATGCAAGTTATCCAGATCTAACTGAAGTTCAGCTAGATAAGTTTGAGTGACTCCAAAATTTATGTATTTGATTCATAAGTATTTGGGTTTCGCAAATATGATCATGTTTCTAAACTCAAGTGGCTGCCTATCCGCCTTCGCCGGAAAACACATATTTCATAATTACTCTACAGTATTCTTTTCAATCCAACGACTCTCTTTTATCTCAAAGAACGTTTTAAGTTCCTTCATGACACACATGTTAAAGATTTGAGATCATCCGAGAATTTGAGACTTTTGATGCCTACACATTCCACAAAATTTTACGACCAGTCGTTTACGGTGCAGGCTATTCGGTTATATCTTACTGACACCGACAATGCATTCCATTGCCGGTGTCAGTACGATAAGCTAAGTCACTCGCTGTTTTTAAAAGCTCGGTTGGCAATCATTTCTTTCAAACTTATGATTATTACTTTGTTTTTCTCCACACATTATATATTTTATGTACTTACGTATTACGTACAATGCGAAGGTTCTATCTATAAACGAATACATCTACATATACTAATATTCGAAATCGGAAAAGTTTGTTTGTTTGAGTGCGCTAATCTTCGATTTGGATGGAACTGGTATGGAAGTAGCTGGAAGCTTGTGGAAGGTTAGGAAGGAAGGAAGGAAGGTACTTTTAACCCGACTGTAAAAGAAGGAAGTTACGTTTCTATCGTGATAAAGTCCACGGGAGCGAAGCGTAAGGTTTTTTTGTCAAATATATATAAACATATTATGTTATATTATTATAGTTACTACGGAACCCTTCATGGGCGAGTCTGACTCGTACTTGGCCATTTTTTTACACGTTTTAAGCTCATATTTCACCACTATCTCATCTTTTGATAATGGTCGTAATCGTCGTTAGAGCAAAGTACCTTACCTACACATAACCTATTCAGTCTTACTTAATTAATTTGTTTATATTAATATAAGCCTATCGTAGTCTATTGATGGCTATTATCTACTGAAGTACCACTGGCATATACCGCAAACTTAGAATATCTAGCTACATAGAAGGCACGGCTGGCACAGTAGCTAAGCTATTGGCTACTACGCAACGCAGGTACAATTCCCGTACTGAACAAGTGAGCGTATCCAACTATCTGTACACCAAACATGTCGGATTTTTTTATCGGGACATCAACCATTCCCGGGACAGGCTTAATTTAGATGCTTGATTGGTCTGTTATTGTGTACGATACCAGTACCTACTTATAGAATAGAATAACATTTATTTGTCAGAATATTGTACAAAGTTGTTAAGTGCATTATTAATTAAGATCAGAATATTCTACCGTTTCCGGTGTACAAATATGTAAACTTATGGTTCAAATCTTCAAATTACAATCAAATTAAATAAAATTAGAATGGAGTTTACAAATACATAAAATTAATGGTGCAACAGTTGTTAATGATAATAAAATTATATAAGTCATATTTAATAGGCATCAATGTCAAATATTTTGGTGAATTTTTCATTCATATAATCGTCAGTCGAGTAATAACATTTACTCAAAAGAATGTTAAATAATTTAAGTTTAAATGTTCTGAGGTAAGAGTTTTGAAGTCATCAGGTAATTTGTTATAAACAGTAATAAGTAAATAAGACCATGCTTATAAATCCACAATTCATCACCAACATTTTCTGCTCGTCACAAAATACAGAGTTTCTTGTAATAACATAACTGAAGACATTTGTCGACAGGGGCTGATTAAGTCCTGTACAGTCACTAGCAGTAGTGATTAATGGAACGGGGCGTACAGTGAAGGACAGATGTGTTAATTAGATTAACACATCCAGACGTTGTCAGTTCGAGATTTCTGCGTTGCTGTTTTGTGCCCGGGATAATAATATGTTGTATTAATTTTTAGGTTGAATCCTTGAATCAAAAATATTAATGTATGAATGATTTTTTCGTTAGGACAGAATTAAGTTATCTGATGTGTTGTATGTGATAAATTGATACACGGTACGGAAATGTCATGCCTGGCCTGCGATCTTGGTTGGTAGATTAAATTGTATTAATGGAAATGTTATTTCTGAAGTTCAAACGACACATTTATTTTGGTAAGACATTAAATCAATAAATTGCGGAGCTTGTGACTAAATGGCTGACACACAGATTTTCAAGGAAAAACAGTTTGTTGAGATTGGTCCGTAGATTTAACAACTACAAAGCATGTTTCAATGGGCGGTCTTATCTCTAAAAGCAATCTTTTACTGACAAGCTTTGGGTGGATTAACATTACCATATTGGAGATGAGTGACCACGTTACCATATCGAGATTCCTCCGTGCTTGGGCAAGCACGTGAAGCCGACGGTCCCAGCTGTTGTTGTACATACGATAGTCGTGACGAGTCAGACAATATGATAACAGTGCTGCCAGGGGGCACCGGGTGCAGCTCCCGGGCTGTGCAGGTCAGATAGCAGTCGCTACATGCAATACACCAGTACTCAGCTGCAGCCGGTTAGACCGGAGGCCAACCCCTAATATAGTTGAGACAAGGCTAAGATTTATTGATTCAATCATCATTCACCTGTTAGACACCAATGGTAGAACACCGTCAGGGAGAAGCTATTGCTACGGGGGCTTCACGACCTTCAGCGTTAAGGAACTCGACTCGAGGAAGATGAGGATAAGGTTTGCTTTCAATTGACTAAAATTGCAAGAGTTACTAAGAAATCGGTGCATTTCCGTAGCAAACACGTTGTTAAACCTTTATCTTACCATCTATAATTACCAATTTTCGCTTTAACACGTTCAACGCGGAACGAGATCTTTTAGTTCTCGTTTATGACGTTTCAGTATCGCGCAAGTGAAATCCTACGACCATCCCGTTTTGGCAAATGATATTTCTGTATGTTTCTTTACTGATAGAGTGAGATAAATATATTTTCTGATGTTATGTACTTCGGGTGTAGTATTTTTATGAATAAAAACGAACGAGATCTAATGGTTCTCGTTGCGACCAAATAGTAAAATTTTGCATCTAGTACGGAACGAGAACTAAAGGATCTCGTTGCGATCTCGTGCGAAGCTTGATGAGAAAATAATTAGTGCCGTGACAACTTTCGATGAGTGCACGTCAAGTACGCTGTAATTAGCATAGATAATATTATGCCGAATCGCAAACGCAGTCGAAAAATTTTGGAACTAGTATATAACAATAAGAAAAAGGAAGATGGCAAAGAAAAATTTTATTGAAAGCATCATAACGAAATTCCCAGGAGTTCCTTTTAACCTGGAAAAATATGATGCGGAATTGACCATTGAACACAAATATATAGTAAATACCAAGAAGAGACGTTGTGTGAGTTGCTATTGCTAAAAGGCACGAAGAACAATGACGAGCAAAGAAGCTATGTGTCTTCCGTGTTTTAATGAAAAATATTGACATTTTTGTACTAAATAAAATAGTTATTAAGTTTCTAATGCCTTACTTACTTTTGTTTTATTAGAATAAATGATCCTGTATCGATAATGTTGTTTTTCTTATTGTTCCCATCACTATTTTTTTATCGATAGTGTGCAATATCGGCGAAACGAGATCTAAGAGTACTCGCATTTTTCAACCGACGACCAAAAGAGGAGGTTATCAATTCGACGCGTATATATATATATATATTTTTTTTAATGTATGGTCACCGAGTACTCGAAGACGGCTGAACCGATTTAGAAAATTCTTTTTTTGTTTGATAGGGTATACTTCGAAATTGGTACCATTTGTCACCAAGTCAGGATCTGGTGATGGGATCCTGGAGAAATCGAGGGAACTCTTCAAATATTATAGGCAGACCTATGGCGTTTTGGGTATTTCTTATAGTAACTTGTGCAGTTGCTCTCAAAAAGTACCATTCGGGAAGTGGAACTAATGATGAAGACCACAGATGGTCGCCGAAACTACTCAATAATAAGTATTTCGTGGATTGCGATTAGATTACTTGAGTATGGATATTAAGCACTTTATGCTCGTCACAATGCATATGGTGATGTATAGCTGATGGTGAAGTACCAGGAGATTCCTCAAAAATTAACGGCCCAGCATTGGGAAAAGTAATATTTTGTAAAATTTTATAAGTAGTTGACATTTAGGCTCTGGTAACTAGGTAAATTAAAAATCAACCAACTAAAAATAGTGAAATAAAAACTTTTTATCAAAAAATTAAACCGACTCCCAAAAAACACTGCAAAGTGAAAAATAACTTTAATTTCGGAAGTCGGTGCCAAAAACGAAAATACAAAACTAAAGACACCGACTACCGAAATTTAAGTTATTTTTCACTTTGCAGTGTTTTTTGGGAGTCGGTTTAATTTTTTGGTAAAAAGTTTTTTTTTGCTATCTTGTGCGGAACGAGATCCAAAAGTTCTCGTTTTTTTATTTTGAATATTTTCCAGTATTTTGTTTTAGATAACTTGAGGCGGTGAAAACGAACTTAAAGGGCTATTCATCCCCTACCTGCACATACAAAAAAAATATAAGATTATTCAAATTTCACAGAAATATTGAGGTTTGAAGTGACCAAGTCGTACGCGATCTATTGGATCTCGTTGCGTCATTCCTTGTGGATCACAACGAGGACTTTTAGATCTCGTTGCGTCATATTAACTAGATGTATCAATGGGCTTCCGCGATGAACGTGTTAAGGCCTAATTTTAAACGAATAACATGTACATGAATTATCTTCAATACACCCGCCGTTCCTGTAACGAAACACCATCAAAAACACGCAAATTAATCTTTAAACAGTGTTTGAAAGCCGATACTGATGACGTTCATTTTCAACAATAAAGGAGATATGGTACGATCTTCATAAAATGACAAATACCTATTTTATTGCGCAGCCAATACAAAGAGCGGCAATTAAGTCATTCTAATAGCCTTTAATTCGTTTAACTGCTGACTTGGTGGTTGCTAAATAGCGTAATGATGACAGGACAATTTGCTGCAAACGTGAAATTGTGTTTATATAATTATGCTAGGTGTGTAGAATTTCCTTATGGAGTTAGAATTTTATCCCATCTTTATCCTTTTTGAATTATAGGCAGATTATATTCCTTACAAGCTGTGACCCCGATTTCGTTCGCATGAGGTAACCATGAGCACTTGAGAAAACTCAAATAAATCTAAAATAATAGACAAACATTCAATTTTATTACAATGTATGTCTGTATAGACTATAGAAGATATTATTACTATTCTATATATTTCAGACTAAAATATCCGTATAAGATTAACACAATACAAATGATATACAAACAAACACAAATTACACATAATATGTACACTATACAATAGATACAATAATAGTACCCTATCTGCTTCATGCCTTGAACACGGGGGCATGTAGGACCCACCATTGCCACTGTCCGGCACTATGCCCGATATCGAGGTCGCCCTGTTCCGCATTATTGTATGGAAACAAATCATGCGCACCTTGCGATCATTCCCGACGCGCTGCAGAAGCGAGGCAGACGCAACAGTGCCCTTAACGCATTGTTGTACTGAACGCGGAGAGCGCTATACGATTTTTGCGAGTATGACACCCGTATAAAATGATGTGCAGATATGGAACGACGATATATATTTATATGACTTTACTTACTTGACAACATGGTTGGCGCAACGGTTGAGCGACTGGCTGCAGCGCTGCGTTTCGCTGGTTGGATTTCGTTCTTCCGTGTTTATATATATATATATATTTGTAAAATGTTTGTTAACGCAACTATGGACAGGAGAATTTCTAGTTTGGGGGAACGTCGTATTTTATTACTGGCTAACTTAGTTCTATTTATTAGTATATATGGAATCCGTAATAGGTAGTTGTTAAATATAATTTCCTCTATTAATACTGAGCGTATTGAACACACCCAATGAACACACATCAATGAACGCGATACCTATTACTGTACGTCATGAATGTCTATTGTTAAAGTGTCATGTCATGTCATTAATCAGACTTTGGTAATACAAGCTAGTCTAGAGTTCTACTCTAAGGGAATGAGATAGTTCTTAGTTTAGATAGTTTCTAGATCTTTTGATGGCTCGTTAATAGCAAAATCGATACGTAAATGGGTGTAATTTTGGTAATATTGGCCCTATCTTGCGCGTGTAGGTATTATGGGACGTAATTACTTGATATTTGCATTAACACTACCATTAAGACTATATTAGTTGGAGCAGTAATTTTGTATAACGAAATGAAAAATGTTGAACGTAAGTAAATAGGCGTAGGTACTGTGTAGTAGATACATCAGTTATTACTATAAGTACCAAGTACAACTTTTATATTGGTAATAAATAATACATGTTTATTTGGCACACACAAAGTAAGACCAGAAAAAGCTTATTATAAAACAGAAAGTATCTGAATCTCCTTAACATTTTCTTTATTGGACTTAAAACTAAACAAAAATGTATGTTATGAGTTACTTTACTTGAATTATATTAATTATAATATTGCATTTTTTGCAGATTCTCTTCACATTGCCATCGGTAAGTCCTTTTTAGTACTAAAGTAATTTTAAGATACTTAATGCAATGAGAGTTAGTATGTTAACAGGGAAAAACCGTTCTTGATTTAAATGTTTTGAAGATGAAGCTATACAGAGCAAGGATGAGATTCGAATGTGTTTCATTAATAAAGAGATGGCGGGATGAGATAGACACATGTTAGACAATTGGCCTACTATCGCTTGTTTCTGCGTTAGGCGCCTTCATCTTCAATCTGTGGTTGTGGATCAGAAGAAATGATACTTCTTGGTTTCTCCAATATATAAAATGGTTTATTGCAATGAGAGTTAGTATGTTAACAGGGAAAAACCGTTCTTGATTTAAATGTTTTGAAGATGAAGCTATACAGAGCAAGGATGAGATTCGAATGTGGTTAGTATTACAGACAAACCGAGTGGTTCCCGTTTCACGGAGAGGAGTTCGGAAGTCTTCGTAGACTGCTGCTATTGGTGCTTCTTCGATGGCATTCCTAGGGTTCCTCTCATTGGCTGTCCGACAAGCCGAGGATGATGCTCTAGTTTTTGAGTCATGACGTGTAAGTAGGTGTCTCAACCGACGGGCGCCTACCGTTTAGCGATGGCAATAAGCACGTCGTCAACATCATGCGTGAACACGCTTTATATCGCGAAAGGTGGAAAGAGTACAGATGGCAGCACAGGTTCATAATAATAATTATTATTAGTGGTCACATCTTACGAGTTGATCGTAAGTTCAAACCCTGTCAGGCGCATTACTTAGGGTAATTTATATCATGAGTACTGCTCGCAAAGTGGTCAAAGAAACTGGCATATCCTAGGAGTAGTTTTGAAGAAGTGACATCCGTGTACCCGCCGCGTGCTGGGTTGCGGCCCACACCCTCTCATAGAGAGGAGGCTGTGTGCCGGCGGTGGAAACGAGAACTTTGTATGCGTTGTACCTGGCACGCAAGCGCAGTGGTGGACGCGACACATCGGTTCACCATAAAATAGATCTATTTCTCTGTAAACACGAATGATGATAGCGTGCGATTGTAATTGCGGAGGGAAATCATCGAATGACTTCTATATGCTTAAAAAGCCATCCTGTTCCTTCAGCTCGCGAGAACTTACCCGCAGCCTGGTAATGCTTAGCTTTTATCCTTTAAATTATTATGTACTTTTAATAAGACAATATCGCAGACGTTATAATTCCAAAGTAGTAAGTGTTCTTGTCATTACATAATATCACGTTACATGTGGTTTTTCAAGTGATAGAAATGAAAGACGGTGTGCTTTTCAAAACAAATTTATAATAGTTATTTGGATTATATAATACTGGTTTTTGTCCGGGATTTTGTTCGCGCTAGACATTTCTCACATCTCCCGGAATAAAAAACCCCGTAACTACATTTTATTTTATTTTATCAGCTTTTCACTTCCTAAACCACGGAATAGATGAATAAGGTTGGAATGGTAATGTGGGCGTGGTGAGCACACCACATTTATGATACGAAAATCATAGCTCGAACGATTAATTCATTCACGTTTAGTGCGCTTCGGTTTACTTCGGAACACATAGCTCTGCTTTAAAATGCCGTGTTGTGCAATTATAACCTGTAAAACAAAAAGTAAGACCGCAAGTATAGAGCGAGGAGGTATATCTTTCCATCAGTAAGTCGAAAATAACATTTAATTACAATTTTATTTGTAAAAAACACAAAAATATTCTGATCACTATGAAATTCCGAACATTAACAACATTATTGCAAGAAGTTACAAAAATATACATTGCCCGATGTGTACTCGCTTAATCAACGCAATGACCAAGTCCGTTTACAATGTATTGCATCCTCTACGTTTCGTTCTTTGCCCTGATTGGCCGTAATGCACGGCGCATGTTTATCGACAGTGAGTTACAATACAATCAGTAGCAAGCATTCGATTTAAGTGTGTGTAATTTATTTGTGTGCGTAATTCGCATACGTAACGGGCCTCTTGCTTGTAGTTGAGCTGTGGGAGTGGGAGACAAGCGGCGACACGCGTTCTCATAGAAATTAGGAACTATTTCCTTTCTAACCTCTTTCATCTGTTTTATCTGTTTTTCTTTTATTTGTCCTAAACTGTCTTGGAGATATAAATGAAAGATTTTCTATACATCTTTGCCGGTACCGTCACAAAATTATATACATATATACTAATGTCAGTCTGAATCCTTATTCAACAATTTATTCACCTTATTTCTCATTCGACTACGCTACTCTCAAATGGAGTAGGAAAGTCAATTTAAATGAAAGCGCTGTAATCAAGTTAAGCAAAGTAGATTTTTATTCAAGTATTTTGGAGTAAGTTGAAATATACACCTACCTAATTTATGTTGTAGTCTATACCTGAAAATTTTTTACCAACAAAGTTATAATATGATAATATTATAACATGATAATATTTTATTTATCTTGTTAGTAGGGTAAAAGTAACACTTTTACACAAAATTACTAATGTAGGGCAAAAGGCATACGTACACTAGATATAAAAACAAATATATACACAATAGTAAGACCCAAAACAACTATTTGTATGGCTAGCAAATATTTGTTCCGAGTGGGAATCAAACTATGCGCGAAGCGAAGCAGCTATGCAAGCGAAAGAGGTGGTGTGACGTGCGAGGGAGAGGCGGGCCCCAAGGCACAGCCCTCGCGCCCCAGCCGCCGCAGGAGACGCTCCGGGCGTCGGGATTCACAGGGTGACTTCCAGCCACCGTAGGTGCGGGCCTGCGGGCGGCGAGCAATGGGTAGCTCGCCGCCCGACTGAAACCAGGCTCGTGTAGACGGCGCCGAGTGTTCCACGCGCGCCTAAAAGAGTGTCAGCAAAATTGTCGGGGCCACTAGGGGGCCGTTGCCTGTCGGGGTTGCGGAATTGTTTTTAAGAGTTTTACGTGACCTCGGAACACACCCAAAAGTCTGACACACCCTCCCGCTTCACCCAGATCGGGAGGTAGTCATTACATGATTTCCCATATCTAACAAACAGCCGCGAGTTGTCGAAATTTCTTAAACAGCATCATTAGGACATGAGGCCTCTACACAAATAGCTGAAATTATTATTTTATTGGAGCGAGCTTATTGGTTCACTCGGTAATCCTGTGCGAGACTAGTAACAGATTTTCTAACTTCTGAGTTTCTGTTTACGATATACGAGTTGGTGCTAGCCTGTACTATAGAGGAGTCTTCGTTATAATGTTGTTCTGTTGTTGTTAAAATCTTTGTTTTCATTCACAAAATGATCTAGGCAAGCATTGCTATGTCTTGAAAATCGACCCAATGACCGATGTAATAAAAAATATCGCACTCCCATATTCTATGACTACAGTGAAACTGAATTTCAATTTAAAAATATTTTATTACGAAATGAAAGCAAAAGCCGCGTTTAAGCCATGTTTAAATGACTAAAGTCGACTATTGTATATAATAGCATAATTATATAAAATTAACTTAATGGTATAAAATGGCTTTTTTACATACGAAAAACTTTTAGGTTCAAAGAGCACATTAAGCACTTGGTTTCAGGCAAAAGCCAACCGGTACAAATAAAAAAAACTGATATTAAGTTGTTACGTGTTTGACGGGATAAATTTATTTTATTTCTTACTCTAGCTTTTGCCCGCGGATTTACTGCAAAAATCTAGCCTATGTCATTCGATGATAACGTATATTCTATTAGTAGGTATCAATCCCATTTGACTATGAGACTAAAGGCCGCCGCGGTCACAATCAAGTCAGGAGGACTATATACCGAAATATATCTCCTCTACAACGTAATAAAAGCGAGAGGCATTAAATAAAACCACAGTTACTATGTATCATTTTCAGACTACACACCAAAAAACAGATAAATAGAAGCATTAGTTTAGTTACAGGATATTATTGAAGTCTTTTTAGTTAAAACACGATGTATCTTCCCCCGCTGACTAACTAGGTACTAGTTAGCGTTATCTAGGGAAATCGTTATCTAACGAAAAAAAAATCACGGTAAATAAGCAGGCTAATGAGCCTGCTTATTTTTAAATACAATGTAATAGTATAATAAAATAGTGTTACTTAGTTATTTAACTTAGATAAAAGATGACATTCAAATGTCAATCAAATATTCAATCGTACGCTAACCCGGCACCCGATTCTATACAATATGAACAAAATAGCGTCGAGCACTGAAACGGGGCGAAATTGAGACAGATGTCAAGAAGTAAAATTACTTAAAGCGTAATACATTAGGGAACTCACAAAAGTATATAATTAAATTTTTAGAGAAAGACTTTTTTCCCAAGGAAAATTCCGCTCCTTTTCAAATGTGAGACGCAATTTTCACTTAAAAATCGTGTATGTTGATTTTGTTTTTTGAGGAATAAAAGCCGTTGTGACTCCTGTGAGGTTCTTTTTACAATTAAATCAATATGGCTAAGGAGAAATTACTTTTTCTTTACTTTGTTAGGAATGGGTTTATTATTGTCAGTGTTTGAGTTTTCGAAATTGGAATGTTGATTCGTATCAACATCAATTCTTTTTTACATCTCTCATATTCGGTAAGTAAGTCCTTATTACCCCCAAATTGGGCTTGTATGTAACCAATTAGCGCTCTAGGGTAATAGTGTAGCTAGAAAAGCCCTAGGGCGGTAAGTAATTTAAAAAAATCTCTTCACTCTTTCAAAAAGTTCGCGTACATCTAACCAGATATCATGCATTCAGCCCAATGACAAAAGAGGTCGCTTCGCTATTCAGCCTTGTCTTCGTATGAGTATAATAGTCATCAATTTTAAATATCGAAGGGCGAAGCTCACTTTCGTTCATGAAAAAAAAAATAATTAAAAAACACATATGGAAAAAGGCGGGAATAGAAAACTTTTACTTTAAAATGTTTTATTCTTGTAATGCCGGTTTTTTTTCTACTTACCTCACAATCGAGATGTAAAGCAGAGTAGTTAGCTCGGGTGTAAGCATCAAATGCACCATCGAACTATAGGCGCCCTCGCTGCGCTCGTGCGCCTAAATATCTCGGGCTGCAGTTGATGCCTTACAGCCCTTAGCTACCTAATTTACTATTGTTTATCTTTGAATGGTTTTGAATCTTTCGAGATGTTCAGACTTCCTTCAGAATAATATCGTTGGCGTTTCATGTAACTGGCAATGAGTTCTGCACTATTTTGACGTAAACAACAAGATACAATTCTAGATTCCATTATGTTAAGATTAAGCCTAAATGTTGATAAAACAAAGGTCAAACATAACATGTCGTCTCTCAGAGACAAATGTGGTGTTTTCATTATTTCGTTAATTGTGCCATGTAGTCCCACTAATGGGCAACCGTCTGGTTTTGTGGGACACTGACATAATACTTGGAGCTAGTCCAAATCTTCCTAGTAGCTCTGTTTTGTATGACATAAATAAAGTTTATTTCTAAAATTGGCTACGCAAAGAAATTAATTTTAAATTGTATAACAAGTATTTTAGATCTCAAACTTGTTTAAGTGGGTATAATCTTGGAAGTGGTTATTTTTAGTTTTAATAAACTAAATGGGGCGTCTTACTTCGGCACTTAAAAAGCCTATCTAGTAATGGGGACGTTGAGTTCAGAAAGGATTAGGTAAAATATATTTTTAACCGACTTCTGAAAAAGGAGGAGGTTCTCAATTCGGATGTTTGTTTGTATTTTTTTTTTTTTTTATGTTTGTTCGGGCATAACTCCGTCGCTTGCTAACCGATTTGAAAAGTTCTTTTTTTGTTGGAAAGGGTATACTTCCCAAATGGTCCCATGAAAATTTTATCGAAATCGAACAAGCCGTTTCTGAAAAATTAACAAAAGTCTAAAAAAGATATTTACATTGATGATCTTTTCGTTTACTCTGCATTGTGTTTTTTGTTCGCGCGTTTTTAGTTTTTTGTAGTTGACATTTTGGCTTTTATAACTACACACATCAAAAGTGTCTAGGGATCAAGCATTTTTATGCGGATTTCTTGAGATTGAGATGTGGCTTTGTAATAAATTTATGATTTTATAAATTTATATGGATCCTTTTTGGTGCATTTCATAATTTGAAACAGGAACTGTTAATCAAATTCGAGTAAAAGATGAAAATCAGCTGTCAATATTTTCCCTATAAAAACATACAACGCATTGAATACATTATTAGTGCTACTGTTTCCCTACTACTGATTAAAACCAACGTTATTATGGAGCGGCGACGTCATTTAAGCAGGGAAGAAATGCTCAGAGCCGTGGGAATGATAGAAGCTGGTTCCCGGCAACGTACTGTGGCTTTAGCTCTGAATACAAGTCAGAGTGTTATCAGTCGACTTTGGACACGTTACCGAAGCACTGGTACCGTGGCTGAGCGCCATGGAGGACGGTATCGCTGCACCACACGGAGACAAGACCGATACATTCAAATCTTAACTCGAAGAGCTCCAACAATAACCGCCATGATGTTAGCCGTGAGGCTTCATCACTCTTCAGGGAACTTAATTAGCGACCAAACAGTCAGAAACCGCTTGCATGAAGTGAACCTTCATTCCCGAAGACCGCTACGGGTACCACCTATAGCAATGCACAATCGTAGGATTCGATATCAATGGGCTCTTGAACACAGAAATTGGGCAGAAGAACAATGGCGTTTCGTGTGCTTTTCTGATGAGTCTCGTTTTGGTATGAGACCGGATACAAGACGTATACGACACTGGAGAACCCCTGGACGCCAACAGCGATTAAAATCCTGCCAGGAAGTTCATCCTTATAGTGGTGGAACCATCATGGTATGGGCGGGTATTTGGATCGGCGGAAGAACTGAGTTGATTTGGATCAGAGGCAACCTCAACGCTCACATTTATGCTGAGACGATTGTATCTGACGTCATCGTTCCTCTACAAGTGCAAATCGGTCCCTTATTTCAGTTAATGCATGATAATGCACGACCGCACACCGCAAGAGTTGTAAGACAGACTCTCGCCGCAGCTAACATCAATGTCCTGCTCTGGCCTGCTCATTCGCCAGACTTGAACCCGATTGAGCATGCATGGGATATGCTACAGAGAAGAGCTCTGCCGAATATGGAGGGTATCCAGTCGCAAGAAGACCTTTTTTTGTTGTTGCAACGAACATGGGCGGCCATTCCACAGCGTGATTTGGATGAACTCATTTTGAGTATGCCAAACCGATGTTCTTGTGTTGTTAGTGTTCGCGGTAGAAACACGGATTATTAATTGTTTAAGTTACCCAATAAAATTTTAAAGAAAACTGTTATTTCAGTCTTTTTTTCGAACTTTAATGTTAGTGGTTCAAATGTCAAAAATCCCTTTATTAGGAAAATGGCAAATTTCTTTATTAATGCAAAGGTGACTTGGTTTATCGTTACTGTGACAAACGAAAACACTTTATTTGATGAATCCTTAAAGAAAATTTTAATTAATATCAATCAGGAGAAAAGTTATTGCAAAAATATATGTTGATCCCTAGACACTTTTGATGTGAGTAGATTAATTACAAATTGACCCACTAAAAAGCGCGAAAATAAAAACTTTTTTGCAAAAAAATAAAACCGACTTCCATGTCAAAACACTACAAAGCCAAAAATAATTTTAATTTCGGAAGGCGGTGTGAAAAAAAAAATACAAAACCAATAACACCGACTACCGAAATTAAAATTATTTTTGGCTTTGTAGTGTTTTTTATCTTGAAGTTTACCTATCCAATCTTCCTTTTCTTTTTATCGCGAGAAAACCTTCTAAAGGATCCTGCACTTCTGGATAAAGGATAAGGGATTGCAGTATATTAACCTCAGTAAAACCACCCTGGTGATCACGATCAGCATATAGAAAGGGCCCGTTACCTCCGGGACCCTCTTAGTACAACGCCTGCTAGGACACATCTCTGGTTGTATCTATCTATCTATCTATTTTATCTCTGTAAAGGGGTCCCTTCTAAGCCGTTTCAACGATCCCTTTTCCAGACAAGGGCGTTTGAACGAACACGTGAGTTCATATAAAAATGTCAACAATTCACTGTTACGTTGTTTTTTTTTTATCCTAGCTTACCTGCGTTGTAAATTGTAAGGTTTCCAAGTGAACTGTTCCAGGCTCACACTTTCTGACGTTGAATCACTTCACTTATAAACTATCACAATAAATTATAGGAATTAAATCGTAATCAAGTTGTGGTTATGTATACATTCTAAATGTTGCGAAACGTTGCTTGCCTGTCTATCTTCTACAGATTGTACTTTGGAGAGTGTGCGCAGGAGCTCCACGACCTGATCCCTTCATCCCCCTTTTACTACCGGTCAACCAGACGTACCGCAGGATACCATCCACACTTGGTCGATATACCGTCTTGTCGTACTAAGCGCTTTTCTTCAACATTCATTGTGCGCACAGCCAAGCTGTGGAACTCTCTGCCGGCTTCTGTGTTCCCTGCCACACATGACCCGTCAGCCTTTAAAGCAAGAGTGAATAGTCATTTTCTAGACTCGCTCGTTTGATCGTAGACCTCACCTTACACTTACCATCAGGCGTGATCGAGGTCAAGAGCGGGCTCATTCGTAATAAAATAAAGTCATTCAATTGTAAGTTAGTTTCTGACAGTTGGTGGCGACGTCTGGTGGTAGCCGATATGCAGTTTTAGTTCTGATCGATATTAATTAATTTGAGCAAATTGATTGAAAAACACTGAACTAATGTCGAAAAGACCAATCCTTAATAGTTTTCAGCTTTTGGTTAAAATACTTAATAAACATAAGTTATATTATTTTTTCATCATAGACATTAGTCGAGAAACTTCAAATGGAACACAGATTATATTTAGTCTGTGGTTTTTCGGTCGACTACCGGAGAATATCCGGTGACGCGGTCATTTGTCATTAGACCACGCTTAAAATAAAGTACAAACTTAGTCTCATGTTTTAAAAATAAAGAATTTGGTGAATTAGTGTTTGGAAGTGACCTCCGATTCCTTCCTCGGGTCGTTAATAGGATATTATTGTTATCTGTGGATATTCATTACCCCACGAAATGAAACCTTGTTTCTTATGGTCCCACCACGTGGGATTGGGCAAGCTGAGGTCATGTCTCATTATATTGTCTTTGCAAAGGCCCATGTTGGCCGGCCGGGGTTTACCTATAGATTTTCTAGCTTGATCAGACGTTCGCCTAACTCCCTTCTTGAGGAAAGTACATTAGTTTAACATTTTATAATAAGGTCTCCGTATTGCCAATTCCAGATGAGGCGGCCCGAAAGATTCGTCTCGCCGCCAGGATCTAGAGGCATCTCTGGAGCCTGGACGCGAGACCCGTTCCTCGAGCCCTTCCAAAAGCCTCCTGCGTATTCGGCTGTACGGTGACAGTGTCCAACTAGCGTTCAGCACAGGCGGGACGGTTTTTCTTAATTTTTCTTAATTTTTCTTAATTTTTCTTAATTTTTCTTGTTTTTATTACTTTCCTTATATTTTTCTTTTAACTCTTTATTCATTTTTATATGGATAAATTTACTATTACATTACTGTTACTACTACATTTACTATTACTGCGCCCATTTATTAATAATTTAATTTCACCAAAACTGGAAGGTTGTACCTTGAAATTCAATTAAGTACTTACTTATTTTGAAATTGAAGACAAAATTTATCTTAAACTTTGAAAGAATAGAACAGTGCTGGTATGATCTCAACCCCCCACAACCCGTAGATCCACCGAATGAAGTTTAAGCTGGCTGGCAATAACCTTTGTATTGTATTAAACTTAACCTTGTTTGAATAAGGAAATAACCTCCTTTTTATGTATTTAACTTTTTCTTGTTTTAATAAATTAATGTTGTTTGAAACCGTTTATTGTTTCAATACCAACCGCCTTGCATCTGGGATTTAGTTCCAGTACCTCTAGAGGGACAGAATCGTAAATGTAAAATCACCTCGCCTAATTTCCGTCGATTATTAGAACGGAAGGGAAAAACCTACTGAGAGAGAAAAAATATATTGCTAAGGAAAATGGCAGATCATAAATAAAAGCAAGTGGCACACATCGGAATCTTACGGTACTAAAGCACAGAATAGACTCAGAAGGCTAACTTGACTTAACGAATTAAATTATACCCACTAATAGACATGTATTACACACGACAAGTGCAGGCGCTCTTGCTACTGTGATTTGTTTGAGATCACTACGCCACCGCGCCGTACGTGCGTATCTACTCGTATGTGTGTGTGCGTGTTTTTGTTCGAAGATTGGAACAAACCTTCTGTACGTTTTTATTTAACGACTCAGGCCTAAGATTAGTGTATGATTGCGGAAATTAGAAATGGAAGATTCGGTCTCTTTTTGTGTGCGTGTTCGGTGCAGGCGATCCTAGACCATTTTCTTATAAGATTCGCGATTTTCTGTGCATGGTGATTTTGTGTGATCTAGAAGTTTTATTTCTTCCACACAAAATATGCTGTCGTAAACTTCAGTACTAAAACCTGATAGAAATTGTAGAAAAGTTAGTAACCTACTACATAGCTGTTTCTTTTTCATAGTAAAACGAAGTAGAAACTAAACAAATATAAAATAAGACTTTTTGTTCTAAACTAACACTTTAGTGTGTCAAAACAGAACGAATAAAAACGGAGTAATCTTACAAAATAACAACAAGACTTTATCACCAGCCACAAAACATTATAGCTATACAACCTTCTTATATTATGACACTTACTTAAAACAACTATGGCACCAAGTCGAAAGTCTAAGGCTGCGTTCACACAAAATGTACGAAAAAGAAACTCATCTCCAACAGCCCTTTTCTCTCTCTCTCTGATCGTTCCCTCATTACTGAGGTTCTTGATTTGCTGCTTTGATGATGGTCCTATGTAGGTATCTAACTTACTGCATTGTGCAACTTTTTGAGGCTGATGCTTTTCTTGACTTGGCCAGATCACAAACTCGGCCTCTCGGAATCAACTAGGAAGAACTTGGCCTCGACCTTGCTTTCTACTTTGCTGACAATGACCAGTTATAAGTATGTAACGTAGACAGACGGTAGATAGACGGGACACCAGCCTAACATGTTTGTTAAATAATTACCACAGAGCCCCTTTGATTTCGTGGCCACTGATAGATACGCATTGTTAAACCTTTCCCCACAAACCATGCCAGCCAGTATTTAAGCAACTTAATTTCATTTTTCGTCTTAATTATTTATTTATTGACATTGACATAAGTTTTACAATAGCAGCATAGGAGTGTGTAACGTTTGCGCTAGTATTATATTATTAAAATTTTATGCAACACAAAATGCATTCTCTCCCAGTTAACCATGGGTAGTGAAGAGATAATATAGCAAGTGCATACAAAAATAAACTAAGTAGATAATAAACATTAGTAGTAGTAGTAAATATAAAAATGACATCTTCGAAGGCCATTCGATCCCGTGCTCTCTTATAAGACGGTGGCTTCCCAACGAGCACATTAGTGGAAATAGCAGCCTATTTTGTTACTTTGGGCTGTAAAATAGCGGTTTAAGGGTTCAAAAAGCAGTTCAAAGTTGCATATCTGCATCCGTAAACGTCTATAGCTATAAAAGTTACTTAAGGTGCTATAAGCTGAATCAAATACTCGAAGGCCATTCGATCCCGTGCTCTCTTATAAGACGGTGGCTTCCCAACGAGCACATTAGTGGAAATAGCAGCCTATTTTGTTACTTTGGGCTGTAAAATAGCGGTTTAAGGGTTCAAAAAGCAGTTCAAAGTTGCATATCTGCATCCGTAAACGTCTATAGCTATAAAAGTTACTTAAGGTGCTATAAGCTGAATCAAATACTACCCTAGCCTTCATAGTAGTCCACGGTAGAACTCATTTATCACTTACACCTTTATATGAGAGTTACGAAGGTCATTCTGCCACTCACAGCTGCACAGTGGTTTCCATTGTAACTTTTATAGGTTATAGTTATAGTAACCACTATTATACTAGGTACTATAAGTTTCATTATAGAAATAATAGAAACTCTTATGCATACTATAGTTACAAAAAAATCATCAGTGTAACTAAGGCCTTTAGTAGCAATAGTCGTTCCTTGCAGGCTCAATCCATTCGCCATTTTACAGCCGCTTTTGTATCTATTATAAAACATTTAATAAAAATGGATGCTAAACGAATAAGTACGTAACTAGATCTTATAACCTCAAAAACAGGAAAATAGGAATAGGAGCTTTTTGTGGCTGTGAGTTGCACTAGGGGAACAAAAATCACTGGAAGCGTTAGAAGGGTGAAAATTAGCGCTATGATTCTCAAAAGGGAGTTATTAGAGCTCAAACTGCAGGTTATGACTACATTACAATGACGCCATGATTTTTTAAGAAAACTTATAATTCACTTGCCAAATTGAGTTGATATACATTGGTTTTTCAGTTAAATGTGCATTAAATGTACCGGTAAACCATCGGCCACTTGCGAATAGTAAGTTATCGACCCGTAAAAATACGGAAATAAATTTATTCTGTATAACAAATAAAAAATATCACATATCTTTTGTTAATTTTTTAAATATCATAAAAGCGCGTCAAAATTACTCGAAAATTATCTTATATATCTACAGTAAACTAGACAGCGTTTTAAGTATCTTTATATATCTTGCTAATACAGAATACAAACTTTTACTTCTTTTTGTTTTATTTTCATGATGGCGACGAAAACACTTTACCAAAATATTACAAATAATGTCAACTGAAGATATACAATAAAGAACTATAATCAATTCATTCGTTCAAAGTAGTTCAAAATCATTCAAAAGTAGCGCTACGAGAGCTTTAGTATAGCGTTAATAAATCGTTATAGCTATTAAGGAACCTTTATGCAACCGTTATGCAGGTTAAATGGAACTTTAGGTTGCATAAAATGGCGCCCAAATAGCGCTAAAGCGGCTGCTTTAAGTCTGTAGTAGACGCTCTAGCGCTTACGTCTATTACCATAAGTAATAATCGGATACGCTCCAAAGCCCTAATGCAGCCCATTTGTGCTAGTTGGGTTACTCTACACTTGTTGTGAACACGACCTCAAACCTGTCATATTTATTCTCGCTCCCACTATAAACGCCACATTGTTTTGAGGAAAGTCTCACTTGTACAAAAAAATCAGAATATAATAAAGAGTAACATAAACATCTTCAAGTTTGGGTATATGCGGAACAGGGTATAAAGTCCCGCATTCCCATTGAAAAGGGAGGATCCTCCGACCAGACAGGTGTTTTTGTCCGGTGGGCAACTGCCCAATGTTTGTGATCGGGTGATTTGTATGTATGCTAGTTGTGCGGTAAACTCTGCTTGCGCGATACAGGATTTCTATAGGTTTTAGTTTGTATGTAGCGAGATAGATGTCGGTACACTACTACTACGTGTTACCGCTTCTGGGTCGTGGTCAGACAAGCATTCACTCAATGTTAAATAGTTAGTATTCAGCTGCATCCGGTTAGATTGAAAGCTGACCCCAACGTTGTCGGGAAGCAGACGATGATGAACTGTAGCAAGAATATCTTCTACTGCAGCATCCAGAGCCTCACTAATAACAGCACTTAAATTGTAATAAACATTTATACCATTTTCAATATTTCGTCTTTTGCTTTATTTACGCCTTGTTGTCTTGCTATCTCAATTAGCTCGTCGTTGGCTGTATTCCGCATATTTTTTGTTGAGATTCAATTTTCACCGAGCCTCAACAACGCAATTTTGTACTAAATTCTTACTCGAACTTCATTGTTCGGGTTTATTAGTTGGTCTTGCTGTCAAAGTTTGATGCTCAAGATTTTAATTCCGGTGTAATAATGGGCACGTAACATCTTGCTCTTATTGTTTTCGGAACAGAGAGGAACAATATGTAGCTTCAATATGGAAGTTGTTGACTGAAATACGAAAAGTTTGGTGCGGTAGCTGAGGAATTCGCTGATGCACTGAATAAGTGTTGCAGGCTCAATTCTCGCTCTGAAAAATATTAAATTGCTTTTAGTTTTGGGTTAGTTTGATGATTGTGTATTTATTAATGGTTTGTTAATGCACTATCGTTACCGGAGAAATTCCTAGCTAATTTTAAAATTATAAAGTTGTTTCAAACAGACTGTGAACATTTCTTTTATAAAACATATTAATATGTAGAAATAAAAAAAAAACACTAAAATCTGTATCAGGAACGTAAAAGGTCATAAAAGCACCAATTAGGGTACGAAATATACGTTTGCACAATCTATAATATTTACGATGGTGTGGAAGTATCTATATTATTGTTTTCCCTTAAAAACTGCAAAACCACAAACAAATGAACGAAGTAAGAGTTTGTATGCCAATAGATAAGAATCTCTTGGCATACAAACAGTCATGTGAACTTGTATTATATCTATTACAGTACTATATGTTTTTTCCATTGCTTGATCAACAAAAGGAGCTTGACATTACAATATCTCCATTCATATTTTATGATTATTATTAGAAAAAACTTTTCAGACTAAATGTTATTGCTCTAGTAATCATATGGCAATGATGGAGAGCTATTTGTTAGAACTGAATTGATGTTAGGAGATTTAACATCTTAACTTTTGCTATTAATAACTTTATGGATTTCATTAATGTTATTCGCTTTTCGAAGTATTTTTGTACTAAATAGATTTATTAGTGTTGACAAAAGACTATGTTATTTATGAGTGTGATTCTTGATGTAAAATGTGCCTATAAATAAGGTGGAGGGAAAAGACGTTCAGGGAAAAATATTACTGCGTAACTTTCTAGAGTATTTTGGATTAGGTATGCTTATGTCTGGGTTAGGAACTATTAGGTACTTTCAGAATCTTGACTTAGTAAGTTGTATCTTGTGCCACTTTCACCCTCCAAATATCTGGTTAACACATCAGTCCCACAATTTAAAAAAAATACTGTTATGTTCATTTTAAATTTAGATACTAAGAAGTATTTTGTCAAAGTATGAAAAAGAGCGTGGGCTCCAGAAGTAACGTCACAGCTGTCGTAACAATATTTCAGTCACGCCACAACGACACGTCACATACTTAAATTCTCATGATAAAACGCAGGTTTTTCTTGTACTAAAACGCTGTTCTGTACATTCCTTTTCTTGTAAGGATGGGAAATCACCCAACGACTGTATCCCGTTCTAGGCGAAGCGGGAGGGTGTTTTAAACTTTTACTGACCTAAACCCATCCGTGTTCCGTCATTGGCCCTGCGTGTTCCAAGGCCGCGGTAATGCTTTCGAACAATCCGCAACCCCGGCAGGCAACGGTTCCCTAGTGGGCCCCGACAATTTTGCTGACAGTCTTAGGCCGCGCTTAGTTTGGACGCGTTTTCGTACGAATTTTACTCGTGCGTATACGTACCAACACACACGAACGATCCTAACCTTCCAAGTACTATGGGAGCGCACACACTGGATGCGAGTTAGTCGTACGTATATGTGCGTGTAGTTCCGACGTCCGAAAACAATCCGAACTTCTTGGGATTTTTAAACACGTTCGTGCGTAAAAATGTATGTAGAAAAAATTATTTTAAGTTTCTATTTTCATACGTATATAACCATGAAACAGTATGGGGTCATTATTTAAGTCATCAATAATATGATGAAATTCTGCAAATTCTTTTCTTTTAAAATAAATTTCACGCACCCATTCGGTTCTGCGACAGCGAAGACGCCACCGCAATCTTCGAGTTATTAAAGAATTATCTAGATGATACAGATTATTCATTGCGCTCCAACCAAAGATGACTTCACGAATGCGATATCACTACCTTTTTGACAGAGTAAAACGTATTCAGTGTACGCACTCAATTCGTACGACCACGATCGTACATTTACGTACGATACAAATTCGTGCCCAAACTGAGCGCGGCCTTAGAGGCGCGCGTGGAACACAACGCACCGTCTACACGGGCCTGGTTTCTGTCGGGCGGCGAGCTACCCATTGCTCGCACGTACAGTGGCCGCGAGTACCTTTATTTCACCAATGTTGTAAATCTTGACTTAGTACTTATATATCTTAAACAGTGTTTTCCCAGGAATAACGGTTCAGTTTCTTACACAACTCTATAATAAACTGAATAAACAAATTTATATATATGAATAAAAACTATGTGATTGTAAAAAAATTGTTAATAATTGGATAAAAACACTTACCTACGAAAATACGGAGGCATTGCTAGATTAAAATCACCTTAACACTGCAAATTATACAAAAAACCAAATTTCTCAACACAGTACATTACAGACAAACACACATCACTCACACGCACACACCCTCACACACACACACACACACACGCACACGCACTACTTACATTCATTCAAAAAGTATAAATACATGGCATGGTTCTCATACACTCATACCCCATAGACATACCCAAAAATCCACTCACGCTCACTCAGCGACTAATATGTAGTTATTTTATAGGTATTATTATTAAGATATCCCTATAAGATATTAAGATAAGCCCCAGATATCCAAATTGTGGAAAAAAGTTCTCTTCGTCTTCTTGGGTCTCCAATTTATGAGAATTCCTTTCCCGATTTTGTCGAGGAAAAAATACAAAATTTTAATGACATCTTGGACAGGATATACCAAATTAATATGCATTCGGCCATCACCTTAATTCGTTACTGTTGTTTTGGACCCAAATTAATGTATTTTCTTCGTTCTTCACATCTATGGCATCATCCTCACCTTTTGGAAAAAATGGACCAAATTATTCGTCAAACTCTGACAGGAATTTTAAATGTGGCTATGGACGACCGAGCTTGGGCACAAGCTACTCTTCCCATTCGTATGGGTGGTCTCGGCGTCCGCAAAATTACTAGTATCAGTCTACCGGCTTTTGTATCCTCGGTACACGGCACTGAGAAATTAATCAGGAATATCCTAGCTCCATCACTGGTTGATTTCAATGTGCCGTATTTCACCGAGGCTATAGATACCTGGAGACTCGCTTGCCCGAACCTAAATCCACCCGACAATCCATCATCTCAGAGGCGGTGGGATGAGCCGCTCTGTAAAGCAGTTCAGAGTGACCTTATTGCCACATCTGCTTCGGCTGCAGAGCGTGCGCGCCTGCTGGCTGTGGGTGAATGGGAGTCGGGTCTCTGGCTCCATGCACTTCCGTCATCGAACATAGGCACCTTGTTCGATGATACTACTTTCCGCCTCGCTGCTTCCCTTCGATTAGGTGCTCCCTGCTGTTCTGCTCATCGCTGTCACTGTGGCGAAGTTGTCAACAGCCTCGGTCACCACGGCCTTTCATGCGGCCGCAGCGCGGGTCGCATAGCACGGCACGCGAATATTAACGACATTATCCGACGAGCTCTTGTCACTGTCGGCGTTCCAGCTGTTTTAGAACCAAATGGCCTGGCACGCGACGATGGCAAAAGACCGGACGGTATGTCTTTATTTCCTTGGAAGATGGGTAGGCCTTTAGTGTGGGACGCAACTTGTGTCGATACTCTTGCGCCATCCCATCTTCCTAGCTCATCTTGTTGCGCTGGCGCTACCGCTGCGGCTGCTGAGAACCTCAAGCGGCGGAAATATAATAACCTTGTTGGTAGTTATATTTTCGAGCCGTTTGGGGTTGAAACCTTGGGGTCGTGGGGTCCGAGTGCTCACAAATTATTTAAAGATCTGTCCAGACGCCTAGTTGACACTTCGCGTGACCCAAGGGCTGGCTTTTACCTTGGACAGAGGTTAAGCATTGCCATACAACGTGGCAATGCCGCCAGTCTTTTGGGCACATTGCCAGTGGACAGCGATGCGCACGAATTTCTGGATGCAATATTTTAGTTTATTTTTAGGTGTGTATATGTAGTTTAGGGTTTTTATTTAAATTAAAATTGTATTCTTTCATGTAAATAATAAACGTATTTATTATTAAGATTGTGTCATGTCATTGACAGTTTACGTGATCTTGTTTTAGTATAAGTAAACCAGCTTCTTAATTTTACATTCACATGTACGTAAATAACGATATGGAAGAGTGGAGTCTCCCAATACAGGCTTTATTAGCTTAACGGTAGGCTCCAATCACTACATGATATGTAAACTTTATAAACGAATAAAATATTTTGATTTTTTTTGTTGATTTTTTTTTTTGATATACATCCAAAAACATACGAGACCAATTACAATAAAATTAAATTGTACCGACGACATTACCAGCAACGTCAATCCCGTAATGGCTCAATATAAACTTTAAAAACTCGTATAAAACTCCAGTAAAAAGCAGTAAATTTACTGGCTGGTGATTGTGCAGGATCAGGTTTGTTCCGGCGTAAATGAAGTGACTCGCGTTAACTTTTCAATTCGTGTAATAAAATTCGTATTTACATTGGTTGGCAGTTGAAAAATAATGGCGGAATGAATACATTACAAGTGGTTTTATAGGCTTGAGTGAAGGAGAATGTGAGACCGAAGGAACGACTGAATGCGAGGCGATTGAAGGAACGACCGGGTTTGGTTTGACGGTCGGTAGTCTTCTTCTCTTGGTCGCTAGATGGCGCCCTGTACCACGTCTGATCGTGCGTTGCTGCGTCGTCGTGATGAGAGATGGCGTGAACATGCCCCCGGCCTTGAAAGCCCTGCTTTCGAAATGATTCTGAGTATGGAGTCAAGCGTCGTCGCTCACCGATTGCGGTGGCAGCGGGCAAATCTTGGAAAAGGCTCGTCTTATTGTTCCAGTACTGGTGTGTATGTCCGCTACTCGAGCCACGCCGTCTTTTCCGGGAAATATACGTAGAATGCGACCTAACCGCCACTTTAACGGCGGTAGGTTATCATCCTTTATGAAGACAAGGCTGCCCAGTGTGATGTCATCCTGCCTAGTCTTCCACTTGGTTCGCAGTTGCAACTCCGACACGTATTCTGTGGACCAGCGTCGCCAGAAGTGCTGCCGCAGTTGTTCGACTCGTTCGTAGCGTGTCAACCTCGAAGCCGGTTTATCTGTGATGTCTTCAGAAGGTGGTGCTGTCAACAGTCGGCCAATTAGGAAATGGGAGGGGGTTAGAGGAGTAAGGTTGGAAGGATCTGAGGAAAGAGGTGAAATTGGACGGGAATTTAGGACGGCTTCGATTTGTGTCAAAGCTGTGTAAAATTCTTCGTAAGTTAATCGCGCGTTACCCACTATGCGCCTCAAGTGATACTTGCACGAGCGTACCCCACTCTCCCATAGACCGCCAAAATGTGGAGAATAAGGAGGAATGAATCGAAATTCAATGTTATTATCTGAAGCATAATTAATAATAGTCTCTGATTCTTTGGTTAGAAATAAAGGAAATTCTTTCTCTGCACCTACGAAATTCTTGCCATTATCCGAAAAAATGACGCAAGGTTTACCTCGCCTACTAATAAAACGTTTTAATGCTAGAATATAATCATTTGAAGAGAGACTTGTAACAAGCTCCAGGTGCATAGCTCGCGTCGTGAAGCATATGAATAAGCATATGTAAGCTTTAGTCAATCTTGAACCTCTGCCTTTTCTAGTTAATATAAACACTGGCCCCGCATAATCAACACCTGTTCGCATAAACGGGAAGCCAGGCTCCAAGCGCTCAGGCGGTAAGTTACCCATGATAGGTGCTAGTGTCTTACCTCGGATACGTGTACACTTCACGCACTCATGCACTATTTTTCTAGCTAAGTTTCTACCGTTCAATGGCCACCAACATTCACGCACCGTAGCCAAAAGAAGTTGAGGACCGGCATGTAATAATCGTATATGTTCATACCTAAATAAACAAATAGTGAAAGGATGTTTACTGCACAATAAAACTGGGTGTTTTTTATCGTAAGCAAAACTAGACGAGTTAAACAATCTTCCACCAACCCGAATTAATTTATGTTCATCCATAAAAACACTAAGACTAGAAACTTTATTATATTGCTTACAAGTTCGTTTAATAGGAATATTGCTTACTAAATTATTGTAAACATCTGGAAATGATTTTATTTGTACCAACCTAATTAGCATTCTTTGTGCGGCATTCAGTTCGCTTACTGATAAAGAACTGGTTTGCCGGCTGTCTTTAACAGTCGACTTGATGCGTGAGTTATCTATGAATCTAAGTATGTACGCTCCTATTCGTTTAAGCTTATTAAATGAAGAATATTTCTCAAAGTTAATTAAATCTTCGCATTGTACCGAAGGTAAACACGTTTGTTTACATTTTAAATCTGGTAAGTTACAAACATCTGAATTATCGCATTTAATTTGATCGAAATTATGTAAACTGTTATGTAAATAAGACGGACCGTGCCACCATAAATCACAATCCTTTAATAAGTCTAAACTATAACCTCTCGACAATAGATCAGCTGGGTTATCCTTGCTACTTACGTGTAACCACACCGAGTCGCCCGTGAGGTCATTGATCTCGGTCACTCGATTTTGTACAAATGTTTTGAGTAAATGTGGTGACGTTTTAACCCAACCCATGACTATTGTAGAATCCGTCCAGAAATATATTTTACTAAACTGTAACCTAAGAGATTCAACGATTTTCTTATATAATTTAGCTCCTATTAAGGCACCACAAAGTTCTAAACGAGGAATACTTATAGCCTTTAAAGGTGCGACTTTACTTTTGGCACATAACAAACGCACGGTTACGTCAGAGCTATCATTATAAGTACGTAAATAGGCACACGCGCCGTATGCGTCTTGAGACGCGTCGGTAAATATATGAAGCTCTGTATATTGACTGTGATCACCCTTAACGTGACGAGGAATGCGAATGTCTTTTAAAGTTCTTAACGTGAAAATGAAACGTTCCCAAACTCTAACAATATCCGTTGAAACAGGAGTATCCCAGTCAATTTTACTTAACCATAATTTTTGTAAAATCGTTTTTGAAATTATGACAGCAGGAGAAAGAAGGCCTAATGGGTCATATATTTGTGATATAACTGATAACATTACCCGTTTAGTTAATTTAGACTCGTTATCATAGTTATCAATATTCGTAACAAAATGCAGCTCATCACTAGTGTTGTGCCAACCCAATCCGAGTGTTTTGGTTTGCGCATGCTCGCCTATAAAATGTTTTGTGGATTTATCTTGAGATACGTCTAAATTAAATGTCCACTTGCGCAAAGGAAAACACCCTGACTGTAGTACATCTGAAGTTTTCTGGCAAACTCGAATTAAATTATCTAAATCATCATCACCAGTGATAAGATCGTCTACGAAAATGTCTTGAGTGATGACGCGAGCGATGACGTCATCATCACACTCTAACGCTAACTGTCTGATACATCTCATACTTAAATATGGAGCTGACGCAGTTCCATAAGTAACCGTATTAAGTTGGTAGGTATCTAATGGATCCGAAGGATTATCGCGCCACAATATCAACTGTAAAGACCTTTGATTAGACTGGAGAAGAACCTGACGAAACATTTTCTCCACGTCTGCACAAGCTACATATTTATACTGTCTGAATCGTAACAAGATAGAAAAAATATCATTTTGTAACGCGGGTCCCGGAAACTGGATATCATTTAATGATTTATTCGAGCTAGTGACAGCACTAGCGTCGAACACTACGCGTAATTTTGTAGTCGTACTAGACTCCCTAATGACTCCGTGGTGTGGAAGATAATAGTTAGGTTGACTACAAATATCTAACTTCGACATGTGACCTAAGTCATTGTATTCTCGCATAAAGTTAGTGTACATACGTTTAAATTCTGGTAAACGTTCAAGTTTACGTTCCAAGGTTAAAAATTGTTTCTTTGCTAGCTTATAAGAATCACCCAGTGCGTCTGGTGCCTCTCTTAGCGGTATACGAACCGAAAATCTACCATTTTCTTCGCGTTTAGTCGTATTATGAAATAATTCCTCACACATACGTTCATCATCTGTGAGGATTACACATGGTGATGAAGGAATATTTTCAATTTCCCAGAATAACCGGAGTTGCTTCTCTATGCCCTGACTGAAGTTACAATGAACGCGAGTAGGTTTTGGGTTCCTAATAAACACAGGACCGGACAATAACCATCCTAATTTAGAATTTTGTAAGAATGGTCCGCTAGGTAAACGTATTTTATCGGTTTCTAAAAGATCCCAAAATCTATCTGCACCTATCAGCAAATCAATATCCGAACTAACGTTAAACGTAGGATCTGCTAATGGTAGAAAATCAGGAATACGTATAAGATCAGCTTCTATGTTTATCGTAGGCAAACTGGTTGTTATGCATGGCAAGACAATACATCGAAGCTTGGTATAATAATCGTTTACTTTTGATCGAATTGAAATATCGCATGAATGGCATGACTGTGTGACAGATTGCCCCACACCCGAGATTTGAACTGTGGACTGTATATAAGACGCATTTATTCGTTTAGACAATTTCTCCGTAACAAAACAGTTCTGGCTTCCGTTATCTAAAAGCGCACGAGCTGTATGGAAAACATTGTTATTATCCGCTACTTCTACTAAGGCCGTAGAAAGTAAAACCGTATTTATTAATTTAAAATCACTAGTTGTTTTATCGCATACAACAGTGTTATTCGTACGATTAGGTAAAGAATGCATCGCAGTAGTCGTAGTGTGGGTAACGTTCGCCTCTCCGCGCGACGCACTACCCACACATGCACTGTTAATAACGCTTTGATTATTGGAATTTTCTAGATGTAACAAACTGTTATGTTTGCGCTGACATTGTTTGCATGGTCCGAAAATACAATCGTTTATCGTATGACCTGCTCGCAGACAATTCCCACACAACTTTTTATCAATAACAACTTTCATTCTATCCGCAATAGACATGTTAAGGAATGTTATGCACGTATATAACGCATGACCTTGATCGCACAAAACACAATTAGGTAAACCCTTCTTATTATTACGATAGTTGCTACGAGTAGTTTTGATAGATGAATAACTATGCACGCGGTTTGAACTTCGTTTGTCACTAGTATGTTGATGCTTATCACTTTGAGGCAATTCCTTAGACTTAACGTGGTTTGAGCTGATCATTTCCAACGTATCTGCGCGGTTTCTGAGAAATGATATTAAGTCGTTTAATTTGACCTTATCGCGTGACCCTAAAGACATAGTTCCTATGTTGTTCTCCCATTCCCGTTCCGTGGAGGGATCAAGCTTATTGACGACTAAATAAATAACTAATGTGTCCCAATTGTTTGTGGGTTCATCGAGTGACGTCAGAGCGCGCAAATTACGTAGAACGGTATCAATTAGCTTTCGAATTTGTGACGGTGATTCCTGTTTTAACGACGGAATACTATATAACGCTTTGACGTGATTGTTTACTAGCAGCCTATCATTATGATAGCGATTTTCTAATAACTCCCATGCGTGAATGTAATTGGCAGGAGTGAACTCTAAAGCACTTATCACCTGTAATGCACTTCCATTCAGAGCCGACCGTAAATAATGGAACTTTTGTATTTCATCTAAATCGGAACGGTTATGGATCATAGTGAGGTATGAATGTTTGAATTCCAACCAGTGATCATATTCACCTTCAAAGGCAGGTAGTTTTATATCCGGTAATTTAATATTAACAGGTTGTCGGTCTCCGAGCCGAGCTGATGAAACAGAGAGCTCGTTACAAGCCTCCGCGTTGTGAATAAGACAATTCGCACTGGCCATAGCCGTAAAATATAAAGAATCCAACGCTTCAACATATTCTGAATTCGCGGGTAGTTCCGATTCCGACAAAAGTAATTCTATTTCACTTTCAATACTATTAAATTTAGAAAATATTTCGATGGCGGCCTGAACTCGCAATTTTAATTCAGCTACTTGTATGGCAGTCAAGGTAGCCCCCTCAAACGAGTCTACAAAATTTTTAAATTGGGTTAATCGGCCCTTTACACTACCCCTACGCTTTTTAAACTCAGAAAGAATTTCCTCTACATGCTTAACGGACATTTTGGCGGTTACGAATAAGCGAAGTAGGTAGGTACTCACGTGCAAGCATCAACGGAGCCGTGTGGTTTCAACTTTCGCGTCGCGTACAAACTGTAATCGTATAAAACAACGTTAACACAAATCTAAACGTATAGAGAAAGGACGGGAACAAAGACCTGACCGTTGCGTTTCTGATATCTTCGTTTTCTTCTCTCGTAACAAAAATGGCTACTGGTCCAACTATGGCGTCGCCGCTGCGTATGATTGGCGTCGTTACTCGTTTCTCCGTAGTATTGAATCCAGCAAATCCGTCTCGAATGACCAAAATTATGTGCAGGATCAGGTTTGTTCCGGCGTAAATGAAGTGACTCGCGTTAACTTTTCAATTCGTGTAATAAAATTCGTATTTACATTGGTTGGCAGTTGAAAAATAATGGCGGAATGAATACATTACAAGTGGTTTTATAGGCTTGAGTGAAGGAGAATGTGAGACCGAAGGAACGACTGAATGCGAGGCGATTGAAGGAACGACCGGGTTTGGTTTGACGGTCGGTAGTCTTCTTCTCTTGGTCGCTAGATGGCGCCCTGTACCACGTCTGATCGTGCGTTGCTGCGTCGTCGTGATGAGAGATGGCGTGAACAGTGATAAAAATGTGGAATAACTATTTGTAGAACAGGTAGGTATTCCACATTTATATCACCAGCTAACTCTGATTCAGGTGATGGTAATACTGCAGTTCGACCATCGCTGGCTCACAATGGGCCACAAATTACATCATTTGAATGCATCGATCGCTTCGATTCGTACTGTATTTGATTTAGGTATAGTTGGTTGTTATGTGGTTCGTGACTTTAGTGACCGATGACTTCAGTTAAAAAGTGAATTACGTACTTGAAAGTGTTGCGTGTTAACATTACGCATATGTTCCGCATAAGGTTTCACAATCATCATCATCATACACAACCTGACTTCACCCACTGCTGGGTACATTTAGGCTTGTCTTTGCGTAGCAACCTCCACGTTTCTGTGCCAATCTCATCCAGGATATACGATCTCGCTGCCGGACGACCAACAATCATCTTTCCCATCCTTGGATGCTACTCGGTCACAGTTCTTCTCCACCTACCATCACCACACCTTGCTACACATCCTCCAAGATCGTAATCTCCCACGTAGCTTTGATTGATAATTCAGTAAAAATGTTTAAGTTATAAGTTCACATGTTGCAAACTAATATGGAGTCAATCAGAATTAAATTATTGAAAAATAGATGACAATTTTCGGTACTCGTTTTATGAAATACCTTATTATGTCTGTGTGGAATTATATGTTTTATTTTTCAGCATTATTTTGGTGTAGTTATACCGAAAGTAAACCTTATCATACAATTTCAAATTCAAGATGACAAGCAATCATTGTCAAATAAAGATTTGAATCACAAACACTAATCCATTACACATAGATATCATCCCCGTTACCTCACGAGCCTTGTCCATGTCACAAAGGATTCTTTAAAGCTGCACACTGCACGAATCGAACAATTGGAACAAACGAAATCAAATTGCTCGTCTACTATCCAATCTAAACGGGTCTGCGTTAGTGGTTCGGTACAGCTAGGTGACCGGATTGATCAGCACTCAGCAATTTTCCCACTATAGGTACTCTGTTAGTGACTTTGTCATTTCACATCTAGTGGTTCCACATACAAAATAGTTTTGTACCGTAAGCTTCCAAAGCCTTACATAACCTTAATTCATTTTCCAATAAGAACTCTCATCAAATAATACCGTTTGACATCTACAGATTTTTTAAACAATATGTAACAAATTCATAATGGTATAATATATTTATGTTTTGTTATTATAAACCTAAATATCTATAATCTATACTTATAATTAATCCGTAGAGAGGTCAATTCTGTACATGAAATATATTTAAAAAATAACTATGAGGGGGTGATTAGGGATCGTCTGTCTGTCTGTCTGTCTGTCTGTCTGTCTGTATAACCGTTATAGAAACAAAAACTACTAGACGGATTTTAACGAAACTTGGTACAATTATTTTTCATACTCCTGAGCTGGTTATAGTATACTTTTCATCACGCTACAATCAATAGGAGCAGAGCAGTGAAGGGAAATGTTGGGAAAACGGGAGAAGTTACTCCATTTTTTAAGGTTCCGTCGCGAGTGCAACCTTAATGGTTAAAGCTACACAGAAATCATTTAAGACGGAAATGTTCTCCTTAAAATTATATAAAAAATATCCCACGACAGCATATATCTATCTTTTATGGTTGACTCACAATAACACGTGTAACTCAAGTGTCTTTAAGTCAAGAGTGAATAGGTTACTTTTAGGTAAGCGTGCTCCATCTTCGACCACATCATCACTTACCATCAGGTGAGATGGTGGTCAAACGCAAAACTATACTAAATAAAAAATAAAATTAAAAAGAAAAACTCCCGATAGCTTAGCAGTTCGAAGCTTTCTGATTATTATTCTGCTCCGAAATTTAAAACCACCACAACTTTGCAATGGAACTCGGCTAAAAGTAACCCAGTTGCAACAAAACATAATCGAGGCTCAAATTTTAACAGGTTGCGGTGCAGGAGAAACCGTCTTTATTCCCAGAATTCCCATAACACCAAATATTTTCCATTCCAATTTAAAAGAACGCAATTCCCAGTATCGGTGTGTTATGCAATGACAATTAATAAGGCTCAAGGGCAGACTTTTCGTGTTGCTGGAGTAGATCTCGGTGTCAGTTGTTTCTCGCATGGTCAGTTGTACGTCGCTCTTTCCCGGGTTAGCAGTTCTAGAAATCTTTATGTTCACGTGCCGGACGGGTCAATTTTCAACATAGTTTACCCGGAAGCTTTGCACTGAAGTATTTTCGTTCTATAGGTACTTAAGCCTCATGTGAACGTGATCTAAATAATATTACCAATACATTAACATAATAACACACAAGGAGTTACACACTGACGGAGTCGCGTGCACAGCTATTAACAATAATATTGTGCTGTTCGGTATTGCGATATTTTTCAACAGTATTATAGATTGACATATTATATTTCCCTACTAAATTACGAAAGTTAATCTGTCTGTTATATAAAAATCACTGAACCGTGAGGAAGGAAAAAGGCTACTTTTTTTACGAAAAACGACGGAAACCTGGACGAAGTCGCGGGCAACAACTATCTATACTAATAATATAAGGCTGAAGAGTTTGTTTGTTTGTTTGAACGCGATAATCTCAGGAACTACTGGTTCGAATTGTAAAATTATTTTTTATTAAATAGTCAATTTATAGAGAAAGGCTATATATCATTACCCTAAGGCCAATAGGAGCAGAGCGCCAATGAAGAATGCTTCAAAATCGGGGTTAAATTTAAGGTTAGCCCAAAGTAACTATTCCACGCGAACGAAGTTGCGGGCAAAAGCTAGTACTAAATAATACTATTACTTAAAAACTTAATCACGAGAAAACATTATTCTACATCCAATAGGGCGGATTCGTAACGATAGCAGACCAATAGTTTTGATGCATCTTAATGGAATACGAAAAAAAAAAAATCTTTTTTAGGGTTCGGTAGCCGAATGGCAAAAACGGAACCCTTAAAGTTTCGTCATATCTGTCTGTCTCTCTGTCTGTCCGTCCGTCCGTATGTCACAGTCATTTTATTTCGAAACTGTTAGGACTATACATGTGAAACTTGATAGTTAGATGTATTCTGTGAACCTCTTTTTGATTTTAAGAAAAAAATTAAAAATATTTAAAATAAAGGGGGGCTCCCCATACATGGAACTGAAACTGAAAATATTTTCATGAAAGCTATACTTGTGTAGTATCTATAGACAGGTCTTTAAAAATGAAATTGAGGTTTCTAAAACCACTTTTTCATAAAATTAATCGTTTAAAAGATAAACGCTTCCAAAGTGGTAAAATGTGTCTTCCCTCTAATTTCTATAATAATGGAGTGGAAAATCTAAAACAATCTTAATGTAAACTTTCAAGGAAAATTGGTTTGAACGAGATTGGAACAGCAATTTTTGAGATGCAGCATATTTTCTAAAACCGCAAATATAACTCTGTAATTAATACAAACACTATGAAAGCAGTACGTTGCATGTAAGTTTAAAGTGTTTATGCTAGGTTTATGGCTGAAATATTTGTTTTTGTTCTAAAATGCTTTACCTGTAAAATATTCCTTTGATTATAATATTGTAAAAATGTTCATTTTATACAAAATTAATATAGGTTTGGGGTATACTTTGGTACATTACATACCAAGCATGAAGAAGCCGTAAATATGCACAAAGATACTTATCTTTATAGAATGGTCACAAATATTTACACTGTATTGGTTAATGGAATGTGAATAAGCACGTTCTTAATGATAGTTACAAATAAGATATTTCCTAGTGTCTATTTTTATTAAATACTAAACAGGAGGAGCTCGTAGCCAAATAATAATAGTCGCACAAGTTGATCTTCGGAGTTAAACTACGCTTACCGAGGTCGCTCCCTAGATGGGTGATCATCTTAAAGTATCGAGATTCTGAAGCAAAGAAGATACTTGATAATATGTTAAGTTATTCACCCACCCACGAACCGGCCTCGGCCTCGCGGTCCTGATTTACCTTGAAGATATACCCTCATGACTGCTATTTAATGACAAGATATTTTTACGACAGTCGCTTAGCTAAGTACATCGAGAAACTTCAACCGACATCTAGAATGTTCGAGACACTAACGCCACCTGGCGGCAAATAGCAGTACTGAGTATATCGAGAAACTTCGACTGACTTCTAATACGTTCGAGACACTAACGCCATCTAGCGGCGAGTAGCAGTACTAAGTATCTCAAGTAGCTGCTGGAATATTCATGGCAGTATAGGCAATGAGTCGATTGTACAAGAATGTTCCAGAACACAGACGTCAAGATACGAGGCGATAATATAATCGAAGCTTTACAAGTGAATTGCGGTGCGATTTAAGTGTTAAGTGACAAGTATTGTACTGTAAATAACTGTGTTAATTTTTGTTTTATGTTTATTTAATTAATGTGTTAATTTTGGTCTAATTGGGGTTCGTTATTTCTATCCCGAACCCCAGCTCGTAACAATATATTAGTGTTATTTTAGCGACTAGCTCATCAAGAAGAGTATCTACGTTAGAAATGACCTACAAATACCCCTTTAAGTTGTAAAATCAAACCAGGGGAAATACGTTACGTTACCCAAAACAGCGAAAATAAACCTTTATTGCTTGTACTATTGCAATCTGAAGACCAATTTGTTATGTGGCACATGGCCTTAACTGTTTTCGACAAATCGAATTCTTCCCATTCAAAAGACGAAAATCCCTCTACCTAGGTACAAGAGTTTATCTGTTAAGTATTTCTTGAAATGTAAATATTAACAGTAACAGCGATCCTAATCAACATTAGAGGACACTTATTAATGCAACTATAAATAGAGTTTAAAAATTTAATAAAAACTTTTTACCAAAAAATTAAACCGACTCCCAAAAAACACTGCAAAGTGAAAAATAACTTTAATTTCGGTAGTCGGTGTCTTTAGTTTTGTATTTTCGTTTTTGGCACCGACTTCCGAAATTAAAGTTATTTTTCACTTTGCAGTGTTCTTTGGGAGTCGGTTTAATTTTTGATAGCAGACCAATACTTTTGATGCATCTGAATGGAATACGAAAAAAAAAAATTTTTTTAGGGTTCCGTAGCCGAATGGCAAAAACTGAACCCTTAAAGTTTCGTCATAACTGTCTGTCTCTCTGTCTGTCCGTCCGTCCGTATGTCACAGCCATTTTATTTCGAAACTGTTAGGACTATACATGTGAAACTTGATAGTTAGATGTATTCTGTGAACCTCTTTTTGATTTTAAGAAAAAAATTAAAAATATTTAAAATAAAGGGGGGCTCCCCATACATGGAACTGAAACTGAAAATATTTTCATGAAAGCTATACTTGTGAAGTATCTATAGACAGGTTTTTAAAAATGACATTGAGGTTTCTATAACCACTTTTTCATAAAATTAATCGTTTAAAAGATAAACGCTTCCAAAGTGGTAAAATGTGTTTTCCCTCTAACTTCTATAATAATGGAGTGGAAAATGTAAAACAATCTTAATGTAAACTTTCAAGGAAAATTGGTTTGAACGAGATTGGAACAGCAATTTTTGAGATGCAGCATATTTTCTAAAACCGCAAATATAACTTTGTAATTAATACAAACACTATGTAAACCAAAGTTATTTGGCGTAATTACTACGGAACCCTTCATGGGCGAGTCTGACTCGCACTTGGTCAATTTTTATTTGTACTTGCCATTTATTTTATGTCGGGAGGCAATCTTCAAAAGACGCTCGGTCACTACGACGGTAGTCATAATCCCAGCTATGTGGGAAGCTCCGGGTCCTCTCAGGTGACCGCTCCGGAGCTCCCTGCGCACAGCTTGTGAGCACCTACCTAAGGAGACTGTAAAAAGGTCTCCTCTGAGCCTCGTGACCACTGTGCTACCGTCCTCCCTGGGGTCTTTTAGTAATCAGCCAAAGTCTCTATTCTGAGGACCCACGAACCCTAATAGTACCCGAAACTTACCAAAAGATAATTTTTTTGCCGAAATACAGAAATTAGTTTGTAAGTCTGAACCTGAACGCACAATCCGACAAGGTTGGACCAATTTGTCTCAACGCAATTACCTTTTATCAACCGACGACAAAAAGAGGAGGTTATCAATTCGACACGTATTTTTTTTTTTCAACCGACGACAAAAAGAGGAGGTTATCAATTCGACGCGTATATTTTTTTTTATGTATGATCACCGATTACTCGAAGACGGCTGAACCGATTTGGAAAATTATTTTTTTGATTGAAAGGGTATACTTTGAAATTGGTCCCATTTTCATAAAAATCAGGATCTGATGATGAGATCCTGGAGAAATCGAGGGAACTCTTCATGTATTATAGGCACACCTATGATGTTTTGGGTATTTATTATAGTAACTTGTGCAGTTGCTCTCAAAAAGTACCATTTGAGGAAGTGGAACTGATGATGAAGACCACAGATGGCCGCCGAAACTACTCAATAATAAGTATTGAGTGGATTGCGATTCGATTACTTGAATATGGATGTTAAGCACTTTATGCTCGTCACAATGCATATGGTGATGTAGAGCTGATGGTGAAGTACCAGGAGAACTCCTCAATAATTAACGGCCCAGCATTGGAAAAAGCAATATTTTGTAAAACGTGATAAGTAGTTGACATTTAGGCTCTTGTAACTAGGTAAATTAAAAATAGACCAACTAGAAAGAGTGAAATAAAAACTTTTTACCAAAAAATTAAACCGACTCCCAAAAAACACTGCAAAGTGAAAAATAACTTTAATTTCGGAAGTCGGTGCCAAAAACGAAAATACAAAACTAAAGACACCGACTACTAATCGGCGATCATACATAAAAAAAAATATATATATATATGCGTCGAATTGATAACCTCCTCTTTTTGTCGTCGGTTGAAAATAAAAGGTAATTGCGTTGAGACAAATTGGTCCAACCTTGTCGGATTGTGCGTTCAGGTTCAGACTTAAAAACTAATTTCTGCATTTCGGCAAAAAAAAATTATCTTTTGGTAAGTTTCGGGTACTATTAGGGTTTGTGGGTCCTCAGAATAGAGACTTTGGCTGATTACTAAAAGACCCCAGGGAGGACGGTAGCACAGTGGTCACGAGGCTCAGAGGAGACCTTTTTACAGTCTCCTTAGGTAGGTGCTCACAAGCTGTGCACAGGGAGCTCCGGAGCGGTCACCTGAGAGGACCCGGAGCTTCCCACATAGCTGGGATTATGACTACCGTCGTAGTGACCGAGCGTCTTTTGAAGATTGCCTCCCGACATAAAATGGCAAGTACAAATAAAAATTGACCAAGTGCGAGTCAGACTCGCCCATGAAGGGTTCTAATGAAATGAAATGAAATGAAATGAAATGAAATGAAATGAAATATTTATTCTGTAAATTGGTTATAAATAACACTTTTACACGTCATGTTTTTTTGCGTGTTTAGTTTAGCTAGATGAGGCCGGTATTTCCTAACTGACTACTCTGAGAAGAAACACCGAAACAAACTCAGAGGTCAAAGTCTCTTTTAAAGTCCAGACAATTTGTATTTGTATATGAGAAGCATGTAGGTTCATGTCTGTGGTATTCTTTTGAGGAAATAACCACGCAAATTTGAGCGGACCTGTCCAGACAGTGCAAGCATTTGTCAGTTATCGTGTAGCTCAACTTAGAACTTAAGGAGCTCAACAATTTGACGAACAATACCAAAGTAAGGACCTTTGGGTAGGCCACACAAGTACTCAAACTGCTTGACATCATTAAATAAATTATAGTGAAAGCAAAAACAATGAAGAAAGAATAACCTACATCGTCCTCACATTTACAATAATGAAATAATTTTATATATATAAAAAAAAAAACAACAATATAAAAAAAAAAGAAAACAACAATATATAAAAAAAACAACAAACAAAAACAAACATTAATAGGTATATACAATACTTGAGAAAGCAAAATTTTAATTAATCAAAAATAAATCATCAATCATAATTTTAAAAAGAAATAAAAAAGGCACACGTATATCACTGGAGCATCTCATTCCCAAGCCTTCTTGTCCTCAATATAATCTTTAACACTGTAAAAAGCTTTCTGACATAGTTTACGTTTTATCAATAATTTGAATTTATTAATACTTAGTTTTTGAATATGGCTAGGAATTTTATTATAAAAACGTATACATTGGCATCTAAACGAACCACCTATTTTTTTTAACCTTGTTTTAGGAATGACATATGTGTCTTTGTTCCTTGTATTTACACTATGAATATCACTGTATTTTTTAAACAGATTAATATTTTTGTGTGCATACAAGAGGTTGTCATAAATATACTGAGATGGCACAGTCATAATATTAATCTCCTTAAATTTGTCTCTTAAGGAGTGCTTAGGACTTAATTTATAAATTGCACGAATGGCCCTTTTTTGTAATACAAATATTGTGTGAATGTCGGCGGCATTTCCCCAAAGTAAAATGCCGTATGACATCACACTGTGAAAGTAACTAAAGTAGACTAAACGTGCTGTTTCGATATCAGTTAATCCACGTATTTTTCTAACGGCATATGCTGCAGAACTTAGCTTTTTTGACAATTTATCTATATGGGGGCCCCACTGAAGCTTCGCATCCAAAGTTATGCCCAAGAATACTGTGGTATCTTCGGCTTTCAATATTTCGCCCTTTATTGATACACTAGTATTCACTTGTCTAACATGAGGTAACGTAAATTTTAGGAATTTGGTTTTTTTCTCATTAAGAAGAAGATTATTAACATTGAACCAGCTAACTACAGTTGCAAGGGCTCTGTTAACTTCTTCAGTAACCTGCTGTTGACGTTTGATTTTAAATAAAAGAGAAGTATCGTCAGCAAATAGCACTATGTCATGATTTTTGATCAGGTACGGCAAATCATTTATATAAATAAGAAACAAAAAGGGACCTAAAATTGAGCCTTGGGGGACCCCCATTTTGACCACAGATCCCGGCGATCTTTTGCCGTTCACATCGACTCTCTGAATCCTTTCACTCAAGTAAGAGGACAAAAGATTCAGAGAGGTGTCCCGGAATCCGTAGTAGTGCAGTTTCCTGATTAATGTCTTATGGGGAACACAGTCAAATGCCTTGGACAAATCACAAAAAATGCCCAACGCATCGCACTTATCTTCCCATGCATTATAAATGTGTCCTAAAAGTTCAACACCGGCATCAGTTGTTGAACGACCCTTTGTAAAACCAAATTGTTTATTATGTAGCAATTTGTGTTTATTAAAATATCTTTGCATCTGCATTAAAATAATTTTCTCAAAAATTTTACTGAAAGTGGGCAGTACAGAAATAGGTCTGTAATTAGTAGGGTCAGATGTACTACCCGATTTAAATAGTGGGATTATTTTACTATATTTCATTAAATCAGGAAACTCACCGCAATCAATACAATTATTAAATATAACAGCTAATGTAGGAGCAATAATGTGTATAATGGACTTAGTAACATCAACAGAATTACCCCACAGGTCTGCAGTCTTTTTAACATTCAAAGAATTAAAAGTTTTAATGATGTCATTAAAAGTAACATATTGGAATTTAAACTCTGAACTACAAACTGGAACATTTTTTTTAAGTAGTGTTTCTGCAGCAATGGTAGATGATTTTAGCGACTTGGTTGTCGATACAGGAATGTCAGTGAAAAAATTTTCAAATTCTGTGGCGACTTGTGAATCTATTGTTATTATATTATCATCAATAGTGAGGGTGTAATCACTATTTCGGTTGCAAGACCTTCCCGTTTCGCTTTTTATAATATCCCAAGTCGTTTTAATTACATTACTACTATTTTTAATTTTAGAACTCAAGTAGCGAGACTTGGCAATATAACAGACTTTTTTAAATAATTTAGAATAGTTCTTAACATATAAATGAAATTCTGCCGAGTTAGTGTAAGACCGCTCCTCATAGAGTTCATAAAGCCGATTTCTACTTTTATAAATACCAGTGGTGGCCCAGTCACTGAAAGAAGTGTTAGTATTTACTGAAGCAATTTTGGGAATAAATGTGTTATCGAATTGTTGGCAATATATTTTGAAAAAATCATTATAATGTTTATTAGGGTCCTCATTAGTTAACAAACAGGGCATTTTATTTAAGAGTTTAGTTTTGAATGCTTCCAGGCGATATTTAGTTTTTGCATTTACAGTGATATTCTTTTTTAACATTTTATTGACTTTTTTTGGTAAAGTAATTAATTGCCCACAATGATCAGAGTCTATTAAATTAATGATTTTTTTGTGAGTCGGTACAACATCCGTAAAAATATTATCTAAACAAGTGGCACTAATAGGAGTTATTCTAGTGGGCTCCATAAATAGGTTTACAAGATTGTATGATTGGAATAAACTAATAATGTTAGTGCTCAAACTAGAATTTTCTAATAAATTAATATTAAAATCACCACAAACAATGACATATTTACTCGAGTTACAGATTTTATGCAAAACTTCATCCATTACTTTTTCAAAGCAATCGTACAATCCTGAAGGTGGTCTGTACACACTTAATATAACAAACTGCTCCAATTCAATACATGCTATTTCAATAGATCGTTCAACAGAGAGGCTCACAATATCCATTCGGTTCCTGAATTTAAGATTATTACTTATTAAAATTAAAGAGCCACCATGTATAGCATTCACTCTGCTGAAAGAACTACCAACCTGGTAATTATTATAATTGAAAATAAATTGATGGCTTTGAAGCCAATGTTCAGTTAGGCAAAGAATATCAATATTGTTAAAATTAAGAAAAAACTCTACTTCTAAGTCTTTGTTTAAAAATCCTTGAATATTTTGATGTACCAGGTTAATAGTATTTATTGATTTTAAAACTATATTTGTGTCCTCTTTGCAGTTTAAAAGTTCATTACTGCTAGAGATTCCCTCTGTTGTCAAAATTTCTAATTTAAATTCTCAGTAGTAAAATTATTTGCAACCAAGCAATTGGTTGAGTTATGTAAACTGTCAATGCAATAATTAATTTCAGTATTATTAGATACCCTAGATAATACTGAATATTCACTTAACCTAGGATCAGTAAAATTATCAATAAATGAGTGTATATTGTACGCTAACAAAGTAGCCAATAAATGTCGACTTTTTTTGGGAAGATACATATATTCCCGAATCAAAACAAAATCTCTAACAAAATTGTTAGTATCAAAATACAATAAATGGTCACTATGACGGCATACTAACATATGCATCAAATTATTAAGTCTATAAATATATTCATTTTCTATACATGTCAAATTATTAGAATAAGGCAATGCACATAAAATTAATTTGCCTAATTTTAATTTAAGGAGGGTGCCAATACCATTAACAATGTCCTTTTTTGTCACATTAAGACTGTTTCCAAATAAAAGAATGACTGTGGTCTGCTCATTCAATTTTGATTGTTTGATTTTATGAATGAGTTATGAATGAGTTCCGTAGTAATTACGCCAAATAACTTTGGTTTTCATAGTGTTTGTATTAATTACAAAGTTATATTTGCGGTTTTAGAAAATATGCTGCATCTCAAAAATTGCTGTTCCAATCTCGTTCAAACCAATTTTCCTTGAAAGTTTACATTAAGATTGTTTTACATTTTCCACTCCATTATTATAGAAGTTAGAGGGAAGACACATTTTACCACTTTGGAAGCGTTTATCTTTTAAACGATTAATTTTATGAAAAAGTGGTTTTAGAAACCTCAATGTCATTTTTAAAGACCTGTCTATAGATACTACACAAGTATAGCTTTCATGAAAATATTTTCAGTTTCAGTTCCATGTATGGGGAGCCCCCCTTTATTTTAAATATTTTTAATTTTTTTCTTAAAATCAAAAAGAGGTTCACAGAATACATCTAACTATCAAGTTTCACATGTATAGTCCTAACAGTTTCGAAATAAAATGGCTGTGACATACGGACGGACGGACAGACAGAGAGACAGACAGTTATGACGAAACTTTAAGGGTTCAGTTTTTGCCATTCGGCTACGGAACCCTAAAAAAGATTTTTTTTTTCGTATTCCATTCAGATGCATCAAAAGTATTGGTCTGCTATCAAAAATTAAACCGACTCCCAAAAAACACTGCAAAGTGAAAAATAACTTTAATTTCGGAAGTCGGTGCCAAAAACGAAAATACAAAACTAAAGACACCGACTACCGAAATTAAAGTTATTTTTGACTTTGCAGTGTTTTTTGGGAGTCGGTTTAATTTTTTGGTAAAAATTTTTATTAAATTTTTAAACTCTATTTATAGTTGCATTAATAAGTGTCCTCTAATGTTGATTAGGATCGCTGTTACTGTTAATATTTACATTTCAAGAAATACTTAACAGATAAACTCTTGTACCTAGGTAGAGGGATTTTCGTCTTTTGAAGGGGAAGAATTCGATTTGTCGAAAACAGTTAAGGCCATGTGCCACATAACAAATTGGTCTTCAGATTGCAATAGTACAAGCAATAAAGGTTTATTTTCGCTGTTTTGGGTAACGTAACGTATTTCCCCTGGTTTGATTTTACAACTTAAAGGGGTATTTGTAGGTCATTTCTAACGTAGATACTCTTCTTGATGAGCTAGTGGCTAAAATAACACTAATATATTGTTACGAGCTGGGGTTCGGGATAGAAATAACGAACGCCAATTAGACCAAAATTAACACATTAATTAAATAAACACAAAACAAAAATTAACACAGTTATTTACAGTACAATACTTGTCACTTAACAATTAAATCGCACCGCAATTCACTTGTAAAGCTTCGATTATATTATCGCCTCGTATCTTGACGTCTGTGTTCTGGTTCTATACCCCGGTCTATGAGTTCTAGAACATTCTTGTACAATCGACTCATTGCCTATACTGCCATGAATATTCCAGCAGCTACTTGAGATACTTAGTACTGCTACTCGCCGCTAGATGGCGTTAGTGTCTCGAACGTATTAGAAGTCAGTCGAAGTTTCTCGATATACTCAGTACTGCTATTTGCCGCCAGGTGGCGTTAGTGTCTCGAACATTCTAGATGTCGGTTGAAGTTTCTCGATGTACTTAGCTAAGCGACTGTCGTAAAAATATCTTGTCATTAAATAGCAGTCATGAGGGTATATCTTCAAGGTAAATCAGGACCGCGAGGCCGAGGCCGGTTCGTGGGTGGGTGAATAACTTAACATATTATCAAGTATCTTCTTTGCTTCAGAATCTCGATACTTTAAGATGATCACCCATCTAGGGAGCGACCTCGGTAAGCGTAGTTTAACTCCGAAGATCAACTTGTGCGACTATTATTATTTGGCTACGAGCTCCTCCTGTTTAGTATTTAATAAAAATAGACACTAGGAAATATCTTATTTGTAACTATCATTAAGAACGTGCTTATTCACATTCCATTAACCAATACAGTGTAAATATTTGTGACCATTCTATAAAGATAAGTATCTTTGTGCATATTTACGGCTTCTTCATGCTTGGTATGTAATGTACCAAAGTATACCCCAAACCTATATTAATTTTGTATAAAATGAACATTTTTACAATATTATAATCAAAGGAATATTTTACAGGTAAAGCATTTTAGAACAAAAACAAATATTTCAGCCATAAACCTAGCATAAACACTTTAAACTTACATGCAACGTACTGCTTTCATAGTGTTTGTATTAATTACAAAGTTATATTTGCGGTTTTAGAAAATATGCTGCATCTCAAAAATTGCCGTTCCAATCTCGTTCAAACCAATTTTCCTTGAAAGTTTACATTAAGATTGTTTTAGATTTTCCACTCCATTATTATAGAAGTTAGAGGGAAGACACATTTTACCACTTTGGAAGCGTTTATCTTTTAAACGATTAATTTTATGAAAAAGTGGTTTTAGAAACCTCAATGTCATTTTTAAAGACCTGTCTATAGATACTACACAAGTATTGCTTTCATGAAAATATTTTCAGTTTCAGTTCCATGTATGGGGAGCCCCCCTTTATTTTAAATATTTTTAATTTTTTTCTTAAAATCAAAAAGAGGTTCACAGAATACATCTAACTATCAAGTTTCACATGTATAGTCCTAACAGTTTCGAAATAAAATGGCTGTGACATACGGACGGACGGACAGACAGAGAGACAGACAGATATGACGAAACTTTAAGGGTTCCGTTTTTGCCATTCGGCTACCGAACCCTAAAAAAGATTTTTTTTTTCGTATTCCATTCAGATGCATCAAAACTATTGGTCTGCTATCGTAACGAATCCGCCCTATTGGATGTAGAATAATGTTTTCTCGTGATTAAGTTTTTAAGTAATAGTATTATTTAGTACTAGCTTTTGCCCGCAACTTCGTTCGCGTGGAATAGTTACTTTGGGCTAACCTTAAATTTAACCCCGATATTGAAGCATTCTTCATTGGCGCTCTGCTCCTATTGGCCTTAGGGTAATGATATATAGCCTTTCTCTATAAATTGACTATTTAATAAAAAATAATTTTACAATTCGAACCAGTAGTTCCTGAGATTATCGCGTTCAAACAAACAAACAAACTCTTCAGCCTTATATTATTAGTATAGATAGTTGTTGCCCGCGACTTCGTCCAGGTTTCCGTCGTTTTTCGTAAAAAAAGTAGCCTATTTCCTTCCTCACGGTTCAGTGATTTTTATATAACAGACAGATTAACTTTCGTAATTTAGTAGGGAAATATAATATGTCAATCTATAATACTGTTGAAAAATATCGCAATACCGAACAGCACAATATTATTGTTAATAGCTGTGCACGCGACTCCGTCAGTGTGTAACTCCTTGTGTGTTATTAAGTTAATGTATTGGTAATATTGTTTAGATCACGTTCACATGAGGCTTAAGTACCTATAGAACGAAAATATTTCAGTGCAAAGCTTCCGGGTAAACTATGTTGAAAATTGACCCGTCCGGCACGTGAACATAAAGATTTCTAGAACTGCTAACCCGGGAAAGAGCAACGTACAACTGACCATTCGAGAAACAACTGACACCGAGATCTACTCCAGCAACACGAAAAGTCTGCCCTTGAGCCTTATTAATTGTCATTGCATAACACACCGATACTGGGAATTGCGTTCTTTTAAATTGGAATGGAAAATATTTGGTGTTATGGGAATTCTGGGAATAAAGACGGTTTCTCCTGCACCGCAACCTGTTAAAATTTGAGCCTCGATTATGTTTTGTTGCAACTGGGTTACTTTTAGCCGAGTTCCATTGCAAAGTTGTGGTGGTTTTAAATTTCGGAGCAGAATAATAATCAGAAAGCTTCGAACTGCTAAGCTATCGGGAGTTTTTCTTTTTAATTTTATTTTTTATTTAGTATAGTTTTGCGTTTGACCACCATCTCACCTGATGGTAAGTGATGATGTGGTCGAAGATGGAGCACGCTTACCTAAAAGTAACCTATTCACTCTTGACTTAAAGACACTTGAGTTACACGTGTTATTGTGAGTCAACCATAAAAGATAGATATATGCTGTCGTGGGATATTTTTTATATAATTTTAAGGAGAACATTTCCGTTTTAAATGATTTCTGTGTAGCTTTAACCATTAAGGTTGCACTCGCGACGGAACCTTAAAAAATGGAATAACTTCTCCCGTTTTCCCAACATTTCCCTTCACTGCTCTGCTCCTATTGATTGTAGCGTGATGAAAAGTATACTATAACCAGCTCAGGAGTATGAAAAATAATTGTACCAAGTTTCGTTAAAATCCGTCTAGTAGTTTTTGTTTCTATAACGGTTATACAGACAGACAGACAGACAGACAGACAGACAGACAGACAGACAGACGATCCCTAATCACCCCCTCATAGATATTTTTTAAATATATTTCATGTACAGAATTGACCTCTCTACGGATTTATTATAAGTATAGATTATAGATATTTAGGTTTATAATAACAAAACATAAATATATTATACCATTATGAATTTGTTACATATTGTTTAAAAAATCTGTAGATGTCAAACGGTATTATTTGATGAGAGTTCTTATTGGAAAATGAATTAAGGTTATGTAAGGCTTTGGAAGCTTACGGTACAAAACTATTTTGTATGTGGAACCACTAGATGTGAAATGACAAAGTCACTAACAGAGTACCTATAGTGGGAAAATTGCTGAGTGCTGATCAATCCGGTCACCTAGCTGTACCGAACCACTAACGCAGACCCGTTTAGATTGGATAGTAGACGAGCAATTTGATTTCGTTTGTTCCAATTGTTCGATTCGTGCAGTGTGCAGCTTTAAAGAATCCTTTGTGACATGGACAAGGCTCGTGAGGTAACGGGGATGATATCTATGTGTAATGGATTAGTGTTTGTGATTCAAATCTTTATTTGACAATGATTGCTTGTCATCTTGAATTTGAAATTGTATGATAAGGTTTACTTTCGGTATAACTACACCAAAATAATGCTGAAAAATAAAACATATAATTCCACACAGACATAATAAGGTATTTCATAAAACGAGTACCGAAAATTGTCATCTATTTTTCAATAATTTAATTCTGATTGACTCCATATTAGTTTGCAACATGTGAACTTATAACTTAAACATTTTTACTGAATTATCAATCAAAGCTACGTGGGAGATTACGATCTTGGAGGATGTGTAGCAAGGTGTGGTGATGGTAGGTGGAGAAGAACTGTGACCGAGTAGCATCCAAGGATGGGAAAGATGATTGTTGGTCGTCCGGCAGCGAGATCGTATATCCTGGATGAGATTGGCACAGAAACGTGGAGGTTGCTACGCAAAGACAAGCCTAAATGTACCCAGCAGTGGGTGAAGTCAGGTTGTGTATGATGATGATGATTGTGAAACCTTATGCGGAACATATGCGTAATGTTAACACGCAACACTTTCAAGTATAAACATAAACACTTTAAACTTACATGCAACGTACTGCTTTCAAAATAAATTTACCTAAGAAAAAAAGTATCCCACCAAAAACATCCTGTAAAAAACTAGCCAAGTCTCGATAGAGGTACTTGTTCTCTATAAAAAGTTATGAAATATCTAAGCAAAGCCAAGCCAAGTGTAAAGTTCTTAACTGCGATAATCTTTATTAATATAGTTAGATTTTATGTGACCGGCCGTTGAATATTCTTTATACACATTTATTTGTTGACACATACAAATCACATAAAATTTTGTTCGAGCTCGTTAACACAGATTGCCGAGGAGAATTAAGAGGAACACTTGCTAATTTGATTTGTATTAGATTTTGTAGCTCAGAACAGAACACAAATTTTGTCTCGAGACACTATACAACGTGTAATTTAAAGGGTATATACATACCAAGTGCCAGTTTCTTTGGATGATAATAAACGATATGACAAGGGTTTTATAATCCTATGTCTACATGTGTGAAGTATAATAGAAATTTCAATACATTGATACCAGAGGCAGAATTTTCAAATTAAGAAGAACGAATAGAATCACCGTGTTATTGGCAAGTGACGTGGAAAGTTATCGACCCTCGTAGTGCTGTGACACGTTTGTTATGATTGGTATTCAAGAAACATACGAAACCGATAGTTTTGTATCAATTCTTTGAGTCAGTTATTTTGAGCTGAAACTGTGCATAGAGACTCCATACCAGATGTTGTCTTCAGCCCCTTTGGATAGATATGGGGTTTCCGTTACACGTTGTATAATGCCCCCAATCGACCTCGATAGGGCCGTTGCATGCTTGGATAGCGGGAATGTTCAAACTAAATATCGCGGCCACAGAACGCAAGACAACTAACTGAACAGGCTGAGTTTTGAGTCTGAAGAAGTCTGACACTCCCTTACACTCCACCCAGAATTAGAGGAGTCGTTTGATGACTTCATCCTGAAAAAAAAAACATTACTAACGCCCAGAGCCACTCAAACTTACTTTTAAAGCGTTTCGTACATACACAGAATAAATCAGGCTATTCGTGATAAGTTCAATTTCTTCAGATTCGGGATCCAGTCATTCGGCTAAGATTTTTAATTTTGTTAATCATAAATCAAAGTCAACGTATTTTCAATAATTATTAAAATTGACCACAAATGTAGATCTGTTGTGATGCTGTTTAGCAAAATAATTACCATAAATATGTCTATGTAAATGCACCATCGTGATTCTAAAATACTGCGAGAAATATCGATGGTGTTGCTTTTAATTCGCTTTTGTGATAATTAGGAAGATTTTGGTAAAATTACAGTAATGGAAATTTATGGTCAGTGTGTAATTTGTACATGACATAGTTAATTATGCGGCGTGATTTATGAGACTGGTCTGTGCCTACGTATAATATTTAGGCTTGTATCTCTACATTAGCTACTAAATAGTCTCTGGGTCGACGTGCACCTCTTAGAACGAGAGGATTCCTCTGCTGATTTTCCCCACGATAAAGAAGGTTACTAGTCCTACTTACTTACTAGTCCAAAAATGGTAGGTAAGTAATAGCATGCGGGAAAGACTCAGTGTTTTGACTTGTATGTAAAATGATTTATTTGCATGTAAATACATGTAAGTTTGCTCTAAAATTGTGAGGTCATATTTAAGAAAAAAAAATCTGTATACGACATTCAGAACCTTAATAAACACATTAAACTCCTTTACGTCGCGCAGTCGAGTTAAAAATTATGCTCATATTTTTCAGCGTCAGACTCTTTGTCTTGTCAGTCGTACACTCTTGACAGAGCAGCCGTGGGCATATTCATGATATGCCCATCGTGCTCATGCTCCATCATTGTTGTGTCTCTTGCTAATGGTTGGTGGTTAGTCGCCACTTATGACGTTTTGTGGCATTGCAGGAGCAATGTGCGTTCTGATGTAGTCGCAGGCATTATTTTAAATTATTGTGTGGTAGTGGCATTTGATCCATTGATGGCGAAATGTTAGAAGTATTTTAGCAAGATTTTTGATAATAAAAAATATTGGCAATTGCTTATTTACTGTGTATTGTAGGACGATTATGATCCTTAAATACGTTTTTAAGTATCATAATTGTGCATACGTATGCACGGATAAACAATGGATTATTAATAGATAATTTATTATGCTATTATCATTCACTGTTACCACGGCTTCACTTTTATAACCTACTCAACTGTTACGTTGCATTTTTTGGGATCAAAACAACGAATTAGGAATGATATAGAAATCTAACTCTCTAACGAAGCCCGCTAAAACATGGTTCCAAACTCATACCACTAAACTGATAATACGAATGTAAACAAAACAAAATACTTTGCTCTGTCAATTCATTCATTTGGGGCGCTATTCTATTTAGTAAGATAATGTTAGAGTGAAATTGAAATATCGAATCAAGCGAGTGCGAACGAGATGGATTGTTTTGTGACATCGAGCGGCGAGGATGGTGTTATGCAGTATGCAGTAGGAGTCAGTCATTTATTATTACCTCAAATATTATAAATTAATATTAAACCTCTTTACATTAAGTTTACAAAAAGTGTAAAGCTTCATAAAAGGGAATGCCCTGCGTCCATATAAAAAAAATCCTGAAATGAACAAGAGTGAAACATACACCTAATGTTACTACAAGTCGTAAGTAACCCATTACAATTTCAATAATTATCAAAAAAACTAGGTAGAAGTCAGTTATAAACCTTTTTCTGAAATATTGGTCGTGATAAGTCTAGAGTTAAGGATGCCAAGTCGTCGTTTAGGCGGGTTCAACCTAAGTCCGTGTTTAAAAATGGGTATCGTGTGCACAACTAAAATCAAAATCTTCGAAAAATTACCATAGTCGTTGCTATACCATAAAAAGCAATCCGTACGTAACTCAATTCGCAAGCGCTATTGTAGAATCAAGTAAACAAACAATCGAAAATGCAGTAATGTCAAACTGTCAGTCTGTCAGTAGGTAAGGCAAAGGAGATGTGATTTATATAGCCTACGATACGTTTCCTACTCAAAAAAAAATTTGATTTTAATTAATATTGACATGCATATATTATTTTTTAGATTTATGGTACACATAGGTCGAATTATATTAAATTAATAATTACTGTGCACTAAATCTGAAAACTAATTCATTAGGAATTATTTTACGATTCCTGTTTGCCTGAATGCCACTTACTAGTGTCAAATAAACACTGACCTCCAATAAAAATAAGAATGAATTAAACGGATATCAGATTAAATATTTTAATGATTTCCATATTTTTATATCCTACTTAAACAAACTTGAAAATTATTTCATTAAGTATACATATTTCATTTTAAAAAGAATTAAGGACTATTCGCAGTTTCTGTCCATTTCAAGCATTTGAACAACATCCTTTGGAAACGAAACAGATTTTTTATTACTTACCTAATACCTATTTTAAATGGAAATCATTATTTCCTCAGGATCTACCAAATTTCATATTTATTAATTTCTTAAAGTACATAAATAAGGTGAGAATTCATTAGCTAACCCCCCATCAGAATAGTGTTAGGCTTATAAACTGTGAAACTAGATTTATATATAAATATATAATGTGTGAGTAGAGTAAATTTAATATACAAGGTGGTTTTTAAAAAGTACGAGCCAAAATTTAAGGGTACTCGAGGTATTCAAAACAAAACTTTGTTGTTTAGTAAAATGGACAGAAACATCTCCTAAATATTGGCTTACTCTATTTATCAGCTCATATATGGAGTGCCGATTTAATTACCTGAATTGTTTCAACGTGGTTTAATACCTACTGATAACATAAAACACATTAGACGTGATTTAAAATTTGTATTCTTAAGCAATCCTTAAATTAAGTTATTAGGATTTACCAGAATTTTTCACGAAATGCTGTGCAACAGTACTAACCGTACAAATAGGTACAGCTGATTTTTTAGCATACGATAGCCCGTGCGTGACGAATATATGTCTTCGTTACCAAAATGTATGGAGCAAACCCTACTGGCATTAGTTGGTAACCAGTCATCCTCTCTTTTTTCTAAGCGGACTGCTGCAATCCACTGTAGTCGTCAAATCTCTTTTTTGGGGAAACTAAAATAAGAAACACACAGGCAAACCAATCCATCCAATTTATAAAACTCTGTTCTTAATATAAAATATATAATAGTTAGGTATTAAAAACTGGCTGGCTACCTTTTGCATAATACTGACAACTCGTGGTTGTCTATACGAAAATAAAACACGAAATTATTTTACTTACGAGTGATAAGCTATCCCAGTTAGTATTTTACTTCCTTCTTTTCGTCTTTTACACCACCTTACTACGCAGGAGGTCATTTTTATCTCTCAGAAACGAGCTTTTTCTTGGATTTTTCACTAATCAACACGATTCTGGCGTCTGTCACTGAGCGCACATCAGACTGAGAGGCGCTTTGATTGTAATTTTTTCACCCCGCCTACTTGATTGTGTTTTGCGTGGAACCATTTCTGAGCGGAGTTCGTGTTCTATATCATTCCTAATTCGTTAGATTAAAAGTACTGTAGTTGTGAACCCGTAAAACAACTTATGATCCTTAAATACGTTTTTAAGTATCATAATTGTGCATACGTATGCACGGATAAAAAAATTGATTTTCAATCATTTATTATGCTATTATCATTCAGTCACCACGGCTTCACTTTTATAACCTACTCAACTGTTACATTGCAATTTTTGGGATTAAAAGTACTGTAGTTGTGAACCCGTAAAACTACTAACATAAATAAACATGTTACCAAGACATAGTAATTCAAATTGGTGTCATTGAAAATCAATGATCACATCTATGTCGTTGTTTTGAAGGTTATACATAATATGTATGTCTTTGACTTATAATTACAGTCGTCAATCAGAGGCTTACCAATATTCTAGAAGATAAGTGATATCACTAAACAATAATAAAACATATCTTTTAAAATAAATCGAGGAAGTTTATCTAATCTCACTCGCATTTAAGTCACAGCCTTCTAATCCATTAGTATCCCTCGCGTTGAGTGTTTCTCAAATTAGAGACACTCATATTTCCACTTTCCACGACACTACCTTCCTGTCGCACTCTCAGTACCGGCTGCTGGATCTTTCACAAAATTAAACCGTTTTTCAGGCGACGTCTACGTTATTCAGACTCCTTCTGAACGCAATGTCGAGAGCAAACGGCGGAGTACATCCGGAGGTTTTTATAATTACTCGTGAGTATTGCTGGAATAAGATGTGGATTATTAAGGATTAGGCAGCGGAATATTTTGTAGGGTTTTTATTTTAGTACTGTTTTTGGCTGCAAAACAATATCCTATTTACATAATGAACTCTGACTTTGTATTCTTAATTATTCTGTATGTCAACATCTTCTTAGCTATTTCTCATATATGTGGGGGTCCACTCCGGTTTTACTACATATATGCAGCTGAGTACAATGTACATACTAGTGTTTGACATGGAGTGACTGCCCATCTGACCTCCACAACCCAGTAACTGGGTAACATGATACCCCTTGGTAAGACCAGCGTCAGATTGTCTGACTTCTAACTACCCGTAACGACTATCAAAGATGTTGAAACGACAGCCGGGACCAACATATTAACATACTTTTCGAGGCGCAGAGGAATCTTGTTGTACTAAGTCGGTCAGTGATCAACATCCACAGAGCGATGTCGGCAAGCGATGCTTAAATTTGAACATCGAACCATACGGCGGTTATTATTTAGGTTTCTTTTTCGATTTTTCGGCATTCAAATTAACTTCGCAAAACATTCCTTAATACAAAGTTCTTCACTGATTTAAACTAACACTAATAAATAAAAAGTTCCCCCCATTGACTTACGACTTGCATTGCAGTAAGCAACGAAATTGAAAAGTTTTATTTTATTTCTTCCGCTAGACATTGAGCTTGTTTTACTCAGAACAATAAATTCATGTCACATTTTTGCTGAAGATTGTATTGACTTCCGTTAAATAATATTTAAACTTATGTAGTATTTTAAAGCTACGTTTTTAAATTTAAGACCAGAATAATACTTGAACGACCTATCACTTATAATTTGAACATGACCGGGGAAACAAAAGGAGGCAAGGGAGTGTTAATACCGTAAACTATGTCGCGTCTCACTGGCACCATAGTATAACATAATCAGCTCATAACGTGCCCACTGCTGGGACATTGACGCCCTCTCTATAAGAGGGGTTGGCCGTCAGCGAGGACCAGCGCGGGTTGACGAATGTCACGCGTCTTTAGATGTTTGATCCTAGCACATCCGTTTCCCCACGATATTATCCTTCACTTATTTGATAGTAGTGCTGATGATGAAAATGACCTAAGTATTGTGCCTGCCTGGGTTTGAACAACGACATACGACTCGTAAGTCACACTTGTAACCACTAGACCTCCGCTGCTCACCTACTACTAAACCATAACCGACCATAAAGTTGCCACTGTTGGGACACTTACCCCTCTGTGAGTGAGAAACCTTGTTACGTTGCGTATTCCCTCTATCAGGAGCCCTGACCACCGATAGCTTGGACTTGGTCCCGATACTTATATTCTAATAATTAGAAATTAAATCTAGATGCATAGTATATGAATTTAATTATAATAAATAAAGCTTTAATTCTAACTTACTTTTTTATTCTCATTTCTGTCAACCTCTGTTTTAATATTGGGCCACCAAGATACAGGCTGTGCCTAGTTTGGGGTCCATTGCTAAGTGTGTTGTGTTCTGTAACTCTGTTCGTATTGTGTTTACTGTCTGTATCATTGTAACTTGTATTAACCGGTATTATTATTTAAAAAAAAAGATTATATTGTTAATAAATTCACTGCAGCAATATAACCGAATATGTATTTATCTAAATATTGATTAAGAATAGAATTACATTCGCAGCATGTTTCACCCATAAATTCACTTTAAACTTTAACCCTAGATAACTAAACTTGTTTTACAGAAACGTAATAACTAATCTTTCGTCGAGCGGACTACGCATTAAAAAACGTCATTATTAACAAAATTATTTATTAAAAACTGGAACTTGTTACATGGCACAATAGTTTGGGTAAGTATGAAATAATAAAGAATAAAAAATTAGTACAAATATTGTTACAGACAGTTGGTAAACATGTCAACATTATGAGGGCCACAGATTGCATTTTTACATTTTATGCGACGGTGTTTAGTCATTCGGCGAGCTTTTGACGGACATAAATAGCATATTTAGCGTGCATTCGATGAAGAATGAGCAGGAGCTTCTTCATTGGATGATTCACGTAGAACGTCCTGGGTCATGGTTTTTATTTCCCGCTTCAAAGTCACTGTCTGTAATAGTTGTAGTAGCGAGGGCTCCATGAGTTGGTCTCCCATCTTCATGACGAAATCTCGCCGAGACACAGGTTTCTTTTTGTTTCTAACATTATTAGAGACATAGATAGCTCATGTATTATATAATAAGCCAATCAAAGCTTTGATCTCTAATAAATCAGTCAATGATACCGTATGCGAGTCGTGTTTATATTTATTTTTTCGAATAAGTATCTCAGCGTTGGTAAACTTCACAACTTGAAGCAACATATCATCAGACAGAAAGAGTGAGAATAAATCTATAGGTTCATGTAAATTTCTGGCTTCTCCTCTTGGACCAGGGATGAAATGCACTATGTTTCGCCTCAAGGTACGGGTAGTAGCTTGTCTAGGTATAGACGACCACTTGTGTTTATATTTTCCATAGAGAAATCGGTGCTGACTGTTCACATTCGCCGTCCTCTTCTGTATTGATCCATTGGCTTATTTGCTCCTCTTGCCTTCTTAAATCCATATAAAAGTAAGCGTAATATAAGACGTGAAAAGAGTGAAAATTACAAAAAAAAAAAACGAAGAAAATTAACATTAATAGCAGCAAAAGTATCTATTTAGTCAATATATTTTTATAATTTCATTAGAATTACATACATATAAACATTATTCATCCAAAAAATAAAAATAAATATTGCATTATTACCCTGAAATAAAAAAAGTAAGAAAAACAAAAGTACATACCTTTACAAAAAAGTTACGTAGTAACTAAACTTTCGTCGAGCGGGCGACGCGATGTCTGTAAGTAGCTTCCTAATAGGCGTGTGCAAGCAATCGGGTCACGCGCTGCATTGTTTTTGGATATTATTAAGGTAAACAAATAGAGGAACGAGGGGGGCACGGGGAAGTTTGCAAATGACACATTCGAGCTTAAGTGCGTCGTCGTGTCGACAAATGATTAGTTATCTAGGGTTAAACATTGTTTATTAATGGTTTTCTTGACGACGCGCTAACACAAATATGAAGTAAACATTTTCTTAAAATCAATCAGAAATACTACGTTTATATTGTTTTTGTTTCTGCTTTAGTTAAAATAAATCAGTAACTGAGGGTACCAGGAGTCTAGAACGCGGAAAAGAAACTTTGATATTGAGCATTGAAATTTCTCTCATATTCAAACAAACTTCTAGAGAGATATTGAAAATACAATTTGGGAATTAATAAAGCAATCGCTTATTTAATTGTCTTTTCAACCGACAACCAAAAGAGGAGGTTATCAATTCGACGCGTATATATATATATATATATATATTTTTTTTTTTATGATCACCGATTACTCGAAGACGGCTGAACCGATTTGGAAAATTCTTTTTTTGTTTGAAAGGGTATACTTCGAAATTGGTACCATTTATCACCAAGTCAGGATCTGATGATGGGATCCTGGAGAAATCGAGGGAACTCTTCAAATATTATAGGCACACCTATGGCGTTTTGGGTATTTCTTATAGTAACTTGTGCAGTTGTTCTCAAAAAATACCATTTGGGGAAGTGGAACTGATGATGAAGACCACAGATGGCCGCCGAACCTACTCAATAATAAGTATTTCGTGGATTGCGATTCGATTACTTGAATATGGATGTTAAGCACTTTATGCTCGTCACAATGCATATGGTGATGTAGAGCTGATGGTGAAGTACCAGGAGAACTCAAAAATTAACGGCCCAGCATTGGGAAAAGCAATATTTTGTAAAAGGTTATAAGTAGTTGACATTTAGGCTCTTTTAACTAGGTAAATTAAAAATCGACCAACTAAAAAGGGTGAAATAAAAACTTTTTACCAAAAAATTAAACCGACTCCCAAAAACACTGCAAAGTGAAAAATAACTTTAATTTCGGAAGTCGGTGCCAAAAACGAAAATACAAAACTAAAGACACCGACTACCGAAATTAAAGTTATTTTTCACTTTGCAGTGTTTTTGGGAGTCGGTTTAATTTTTTGGTAAAAAGTTTTTATATATAAATTTGTTATTACAATCTTATTTTGATCTACACTTTATTTTAGTGTTTCCTTTGCCTTTTTTTTCTCTTTATTAAGGGCTTTATCGCTTTGCGATAACGTCGCCCTGTTCGCTAAACTAAGTACAATCAACAAAAATAAACTTATTACCTAATTATAATATAGCATGATACACTTGGTACAGCATCCTGGCTTGCTCAAGGAGGACAAGATTTTTGTCTTTGAAACCTTCATTCCAAAACGACTTTCGACTTTGATAACAGTTTCATGTAAAATATTAGGACGTAATCGTTATGGTTATTTAATTCACTTGCATGGAGGACTATAGGCTCTACCTAAAGACGATAGCGTTAGAGTAGTTATTAAATAATTTTATTACCTATTACTAACACGTAACAGTTCCATGCCTTTAGAATTCCCATCTGATATATAGTAGTTCTAATTCGGACTCTTGGCAGCACTCCAGCCCACTATACCTACGTTTACGTAGCACCGCAACTTTAATATTTGTCACTGCAAGATATATTGACGTTTATGGCGGACTTATTAAGCAAGGAGTTTTGGATGTGCTGGTTCTGATTATGTAGTGTGATAGAGCAGAATAATAACATGTATGAGTCGATCTTCAAAGCAACGCTTGTGAGGTTAGGTTGGGTGACTTGACTCTTGTTTCATAGTCATAACGAGAAGTAATAAATCCTCAAAATGTGGCAGCAGTCTTGCCAAGGTGTGTCGTTATCAGTTCGGAGGCTGTGGAGGTCAGACAGGTGCAGCTTCATGTGCTGGTACTTAGCTGCAACCAATTAGACTGGATGCCGTTCCCAATATATTGAGAAAAGTCTAAACAGATGATGATGACGTCTCTGTCAATGACAGTCTCAGACAAGTCTTACATGGAGGAGCCCTATTCCTCTCGCCATCTCCGTCAAGGCCTAACTTATGTTGCTATACATGTTAGTTGTGCCACTGAGACGCGAGATTGGCGCATATGTAGCTATCGACATTAAACAAGTAATATTTATGTACTTCACATAAACATATTCAGCCTATTCGAATTTTTGTTTCTGGTAGGTACTGTATGCCGGTTTCCTCACGATGTTTTCCTTTTTCCGTTTGAAAGCATTGATTATGATAAAAATGTCACAAAGTAATGTACCTATTGTAGGTTTGCGGGTCCAAACCCAGATGGTTTGAACCTACAACTTGTAGGTCGTGCCTATACTACTGAGCTTATTGAGTTAGGTACTTTATAACATACCAACATACGGCAATGCTACTAATTACTTGTTTTTAAGGATGCGCTTATTTTACATGCAATGAAACATTCAACGTTATTTGTAGTAACTAGTCCTTAATGTGTTGGTTATTCTGCGGAGGGAAAAAAGGCTAGTTATTTACTGTTTTACTGGCAGTTCTCATGTCTGGGCCATCGGGTTGGCCGAAAGTAATAAAAATACCATTAAGTTAATGGATTCAGAAAATTCAAGTAAATTTGAATGAACAGACGACTGAAGCTATAAAACAAAGGGTTGTGTTAGTATTCTACTTTCCGCTGATACAGATCTTCAAGGTCGCTTTTGTCCTTGTATCGCTGTTTCTCTTTCATTATAGTGATAGAGGTCATTGTCTTTATTAAAATATGTAGTCATCCTCTTGAATGCTATAACTAATTGTGTTCGCGGACACATAGAACAAAATTAATGTAACTACTTAGTAAAAGTGGAATTGGCGTTTTTGTTAGTTACAATGAAAACAAGCTTATATCTTACAGGAAAATATCTAATTCAAAGGATACAGGTCATACTGATTTAGCAATTATCCGAGTAAAAATCCGCAACAACGAAAATTGACATGACACCTTATACATTTACCTAATGCACGTACTAGCTATGCCCACGACTTCGTTCGCGTTGGAATGGCATATGGGAATTCCGGGACAAAAATTAACCTATATGATGCCGTATTCTATCAGCGAAAATCTTATTAGAAATTGTTTCAGCCGTTCCAGAGATCAGCCCGGACAAACAAAAAGACAGACAGATAAACAAAATATTTAAAATGATTGTTTATATTTCAGTGTCGTGTAAATAACTATAGTACACACAGAAATAATAAATACAGCCATGTTTGAGGCCTCAAACATGCGGCAATATAGTAAAAGTTACGATCGTAAATAGCATGACTTTATTGACACTTAAATTGTTTTCTTTATGAAGTAACTAGACGTGCCCGCCACTTCGTCTGCGCGAAATAGTGACTTTCAGCAGCGTTTTTAATTTATTAAACTAATTATTTTGAAACTATAACTCAAACATAATTTGAATTTCGTATTTATTATTAATATCTAATCAAAAGTCTACAAAATAAGTTTCAAGCTTCTAGCTTTAAAAATGACGTAATTTCCATACAAATTGTCATGCCCTATTTCAACCCCTTACAGCCCTTTTTTCGCATTAAAAAGTAGCCTATGTCCTTTCTCAGACTCTAGACTATGTCCGTACCAAATTTCATTAAAATCGGTTCAGTAGTTTAGGCGTGATTGCGTAACACACAGACAGACAGAGTTACTTTCGCACTTATAATATTAGTAAGGATGAAACTATAACGTCAAGCAAATGGATGTTTCAATAGTTCACGTTTTATGTTGAAACAACAAAATTATGCAAAGTATGCAGTAACGAGAGAAAGGAATAATTTCAACTACGTAGGTTTTAAAAATAAATCCGGCGATATAGTTATACGGATTTTTTCTGGTATCAGGCTCAATGGAACATTTTATATGTTCGGAGATTTAATGAAATTATATATAAAGTTCTCATACTTTATGAAAATTGTTATATAGTTATTAGCTTCAGTAAATTTTAATTTAGATGTATACTCAGATACCATCCATACTTATTTAGTAAATGCGAAAGTTATTTTGTTAGTTTGTCTGTCAGTTACGCTTTAATGGTTGAACCGCTGAACAAATTTTGGTAAGTGATGATGTGGTCGAAGATGGATAAATAATAATATAATAATAATATATAAATATGCGCTTCGCGAGTATAGATCGACTCCGCCTGAACTTAGACCCCGGTTACCACGGTTACCCATGCACAAAAAAAATAGGGCGCTGGTGTGTGCTTTGGACTCGCTGCTTGAGAACATTTTTGAGAGCAGCGAAAACCTCGTTGATACGCACTCAATCCTGTATTGCGGGGCTGTTGCGGCATGTCGCTTAGCTAACGTCAAATTCCCTAATAACGACGAAGCTATTCGACCAAAACCTGCTGTACCAGCCTGGCAGTATAGGATCGAGAGGCGTATCGATGAGGCCAGAACACTCATCGGCAAACTATACTGCTTCAAGGAAGGCAATGCACGCCCACGTGTGATGCGTTTTGTACGGCGGGCTTTCTCGGGGACTGGAATCAGCCCTCGAGAATACACACCCCACATTACGGAGCGCATTGACTTCCTGAAGCAGAAAATTTATGCATGGGCAAGCCGTATCCGACGGTTTAAGCGGCGGGTTGAACGGTACTCACAGAATCGCATGTTCCAGAGCGATGAGAGGTGGGTATACAGAGCTTGGGAGCGACCCAATCAAAATGTGACTGACGTGTGCCGCCCGGATGATACCGCCACGAATTTATTCTGGCGCAACATCTGGTCGGTACCCGTCTGTCATGTTGAGGGTGACTGGATGCGTGAAGTTGAACGCGTATGTGAAGCTATACCACAAATGGATAAAATAAATATCAATAAGTCTGATGTAGCCAAAGCAGTTCATCCGTTACCAAACTGGAAGTCTCCAGGACCGGATGGACTGCACAACTTCTGGCTCAAGTGGTATAGCAGCTCGCACGCGCTTTTGGCTTCTCAATTCCAGGCATCCTTAGAGGCTGGGTCTCTACCAGAGTTTCTTACGACTGGCTGTACCCACCTGCTCCATAAGAGTGGTAGTCCCATGGAACCCAAAAACTATAGACCGATTACTTGTTTGTCTACGGTCTATAAGGTTCTTACGTCCATTCTGAGAGTGAAAATAAATATGCACATTGAGTGCAACTCAATTATGTCCGCTTCTCAGAATGGATGTAGGAAAGGGTCCCGTGGCACTAAGGAGCTACTCCTCATTGACATGGCCATTAGCCAACAGGTTCGTCGATCCCGCAAAGATCTATCAACATGCTGGATAGACTACAAAAAAGCCTATGACTCTGTTCCTCATACCTGGCTCATGAAGGTGCTAGAGCTTTACAAAATAGATCCAACTCTACGCACCTTCCTTGAGTCATGTATGAGGCAATGGAAGACGGTACTTCGCTATCCAGGATGTCGACCGATCCGAGGGAATGATGAGCCTATATGGATCAGACGGGGAATATTTCAGGGTGACAGTTTGAGTCCACTTTGGTTTTGCTTGGCCCTGAATCCTCTAAGCACAATGTTAGAGGACTCAGGCCTGGGCTATCGGTTGAGAAGAGGAGGTCAAAGTATATCCCACCTCCTTTACATGGATGATTTGAAACTCTTTGCCCCCAACAACTTGCAACTGATGGAACTACTGAAGGTAACTGAAACTTTCAGTAGCGCCATCAAGATGGAATTTGGTGTGGACAAATGCGCAATCATGCATGTAAAACGAGGAGAGATTATGGAATCTGAGGGAATTCAACTTTCAGACTCCATACACCTTAGATCTCTCTGCTTGACCGAAACTTATAAGTATTTGGGTATGTCGGAAGCTTTGGGCATTAATGTTGCTGACATGAAGCAATTGTTGAGGGAGCGCTTCTTTGGCCGCCTGACAAAGGTATTAAACAGCCTTTTGTCGGGAGGAAATAAGGTGCGCGCCTTCAACGGTTGGGTCATGCCGGTGTTGATGTATTCTTTCGGCATACTCAAATGGACTCAAACCGAACTGGACGCCCTGGATAGGAGGGTCCGCACACTGCTGACCGCAAATCGGATGCATCACCCACGATCATCGGTGATGAGACTGTACATCCCGCGGAAGTGTGGAGGTCGAGGCTTTTTAAACGCCAAAACTCTCCACAACCGCGAGATTTGCAGTCTCAGGGAATATTTCCTTCAAGCCGATGTGGGTATGCACCGAGATGTGGTTGCAGTGGACAAGGGACTCACCCCGCTGACCATGGCTAAAGAGAACTGGCACAAACCTGTTATACTCACCGCAGATGACCGCAAGGAGGTATGGAAAAGCAAGAAGCTTCATGGTCGCTACTATCGGGCTCTCTATGGGCCCGATGTAGATTTGACAGCTTCGGTTGGCTGGCTACGCTTCGGGGATCTCTTCGGAGAAACTGAAGGTTTTGTCTGTGCAATTATGGACGAAGTTATCTTGACGAATAATTACCGGAGACATATTATGAAGGACGGGACGATTGACGTGTGTCGGGCATGCCATCATCCTGGTGAGTCCATCAGACATATTGTCTCCGGTTGTTCTCGTCTTGCTAACGGCGAGTACTTGCATAGACACAACCAAGTAGCCAGAATTATCCATCAGCAACTTGCTTTGAAATACAAACTTGTCGATTCTGAGGTACCGTATTACAAGTATGTGCCCGACCCAGTTCTCGAAAATGACCATGTCACGTTGTACTGGGATCGGTCTATCATCACTGACAGGACTATTGTTGCCAATAAGCCTGATATAGTGGTGATAGACCGATTAGTGCGCCGCGCAATGATAATCGATGTTACCATCCCACATGACGAGAATCTCGTGAAAGCTGAGAAAGAGAAACACATAAAGTATCTCGACTTAGCTCATGAGGTTGTTGACATGTGGAATGTGGACTCGGCTGTCATTGTGCCGATTGTCATGTCAGTCAATGGGCTGATCGCTAAAAGCTTCGACGACCATCTGTCGAAGCTGGCGTTGCACAGCTGGATAAAGGGCCTGATACAGAAGGCAGTTCTCCTCGATACGGCTCGCATTGTGAGGAGGTTCCTTTCTCTGGAGACCTAACCACCGGTAGCTTGGACCCTGCTCCCGACACCGATGGACTGCCATTTTTTATATTTTTAAATGTTTTTTTATTGTAAGTTTTTATAGAAAAATATTTAAAAATGTAATTTTTGAGATATTTGTTGAATAAAGGAAATAAGATAAATAGAAATTAGATAATATTGTCTCGCAGCTAACAAATATAGCCTATAACGACAAAACAGCAGGTCGTGACTGCGGCGCCGCCGCGCCGAGCTCCTCCTGATATTTACCTCTCACCTCACATATGCCTGCCACCTCTAATATGGACTCAGGTCAAAGTATATTGTATTCTACACACATTTCGCTTAGTCATCGCAATATGAAACGATTGTCAAGTGTGTCTTGTGATGGTAAAGTGTGTCTTGTGAGTGGTCTTGTAAAGCTGGGTTTTTTCACCATATTCCAACACTATAGAAATGTAGAACTGCAGTGCGAAATATGCTGCATTTTCTATCCTGTCCTCTTAGCTCAACAACTTGCTGCCAAAAAGATCTCTGCGCCGCCACTGATGAGCCGTGGAATTGGCGAAGCTCTTGGCCTAACAAAAAAAAAAATGGCCGAGCCAGCGATATGAAGAAGTAGAAGTATGTCTGTTACCGCATACATCATGAATCATCATCCACCACGTCGGGGTAGGCTTCCAGCCTCACTGGATGCAGCTGTTACCCAGGAGCATTTTACACGAGATGACTGCGTATCTGAGCTCCACATCCCGGTGTAGTTACATGATAGGCACTCGATGGCGAGACTGGTGTCAGACTTCCTGGCTTCTGACTTCCCGTCATGAATGTTAAATATGTACAAACGACAGTCGGGATCAACCGCTTCACATGTTTTCTAAGACAAGAAGGAATCTCGATAATTATGTTAAGATAATATCTTTTTAGATAGCTCAAAATGTACAAAATTTAAAAATATCAACGATTTAAGCTGTGTATAGACAATAAGATAATTAGAAATGTAAATAAATAAAAAGTTCTGCACTAAATTTTGGCAGCGGAATCCAAATAACACGAGTAAATATGACATGAGGGCATGATAAACTACCTTATATCATCATTCTCACCCCGATGATTTCTGTATGTTGAAAGAACTTGACACAAGGTTTTAGGATAAAAAATTAGATGTTTCTTTAAAATATCGCTTTTAATATTAAATAACAGTCCCTTTATAAGACTGAGATAAATGTGTCAAATCAAATCATTTATTCGTGTGACTTTTGGTAAATACAGAATGTCAGATAAAAATATAAAAGCGCTCAAAAGTCTACCCATTGGGCTTACACAGGTTAATAATGTTTGTAAATTATTAATAAAAATCACAAATTGCTCAACTAATTCAAAATCAGAAATTAAAACAATGTCAAATTATCCAGATTAAAAATATACAATAATGTGTTTTCGTCAATCTTATTTACTGATGTTACGGTTGGAACATATTATGAGTTACACGTGATACCTTTGACTGTAGAGTGATTCAATTGGATAGATAACTTCCCATAAACGAGTATCACGAGAAGTAGCTAAAATAAGTGCTACTGCGCTGCTGGTTGCGGGTTTAATTTCCGTAACGAAACAATTGTTTGTAAAACTGCAACCAAACAGGAGAAAACAATTGAAACAGTTTTCATAAAAGGGTTTAATTGATGACCCGGAGTCAAACATAGGTTATTTTATTTAAGTGCCGAATCAGGAGTCAAACGTCTGTATGAAAATTATGTGAACGAGATGGCGGGCAAAAGCTAGTAAAAATATAGGTAACTAAGAAACGTTCCGTAGTAATATTACGTACGTGAAATTTCTTTAAGAAAGTCTGACATGGTTCGTCGCTCTCAAGTAATGCTGTTTTCTGCTTATTTCAGTCAGCTAGGTATAAAGAAATTTGTTTACAGTGTAATTGTGTGATCTTAGCAAGAGCAATTTTGAGGTTTTATTCTCTATGGGTGCATTGTAGAACAATATAATTACAAAGTAACAGTTAGGTTTTTTTTCTAAACAATATCTAGTATTACATACTTAGCAGGCCGAGCCAACGGCGCAGGGGATATTATGGTACACAAATATGTGTTCAACTGCGCAACTACAGATGCACTCTCCTCTTTTATTCTCATGGTCCGATGGAACAACATCCGACACGACCGGAGACAGACCAGGCGGCACCAACGGCCTAACGTGCGCACCGAGGCACGGACGTATTATTCCACCGCCAACTTCCAAATATCATCTCTGCTTATTTGTGATAATTCGCAATTTTCATTTAAATGCGTAGCGACTTGTAGTCATCCTGATCTAGAGCCTTTTCAGTAAATGATTTTTGCACCAGGTCTACTATTACTAGTTGAAATACTTTTTAAGTTTCAGACCCAAAGTACAAACTAGACGGTCTCGTTTACCTAGTGGTCACAAGCGGGACTGTAGAGAAGTAAAGAAAGTACTCAGTAGTTGGCGGCATGATATACCTCCCCCCCTCCTCCAGCCTCGTAAAGCACTGTAAGCCGTTGCTCCCGGTTGTCATTGTACATGTTGGACAGTCGTGACGTAGTCAGGAGCTAGTATATATGTATGTATGTACAACATCAGATAGGTATCTATCTTAAACTATGACTGTTCAAGTTAAAGGAGCCTTTCCACAGCCTAATTGAAAAAAAAAATCGATTGTCTGTAAAGTCGGTTTACTGACGATAGTTGAACGTGACAACGTCATGACAAAATACTGATGGAATGGTTGCATTTTTCAAAAGAAAATTTTAATTTTATTTGTTTGATAGATATTTTGTTGTAACATTGTTCGACTCTGCCCCTGAACGAGATGAAGATGTAGTAGTCGCTTCAAGAGAACCACTGGCAATAGCCAAGTTAGCAGCTTGGCGTAATCTGTTGTTGCGTTGTCTTTCGATTTTTGATTTTATCGCAGCAGCCGCCTGAGCAGGAGTTCTAGATGCTGCAATACGCTGTCTGCACTCACGTATTTTTTGTGCTTTCGATTTTAAAGCAGCGATTATTGGCTGCGCGAATAGCGTTGCTAAAGTATATTTAATATCGAAAGAATCATTACCTTTATCGCCGCAATTATCGTTGCTATAAACAATTGACACCACATTCACTTTTCACTGCACTTCATACTTGACGAAAACATGTAAATGTATTATTGTATAGCAGCTGTCCACGCGGACGCATCGCTCACTCAAGTAGGAGAGAGACAGATGTCGAACGCTGCCGAACGCGGAGGCCGATTGTGCCTCTTTGTCGCTCGTTTCGCGCTCTCACTTGCACTTCAAGCCTGCTGACCTCGCACTGAGGCGTTCCATTCTTAAATGGAACGCCTCAGAGCGAGGTCAGCAGGCTAGCCAGCCAGCGAGGTAACGCCGCATGAGTCATGTATGTTCGTGCGTGCAGCCAGCTTCATCGAATTATAAGACGTTGTCACGTCAAAAAAAAAATTGGCTTTTGCTTTTGTTTTAACCTCCACAAGCCAGTAACTAAGTAACATGGCAGCCTTGGCGTGCAATTGGTGACAGATGTTTGTGTTCTAACTACCCGCGGCCGTGACGACTGTTGAACATGTACAAATGACCAGCGGGAGCAATGGCTTAACGTGTTTTCTAATAGTTACCCATCTACGAACTGACCTTCGCAAGCGTGGTTTAACCTTGAAGATTGTCTCCTATAGCTGTTATTATTTCAGCCACGAGCTCCTCCCAGCCAAACTAGATCACCAAAGATGATATAACACTTACGTGCCAAAAATACCTACTACCCTTCTAACCTACCTATCCAAAAATGCTATATTCACATTTGCACCCTCTTCCGATCGTTTGCATTCAGTGAACGAACCCGCTATAATTTTTCCAAGTTATTAGAATTATATCGAAGCCCAATAAAAGATGATTAAGTGGACTTTCGGCTCGTTTGGCTAATAGAAAAACGATGTATTCATTGCAGGATTTTATTTGGTAATAAAAGATAGTTGAGCTTTTGTTTCGAAGTATTCTAAATGGTAGAAATATTTCTGGTATGAAAATGTATAGTAGATAGATAATATAACATTCCCATTGCTTCCTCTCTATGAGAGCAAATGGACCGTAATCCACCGCGCGGTCGTAGTCCAGGTTGATAGAATATGTCGCATGTCTTCGTATTTTTGTTTCTAAGACATGCCGGGTTCATTAGGATGTTTTTTTTACAGAAAATATATATTTTTTTTACAGAAATACACAATAGCACTTTTTGCCCGACGCGGAAATCGAACCCAAGACCTCGTGCTCTACAGTCGGGGAATATGCTACACGTATGCGCGGGAAATATATCATTTATGACGAACAATTTTCCGTGCACCGTGTTATGGCATTGATGCTTGATTATAGCTTGATGCACCAAATCAGCATCATTCACCACAAACTACCTTCAACCAAAATTTACAACGTAAATCAAATCATGCTTACCGAATTGCAAACAGTTTGGGTGTACATTACACACTATCAATCATTAATAATTGCAAACTCATTTGGATTATGTACGTTTCATGAATTATACTACAATTTGAAAGGGGCTGTAAGCTCCCTGAGGGATTAGTATAGCTTGTGTTGCGACGCTGAAGGTTTTTTTTTTTTGAGAGGAACATTCGAAAGAAATTTGTTTGGGTCTTATTTTGGGTGTTCGTTGAAACAGCAGTTTGCAGTATGAATAAATTTATATATATTCAAATTTTCATACTGTATAGGTACTGCTGTTTAGGATGTAAGAACTTTAAGCTAACATCACTTAATTTTTTATTAATTTAAATATTCAATTAAATTAAATATCGTTTATTTTAGGCAAGTTTTAACATGCAGAGACAGATTCTTAACTAACATAAAATAAAAGTTCAATAAAAACAAACTAAATCAAAAACATAAAAACTATACTTACGTGGTGTACAAAATAACTAAATTCTTAAAATGTCTTTTACCTTAAGAGATGGACGGTTCGGTACACAGTAGGAACTATTTCATTATTACTCAGGGCTACTCTAAATGGTTTGTATATTTAGTGTTTAGTATATTTGGTTTGTATAACTCTGCCGCCATAAGGTAAAAGGACGCATCTACATGAAGTACGAAACGGAGAAAAAAAATAAAAAGTGTTTTAAAAATTAAAAAATTCGCTGTGCGAAAGGAAATAAACCTTGTTACAATTTTGTTATGCAAAAGTGTGTATTATTGTTTGATCTTTCAGAAATTATATGAGAATTTTAATTAATTTAATTTTATGTATTAATTAAATAACTTTTTCCTTTTCTTTTTAGCAAAAAAAATATAAGAAAGTAAGTTTTACTGCAATGAAAAGACGCTTCTGGCTAGAAACGTCCTTTCAACGTAGTATTTTTTTAAACGCCTTTCCTACTTAGTGATGATGTGTTACCAGGTTCTAGGTAACTAAATAAAAAAGACGCTAATAGCCATTTACTGCTTTTCAACTTAGTAATAATAATACTCATTTAACTTAAAAAATACCTGCCCCTTGTGGGATCCCTAACAAAACATCTACAACACTATTTTTATAACACAACACATTTTAACTCGATAATTATCTTGTGTTAAATAAAACACAAAGTATGAGAAACTGACTTATATTTTTTATAAAAAATAGCAATTACACACCTTTCCCAACATTAAGTTTTAAACTCTTAAAAAATTAATGATTAAGTATAAATAAAACTACCTAAATTTGTACTAATTATATTAAACATTAATAATAATTATCACAGCTTTGTAAGGAATCTCTTAAAATGAATTAATTTTCGACATAAACTTGAGTGAGATCAAATTAACACTACGACTTATAATATTTCATGAATTTTTTTCATGAAATATTACGCTTAAAACTATCCAAAAACAAAAATAATCAATATTATCTAAGTAATAAATAAATTTGAACGTTAACACAGAAATCAGAGCTTTGTATGTATATTTGTATTATAAAGAGGAAAAAAAAGCAAAAGGAAAAATTTGATTGTTTGCATTGAATTGGCTCCGAAACTACTGGACCGATTTCAAAAATTCTTTTTCCATTACAATTTTTCATTATCCCTGATCTACATATGCGACAGAATATTTTCATAAATGTTAGGGATTGAATCCAGGACCGGGCATCCCTGTGAGTGTAGCCGGGCAACATGAATCTGCTCCCGTAGCTAACTTAATTGTAAAACATTTTAAAATTGATTCTACTTCACCACATATAATAATATTTCGGTTTTTTTTCTTTGCAAGTAGTATTAACAATTTTTCAAAGCGATCAAAAAATGTAGTTAAATTATCTGATTTTGGGTGATTTTTTTTACTAAGTTTGAAGATTAGATAAGATAAGAAAAGATAAGATAATTTTTATTGGAACAAAAATACATTTTACAAAATTTTTGTGTACGAAAATAGCTACATTAGTTAATAACTGTGTCGCAGCTATTAACGCCCACCTCCAAGAGGGAGACGACAGCGTTCCATTTTATTATTATTCGAAGGAAACAATTTAACATGAAGTAATAACTATTGAAATAACATGAAATAATAACTATTGAAAACTAACTACTTATAAACTAAAACTAAAAACAAATTTAATATAATAATAAGAATGAATAAAACCAGGTGAGTGTAATATTGTTGTGCATGTGGGTGTGATAAGTGTATGTGTAGTGCGTGTTCGTCGGGTGTTAGTATAGAGTGCGTTTGTATGGCATCCCCACACAAGCGCACTCTACGCCACATGTATTTGGTATGCATGTCTACGGAAGGAAGATTATTAGGGCTTTACTAAATTCTCCAATTCTTCATACGAGAGCGTGTGGAGCCATTCGTCTAGCAATCTTTTGCATTCTCTGGAGGTACATGGATAAATATTGAGAACATCGTTTACTCTATTATAAAGCACGGGACTGCAGAAGAGGAACTGCCGGCGTACAACTTTAAGTTTACTTCTAGCTGTAGAGCAGACTCTGTCAAGTCTACGCTTACGTTTACTCAACTCAGAGTTAAAGAATAGATTCGAGTGCTTCCGCAACACTGTTCTTAAAACAAAAGAGTGCCTTACTGTTGGTAGTTTCCATAGAGCATAAAGTTCGCTGGTAGGGAAACGAATGGGCTTATGGGCCATGACCTTAAGGACAGCCCTCTGTGCTCTCTCCAAGCGCAACATAAGACATTTACCAGCACCGCCCCAGGCTGAAATGCAATACGTTAGAATAGAATGTCCAAGAGCGAAGTAAACGGTTTTTAGAGTAGAGGAATGTGCGGAAGATCTAAGGTTTTTAAAAACAAAGATTAACTTTCTTACTCTAGAAACTAGTGAATTTATTTGCTCACTCCATGTCAACGTACTGTCAACCCAAACTCCGAGATATTTTAACGAATCCGTGCGCATAACTTCGGGACAGCCACAAGTGGCAGCCCTCATTGTAGGGCACGTATGAGCTCTCAAACGGAAGGGTGGCGCTGGTTGTGACGCTTTCTTTGGACTAAATGTTATGAATTTTGTTTTATCCACATTGAGGGTGAGCAAATTCTGAGTGAGCCATCTCATAGTTATCTGTAAGGCTGCCTCTGCCTGAATACGAACTTCGTTCCAGTCACTGCCTCGAACCAGAATAACTGTGTCATCAGCGTAAGCAAATACTTTGGAGTTTGTGAGATCAAGTTTACAGAGCTCGTTTATGTAAACTAGGAAAAGGGTAGGTCCTAAGACACTACCTTGCGGCACTCCATAGGTGAGATATGCTTCATTACTGTACTGGTTATCTATTTTAGTGATTTGCGAACGACGACTAAGATAACTTTTAAACATGTTGAGCGGAAGGCCTCTTATACCAATTTTTTCTAGCTTAGTGAGAAGGAGCGGAACAGAGACAGTGTCAAACGCTTTTGAAAGATCAAGGAAGATAGCCATAGACTTATATTTGTTGTTTAGATTTTGAGCTACTGAGTCAAGGAATTCTATTATGGCATCTTCCGTGCTTTTACCAGATCTAAACCCATATTGGTTATTGGCGAGTATATTCTGTGAGCTAAGGTAATCCAGCAAACGCCTGTTCAATATTTTTTCAAGAAGTTTAGAAAAGATAGATAACACAGATATAGGTCTGTAGTTGTTGACACTGTCTCTATCTCCACTCTTGTAAATAGGGTGCACAATGGCCTTTTTGAAAACAGCCGGAAATATTCCAGATGCAAGAGCAACGTTAAAAACGTGGCAAATCACAGGTACAATGGTGCTTCTAGCTCGATAGATCACAGTTGCGGGAATACCATCCCAACCCGTAGCACCATTTAGTCGTAGTCCACGTATAAGACAATCTATCTCATCGTTGTCCGTGCCAAATAGAGCCATCGAGTTAGGGTGTGCTTCTAGGGCACCAGGGTCAGAAATATTTGAGGATATATAATTTTGGGAGTTCATGATTTTGGATGCCATTTTTGTTCCCACGTTTGCGAAGAAGTCGTTCACAGAATCAAGTGATTGAGTTGGATCTGGAGTTATGGACAACAACTCGCTGGCGGAGGCCTTACTTTTCTGAAGATTTGAGATAGTTTTAATAAGATTCCAGGTGGCTCTCGGATTCTTACGATGTTTTTCAAATTCTTTACGTTCGTATTCGCGTTTTAATTTCTTCAGTAAGTTATTGCAAAAGGTTTTATAACGATTGTATGTGATTTTCAGGGATTCGTTATCAGCATCTGTTCTCATTTTGCGATACATTTTGTCTCGGTTTCGAATACACCTAAGGAGCCCAGGGGTGATCCACGGCTTTAGGATTCGTTTTCTGCTCGGGACAGCAAAGTTATGACTATTTTCTTTAACAACTGTAGACACAAGATGGACCATGGCAGAAGCAGCAGTTTCAGCATCTTGACAGTTCATAACAGAAGAAAAGTCAAGATTTTCAAGAGCTACTACACAGGCTGCTATATCCACATGGTGTCGACAAGGAGGTGATTTAGGGACGTGTAAATTCAGGTCACAAAATAACACAAGAGGAGCATGGTCAGTAATTAACGAGTCAAGAACTAGGGTAATAGCTGGTTTGTTTGACTTTAGAATAATATGGTCAATGCAGCTATCATTGCGTGTCGGGAAAAGATGAGCGGGTAACATGGCATGTGACGCAACAGTATTGAGATACATGTCAGAATTCGGGTCAATACAACTCTGGACAATATTAATATTGATGTCTCCAACCAAAATGATGGTTCTGCAAGTAGCAAGTGAACTTAGAATTACATCTAGACTGGTTAAAAAATTCTGAATATTTCTGTTTGACGGCGACCGATATATCGCAATAAGAGACACTTCATTTTTAAATTTCAATACCAGGCAATTAGCATCTGCGAGTATTGGCTTCTCCAGAACGAACTGTAGCTCCACTTTCACATAAACCACCACTCCATCATTTTGGTTTGAGTGATCAGAGTAATTGCAAACGTAACCCGGAATGGAGGGGAGGTGAGGGCACTTACTCAACCAGCATTCTGATAAGACCACGACATCAAATTGTGTTTTTATTCGATGCAATAATAACAGAAGATTGTTAAAGTTTGTTATGCTACCGATGCTTCTAATATTAACGTGGAAAATCTTTAGGCCGTGGTAAACGTTATGGAGGTATGAGTCAACTTGTTCAGGGGAGCACTGATGTGATGCTGAAGCTGAAATGTGTTCTATCTCATCTATTAATCTAACATTATCATTCATAATGATTGCTGAAAACTAACAAGTGATTTGACTTAGTATGCAAACCATAGAACAATCCATAATGTCTACAGAGTGTACACAAAGTATCGAAATGTGGTATTAGTGAAAGAATTTGGAGGGAATAAATCTTCAGTTGTGGGTGTAAGAGTGGATTTGAGTAGATGTGTGTGTATATAGTAACGTTACAAATATAGTACAACATTAGTGACATTTCGATTAAAATCAGATCAAAAGAATAAATAATAAATAACAGAGAAACATGTCGAGGCACACTAATAGTACATAGTTCTATGCGACAAGTTACAAGATTGTTATCTTGCTTAACTATTAAGTTAAACAAGTTGACCCAATAATGACTCAAAGTTATTAATTTGTAGTGACCTAGTCACTTTTTCAGTAGGTCAGACTCATCCTTAATCATGATGTGTTGTGTTCCATCTTTTTCTCGCATAAATATTTTGCCATTTTTTATCCAGCAGTACCGGTAGTTATTAGTGCTGGCAAAGTCACGGGCCAGGAAAAACAGTCGTTTCATTTTTGGTGAGAGATTTTCGGACACAAATATAGGTTTAACAGGGCCACTAATTTTCAGGTGCTCGGTCGTCAATTTATTATTTCCCTTATTATACTGTTTAAACATATGAATAAACCTTTCCTTCCGTAGATTGCTAGTAAACTCCACGACGATAGTCCTAGTGCTGGAATCTTTAGAACCTATGCGGAAGATATCCTTTATCTCGAGGGGTTGAGTGGGAAAATTAAGGGTTGATCCTATCTTAATCACAGTATTTAGTAAACTTTCTTTAGTTTCCGTTTTACTAATAGGTATATTCCTAATTTCTAGGCAGGACGATCTTGCACCGCGTTCCAGGTTCTCAATTTTATCTTCCAGGGTTTTGACATACGTTAGGTTATTTTTGCGTTCGATCTGAAGCTGTGATTCCAGTTGCTGAATTTTAATTTTGTGATCTTCGTAGCTTTGCGACAAAAAGGTTACCGTCGATTGTATATTTATGTTTTGAGTTTTAATCTCCTCGACCGACGCATATATCCGCTCAATTTTAGCGTTCTGTTGTTCCTTGAATTCTAGAAACAAGCTTTTCATTTCCGACATGAATAAGGATAGGTCGGTATCCTGGGAAATCCCTGACTCAGTACATTTACGTTTGTTTCCACGAAGAGTAACATTTGGTAATTCACTGTCGAGGCTGGTTAACTGGTCACTCTTTGTAATATTTGGTTCGGAGGCGCTGTGATGCAACGGCGTCATTAACGGCGCCAAAAGTGACGACATAGGTGATGGAGTTGGTGGTGGTGTTCTATTTATCGGCATATTTCTGACCAACACGTAGCAGGGCGCAAGTGTTTCGAGGAGAAGACTCTGCGATGAGGCTTTTTCAATCGCAAAAAAGAAACGCAATTCACATACAATATCCCAATTCCACTTTGAGAAGACTGTCAGGTCTCAAACTGATGTAATTGCTTTTTAATCAATTACTCAACAACAAGTATCACTGATACAACTCTTTCATACGTGCAATGTTTATTTCTAATTTAGAAGTACTAGGCGCAGTATGCTAGCAACGACGTCACTCCCAAGGGCGGAGTTAATTAATGACTGTCAAAATGGTGGTGCGTGTACCTTTTGTCTTCCGTTGGTGGGCGGAGTGTAGTGTGAGCGAGACAGCAGTATACTCCTGGTGGGAAGGTCGTGCGCAGGAGGGTGGAGCCAGTCGATCTTCAAGATGGCCGATTTGGTGTTTGTAGAGAGATGTAGCTCCTCAGGTTTATGCACTCCAATTACTTCAAACTTATTTTTATGAATTTTAAATCGATTTAAAATAATTAAAATAAAACTGCGTGGGTCTAGAGACGTGTGCTCGTCACCGAGGTCCGGAGGGAAGGGGGATACTTATAATCCAACATCGCAGATATTGGATACTGAGGATTTTGTGATGGAATTAAATGTGAGATTCTCAGCGAAAAGTGTCGCCACTGTAATAAAAAGCATGGTAAGGGGCAAATCTCCAGGGTATGACTACCTCTGCCAAGAGTGCTGGCGATGTTTTACTCACTCTTTTTAAGTAACTCTCATCTGCCCACCAACTTAATGAAAACGATAGTTGTACCCGTTGTGAAAGATAAGACCGGGGAAGCATCAGATCAGTCTTGGCCAAGGTACTAGATAATTTTCTTGATAGATATATGGTGACTCGTATCGAATTGCATGATGCACAGTTTGGGTAAAAACCTGGTCTATCTACAGAAACTGCCATACTGTCGCTTAAGCAGACTGTCCAGTACTACACGTCTAGAAAAACGCCTGGTAACGCGTGTTTTCTAGACCTTTCCAAGGCGTTTGATCTGGTGTCGTATGACTTGCTGTGGCAGAAGCTTATGAATGATACGTCCGTGGATAAGGAAGTCATATCAATACTTCGGTTCTGGTAAAACAATCAATGGTAATAAAAAAATGGTAAAAATTGTGTCAGATGGGCAGGATCGTTGTCGGATGAATATAGGCTGAATTGCGGAGTGAGCCAAGGTGGCTTGTCATGATCCGATTGATCGTTGAGCTCTGTAGCACTTATCAGGGTTGACACGTGGATGGAACCAGCGTTAAAAATATTAGTTATGCTGATGATATGGTGCTGCTGAGCCTTTCGATCAATGCGATGAGAAGTGTGCTTTCGATGTGTGAAAGGTACGCGGAGATCCATGGGCTTCGATACAACGCGAAAAAGAGTGAGTGAGCTACTAGGTAGTCTTGTAGGGCAGGCACCAGTTCTATCCGATTGTGCCTCAGTTAAAACTTTGCGGTATTGCATCAAAGCAAGTCACTGCTTTCATGTATCCGGGCCACTGGGTTTCTGAAGACCTAAAAGTCGGTCTGGACATTGAGCGTGAGCATAGGGCGTTGTCTGTTCGTTAGGACCACGCTGTTTACAGTGTATTGCCATTCTTTCTACATATACAGTCTGTGAGTTATCTACACTCAGGAGGCATACAACTTCCTGCGGGTACAGTATAATAATACGTTCAAGGTGTTGATGGGGTTGCCGCGATACTGCAGTGCTTCGCGCATGTTTACCAACGCGGTAATAGACGATTTTTATGCTATCATGCGTCATCGATGCACTTCCATCATGCGCAGGGTACGTGTCAGCCCCAAAAGCATTCTAAATTCGATAGCAGACAGATAAAACAGCCCTTTTTTGGGACATTGGGTACACCTACATGCCAATGTGGTGTAGTTGTTAAGTATTTTATTTTATGTTTCTGGTAGCTTCTAAGATTTGTTTGTATACTAACCCAAATGGATCTAACGTCTGAAATAAAAGATTATTATTATTTCTTAAACTGGTTAGAACGGTTAGTTATCAAAACTTTTTAACTCGGTTTATGCATACGTTTTGTGCCACCAGATGGCGTAACTCTAGGAAGGGATTTCTGTCGCTGTATACCGAAAGTGAAGCATATTTGGTACGAGTGGTACGACCGACGTACAACCCCTAGTTACACCCCCTAGTTCCACAATAGACGCGGTCGGGGGCGGACGTATCGTCATTTTGGAGAGTTCCAATTTTCGCGGGCTTACGATTTTATGTTTCAGTTAGTAAAGTGTTTTTGTGTGTGATTTCTGATGGATGCTTATCCGAGGCAAACGTAGTGTACATGAGTACGTGTAGAATTCTGATATAGTTTTTAGTCGCGTGATGGAAAACGTTTTCGTGAAGTTTTGTGCGTTATTAAATGTCGTCTTATAGTTTTGTGGTAACTATTGATATTTAATACTGCTGGCGTTAATGAATTCAATCAAGTCGGTAAGTATTTATTATTGAAATAACTTTTGTAAATTTTATTTAATCTGACCTTTAAAAACTGAAAGGATTTTGTAAGTACATAAATCTCTCACTGACCTACTCTTTGTGATAGCGGGCAAAACATATCCTAAGATGAAGAAATGAAACAAATGAGTGTTATTAGCATATTGTTAATACGGTGTAGTTGTACTGTCGCTTCTCGTTTTTATATCTGCAGCTCTGTGTTTTGACAAGTGCCAGAGATAAAACATCGTCCAAGTTACAAAATGTTAACAACATTATTCAATAATCAAAGAAAAACTAGAAAATAAACCCTATTTCATAACTTAATAAATTTTTCTGAAATTATATTTAGATTGTGATTAAAAAAAATCCAATCATTTTTCACCAGACTCGTTTAGTTTTTATTTTGTCTCCGTTTTTTAAACAGTCGATCATAGGTAATACCTACCTTAATGTTGACCTACAAGGCTACAACACAACGAATATATTATGCCTTTAACACGAATTTGAAAGAGGATATTCTGCTCTCAATCAATAGGAACATAGACGCCTCCTATGCTATGTACTATAGGTAAATGAATGTGGATAAATTTTAAATTTAACGAGATTTTCTATTTCTCTCGGCAGTTTCGGAGCAGATTTGATAATTCTCAATTCTTTATTGCGTACCATAATGTTACATAGTTGTTATGCATAGTTATATAAGTCACAATTATGGACCCTGTCGGGCACAGCATAAACCAATGTAAGAGAGAGGAGGAAGAACACTGCGTGTTGAATGTGATACTTTTTTAAATGATTTAATTATTCATTATAGTAATTAGTAAGGTATGTTGCTAATACGTCATTGTGTTTAAATATATATTATGTATGTATATTTAGTTACTAAATAACATTTTAACCATTTATTTTATAAACTATTATTAACTATTTATTTACTATATATTATTATTTATATTTATTTATTGCATCAATTGTGTCCGTACAGTATTTTTATTTATTTTTTTGGCACCTATACTTACATTGTAATTTACAAAATAGAAAATTTATCATTAAAATATTCGCTTATAGTATAGTAGCATTTCGTTATAAGGAAAAGCTTTAATTTATTAATAAATACGTTATATTTGCTAATATTCTTTATTGTTTCGGGTAATTTGTTATAATTTTTATGGACATGACAAAGGTACTATTCGATTGTTTTTTTAGACGTGATGTTGGTAAGTTTAATCTATTTTTATGTCTTAAAGTAATTTTTGTTTGTATGTCTTCTCTTTTTGTAAAGAAATCGGGGTACTTGCGCACGAACTTTCAAATTTCAAATATATAGAGACAGGGTAGGGATAAAATCTTAAGTTCCTGAAAGTAGGGTTTACAGCTATCGTCGGCTTCAATATTAACTAGGATTCTTATTAATTTTTTTTTGTAGGGTAAATAGTGTGGGTGCGTCAGTACTGTTGCCCCATAAAATGACTCCATACTTGAGCCATGCATAGGCGTACGCGTAGTACGTTGCTAATGCGGTTTTTAGGTCTGTGGTTTTTTTGATCTCGCGGAGGGCGCATGAAAATTTTGATATTTTAGTTCTTACTTTCTGAATATGTGACTTCCAATTTATATGCGTATCAATGTTTATGCCTAATAGGGTGAATTTATCAACTACTTCTAATTTAATATTTTTAAAGCTAAAGTTTATATTTATTTCTGTTTTCTGGCGGGGATGAAATGATATTATTTTTGTTTTATTGTATTTGATTTCTAGGTTATTTTCAGTCATCCAATTAATTGTAGAATTTAGTATGGTATTTAATTTCTCATTTAAATTCGTGTTATCTTCGCATGAGGTTAGTATAGATACGTCATCCGCGAATAGGACGCATGACTCATTTATATTATTTGGAAGGTCGTTTGCGTAAACAAGAAATAAGAAACACCCTATTACGCTGCCTTGATTTGGATTGAAGCGATGATTTGTTTGCAGTCTGATCTAATTAGCTGTATTTCATTTTTTATATTGTTATAATATTTGATTTCCACGATTTGTTTCCTATGTTTCAAATAGGATACAAACCAATCATAACATTTCCCGCGGAGGCCTATACTATATAGTTTATTTAATAATATGTCAAATTGTACTTTGTCATATTCTTTGGTCATATCCAGGAGTAGTCCTATCGCGTACTTTTTATTGTTAATGATATCAAGTGCTTTTTGAATATATTTGTAAACGGCCAAGACAGTGGAACGGTTTTTTCGAAACCCGTATTGGCAGTCATTAAATATGTGATATTTTTCGCAAAACGCATATACTCTATTGCACATGGCTTTTTCAAATATTTTGGAAGCTGTCGGTAAGATGGCAATGGGGCGGTAATTGTTGGGATCTGTTTTAGATTCTTTTTTGTGAATAGGTTTTATAAGAGCTTTTTTTAAGAGGTTTGGAAAAACTCCTTCTTCGAATGATTGGTTTAATAATATATGAAATGGTAATGTTAGTTCGTCTGCACATTGCCTTAATAAGGCAGGTGGAAGTTCATCAACGCCATGACTGCTTTTGTTTTTCAGATTTTTTATTAACAGGTTAACTTCGTAAGGATCAATTGGATTAAGGAAGATTGTATTCTCTGTAGGACACATAAAAGAAGATCTTTTCGGTTTACAGGTTGAGTTGATCGTTGTTTCCCCGATTGAAGCAAAAAATCATTAAAAATATTTGCTACCTCATTAGGTTCAGAAGTTACGCTGCAATTCGTTTGCAGGGTTATGTTACATTTTTCACTTGATATTTTTTATTTGTACGTTCATTTACTATACTCCATATTGTCTTAACTTTATTATTAGATTTAAGCATTTCATTTTTGTAGTGTAGTTTTTTTGCAGTCGTTACTGTTTTCTTTAGAATTTTTTCATACTTTTTGTAATACTGAGTTATTATTGGATTGTTTGTTTTTGTTGTTAGTATTTTTAGTAATCTTTTATTTTTGCAAGAGGTTTTTATGCCTACGGTGAGCCAATATTTTTTATATTTAGGTTTTAACTTGATTTTTTTTAATGGCATACATTGATTTAATATATTAATAAGTGTGTCATTAAAAGCTTCATAATTGCTATTCATATCGTTATCAGTTGTTAAGATGTCATTCCAATTTATTTCTTGTAATCTCGATTTGAATTTTAATATATTTGAGTGATTGTACGATCTTTTCTTCACGTACCAGGCAATTCGTTTTGTTTGTTTAGGCAAGTTAAGATGTAAAATAGTACTATTATGGTCTGAAAAACCGAACTCTTCTACAGTTGTGTACATATCTTTGAATTTAAAATTTGTAAATATTAAGTCTAAGCATGTAGTTGTGTTTGGCGTTACACGGGTAGCACTTTTTATGTATTGGGTAAATTTATATTCATGAATTAAATTTATGAATTGATTTGATTTGATATTATTTGATAGTACGTTAATATTGAAATCGCCACCTATGATTATATTAAGTTTAGAGTATTTATTATTCACATATTCTAGAATTAGTTTTAGTTGTTGGTGAAATATTTCTTCCTCTCTTCTATTCCAATACATAATTATAATTAATAAGTTTTCTTTAGACAATTAAATAGCGCATAACTCTAGTACATATTCTATAGATTTATCTGTTATATCACTTCTATGTATGCAGTCTATATGGTCTTGAAGTAAGATACAGACACCGCCACCCGTTCGGTTACTGCGACAGTATGATGATGCAATTTTGTAGCCGCTAATCTTAATTAGTTCTAGTTTATCTTCTGAGAGCCAGGTTTCCGAGATACATATTGCTTTATACATAGAATTTTGGGAAATGAAAGCGTCAAGTAAGTGTTGTTTGTTATTAAGACTTTGGAAATTCTGGAATAGTATTTTAAAAGGTTGGTCTTTGCTTGCGAAATGTATGGATTACAGATTCATTCGCCATATCCGTATGTTGAGATTGGTTAGCGGTGTTCTTTATTCCGTATAATTTTCCGGGTAAGTTGTATCAACTAGTTGTGGTTCGTTGTTGTGGTATTTTCTATTAACAAATTTTCCGTCAATGTATAATTGGTTGTTTTTTATTATTGCGTGGTGTCCGTTTTGCCTAGCCTTAAATAGTTCTTCTTTCATTTGAGCTCTTTCCTCGCATCTAAAAACTCTGAAATTCCCAAGCCAGTTCCCTGAAAACACTGGCTGTTACTGACAATATATCTGGTCATTCTTTTACTGAGCAATTCTATTACAAGCGGTCTGTTATTTGTGCCTTTTCTTCCTACTCGATAAATGTCTTCTATGTAGCCTAATAGGTCTACGTTGAGTATATCTCGGAATAATTCTATCAGTCTGTTATATAGGTCGCGTTCTGGTTCCTGATAATACTCTGTGAGCCCATAGAGTACTAATTTATGGAGGTTGCTTCCTGGTATGCTTGGTGCATGGAACATCCGAGTTGAAAGGTCTCTCACTTCTTTTTTTAAATTTTCGTTTTCTAATTGTAGAGTTTATACTTGAAAGTTGTAAGTAAAAAAGGACAATCAAGTTTTACTAATCTCAATTAAAATAGGTCACTGTCTTTAAAAATCATCTGATTCTGGATATACATAGTAGTATACTGTAGTAGCTATTCATCCGTCAAACTTTATTACTTTTATTATTCATCAGGCACACGACACTATAAAATCAAAACGAAGTCAATTAAATATCTCAAACTGCATTTGTCAGGAGAATCGAAAAATTTGGTAGACTCCGCCCCCTTCTAAAAGCGTGCTATAGAAAAAGCACATCGTCCCTCCCTATCCGTTTTCACACAAGACTACAACAATTCTGCTCGCTAATATGGCCTTATAATATAATGTGGAAAGGTCTCTACCCTAAAATCCCTTATATTAACAAGGAAGTTGGAGGTACAAGGACACCGTAGTAATGTATAATTTTGAATCTTAGGTAGGCTATTCGTTTGGGGATAGATATTTTTGCAGCGCGTATTTTTTTATTACACTGACACGGATAATATATTCTTAGCGATTAATTTAATATATTTAAATTAAATTAAATATCGTTTCTTTCAGGCAATTTTTAAACCCATAATATACAGACACATTCTTAACTAACATAACATAAAATTTAAATATAAAAAAAAAACTAAATAAAATCAAAAACACAAAAACGTGGTATGTATACATACCTAAACTCTTAAAACGTCTTTTACCTCCCTTGAGTAATTGGACGGTTCGATACACAGCAGTAACTATTTCATTATTAATCAGGGCTACTCTTGTGTCACGTTTGGCAAACGTTTTTGACCGGTCCTCTTTAGTCCACGTAGGTATTTGTTTCTTAATAGAGCACCATATACATTAACCAACATGCGTGTCATCAGCCAGGAAATGTGACACTAGTCTTGACACGATACCCTCATTGGGTTACCGAGCTGCGGCCTGTGGAAGTCAGACAGCCAGCCGCTCCATGTCATGCACTCAGCTGCGTCCAGTTAGACTGACTCCCTGACTGCCCCCGACGTAGTTGGAGAAAGGCTAAGCAGATGATGATGAATTTCTATCGCGTCATTTTCCAATTGAATGGAACCGCGTTCAAGACATCCTCCCGCTTCATCTCATATCTTAGGTACAACGAGATGAGTCGTTGTAGCAAAGCTGTGCTGTTTCGCAGATTACAGTCTGTTCAGAACAATCGTAAGTCTGACTCCAGAGCCGCGGGACTTTTAATTTATTTGTTTTATTTTATATTAATCAAAATACTGAATGTTTGACTGAATTGAGTGCGTTCTGTGGGCTGCCTGGGGACTTTGTAACTTTATTTCTTTATTTTTATTAAGCCAGGATTTACTAGTTTCATATTTTTCATGAGTGATTTATTTTGCGACGCGCTGTTCATGGAATACAAATATGTATGTGGTCATTTAAAGCATTTTGTCTTGTGTATAATGGGTACGTATATGATTCAGTGAGAATTTATGGTATTCTATGTCATTTTAAAAGAATAACTCAAAAATATAAAGTAATTTTATTTCAGAACTAGCTTTTGCCCACGACTCCGTCCGCGTGGAATAATTACTTTGGGCTAAAGTTAAATTTAACCCCGATTTTGAAGCATTCTTCATTGGCGCTCCGCTCCTATTGGCCTTAGCGTAATGATATATAGCCTTTCTCTATAAACTGACTATTTAATTAAAAAATAATTTTCCAATTCGAACCAGTAGTTCCTGAGATTATCGCGTTCAAACAAACAAACAAACTCTTCAGCCTTATATTATTAGTATAGATAGCTGTTGCCCGCGACTTCGTCCACGTTTTCGTCGTTTTTCGTAAAAAAATTAGCCTATGTCCTTCCTCACGGTTACGTGATTTTGATGTAACAGACAGATTAACTTTCGTAATTTAGTAGGGAAATATAATATGTCAATCTGTTGAAAAATATCGCAATACCGAACCGCACAATATTATTGTTAATAGCTGTGCCCGCGACTCCGTCAGCGTGTAACTCCTTGTGTGTTATTAAGTTAATGTATTGGTAATATTGTTTAGATCACGTTTACATGAGGCTTAAGTGCCTATAGAATGAAAATACTTCAGAACAAAGCTTCCGGGTAAACTATGTTGAAAGTTGACCCGTCCGGCACGTGAACATAAAGATTTCTAGAACTGCTAACCCGGGAAAGAGCGACGTACAACTGACCATGCGAGAAACAACTGACACCGAGATCTACTCCAGCAATACGAAAAATCTGCCCTTGAGCCTTATTAATTGTCATTGCATAACACACCGATACTGGGAATTGCGTTCTTTTAAATTGGAATAGAAAATTATTTGGTATTATGGGAATTCTGGGAATAAAGACGGTTTCTCCTGCACCGCAACCTGTTAAAATTTGAGCCTCGATTATATTTTGTTGCAACTGGGTTACTTTTAGCCGAGTTCCATTGCAAAGTTGTGGTGGTTTTTAATTTCGGTGCAGAATAATAATCAGAAAGCTTCGAACTGCTAAGCTATCGGGAGTTACACGTGTTATTGTGAGTCAACCATAAAAGATAGACATATGCTGTCGTGGGATATTTTTTATATAATTCTAAGGAGAACATTTCCGTCATAAATGATTTCTGTGTAGCTTTAACCATTAAGGTTGCACACGCGACGGAAGCTTAAAAAATGGAGTAACTTCTCCCGTTTTCCCAACATTTCCCTTCACTGCTCTGCTCCTATTAATTGTAGCGTGATGAAAAGTATACTATAACCAGCTCAGAAGTATGAAAAATAATTGTACCAAGTTTCGTTAAAATCTGTCAAGTAGTTTTTGTTTCTATAACGGTTATACAGACAGACAGACAGACAGACAAAAATTTTACTGATTGCATTTTTGGCATCAGTATTGATCCCTAATCAACCCCTGATAGTTATTTTGTAAATATATTTCATGTACAGAATTGACCTCTCTACAGATTTATTATAAGTATAGATTTGTTTATAAAGATGAGCAACGTTGTTGTGAGAGATTATTTTTATTTGATTAAAACCTTTTAATTTGATATAACTTATGTATCTTCATGATGCAATAAACTTTGAACCCTTTTTAGGGTTCCGTAGCCGAATGGCAAAAAACGGAACCCTTATAGTTTCATCATGTCTGTCCGTCTGTCTGTATGTCTGTCTGTCTGTCTGTCTGTCTGTCCGTCCGTCTGTCTGTCCGTCCGTCCGTATGTCACAGCCATTTTATTCCGAAACTATCGGGACTATACATGTGAAACTAGGTAGATGTATTCTGTGAACCGCTTTTCGATTTTAAGAAAAAAAAAAATAGAAAATATTTAAAATAACGGGGGCTCCCCATACATGGAACTAAAACTGATTTTTCTTTTCATGAAACCTATGCCTGTGTGGTATCTATAGACAGGTCTTTAAAAATGACATGGGGTTTTTAAAACCACTTTTTCATAAAGTCAATCGTTTAAAAGATATACGCTTCCAAAGTGGTAAAATGTGTCCCCCCCGCCCCCCCCCCCCTCTAACTTCTATAATAATGGAGTGAAAAATCTAAAAAAATATATTTCTCTAGATCTTAAGTTAAGTTTTTCTTGGGAAAACTTAGGATATTACTTTTCAATATCTCGTGTATTGAGTTGGTAACTTTTCTGTATAATGTTAAATTGAATTTCCTATATTGTTTTCTCATTAATAAGTCAGAGTCGCTTAGGGCTATTTATACATTATTGGGTTCAAGGGTTCTTTGGTTTGGTTAGGAAAGTAGAAATAATAAAAGTTGTATTGACAAATATCATGTTTGATCATTTGTTAAATTAAGTAAATGGCAATTAATATATAAATTTATATTAGGTTTTTGGGTTCATTAGCAACAATGTTGTAATGTGTATGCCATCCTTTCTATGTGATAAATTGGTTAAAATAACTTAGTCAGTTATAAAAAGAAAGGCATCTTTTATTCATATTGTTCTTTAATTACTGAATAACAAAAGTGCAAACTCAAGATTTGCCAGCGTTTGTTGGAATCTGGGGGAACGGCAGTACCCTCGCCAAGTCGAACGTGAAGCAAACACTGCCGTACCATCCTTTTCTGGAACCATTTCGGCATATTTTCATGTCCTTATTTGAAGACATCTATCCAGAGGTATTCAAATAAGGACGTTGGACGTTCAAATTAGAATGCTGAAATTATCGTCATCTAGTTAGCTATAAACACACACTTTAACTACAAAATGCCATATTTGTAGCTTATTTATTTCCTTAGTTATGCACTTACTCACTGATTCACAGACTCACTGATCATCACAATAGAACTAGTGCTTCTTAATAACCTAGAGAGCTGAAACACACACACAGAAACACACACACAGAGGTAGAGTTTAGTGCCCACATAAAGGGAAAACTATTATTGAAGATCTGGAGTTCTTTATGACCCTGTAATTTAGTTAGATTTTATGTGACTTGGCCGTTGACTAGAATGTATCAACAAGTCAATGTGCATAAAGAATGTTCAACGGCCGGTCACTAACTATATTAATAAAGTAATCGCAGTAAAGAACCTTAGATGGCTTGGCTTTGCTTAGAGATATCATCACTTTTTATAGAAAAACAAACAGCTCCATCGAGACTTGGCTAGTTTCTTACAGCATGTTTTTGTTGGGATATAATTATCATAATAGGTGTTAGGCGAACAGTAAGCGAATTTTCTGTTCTGTGGTGTAACCACTTTGCGCTCCATTACTCAGGTAGCTGATATCAAGCTGAAGTGGGAGAGGGCCGTCCTGGACGCCTGAAGGAGGACATCGCCGCCGCGGTCGAGGTCGACAACGGTGCAGGTGGGGTGACGATCTTGGTCATCGAACATGGATAGAAATCGCACAGGACAGAGTGGTTTAGAAGGTGAAAGGAGACGCCTGTTTCCAGCAGTAAGACACAGGCTAAAAAGAACTGAAATTTTAGAAACTGTGGGGCCTTTCTGGAAAAGGCTGGTTGACAGTTGTCGTGGCCCAAGGGCTGGATTTTAGTTAGCCCAAAAACTAAGTATTGCCATACTACGTGACCTTTCTGTTCCATAACGAGTTTTTTTTCTTGAAGATGAGATATTGGCTTACATAATTCGACTTTGCATATAAACACGTGTAAAACTTCCAAACCACATCATGCTCAAAGTAAATCCACTAGCTACGCGGATTATACCTTCTCTTGTGTTTACCACATACCGTATATATTCCATAATCTTATCCCAAAATATTATTGTAGATGCAACTTTTGGTTCTAGATTTGTTTTCACAAAGTATTGCAAAGAATAGAGATTCGTAATGGCAAACCCAGATGGCGTGAGTGTTGCGGAATTGTTCAAAAGAGTTACTGCGGCCTCGGAACACGAAGGGCAAATAATGGAGCACGGATGGGTTTTACTCAGGAAAATTCTGACGCACCCTCCCACTTCGCCAAGATTGGGAGGCAAGCATTGGATGATTTCTCATCCTTCATTAAATAATCGGTGAGTCTGCAAAAATAAGAAATAATTTTATTTATGATAGAATAGGTACGCCTGAATGTATTTGTATTATGAAATACAAGTGAGCTACCGTAAAATGGTGTAAAATCCAAATGACCTATTTAAGATTCCATAGCTTTTTGTTATTTATTTTATTGTTGATAGCTTTGCGTTTGACTGCCATCTCACCTGAAGACAAGCGACGATTTGGTCGAAGATGAATCTCATTTACTTAGATGTAAGCTATTCCCTCTTACCTTAAACACTCTCAGGTTATTATAGCCATCTGGAAACAGCGATGAAAGTATACCCAAAATATTTTGTTTGTTTTGGCTTACTTCGATGGATAGATCCACTAAATTCTGAGTAATGTTATCTTAAAAAGATTATCTCCAGTATTTTTCGTAATAAATAATCTGATTCATATAGTAATATTCTTTAAAACAGACTTTGGTAGCAAGTTTATCCTGGGTGTAGTTGATTAAAAAACACTGGCTTTCCTCTATTTTAATCTGGTAAAAAAACTTATTTTTGTCCTAATTAAATATCAATGAAACGCCAAAACGAATTTTGCCTGACTTGCATAATGCTTGTAATTGTATGATGCGTTTTAGCGTTGACATACATATTTCACATATTTTAAAGTGGCTGGTTAACATTAATAGAATCTGTTTTTATGATGAGGAGCTCGTGGCGAAGTAATAAATTCTGCATGGGACGATGTTGAAGGTTGAACAACGCTTGGCCGTTCAGGTCAGTCCGTGGATGGGTAATCATCGTAACATACCGAGACACCTCTGTGCCTCGACCAGCAGGTGAAGCCGTTGGTACCGGCTGTCATTTGTACGTATATCTTTGACAGTCATGACGCGTAGTCGGAAGGATGAAAAACTGACACTAGTGTCGCCAAGACGTATCATGATACTCAGCTACTGGATGAGGAAGTCACTCCATGTCCAACAGGCTCTCAGCTACATTCGGTTAGACATGAACTCGACCCCAACATGGAAAATGGCTAAGCACGATACCCCCCCCCCCCCGGCGCAAGACTGAAGTCTGGTATCAGAATACAGGTCACCTGTAACTACAGACAAGCAGAGATGTACCTGCTCACAGCCGAGCTATCCGAGGCATGAAGTTGTCTTTGTACTGCGTTAAGCGCACACGGAGCTGCCGCCGAGCGTAGGTTAACCTCGAAGTTCGATCTCTACTCCTGTTACTATTTAGCCACACGCTCCTTAAATGGCACGCAGTTACTGATCATATTAAAATTTACGTTGGTTTGGTATCGAATTAATTAGATGAATGTGTACTAAATCAGTTTCACGTAATGCTCGGCTAAATATTAAACATTTGTAGATGAACCGTGCGGAATCGTTTGTGCGGAAACTTAATACGATAACGCTTTTGTGGTTGGATAGGCTATGTTCGCACATAATTTAGGTTTGATACACAAGGACTATTGAGTAGATACGACTGCACACCGCGTTTTCCTCAAAGCATACCATGCAGTTAATTAAATAATCATAAAATGTATGACATCAAACGCACAGAAATACATAAATGTTATCCTACATCTATAATCATGTCGCTTTTCCCTGTCATCTATGTTAAATTATAGCAAGCAAATAAAAAAATGAAATATATTCACATATTATATAAATTAATGAAACTTTTATTCGGCAAGAAACAGAAAACAAACACACAAATTCACAGTCACATACATCATGAAATGAATACTAAGTTGTATGTTGAGCTCCTTAAGTTCTAAGTTGAGCTACACGATAACTGACAAATGCTTGCACTGTCTGGACAGGTCCGCTCAAATTTGCGTGGTTATTTCCTCAAAAGAATACCACAGACATGAACCTACATGCTTCTCATATACAAATACAAATTGTCTGGACTTTAAAAGAGACTATGACCTCTGAGTTTGTTTCGGTGTTTCTTCTCAGAGTAGTCAGTTAGGAAATACCGGCCTCATCTAGCTAAACTTAACACGCAAAAAAACATGACGTGTAAAAGTGTTATTTATAACCAATTTACAAAATAAATATTTCATTTCATTTCATTAAGATACTAAAATAATAATAGATGTAACACAAAAGTCGCCAAACATACTTGTTAGGTACAGACGCCAGCACATCAAGCTACAACAATCTGTCAAATTTATTTAATAGATTTTCAACTTTATTATTAAAGAAATTAGGTTCAAGGTTGATTGGAAAAATTTGGCAGTTTCGGGTAGCTTCATGTGCTGGCGTCTGTACATAAATACAATGCGCTACACAATAATATAAAAGTGATACATGAATGTTACATGAAACAATTTCTTCTTTCCGCTTCATAAAACCGGGAGAAGATAAGAACTTAACTTTTCTTAACTAACCGTAATGATTGTTAAATCGATTCCGTATTGACGGCAAGCAAAACGACGATAAGTTCTCGTTTCTTCATAACCTTGGATTCTGGGAAGTAATATTAGTGGACATACAATGTCTTTTAGATGAAACATAAAGGAGACGACATGGTTCATACTCCAATAATTATAATATCAGTAGGAAAATGTCAGATGGGAAATTACTCTTGCTCTTTTATTACAACATCTTTGGCAAAATTAATTAAGTATTGAGTTGTGCCGACGGTAAATATGATGTAATACTTATCTGTTTTTTTGGCAGGCTAGTAATATAAGATTGAACTAACTTGTAAATATGATAAATAAGTTGATACATAATTGGTCGTCAAATACATTACATATTAAGAAAAGATCAAAACAAAACAAAAGTCTAACGAAATAGGGTAGTTTCCTGTGTTACAAAATAATTATTTTATTTAGTCCATTAGGTAGATTTTCAAAAACTATTGACCACGTATTTTTTGCTTTTTCAAGTCACGAAAAATTCACAAAGATGGAAAGCTTTAAAGTACAGGAGTGGGGGCTGCTGACGTCACACCTTGCTAAGAATTATACCGAGGTGTGACGTCACGCGAAATTTCAACTCACTGTATCGTCTTAATTTTTCAATTCCGTGAAAAAATAAAAAAATACGTGTCCAATGTCTTTTGTTAAACTACGTGACGGACTAAATAAAATATTTTAGGAAACTAAAGTACTCTAGTTATAAATCCGATCTCATAGCTCCGTCCAAAACTATCTAAGGCAAAAGACATTAATTCAAATAAACTGAAAACTACAATATAGACCATCTGGCTGTTCGTAGATAAATATCAGTACACATACGAACAGTATTAAGTAGGCACTTGGCAACCAACTCGTGCCACATAAACTATGGGGACGATATAGATTCCTTGTGCCAAGACCTCCAATTATTTTGACATTTCTACCATTATCTGGTTAACTATAATGAAATGTTGTATCTGAAGTCCTTAAACTGTGAGAGCAGAAAATATGAGCACAGATAATATAATGTTAAAATCTAATCTCATAATTACTAAATTGGTTATATTAAACCAGCTTAAATATGACTCAAGTTATTTTCCATTCCCAAAATAGATTTTATTATAGTACTTTTCTTACCATATACATCGTCATCGTCGTCGTGGTCATCGTCGGGAATGTTTGCTGAAACGAGAGTAGATGACTTTTATGTTGTTATGCGCAAGCGATTAAGGGGTAGCCTTAACAACATTCTGGTTACACTGGCGGACAAAATAGATGGGCCATTTGACATGATGACAGACCTGTTGGTATAGTGGTCAGTGGCCCTGACTGCTATGCGCAAGGTCGTGGGTTCGATGCCCACCCAGGACAAATGTTTGTGTGACGAGCACGATCATTTGTTTTTTGTCTGGGTGTAATTTATCTATAATATGTATGTATTTAGAAATATACATGTATGTTTATCAGTTGTCTAGTACTCACACCACAAGCTCTGCTTAGTTTGGGACTAGATGGCGTTGTGTGAAAGTTGTGGAATATTCTTATTATTATATACTAGCTTTTGCCCACGACTTCGTCCGCGTGGAATAGTTACTTTGGGCTAACGTTAAATTTAACCCCGATTTTGAAGCATTCTTCATTGGCGCTCTGCTCTTATTGGCCTTAGCGTAATGATATATAGCCTATAGCCTTTCTCTATAAATTAACCATTTAATTAAAAAATAATTTTTCAATTCGAACCAGTAGTTCCTTAGATTATCGCATTCAAACAAACAAACAAACTCTTCAGCCTTATATTATTAGTATAGATAGCTGTTGCCCGCGACTTCGTCCACGTTTCCGTCGTTTTTCGTAAAAAAAAGTAGCCTATGTCCTTCCTCACGGTTCAGTGATTTTGATCTAACAGACAGATTAACTTTCGTAATTTAGTAGGGAAATATAATATGTCAATCTATAATACTGTTGAAAAATATCGCAATACGGAACCGCACAATATTATTGTTAATAGCTGTGCCCGCGACTCCGTCAGCGTGTAACTCCTTGTGTGTTATTAAGTTAATGTATTGGTAATATTGTTTAGATCACGTTCACATGAGGCTTAAGTACTTATAGAACGAAAATACTTCAGCGCAAAGCTTCCTGCTTGCTTGCTTCCTTTCCTTTCAGCGTAAACTATGTTGAAAGTTGACCCGTCCGGCACGTGAACATAAAGATTTCTAGAACTGCTAACCCGGGAAAGAGCGACGTAAAACTGACCATGCGAGAAACAACTGACACCGAGATGTACTCCAGCAACACGAAAAGTCTGCCCTTGAGCCTTATTAATTGTCATTGCATAACACACCGATACTGGGAATTGCGTTCTTTTAAATTGGAATGGAAAATTATTTGGTATTATGGGAATTCTGGGAATAAAGACGGTTTCTCCTGCACCGCAACCTGTTAAAATTTGAGCCTCGATTATATTTTGTTGCAACTGGGTTACTTTTAGCCGAGTTTCATTGCAAAGTTGTGGTGGTTTTAAATTTCGGAGCAGAATAATAATCAGAAAGCTTCGAACTGCTAAGCTATCCGGAGTTACACGTGTTATTGTGAGTCAACCATAAATGATAAATATATGCTGTCGTGGGATATTTTTTATATAATTTTAAGGAGAACATTTCCGTCATAAATGATTTCTGTGTAGCTTTAACCATTAAGGTTGCACTCGAGACGGAACCTTAAAAAATGGAGTAACTTCTCCCGTTTTCCCAACATTTCCCTTCACTGCTCTGCTCCTATTGATTGTAGCGTGATGAAAAGTATACTATAACCAGCTCAGGAGTATGAAAAATAATTGTACTAAGTTTCGTTAAAATCCGTCGAGTAGTTTTTGTTTCTATAACGGTTATACAGACAGACAGACAGACAGACAGACAGACAAAAGTTTTACTGATTGCATTTTTGGCATCAGTATCGATCCCTAATCACCCCCTGATAGTTATTTTGTAAATATATTTCATGTACAGAATTGACCTCTCTACAGATTTATTATAAGTATAGATTTGTCAGGCTGGTAGGCATGTGCGCACAGGCGTACATGTTGCCAATTAAATTGTTTATTTTTTTGTTTTAATTGTACTAACAATGGGTTAAAGCTTTTTGCTAAGATTGTGGATCAATACTCTGAGACAAATAAATGAATAAAATATACACCTAAATAAAAATTCTTATCAAAGTATCGTTGATTCCTCGAAATATCACCTCAGACATTAGCTAGCATGGTTGACAAAATTATACTTTAGTTCATTACGGATTGTATGAAAAAGAGGTTAGCCTCTGAGTTACATATTTTCAGCGTTTCATCTCAGCTAGAAAACATCAGCTTAAAAGAAGAAACGTGTAAGAGTGAATTAATTATGATGATATTGATAAAGAATATGATTAGTGTTTCTACAAAGATTTATAAGGATAGTTATATCGAAACATAAAAAGCATAAATCAATTTATGCAACAACAGTTTTAAGAGTTTAGATAGAAATTAATTACTAAGTGAAAATACGAATTTAATGATACATTTTAAAATGAACAGTCGAATTAATTGAATCTATCCCATCTCGTGCTGTTGAGAAAGCAAGAAACACATAACTGTACTTGATGGAAAGCTAACAAACGTATTTTTTCATCTTTTGTATTATTTGCTCGTTACATTGTTATTATTCTTTGAGACGTATAATATAGAAACTGGATATGAAAAGAGCCATGGATTTGCTTGAGGTCGTGAAGACTTAAAATGAAATTAGATACGTAGATTGAAAGTGTCTTTCTTGGGTTTCGCTTTTTCCGCTAAATGTTACTTTTATTGTTGCACTGAAAACTGGTTTATATCATGATTATTACCGGATATTGAGCCTAGTTAACCTTATTACGTAGCTAAATGGCTGGTTGGGCCATGGTTCGGTGATCGTCTGAACATACTGAGTTTCTTCTGAGCGTCGGAGACCACGTTAAGCCATTGGTCTCGGTTGTTATTTGAATATCTTTAACAGTCGTAACGGATAGTCAAACAAGTAAATCCGACGCTGGTCTAGCCTAGAGGTATCGTGTTACCCAGTTACTGGGTTGTGAAGGTCAGATAGGGAGTCGCTCCATGTACAACACTAGCACTCAGCTACATCCAGTGACTGAAAGCGAACCCCAACATATGTAGTTGAGATTTAAGGCGTAGTAGGTGACGATCGGCCATCAACCCGTATTGGATCTACGTGACGTGAATTTCGGCCCATTCCCTCTCATAGATAGCGAGGCCTGTGTCCTAGCAGTGAAAACTTTGAAGATTGATAATAATATAATAAGTAACTACTGCAAATACTATCTCCATAAATGAATCAATGCTTCTTTAACTACTTTCTCAGACCACATCAGCTAATTTGCCAGCTGATCCATTATTAATACCCAATCTGTTTCGCAAGCTGGCGCTCTCCTCATTAACATAAATCATGTTGAGACTTGATACCGCGGTTTCAAGCCACTGTATGAACTGTATTGTGCTGTGTGTAGTATCTGGGTTTTGCATAGGTATTTAAGGGATTTTATTTTTAACTAATTGTGCCAGCGACTTCCTTTGCGTGGAATTTTCCCACGTCAATCCCGATCCCACGTGAATGTTTGATTAAAAAGTAGCCTATATGCAGCCCTATAACTTCTTCTATTTTTCAGTTCATAGCACATTTAAGAAAACCGCAAATATAACTATGAAAAACAAAATTATTTTACGTAACTAGGTACTACGGAACCCTTCAATGGCGAGTCTAAGTCGCACGTGGGCAATTTTTTTATATGATAGTTCTGATCAAAAAAGACGTGAAGAATGTAGAATAGAATAGAATAGAATTTTTATTTTGCAAATATGGGTACATAATAGTTCTTAAGATTACATTTAGCTCAGCCACATTTTACCAATTATTAAATTATCAATTATAGTTATTTGGGAATGATAAAATATTCAAGTGTATTTGAGATAGGGGGTTACACGTATCAGTATCAAAACCTTTAAATCGCGTTGCAATGAGGTCTCAGAACCGCTGTGGCTTCATACTCCAATCAGACATAATAACTACGGTTTTACGAGCACCACAGGAATGCAGATGCCATCGCATGCAAGAATAAATGACAGTTGATTAAGTTCCGGCTCTGACAAGAAATCTGTACCTTCGTACTCGGTACGGTTACGGATACTCGGTTCCAATAACGCAATGGTGACGTTTCGTTTCCATCACTGTTGGCTGTAGTTAAAATTATGATTTGTGGAGTAGGACTTAGCGTCTGCATTCTCAGAACAAAGAGGGCAGTAAAAAAAAAATAAGTTTAGTGTCCATAACATGGATGATTTTCGGCTTTTATCTTCGGGTAGTCAGAGAGGAAACTGATGGAAGAATTTGAGAAATAAAATCTCAATAAATAACATAAATATATTTTATATAAAATTTATCATTTATAGAATGCAATACTGTTTATTACTATTAGACTAAAACAAATAAAATGTTGGGCTACTATTGACAGAAAAATAAACTAATATATTTAAGTATCAATAAACCTCATCGCTAGGGAACGCAAAAATATGTATATCAGGTAAAAAAAACTTAGTGTATTAACCCAAAAAAGGTGCGCCTATTTAGATAAGTTAGGCATTTCTATAGATAATAATACTTACAATCAAAAGGCACGCAAAAACTTGAACTAATTCTCCGGTTTGTTTTATTTTCACATTGTTTACGTCACTACTTGGGTAGTTTAAGAAAAAAGTATTGTAATAAAATCAGTCAATGTAGGTGGAACTGGCTGAAGCTAAACAAATAATTAAAAATAAAAGCTTAACTAATAACACCGAATAAAAAATATACACTTCTGGACACATCTATTGGCCCACCTTGTATTTTCAGTTTCGTTTGGTCCTAGCTAAAATTTTATATTAGGTCGAGCAAAAAGTTTTTATGCAGTTTGAACCTGGCACATTCACAATTTCATTCAATAGTCTTTTTTTGAATTTCGAACACAGAATTTAAAGAAACAAAAGACAATTTGGAGCCTGTTTGTTGATATCAAACAATCGAATACTAAGAAAACTTGGTTTTATTGGTTTACTTGGATTTAATTCTTGAAAAAGTGATTGATATCTTTGCTTTTGCAACAAACATTACTTATTCTTAACATTAAGGTGAGGTTCTATCAATAATCTATGGATACTTCACCTGAAGTCGCCGCCCAAGCTGTGGCACTTATTCAGGCCGGACACAGCCAAAGAAACGTGAGTGCTCAACTTAATTTAAGTCGATCTGCGGTCCGAAATGTTTATCGGAGGTACCTAGAGACTGGCGGCTTTGTTCGTCGCCAAGGAAGGCCACGATCTCGGGTCACAACTGAAAGGCAGGATCGATTCATCGTGACGACCAGCTTGAGAAATCGTCACCTTACCTCCATTGAGATACAAAACCAACTTCGCGACTTCCACGGAGTATCTGTGAGCGCTCGAACTGTTCGGAGAAGGTTAAAAGAACGCGATATGGTACCACACAAGCCAGCTAATGGGCCCAAACTAAAGCGAGCCCACCGAACAGCGCGCCTTCATTTCGCACGCAGTCATTTAAATTGGACACAGCAAGATTGGAGCCGTGTACTCTTTTCTGATGAGTCTAAAATTGTGTTACATGGCAATGATGGAAGGAAGAAGGTCTACCGGCGTAAGGGAGAGCGTTTCGCACAATGCTGCTTTGAAGAGAGGGTTGTTTATGGCGGTGGCTCATGGACTGTCTGGGGCGGTATATCCGCGAGCGGCAAAACTCAACTTGAGGTTGTTACAGGACCACGGCTGCCAACATTAAATGCTGAAAGATACATTCGTGAGTGCTTAGAACCTCACGTGATACCATACGCGGACTATGTGGGCCCAAATTTCCTTTTTATGCATGATAATGCAAGAGCCCATGCGGCCGGCATCGTCAGGGAATATCTTCGGGATGTGAACATCACAGTTATGGACTGGCCAGCCAGAAGCCCAGACATGAACCCCATTGAGCACATGTGGGACGAGCTAAAAAGGCGTGTTAGGGCTCGTCAGCCAGTTGCCCAGACGATGCAGGAGTTGAAAACTGCCATAGAAGAGGAATGGGAGATGATCCCTCAAAATTTCATAGAGCGGTTGATAAACTCTATGCCTAATCGTATGAGAGCTGTGGTAGATGCCCATGGAGGCAACACGCGTTATTAAATTAAACCTTTATTTGATAAAACATGTTTTTTATTCAAAAATTAATTGCCTTTAACAAGGCGCATATCCGACTTGTTAGGCGTAGGTCCATGTCGTATGGTATTCTGAATTCAAATTTAAAACTATACGATCGAAAAAGATGGTAAAATGTATCAGGTTTAAAACTGCATCAACAGTTTTTGTTCAATCTAGCAATCATATTTCGGTAGGGGCCATCGAAACCTAAACTCTAAGGTGGGCCAATAGATGTGTCCAGAAGTGTATAATGTCTGGAAAAATAGACAGCCAAACCTTAAAAAACAAAAATATTCGAGTTTACGATGTTTTGATAAAGACCGCTGTCAGTCTACATCACTCGACAAAAAATAAACAAACAAGACATTGCGGGGTCTACCGCGCTCGATAAACTGGGGAGAGATTCTGTGAGGTAAACAAACATCGACACTCTTTGTCTTGGAAAGTGATGGAGAGAGGTGAAAACTTTGAATAAAAGAATTGGGGATCAGAATTGACTTTCTATTTTCTGTTCTTAAAACGTGTTACTGTAAATTAAGGATTGGAATAACCGTCTTTTATTATCGGACGATTATCGTAGTGGGAGCTGAGTAGCTGTTGGCTTGCGGTCGAACTTCAAGGTAAAGTAACGCTTGTTGAGGTTGGTCCATGGATGGAACCACTTTAAGGTTCTCGTCCGCGCCTTAGCAAGTATGCTAAGCCGTTGGTCCTACGCTATCATTTATACATCTGACAGCCATCACGGGTAGTTAGAAGCCAGAAAGCCTGACACTGGTGTTATGAAGGTGTATCGTGTTATCCAGCTGCCATGTTGTGGAGGCAGTCACTTCACGTACAACACCAGCACTCAGCTGCACTCGGGTACACTGGAAGCCGAGCATAGTTGGCAAAACGCTAAGCAGAGGATTATAATTTAGCTTTCTGGAATCTTGTTGCATTAAATTACTCTTGTTTTTAAAGATTTTTTCTCGGTCAGAATACCTGTGGAATGAAACTTTTAAGTGACACACCATATAATAATGATATAACGTTAGATAATTTTTTCTGTTTGTAAATGATAAACTCAAGAATAGTTGGTAAACACAAAAACTACTGATCCGAAACACTCGTTCTCAAAGCTATATGATATAAAAGCAGAATAAAAATACAATCCACATATTAAGGTTGTATTTTCATTGTGACGTTTTAATTCTTTTATATATATACATAGATGTCTCGTTTAACAGGCCCATAGTATGAGAAAAAAAAACTTAAATATCGCGTCGTAATTTATACCTAAACCAGCTACGAAGTAAATAACAATAACATTCATTAAATCTTCACCGTTTAAATCCACAATACATTTGAATATTTCATCACTTGAACACTCAATACGTGTAATTAATTACTCTCTGGATGGTACGGGTGTTCTGCTAGGATTAGTTTCACAACTCTTTGTCAGTGTCAGTAGCAAGTTACCAAACTAACTTCAACCAGTAGTGTTGCGGTGAGGGAGGGGGGGCCAGGGAGCCATATTGCTTTTTCATGTGATGAGCATTGTTTACTATTTTGTTTACGCCAGTATATTTATAGTTTTCTTAAAAGATTTTTCATTTTAACATTTGAAAGTGTGTACATTTAACAGTTTATTACTGAGTTTCTATAATAATTGTATTGTAGTGATTTGCTTTTACTAGGTAGTGCGTTTGTTGATTTTTAAAAAAATGTTATTTGATTGTGAGGTCTGTGTTGAAAATGTGTGTTTATTAAAAATTTAAAATAACAAGTTCTCACAATTATCATTCAATGAAAAGATTCAAATTGTCTCTAAAAGTAGGTGTGTACCCGAGTTACAACAATTAAACCAGCAAAAAGGGAAAGTAACTCGAAAGTTTCATGTTAAAAGTTATGAAACGTATGACTGGCTGTGTGGTTGTATACACACGATTAAATTATATTGTTTTCCTTGCATATTGTTTAGTAATTCTAGTACAGTGTGGACTGATTCGGGATATTCAGATTTAAATAATTTTTATACCGCGGCAAAGAAGCATGACCATACAGAAAAACATATGGAGGCCTGCTTAAAATTAAATACTTTTGGTAAATCTCGTATTGAAATGAGTATCAACAGTCAGTTACGATTAGATATTGAGAGGCATAATGCTAAAGTCGATCGCAATAGAAACATTTTTCAAAGGCTCATTAAAACAAGAATTAGCTTTTCGCGGTCACGATGAGTCAGTATCGTCGTTGAATAGGGGTAATTATTTAGAAATAGTAGATTTATTAGCCAAGTATAATGGAGTTTTAGAAACCCATTTACAGAGTGCAAGTACCTCATTCACGGGCATGTCGAACCGTACGCAGAATGATTTGATCTCGAGCGATGCATCTGTGATGATCGATCGCGTTAAAGCCGAAATTAAACAGTCCGATTTCGTCGCCGTCATGGTAGATGAGACTCCTGATGTTAGCGGCCGTGAACAATTAGTATTAGTTTTGAGATATTTTCGTGATTCTGAAGTAGTAGATCGATTTATCAAATATGTTGATGTCAGCGCGGATCGGACCGCTGTAACCTTGAGTTCTATAATTTTGGAAATTTTAGAAGAGTTCGATTGTGTATCCAAATTAGTTGCACAAACTTACGATGGGGCAGCAGTTTTATCCTCACAAATTAATGGCGTGCAGGCTTTGGTGAGACAAAAATGTCCACAAGCTATGTACGTTTGGTGTTCAGCACATATATTAAATTTAGTTTTATCGAAATCGTTCGAACGAGTTGCTGAAACAAAACGCTTTTTTAGTATTATAAAATCAATCGCGGCTTTTTTTCACACCAGTACAAAGCGAATGGCCCATTACAACAACTTTACCGATATGAAAAAGCTGCCTCGTGTCGCGGAAACAAGGTGGACATATCACTCGCGCACGGTTAATGTAATGAATAATGAGTCCACCCACCTCCTAGAATTGTTTGAAAATATGAACGAAAATACACAAGACTGGGATGGTGAAACACTGACACAAGTCAGTTCATTTTTATTTATTATGAAAGAATTTGAATTTAATTTTCTTTTAAAATCTTTCGCAGATATTTTTGCAGAAACGGATATTCTGTATGATATTTTGCAAAAAAAAAACTAGTGACATCGCGTATTGTGTAACAAAGATAAAAGAGTTAGAGTCATTTTTAGAACGTTTCAGAGAGAAGTTCGAGATCTTTTATGATGCCGCCGTTCACATTACCGGACCACCTAAAAGAAAGCGCAATGTCGATGATGTAAAAATACATTATCGGCGAATTTTTGTTGAAATAATTGATAATGTAGTCAGTGAATTAATAAATCGCTATAAAAACATTAAAGATTTAAAGTTTATTGAGCTACTTTCTTGTGAGAATTTTAAAAAATATAGTGAACGTTTCCCTGAAAATGAAATCAGAGAGTTCACTAATAATTATCAGGCAAATTTTAATTTCGATAAATTGAAAAATGAATTGCGCTGTATTTATAGATCACCTCAATTTGCAAATAGTTGTGTATTTAGTATTATTCAAAATTTGTATAAGGACAATTTAAATAAAGTTTTTTCTGAAGTGTTACGATTAGCGAAATTCATTGTGACTATCCCAGCAAGCAGCGCATCGGCAGAGCGTTCATTTTCGTGTTTAAAACGTATCCACACATATTTGAGAAACACACAAAATCAACAGAGACTCACAGAGCTTTCCATGATTTCTATAGAAAAGGCATTAATGATAGAATTAAAACGCAATCCAACTTTCTATGACGATATCCTAAAATCATATTTAAAAAAGGATAGGCGCATAGATTTAATTTATAAATGAATGAGTAGTATGTTTTTTTTTTACTAACCTGTTGTTTTATTATTAAGTTTATTTATATATTTGCGAATCACATGAAAATCGGCCTTTTTAAAGGCCACATCGGATATCTTCCAAGTGACGTGTTCTGTAACTATCACTCACTTGGATAAGATATTTGAGGTGGCCGAAATCTTGCGTTTACATCGGGATATAGTAACCGGAACCTTGAATATCTGAAAATTGAAGCTGACTAGGTTAGTAGTAATATCTTAGCTTATTATTTTACGTATTAGAATTTTCCGCCGCGACGATCGATCGCCGTTTTGTCTGCGTTGCCGTAGAAGATGTACATGAATAGTAGTACATCTAAGACTTGTTCTGTTGGCATGGTTTCCGACTTAGAGATCCGTCGCGTGGCGGCGGCTATGCTTAAAATCTATAAAAGAAAAAGTTTTTTTGACCGAGTACTCCGCCGCATACCCAGTGTCATAAAACTGTGCACGCCGCTGACTGTTGGGTATATAACTGCAGGTTAAAATAGATTGAATTGGGTAGTAATCCATTAACATTGGAGTGCGTCATATAAAAACCGTTACTGAATGTCAAAAATCCTCCCGTCGGTCTCCCGGCTGTCATTTGTGCATCTTTGACAGTTGTTGACCCATCAGTCAGACTACCTGATACCAGTTTTGCCAAGGAGTATCGTGTTATGTCTACTGGACTGTTTGTGATCAGATAAGCAGTCGCTCATTGTAAAACACTATTTCTCAGCTGCATTCTGTTAGACTGGATGCTGAACCAACATAGTTGGGAAGCTAAGCAGATGAGGATGAACCGTAGCAAGAATATCTTCTACTGCAGCATCCAGAGCCTCACTAATAACAGCACTGAAATTGTAATAAATATTTATACAATTTCAAAGTTTCCGCTTTTGCATTCTCTACGCCTCTTGTATTTGTATTTGTAATCAAACATCATTGTCCCGGTTTATTACTTGGTCTTACTGTCAAAGTTTTATGCTCAAGTATGAAGAATTTCAAATCCTGTGTAATGTATAACATACTGTATAATGTTATTGTTCTAATAATAACATGGCAATCATCGAGAGTTATTTGTTAGAATTAGAGTGATGTTAGGAGATTACCAAATAAACTTTTGCTATTAATAACTTTATGACTTTCAATGAAAATCATGTTATTCGCTTTTAGCAGTATTTTTGTCCTAACTTTAACGACGCAATGGTTAATAGATTTATTGGTGTCGACGACAGACTATGTTATTTATGTGTGTGTTTCTTGATGTAAAATAAGCCTATAAATAAGGTGGAAGGAAAAGAAGAGGGTTCAGAGAATAATATTTTTGTAGCGAAGTTACTGCGTAACTTTCTGGAATATTTTAGGTGACTTATGTCTGGGTTCTTAACTATTATTGATCTTATTATAGAAACTTAAAAAGTTGGGTTCTAAGCCACTTTCACTTTCCGAACAGCTTGGGAACACATCAGACACAATTAAAACAAGTTTATTTGAAAAAGTACGAAAGAGAGCGTAAACAATTAAGATGGACATTTAACATACTCGTAGGTAATCAGCATATAACGGTCCCACTGCTGAGACATAAGCCTCCTCTCTGTAAGAAGGAATGGCCCTTAATCTACCACTGGGTGCGTGTAAGGTGATGACGCATCTCTCAAATTTTTCAATCTTAGGACTTGCCGATTTCCGCACGATGTTTTTCTACACCGTAGTGATGATGAAAATTACCCAAAGTAATGTTCTTGCTAAGGTACAAATCCGTGTCTATACCTACTGGGCACTGAGTAACCACCACTGACCATTAGGCGCTTGGAACCTTAAATACAAGTTGATATTAAAAACACTAACTTTGATATTACATTATCTGATTTTTCTCCAAGTGTGACGTCACATCTCTAGTAACAATATTTTAGTTTCGCCACAAAGTCATTTAAATTCTCTCGATACAACACAGGATTTTCTTATACCACAACGCTGTTCTGTACCTTTATTTCGGCAATGTTATCAGGAATAACGATTTGGTCATAATTCATTTAATACATTTATTTCAGTTTTCCTTCTTCATACCGTACCTACACTCTTCACGCAATCTGTTTAAAAATATAAGCAGTTTTGTCTTTATATATTTATAATTTATTGTAAAACTATAATTGAATAGTAAAAATATAATCACGAAGTATATGATTTTAATTCTCAAAGTATACTGTAGAAATGAGAAGAAAAAATACAACTGATTTTGCGCCAAACATGTCGTAAAACAGCCATTGCTCAGTATGCATGCATGTGAGAGATAGAACCGAGTCACTGGTTTTCAGTGACTGCCTTGATTGGATGATATCCAGTAGAGCGATATATACAGTCATGAGAAAAAAAACAATGTGCCTATGTATATTACAATTTATATAAAACAGGTACAATTTATATAAATTATTATTATTCTTGGCTTCACCGCCCAACTCAGTAACACTCTATTTTCAAACTGTTGAATAATTTAAACAATTTTACAATCCATGCCAGCCAAGATACCAATTCTCTGACGGAGTCTGTGTTTCCTGAATGCTATAACCTAGGGGTATTTAAGTCAAGAGTGAATAGGTTACTTTTAGGTGAGCGTGCTCCATCTTCGAACACATCATCACATACCATCAGAAGAGATGGTGGTCAAACGCGAAATTATTGTCGATTAAAAAAAACCCATGTCATGCTTAAAAGAAAGTAGACCCAATGAACAGTAAAATACAGGGTTTTGAAGCTTTCAAGGAAAAACCTATAATATTAATGAGGCAACGCAATGTTTCCCTGCTATATTTCAGACTGGGAGTGTCAGACTTCTACTGACTAAAAACCTACCCTATTCCTTCAGCTGCCCTTAAGTTCTGGGGCCGCGGAATCTTGTTAGTACGTTTCTGCAACCCCGGCGGGTAATGGCCTTATAAGGCCCCGTCACTGGTGCTGACAGCTCTTTGAGATGTACGTGGAACATGACGCACCGCTGACCCGGGCCTGTTCCTTACCAGACGGTGAGTTACCCCTGCTCGCCGTCCGTTAATAAATAATACTACGCCAAATCCAGGTAAAGAGAAGTACGCTCGTCTATTTTTAACCGTTTTTTTTTTTTGAATGCGTATACTTTCTAGTTGGTCCCATTGTTATGAAATCAGGATCTGATGATGGGATCCTTGAGAAATCGAGGGAACTCTTCAAATATTATAGGCACACCTATAGCGTTTTGGGTATTTCTTATAGAACCTTGAGCAGTTGCTTCCGAAAAGTACCATTTGGGGAAGTTGAACTGATGATGAAGACCACAGATGGCCACTGAAACTCCTCAATAATAAGTATTTCGTGGATTGCGATTCGACTACTTACTTACTTACTACGGATGTTAAACACTTTATGCTCGTCACAATACATATGGTGATGTAGAGCTGATGGTCAAGTACCAGGAGAACTCCTCAAAAATTAACGGCTATGCATCGGGAAAAGCAATATTTTGTAAAAGGTGATAAGTTGTTGACATTATGGCTTTTGTATCTAGATAAATTACAAACCGACCCACTAAAAAGCGTGAAATAAAAATTTTTAGCAAGAAATAGAACCGACTTCCATATAATAACTTTAATTTCGGAAGGCGGTGTGAAAAAAAAAGAAAATCCAAAACGAATAACACCGACTTCCGAAATTAAAGTTATTTTTGGCTTTGAAATGAAATGAAATGAAATATTTATTTTGTAAATTGGTTATAAATAACACTTTTACACGTCATGTTTTTTTGCGTGTTAAGTTTAACTAGATGAGGCCGGTATTTCCTAACTGACTACTCTGAGAAGAAACACCGAAACAAACTCAGAGGTCATAGTCTCTTTTAAAGTCCAGACAATTTGTATTTTTATATGAGAAGCATGGAGGTTCATGTCTGTGGTATTCTTTTGAGGAAATAACCACGCAAATTTGAGCGGACCTGTCCAGACAGTGCAAGCATTTGTCAGTTATCGTGTAGCTTTGTAGTGTTTTGATATGGAAGTCGGTTCTATTTTTTGCTAAAAAATTTTTTACTCATCTTAGCTTATAAGGGAATACATAGAAATCAAATTATGAAAATATAAATGCAATTCTGAGACAAAGCAAAAATTAAAAAAATTGGCCAAGTGCGAGTCGGACTCGCCCATGAAGGGTTCCATAGTAACTATAATAAATATACTTAAGATATTTATTTGAAAAAAAAAAAAACAAATAATCTTACAAATTTATTAAAACTAGCTTATTTACAATTTTTACAACTACGCCAAATAACTTTGTTTTTCATAGTATTTGTATGAATTACAAAGTTATATTTGCGGTTTTAGAAAATATACTGTATCTCAAATACTGCTAACTCAATCTCGTTCAAACCAATTTTGGTTGAAAGTTTACATTAAGATCTACAACATATTGGTTTTTTTTAGATTTTTCACTTCATTAGTATAGAAGTTAGAGGGGGAGGACACACATTTTACCACTTTGGAAGTGTATATCTTTTAAACGATTAACTTTATGAAAAACTCATTTTAGAAACCTTAATGTCATTTTAAAAGACCTGTTTATAGATACCACACACGTATAGGTTTCATGAAAAAAAATATTTTCGGTTTCAGTTCCATGTATGGGGAGACCCCTTTATTTTAAATATTTTTTTAATGTTCTCTTAAAATCGAAAAGCGGTTTACAGAATACATCTACTTACCAAGTTTTACGTGTATAGTCCCAATAGTTTCGGAATAAAATGGCTGTGACTTACGGACGGACGGACAGACAGACAGACGGACAGACATGTCGAAACTATAAGGGTTCCGTTTTTTGCCATTCGGCTACGGAACCCTAAAAAAAACCTTGTTTATGTTTACAAGCATGTGACAGGGTTGTAAAACAGTTGTACTATGTAGCATATTAACAAATAAATTGGTCGAGTGCGAGTCAGACTTGCCCATGAAGCAAAATTATATTTGCGGTTTTAGAAAATATGCTGTATCTCAAAAACTCCTGACCCGATCTCATTCAATCTAATTTTGGTTGAAAGATAACATTAAGATCTACAGACATATATTTTTTTTAGATTTTTCACTTCATTATTATAGAAGTTAAAGGGGAGGGACACATTATACCACTTTGGAAGCGTATATCTTTTAAACGATTCACTTTATGAAAAAGTGGTGTCAGAAACCTCAATGTAATTTTTAAAGACCTGTCTATAAATATCATCCACGCATAGGTTTCATTAAAAATTATATTTTCAGTTTTAGTCCATGTATGGGGAGCCCCCCTTTATTTTAAATATTTTTAATTTTTTTTCATAAAATCAGAAAGTGGTTCACAGAATTTATACCTACCAAGTTTCACATGTATAGTCCTAATAGTTTCGGAATAAAATGGCTGTGACATTCGGACGGACGGACGGACAGACAGACTTGACGAAACTATAAGGATTCCGTTTTTTGCCATTCGGCTACGGAACCCTAAAAATGAAATCTTTGTAACCTCTGCATTTCACTTCATACAGTATACATATATAGATAGATAGATAGATAGAATATACTTTACTGCACACCAATAATTGAATCAGGCTTAAATAACGATATTGTAAATAAAATTGGTTACAATGGCGGTCTTTTCGCTGAGAGCGATATCTTCCAGACAACCTATGGAAGGACTTTACGAGCTTTAATTAAAATGGGGAGGGCTATATTAGTATACTACAATACATAAATACAAATATATAAATATATAATGTGTTCTTTAACATCGTGTGTAGAAAACAAAGGAATAATAATAAGTTTGAAATAAAGTGATTGGCAACTGAGCTTTTAAAAATAGCCTGCACCGTAAACGACTGGTCGTAAAATTTTGTGGAATGTGTAGGCATCAAAAGTCTCAAATTCTCTGATGATCTCAAATCTCTAACATGTGTGTCATGAAGGAACTTAAAACGTTCTTTGAGATAAAAGGGAGTCGTTGGATTGAAAAGAATACTGTAGAGTAATAATAAAACATGTGCATTCCGGTGAAGGCGGATAGGCAGCCACTTGAGTTTAGTGCGAAACTCAGAGACATGATCATATTTGCGCAAGCCAAATATGAATCTGATACAAAAATTTTGGAGTCGCTCAAGCTTATCTAGCTGCACTTCAGCTAGATCTGGATAACTTGCATCAGCATAGTCAAGGATAGGGAGAAGAAGAGATTGGGCAAGCGCAGTTTTAGTAGCAGTCGGCAGGAAATTGCGCAATCTACGTAGAGACCCCGCAGATGCGAACAGTTTGCGCCTCACTTCTTGCAACTGGGGACCCCACGACAAATCTTTATCAATGTAATTACCAAGGTCTTTTACTGAGTCACAGTAGGGTTTATACCCTACTGTGACTCAGTAAAAGCACAGCACCATCAAAAATGTTTTGGGGAAGGGTCGTCCAGTCAATTTTGGAACGTAGCCTAGGGCTGCCAACAATAATGACTTTAGTCTTCGCAGGATTAACCTTCAAACCATGAGCCAAACTCCAATCAGAAATATGCGCTAAATCTTTATTCACTGTCTTCACCGCCTCAGACAAATCTTCAACGGGAGCTTGCGAATAAATTTGCAGATCGTCAGCATAAAGGCGGTAGGATGAGAGAAGTTCATTTGAAATAGAATTTATAAAGATGGCGAAAAGAAGAGGAGAGAGAACGTCCCCCTGTGGTACGCCAGCAGCAGTATTGCACCATGAAGACAACGAACCTTCAATGCAAATACGTTGTCGGCGGCCACACAGGTAACTACGAAATCAATCAATAGCTGTTGGAGATATGTTAAGAGAGCATAGTATCCCGAGCATGACATCAAAATCAATAGTGTTGAAAGCATTACCGAAATCAAGTAAGGAAAGGACCGTCAATTTCCTATTGTCCATACCCAATCTTATATCATCCGTAAAGTTAACAAGAGCTTTTTTTTCAAGAACGAAATTCAGAAAAAGAAACAGGATTACTTTTTTTTGTAAATGGGGTTATATGAGCTTCTTTCCATGCAGATGGAAAAACAACAGAGGATACGGAATGATTAAGGATATGGCAGATGACAGGAAGGATTTCATCCAAAATAGGGAGTATCATCTTGCGAGTTACACAGTCACTACCAACAGCATTTGACGTAATTGATAAAATACTCTTCTTAAAATCACAACAAGCAAATTGATTAAAAACAAAAGGAGAATAATCGGGAGTGGAAGGAATTAGAAAAAAAAAAAGATTATCTAAAGTTTTGGTTTTAATAGCCCCATTGAAACTACAAGAGGTGGAAAAATGTTGATTGAGTAATTCAAGATCTATATCTTTAGGAATAGACTCTTGACGTGACTTCCCAATTCCCATTGATCTAAGAAATTCGAGATACAAACTCCTCCCCTTTTATTATTTTGTCAAGTCCTTATTATTATATTCTGTTATGGTGTATAATAAAGAGTATGTCTATCTATCTAACGAGTATATATATTTATGAAGGTGATTGCAGAGGAGAAATTCAGCCCTCGATGGACAACAATTAATTGTACATATAGCTTTCAATGATATTCGTTACAATTAATATTATTGTGTTTCTTCAAAAATGAAAATAGTAATTTGACTCATTGTGCATTGGAAACTTATTGTATCACATTATTCACAAAATGTTTGTTTCATAAATATCTATGAGCCGATTGTAACAAATGGTCGTTAAATAATGCGTGGTCATACCACCAATTTCTTCCAACTTACAGTGAGTATCCAAATTGTTCTGACGTATTCATTTTTTCAACTTTATTTTTATGCTACTGCCAATAATATTTGGAGTTCATTTAGTGTTTACATCCCTCATTATTCACTGAACTAGCTTTATTATAATTCTTATTATATACTTTATTGTACACCTTACAATACACTTAAGGATACAAATAATAAAATTAGTGTACAATGGGCGGTCTTATCGCACAGGGCAATCTCTTACAGACAACAGTTGTGAATTGCAATACTTCTTATTGACCGAGGAGGATAGTTTGACTTATTTTTAACCGACTTCTAAAAAAGGAGGAGGTTCTCAATTCGGATGTTTGTATTTTTTTTTTTTTTTTTTTTTTTTTTTTTTATGTTTGTCCACGCATAACTCCGTCGCTTGCCAACCGATTTGAAAAATTCTTTTTTTGTTGGAAAGGGTATACTTTCCAAATGGTCCCATGAAAATTTTATCGAAATCGGACGAGCCGTTTCTGAAAAATCAAAAAAAGTCGAAAAAAATAATTTACCTTGATGATCTTTTCGTTTACTCTGCATTGCGTTTTTTGTTCGCGCATAACTCCGTCATTTACGAATCGATTTGGAAAATTCACTGACCCACTAAAAAGCGCGAAAATAAAAACTTTTTTGCAAAAAATAAAACCGACTTCCATATCAAAACACTACAAAGCCAAAAATAATTTTAATTTCGGAAGGCGGTGTGAAAAAAAAAGAAAATACAAAACCAATAACACCGACTACCGAAATTAAAATAATTTTTGGCTTTGTAGTGTTTTGATATGGAAGTCGGTTTTATTTTTTGCAAAAAAGTTTTTTTCCCGTAGATTTGTCAGTAAATTAGTATGCTTTAATGCTGTATTTCCAGTTCTTTCTGTTTTAGACAAGAATCTCACGGATTTGATGTCAAATGACACTGGGATAGGAACGGAAAACATAAACAAGTAGTTTTCAATGTTCTCTCTGCTGGAAATCAGATATTTTCTCTATGAGAATGTGGAGTGGGTTCACGGCGATAGTGTAATGGTTTGAACCCGCGATCTCTCGATTACAAGACCGACACCTTAGCCATTAGGCCATAAAAGCAAAGTGTTTCTTTGTGAATTCAAAACTTTGTTATTTTAAGTGCTTCTAGTTATTTACATTGTAGAAAATATATATACAACGTGTAACGGAAACCCCATATCTATCCAAAAGGACTGAAGACAACATCTGGTATGGAGTCTCTATGCAAAGTTTCAGCTCAAAATAAGTGACTCACAGAATTGACCCCAAATTATTGTTTTCATATATTTCTTGAATACCAATCATAATAAACGTGTCACAGCACTACGAGGATCAATAACTTTCCACGTCACTTGCCAATAACATGATAATTCTTTTCGTTCTTCTTAATTTGAAAAATTCGGTCTCTGGTATTGTGTATTGGAATTTGTAATAAGTTCTACACACGTAGACTTAGGATTATAAAACCCTTACCATATCGTTTGTTATCAAGCAAAGAAGCCATGCACTTGGTAGGTATATACCCTTTAAATTACACGTTGTATATATATATAAATAACTATTTGAAATTTTTGTTGGTCTTTCTGTTTGTCCAGGATAATCTCTGGAATTGCTAAAGCGATTTAATAGAGGACGTTATATGGCATCATAAAGGCTACGTTTTAAGGAACAATTACATTCGCAAACTGACAAAAAACTCCTCTAAATAACCTTCATTTTGACTGGTTATTGCGATGGATTATCAATGAGATTATACGTATAACATTATTGACGTGACAACGTCTTATAATTCAATGAAGCTGGCTGCACGCACGGAAATACATGACTCATGCGGCGTTACCTCGCTCTGAGGCGTTCCATCGCTCTGAGGAACGTCCAAAGCAAATCAAATTGGATCTATCTACAAGTTGACATTTATGTATGACTCAAGTCAAGTACTAGGCTATCATAAAACGGTAAGAGATGACGTCACTGTGTGTAGGGATTCTTTGACATTTATGTATGACTCAACGAGTGAAGTACTAGGCTATCATAAAACGCTAAGAGATGACGTCGCTGTGAAGGGATTCTTTGACATTTATATATGACTCAACGAGTCAAGTACTAGGCTATCATAAAACGCTAAGAGATGACGTCACTGTGTAGGGATTCTTCCATTGTCATGAAAAGTGCAGTAATAGTGATGTAAAATTAAAATTTTCTTTTGAAAAATGCAACCATTCCATCAGTATTTTCTTATGACGTTGTCACGTTCAACTATCGTCAGTAAACCGACTTTACAGACAACCGATTTTTTTTTAGTACGAGGATTAACCTCCTGATCGTCTCTATAATCTACCCAGCTATAAGATCCTTCTTATTTGGATCCTTGTTTAATAATGTCTCAAGATGGGTATGAACACTTTCTTCAAAGGTTTTGTTTGTAGCATAACAATAACGGTCACTGTCCTCTCCAATATCTCTTTTTAGTAACCTGAAAAATAATCTTCGTATCTCTTTCCATAACTAAACAATACTGAGGAATATAGTTGATGTCGATTTAGGACGGTTTTGTGTCTTTATTTTGGCTTTTGTTGTTAACAATGGCAAGAAAAATGTAGGTTTCGGCAGGGTCAATGACCGTTCTTACGCGTCTGCGAAAAGGCCATAATCCGGCAGGCCCAGTGTATGTTGGTGGATATCTTCTGATTTTTCATTCCTTGGACATGCAAGCCATGTTATTTGTCGCCATTTTGAGAGCAGTTATGATGATGAATCATATACACAAAGTAATGTGCCCGCCTGGGTTTGAACGCAAGACTTTTAATGCGTAAGTTGTGCCTGTAGGTAACCATTGTGCCACCTCTGATTTTACTACTATAACGTTATAGCTTTATTACCAAGTACCTACGAGTACATAGCCAATTAATAATTTAATTGGCTGTATACTGTTTCCTTTTGCTATATATTGCTCAGGAATCAGAAATAATTTTAAGTTTTAAGTGAAGTAAACTGATACTTTTTATACGAAAACTGGTGAAAAACAACTTCCCGGTGAGAACGGATATTTTAGAACTTCACCGTTTTAGTCAAACGTTGTATACTTGCAATATCCGTTTTATTGTGACGTATCTGTATGAAACTACACGGGAAGGCCGTGACGAAACGTGTCCTTCGTTGTTGTTGATTTGTAAAACCTCATCGTGTTAACGAGGGAAGGGTAACCCTCGTCGGGTTAGTGAACATGTAGTATTCTTTATTGTGTTTAGGCTTGCGTTCTATCACAATCTCACCTGTTGATAAGCATTGAGGTGGTCGAAGATGTATCACGCTTAACTAGAAGTAACCTATTCACTCTTGACTTAAATACCCTCAGGTTATAGCTATCAGGAAACAAAGACTCCGGCATTTAACTTTGACTCAACTTAGTCACTGTAACTAGATACAATTTACTTACATAATTATGGTCTTATATAAGTTTGACCAAATTTATATTTTTTCAGTTGATCTTCTCTTCCATATCTCTAGAAAAATAACATGCAGCCAGTCAGAGAGCGATAGCCATTAGAATTCTGATTATCCTATAAGTCGTCAGATAGAAATACATTCAAACGATGTCTAGACGATGAACGTTCCAGTTGTCTCCGAGCTGTCTATGCATTTCACGAGCATCGATCATCCGTCGACATTGAGTCGTGATTCATGATGCAACGAACGTAAGAATGTCAAAATAAAATCTATGCTGGCTGTAGTTGACTTAGTAAGGTTTTTGTTGAAGGAAAATTTAACTTTTTTTTTCTTGCCATAGCATCATATTAATCTAAACTTTTTTTAAATCTTTATTTAACTGATAATGCCTCATCGATACAAACAATATAGAGTCTGGCAAACGAAAGTAGAGACTGAAAAAGCGCAGCAAATTTAAAAAATATCAGCATAGCAACCCCAAAACTACTATGAAATACCTGGAATAACCTTATTTGATACTTTAGAATTATTTATTTTATTTCATCGGAATAAAAATACAACAAGTCTTTTAGGTAGGTAATAGTTAAGATATTATGTTTTAATTCGAATAAAAAAAAGGAAAAATTCATTATAGGAAGAAAAGGAAAGATTCATTACAGTCACTGGAATCACTGTTTTCTACGTTAATTATAAAAAAAAATATATTCTGTAATGCCGTCCCTTTCTTTATATTTATTTTCAATATGGATGAGATGATCAGTCAATTTCTTTCACTCCTCGGGAGTTATATTTTTAAACGACTCTTTTATAACTTTCTCTAACTCCACTGCAGGCAGAGCAATATTTTTACTTGCCACTTTACTTTTAGCCAAACTCCATACTAACTCAATGGCATTTAGACTGCAGTGGTGGGGGGGAAATCGCAATACCTCGTGCCCATTCTGCTTCATATACTGGTTCTGGTGTGTTTCGTTTTAAACTTGTTTTCAAACAAGCAATATTTTTACTTGCCACTTTACGTTTAGCCAAACTCCATACTGACTCAATGGCATTTAGATCCCAGTGGTAGGGGGAGAAGTCGTAATACCTCGTGCCCATTTTGCTTCAGAATTTCATCAGCTTCATATACGGGTTCTAGTGTGTTTCGTTTTAAACTTGTTTTCTAACGACATAAAATTCGTTAATTTTGTTAAGCATAGTATCTATGTCGAAACTATCTAAGTTGGACACTCTGGGTTTATATGGCCTTTACGCGCACCTTTATTTTTAATCCTTTTTAATGTAGTAACGCTCACTTCTGTAAAGATTGGTAAAACAGAATGATTAAATAAAATAAATAAAATAAATGCTGCTTTATTTCAGGCAAAACACCCATATACAAAATAAAAAAAAAAAAAAAAAACAGTGAGAACAAAATTTAAAAGAATAAAACTAGAATCTAAAACTTTGAGGTATGTATAGGTACCCATAGTCATAAAATACATCATATTGCATAGAAATTGCATATTCATCCTAATTATTACGTCATTTTTTGTTCTCGTTCAGGTGAACAGAAATCCAATGCGTATATATGGGACATAGTAAATTGCACGAGACAGCCCTCAGGATGCTGTTGCTGGAACGTCTCAAACCTTCCCAAAAAGACGCAACACGCGACCTCATGATTGCATAGAAGTCCGGGACCCTCGCTTCTGCAAACATGCTCGAGGCACTGCAGTATCTCGGTAGTTTCATAAGAGTTCGGTAAGCATTATTGTACTGAACTCTTAATGAACTGTACATCTTTTTTGTGAAGTTGCACCAAAGTTGACAAGTGTACATTGACAGACAATAAGCTCTGAAAAGAGTGTTCTTGACATCATTGGTGCAACTCGCAAATCTTCGTGCGAGCATGTTACTCCTCACTGAGAGGGCCCTTCGCTCTCTTTCTATATCTGTGTCATCATGCAGTCTTTCTGTCAGTATGTGCCCCAGATATTTAAACTGTTTTACTACCTTAATGGCGGACCCGTTCAAATTAAGACTGGGTATGTTCTCCGGACCAGCTCCAGATCTGAAGACCATAGTTTCCGTCTTGAGAACATTATATTTCAATCCGTGAGCATTAGCATAATGCTCACAAACTGACAGCAGCCTTCTTAACCCTTTAATCGAAGGACTCAGAAGAACCATATCGTCAGCGTAGCTCAAGCTGTTCACACATACGTTACCCAGGTGACAGCCAACTCCGGTTCCTCTGAGTTCCTCAATCAGCCCGTTCACGTATAGGTTAAATAGGTCCGGAGAAGTCAGCCCCCCTTGGCGCACGCCACAATCTAGCCTGTAACTACTAGATAGGGTGTCACCCCACTTCACTTGATTTGTTTGGTTTTCGTACCAGTATCTCAACAGATCTACAACATGCTGAGACACTTGTGACCGTCTTAGTTTGTCCCAGAGAATTTTATAATTCACTAGGTCAAATGCTTTGCTAAGGTCTAGAAAGCAAGCGTAAACAGAAGTTTTTCTGCAGGTGTAGTATGCTATCGTGCTCTTAAGACTCATAACAGCAGAGTCTGTTGAGAGCCCGGGTCGAAAACCAAACTGAGCATCGTCAATTTTAATATTCCTCTGCAGTTCGGGCAGTACGAGACGTTCCAGGACTTTACCTATGACAGTACCAAGTGAGATAGGCCGGTAGTTGCTGGATGCACTCAAATCGCTTGTCTTGTTTTTGACGACAGGCACTATAACCGTTTTCATCAAGGATTCAGGTAAGTAGGCGTGCTGCACACTCAGATTAAAAAATACATGCAGATGGTGGTATAAATAGCCACTACCCCAGATTAGGTGCTCAACGCTGAGACCGTCATGTCCTGGTGACTTACCACGCTTCATATTTCTCTCCGCGGAGATTACATCTTCGAGCGTAAATGAGCATGGCAGAGACTCATTAACGACGGTATCAGCGCCGAGCTGGCAATCCGTAGGCAGAGGGTTCACCTTAAATTTACTAGCAAACAAGTCAGCCACCCGGCGTGCCCCCTGCAACCCATCAACAGACACTGGTAGGCTCTGTTTAAAATTTTACTTTTTAGTAGCATTCCAGAATTTAACAAAATTTTTCTCTCTTCTATGCAAAGCCAAAATATTCATTTTTATACTGTCTTCGTTTTTCTGACACCATTTGATTTTATTTTTAAATAAAGCACGACTACTACGCATTTTATCGAAAATCGGTCCTTGTATAGGCCTACCAGCCTCCACCCATACCTTGAAATGGAGCCTAGCAGTCTGGTGATAGTCCCGCACGTGGTGATTCCACCCTATTACCTTTTTGCAATGCTTCTGTTCACCTGCACGAGAACTAAGTGTAGCAGCGGCCTGTAATGTATTAACAATGTGATTATAATATAAACTAATCGATTCACAATATTTGCCATAATGCTCACAAACTTTGTTTGTTGTACAATTACACTTAAAAACGCTAAAATCATTACATAATTTGTCAGCACAATACTTTTGGTATAACTTTATCTGGTCTGTGGTACGTTTGCCCCATTTAATACATTTGAGGTAGTCACGGCAGCCGGTAAAGGCTGTCTCAATATTCATGCACTTTGTATCGCAAACAATACGTAAGGGATAATGATCAGACCACGTGACGTCATATATGACGTCCGCCGCTATCACAGTATCCCATGCCGCCTTTGTTGTGATGCAGTGATCCAGCCAACGCCGACTCCCATGTGACTCACTCATAAACGTGAAAGTGTCTGAATTTAAGCCAAGTAAATTAAAATCCACACATTCCCACTCCATCTCTGTACAGAATTTTATTAATTCATTTCCAAACTTTGCGGTGGGATGAGCATTAAAATCACCTAGAACATAAACACATTGTGCATCGCCTTCTTCTATAATTGCGTTAATTGAGCCCAAGCAATCAATGAACTCGGTCAAATTATCGGTGTTGTCCACAGGCATATACACATTTATAATTATAATACAAACCACATCAGTTGTTATTCGCACCGCCGCTAACCGGTCGCTAATACAGTTAATAGGTGACACATATGGAAGCTTTGTTTTGTTCAACATAATGGCTAAGCCTCCGTATGGCCTCCCTCTTAATATGCCTGCTGATGTATCGACAGAAGACTTGCCTACACATCCAAATTCCTCATTTATTTCATTTATAAAATCTAAGTCATGGGGAAGCAACCAAGTCTCCTGCAGAAGGACAATATCGTTTGTTTTAGTAAGCTCACGCACACATTGCTGTGACCTCTTAATTGATTTAGAGTTGTATGATATTATAGATAGCTTACAATCCATAGTTAGTTATTATTATTCTTAATTACTCTCGCCGCATACTCACGGAACCGCCTAAATCTGACACCCTCAGGCCAAAAGTTAACACTTAAGAATCTTTCAAGTTTATTCCTATACACGGTAACTTTATAAGACGTAAACTCAGTCTCATGTTTCTGCGTAAGGAGTTCCACCTTAACACAGCTTTCACTTTCACCCATTTCACTAATGTATGCCCGAATATCATCTATTGTGGTTGATTTGTTTAATCGAGACACGTAGATAGCTGACGATAGCTGTGCAACCTGTAGCTTATTCGAGCCTTGACCCGTACCACTCATGTTTGCAAACTTCTTCCGTCTCTTTTTCTCTACTAAGGTAAAGGTATCATCCTCAATTTTTGGTTTACCGGCAGTATCTGTTTGCATTGTGCTTATCAACATATCTCTGTATAGAGGAGTATGTGAGTCAGCTGTTGTTTTTCGATCGAGCGGCCTTGAACTCACGCTCATTAACGGTTCTGTCGTAGGAATATTCGGCTGATTGGGTTTTGCAGTAAGTGTGAGCGAGATCGGGGATATCGTGTTTACTTGTTCACGTCCATTCTGCGCAATGCAGTTTACTGCTACCTCCTGCGTTTGTTTACTTTTTTGTACCTTAAGTTCTGTCACCATACGTTTTAAATCGTCAATTTCCGATTTTAAAATCTCCATATCCGAGGATGGGGTGGTCAAATCAGTCACCCGTTTACTATTAGCTTTAATGGACGCCACGTCGGTTTTCAATATAGCCATTTCTTTTAGAAATGCAGTTACGTCGACATAGTCAAACGACACCGGTGGCAGCTTATTGAGATTTTTTGCGACAAACGCTGGGAGGTGATCCGGTTCAAATTCGGTTCTTTTAGGATCTTAATGATTTCTTGCAAGCTTTTCTGTTCCGAGCCCGATTAGGTTCTGAAAATCATGAATTAAATTACATCTTTATAAAAGTTATGTACTCCTAGTAAAAGCTTACCAGGGATTGAAGATATTTCATTCAAGTACTGGTTCTGGGTTTTTATCCTATCTCTCTGCTCTAAATCCGTAAGTTTTTCAATAGTTTTCATTATCTCATCAACCCCTGCTACATCCACCAGATTTTCTATAAAAGAAAACAAAATTGTTAAAAACAATGCAACATTTAACAGTATGTTAAATAACCATAATGCATTATTATGAAGGTGTTTAACATACTATAAAATGAATGTGAATCAAAATAGATAAATTCTCGCCAAAAGATAAAATATCAATTATGAATTACGACAAAGTATCAACTTAGTAACGTCCTACTAACTTATGAAAACGAACACCACACGTAAACAACCTTGTTTTTGTTTGAATTCGGCGTCTTTCTCCTGTTCTTTTTCTTAATATTTAGACATCATGCAAAACAACATCTCCCGTACTTCACTTTTAATAGTTTAGTTCATTTTTCGCTGAATAAACTCTATTAACAAGATCACAACAAATCACCAACGATACGCCATTTTGTTTTGGAAAATTGAGTTTGACATTAGTATAGCATTGCCATATAAAAAGTTTGCAAATAATTCGAGTGTCTACTTTCGTTTGCCAGACTCTATAATGTCAAGTGTTGATTAATCACATCTACATAACTATAAACTTGATATTATGAAGAGGAAAGTTTTGATTATTTGTTTGTATGCAATAGTTTAACTCCAAGCTACTGGACCGTGAAAAGTACACCGTTGTTTAATACCGCATAATAACACCAGGAAAATCTCCATTGCAGAACTGTAAATCCAAATACATCAAGTTCCCTTATTTATGAGCTCCAAACATAGATGGTGGGAAACCTGAAAACAGCCGCACCACTTAATTAAAAATACTTGAAAGATTTCAGGAAACTGACAAATGAGAACAACGTGAAAGTACTCAACGTCTGACCTGAATACGTCAGAAATACTGCCTGTTACATCACACCGCACCGGTGTAAAGAAATAATAAGAATTCTGTAATAAATTAACGCTTTCCAAAAATGAACAGCATATAATGTGTACCTACCAATGTTTTTCAGCGTCGATAAATAAATGCGTCAATAGCCTAATAGTCCGACTTGTGATCGAAAGGTCACGAGTTCGAACCCCACCCATTACACTTTTGCCGTGAACCCACTCTAGACCCAAGCATATTTAGCTTAGTTACCCTACCCCCTAGCCCACCCAAACTGCTAATTCTCTTAATAAAAAAAAATTGCAAAAAATAAAACCGACTTCCATATCAAAAGACTACAAAGTCCCCCAAAAAGTCCAATTATCGGTTTAACATTTTTTTTTTATGTATGATCACCGATTACTGGAAGACTGCTCAACCGATTTGGAATATTCTTTTTTTGTTTGAAAGGGTATACTTTGAAATTGGTCCCATTGTCTCTAAATCAGGATCTGATGATGGGATCCTGGAGAACTCGAGGGAAATCTTCAAATATTATAGGCACACCTATAGTGATTTGAGTATTTTTATAGTAACTTGTGTAGTTGCATTCGAAAAGCACCATTTGTGAAGTGGACCTGATGATGAAGACCACAGATGGCCACTGGAACTACTCAATATACAACGTGTAATTTCAAGGGTATATACATACCAAGTGCAACAAACAATATGACAAGGGTTTGGTAATCCTATGTCTTCATGTGTGGAACTAATTAGAAATTTCAATACATTGATACCAGAGACTGAATTTTTCAAATTAAGTAGATTGAAGAGAATTATCGTGGTATAGGCAAGTGACGTGGAAAGTTATTGACCCTCGTAGTGCTGTGACATGTTTGTTATGATTTATATTGAAGAAACATATGAAACCGATAATTTCGTATCAATTCTTTGAGTCACTTATTTTGTGCTGAAACTGGGCATAGAGATCCATACCAGATGTTGTCTTCAGCCCTTTTGGATTGATGTGGGGTTTCCGTTACACGTTGTATAAGTAGGAATAATAAGTATTTCATGTGTTACGCTTCGATTACTATTACTACTTGTCACAATGCATATGGTGAAGTGAAGCTGATGGTGAAGTACCAGGAGAACTCCTCAACAATTAACGGCCCAAAATTGGCAAAAGACCGGACGGCATGTTATTGTTTCCTTGGAAGATGGGTAGGCCTTTAGTGTGGGACGCAACTTGTGTCGATACTGTCGCGCCATCCCATCTTCCCAGTTCATCATGTTGTGCTGGCGCTCCCGCTGTGGCTGCGGAAAACCTCAAGTGGCGTAAATATAGTCATCTCGGCGATAACTATATTTTCGAGCCTTTTGGGGTCGAAACTCTCGGACCATGGGGCTCGTGTGCTCACAGACTTTTTAAACACATATCAAAAAGGCTCGTTGACGCTTCCAGCGACCCAAGGGCTGGCTATTTCTTTGGTCAACGGCTAAGCATTGCCATACAACGAGGCAATGCCGCCAGTATCTTGGGTACGTTGCCTGCCAACAGCGTTGAGGATCAATTTTTTGATGCTTTATTCTAGTTTGTATTTTAAATATTTTAGTACATAATGAAGTAAATACGTTTATTATTTACATGAAAGAATACAATTTTAATTTAAATAAAAACCCTAAACTACATATACACACCTAAAAATAAACTAAAATATTGCATCCAGAAATTCGTGCGCATCGCTGTCCACTGGCAATGTGCCCAAAAGACTGGCGGCATTGCCACGTTGTATGGCAAGGAGGAGGAGGATCCTGGAGGCGACACCGTAGACATAACACCAGCCGCGTGCCATCCGGCAATTTTGATCTAGGGCGCCGCCGAAATGCCTTCTTTGGCCTCGCGGCGCCCTAAGCCACCACCGCGACTGCGCTAGTTTTTGACGGGTGGTGTCATTTATTGACGTTTTTTTTAAATCAGTGTTTTTCCTTAGATTTTTATTATTTAATTTAATTTATTTACTAGTTTAGTTACTAAGTTTAATTTTGTTACATAATCAGATTAATGTCGAGTGGCAGCAGTGATGTGTTGTGTAATAGTGCTGATCAACCTTCAACATCACTAAATATTCTGGAGAGGTGTCCTCTTTGCACCCAGGCACGGTTTTTTAAAGGTAAGCGGGGTCTGAAAGTACATATTGGGAAGGTACACAAACCACCCAATGTATCTACTTCAGACCCCGTCATTTCTTCAACACCTACATCATTTTCCAATTTGGATCCGTTTTGGAAAACCCTTTCAAAATTCAAAAACTCTGTTCCGGTTTTAAAGCGAATTCCCCGCGGCGCTAGACCTGTAGTGGCGCAAAACCTAGCAGGATGCGTTCGCCTTGCCGCTCGCGAGAATTCTCAAAGTGCCTGGGAACATCTGCTTACCTTCCCGTATAGGATACTACATGTTCGAAAAAATTTGGCAACCAAAAAAACTTTAACTTCACAAATTAAAGAAAATTGTACTATTTCGGCCCATATTCAGGATGCAAAATTACCGACACAGAGGGTTACTTCCACAAGAAGTATATCCCGCCTAGTCGAATCTAAATTAGGGGAAGGTGACATTAGCGGAGCTGCCAGGATACTTTTTAGTAGTGATGTGGTGGCCCCATACTCTCCAGATACTCTCGCAGCTCTGGAGAGCAAACACCCTGCCCCAGCGGATGGTCTTTCCTTTCCCGACCCCCCCGATCAGGACATAAACACCCTCACCGTTACAGGTCAAGAGGTGATCACAGCCGTTTGTTCCTTCCGAAGCGGCTCTGCTGGCGGCCTCGATGGGCTGAGTCCGCAGCACCTGAAGGACCTACTCAGCTCAGGCGCCGGAGAGGCTGGTGAGTTGCTTTTGAAGGAGCTAACGGCTCTGATTAATCTTATGCTCTCAGGCCAGGTGAACGAAACCGTCACCGATATCTTGTACGGGGCCAATCTATGTGCCCTACGCAAGAGGGATGGCGGCATTCGTCCCATTGCCGTGGGAACTACCTACCGTCGTATGGCAGCCAAGATTTGCTCTAAATTTTATGGTGAGGATATTTCGACCAAATTTCAACCCCTGCAACTGGGTTACGGTTCCAAAGGGGGTTGTGAGGCTGCCGTACATGCCTTGACGACCTATTTAAATTCAGGTAAAGGAGAGGTCATCTTGAAGGTTGACATTAAAAATGCTTTTAATTCAGTCAATAGGGACACTTTGTTGGCAGAAACTAAAAAAGAAGTACCACAAATTTTTAGTTTTCTTTGGCAATGTTACAGACATCCGACTAAATTACTTTATAAGGAAAACCTTTTGGAATCAGCTGTTGGCTGTCAACAAGGTGATCCCCTCGGGCCAGCGATCTTCAGTTTAGCCATTAACCCAATCATTCGACAGTTAAATTCGAAATTTAATGTGTGGTATCTCGATGATGGAACCCTGGGAGGCGATGTAGACACGGTATTAGATGATCTACAGTTTTTAATAAATCAATTCCATTCCATAGGATTGGACCTCAACCTTTCGAAGTGTGAACTATTTATATCCGACAGTACTGACAGACAACTGACACTTTCAAAATTCAACGCAATAGCCCCAGATATCCAAATTGTGGAAAAAAGTTCTCTTCGTCTTCTTGGGTCTCCAATTTATGAGAATTCCTTTCCCGATTTTGTCGAGGAAAAAATACAAAATTTTAATGACATCTTGGACAGGATATACCAAATTAATATGCATTCGGCCATCACCTTAATTCGTTACTGTTGTTTTGGACCCAAATTAATGTATTTTCTTCGTTCTTCACATCTATGGCATCATCCTCACCTTTTGGAAAAAATGGACCAAATTATTCGTCAAACTCTGACAGGAATTTTAAATGTGGCTATGGACGACCGAGCTTGGGCACAAGCTACTCTTCCCATTCGTATGGGTGGTCTCGGCGTCCGCAAAATTACTAGTATCAGTCTACCGGCTTTTGTATCCTCGGTACACGGCACTGAGAAATTAATCAGGAATATCCTAGCTCCATCACTGGTTGATTTCAATGTGCCGTATTTCACCGAGGCTATAGATACCTGGAGACTCGCTTGCCCGAACCTAAATCCACCCGACAATCCATCATCTCAGAGGCGGTGGGATGAGCCGCTCTGTAAAGCAGTTCAGAGTGACCTTATTGCCACATCTGCTTCGGCTGCAGAGCGTGCGCGCCTGCTGGCTGTGGGTGAATGGGAGTCGGGTCTCTGGCTCCATGCACTTCCGTCATCGAACATAGGCACCTTGTTCGATGATACTACTTTCCGCCTCGCTGCTTCCCTTCGATTAGGTGCTCCCTGCTGTTCTGCTCATCGCTGTCACTGTGGCGAAGTTGTCAACAGCCTCGGTCACCACGGCCTTTCATGCGGCCGCAGCGCGGGTCGCATAGCACGGCACGCGAATATTAACGACATTATCCGACGAGCTCTTGTCACTGTCGGCGTTCCAGCTGTTTTAGAACCAAATGGCCTGGCACGCGACGATGGCAAAAGACCGGACGGTATGTCTTTATTTCCTTGGAAGATGGGTAGGCCTTTAGTGTGGGACGCAACTTGTGTCGATACTCTTGCGCCATCCCATCTTCCTAGCTCATCTTGTTGCGCTGGCGCTGCCGCTGCGGCTGCTGAGAACCTCAAGCGGCGGAAATATAATAACCTTGTTGGTAGTTATATTTTCGAGCCGTTTGGGGTTGAAACCTTGGGGTCGTGGGGTCCGAGTGCTCACAAATTATTTAAAGATCTGTCCAGACGCCTAGTTGACACTTCGCGTGACCCAAGGGCTGGCTTTTACCTTGGACAGAGGTTAAGCATTGCCATACAACGTGGCAATGCCGCCAGTCTTTTGGGCACATTGCCAGTGGACAGCGATGCGCACGAATTTCTGGATGCAATATTTTAGTTTATTTTTAGGTGTGTACATAATTATGTATATTTGCTGACATTGGGAAAAGCAGTATTTTTTGTAAGTGAATATATGTACTTGACATTTAAGCTCTTGTAACTAGGTAAATTAAAAATTGACCAACTAAAAAGAGTGACATAAAAATTTCTACCAATAATTAAACCGACTCCCAAAAAACACTGCAACGTGAAAAATAACTTTAATTTCGGAAGTCAGTGCCAAAAACGAAAATACAAAACTATAGACACCGAGTACCGAAATTAAAGTTATTTTTCACTTTGCAGTGTTTTTTGAAAGTCGGTTTAATTTTTTGGTAAAAAGATTTTTTTAATTTTTATTAAAATGGACTCAAAATGTAGATCGTTCATTCAAAAGTCGTCGTAAACAGATCATCGCAATTCTAAAATATGAGATTGTTCGTATTGCTTTCGATTCGCTTGCGTGATAATTAGGTACATTTTGGTAAAATTACAGTACCTAATGGAAATTTATGGTCAGTGTGTAATTCGTACATGACATTGTTAATTATGTGGCGTGATTTATGAGACTGGTCTGTACCTTCGTATAATATTTGGACTTGAAATACTACATTAGTACTTTACTGTTAACAGTTAGAACTTTCGGAAAGTTCTAACGAGATACCGCAGTCCCGGAATAAAAGGGCTACTGAAGGAACCGGGTGGGTTTTAGTCTGTACCAATCTGACAATCCATTCCGCTCATATGCTCTTCAGCATACCATGGATAAGCTCTTGGTGGTTTGTGTGGTATGTTTTGTTTATAGGTACTACAAAAGTTATTTGCATGTTTTGAAGAATAAAAAAAAACACTTAAAAATAAAAGTAAAATAAATCAGCATACATAAATAAAATAGAGGCAGTTTTTTTCTAATTTCACTCACATTCAAGTCACAACCTTTTAATCTCATAGTAACCCCCGCGCTTAGTATTTCTCAAATTGACTTGACTTACTTGACTTAATGTCCTAAGTCCTCTAGGTGTGGCAGAGGGCGTCTACAGTGCTCCACCATCGCGTCCTGTCTTGAAGTTTGTTTCTCAAATTAGAGACACTCATATTTCCACTTTTCTCGGCACTCCCTTCCTGTTGGACTCTCAGTACCGCCTGCTGGAACTTTTTGAAAATTAAAAGTTTTTCAGGCGACGTCTACGTTATTCAGATTCCTTCTGAACGCAATGTCAAGAGCAAACGGTAGAGTACATTTGGAGGTTTTTATAATTACTCGTGAGTATTGCTGAAATAAGATGTGGATTTTGAAGGCTTAGGTATCGGAATATTTTGTATGGTTTTTTTATTTTGTAGTACTGTTTTTAGCTGCAAAACAATATCTTATTAACATAATGAACTCTGACTTTATATTCTTAATCTTAATAATAATTATTATTATGTATGTCAGCATCATCTTAGCCATTTCCCAAATATGTGGGGTAGACTTCGGTCTTCTTATCTTAACTTAACATAGTATAAAGCAAAGTCGCTTCCCTGTGTCTGTCCCTATGTATGCTTATTTATCTTTAAAACTACGCAACGGATTTTGATGCAGTTTCTTTCAATAGAAAGAGTGATTCAATAGAAAGGTTTTCAAGTATATAACATGCATAATATTTTTTTTTTTTATATTGTTTGTTGTTTATTGTTTATTGTACATTACATGCATAATCTAAGTAGTAAATTTAATTAATCTATTGCATATATGCTATATGCAAGTACTTTAAGTATCATAACTACATGCATTAAAAATCATAGCATAATTTTACTAGGTATCTATTAGTGCATCCTATCACGGTTACGTATGCACCGAATCAAACCTTGAGTCATCCAAGGCTTAATAATACGAACCTTATTTTGGACACGTAAACTCAAGGTATGTGAAGCGATAGTCTCTTGGAGTATTTTTATAAACAATTCCGCCGCAAGGTTTGGATTCATCTCATTCAAAACTGGGCCGAAATCGATACTTTCGATATCATTTTTAATAGCTTCGTAGTTGTAACGCAGGAATGTAGAACAACGAGTTTTTGTGATCATACCCTTGATCTTCAGAGCTAGAATGACTGGCAGGTGGTCGGTAATGCTACTTTGAACTACTATTACATTTGCTGGAATTTTTTTTTTCAGTAAAACATGATCTAAGCAATTTTCGGATCTGGCTACTGTCAAATATTCATCAGATTTCCGGTCGTGGTTACCGGGTTTAATGTCGACATTTAAATCGCCAACAAGGATGACATTATGGAAGTTGTTCATATTATCCAGTAAACTTTTCAGACTGTCATAAAACAGAGTTAAGTTAGAAAATGAAGGAGAACGGTACAAACAGATTATAACGGAATTTCCCTCGGTACAAACAAGGCAGTTGGCTTCAAGAAACGTCGGTTCGTGTACTTTACATCGTAGGGAGTTTCTAGTGTATACTACAACACCATCGTTTTGCAACTTATTATTGAGAGTAGCATGACAAGTATAGCCCTGAATTATAGGAGTAGGTCCTGATAGCTTAAGCCAGCACTCGGTTAGCACGATAACATCAAAATGAACTTTAGTGATGGACAGCATTGTTATAAATTGCTCAAAATTCTTTTTAATACTTCTAATGTTTATATGAATTATCTTTAGCTGTTCACTGGGACACGTTATATACTCCGAACATTTTTCAGGTGGGCACTCATACGATGATGCTAAGGAAATATCGTCAAGTTCATTAGATATTGTCTTTATATCAACCATTGAAAATCAGGGGGGAAGTAAAACCGATAGCTCAATAAAAATAACAAAAGTCTCCATGTTGCATCAATTCCTAACTGAATATGTTTACTAATAGTGCAATTAAGCAATTCTATAGCCAGATTGTAATTCAATGAGTGTAAGGCATGGTTGCAGTAAATCATCTTATTACTAATATTTAAAACATTTAGTTTAAATAATACTGTTCGATAAGCGGAAGTTGTGGCACAATTTTCATAATATATAATGTAATAAAAATATAAACAAATGGTTGAATAAATAATCTCAAATATAAAATAAAAATGGTAACTGTATAGAATAAAAACTAAGAATAATAAAATAAATAAAATTAGTGACGGGTAGTATAGTCATTGCTTTCTAACCAGAGACAGAAGACATTTTTCCGACCGTATTTGTATAGGTTTCTCATTCGGATTGTTTGGATCTTTTCGGATGTAAATTTTTCCATATGAATTCCAGCAGGAGAACTTGTTAGCCTTTGCTAGCGCCCGAGCATCGAAGAAGAGTTTTTTCTTCGATGGCATGAGATGTTCATCAACGAAGATAGGCTTCTTATCTCCCACCAAACCAATGGTGTGAGTGTTCAGCTTGTCGATTACCTGGCGCTCTTTGTTGTAGCTTCGAGCGCGTGTGAGGAACTCATTTCTCTTCAAAACGGAATTAAACTCAACTACGATAGGTCTGGGTATTCCTGATATTCCTGGCAGACGGTACAGGTCGCGCAAACTATCTTTTTGGACATCAGCGTTAATAACTTTACCTACCGCTGTAACAATAGCGAGGAGATCCTCCGAGTTTTCTTTAAGTCTCAGCGGAATGTTTCTGAACTCTATTGTTGAGGGTCGTGACTGAAGATTAACGTCTTGAATAAGCTTCTCCAGCTGCTCGATCCGATCTACATTTTCTTTTTTCTGTTTCTCTAAATTAGTCATTTTCACTTTTATCTCCTCGTAGCATTTATCTGTAAATTTTACACTTTGCTCCAATTCCGTGTGAGTTGTTTTGAGATCTGCACATTGAATTTTCAGCACATTCATGTCCCGAGCCAATCCTTTTAGTACAGCATCGTGCTCTGCTTTCCATGCCGAGAGACGGTCGTCGTTGTCGGATTTCCATGATGCAAGCATTTGCATAATTTCATTTTTAAATTCATTAAAGGTGCGAGAGAATTGGTTTGTTTCTGTTTCCAGGGAATCCATCGTGTTTGCAGAGTCCTCGGTGCGTGGGCGCTTGAATCTTAGGGTAATATTTGGATTTTCCACACTCGTGGACCCTGATAGGTCGGGTTCAGACACTGATTGTCCAGTCCGAAGCGGAGGGTTTGCAACTTTTGGAGGGGTGCGCTGGGTGCTCATTGTTTCTTTATTTGACGTTTAAAAAGATAATCTTTAGCTTAGATAAGTATTCTTATTCTCCGTTTAAAACGTCAAATTGGGTTTTGTATTATTTCAAAATAAAAACGTAATGAACAAAAATGAGAAAATCCACAAAAATAACTAGGCGCAGTAGGATTCAAACTCGATACTCTTACGCTGCAGCCCAGTCAGTTCAGCAACTGACTAAATAGTCGATGATACAATTAGCGATTTTGCTTCCATATATAGACTTGAGTTGCTAACAGGTGAGTGACGTATGCGAACTGACAATTCACAGTACGCGTCGAAAAACACTTCTACCCACAACTTTTAAATTATCACTATGATTTTAATTTTTGTTTTATAGGTAATTTTAAGTCATAAAGAGGTTTAAAGTATATTTGTTCCGCAAAGAATTTACTAAGTTAGTTCGCGCACAATATTGTCTATATTTCAAGGTATTACACTTAGTTTTTACACTATTTTTAGATTTTTAATAGTGGTACTCGAGAGAACTCGCTATATAGTAGAGGAACACTGATAATTTTTGAGGTTTCTGATGTGATGTCGCAAATAAATACATTTTTTGCGCTTGCTTTGCAAACGCTGGCTGAACCCTACGAGATAGATCAAAATAATGTAGTACAGTATTGTACACCTTAAAAAAGTCAACAAAAAAGTCCTCAATGGCATCTGTCTATCTCATATAGATAACTCACAACAACAATTTTTTATCCTTTACTTTTACGTGAAATACGAGCATATTTTACGAAGCGATTTTAAGCAATACAGCAATAATCCTTATCCAATTAAGTACCATATATACATTGTGCATTTAATATAAATCAATATTGCCCTTTACAGAATATAATTTAAATAAATAGTTTCGAAGATATTACAGATTTAAAATACAAGGACATAGTGGTTGTGGCACGGTGCCGGCGGAGGCACGGCGCGCGTGCCTATGTTGCTTAGATATGAGCGTTGAATGTTTTTCCCATGGTAAATTATGTGTCGCACTTTCAAGAGTAATTACTACAGAGAACATGTATGTCGAATGACAAAAAGGCTGTCAACGATGTATATAAAGACATTCTATAGTATATTTAATATAAACATTGCACCCGTGCGAAGCCGGGGCGGGTCGCTAGTGCTATATATATGTAGCTGAGTACAATATACATACTAGTGTTTGACACGGAGCGACTGCCCATCTGAACTCTACAACCCAGTAGCTGGGTAACATGATACCCCTCGACAACACCAGTGCCAGATTTTTTGACTTCTAACCACCCATAACGACCATCAAAGATGTTCAAATGACAGCCGGGACCAAGGTATTAACGTACGTTTCGAGTCGCAGAGGAATGTTGTTATACTAAGACGGTCAGTGATCACCATCCACAGAGCGATGTCGGCAAGCGAGGCTTACACTTGAACATCGAACCATACGGCGGTTATTATTTAGTTTTTTTTTTCGTTTTATTTCGGCATTCAAATTAACTTCGCAAAACATTCCTGAATACAAAGTTCTTCACTGATTTAAACTAACACTAATAAATAAAAAGTTCCCCCATTGACTTACGACTTGCATTGCAGTAAGCAACGAAATTGAAATGTTTTATTTTATTTCAACCGCCAGACATTGAACTTAGAAAAATAAAATCTTGTCACATTTTTGCTGTAGACTCTATTGACTTCCGTTAAATAATATTAAACGTATGTAGTACATTAGAGCTCCACTTTTAGATTTAAGACCAGAATAGTACTTGAACGACCTATCATTTATAATTTGAACATGATCGCCTATAACGAACCCACTGCTAGGACATTGGCCTCCTCTGTGAGAGGGAATGGGCCGATCTCACCGACGCAGGCCTAGTGCGGGAGGTGGGGAATGTCTTGAGGTGTTCGCACCTGGTACAATCCAGTTTCCTCACGATATTTTCCTTCACCAATTTAAGAGCAGTGGTGATGATGAAAATAATACTACCTAAGTAATGTGCCTGCCTCGGATTGAACCGACGACATACAACTCGTAATTCATACTTGCGACCACTGGACCTTCACTGCTCACCTACTACTTAACTATAACCAACCCATAAAGTTGCCACTGTTGGGACACTTACCCCTATGTGAGCGTGAAACTTTGTTATGTTGCGTATCCCCTCTCTCAGGAGCCCTGACCACCGATAGCTTCGACTTGGTCCCGATACTTATATTCTAATAATTAGTAATTAAATCTAGATGCATAGTATATGAATTTAATTATAATAAATAAAGCTTTATTACTAATTTACTTTTTATTCTCATTTCTGTCAACCTCTGTTTTAATATTGGGCCACCAAGATACAGGCTGTGCCTAGTTTGGGGTCCATTGTTAAGTGTGTTGTGTTCTGTAACTCGGTTCGTATTGTGTTTACTGTCTGTATCATTGTAACTTGTGTGTGTTAAATAAATAAAATTTATTTATAATTTATTATGCGGATACCTCAGCGGAACCATTTAAAATTGGTATTAACCGGGATTATTATAAAAAAAAGATTATATTGTAAATAAGTTCACTGCAGTAATATAACCGAATATGTATTTATCTAAATATTGATTAAGGATTCAATTACATTCGCAGCATGTTTCACCCATAAATTCAATTTTAAACTTTAAACATTGTTTATAAATGGTTCTCTTGACGAATCGGCTAACACAAATATGAAGTAAACATTTTCTTAAAATCAATCAGAAATACTACGTTTATATTGTTTTTGTTTCTGCTTTAGTTAAAATAAATCAGTAACTGAGGGTACCAGGAGTCTAGAACGCGGAAAAGAAACTTTGATATTGAGCATTAAAATTTCTCTCATATTCAAACAAACAAACTTCTAGAGAGATATTGAAAATACAATTTGGGAATTAATAAAGCAATCGCTTGTTTAATTGTCTTTTATATAAATTTGTTATTACAATCTTATTTTGATCTACACTTTATTTTAGTGTTTCCTTTGCCTTTTTTTCTCTTTATTAAGGGCTTTATCGCTTTGCGATAACGTCGCCCTGTTCGCTAAACTAAGTATAATCAACAAAAAAATAAACTTATTACCTAATTATAATATAGCATGACACTTGGTACAGCATCCTGGCTTGCTCCGATACTGGACAAGATTTTAGTCTTTGAAACCTTCATTCCAAAACGACTTTCGACTTTGATAACAGTTTCATGTAAAATATTAGGAGGTAATCGTTATGGTTATTTAATTCACTTGCATGGAGGACTATCGGCTCTACCTAAAGACGATAGCGTTAGAGTAATTATTAAATAATTTTATTACCTATTACTACACGATTATTTAGGCGTTCTTCTACACATCCTCTTTACATTTGTATTTATTTATAAAGGTCATCCAACAGCTATAAGCCCTTAGGTAAGTTCCACCTGGAACAGAGCTGGTGGGTCATAGATCCAGTCTCTCCGTGAGGACATGGTTGGGCGTTTGAACTTGCCCTTGAAGGCTGTTTTCGAATGGGGCGATGCCAACTTGGTCAGGTTCAATGCAGCTAAGACCCAGGCGTGTCTCTTCTCCGCAAAAAGGAGCTAATTCGAACCGGTTCCTACTTTCCGTGGTATAACCGTGCCGATAACCAATCAAATTGAGCTTCTTGGGGTGACTTTAACTTCCACACTCAATTTTGGCCTGTTTATCGAGGCTAAGGCTCAGTCAGCATCAAAAAAGTTGGGAATCCTAGCCAAGGTGAGACGGTACTTCACACCGGAACAGCTGCTCAACTTGTATCAAGCCCAGGTTCGGTCGTGTATGGAATACTGCTCTCATCTTTGTGATGAATCTGCGAAATATCAACTGGATGCGCTCTGAAATATGAACTGGAGCTTTGTCTCGACCAGTTTCTCGTTGCCGATGAGCCTATAGAAAGGTACTTAAATTGGCAAGTCGGTACACTATGTAGAAAAAGTTATATCTGGTCTTACTACCTCTATGGTATTTTTCACCCAGTAGCAACCAATTGCAGGTATAGTACAAGCTCAAAAGTCAGTCACTTGTAAAGTTTAGGCCGTACTCGTCCAGTAGTATGAGAGAAAGTAGGTTTAATTCGGCGGTGCTTTTTTTATAAATAAAACTTTATAACACGATCGCTTATTACTTACACCACACATTCACTGCACTAAAAGTTAGTTGGTGACATATCCCTATCTAATACATAGCTGTTTTATGTTAGTTATAACAGCACTAACCAAATTTAAGTTCAGATTTGATAAGGGATGCGTAGGATATAGTTTAAGTTTATAAGTTGTAAGGGAACGGTTTATAAAGTTATGCGTAAACATAACTTGGTATTTTAGAACTCTGTGCTCTGTATTTAGTCTGATTTAAATGTTGATTTTTAGTTTTATAAATGAGTTCAAGAGCGGAGCTAGTGGCTATACAGAGTTGATACGACAGAGAGGCATTAAATTACACTACGTATACTATACATGTTTAGTGTTAATTTGATACAGTTAAAAAATAAAAAGAGCCAAATAATTTTTTTTAAACAAACTAAATAGCTTACAAATCAGAGTAAAACGCAACCACCCTTTATAAATAAATGTGACTGACCTTAAATACCTAGGTAACAAAGTGGCAACGTAGCGCGGCGTGTGTTATCTCTTGTTTTGGTCAGATTTATCGCTTTAAGGTGCATCTCATCAAAATCATTTGCGACTAAACTACTTCTCCTATTTAATTGATTTTTGGTACAGAGCTTGAAAATGGTACGTAGTATACGCAGTTTAAAGGAAAGCCCCTCGGTCGTATCAACTCTGTATAATAACAAGCGCACAAAGTTAAGCAACGCTTACCGAGGTCCGTCCGTGAATGGGAAACCATCTTCACATATCGAGATTCCTTCGTACGCTGGAAAGCACAACCAGCTGTTGGTCCTGGCTGTCTGTTGGTCCATCTTCAAGCTTCAGGAACGCTTACCGAGGCCGCTCTATTTGATTGAAGAAGTTAGTCTTGCCACGGAATATCGTGTTACCCAGTTACTAGTTTGTGGAGGTCAGGCAGGCCTCGCTCTATGTAAATCACTCGCACTAAGTACATCCGGTTAGACTGGAATCAGGTCAACACAGTGGGGTAAAGGCAAAGCGAATGATGTTGCAAATACTTAAAAAATACATAAAAATGAGGACAGTATAGCGATAGTACTTTACTCCTTCCTTCTACTTTAAGTAGGTCCAGTTTTTTCAAAACTCTTATAATTATTACAAAAATCTGACATTTAAATCAATTTAAAATCATATTCCAGACATTATGGAGCATGTATTTCTATCGCTTACTTACAGTTGCTTTTCCTAAGGCATAAATCATGCAAGCAAAGCACTGTAGTCTGAATTTTTCGCGTACATACATATATAATAATACACTTCTGGACACATCTATTGGCCCACCTTAGAGTTTAGGTTTCGATGGCCCCTACCGAAATATGATTGCTAGATTGAACAAAAACTGTTGATGCAGTTTTAAACCTGATACATTTTACCATCTTTTTCGATCGTATAGTTTTAAATTTGAATTCAGAATACCATACGACATGGACCTACGCCTAACAAGTCGGATATGCGCCTTGTTAAAGGCAATTAATTTTTGAATAAAAAACATGTTTTATCAAATAAAGGTTTAATTTAATAACGCGTGTTGCCTCCATGGGCATCTACCACAGCTCTCATACGATTAGGCATAGAGTTTATCAACCGCTCTATGAAATTTTGAGGGATCATCTCCCATTCCTCTTCTATGGCAGTTTTCAACTCCTGCATCGTCTGGGCAACTGGCTGACGAGCCCTAACACGCCTTTTTAGCTCGTCCCACATGTGCTCAATGGGGTTCATGTCTGGGCTTCTGGCTGGCCAGTCCATAACTGTGATGTTCACATCCCGAAGATATTCCCTGACGATGCCGGCCGCATGGGCTCTTGCATTATCATGCATAAAAAGGAAATTTGGGCCCACATAGTCCGCGTATGGTATCACGTGAGGTTCTAAGCACTCACGAATGTATCTTTCAGCATTTAATGTTGGCAGCCGTGGTCCTGTAACAACCTCAAGTTGAGTTTTGCCGCTCGCGGATATACCGCCCCAGACAGTCCATGAGCCACCGCCATAAGCAACCCTCTCTTCAAAGCAGCATTGTGCGAAACGCTCTCCCTTACGCCGGTAGACCTTCTTCCTTCCATCATTGCCATGTAACACAATTTTAGACTCATCAGAAAAGAGTACACGGCTCCAATCTTGCTGTGTCCAATTTAAATGACTGCGTGCGAAATGAAGGCGCGCTGTTCGGTGGGCTCGCTTTAGTTTGGGCCCATTAGCTGGCTTGTGTGGTACCATATCGCGTTCTTTTAACCTTCTCCGAACAGTTCGAGCGCTCACAGATACTCCGTGGAAGTCGCGAAGTTGGTTTTGTATCTCAATGGAGGTAAGGTGACGATTTCTCAAGCTGGTCGTCACGATGAATCGATCCTGCCTTTCAGTTGTGACCCGAGATCGTGGCCTTCCTTGGCGACGAACAAAGCCGCCAGTCTCTAGGTACCTCCGATAAACATTTCGGACCGCAGATCGACTTAAATTAAGTTGAGCACTCACGTTTCTTTGGCTGTGTCCGGCCTGAATAAGTGCCACAGCTTGGGCGGCGACTTCAGGTGAAGTATCCATAGATTATTGATAGAACCTCACCTTAATGTTAAGAATAAGTAATGTTTGTTGCAAAAGCAAAGATATCAATCACTTTTTCAAGAATTAAATCCAAGTAAACCAATAAAACCAAGTTTTCTTAGTATTCGATTGTTTGATATCAACAAACAGGCTCCAAATTGTCTTTTGTTTCTTTAAATTCTGTGTTCGAAATTCAAAAAAAGACTATTGAATGAAATTGTGAATGTGCCAGGTTCAAAACTGCATAAAAACTTTTTGCTCGACCTAATATAAAATTTTAGCTAGGACCAAACGAAACTGAAAATACAAGGTGGGCCAATAGATGTGTCCAGAAGTGTAATACAAGCCTTTGCCCGCAGTTCCATTCGCGTGACTGCTGCTCTAATAGAATTGTTAGTGGTTAAAGCAAGTTTATTCTTTATTGCCTTCTTTAAATCGTCGATATAGCTGTATTATAACATTCAGGTACTTATTGCAGTTTTAGAGCTGTACTTGAGTTGTTAATGTGACAGTTTGAATGATGAGTTTATTGGAACTTGCAGGTGGATGTAAGAGTAGAATACAACTGCACATTATTTCTAGTATTAAACCCAGGCATAATGCGAGAGGCGGTGATTTTGTTAGAAATATTGTTAAAAGATGTTGTGGATTCGAGGGAGAGAACAGTTAACAGCAAAAAATACACACAGACAAAAATACTTTAGTGCATAGCATGTGTCTGTTTTATATAGAGTAGGTGGCTAGTGATCCCAGGAAAGACATTGACACAGTGATCACGTGCCACCATGCACAGCGAGGCTCAGGGATGAGCTCTCACGGGCGTTGCACAGAGGGGGCTTCGGAGTGTTCTTTTAACAGGTAACGGGGCCCCTTCTACGTGTTCATGGTGATCACCAGGGTAGTTTTAGTGAAGTAGAAATCTCACACTCCCTGTTCTTTTTCTCCAAAATATCAGGCGCCTTTTAAACGTTTCCCCCGATAAGAAAATTAAAGTACCTAGTGGCGGCGGGTATTAGGTACATACAGTGGTCGAAAAACGATCAAAATTTAAATGATTTGGAATGCATTATTACATAAAAATATCAGCTTTCTGTACTTCATCTTCATGTAGGTAAACTTTAATTGTGCCTCATTTCAGACTTCTTTTTTGAAGTTCCTACCAATGTTATAAATGCGGAAGGAACTACGTGTATCTATCTTTAACATTTTCACATATAAACCATTTATTTCACTGATTTTTATGAAATTTGCTACGGATCTCCTAGACTACTCTTTTCGAGCGAGCGAAGCCAGGGCATAAACTAGTACGAATATAAAGCCAAGCTTCAGAAACAAATGTGTTGCATATGACATCATATAATTTTTTAAACAGGTTGGTTGAATTTTTCAGAATTTTCACGCCAAACAAATGCTAAAATATTATGATAGACACGCCAGTTGGTATGTATTGGTATTCCGATCATGGTATTCACGCACTACGTCGCTACGCCAAATGTCAGCCATCCCCTACTACAATGATGGCCTGTCGCGGTAACAGGGCTGCCAAATATTGAGCAGTATCTGTAATAACTTTTAAACATGGAGGTAGTAATAACGTTTGAATCATGCAGATAGACTTTTGTACGTCATTTTTGTTCAGTTTAAACTAGATGATCGCTGGTGTTTCCTAGCCGGTTACTGAAGAGAAGAAACATCAAAAGATTTCAAAGTCAAAGTCTCTTCTAAAGTCCATAGATATAATATTATAAATGTATTAAAGATTTAACTATGGTTGGTATCTTTACTAAACCATCTTCGGTATTTTTTGCTGTTTGATGATTTTCCCAACGAAAAAAAAAAATGGGTAAATTTAGTAGTCAATTTGTTCTCGCTTCCACTATTAATATGATACAACCTTTTAATTACATATTTTTATTTATCTGCGATCGTTAAACTGTTTATTTAATCTAATTATACAAGTCAGGCATAATATTATTCAAAAGCCATTACATCCATAAACTAAATTATAACATAGATGAAATGACAAAAATTATGCTGCAGAAGCTACTAAGTTAAGATATGGTAACTTTTTTAGGTCATTGTTCATAAGATCGCGTTTAACGACAATCTCACCTGATGGTAAACGATGATGTGAAAATTAGTAAACTCAAAAAACGTTTTGGGCGTATGTAACATGCAAAAATATATCAAATTTTTCTATAATACCCACGTACAAACCCTGAATACGTTGCCGATATATCGCAGGTCGATTTAAATATTCCGCCAGATGCCGCCTCATTGGGCCAGTTGACATAAATGCGCGTCGGATACGCATTGTGGCAGCCATGTTTTAATATTGAGAAGTTAATCGACTATCAGGAAGGATTTAATCGTGTATCCGCCGCAATTTTTTTCGTGTGTTATGAAGGGATGGAAATATTTTTATATTACTTATTTTACTAGTGAAACATCGGATTTTTGTAAAGTTTTACGAGAGAGCGGTATTTATTAGGAATTAAGAATAATCGGCTTATATTGTACTAACCGCTGGGACATGAGTCTACTCTCTATGACAGGGAATGGGCCATAAGCCGCTCAAAGCGTGTTGGTGGGTGTCACATGTCTTCGTTTGTTTTGTTCTAAGTTTTTCTCACGATATTTTTCCTTTACTATGTTAAGAGAAGTGAATACAATCTACTCACGACTGATCTCATGAATGGGCCCGATGACCGCTGGGCCAACGCTGCTGTAATGAGATGATGAAGTTCACGAATGATATGAAGTTAATTTTATCGTAGTTCCTTTACGAAGCTGATTAGAATATATGTTTCTTCTTACAAACAGCTAGATAATTGACGCGTGATTACGCAAAATTATATCGTGTATCTGCGTGAGCCATCCAAATGTGAATATGCCATACCTCCGTGAACAATTCGATCCCACCAAAAACATCCTGTAAAAAATTAGCCAAGTCTCGCCTAAGCTGCTTGTTTCTCTATAAAAAGTAATGAAATCTCTAAGCAAAGCGAAGCCAAGTCTAAGGATCTTTACTGCGATTTCTTTATTAATATAGTTAGATTTTATGTAACCGGCCGTTGAACATACTCTATGCACTTTTACTAGTTAATACATCGAAGTCAATGGCCAAGTCACATATAAATCTAACTATATTAATAAAGAAATCGCAGTAAAGATCATTAGACTTGGCTTCGCTTTGCTTAGAGATTTCATTACTTTTTATAGAGAAACAAGCAGCTTAGGCGAGACTTGCCAATTTTTTTACAGGATGTTTTGGTGGGATTTCACTTCTTTTTGCAGAAAGATATTTTTACTTGATTAGTTTCTTAATTATTCAGACTCCAGTTTCATATTCATTTATAAGAAGGGGCTCGTCACATTGAATAACTTTTGTCAAGGCGAATTTCTATATCTCCCATAGTTCAGCTGAGCTCTAAGGGTTCTTCATCAGATACTTCAAACCTTAAATTTTTTATACACATCAGTAGAAATGAAATGAAATGAAATGAAATATTTATTTTGTAAATTGGTTATAAATAACACTTTTACACGTCATGTTTTTTTGCGTCTTAAGTTTAGCTAGATGAGGCCGGTACTTCCTAACTGACTACTCTGAGAAGAAACACCGAAACAAACTCAGAGGTCATAGTCTCTCTTAAAGTCCAGTCAATTTGTATTTGTATATGAGAAGCATGTAGGTTCATGTCTGTGGTATTTTTTGAGGAAATAACCACGCAAATTTGAGCGGACCTGTCCAGACAGTGCAAGCATTTGTCAGTTATCATGTAGCTCAACTTAGAACTTAAGGAGCTCAACGATTTGACAAAAAAAAACTAAAGGAGATTTGGGTAGGCCACACAAGTACTCAAACTGCTTGACATCATTAAATAAATTATAGTGAAAGTAAAAACAACGAAGAAAGAATAACCTACATTGTCCTCACATTAACAATAATGAAATAATTATATTAAAAAAAAAACAAAATAAATAGGTATATACAATACTTAACAAAACAAATATTTTAATCAATAAAAAATAAATCAATTATCAAAAATTAGAAAATAAAAAGGGCTCACGTATATCACTGGAGCATCTCATTCCCAAGCCTTCTTGTCCTCAATATAATCTTTAACACTGTAAAAAGCTTTCTGACATAGCTTACGTTTTATAAACAATTTGAATTTATGAATACTTAGTTCTTGAATATGACTAGGAATTTTATTATAAAAACGTATACATTGGCATCTAAACGAACCACCTATTTTTTTTAACCTTGTTTTAGGAATGACATATTTGTCTTTGTTCCTTGTATTTACACTATGAATATCACTGTATTTTTTAAACAGATTAATATTTTTGTGTGCATACAAGAGATTCTCATAAATATACTGAGATGGCACAGTCATAATATTAATCTCTTTAAATTTGTCTCTTAAGGAGTGCTTAGGACTTAATTTATATTTTTTTTTTTTTATCGTTTATTATTTAAAACATGCGAGGACATTTTTTACAAATATAAACATACCACCTAAACCATCGAGGGTTTATCTGCCCTAATATATAATATATATTTTAATGGCCCTTTTTTGTAATACAAATATTGTGTGAATGTCGGCAGCATTTCCCCAAAGTAAAATGCCGTATGACATCACACTGTGAAAGTAACTAAAGTAGACTAAACGTGCTGTTTCAATATCAGTTAATCCACGTATTTTTCTAACGGCATATGCTGCAGAACTTAACTTTTTTGACAATTTATCTATATGGGGGCCCCACTGAAGCTTCGCATCCAAAGTTATGCCCAAGAATACTGTGGATCTTCGGGTTTCAATATTTCGCCCTTTATTGATACACTAGTATTCACTTGTCTAACATGAGGTAACGTAAATTTTAGGCATTTGGGACTCGTCACTCTGAATAACTTTTGTCAAGGCTTATTTACATCTCTCCCATAGTTCAGCTGAGCTCTTAGAGTTCTTCATCAGATACTTCAGACCTTGAATTTTTATACACATCTGTAGAAAGCGCTCGTCACACTGAATAACTTTTGTCAAGGCGCATTTCCATATCTCCCATAGTTCAGCTGAGCTCTGAGGGTTCTTCATCAGATACTTCAGACATTCAACTTTTTAATTTTAAAAGAAAGGGCTAATCACGCTCAATAAACTTTGTGAACATAGCATGTCGATAATTTCAATAGTTTGGCTGGTCTGTTACGGTTTCTCCTCAGGGTCGTAAGGTACTCCAGATATTCCATGATCCTAGTTTTGATAGTTTTCCCTTCATATAGGCATTAAACCCTACCTGTATGCCATATTTCAGCTCTCTAGGTTATGGGAAGTACTAGTTCTATTTTGATGATCAGTGAGTCTATATATGTCGAAATAGTACAAATTTGCTTTTGCATAACCTAGGAAATAAACAAGCTACAAACATGAAATTTTGTGGTTTAAGTGTGTACTGATAGCTTACTGGATAACGATAATTTCAGCTTTCTAAATCTATCCAGAGATCCCCAAATAGGGGTCTGAAAATACGCCGAAATGGTTCCAGAAAAGGATGGTACGGCAGTGTTTGCTTTGCGCTCGTCTTGGCGGGGGCACTGCCGTGCCCCCAGATTTCAATTGAGTCTTCTGGCTGGCTGCCAAGTAGATACCCCTAGATTGCCTAGACTGATACTTGGGAACACTTTTAAGATATAGTATTTAGTCTTCCTTACATAGTGTAAAACAAAGTAGCTTCCCCCCCTGGACGCTAAGATCTTTCAAATTTCGCTATGGATATTAATGCTGTTTTCATGAATAGACAGAATTATTCAAGAGGAAAGCTTATATTTATATGACACATTAAAATAAGTAGTAATTAGGTAAGTACTAATCCAAATGCCATATAAGCATTTGTTTAGACCAAAAGCCGTCTCCGATTAGGTAGGTTTTACATAAATATGTATGAACCCAACAGCGTTAAAACGAGGACACTATATTACATTCAATTTTAATGAGCAAACATTGAAGTTTTTATAGCAAGTGCTTTAATACTTAAAATTAAAGAACAAAGAAAGGGTCAGGTGTTTATTTTAGAGATTTTGTTTTTAAAGGTCAAATATAAATGTTGATTTTATAAATCTAGGGCTATTGCGTGCTCTGCAGGGATATATAGACAAAAATAAAAATATACGAATTGACTTGAAATGAAATTACTTTTGATGTTAGCGGGCGTGAAACATTTTCTAAGAATTTAATTTTTTCAAAAATACACTTCTGGACACATCTATTGGCCCACCTTAGAGTTTAGGTTTCGATGGCCCCTACCGAAATATGATTGCTAGATTGAACAAAAACTGTTGATGCAGTTTTAAACCTGATACATTTTACCATCTTTTTCGATCGTATAGTTTTAAATTTGAATTCAGAATACCATACGACATGGACCTACGCCTAACAAGTCGGATATGCGCCTTGTTAAAGGCAATTAATTTTTGAATAAAAAACATGTTTTATCAAATAAAGGTTTAATTTAATAACGCGTGTTGCCTCCATGGGCATCTACCACAGCTCTCATACGATTAGGCATAGAGTTTATCAACCGCTCTATGAAATTTTGAGGGATCATCTCCCATTCCTCTTCTATGGCAGTTTTCAACTCCTGCATCGTCTGGGCAACTGGCTGACGAGCCCTAACACGCCTTTTTAGCTCGTCCCACATGTGCTCAATGGGGTTCATGTCTGGGCTTCTGGCTGGCCAGTCCATAACTGTGATGTTCACATCCCGAAGATATTCCCTGACGATGCCGGCCGCATGGGCTCTTGCATTATCATGCATAAAAAGGAAATTTGGGCCCACATAGTCCGCGTATGGTATCACGTGAGGTTCTAAGCACTCACGAATGTATCTTTCAGCATTTAATGTTGGCAGCCGTGGTCCTGTAACAACCTCAAGTTGAGTTTTGCCGCTCGCGGATATACCGCCCCAGACAGTCCATGAGCCACCGCCATAAGCAACCCTCTCTTCAAAGCAGCATTGTGCGAAACGCTCTCCCTTACGCCGGTAGACCTTCTTCCTTCCATCATTGCCATGTAACACAATTTTAGACTCATCAGAAAAGAGTACACGGCTCCAATCTTGCTGTGTCCAATTTAAATGACTGCGTGCGAAATGAAGGCGCGCTGTTCGGTGGGCTCGCTTTAGTTTGGGCCCATTAGCTGGCTTGTGTGGTACCATATCGCGTTCTTTTAACCTTCTCCGAACAGTTCGAGCGCTCACAGATACTCCGTGGAAGTCGCGAAGTTGGTTTTGTATCTCAATGGAGGTAAGGTGACGATTTCTCAAGCAGGTCGTCACGATGAATCGATCCTGCCTTTCAGTTGTGACCCGAGATCGTGGCCTTCCTTGGCGACGAACAAAGCCGCCAGTCTCTAGGTACCTCCGATAAACATTTCGGACCGCAGATTGACTTAAATTAAGTTGAGCACTCACGTTTCTTTGGCTGTGTCCGGCCTGAATAAGTGCCACAGCTTGGGCGGTGACTTCAGGTGAAGTATCCATAGATTATTGATAGAACCTCACCTTAATGTTAAGAATAAGTAATGTTTGTTGCAAAAGCAAAGATATCAATCACTTTTTCAAGAATTAAATCCAAGTAAACCAATAAAACCAAGTTTTCTTAGTATTCGATTGTTTGATATCAACAAACAGGCTCCAAATTGTCTTTTGTTTCTTTAAATTCTGTGTTCGAAATTCAAAAAAAGACTATTGAATGAAATTGTGAATGTGCCAGGTTCAAAACTGCATAAAAACTTTTTGCTCGACCTAATATAAAATTTTAGCTAGGACCAAACGAAACTGAAAATACAAGGTGGGCCAATAGATGTGTCCAGAAGTGTATTATATTTTTGAAAAAATGGAGTAAGGATGAAAAATTATACAGGATGTCCCGTAAATAATGGATCAAACGTAACGGGTAGGTAGCTAACCTAATTTCCAACAACTAATTTTAATATTAAAAAAAAACCGTTACAGTAACCAAGATATTATTTTTTTTCGAATTTTACCGTTTTGTCTTCCAGAATTAAGTATTTTTAATGCTGTTGCTGCAAATGATGGCATTTTTAGGTATGATTTTTATTTAACATTTCTGAATAGCTTACTAATGTTATAAGATACCATTTTTTTTAATACCGTTTTATTTGTTTTAGAAAAAAAATCTTGATTTAAAAAGTTTTTTCTTTACGATATTAGGATCAAAATTGAAAAAATTCTCCTGTAAAAAAAATTTATGACACCGAAAACGACCATTATTTTAAAAACTTGTACATTTAATAAGGTTTGCAAGTTCGTATAAAACTTACGTCTTGTCCTTTTCGTTACAAAGATATTGCTATGAATGTGATGAAGAAGACAGAAAATAAATTAAATTGGTACTATTCCATTTTTTCCTTTTCGTTATGGCTTATGCTTGAATGCTTGTAATCGAGGCAGGTAGTTAAGCGGCTAACATAATTCCGACCCGATGACGTCATCTGTCCGGAATTTGGGATCGCTACCTGTGGTGGAGTTGCACCTCAGTCAGTGTGAAAGGGATAGATAGCGCCGCTTTTTGGTAAATCGGTATGAAGTTGCGCAGGTTCTTTTGGTCTTTCCTGCGCCCTTCACTCGTACAGGCTTCATTGTTGCTTGATTTTATTAGTTTAGTTCTAACTAGTCTCTCTTCGAGTTGCTACGTCAGACAACTTTCGCTCCCGCTCAGTGGCTCGGTGTTTTCTTCTGTAAAATTTGACTTGTGCTGTGTATTTGGACTTTGCTTTGCCTATCGATTTGGAAATCTTTGCTTATTGGACAAACGACTTGGCGATCCTACGGACTCCGAAAACATTCGTTTGTGTGTGCTTGTATGTGTGTGCAGTAGCGCTGAAACCTTATTCAGCCCAATGCCTCGTTATGAGTACACGCCACGGCAATACGCCGAAATGCATTTTATCTACGGAGAAGCAAGAGGTAATTCCAGGGCGGCTGCAAGATTGTACCGTGAAAGATACCCGAATCTGTTTCGTTATCCCGATTATCTCGTCTTTATTAGAGTGCATAACGCGCTTCTTGAGGGCAGAATTCTTGGCACCGGAGTTGGTGGTATCAGTGAAGGACGACCGTGACAAGTTAATGATGAAGTCATGCTTCGAGAAATCGAGGAAGATCCGTCAGTCTCCGTTCGCGTCATAGCGCGACGCGTAGGAATTTCTAGATCGACGGTGCATCGAGTGCTACAACGGTGCCGATTGCACCCATATCACGTGCAACGTGTTCAAACACTGACGTCGCGTGATTACCAGCCAAGAATAGAATTTTGCCAAAGGATGCTTAGAATGATTCGGGTGGACCCGCAGTTTTTTAACAAGATTTTATGGAGTGACGAGTCTTCATGCCGCCGAGATGGATATTTAAATTTGCATAATTTGCACAGTTGGCAGCTGATAAACCTACATTTGATGCAAGAGGATAGGAGCTGTTCAGGAGTGCAATAGGCCAGCCAACGGTAACTGGACGTGTCCGGAACTTTTCCACGATACGTGGAGACTACCGTTGTTTTCAATACTATAAACAAGGTTACAATGGCCTGCCTCTACTAGGCTTCGGCCTACAACAATAAAAACAAAAATATACCACTAACCTGAGTGCTGGGGACGCCAAGTTCGACCTTCAAAGGTCACGCCCTAAGTGTGGTTTGTATGTAAAATGGGGTGAGTAATTGAACGTATAGTGAAAGACAAGTGTGGATGGACAAGGTTCTCCAAGATGCAGTCCACCCAATGCGGTCCGTCTTCAATCAGCACACTTAATTCCAACAACGCGCGTGCCTTGGTATGGCGTCAATATGGCGTACTTGTTCCGAGAAATATCACTGGATTCTTGATAATCCGAGATTACAAGGTTCAATCAAGCACTGAACACAATTAATATGTTAATCTCACGTGAGATCCAAGATGATTTCCAATTATAATCAATAAACTCAATATTCCGCGTGCCAGGCCAACCGACGACAAGGCGGCGTACGATTCAACAATATCCCGGGGTTTTTCGGCAAATGGGGAATACACTTCAACAATTAGATAATTCGCGACCCAATTATCGGTCTCGACAGGCGAATCCAACAATATTTTACCAAATAATTAACTCAACAGGGTCCCGATGACCGGCATTTTTTCCAAGCAAGCAAAGACAATCTGTCAAGTCAGAGAGGTTATGTCAAGTCCACAGATAATTAATGTTGCCGGCCAAAAGGTGCGTTCTGTTTCACGTCGGACCGAACATCTGCCCCCCCCGGACGGGCCTACCCGTCCGCTAATCAATTGGAAGTCTTGACAAGGTTGCAAATTCAACACAGCTTCAATGCGGCCAAATACCGTAGCTAGTTCCTCTAAGGTGAGAACGGTGTCTCCCAACAATCTCCGCCAGCGTCCCTTTGCCGCTTTCACCGCGGCCCCAAAAATACCCCCCCAATGGGGGGCAGGCTGGCGGGTCAAACAACCAAGTGACCCCTCGGCGGGCCAAACTATTACCAATATCAACCTGGCTCTCATTAAGGAAGGCGTATAGCTCCTTCAAATAGTTACTTGTACCCTTGTAATTCGTACCGCAATCAGACCTAATCAACGAAGGTAACCCACGGCGAGACACAAATCTTTCCCAAGTCGCCTCAAAGGCCTCTGTCGAGAGGGAGGTTACCAGCTCCAAATGTACTGCCTTGGTTGACAGGCAGACAAACACACAAATAAGCCCCAACAATCTTGCTATTACGAAGGGTGGACGTCTTCAACAAAGGGGGACCAACAAAATCCGTTACGACGCCAGCAAAGGGCCTCGCCTCATTGACGCGATCAGCCGACAAAATCCAAAATTCTCGCTGCAGAATGGCCAACAGCGCATTGCAACCGGCATGCGAGTTCTTAGTGTGACGATCAGTCACCAACAATTGTACCAAGTTCAGTTACAACAAGGGCAGGAGCACCAATTTTAGGGTAAGGACAACTCACAAGGGTGACCTCAAACCAGGTCCTTCCCTCAACAGTGGTGTCAGCCGGTTCGCCAATTCCCCAAATCTTGCCTGAAAGGTCGTTCACCTTCAGGCCAACCTGTCCCGCTAACCAAGAAGACAAAAGGCAACCCCGGACTCCCGTCTCCAAAATGGCACAGACCACAATCGAGTCACCCAAGGGTCCCCAGACCGTGACCGAGGCCGTTGGCAACAAAACCGTCTTGATCGGGGGGTTCCTTTAGCGGGGCAGGCGTCAATCTCTTAGTGATGTCTGGGCGGCGACCGATCGCCGCTTCCAGGCTGCCTTCGTTCACGACGAGGCCAACAATCAAACCATTCGTCCGCGCGGTGTCCCAAGCCGCTCGCCATCACTGGAGGGGCATATCCCACCGAATGCCCGAATGGCGGAGGCCGCGACTCCAGCGGGGGACGTTCCGCCAACGGAGGAGAAAGGCAGCGGCGCCGACCCGGCCATTGCTGCCTAGCAGTCAATGCGCGTTCTCCCTGACGAGGGAAGACCAAATGGCGCTCGTGGGGCTCCCGTTCAACTTGCGCGGGGGGTGGAGTGCGGCGTACAAAATCGCGGGTCTCAGCCCGGTGCTCGTCTCCGGGGTACCCCCCCTTGCGCGAACCCCCCTCAGAAGCTGGTCTGCTGGAGCGGTTCGCGTTGGCGCACAAAATCTCCAAGTGGGACCCTTCACAAATTCTACACGGGCGGGGGTCGGGGCAGTCCCGATGAAAGTGGGCCCCCAAGCACGAGAAGCACAAACGGCGTGCGTTGACAATGCGGCGGCGGGAACTTACGTGCAAATTCAAAAAGTCCCGGCAACGCGCCATGACATGCCCCGTTGCCTTACAAAAGTCACAATGATGAGGACTCCGGGCACCATAAAAACGGGGGGCGGGGCGAACATCAACAGGCCCCCTAGCCCGAGGACTCCGGGCGCCAGCCAAACGGGGGGCGGGGCGATCATCAACAGGCCCTCTAGCCCGAGGACTCCGGGCGCCAGCCAAACGGGGGGCGGGGCGATCATCAACAGGCCCCCTAGCCCGAGGACTCCGGGCGCCAGCAAAACGGGGGGCGGGGCGATCATCAACAGGCCCTCTAGCCCGAGGACTCCGGGCGCCAGCAAAACGGGGGGCGGGGCGATCATCAACAGGCCCCCTAGCCCGAGGACTCCGGGCGCCAGCAAAACGGGGGGCGGGGCGAACATCAACAGGCCCCCTAGCCCGAGGACTCCGGGCGCCAGCAATACGGGGGGCGGGGGGAACATCAACAGGCCCCCGGGCCCTAGTCCGTCCCTGGGCTCTGGGCTGAGAAGGTAGTGGGGGTGACCCCGTGGCGCCACGAGTGTTATCCGCAAACCGACACTCGTCTTCCAAAAATTTGAGGAGGTCGTCAAAGGGGGGAAGATGGGTGGCACTATCCCCACCATACTTCTGCTCAAAACGTGACCTCAACTCCGCGGGGAGCAACTGCAGCACTATGTGCACCAACAAGTAGGACCAATGTTCTACCGGTAACTCCAAGCGTCTCAAAGCGTTGGTCGCTGAGACCAACGGATTCAGCAAGTCAGTGCGCAACGTCGACGCGCTGACAATGGCCGGTAGCCCCAAAATCTGGTCGATGTGCACATCAACCAGGCAGCGCTTGTTCTGATACCGTCGGGAGAGAAGCTCCAGAGCGGTCGGGTAAGAGGAATCCGTCACCGGCAAGTGCTGCACCAAGGCTCTGGCTTCGCCCTCCAGGACAGACAATAAATAGGCCAGCTTCTGGGCAGGTCCGAGGTCCGAGCGTGCATCGACAAGACTCTCAAAGAGATCTAGGAAGCCCAGCCAGTGGTCCAAGCGACCGTCAAAACGTGGCAGCTCCAGGGTGGGCAGCCTACTCAATAGTCCAGGGCCTGCAACAACAGGGGTCTGCGGCTTGGCCGCATCAGGCACCCGGCTCTTCAAAATTTCCCGCGCTCGCAGACATATGACATCCCCCAGGTGGATAATCTGGTCATAGTCACCCAAAATCCTATCGCGGGCCGTCTGATCCATCACCCCCAAATCCACGTCCATGATGTACTCGTTGAAGCGCGTGAGCGCAGCATCAGCTGACTTGATCCTCTCAATCACTTGCCCATACCAAGCAAGGGTGAGCTCTTCCAATTCCACACGCTCAACAGTTGCAGCTGCCGATGTGAACCATCTCAACTGTGAGGTCAATCCCGCAGCAGCCTCCCTGACTGCCCTTAATGAGGCCATTGCAACAATCAAATATTAATACAAAACAACAATCAACAACCAACAATCAAATATTAAACAAACAGCAATGACTTGTTAGCCGGCCAAATATATTCAACAAAATAAAAATTCAAATTCAATTATTTCAAGTCCAAATCCAACCCTGTACTTATTCCAAGTATGAATCTAGCTTGCTAAGGATGGCTAGTTACAAATAAAATAACAATTCAATGTATATATTGTGCAGGATCACACCAACAATTAAATACAACAATTGAAGAATAATATTGAGCCGGAGAATCTCTATCAACAATCCAATAATTACTATAAATGCAATAACCAATACACACAATTCAAGTCCTATTATGTTAGACTATGTGTAATTATTATTTAGATAACCTTTCAAATTCAGATCAATGACATTCAATTATTAATTGCAACAAATACCAAACAACTTTTACAACAATATACCAACTTATGTACCAAATTATGTACCAAATTATACCAAATTATACCAATAATTCCTAATTTCACAAATAAATCCTACCTGTCAATGCAATGAAAGAGGCTACAGTACAAATTACAAATACAACTTCAATTGATTCAACTTCAATTAGATAGCCCGGATGACATGGTAATATATTCAAAACTTATCAAGTTATAAGTTGTGTTAAGTAATTAAACTCAAGTTTTAAGTTTTCAACAATATTCAAAACTTCCAATTAAACCAGTGGATCTTATATTATAAGAACCACGCTCTGCTACCACTTTGTTCAGGAGTGCAATAGGCCAGCCAACGGTAACTGGACGTGTCCGGAACTTTTCCACGATACGTGGAGACTACCGTTGTTTTCAATACTATAAACAAGGTTACAATGGCCTGCCTCTACTAGGCTTCGGCCTACAACAATAAAAACAAAAATATACCACTAACCTGAGTGCTGGGGACGCCAAGTTCGACCTTCAAAGGTCACGCCCTAAGTGTGGTTTGTATGTAAAATGGGGTGAGTAATTGAACGTATAGTGAAAGACAAGTGTGGATGGACAAGGTTCTCCAAGATGCAGTCCTCCCAATGCGGTCCGTCTTCAATCAGCACACTTAATTCCAACAACGCGCGTGCCTTGGTATGGCGTCAATATGGCGTACTTGTTCCGAGAAATATCACTGGATTCTTGATAATCCGAGATTACAAGGTTCAATCAAGCACTGAACACAATTAATATGTTAATCTCACGTGAGATCCAAGATGATTTCCAATTATAATCAATAAACTCAATATTCCGCGTGCCAGGCCAACCGACGACAAGGCGGCGTACGATTCAACAATATCCCGGGGTTTTTCGGCAAATGGGGAATACACTTCAACAATTAGATAATTCGCGACCCAATTATCGGTCTCGACAGGCGAATCCAACAATATTTTACCAAATAATTAACTCAACAGGGTCCCGATGACCGGCATTTTTTCCAAGCAAGCAAAGACAATCTGTCAAGTCAGAGAGGTTATGTCAAGTCCACAGATAATTAATGTTGCCGGCCAAAAGGTGCGTTCTGTTTCACGTCGGACCGAACAGGAGCCAACATCAATTTAAAATAAATTTATGGGCGGGAATAATCAATGGGCAAATAATAGGGCCCTTTGAACTACCAGCTACTCTAAACGCCGAATATTATCTCCATTTTTTAAGGAATGAGTTGCCAAGGTTATTAGAAAACGTTCCAGAAGACGTACGGCAAGCAATGTGGTTGCAAAATGATGGGTGCCCCGCTCACTATGCGACGGCAGAAAGGGCGCACCTTGATGAAAGTTATCCGGACAGATGGATCGGCCGATTAGGACCAGTTTTGTGGCCTCCGCGATCTCCGGATTTAAATCCCCTAGATTTTTTTTACTGGGGATGTTTAAAAGACAGGGTCTACAAGAAACTGATAACGTCGGAAGAAGAATTACGACAGCGCATCCAATCTGCTGCATCAGAAATAAACCAAAGCCGTTTTGTCCGTCGGATAAGAGCTTCCTTTATTAGGAGATGCAGACTTTGCATTCTTGTAGGGGGAAGGCAATTCGAACATTTATTGTAAAAACCAAATAAAACGATTTATTTGAACTAACTGTTTTTTTTTAGTACGGCCTCCTAATTCTTTTCATACGCCTCAATAATTCAATGAACATTGCTTCTGAAATACTACAGTTACACATTTTAAAGAAAAAAGTTTAAATGTACACACTTTTTTATTTTTTTTTATTAACGTTGCTTTAGAGCACCTCTCAGATTCATAGCAATTATCTTTGTAACGACAAGGACTAGAATGTACAACTTCATACCAATTTACCAAAAATACAAAAGCGGCGCTATCTATCCCCTTCACACTGACTGAGGTGCAACTCCGCCACAGGTAGCGGTCCCAAATTCCGGACAGATGACGTCATCGGGTCGGAATTATATTAGTCGCTTAACTACCTGCCTCGATTACAAGCATTCAAGCATAAGCCATAACGAAAAGGAAAAAATGGAATAGTACCAATTTAATTTATTTTCTGTCTTCTTCATCACATTCATAGCAATATCTTTGTAACGATAAGGACAAGACGTAAGTTTTATACGAATTTGCAAACCTTATTAAATGTACAAGTTTTTAAAATAATGGTCGTCTTCGGTGTCATACATTTTTTTTACAGGAGAAATTTTTCAATTTTGGTCCTAACATCGTAAAGAAAAAACTTTTCAACTCAAGATTTTTTTTCTAAGGCAAATAAAACGGTATTCAAAAAAATGGTATCTTATAACATTAGTTAGCTATTCAGAAATTTTATATAAAAATCATACCTAAAAATGTCATCATTTGCAGCAACAGCATTAAAAAAACTTAGTTCTGGAAGACAAAATGGTAAAATTCGAAAAAAAAATATCTTGGTTACTATAGCGGTTTTTTTTTAATATTCAAATAAGTTGTTGGAAATTAGGTAAGCTACCTACCCGTTACCTTTGATCCATTATTTACGGGACACCCTGTATAAATAGGACAATATTTTGTACTTTATAAAACCCAAGTAAGCAACGAAATCACCACAGTAAATAAAACATGGTAAATACATACAGCTGTCCACTTTTATAATCCTCTAGTCGCTGAGAAGCTTTTGGCAAGTACATCGTGGCATTTGGAGTGGAACAGTACAATATTTTTCTTCGACGACGATCAATGTAACTGTGCAAAATAAAATGAAAAGTTTTGTTCACCCATATGCAATTATGTGCGTGGAATTTAATGCATTTTGTTACTGAAAACATGTTTATCACGGAAAAACCCCACTTAATCTGCCATTACGACGGATGACGAGGGTTAAGAGCGCAGGGACAGACTCAGGATTTTGATTGGAATGATTAACATTTATATTCACGTAATTTTTCATTGATGCTGCAACATGATTCGTGTCAATAACAAAAGTGTTACAAGACTGATGAAAAACAGAATATAAATCTTAATTATTTTGGTAGCAATTTATTTATTTAAACAAAAAGTTTAGTAGCACAGGCGGAATTAATTCCTTATGCATTATGTACCAGTCAACCAAGAATGTTGAAGAGATAACATGACAAGCGCATTGTCAAAAAACAAATTAAGCAAAAAATATATTTAAGAACAAGAGAGACAGACTCGTCTGTTGAATATAATTATGTATACATTATTAACAAAAATACGAATAAATATCTAGTGTATTATTAAATAGATATTTAATTCGCGGGAATGTTGAGATACCGCGGCCCCGGAATGCAAAGGCAGCTGAAGGAACACGGTGGGTTTTTAGTCAGTAGAAGTCTGACACTCCCTTCCGCTCCACACACAGCGGGAGAAGTCATTCGATGATTTTCCCACAGGAAAAAAAAACTTGTCTGTTTAAAAATGTACCTACATATATATGTTATTACATACATACCAACAAAATACTAATGAATATCTAATGTGTTATTAATCAGAGCTTTCATTGCATTTATTAAATAACATGAAGCAATTTTTCTTTTGTTACAGGATTGTACTACACTACTACAGCAAACGCAGTTTCAATTTTCAGTAAGTTTGAAACCTTATTCAGTAGTACCTACTAGCAATATGCAGTATGTTTTGTTTATAAGGAACTAAATAACAATACAGCAGTAATAGGAACTGTATTTATTGAAATACATAATATTATAATTTCTTGGAACTTCCAATTCAAGTACTACATCGGATTTAATAGCAATTAATTCGCCTTTTACTAAAAGGTGGACTTAATAGCATATCATAATAGTAAGTTACGCATATTTTATATTTATTATACGATAATGTCTAATAATTAAAAAGAAAGTCTTGCAAAAATTTTATATATCTAACACATGGGCACGTATAAAACGTCCGAAGCTATTGCATGGTATGGTTATTCCCCGTGTAGAAGAAAGAGAAAACAAAAAGCTTACATATATATTCCATTACGAATTCAATTCTGAAGCAGGAAAAGGAGCATTTCCTTCCCAGTTACACACACATCTTGGCAAGCTCGATTAATACAGGATTAGGAGCTTATCTCGTCCCCAGGAGGTGGTTGTAGGTATTGTGTCCGACACAGGTAAAGATAAGAGAATTATTGCACCGTACAATTTCCTGCAAGTATAACACAACCGTATCTTGTGAAAAGAATTAATACTAGGAGGAGCTTGAAAGCCGCAAGATTCACATGAAAATACTTATCACTATATAGTTCTGAAAGAATTAATTACAGTGATTTTAGTAAATGAAATCTGCATTTAGCTTTAACTGTCTAATTCTTCGTTTTTGTGAGATCGTGGGGTTTAATAAGTAAAATAACAATAAAATAAAATGTATAATGTTATAAAAGAGAATGACGACGATGAAACGAATCTGAGGCGTTTTTAAAGTAGACGAAGAATTATCGAGATATTTGTTTTCAAATTAACAAAAAAAAAAGATAGACGGACTGGTCTCGAACCATTGAAATATTTTAAATAGTAACATTTTATAAAATAAACAAACAACGGAACATCCCACCCATATCCACAAAACGGGAATTGGGAATAGTTTCCTTGTGCGTACAGCTAGGAGTGGAATTCTCTGCCGGAGTCTGTGTTTCCTGATAGCTATAACCTGGGAGTCTTTAAGTCAAGAGTGAATAGGTTTCTTCTAGGCAAACGTGCTTCATCATCGCTTAACATCAGGTGAGATGGTGGTCAAATGCAAGCCTATCAACAATAAAAAAAAATCTTTGGTGAACAAACACATTTCCGTTGTTTTCCGCAAAAAGGTTAAAAAATATTACAGCTTCTGAACACAACGGCTAGGGAATCATCTATCCACTATTATTCTTGAATAAATTGAATGTTATTTAAGAAAGATTTTGACATTCATTCCTATTGGTGACGAACAAAAAAGAGTTAAAGAAAATAATCTAAACACTTAAACATTATCTAACCCAATACTCAAATAGCACTTCTTAAAGACCACTACAAATCAAGTGTGACCCTTTCTGACTGAGCATTTAGTTCGAAAGTGTATAAAAGCAAACATACATCACGCAGCTAACTGAGCCTGACAAGCGCGAGGTGACTTGCTGCAACTTACTACTATTCTAACTCTAATCTCTCTCTACTAATCTAACTTACTACTATTTTCCATCCATCTACTTGTCAGCATGTACACGGATTTCCAGTGATAGGTTTTTTAAGATGTCTGTCGGGATTTATGAGAAGTGTATTTTTCGAATGTCACGTCAGTCCAACTCGACTCTATACGGGATGTATGGAAAGTCGGGTTGGACAGTCGCTACGCTCGTGTTTTCATATGACTAGTACACGTTTGATGTTGCTTTTGAACCGTGCAATTTATACATGAGAAAAAAATAAATTATGAGACATTATTTTGCCTCTAACTATCAGTTTGCTAAAAAGTTATCCTGTTTGGAACTTTTAAATCGTGTCCGCAGTCGGCGTTATACCTAAAATTGACTATTTTTTTCATCATGCCTGGTTGCAAATTAATTTTGTCTAGCCATTTAATTATGTAGTCAAGAGAATTATTTGTATCATTTTCATATGTCAGTTCGTTTTTACAAGAAATCGTAATGGTACTGTCATTTGCAAACATCGTTAAAGGGTGGTCAATGGACATGGGCATGTCATTTACATATAGTAGAAATATAAACGGACCCAAAAACCTTTCCTGTGGTACACCGAATGCAATTTTACGTTCTCGTTGTCGTGATATCTCTTCATGTTTATTAATGACATTATTGCGACTAATTTCAGTTATGTGTGTTCTGTTTTCTAAATACGATTTTATAAGTTTGAGCACGTTACCACTTATGCCGTAGGCTTCTAATTTATTTAATAATGTATTATAATGGATATAATCAAATGTCTGAGTCATATAAAAAAATATGGCACATATAGGGTATCGCTTATCCGTGTTACTATCCTTATCCGTATTAATCGAATATGAAAAATCATAAATTGCCAAATTGATGGTTCTGTGCTGCCCAAATCTTTTTTGTTGTTCACATAATATATTATTTTTTTCAATGTAATTACATAAGTCCTTATAGATGTATTTCTCAAATACCTTTGAAATGACTGGAATTAGTGAAATTGGTCTATAATTTCCCATTAACTCCTTGTCTTGTTTCTTAAATAATGGTTTAATTATTTAACAGTTTTACTTGTTTCTAAATAAATAAATTGGGCACTAAATAATTACACACCAAAGTTTACAATGTATAGAAGTTTGCTGAAAGCTATTTGTTACGGCCAAACTTACTACATTTCGGATAGATATTGTTTAGTAAATTGAGTAAGTCAAGGTTAAGTGAATTTTTCTTGTTTGTAGGTAATAAATACATTTTTAGGTATTATATGTTTTTGGATACAAATGTGTTGGAATACAAGGAAGGTGAGATAAAGACGTGTGGTTGAAACAAAAATTTGTGGTTCCTTAAAAACCATAAAAGTGATTAATCTGGAAATAAAACCAAATAAATAATGGTCAGCAGTTACGCTTCAAACCAAGATCAAGATCAGGATCAAGCCAAGTTAGTCAAATAGTGACCTTTTCTGGCACAAAGACGACAACATTTACACACATACTCGTACACATTGTTGCGTGTCCACTTCAAAAAAATTAAGTTCACGTTGTCTACAAAATAATGCTTCCTTGCAATTTACCATTACTCTTGTCTTAGATTAGCGTTAGTGGCCATTAGAAGCCGACTAGATGTGCAAAGTTGACAGGAGACTTAATTTAAGAGCAGTGTTGGCTCAGTAGTTACTGGTATGACTTACAAGTTGTAAGTTAAGGTTCGAACGTATCGAACCCCGGCAACTACATTATTTTATGTAATTTTCATTTGGGATTTACGCCGGAAAACCTTCGCACTCGAAAAAGTTCTTAGTACAGCTACTTAATTATATGTGTATATTTCCTCTTCACCTTAACAGAAAGTGCGCAAAATTTTTATTCAAACGGCTCCTACGTGCACCAAGAATACGGGTTTCTTTTGTTTACGGCAGTTTCTTTTGAGAAGTTTTTCTAGTAGTTTTATCTGTGTGCAATTGTTCGGTTGGCTCAAACTGCCGGCGTGGCATCGTAGGTGCATGGTAATGCATTAAGTTTGATGGCTCATAAGATGCAGCGGAAAAGTGTTATAGAAAAGTGGAATGGCTTTGAGGGGTAATAGTGAGTGTGCATTTAATAGGTGCTATTATCCACGCACTGGGTGCCTGAGAATGGATGGCGCCGCCGAGGTCGACCCAGGAAAAGATGGCAAGATGACCTAGACGCACAATTCGTTGGTTGGTACGAAATGGCACTCGAAAAGAGAACCTGGAAAGATTTGGGTGAGGCTTTTGCCCAGCAGTGGGATATCAATGGCTCAATAAAAAAATATTCTTGGTGGTGGAACCCATTTTGCGTGGTCACGAAATAAAAACAGCGAACTGACACAGTTGGCGCAGTGGTTGAGCGATTGACTGGTGCGCTGCGTATCGCGGGCTCGATTCTTGCACAAGCAAATAATTAAGTCAACTTATATCATGCTTAAAGAATCTTTATTTCTCAAAGAGTGTAGATGACGTATGAGATTTTAAATCGACGACTTGTTTGATCGTCGTTTAACGAAGAATCATGCTTGAAAACTGTTAAACATTCACAATGTCTCCATGATGCAGTTTTTTAGGGCTGAGAGGAAAGTTTAGGCCAATTAACATAATAAAATGTAATTATAAATAAATAATGTAAGACACTACATTATTTTCCCATAAGTAGGTACACGTTTTATTTAGATCATCGTGCATAATTCATGCTATAGGAACACCTACAATTGTATCTTACTCAAGTAATTAACCTCCTTTCATGTCGAGAAAAACGCTGATCTCATTCGTCTTTTGTCTGACCATTCGTTTTGTTTTATATTTACGCATAAAACGCTCTTCATTGCCGTTAACAACCAATAAACTACACAGACCAAATTTTCCTCATACGGCGTTATGTTAAAAGTTTTTGCCTACGTTTTTGTAGGGAGCACTGAACCACGAGAGATATATGCCAGTTTTATCATTTACCCTACCTGAAGTTCACCACGGATGGTGAAAAATAAAGTTTTGGTCGGATTTAAGTTACCAAAGTTGGTCAGAAAAGGTCGCCGTTCCTTATTAAGGAAGCCAGAATGTATGACGCACATATTTATTCAAAGTTATTAATAACTTTGCAACTTTTTTATATCACATAATATTCTTGGAGAAAATATCTCGTCCTAACAAAATATTTTTTTCTCCTCCAAAGTCTCGTATATAGATTTAGATTACATTATGAAGGATCACTGAGTGCTTACGTTCTAAAGAATTTCTTTAATTAATATTTGTTTACCTCTCTTAATGAAATTTCTTGGTGATAATGTTGAAGATGAACGATAAAGCACTAATATTCCGTTAAAAAATTACCTATATACAACGTGTAATTTAAAGGGTATATACATACCAAGTGCATGGCTCCTTGGATGATAACAAACGATATGGTAAGGGTTTTATAATCCTAAGTCTACATGTGTGGAACTTATTAGAAATCAATTTCAATCGATATGTTGCAGTCAAAACTCTTAACCAGTCAAAAGTACTATTGACTAGCAAAATCAATCAAAAGTAGTTTTGACCGTATGCTTTAGTCAATAATACTTTTGACTAAAATAACAGTTAAAAGTACTTTTGCCCAATGGAACTGGTTAAAAGTACTTTTGACTAAGTGATTCCGTCAAAAGTGGTTTTGACTGGTCGTATCAGTCCAAACTCTTAAAAAGTTAAGGTGGTCGATAAAAATAACGACAAACGCACATATAAACTTTTATATTACTCATTATTAGTGGAGAACGACCTAACCTAACCTACAAGGATTATATGCCATAACATCATTTGAAATCGACATTGGGTGTGTAACGGTTGTTATATTAGAAGAAACTGGATGCAATCGGGACTTTAAGGCACCCCGACTCGGATAGGTTAGATTAGAAGGGGATGGCGGGGTCGTTTGAGCGAGTCAAGCGAGCGAATAGACCCTGCCATCCCCTTCGTGTTTATTTTTTTATAAACCACCCAAAAGTAGGAGCCCCGCGTAGCGGGGTTCCGTCGACCAATATTATGTCTAATAATCATTATGGCGTTTAAATATTATGTCTAATCATTATTATGGCAATTAAAATATGAAAAACAATACGTATGGCACTCGTATCTTATGGTATCTAAGTTTCGGGCAATTAAAAGTATGTCATATGGCTTTTAGGGCAAACAAAACATTCGGGCAAATGAAATTCGGGCAAATAAAATTCGGGAATATGATGATCATGGTAAATAATCTTTGGGTAAACAATAGACAACCGCTTTTAACTGCTTTATTGCGGTTAAAACTACTTTTGACGAAGAGCGTCAGTCAAAAGTACTTTTAACCGCAAATTTGCAGTCAAAAGTACTAATAACCAATAATTTTCAGTCAAAACTACTTTTGACCAACCTGTTCAGTCAAAAGTACTTTTGACTGATTTTGCTAGTCAATACACTGATACCAGAGACCGAATTTTTCAAATTAACAAGAACGAAGGGAATTATCGTGTTATTGACAAGTGACGTTGAAAGTTATTGACCCTCGTAGTGCCGTGACACGTTTGTTATGATTTTTATTCAAGAAATATAATATGAAACCGATAATTTAGTATCAATTCTTTGAGTCAGTTATTTTGAGCTGAAACTGTGGTTAGAGACTCCATACTAGATGTTATCTTCAGCACTTTTGGATGGATATGGGGTTTCCGTTATACATTGTATACATTGATATATGTACGTATAGAAAGGAAAAAACGTACATCCATACATATATTATGTACCTATTAAAAAAAAGCTGGAGTTTTGTATATCATTACTGTAAGGGTAAAGCCTTTACACTTAATGTTCAATGTTAATAAATTAAAATAATGTTTATGTTAAATAATAATTAAATTCAAAATAAAACTAAAACAATGTAATTATAAAATGATAAAAATGTAAAAAATAAATGTTTAAAAAAAATAAAAAAATAAATGTTTAAATAGTTATAGAAAATGTTAGCTGTTGGGCGAGCTCGATATTGAACCGAAGACTGACGTACTGGCGTAAGTGACGATACTATATTTTATAAATTAACAAAATTTGCAGTATTTTAACTAGGCTAAAGTACAATGTGCGGTTGCTACCCGTACACTTACGTTTCTAATTATGTGTTAGAGTTTAATCAAAATCCATTCACAATGATTTCCAAAAATGAGTCAAGACCTCTGATTGATGAACGGATTTAATAAGATATACTCCTCCTCTGAAGTCTTTTCCCAACTGTGTTGGTTTCGGCTTCCAGTTCACTAGTGGAGTGAGAGCCTCTCTGACCTGCACGTCCCAGTAGCCGGGTAACCCTTGGCAACAAACACGTGGCAGATTGTCTGTCCGTAACGATTGTCAGAGGTGCACAAGTGACAGCCACAACAGGGACCAAAGGCTTAACGTGCATGCCGAAGCACGGAGGCACTCGATGTGATGAGATGTTCACTCATGCACCGAACAACCTCGTCAAGCGCGAGTCGTGCGGCTGTTCATATGTAACCACGAGCTCCTCCTTCTTATAAAGACGTAAAGTATCGTGTCGTTCCGCTCTACTTCTCAAGTATACCACAACTCTAAAACAGATTATTCGGTAAAATATCGAAAAACTTTTCGATTATTTTTTAGAAGCTTATGTCTCCGAATTAGATTCCACTGAGAGGATTTTAGGATTTTAAGGATTTTATCAGCTCGGCTACGTGGATAACCAACAAAAAGTTTTAGTGATATAAGTGCAGTAAAATTGAGAAATAAGTTATTTTGAGTTTCGCAGAACGCCTGCCATGTTTTGAATAAACTTTGGAATCTTTTCTTGTTTACTATTATATTTGTCTAGTAAAACATGATACTGTTAAGTTGAAATAGTTAGAACACAATAAATACAATATTTATGAGATGTAAAATGGAATCATCGTTATAATTTAACAAACTATGAAAACACCTAGAAACAAACTTTCATTTCCATCCACTAAAAGCAATCAACAACCAACTGCTCCCCAATTGCCCCAACTCTAAACAACTTCCAAGTTCTATTAACTCTAGTTCTGTTCCAAGTTATAATCACTCTTTTCCAGTTTCATGCTTTTAGAATTCCCATCTGTTATACAGTTGTTCTAATTCGGACTCTTGGCAGCACTCCAGCCCACTATACCTACGTTTACGTAGCACCGCATCTTTAATATTTGTCACTGCAAGATATATTGAAGTCTATGGTGGATTTATTAAGCAAGGAGTTTTGGATGTGGTGGTTACGTTAACATGTATGAGTCGATCTTCAAAGTTTAGCAACGTATGTGAGGTTAGGTTGGGTGAACATTTGTAAATGTTTCATAGTCATAACGAGAAGTAATAAATCCTCAAAATGTGGCAGCAGTCTAGCCAAGCGGTGTCGTTATCAGTTCGGAGGCTGTGGAGGTCAGACAGGTGCAGCTTCATGTGCTGGTACTTAGCTGCAACCGGTCAGACTGGATGCCGTTCCCAACATATTGAGAAAAGTCTATGCAAATGATGATGATGTCTCTGTCAATGACAGTCTCAAACAAGTCTTACATGGAGGAGCCCTATTCCTCTCGCCATCTCCGTCAAGGCCTAACTTATGTTGCTATACATGTTAGTTGTGCCATTGGGACGCGAGATTGGCGCATATGTAGCTATCGACATTGAACAAGTAATATTTATGCACTTCACATAAACATAATCAGCCTATTCTAATTTTTGTTTCTGGTAAGTACTGTATGCCGGTTTCTTCACGATGTTTTCCTTTTTCCGTTTGAAAGCATTGATTATGATAAAAATGTCACAAAGTAATGTACCTATTGTAGATTTGCGGGTCCAAACCCAGATGGTTTGAACCTACAACTTGTAGGTCGTGCCTATACTACTGAGCTTATTGAGTTAGGTACTTTATAACATACCACCATACGGCAATGCTACTAATTACTTGTTTTTAAGGATGCGCTTATTTTACACGCAATGAAACATTCAACGTTATTTGTAGTAACTAGTCCTTAATGTGTTGGTTATTCTGCGGAGGGAAAAAAGGCTAGTTATTTACTGTTTTACGGGCAGTTCTCATGTCTGGGCCATCGGGTTGGCCGAAACTAATAAAAATACCATTAAGTTAATGGATTCAGAAAATTCAAGTCAATTTGAATGAACAGACGACTGAAGCTATAAAACAAAGGGTTGTGTTAGTATTCTACTTTCCGCTGATATAGATCTTCAAGGTCGCTTTTGTCCTTGTATTGCTGTTTCTCTTTCATTATAGTGATAGAGGTCATTGTCTTTATTAAAATATGTAGTCATCCTCTTGAATGCTATAACTAATTGTGTTCGCGGACACATAGAACAAAATTAATGTAACTACTTAGTAAAAGTGGAATTGGCGTTTTTGTTAGTTACAATGAAAACAAGCTTATATCTTACAGGAAAATATCTAATTCAAAGGACACAGGTCATCCTGATTTAGCAATTATCCGAGTAAAAATCCGCAACAACGAAAATTGACATGACACCTTATACATTTACCTAATGCACGTACTAGCTATGCCCACGACTTCGGTCGCGTTGGAATGGCACATGGGAATTCCGGGACAAAAATTAACCTATATGATGCCGTATTCTATCAGCGAAAATCTTATTAGAAATTGTTTCAGCCGTTCCAGAGATCAGCCCGGACAAACAAAAAGACAGACAGATAAACAAAATATTTAAAATGATTGTTTATATTTCAGTGTCGTGTAAATAACTATAGTACACACAGAAATAATAAATACAGCCATGTTTGAGGCCTCAAACATGCGGCAATATAGTAAAAGTTACGATCGTAAATAGCATGACTTTATTGACACTTAAATTGTTTTCTTTATGAAGTAACTAGCTGTGCCCGCCACTTCGTCTGCGCGAAATAGTGACTTTCAGCAGCGTTTTTAATTTTTTAAACAAATTATTTTGAAACTATAACTCAAACATAATTTGAATTTCGTATTTATTATTAATATCTAATCAAAAGTCTACAAAATAAGTTTCAAGCTTCTAGCTTTTAAAATGACGTAATTTCCATACAAATTGTCATGCCCTATTTCAACCCCTTACAGCCCTTTTTTCGCATTAAAAAGCAGCCTATGTCCTTTCTCAGACTCTAGACTATGTCCGTACCAAATTTCATTAAAATCGGTTCAGTAGTTTAGGCGTGATTGCGTAACACACAGACAGACAGAGTTACTTTCGCACTTATAATATTAGTAAGGATGAAACTATAACGTCAAGCAAATTGATGTTTCAATAGTTCACGTTTTATGTTGAAACAACAAAATTATGCAAAGTATGTAGTAACGAGAGAAAGGAATAATTTCAACTACGTAGGTTTTAAAAATAAATCCGGCGATATAGTTATATGGATTTTTTGTGGTATCAGGCTCAATGGAACATTTTATATGTTCGGAGATTTAATAAAATTATATATAAAGTTCTCATACTTTATGAAAATTGTTATATAGTTATTACTAGCTTCAGTAAATTTTAATTTAGATGTATACTCAGATACCATCCATACTTATTTAGTAAATGCGAAAGTTATTTTGTTAGTTTGTCTGTCAGTTACGCTTTAATGGTTGAACCGCTGAACAAATTTTGGTAAGTGATGATGTGGTCGAAGATGGATAAATAATAATATAATAATAATAAATAAGATAAATAGAAATTAGATAATATTGTCTCGCAGCTAACAAATATTGCCTATAACAGCTATAGCAGGTCGTGACTGCGGCGCCGCCGCGCCGAGCTCCTCCTGATATTTACCTCTCACCTCACATATGCCTGCCACCTCTAATATGGACTCAGGTCAAAGTATATTGTATTCTACACACATTTCGCTTAGTCATCGCAATTTGAAACGATTGTCAAGTGTGTCTTGTGATGGTAAAGTGTGTCTTGTGAGTGGTCTTGTAAAGCTGGGTTTTTTCACCATATTCCAACACTGTAGAAATGTAGAACTGCAGTGCGAAATATGCTGCATTTTCTATCCTGTCCTCTTAGCTCAACAACTTGCTGCCAAAAAGATCTCTGCGCCGCCACTGATGAGCCGTGGAATTGGCGAAGCTCTTGGCCTAACAAAAAAAAAAATGGCCGAGCCAGCGATATGAAGAAGTAGAAGTATGTCTGTTACCGCATACATCATGAATCATCATCCACCACGTCGGGGTAGGCTTCCAGCCTCACTGGATGCAGCTGTTACCCAGGAGCATTTTACACGAGATGACTGCGTATCTGAGCTCCACATCCCGGTGTAGTTACATGATAGGCACTCGATGGCGAGACTGGTGTCAGACTTCCTGGCTTCTGACTTCCCGTCATGACTGTTAAATATGTACAAACGACAGCCGGGATCAACCGCTTCACATGTTTTCTAAGACAAGAAGGAATCTCGATAATTATGTTAAGATAATATCTTTTTAGATAGCTCAAAATGTACAAAATTTAAAAATATCAACGATTTAAGCTGTGTATAGACAATAAGATAATTAGAAATGTAAATAACTAAAAAGTTCTGCACTAAATTTTGGCAGCGGAATCCAAATAACATGAGTAAATATGACATGAGGGCATGATAAACTACCTTATATCATCATTCTCACCCCGATGATTTCTGTATGTTGAAAGAACTTGACACAAGGTTTTAGGATAAAAAATTAGATGTTTCTTTAAAATATCGCTTTTAATATTAAATAACAGTCCCTTTATAAGACTGAGATAAATGTGTCAAATCAAATCAAATCAAATCATTTATTCGTGTGACTTTTGGTAAATACAGAATGTCAGATAAAAATATAAAAGCGCTCAAAAGTCTACCCATTGGGCTTACACAGGTTAATAATGTTTGTAAATTATTAATAAAAATCACAAATTGCTCAACTAATTCAAAATCAGAAATTAAAACAATGTCAAATTATCCAGATTAAAAATATACAATAATGTGTTTTCGTCAATCTTATTTACTGATGTTACGGTTGGAACATATTATGAGTTACACGTGATACCTTTGACTGTAGAGTGATTCAATTGGATAGATAACTTCCCATAAACGAGTATCACGAGAAGTAGCTAAAATAAGTGGTGGAGCGATTGGCTACTGCGCTGCTGGTTGCGGGTTTAATTTCCGTAACGAAACAATTGTTTGTAAAACTGCAACCAAACAGGAGAAAACAATTGAAACAGTTTTCATAAAAGGGTTTAATTGACGACCCGGAGTCAAACATAGGTTATTTTATTTAAGTGCCGAATCAGGAGTCAAACGTCTAGAGGTATGAAAATTATGTGAACGAGATGGCGGGCAAAAGCTAGTAAAAATATAGGTAACTAAGAAACTTTCCGTAGAATATTACGTACGTGAAATTTCTTTAAGAAAGTCTGACATGGTTCGTCGCTCTCAAGTAATGTTGTAAACCGCTTATTTCAGTCAGCTAGGTATAAAGAAATTTGTTTACAGTGTAATTGTGTGATCTTAGCAAGAGCAATTTTGAGGTTTTATTCTCTATGGGTGCATTGTAGAACAATATAATTACAAAGTGACAGTTAGGTTTTTTTTCTAAACAATATCTAGTATTACATACTTAGCAGGCCGAGCCAACGGCGCAGGGGATATCATGGTGTACAAATATGTGCTCAACTGCGCAAGTACAGATGCACTTTGTCTTCTTTTATTCTCATGGTCCGATGGAACAGCATCCGACACGACCGGAGACAGACCAGGCAGCACCAACGGCCTAACGTGCGCACCGAGGCACGGACCTATTATTACATCGCCAACTTACAAATATCATCTCTGCTTATTTGTGATAATTCGCAATTTTCATTTAAATGCGTAGCGACTTGTAGTCATCCTGATCTAGAGCCTTTTCAGTAAATGATTTTTGCACCAGGTCTACTATTACTAGTTGAAATACTTTTTAAGTTTCAGACCCAAAGTACAAACTAGACGGTCTCATTTACCTAGTGGTCACAAGCGGGACTGTAGAGAAGTAAAGAAAGTACGTCGATTCTGTAAAATTCGAACAACAACTCGCATCTCACATAGCTATTCACTGTCACTTCGCTTATGGTTCAAAGTGACCTTGATTTTGCATTCTGTAAACAGCGTCGAAGTGACGGCGGAATTACCTTACCGAATGCCACTTCTCACGTCATCTCATACTTTATCTGTCAAAATCTTTAGTTCAACTCGCTGACACGCTCGCAAGGGTAGCGCTAGTGTCAATTCGAAATAACAAGCGAGTTTTTAGAATGCCAATCAATAAACTCACAGCGGATTCAGATTCGAAGTTTAGAACGAGGTCTTACAGAATAACACAGAAGTACTCAGTAGTTGGCGGCATGATATACCCCCCCCCCTCCTCCAGCCTCGTAAAGCACTGTAAGCCGTTGCTCCCGGTTGTCATTTGTACATGTTGGACAGTCGTGACGTAGTCAGGACCCAGTATATATGTATGTATGTACAACATCAGATAGGTATCTATCTTAAACTATGACTGTTCAAGTTAAAGGAGCCTTTCCACAGACTAATTGAAAAAAAAAAATCGATTGTCTGTAAAGTCGGTTTACTGACGATAGTTGAACGTGACAACGTCATGACAAAATACTGATGGAATGGTTGCATTTTTCAAAAGAAAATTTTAATTTTATTTGTTTGATAGATATTTTTAACCGACTTCTAAAAAAGGAGGAGGTTCTCAATTCGGATGTTTGTATTTTTTTTTTTTTTTTTTTTTTTTTTTTTTATGTTTGTCCACGCATAACTCCGTCGTTTGCCAACCGATTTGAAAAATTCTGATCTTGTTAGAAAGGGTATACTTCCCAAATGGTCCCATGAAAATTTTATCGAAATCGTACAGGCCGTTTCTGAAAAATCAACAAAAGTCTAAAAAAATGTTTACGTTGATGATCTTTTCGTTTACGCTGCATTGCGTTTTTTGTTCGCGCATAACTCCGTCATTTACGAACCGATTTGGAAAATTCACTGACCCACTAAAAAGCACGAAAATAAAAACTTTTTTGCAAAAAATAAAACCGACTTCCATATCAAAACACTACAAAGCCAAAAATAATTTTAATTTCGGAAGGCGGTGTGAAAAAAAAAAAGAAAATACAAAACCAATAACACCGACTACCGAAATTAAAATTATTTTTGGCTTTGTAGTGTTTTGATATGGAAGTCGGTTTTATTTTTTGCAAAAAAGTTTTTATGTTGTAACATTGTTCGACTCTGCCCCTGAACGAGATGAAGATGTAGTAGTCGCTTCAAGAGAACCAATGGCAATAGCCAAGTAAGCAGCTTGGCGTAATCTGTTGTTGCGTTGTCTTTCGATTTTTGATTTTCTCGCAGCAGCCGCCTGAGCAGGAGTTCTAGATGCTGCAATACGCTGTCTGCACTCACGTATTTTTTGTGCTTTCGATTTGAAAGCAGCGATTATTGGCTGCGCGAATAGCGTTGCTAAAGTATATTTAATATCGAAAGAATCACTACCTTTATCGCCGCAATTATCGTTGCTATAAACAATTGACACCACAATCACTTTTCACTGCACTTCATACTTGACGAAAACATGTAAATATATTATTGTATAGCAGCTGTCCACGCGGACGCATCGCTCACTCAAGTAGGAGAGAGACAGATGTCGAACGCTGCCGAACGCGGAGGCCGATTGTGCCTCTTTGTCGCTCGTTTTGCGCTCTCACTTGCACTTCAAGCCTGCTGACCTCGCACTGAGGCGTTCCATTCTTAAATGGAACGCCTCAGAGCGAGGTCAGCAGGCTAGCCAGCCAGCGAGGTAACGCCGCATGAGTCATGTATGTTCGTGCGTGCAGCCAGCTTCATCGAATTATAAGACGTTGTCACGTCAAAAAAAAATTGGCTTTTGCTTTTGTTTTAACCTCCACAAGCCAGTAACTAAGTAACATGGCAGCCTTGGCGTGCAATTGGTGACAGATGTTTGTGTTCTAACTACCCTCGGCCGTGACGACTGTTGAACATGTACAAATGACCAGCGGGAGCAATGGCTTAACGTGTTTTCTAATAGTTACCCATCTACGAACTGACCTTCGCAAGCGTGGTTTAACCTTGAAGATTGTCTCCTATAGCTGTTATAATTTCAGCCACGAGCTCCTCCCAGCCAAACTAGATCACCAAAGATGATATAACACTTACGTGCCAAAAATACCTACTACCCTTCTAACCTACCTATCCAGAAATGCTATATTCACATTTGCACCCTCTTCCGATCGTTTGCATTCAGTGAACGAACCCGCTATAATTTTTCCAAGTTATTAGAATTATATCGAAGCCCAATAAAAGATGATTAACTGTACTTTCGGCTCGTTTGGCTAATAGAAAAACGATGTATTCATTGCAGGATTTTATTTGGTAATAAAAGATAGTTGAGCTTTTGTTTCGAAGTATTCTAAATGGTAGAAATATTTCTGGTATGAAAATGTATAGTAGACAGATAATATAACATTCCCATTGCTTCCTCTCTATGAGAGCAAATGGACCGTAATCCACCGCGCGGTCCTAGTCCAGGTTGATAGAATATGTCGCATGTCTTCGTATTTTTGTTTCTAAGACATGCCGGGTTCATTAGGATGTTTTTTTTACAGAAAATATATATTTTTTTACAGAAATACACAATAGCACTTTTTGCCCGACGCGGAAATCGAACCCAAGACCTCGTGCTCTACAGTCGCGGAATATGCTACACGTATGCGCGGGAAATATATCATTTATGACGAACAATTTTCCGTGCACCGTGTTATGGCATTGATGCTTGATTATAGCTTGATGCACCAAATCAGCATCATTCACCACAAACTACCTTCAACCAAAATTTACAACGTAAATCAAATCATGCTTACCGAATTGCAAACAGTTTGGGTGTACATTACACACTATCAATCATTAATAATTGCAAACTCATTTGGATTATGTACGTTTCATGAATTATACTACAATTTGAAAGGGGCTGTAAGCTCCCTGAGGGATTAGTATAGCTTGTGTTGCGACGCTGAAGGTTTTTTTTTTTTTGAGAGGAACATTCGAAAGAAATTTGTTTGGGTCTTATTTTGGGTGTTCGTTGAAACAGCAGTTTGCAGTATGAATAAATTTATATATATTCAAATTTTCATACTGTATAGGTACTGCTGTTTAGGATGTAAGAACTTTAAGCTAACATTACTTAATTTTTTATTAATTTAAATATTCAATTAAATTAAATATCGTTTATTTTAGGCAAGTTTTAACATGCAGAGACAGATTCTTAACTAACATAAAATAAAAGTTCAATAAAAAAAAACTAAATCAAAAACATAAAAACTATACTTAGGTGGTGTACAAAATAACTAAATTCTTAAATTGTCTTTTACCTTAAGAGATGGACGGTTCGGTACACAGTAGGAACTATTTCATTATTACTCAGGGCTACTCTAAATGGTTTGTATATTTAGTGATTAGTATATTTGGTTTGTATACTATAATTGTATACTAGCTGTGCTGCGACTTTGTCCGCGAGGGTGGTTTTCGCGTAAATCCCGATAACTCAAAGAATATATATGTTGCCCTATAACCTCTTATATCGTCAAGTTTTATTAAAATCTCGATTAGCCCGGGCATATAGACTCACAGACAGACCTATAAACAGATAAAATTAGAGATGAGGCCGCCCGTTGTGTCACCATTGTGTCAAAAAGATAGGGATGTAATCGATATTTTTCTGGGTATAAGTCAACGTTATAAGTATACGGTGAACATAATGAAGTTTTAATTATCCATATGAGTGATAAATTTATTTATTTAATTTGAGAAAGAATACAATTTAAATTTAAATAAAAACCCTAAACTACATATACCTACACACTTAAAAATAAACTAAAATATTGCATCCAGAAATTCGTGCGCATCGCTGTCCACTGGTAATGTGCCCAAAAGACTGGCGGCATTGCCACGTTGTATGGCAATGCTTAACCTCTGTCCAAGGTAAAAGCCAGCCCTTGGGTCACGCGAAGTGTCAACTAGGCGTGTTCGGTCCGACGTGAAACAGAACGCACCCTTTTGACATAAAGAATTTGATCTTGACATAACCTCTCTGACTTGACAGATTGACTTTGCTTGGTTGGAAAAAATGCCGGTCATCGGGCCCTCTTGAGCTAAATATAATTGGTAAAATATTGTTGGATTCGCCTGTTGAGACCGATAATTGGGTCGCGAATTATCTATTTGTTGTTTGAAGTGCATTCCCCATTTGCCGAGAACCCCGGGATATTGTTGAATCATACGCCGTATTGCGTCACCTCGTGGCACGCGGAATAATTGGAAATCAGCTTGGATCTCACGTGAGATTAACATATTAATTGTGTTCAGTGATTGATTGAACTTTGTAATCTCGGATTAACAAGAATCCAGTGATATTTCTTGGAACATATCGCCTTATTGCCTACCACGCGTAGCGCGCGCTTGCTGGAAACGAGTTGTGCTGTGATTGCTGTTGTGACCGCGCCAGCTGGAGATCGGCGCCTAGTGAACGTTCTACAACACTTGACTTACATCACACCTTTCAATTACTCACCCTCATATTACATACAAACCACACTTGGAGCGTGACCTTGGAAGGTCGAAGTTGGCGTCCCCAGCACTCAGGTTAGTGGTACATTTTTGTATCAAATGGTTGTAGGCCGAAGCCTAGTAGAGGTAGGCCATTGTGTAACCTTGTTTATTGAAAGCAACGGGTAGTCTCCACGTATCGTGGAAAAGTTCCGGACACGTCCAGTTACCGTTGGCTGGCCTATTGCAGTCTTGAACAAGGCGTCTGGACAGATCTTTAAATAATTTGTGAGCACTCGGACCCCACGACCCCAAGGTTTCAACCCCAAACGGCTCGAAAATATAACTACCAACAAGGTTATTAAATTTCCGCCGCTTGAGGTTCTCAGCAGCCGCAGCGGCAGCGCCAGCACAACAAGATGAGCTAGGAAGATGGGATGGCGCAAGAGTATCGACACAAGTTGCGTCCCACACTAAAGGCCTACCCATCTTCCAAGGAAATAAATACATACCGTCCGGTCTTTTGCCATCGTCGCGTGCCAGGCCATTGGGTTCTAAAACAGCTGGAACGCCGACAGTGACAAGAGCTCGTCGGATAATGTCGTTAATATTCGCGTGCCGTGCTATGCGACCCGCGCTGCGGCCGCATGAAAGGCCGTGGTGACCGAGGCTGTTGACAACTTCGCCACAGTGGCAGCGATGAGCAGAACAGCAGGTAGCACCTAATCGAAGGGAAGCAGCGAGGCGGAAAGTAGTATCATCGAACAAGGTGCCTATGTTCGATGACGGAAGTGCATGGAGCCAGAGACCCGACTCCCATTCACCCACAGCCGGCAGGCGCGCACGCTCTGCAGCCGAAGCAGATGTGGCAATAAGGTCACTCTGAACTGCTCTACAGAGCGGCTCATCCCACCGCCTCTGAGATGATGGATTGTCGGGTGGATTTAGGTTTGGGCAAGCGAGTCTCCAGGTATCTATAGCCTGGGTGAAATACGGCACATTGAAATCAACCAGTGATGGAGCCAGGATATTCCTGATTAATTTCTCAGTGCCGTGTACCGAGGATAAAAAAGCCGGTAGACTGATACTAGTAATTTTGCGGACGCCGAGACCACCCATACGAATGGGAAGAGTAGCTTGTGCCCAAGCTCGGTCATCCATAGCCACATTTAAAATTCCTGTCAGAGTTTGACGAATAATTTGGTCCATTTTTTCCAAAAGGTGAGGATGATGCCATAGATGCGAAGAACGAAGAAAATACATTAATTTGGGTCCAAAACAACAGTAACGAATTAAGGTGATGGCCGAATGTATATTAATTTGGTATATTCTGTCCAAGATGTCATTAAAATTTTATATTTTTTCCTCGACAAAATTGGGAAAGGAATTCTCATAAATTGGAGACCCAAGAAGACGAAGAGAACTTTTTTCCACAATTTGGATATCTGGGGCTATTGCGTTGAATTTTGAAAGTGTCAGTTGTCTGTCAGTACTGTCGGATATGAATAGTTCACACTTCTAAAGGTTAAGGTCCAATCCTATGGAATGGAATTGATTTATTAAAAACTGTAAATCATCTAATACCGTGTCTACATCGCCTCCCAGGGTTCCATCATCGAGATACCACACATTAAATTTCGAATTTAGCTGTCGAATGATTGGGATAATGGCTAAACTAAAGATCGCTGGCCCGAGTGGATCACTTTGTTGACAGCCAACAGCTGATTCCAAAAGGTTTTCCTTATAAAGTAATTTAGTCGGATGTCTGTAACATTGCCAAAGAAAACTAAAAATTTGCGGTACTTCTTTTTTAGTTTCTGCCAACAAAGTGTCCCTATTGACTGAATTAAAAGCATTTTTAATGTCAACCTTCAAGATGACCTCTCCTTTACCTGAATTTAAATAGGTCGTCAAGGCATGTACGGCAGCCTCACAACCCCCTTTGGAACCATAACCCAGTTGCAGGGGCTGAAATTTGGTCGAAATATCCTCACCATAAAATTTAGAGCAAATCTTGGCTGCCATACGACGGTAGGTAGTTCCCACGGCAATGGGACGAATGCCGCCATCCCTCTTGCATAGGGCACATAGATTGGCCCCGTACAAGATATCGGTGACGGCTTCGTTCACCTGGCCCGAGAGCATAAGATTAATCAGAGCCGTTAGCTCCTTCAAAAGCAACTCACCAGCCTCTCCAGCGCCTGAGCTGAGTAGGTCCTTCAGGTGCTGCGGACTCAGCCCATCGAGGCCGCCAGCAGAGCCGCTTCGGAAGGAACAAACGGCTGTGATCACCTCTTGACCTGTAACGGTGAGGGTGTTAATGTCCTGATCGGGGGGGTCGGGAAAGGAAAGACCATCCGCTGGGGCAGGGTGTTTGCTCTCCAGAGCTGCGAGAGTATCTGGAGAGTATGGGGCCACCACATCACTACTAAAAAGTATCCTGGCAGCTCCGCTAATGTGTGATTGTATATAATGACTAGTATTTGCGTGTTGCGCGAGGTGCAAGCACCTCGCGTGCTTGTGAAAAAAGAAATTGGTATTTGCGTGTTGCGCGAGGTGCAAGCACCTCGCGAGCTTGTGAAAAAAAAAAAAAAAAAAGAGGGGGGGGGGGTGATGGGGGGGGGGGTTGCACAAGTATTTCGACTAAAGCATTGCCCCTCTAAATGAATCTGAAAAAAAAAATGTTCCAAGTCTCTTAGATTCCGAGATCCGCCTAAAGGGGGGGAGAAGGGGGGCGGGGGGGGGGACTTTGAAAAATGGTTTTTACTTTACCGAGCCTCCTCTATACGAATCCGTAAAAAACAAAAAATACGGGTCTCGTAGTTTCCGAGATACGATAGGGAGGGGGGAGAAGGGGGGTGAAAAGGGGAGGTTTGGCACTTTTCCCGTAGGTTTGAGAGTTACTTGTTTACGAATCTGTCAAAATATACCCACCTCCCCATCCACCATCTGGGAGAACAATTATGTCAATGAGTGAGTCAGTGAGTGGTAATCTAGCTTTATATAATATAATAACTAGTATTTGCGTGTTGCGCGAGGTGCAAGCACCTCGCGTGCTTGTGAAAAAAAAAAAAAAAAAAAAGGGGGGGGGGTGATGGGGGGGTTTAGTATTTGCGTGTTGCGCGAGGTGCAAGCACCTCGCGAGCTTGTGAAAAAAAAAAAAAAAAAAAAAGAGGGGGGGGGGGGTGATGGGGGGGGGGGTTGCACAAGTATTTCGACTAAAGCATTGCCCCTCTAAATGAATCTGAAAAAAAAAATGTTCCAAGTCTCTTAGATTCCGAGATCCGCCTAAAGGGGGGGGGGGAGAAGGGGGGCGGGGGGGGGGACTTTGAAAAATGGTTTTTACTTTACCGAGCCTCCTCTATACGAATCCGTAAAAAAAAAAAATACGGGTCTCGTAGTTTCCGAGATACGATAGGGAGGGGGGAGAAGGGGGGGGAAAAGGGGAGGTTTGGCACTTTTCCCGTAGGTTTCAGAGTTACTTGTTTACGAATCTGTCAAAATATACCCACCTCCCCATCCACCATCTGGGAGAACAATTATGTCAGTGAGTCAGTGAGTGGTAATTTAGCTTTATATAGTATAATGTACATAAAAAAGTATTCTAATGTCATAATAAGTAAAAGAAAAGACAGTGTTGGTCCTTCAATGGTGTTGATACAGGGATTTTTCCAATTTCCAATTTTTTACAATATTAAGTAGCAAATTATAACAGTACCCAACTAGCACAAATGGGCTGCATTAGGGCTTTGGAGCGTATCCGATTATAACTTATGGTAATAGACGTAAGCGCTAGAGCGTCTACTACAGACTTAAAGCAGCCGCTTTAGCGCTATTTGGGCGCCATTTTATGCAACCTAAAGTTCCATTTAACCTGCACAACGGTTGCATAAAGGTTCCTTAATAGCTATAACGATTTATTAACGCTATACTAAAGCTCTCGTAGCGCTACTTTTGAATGATTTTGAACTACTTTGAACGAATGAATTGATTATAGTTCTTTATTCTATATATTCAGTTGACATTATTTGTAATATTTTGGTAAAGTGTTTTCGTCGCCATCATGAAAATAAAACAAAAAGAAGTAAAAGTTTGTATTCTCTATTAGCAAGATATATAAAGATACTTAAAACGCTGTCCAGTTTACTGTAGATATATAAGATAATTTTCGAGTAATTTTAACGCGCTTTTATGATATTTAAAAAATTAACAAAAGATATGTGATATTTTTTATTTGTTATCTATACTTATAATAAATCTGTAGAGAGGTCAATTCTGTACATGAAATATATTTCCAAAATAAATATCAGGGGGTGATTAGGGATCGATACTGATGCCAAAAATGCAATCAGTAAAATTTTTGTCTGTCTGTCTGTCTGTATAACCGTTATAGAAACAAAAACTACTCGACGGATTTTAACGAAACTTGGTACAATTATTTCTCATACTCCTGAGCTGGTTATAGTATACTTTTCATCACGCTACAATCAATAGGAGCAGAGCAGTGAAGAGAAATGTTGGGAAAACGGGAGAAGTTACTCCATTTTTTAAGCTTCCGTCGCGTGTGCTACCTTAGTGGTTAAAGCTACACAGAAATCATTTATGACGGAAATGTTCTCCTTAAAATTATATAAAAAATATCCCACGACAGCATATGTCTATCTTTTATGGTTGACTCACAATAACACGTGTAACTCCCGATAGCTTAGCAGTTCGAAGCTTTCTGATTATAATATTTGTCTACTCTTACGTTTATAACACGCTCAGTCACCCCTAATTGAAAAAGTTAACATTATTAACTATTCCATAAAAAAGAATCATATAAATCGGTATAGAAACACCAAAGTTATACATGAAATACGCTAATAATAAGCCATCGCGCGTGAATACTGAATCATGCTATAAAGATTATTTTTGAGAATCGGTCGCCGCGCTCGACGCGTCTCGATTGGCCAAGTGCGAGCCAGACTCGCCCATGAAGGGTTCCTAAAAACCTTAAAATTTTCTAGAAACCAGCTTATTTACATTTTTACAACTACGCTAGATAACTTTGTTTTTCATAGTGTTTGTATGAATTACAAAGTTATATTTGCGGTTTTAGAAATTTTACGTGTCGATAACTTACTATTCGCAAGTGGCTGATTGTTTACCGGTACATTTAATGCACATTTAACTGAAAAACCAATGTATATTAACTCAATTTTGCAAGTGAATTATAAGTTTTCTTAAAAAAATCATGGCGTCATTGTAATGTAGTCATAACCTGCAGTTTTAGCTCTAATAACTCCCTTTGAGAATCATAGCGCTAATTTTCACCCTTCTAACGCTTTCAGTGATTTTTGTTCCCCTAGTGCAACTCACAGCCACAAAAAGCTCCTATTTTCCTGTTTTTGAGGTTATAAGATCTAGTTACGTACTTATTCGTTTAGCATCCATTTTTATTAAATCTATACTCATATTATAAAGCGGAAAAGTTTGTTTGTTTGTTTGTTTGCTTGAACGCGATAATCTTCGAAAGTACAGGGTGGATTTGGATGAAACTTAGTATGGAAGTAACTTGAAGCTTGAGGAAAGTTATAGGCTGAGGCAAAAAAGGAGAGTTATGTTTTTACCGTGATAGAATCCCCAGGAGCGAAGCCCCGCGTGAGTACCAGTGTTTTATAATAGTTACAAAAGCAGCTGTAAAATGGCGAATGGATTGAGCCTGCAAGGAATGACTATTGCTACTAAAGGCCTTAGTTACACTGATGATTTTTTGTAACTATAGTATGCATAAGAGTTTCTATTATTTCTATAATGAAACTTATAGTAGTTAGTAGTGGTTACTATAACTTAAACCTATAAAAGTTACAATGGAAACCACTGTGCAGCTGTGAGTGGCAGAATGACCTTCGTAACTCTCATATAAAGGTGTAAGTGGTAAATGAGTTCTACCGTGGACTACTGTGAAGGCTAGGGTAGTATTTGATTCAGCTTATAGCACCTTAAGTAACTTTTATAGCTATAGACGTTTACGGATGCAGATATGCAACTTTGAACTGCTTTTTAAACCCTTAAACCAATATTTTACAGCCCAAAGTAACAAAATAGGCTGCTATTTCCACTAATGTGCTCGTTGGGTAACTATCCTCAAAACAAACATTATTTTTCAAACATAATCGTCCAAAAATACTTTCGTTTTAATCCGAGGTTTTAAATATTTTTATGAAATTAAATATCTTTCTTAAATAAATACTTCCATTACTTAGTTACGAAGCCATGAATATGACAAAAGAAAACAAAATATGAAATGAAAACTTTGTAAAATTTGGGATTAAGATGTCTGAATAATGATTAGACTTTTAAAATATCCATTAATAAAATAGCTATTCATCACGATATTAAGTAGCCCTGTTGTTTGGAAAAAGTAGGCCAGCGAAAGGGTGGCGCTCTTTCATCTATCCCCGTGAATATTGTCATATTTTTCATCGCTTTGTGTTACGGGTTGAAGAGATTGATGTACTGTCTGAAATATTGACGTAGTAATAATAACCTTTATTCACGATAAAAACATAGATACAGTTCACAATACACATATTTATTTTGTTAATACATGTACATATTTTTGCTTAAACCTATACATATGTACATACAAGCGAAACATAAATCTAAGCTAATCTAAACAAACAAAATGTCCTATCATAATCTTTGATTAATAATACTCGCAAGGATATGCACATCACATTTGTACGCCTCCTGGCATAACATAGCGCTCTGTTTATTAAAATAAGATCTAATACAGATCTTATTTTAATAAACAGAGCGCTATGTTTACCTATGTTAACAAATGAATAAATAATTACTAATTTCTAATCACTCTCTTGTTTCAGATGACAATGGGGAGACGAATTATTACCGGCGTGATCTACATATTGATCACTTTGGCTCTTGTTAATGAAATGTCAGTAAATGTGTACGCCAGGGACAACAACAAAAGGCGAACCAAAGAGAAGAGCGGAGGCTTCCTAAAGAATATTTGCGATATCACAGACCGAGATTCAAAAGTTCACTGCTACTGCGAAAATAGTAGAGAGCCAGGGAATGCCACTAAAGCGGAATGTTGGGTGTTCAATGGCGGCATACCGCGTGACGACCTCATCTGGCAGAGCTTTGCGTCCCAACCAATTTTGCAAACTTTGTCTTTTAACGTCCGAGTCGATGGTGCTTTAAGCTATATACCCACCAAGGCACTATTCTACTTACAACGTTTGAAGTCCATCAATATCAAATACGGCAATATCGTTGATGTAACGCCTTTCGCTTTCGCAAACTTAACTAACCTAAAAGAAGTAAATTTATCTCAAAATCAAATCGAAAATCTACAGCAGTACTCATTTGCTCACCTACCGAACATAACAACTCTCAATTTGGAAGAAAACATGATTATAGATATAGATGCTAAAGCTTTCTACGATCTGCCGAAACTTCAAAAGTTGGTGTTTACCAAGAATAATATATCCACAATTAGAAACGGCACTTTCGAGCACACGTTCAATTTACTCGAATTAGATTTGAATAAAAATAACATATACTATTTGAACCGACGCACATTCGACGGATTGGCGAATCTGAGGAAATTGGATCTGAGAAAGAATCGAATACAAAATGTGACGGAATTCACATTTGCCGAACTATGGAATCTACAAGAGTTACTGTTGAGCAAGAATGATTTGCGGTATATATCGGAGAGGGCGTTCGACGGGCTGTCTCAACTGCAAAAGTTATCCCTGGACAACAATAAACTGGCATCGCTCCCATCGGGCCTGTTCGAGGGGGTGAGGGGTCTGAGCTCCCTGGACTTGCGCTCCAACGAACTACATTCGTTAACTTTCTACAACATCAAGCCCATATTGGACAACTTGAAACCGCAGAACAGCAATCTGCTACTTGAAGGTAATAATGAATATATAATACTTCCTCATGTCGAGTTTCATGAACTTAAAACACTTGCTGAATAATAATGTCTTAGTTTCAACATGTTTATGTTGAAACTAAGACATTATTATTAACTTCAACATGCTTGGAAAGTTTGTTCTCTTATGATGCCTACGGGTGTTCTTGGTTGGATTGGAATGGGTCAGACAGAAATGTAAAATGTTGTTTAATCCGTTTTATTCCTTAATTAATTGAACTAACCAACCCTAGGCTGTTGCGTGAAAGTTTTAGTTTTAATGTCCATTGTTCAGTGGGTTTTCTCTTATTTAACAGGAAGTAAACTTCATTTTGTTAACAAAACAATTACATGTTTCTTTTTACAGATAACAACTTCGTATGTGACTGCAGAATAAAATGGATGCATTCATTGCGAAACGAGACAAAAAGTCAAAATACAAAGGAGTCCCTGGATGGCGTAACATGCAAAGTGGATCCCCCCATCGTGAGTTCCGCTTACAACAAAATGCCTGACGCTATGGACAACAAACTGAATTACAATCAAGACATACTCCATGCCGGCCTCACCATCGAAACACTGAACGACATAATGAACGTAACGGAAAAGAAGATATTACCAGGCGACCTATCTAAAGACGACGGTATTGAAATATCCAAAAAGGATGTTAAAAGGACTGTTATGAAATTCCTTGCTGAAAACCTTCCGTGCCCGAGTGTAGCCTTAAAAACAACAGAGATGCCAGCTTATGTAATAGACCCTATTATACCAATACAGAACGAAATGAAAACTTATCGATTCCATGAAACAAATTCCGGTTTTATCAATCTGAGGCGTAGTTTTGCCTTTGTAGTTTTATGGAGTATTGGTTTGAGATTATTTTTTACTTAAGTTGTTGTGTATTTTTACGTAAGTGACGTATCTAGTCGTTAAAGTAAGTGAGATACAGACTATTACACCGGTGATTGATGGCTGCGCACGGGTTTAATGACTAACTCATAGCTAAGTATAATAAGACAAACAAGGGATATTTACGAGTGTGGAATAGAGAATTAAAGGCGACGCATGATATAAGTGATTTTGTTTGAAAAACAGGGTCAATTTCTTTGGAATATGTATCGAATTATAAATTAAACTTTAATTAATTAGTGACAATTATGATCAAATAAGTTCATTAGTGACAAATTGGGTTGTAAACATTATGTCATAATTTTATACCTGAAAAAGACAAAAATTGTTTCATCGTAGAAATATATTGGCCCCCAACAAACCAGGAATGAGTTTTCAGCTTCCTTATTTTAATAAGGTTGTTTTCCTCAAAAGACATTCCTAGCAAAATCGAATTGTCTCACAACTTCAAACATTTTTATTTTTTAATTGATATTTTATATGATTTAGGTCAATGTTTCAAAATTAAATTAAATTAAAAAATATCCTCAAAAGCAGATGGCTATTTTGATATTAAACAGCAAAATAACAAACACAAAGTCGCGGGCAAGTGAATCATATGGTATTTAAAACATTAGATTAGTAAAGCTTAACACAAGTTACTTTAACTAATTATTAGTTATTTTGCCCGGGGTGGGAGGACTTATTTGATAATTTTACCACGTTAAAAAAAAAAAGAAAGGGTTCCGTAGTAGTATGGCAAAAACGGAACCTTTAAAGATTTGTCATGTTCGTATATCACAGCCTTTTGTTCCAAAACTATTAGAACTACCCAGTAGATGTATTCTGTTAACCGCGATTTTTATACAAAAATAAAACATTAAATGCTCTCCATTCATAGGACTGAAAAAAAAAAACATCAAATCATACATGCAGGGTGGCTATAGACAGGTCATTATAATATTTGAAGGATAGACATTTCCAAAGTGACAACAATTGTGTCCATCCCCCTCTAACTTTTAAAATAAGGGAGTGAAAAATATATGATGTTCATATCAATAAAAACTTTCAATGAAAATTGGTTTGAACCAGTTTGAAAAAGTAAAATGATGAAAACTTCATCTCCTAGGCGTCATGTCATGTCATATTATACTACCACAACAAAATCGTGACGCACTTGAAGTAAAAATGTAAAAATTGTATTGATTGTACGTAGGTAATCTCCGTAACTACTAAATGGATTTAAAACAATTCACTGTTTAAAAAAGCAAGCTATATTATTTCAGAGTAATACTTCAGCAAATTATGTTTGTCAGGCATGCCTACCCGACGGATATCACTCTGCTAGCAGCTATGGTAGTGACATACTTACGTTGACATAATCCTCACATATTTTAATTTAAATCAATGTTACATAAATTGTGCTAATTGTCCCTGGCCTGTTACATATTTTATAGTTACCATTATTAATTTAGAAGTGTTTTGGATGTTGGCGAAAAATCAACAATAGTATTAAACTGCAGCATTTTACTTTATATAATACTTTTATAACGTTTTTGTATATTCATAATCGTATCTTATCTTTTTATACGTTTATGTGTATTATAAGGTTAACCCTTTCAGACCGAGTGTGCACATTTGAGGACATAAAGTTTTTTGCCAACTAAATTACTAAAATAACTTTTTATGTAGCAAAAGACGATTGTCATCGTTTGAGCACATTCTTCTTAAATAAAAACGTTACTAGTAGCGAAATCTATAGCCATCTATGAGGTTTAATTCGCCGAGTTTGACCAGTGGTCGGTAAACTTTTGAAGTGAGAAGGTAAGTGATTTATTTTATTTCAAAACCTCAAGTTTTTGGCGTAAATACTGATGGCAAAAATGTTTTTAGTTATTAAACGGTTTATACATGAATGATTATGTGTTTTGTATACAAATATTAAATGTTTTATACAATAAATCTCGTTAATTCCTTATGTCCACAAATCTGGACATGCGGTTTTAACTATAACTTTTTACGAAATATTCAATAGGGTGCAGTAGTTGAATAAAATGCATTTTTTGATACCCACATGTTATTTTACGATCTTTTATTTTACAAAAGATTCTCAGAAATGTATTTTACGTTTTCAGGTAATTGTATTTCCAGAAATGTTCGACCCAGACACCTTGGATGTTCTACGTAATGGAAATCTGTCGAACTTGGACTTATCTTCGCATGATGAGGATACGACTGCTTATAATTATGCCCAAAATACAAGACCTGTTCGATTAGGTGCCGATGTAGTGAACCAAAACCAAAGAGAGTACCACCCACCTGACTCTGAAGACGAGGAAACTTCTGTCAATGACGAAGCAGAGCCAGACGTTGAGACAGCACAGCCTTCGATTAGTGGACAGGTTTTTGACTATCTGACACCTAAACAGAACATAAAATGGAGACACAGACAGCTAGAAAATACAATACCCATAGATTGGTTTCCACCAATAGCTGTTGATCCCGTTGTGCAAGCTCCAATTGATTACTACAACAAATATATTACAGAAGAATTATTTCGGTTGATGGCTGATATGACAAATTTATATGCAGTACAGTCAAGAAAACCCAGGTTTCGACCTACGACTGCTAATGTGTAATGCTACCAAACAATATGTAAAAAGTAAACCTTGTGCATGGGGTATCAAACTTTTACTTTTGTGTGGCAAAAATAGTCGCGCGTTTGATTTTATAATTTATCAAAGTTCAACTCCAGAATTAGATCAAAATTTGATAAAGAAAGTGGGTTTCGGCGCATCTGTTGTATTACATCTAACTAAAAGAATTGGATAGAACTTTTCGAGAATACGACATCGACAATGATTTGTTCGCAATCCCCAAGAATAAATGGCTGACTCTTCTTCAGTTTCGTCGATGGTTGTCTGAAAGTCTGGTTTTGCGCAAAAAGATGACGGTTGCAAAAAGAGGTCGTCCAAGCAGCAACAGCCCTTTGCCAGAGATAATTCCGAGAAAACCAGGTGAAGTGCGTCCCGCTGCTGAAATAGCTCGCGATGGTGTGGCTCATTTCCCTGCCCATGGAACGCGATGTAAGCTGCCAGGGTGCACGGGAAAGTCACGCATAATGTGCATAAAATGTAAAGTGCATCTATGCCTAACCAAAGATAAAAATTGCTTTCTCTCTTTTCATACATAAATGTTCCTAATAAGTACTAGTGAAAGATTTTATATTTCGTTGAATTTGATACATAGTTTGTTATTAGTACGTACTTATATAGAAACTATAATAATTTTATTTTTTAAAATTAATCTATGATTTTTGTTCTAATTTCATACATTTTTTTAAAATAATTATTTCACTTTAAATACTGCTTTTTATTGATTCGGTCAATACCTCATATATTGCTATTTACAATCATATAAGCCGGATGTCCAGTTTTGTGCACATAAACTAAAACTCGATTTTCGCGAAAAGTTTTCCACTAAATGCCATTTTTTTAGGCTTTTTGTATTATCTTAAGCCCAAATAAACTATAAAAAAATCATCAATTATAAATGACCAAAAATAAAAAAATCAGGTCTGAAAGGGTTAAGCATTTATTGCGCACAAGGGACAAATATGGTTGGGAATATAGACAAGAAACAATTGTGGACCCTGTCGGGCTCAGCAAATTTGAAATGAGTAGGAAAAAGGAAGAGCATTGATATAGATTTTCCATAATGCTAAACTTTATTTAAAATTAAATAATTATCTTGTATGAAGATATTCTATATATGTTTTAAATTTAATTATATACGTATTAATATTGCATATTTATCAATAACAGTAATATGTTTTCATAAGGCTTGCAAGTCAAGGGCGTATCTTTTATTAAAAATATGCTGTTAGGGAGTAACTTATAACAAGTAAACGGCAAAGGCCCTGGTATTTATTTGTTAGCTTAGTTAATTTTACCATCGCTAGGAATTTCTCGTTTTACATTTATCAAATCTCAGATATTAGAAACAGATTTTTTTTTTACAACATTTACGTGTATAAGTAGTTTCTTCAAGTAATTACTCGAATATTTCTTTGTCTTTTTCCCGAATTACCTACTTCCGTGACGCTTTTCCGTGGTAATAAGATCTTATAGTAAGTTGAACTTGGTATTTACATAATACATACCTACATACCATCGTATTAAGTACCAAAGTCAGATCAGCAACTGGTTTAAAACTAAAAGCCACAAAGGTGAAAGTTTAGATGTATTTAAAGTAGATGCAAGTATGGATTTTTGTTACTCAATCATGTCCAAATAGGTGAACGTATTTAAATGGGATTTTGCATAGAAATAGATTATACTGATTAGTGTTGATTGGTGTTGAGATCTCAGAACAATGTAACCTGTTATGAATAATACGTAATACGATGGTATGTAGGTATGTATTATGTAAATACCAAGTTCAACTTACTATAAGATCTTATTACCACGGAAAAGCGTCACGGAAGTAGGTAATTCGGGAAAAAGACAAAGAAATATTCGAGTAATTACTTGAAGAAACTACTTATACACGTAAATGTTGTAAAAAAAAAAAATCTGTTTCTAATATCTGAGATTTGATAAATGTAAAACGAGAAATTCCTAGCGATGGTAAAATTAACTAAGCTAACAAATAAATACCAGGGCCTTTGCCGTTTACTTGTTATAAGTTACTCCCTTGACTTGCAAGCCTTATGAAAACATATTACTGTTATTGATAAATATGCAATATTAATACGTATATAATTAAATTTAAAACATATATAGAATATCTTCATACAAGATAATTATTTAATTTTAAATAAAGTTTAGCATTATGGAAAATCTATATCAATGCTCTTCCTTTTTCCTACTCATTTCAAATTTGCTGAGCCCGACAGGGTCCACAATTGTTTCTTGTCTATATTCCCAACCATATTTGTCCCTTGTGCGCAATAAATGCTTAAATAATTGAGAATGTAGTATCCATTGACTTGAATTTATTCAAGCCTTGGCTAGTATTTAATAAAAACTATGACTCGAGATTAGATTTGGATTATGAAAGCGAACATGAAACTGACCCTTATTTAAGTGCTTTATTAAATGATTAAAATATTTACTATTGTATCGATTTTTAACGTCCTGTGTGTGAAATGTTTAATGAAATACTTATGTAAGCTGGTGAAATATGTAATTGACTACATTTGAATTGTATACACATAAATGTTATGTATAAATGGAATGATTTACTAAATTTCTTAATGAGTTTAAAATTGTACTTATATTCTATTATTCATAAATTGAGGTTTCAGCAAGCCCCTTCAACTACTCGTTCCCAGGGTCACTTCTATCACCCATTATATAATGGTCAACTGTACAAATAAAACTCGAGCGAAGGGACTCGCTCAAACATCAGGATGGCCGAGCTGTTAGGAACTAGGTAATAAATATCGAAATACATGTTAAATGCCTATTTATAATTGATCTCATTTTATAATGCTAAAGATCATTTTAATATCAAATCTTACTTATTAAGAAATAAGCTAACACGTCACTTCCTTCATTCATAAGTCTAATGTTGGCTGCGCTGGTGCTACCCTCTCCCCACCATGACATACGATTGTCAGACGGAGGACGTGGCACCAGCACATACACAGTATTGCAACGAGAGCCGAAGTGAACGGTCAGAGGAATAAGAATACTGTAGTGATAGTAGTATTGTACCTATTAGTTAACTAAGGTATGTACAGATGTGTAATTACTCTAAAGTTTGTAAAATTTAATATCTGTAACGATACCAATAAATTAGTCTGTTTTTAAAAGGCATGAGATACAGATAATGTAAATTATTTCATTTATGCTAATGTGATACCAAATAAAAATATCTGAGAATCAATCGAGTGGTTTCCTTTCACCTTTGAGTTATATATATATATATAGATTTTAACTTTATCTTAAATAGTTCGGCCTATTACGTCCGTACTCTGCATGTAGACACTGGCCTCCCCTCTGTGCTAGAACATGGGCTGTCTGTAATCCATCACGCGTGCCAAGTGCGGGCTTGTGAATGTCACGTCTTCGATTTTTTGGTTCTAAGACATGCCAGTTTCGGGCACGCCGCAATTGCGGCGGTAAGACCCCTCTTTGAGGAGTGGCTACATCGGCGTCACGGCGTCCTGACCTACCGCATGACGCAGGTCCTCACCGGACACGGAAGTTTCGGGAGGTACCTGTGTCTGATGGGAAAGGAGGAAACGCCTGGGTGTCACCACTGCGAGGGTCGCCCTGAGGACACCGTAGAGCACACGGTGCAAGACTGCCCCGCCTGGGCAGAGCACCGACGTGTCCTCACGGCGGCGATAGGCGGAGACCTCTCGCGCCCGGCATTGGTCGAGGCCATGCTGCGGGGCGAGAGGGAGTGGGAAGCGGTCGCCTCCTTCTGCGAAGCAATCATGCTATCGAAGGAGGAGGCGGGCCGCGTGAGGGAGAGGATGGCGTCCTCCCTCCAGCCCAGCCACAGTGGTAGATGCCCACGGCGTCGGACGTCGGCCGACAATCTCCGGCCACCGTAGGCGCGGGCATGCGGACAGCGAGTAAAGGGCAACTCGCTGTCCGACCATGGACCATGCCCGGGTCGACGGCGCGTTGTGTTCCACGCGCGCCTCAAAGAGCGTCAGCAACATGACGAGGCCCCCTCTGCAGAGGGCCGAAGCCTGCCGGGGTCGTGGGACTTATCCCATTACCGTGACCCCGGTACGTAAAGGGTTATTGAAGGAACACCGTGGATTTTAGTCAGTAAAAGTCTGACAGTCCCTCCCACCCTGCCCGGGGTGGGAGGACTTATTTGATGATTTTACCACGTACGATGTTTTCCTTCACCGTCACCAAACCTACTACCTGCAACTCATACAGCCGGGCCTGTAATCTCTTGACCTCCAGTACTTTTCACTTTCTTAACAATACATGTTATTTTTTGTGTCTTCGTGTAGTTCTTACATTTCGAGATTTGTAGATATTTGAAATTCGTAACGGGAAATCTGACACCATTCCTGCCAAGGGGTATCAAACTGAACTAAAATAAATGACATTACAATGTACTTATTATTGCAATAATAGGGTCGTAACTATAGTAAAGTATATCTTATGTATGTGAAGTATATCTGATGTATCCGTACATTAGATATAGAAATCATCCTTAAATGATAACCTCGCTCTTGAAATTACTAATACCAAATCACTATAATAGGTAAATATACATAATCCATGATAGCATATACCTATCTGAGTAGACAGTAAAGATGGAAATAGCTTCACTGTGCCTCAGCTTTGCTAAGCCTTTTTTTTCTAGTCCCCTTTGACATCTCTGCTGGCATCACACCTTTAATTTGCTACGAATTCCTATCCACCGTAGCATCAACTACGCCGTAGCATCATCTACGCCGTAGCCACATACTGCGCCATTGCACCGTGCCGCCGACGTGTCCACTGCGTAATTTGATAAAACACATTAATTTCTGTTTCAATATCGGATCTGAAATCATAGAACCGTTAATAGGAGTAGGGGTTTCAATAGTGAATTTATGTGTTTTGGGCGGAAATTAAGCAAAATACTGATTAAATAATTATCTTTCTAATATCATAAAAGCGAAATTTTGTGAGGATGGATGGATGTTTGTTACTCTTTCACACAAAAACTACTGAAAGGATCTGAATGAAATTTGGTAATTAGATAGGTGATATCCTGGAATTATACACAGGCTACTTTTTATCCCGAAATTCCCAAGGAATCGGGATTTATTCGGGAAAACCTTCCTACGATGAATATAATAATCTCTAGACAAAAAGAAGCCTGTGTCCGAGACATAGACCACCCGTGCAGCCATGTGACCAGTTTCATTCATATCGCTAACAAACAGACAGTCATATACTTGTACATTTATATTACTGTACTAGCTCTGCCCGTGGCTTCGTTTGTGTGACAGTCAATATCAACTTGGAAATTATGGAATTAAAAGCCTATGTATGTCCCGTTCAAATCAGTTCAGCCGGTCGTGATACTCCTCCGCGGCTGGGGCGTGATGAAGAAAGTTGTTTCTCCCTCACGCGTTTAGCCTTCTCCTTCGCTAGCATGACTGCTTCACACAAGGAGGCATCCCATTACTCCTCGCCCCGCACTATGGCCAGAACTAACGTATGTTCCGTGTCCTCCGGGTAGTCCTCACAATGATGACATTCGGGTGTGTCCACCCGCTGAATCTGCTGCCCGGACAAATGATCAAATTCAGTGCTTTTTGCTCTGCAGTAGTACTTGTTACCGCTGCATGCAGAAGGTAGTACAGTACGCGTATGTGAATCTAAAAATACCGTCAAAGATCATTTTAGCGCGTCTGAGATTTTCACTGCTGGTAAATTAGAAACTATTTCAACCATCAATATTAGCTTCAATTAATTATGAATTCCTTACTCCATAGTGGCATTATTTCATTAAGTTCTCTCTGAAATCTTTACATTCAGAGGTCTCTTAACGTCGAATATCTAGTTAGAAACAATATTGTGGTTACTGAGGCTCTGATGATATTAAGCGATGATGTGATTGAAGATGAAGAACGCTTGTAACCTATTTACTCTTGACTTAAATAGTTTTGTGGTTTAGACGTGAAAGTATAACAGGTATACAGAGTTACTTTCGCATTTATGATATTGGTAATAATTCAGATTAATTTTATGCTATCGTGTGCAGAAGTTTCCTTTTCTAAAATAAAAAAATATGGTCATCAAATCGCTCGCTTTGATTCGTCAGTTAAATTTTGCAGGTTCTTTTATCTTGCGCCTTTCTACAGATTCTAAGTTACAGACGGTTGATAAATAGATGGGAGGACAGAAACTTAATTATTGAGTTCCGTTAGGACTCCTTATGGGAGCCTTAAAACATTTTTATTAAGTAAAAAACTGGACTCTTGTTTTAAAATACGAATGCCATCATATTTTTTTTTTATTATTATTTTTTTTTTATTTATAATACATTTGGTACTAACCCTGATACCACTACACCGCTGTTTTGGCATTACCTAGTACTCGTCATGCAGATGGAACTGAAAATGGAGCTTAAAGCCTTCATACTACACATAATGCATTGCAATGTTTTTACGAAAGATCTAAAACGGAGTTACGAAATGTAATTCCGTGCCGGAGTCTTGGTTCCCTGATAGCTATAAATTAGAGGTATTTAAGTCAAGAGAGAATATATTACTTCTAGGTGAGCATGCTTTATCTTCGATCACATCATCGCTTACCACCAGATGAGACGGTAGTCAAAGATGAGCATCAAAAAATCAGCAATAAAATAAAAAACAGATACCTGCTTTGGCAGAAATATTGCATTCATATTATATACAAGCCATATTTAGTCGTTCTAACATCAATGTTCAACATTTTTTCCCTCACTCGGAACAACATGTTCAGGTCTCTCAAGGGATGTTTTAGGTGTTCCTCGTATAACACCAATGGATTATAGTGAATCACAATGAACCGTGGCCGAGTGAAAAATGTATAAGCCCTTTTAGCAATCTTTCTTTTTTGTTCGTGATAAAAACCCCTGTAAGGTCTTTTGAGGTTTATGGCGAAGTCTGAAAGGTATTTTATAGGGTTTTTGTACCTTACCAGGTATTCCGGTAGAGAATCGGTATTTTGTGGTTGAGTGAATACTTTCTGTTGATGAACTGGATTTTTCCTGATTTAGTTAATATTAATCATTTTATGTTTTGTGTTTCTTAATCCAAATTTCAATGTTTGACATGACGAATGTAATTTCTTAGTTTATTTACTGAAATGTGTGTAATGAAATTATGTAATAGGAAATTTTTGAAAACTAGGTACATATTATTTACAATTCCTAGGAACTGTATAGAAGTTCGGGATTATTTAGGTAATTAATTACATATTCTTCAATCAAAACACACATTTCCTAGGATCCTGGATTTCCTAGGATTTAAAAATTCTGTACAATTTTATAGAAATTTCTGTAATGCAATCATGGGCCGCCTTTTCTGTAAAAGCAATATTTTAAAGACAACCTTTGAAAATTTTTACAGAGACAAGGCCATACAGTAATGCAGGTATTCTTTGGTATCATGAATATAGAATTTCAACAAAATGAGTTACGTCTCAAAAGAAATACCGCGGATTTCCATTTTAAACTAAACATTTTTATCATAAATGTTATTTTGCATCTGGAATTTTCAAACAGGTGACAGGTCTTTGGTGCTCAACTCACTGTGAATACATACTACATTCTAGTATTATGTGGTCGCACTGGTCTAGTTATCGAAAGCGCGACTGCTGAGTATGAGGTCTCGGTATTCGATTCGATTCGGTCGAGAAAAAGTGCTTTAGGGTTTTTCAATTACAAATTTCTGATTATTAGTCCGGAGTTGGGCGCGGCGCGCGGCGGTGCACGGTGTGGTGCACGGTGTGGTGCCCGGGCTCGTGACGCCGCTGGTCCTGCGCGTGGGCTCTCTCCGGTCGTTTCGGATCGCCACTCCATCGGACTATGAGAGTAAAAGAATACAGAGTGCACCTATGCACATACTTGTGCACTACAATGTCTCCTGCGCCGTTGCTTAATCTCCACTGAGGTTGGCCGCCTTGGATGAAATCGGTCAAGATGACTATTATGTTGTATAATATAAAATAAATATTTTGTACATTGCAAAACTCTATACAAGTAAGACTGCGTGTATATTTTTTCACTGTATTTTTTGTTACTAAAATAATCAATTTTATTTTCTTTTATTTGCAGGTTTAACGTCTTGAAGAGCGCGGAAAGCAACATAGGTAAGAGTCATCAATGTCTTCTGTACAATTTATTTATATACACGATACAATTGCATCTTAAAAAATTACAATACAATTAACATGCAACAATATTGCCATTACTCATTTTTCCGATAAATCATTGACTTGCTGCAGTTTTTTACACATGTACTACATGGCTACGGAACCCTAAAAAAGGAAGGAAATGAAAGCAAAGGTCTCATCGATATGCAAATAAAATTACAAACATAACCTAAAACACCTCAACGATAGCTACACTGCTGATGACACAAGGAAACACGCTGAAATATAATCCCGATATATTGTGCGTAACAGAAATTCTATGAAGAATCCGTGGAGCGAATCGTAAAGGGTCGGTTATCCCTTATACATTACATCCATTTTTGGTTTCTGCCTGACTCTAGAAGGCTAGGAACGTACTTAAGTGACCCATAATTTGGGTAAATTTCGTACACATTGCAAAATAAATGACTGAAAGACAGTGTTTAAAATTAAACGATGCGATGGTTAAATTTGATGAAATTTGGGTTTTGGCGTTTTGGTTAGATGTTGCGTGGATAAAACTGTTACAATTAAGTAACGATGACTGGTGTTATTTATCATAGACTTTGTTTTCTCAGTCGAACTGTGCGATAGGTAATAACGTGGTCATACAAGATTTATTTATTACATTCTTTTATTAAACTACAATTTTTGCACCAAATATCCAACACATACAAAGGGCAACCTTATCGTATTCCGCGATCTCTACCAGGTAACCTGGGATGTAGTGTAATTACCCGGACTTGAAATAGGGCTGCCATTGGTATAAGGAACAATTGAAAATCAAATAGAAAAGAATCACTTAAAAAAAAATTGTATAGCCTACAATTACTTGTTCCGTGTCTGGCTGTTTGAGCTGTAACTTTAAATGAACAAAACCTAAAGCGAGTAAAAAGAAATATGATTTAGTTCACATAATTAGACTGCATAACGTGTAATAAAAGTTAACCGAAACAAAGCTGAGTACTTGTAAATCGAGATCTCAAAACAGCCACAACATAGAGACACTAAATAACAGCACCTGCTCCACACCTCGTCAGCCTGATTGAATGTCTGTTCCGCATGATTTATCAGATAAAAATACAGTTCCGTAGGTACTCACGTACGCCTGATCATGCAGTCCCGTGGCGGCCATTTTGTTAATTAATGACCCGTAAACCCTTCAAGGTTGACAAGCAGTGAGAATGACAGGTCTCGTAAATGTGTCCACAATCCAGTAGCAGACTGATGTTAGATTTTCTGGCTTCTGTACACCAGTAACGACGATGTACCAAATCAGTTTTATTAAATCTTCGTCACCCAAAGCTTAATTTAATTTAAAAGATTTAAATTTATATTCATATTATTCATCCACCAGAGACCAAAATTCCCCTACTTGACAAACTGGTGTGCCAGTTTGTCAAGTAGGGGAATTTGATCTCGTATTTGGTCTCTGGTAATTAAGCGTTCAAATGTGTGCATTTGAACGCTTAATTACCAGCCACCAGTAACTAACAAGTTAACGCAGTAAAAACTACGTCTCAAGTACTGCACTCCGTAATAACTTTGTGATGGACATCCAAGTATGGTCGCACAGCCCAGCTGTCCCCTTTGGCAACGTCCAGAACATGCGTTGCCAAAAAGGTTTTTGTAGTATAATCTAGCTATAATTTATTTTCTGTGAAACGTTAATAACGTTAGTTTAGAGAGTTGTCTTGGGTGTAGGAACTTTTGTTTGAAGAATATCTAGAGTTTTAGTTTTTTTTTTTGTTTTTTTTTGTGAAATTGTGTTGATTTGTGCAATCACTTTGAGTTTTACGTGCTCTGCAAGGAAGTAGGAAAGGAATAAGAAGTATTTTTATTTACAGAAATCATTAAAATATATGAAATAATTATGTTCGTTTGCTGGGTCTTACTACTAGTAGTTAAGGGTCCAGAAAAAGGAACCTCCTGACAATACGAGCCGTATCCAAGAGTATTTGCTTATGTATCTTATGTGCTCTTTACCCAACCGTGCAACTCAGCATTAACAGATGATCATCGAAACTTTAAAAGCTACCAGCCTATTGGGCGTCTAAAATCGCCATCAGCTCCTAATAATCCGTTAATTAATTTATATCTCACCACCGAGGCTTGATATTTCAGCTACGTGACAGCATTGCGGCCACACTACATGCTACTGGCAACACAGGTCACGTCCGCTGCCAAACACTAGCACTGAACAGCGATGACTGCACAATCAATTGTATCAATAGTGATGTCTGATGTTATGTGATTTGATCTTCGAAGTGGTTGTTGTGACTATTGGTTTTATTTATCTATACTAATACTCGGGGTTCACTCGGGTCGATTTTCAAGATAAAGAAACGCTTTCCGAGGTCAGTCCGCAGATGGCTTAACATAAAGAGCTTCCTCCGTGCCAGGAAAGCAAGATAGGCTGTCTTTCTTGGTTGATGTTTGTAAATATTTGACAGTTGTTACTAGTAGTCAGAAGCCAGATAATCTGGCAGCCGTGTTGCCAGGGGGTATCGTGTTACGCAGACATTGGGTTGTGAAAGTCAGAGTCACTCCAAGTAAAATACTAGTACTTAACTGTATCCGGTTATACTGGAAGCTGACTTCAAAATAGTTGCGTAAAGGCAAAATAAAATTGTACAGCGGTTGGTGTTACCGCACAGTGCAACTTTTTGTAGACTCGTGCTGACTGTATTTGTATATTATAACAAAATCAGAAACTTAAAGGTTATCTTTATATTATTTCTCACTATGAATACCAGAGTAATTCACCTACTCCTTAACACAGGGCTTTATATAATCATATAATATTTCCCAGTCTGTGTTTCTTGTTACCGCATAACACTACAAAACGGGAAATTTTTAACCAAATTACAATCCACATCTGACTGTTACAATTGTACCGCAGTTTTTAAAACCAAAATACGTCTGATAGTAATTACTGTTCAGTTCACATTCAAAAATGTAACACGATGAGTGTGCAATTAAATATTTATAAATGAAATCACTGACTGCCGTATTCAAAAATTTCAGTCTGATAAATTGTGAGCAACGGATAGAAAATAAACGTTTCAACGTAATTGTATTGTGTTGTATTATTCTATCTTCGCTAATCATTTTGAGCTCAGCAGTATCCACAGGTAGCTTTGAGCAATTGTAAAGAAAATAAATGATGTGGAGCTGTGGGCCTAGTAACGAGCGGGTTCAGCTGACCAAAGACTCATAACGTCTCTTGTTCACAACGGAATCCTCGCGTGATAGAATTGGGGTCGGGATTCTGATACATGTTTCACAGTAAATTACTGTCATCGTTCATTCAACATCAGAATTATTGCGCTAATATACTACTTATTGGTAATATACTACTTATTGGTATAAACTAAACTATTTGATGCTGAGTTCCTACGTATCAATTGGATATTAGTACTAGATTACTGGTAGTAGGTATTGTAATCTGGAATATTTTAGCCGTTGAATGAAACGGATTTAAATGTTTGTCAATTCGTACGTTGTGATCATATTAGTTAATTGAAAGTTTGTTTTGTGGTTAATGACCTCACTTTGAAGAAATTTATTTAGTTCAAGATTCGATTATCCTCTCTTGATGTCTCACTCTCGATTACTAAGAGTGATAGATCAACTGAGGGTAATCGAATTATATACGTTGAACCCATCTCACAGGATTCAATGCAATGGAATGAATTACTACAAAGTAATTTTTTAAAACCACTCGTTCCGGTCTTCTGACTAGGACCAACTTACTGACTAACGGAAACTTAACAACTAGTTGAAAATTAATAGTGATACGTTGGTTACTTTCTACTTGTTATTTATAAATTTTGCAGTCAGCGCTAACATAGACAAATGCACCTGTGAAGTAAAAAGCTGAGTACTCTTTACTTTACTTTAAAATTTATAAATAACAAATAGAAAGTAACCAACGTATCATTTCCTAACCTTCGTCTTCTTAATCAACACCCTCAGTGCTTTACTCATGTGTCAGACAGGAGACGTGAAGATTGCAGTTCATGTATGCATGTCGGGGGAAATGAATTGAATCCACTCTTCATTTATAATTTAATGGGCATTGTTAGAAGTATCAAGTTGTCGGATAGGAAAGGTTCACTGCTAAATGTTGAACTTCTAAACTTAAAAGATAGTCGGATTAAGTCAGTTACGTCATAGTTATTATGAGATTTATAGTTCAAGAGCGGACGCTGAGTGAAAACCGGTGTTAAGAATTAACATGTATATCAATATTATCATAATTATAATGTTCCCACTGCGGGGACTCAGGACTACTCTTTATTCTCAAATAATAAAGGGCGCGCAATATCCGCACTAGGGCTTGCCGGCAGTCTCACAATGTTTCACTGTTTAAAATCACTACTGCTCAAAGAGAGCAGTAGTGATAATGAAATTTATACAAAGAAATGCGATTGCCTGAGTTCGAACTTTCTTCCAACAGTACAGTTTGGTTGATGTCACATTTGTCAAGTTGGTTGATGTCTTTTTTTTTACTAGCAATCTTGTTAACCCCTCCGACTAAGCTAAATATGCTTGTGTCTGGAGTGGGATCACGGCAATAGTGTAATGGGTGGGGTTCGAACCCGCGACCTCTCGATCACAAGTCACACACCTTAGCCATTAGGATATAGACGCTTCCGTGTTCCTTCTTCGTTCTGAGATCAGTAGTGATGATATAAATTAACCAAAATAGTGGCTGTAAGGCTGTAACTATTGGGCCACCACTGCTCACTGTCGCTATTTGTAACTGATGTACATAGTAGCGTCCTCTGTTGTTGAAGAGCGAGAGTATATCTTTTTGTTTACGCCACCGGCTAATAGATGGCGACAGTGTCTATGGAAGATTTGCTAGTAATGAATGGGGTATTGGATAAATGATTTCACTTTTCGACGCCAGGGGGAAGAATTATGAATGGAGGTGGTCTAAATTATGAATGAATATTGAAGTTGATTGCCTTCCGACACTAGAGAAAGCACTGTGGCAAAACCTAGAATATTATCGATCTTTCTGGAAGCCGGAAGTTGGAATGTTAATGTAAGCTTTTCCGCCCACATTTGTATTCTCAGTTTTGGTAGTCCTCTAAGTCCGCTTCCAGACAGCAGTAGATGTAATAGTTTAAACCTGTGGATTTGACAATAAATCTGGTAGTAACGTTTGAAATACTCTTTCATTCATTAAGAGACGTCCGCTACCTCAACATTGGTTCGTTAGAAGCCTGCTTTGGCGAGTGTGGTGCTCAATATTGGCCCATCGATAGCCGAACAAGACCAGTGTTGTTTTCAATACTATTATTATACGTTACGAAATACTAAAATAAATATTTTTTTACATATGTAAGCATTATAACAACGATACTTCTGAAAATATTTTATAACTAACTAACTAACTTCTATCCATCATAATAGAAGTTTACTTTTTCAATTAGATTAAACTTATTATTAGTTAAAAATCTTTAATATAATGTTTCACATAAATAATAAAATCATAGTATAAATGTAATACAGAACCTACAGAACATAAAGATTGTCAAAACCCGCGACGTAACAGAAATCTGGAAGCCAGAAGCCATCTCATTATTATAACTAATGGAATCAAAAAATACGTCCATAATTTCTATAGCTTCCCCGGTAATATTGCCAAAAGTAATTAGAGTACATTTAGGGGTTTTCCTTTGAAGTCATCTTTCTTGGGTCACCTAATGTGATTGGTCTTTAGCGAATTAAATCTGTAATTAAGGGACACACCTTCTTTTGACGATAACCTTGGAAAGGCAAATCAGATTTAAACATTTTTGGTTTAAGGAATTCCACTCTTTAGCTTAAGAAAGCAAATATAATCCTCTAGACTTTTTTCTCAAAACAACATTGTACAGTTCACTTGTTCAATTTAGAGTTATGTTACTTTCATTCTATTAGTGCGAATGTATGGTATTTCTGTTAAATATATGTTTTTGTAGAACTGTAAAACCAAATAAATCAAATTCTCTAACTTATGAGCTTCAAAGATGGTGGTAAACCTGAAAACAGCCGCACCACTTAATTAAAAATACTTGAAAGCTTACAGGAAACCAACAATATAAACGCCTGGAATATTGCCTGTAACCTCACTCCGGTGTTACTAAATAACTAGAATTCTATAACATAAGAAATGAACGCTTCCCAAAAATGAATGGTATAATTATATTATGTACTTAAGAACACTACAAAATTATTATTACTTTAAATAGAAACCAAACAAAACTTTGTTCAAGTAATGCCTATGAATATTATAAATATAATTTTGTCTTTGAATACCCTCACATAACTTTTTTTACAATAATATGTAGCAAAACATAACAGTAAGCATCTTCGAACCAAAAAATATTTTTCAAATATAATCGTCCAAAAATACTGTCGTTTTAATCTGAGCCCTTAAATATATTTATGAAAATAAATATCTTACTTAAGTAATAACTTCCATTACTTAATTAGGAAGCCACGAATATTTAAAAAAAAAAAAATGAAACGAAAACTTTGTAAAGTTTGGGGTTAAGACGTCTTTTAGACTTTTGGAGCATCTATTAATAAAATAGCTATTCATCACGATATTAACTCACTCTGTTTTTTGGAAAAAGTAGGCCAGCGAATGGATGGCGATCTTTAATCTATCCCAGTGAATGTTGTCATACTTTTCATCGCTTTGAGTTACGGGTTGAAAATATTGATATACCGTCTGAAATATTAACGTAGTAATAATTACTAACGACTAACGACTAATTACTAATTATTCACGATAAATACAAAAATAGAGTTCACAGTACACACATTTGTTTTGTTTATATAATATAGTATGTATATGTTTTGCATATACCTAAGTTTTATACATAGGTATAAGCAAAACATAAATCTAAGCTAATCTGAAGAAACAAGATGACCTAAAGTAATCACTCTCGCATGTTTCAGATGATAATGGGGAGACGAATTACCGGCGTGATCTACATATTGATCACTTTCTCTCTCGTTAATCACATGTCAGTAAACGTATACGCCAGGGACAACAACGAAAGGCGAACCAAAGAGAAGAGCGGAGGCTTCCTAAAGAATATTTGCGATATCACAGACCGAGATTCAAAAGTTCACTGCTACTGCGAAAATAGTAGAGAGCCAAGGAATGCGACTAAAGCGGAATGTTGGGTGTTCAATGGCGGCATACCGCGCGATGACCTCATCTGGGAGAGTTTTGCGTCGCAACCAATTTTGCAAACTTTGTCATTTAATGTCCGAGTCGATGGCGCTTTAGAGTATATACCCACCAAGGCACTGTTCTACTTACAACGTTTGAAGTCCATAAATATTAAGTATGGCAATATCGTTGATGTAACGTCTTTCGCTTTCGCAAACTTAACTAATTTAAAAGAAATAAACTTATCTCAAAATCAAATCGAAAATCTGCAGCAGTACTCATTCGCTCACCTACCGAACATAACAACTCTCAGTTTGGATGAAAACATGATTACAGATATAGATACAGAAGCTTTCTACGATCTACCGAAACTGCAAAAGTTGGTGTTTACCAAGAATAATATATCCACAATAAAAAACGGCACTTTCCAGCACACATTCAATTTACTGGAATTGGATCTAAATAAGAACAACATTTACTATTTGAACCGATGCACATTCGACGGATTGGCGAATCTGAAGAAATTGGATCTGAGAAAGAACCGAATACAAAATTTGACGGAATTCACATTTGCCGAACTATGGAACCTACAAGAGTTACTATTGGGCAAGAATGACTTGCACTATATATCGGAGAGGGCATTCGACGGACTATCTCAACTGCGAAAGTTATCCCTGGACGATAATAAACTAGCGTCGCTCCCATCGGGCCTGTTCGAGGGGGTGAGGGGTCTGAGTTCCCTGGACTTGCGCTCCAACGAACTGCACGCGTTAACTTTCGACAACATCAAGCCCATATTGGACAACTTGAAACCGCAGAATAGCAACCTACTACTTGAAGGTAATAATAGATACAATATAATGGATAAAACTACCTCATATCGAGTTTCATGAACTTAAAACACGCGACGATGATTAAGTCCGCCTTTATACATTTTGTGTTGCATAACGTTTTTATAAATAAATAAATGAATATTAAACGTGTTGAAAGTGAGATTTTATTGTTAACTTTAACACATTTGGAAAGTTTTTTCTCGTATGATGCCTACAGATGTACTAAGTAGAGTCGTTGAAACTTTGCGAACCCTGGGCTCTTTCGTGAAAGTTTTAGTTTCAATGTCCTTTATTCAGGGGGTTTTTGCCTATTTAACAGGGAGTAAACATCAAAATGATGTTTACTTCTTCTGCTAATGAGGAAATTGTTTCTTTTTACAGAAAACAACTTCGTATGCGACTGCAGATTAAAATGGATGCTTTCATTGCGAAACGAGACAAAAAGTCAAAACACAAAGGAGTCCCTAGATGGCGTAATGTGCAAAATGGATCCTCCAATCGTGAGTTCGGCTTACAACAAAATTCCTGACGCTATGGTCAACAAACTGGATTACAATCAAGACATACTCCATGCCGGCCTCACCATCGAAACACTGAACGACATAATGAACATAACGGAAAAGAAGACATTACCAGGCGACCTATCTAAAGACGACGGTATTGAAATATCCAAAAAGGGTGGTAAAAGGACTGTTATGAAAATTCCTGCTGAAACCCTTCCGTGCCCAATGGAAGCTATAATAACAACAAAGATACCAGCTTATATAGTAGACCCTGTTATGAAAACTTATCGATTCTATGAAACAAATTCCAGTTATATGAATTTGAGATCTAGTTTTGCCATTGTAGTTTTATGGAGTAATTGTTTTAAATTATTTTTTACCATGGAGTTTTTTACTTAAGTAAGTGACTTATCTAGTCGTTAAAGTAAGTGAGATACATACTAATAAGCTGGCGATTGATGGCTGCTCACGAGTATAATGACTAATACTTAACTAAGTTCTATATGAGATAAACAAGGGATATTTACGAGTGTGAGATAGTATTGATAGTAACGTAATATATTAAGATGTAACAACATTGTTTGTCAGAGAACTAAAGGCGACGCATGATGAAAGTGATGTTATTTTTAAAAAACAGGGTCAATCGTTGGAATGTTTATCGAATTATAAATTAATTTAGTGACATTATCTAATAAGTTCATTAGTGACAAATCGGGGTGTAAACATTATGTCATAATTTTATATCTCAAAAAGACAAAAATTGTTTCGTAATCATAGAAATAATTATTGACCCGTAGCAATCCAGTAATGAGCTATTACCTTCCCTATTGTAATAAGGGTGTTTTCCTAAAAAGATGGTCCTAGCAAAGTCGAATTGTCCCACAACTTCAAACATTTTTATTCCTTATATTGAACATGTTAAAGTAAAATGTAATATGATTTAGGTGAATGATTCAAAAGATAAATTTAATTTTAATGTAGTATACTTATGTGTAATTTTTTTTGTAAATAATTATTGTACAAATGTAAAAATTGTATTGATTGTACATAGGTAATTTCCGTTATTACTAAATGGATTTAAAACAATTCACTGTAAAAAAAACTACATTATTTCTGAGTAATCGACTACTTTTCACCCAATTTTACTTCAGAAAATTATGTTTGTATAGCACGCCTACCCGCACGGATGATCACTCTGCTAGCAGCTAGGTAGTGTATTGGGACGTTGCCATAATCCTTACATATTTTAATTTAAATCAATGTTACATACATAGTGCTAATTGTCCCTGGCCTGTTACATATTTTATAATTACTAAGAAGTGTTCGGATGTCGCCGAAAATCAACAATAGTATTAAACTGCAGCATTTTACTTTATGTAATACTTTTATTGTATTTTTGTATATTCATAATCGTATCTTATCTTTTTATACTTTTATGTGTAAAATAAGGTTAAAATAATCTAAAATATTTAATTAATTTATCGCTTTATTACGAGTATTAATATAAAGCTAAATTACCACTGACTGACTGACTGACTCATTGACATAATTGTTCTCCCAGATGGTGGATGGGGAGGTGGGTATATTTTGACAGATTCGTAAACAACTAACTCTCAAACCTACGGGAAAAGTGCCAAACCTCCCTTTTTCACCCCCCTTCTCCCCACTCCCTATCGTATCTCGGAAACTACGAAACCCGTATTTTTTTTACGGATTCGTATAGAGGAGGCTCGGTAAAGTAAAAACGATTTTTCAAAGTCGCCCCCTTTGCCCCCTTTCTCACCCCCTTTAGGCGGATCTCGGAAATTAAGAGACATGGAACATTTTTTTTTTCAGATTCATTTTCATTTCATTCATTCATCAGTCACAAACAATCGCAGACCCATTTTAATAACAGCTCAACACCGAATGACAAGATCAGAGATTACCTACCTTAAATTATCACAAAAATACGGAACCTTTATACAAAATCCAATTTTTTTTCCTTGTTTATAAACAAAGGGTTTTCCACTGTGGGTATTAGAGTATTTTTATCTCCTTTACAATTTATGACGACAATACGAAATGAGAATAATATATTATTATTTTCTTTTTATATTGTGTTATTAATAGATTCGGTTTAGGAAAGCTGAAATTTGTTGCCACACAGAGGTACTGGTTTGCTGCTTGTTTACTTTTATAAATCAACTTTTTATTAATACGCATTTTTATATGTTGTACACCGAATGAGTATCTGAAGCCGTAATTTTTATGTTAGGTTGCCAATCAACAGAAAGACTATTCTCGACTTTAAAAAGCGTTTACAATTCAGTCGCTATATATGTTTTCAGCGATAATAGTCCTCACGTGTAGTTAGAAGTCAGAACATCTGCCAGCAGTCTTACCGAGGTGTACTTTTCACCAGCTCATGGACTGTGGAGATCACACACTGGCTTCATGTAAACACTAGTACTTACTCAGCGGCTTCCGTTTAAACCAGAAGCTAACCCCAACATAGTCGGGAACAAGGCAAAACATGATGTTGTTTTGGTTATTTCCCAAAGGGGTTGGAAGTTTTTTCGAACACAGTCAAGGGCAACAGCTAGCTAGTTTACTGCAACAAACACGACCATGTATGTTGTCAGTCTGTAAAGTATATAAAAGTTGTTGGCAGGTATGCTTAAAAAGTGGTGATGTCTGTGATGATAGATCATACATCAAACTATTTGTTAAAAGGCTGTCTGATAGGACGTGGGAACATCGAAATGGGGAAGTGCTTGAAAAATATATTCATAATTTGTAAACTAACACAATAACGATCAAAGCAAATTAAATCTTCTGATGATAATAAATATAATTTCTGTACTAGTATGCATTTAAGCGAAAGTTATAGAATTATTTTCTGAACAAATAGAGAGCAGCAGCACGTATCTAAGTAATATTTGTCCCGGTTTTGGTTCTACGGGTGTTTCGGCTACGGAGTCAACAGAGTTATGTCGTGGCCGACCGTATGGGGGCGTTGCTCTGCTGTGGAGATCTAGTGCGTTTGACAGTGTATCCGTGATAAAGTGCAATAATGTGAGATTGACGGCAATTAAGGTTGTTGTTGATAGCCGAGATATTCTTATTTTTTCGGTGTATATGCCAGTGTGTAACACTAATAACTTAAGTGAATATATAGAATGTTTGGCTGAAATTAATGCAATTGTGGAATGTAGCAGTTTGGCAAATGTGTTTGTGATGGGAGATTTCAACGCGCACCCTGGTGAGTTATTCTGTAACGAATTATTACAGTTTTGTTTAGATTTTAATTTTATTTGTGCTGATATAGACATACTTGGTATAAACTCTAGCACTTATACGTACTTGAGTGACTCGCACGGGTGCGTTAGATGGTTAGACCACTGTTTGGTAACAAGCGTTACTAGAAATACAATTGTAAGGGTGAATGTACTTAATGATGTTTCGTGGTCTGACCATTTTCCCTTACAAATTATTTGTAATTTTAAGGTTTTAGTGCCAAAACATATCAATAAAAGAGTAGTGCAAAATAAAGTAATTTGGGGAATTAGAAGTCCCGAGCAAGTACAACATTACTCTGGCTTATGTCAAAAAGCATTACGTGAGATTGATTTTCCTAGCCAGTTTATTATTATTATTTATTATTATTTATTTATTTCAGAAAAGAAATCCATACAAAGTTTGTTAGTAAAACACCTTACATTCTATGTTAGTAATAAAATTATATAAAATTAAAATTAAAATAAAATTAAAATTAAAATTAAAATTAAAATTAAAATTAAAATTAAAATTAAAATTAAAATTAATTAATTAAAATAATAAACACTAAAAACTAATTCATATATTTTCCCGCAGCATCAGCTTCACCGCAATGCATGCGAGTCCAATGCTGCAGGAAAACACAATCCTGTTTGTTTGCAATGACTTTCAGAATGCTGTTGGTACTCCCACGAATCCTACGCAGCAATGACGCAGATCGCCGTCTCATAATAGCGCCAAAGCTATCTACCGCCGCTTCAGCAAACATATTGGACGCGCTGCAGAATCGTGGGAGGCCCAACAACATCCTGAAAGCATTGTTGTACTGGATTCGAAGGGCGCTGTTGGCCCTCTGCGTATGCCTAATCCACAGGCTGCACGTGTAAAAGCACTGACAGTACGCCCTGAAAAGGGTGATCTTGACAGCACTTGTACAGCGTGCGATGTGTGTATTAAATGTAGTGATAGGATATGTAAAAATGCTCATCATAGATATTTTATTAATTATATGTATGAACAAATTGTGTCTGTTTTACAAACGGCTGCTATTTCAAGTCATAAATCATTTGTAAAAATAAAACATAGGTATCAAACGGGGTGGAACAGACATGTTAAAGAGGCCCATACAAAGGCTCGACTTGGGTATCAAAAGTGGATTTTGCATGGAAAACCTAAATTTGGGGAGGTTTATAATGACATGAAGTTATTGAAACGAAGATTTAAAAGTAAATTGAAGTGGTGTCAAAACAATAAAACGCAGATTAAAATGGATAAGATTGCAACTCTACATAATGAAAAAAAATTTAGTTCTTTTTGGAAGCAAACTAACTCTTTGAATCCCCAGCCGAGCCTTCCCACAAACGTTGATGGTCTATCTCAGAGCAGTGACATAGCGACCATGTTTATGAATCATTTTAAGGTGGCTCCGCTTGGGTCAGATACATCTGTGCGAGGCACTAGGACCCTGTGTGAAGGTGATTTACATGCACGTTTCGTGGCTAAGGAAATAAAAGTTGCATTAAAATGTATGAAGCGAGGTAAGTCACCGGGGCATGATGGTCTGAGTGTTGAGCATTTAAAATTCGCCGGTGTACTTTTGACCAGACTGCTCACTATGTTATTCAATTTCTGTATTAATCACTCTTACCTGCCTGAGAATCTTTTGAAAACTGTAGTAGTTCCCATAATTAAAAACAAGACAGGTGATCCATCAGAAAAAAATAATTATAGACCTATCTCACTAGGAACAGTCATTGGCAAAGTGCTGGACAGTCTGCTTGAGAAACAGTTGAAAAAACACGTTCAATTACATGACGCGCAGTTTGGATTTAGAGCCGGTTTGTCTACTGAAAGTGCAATCCTGTGCCTCAAGCAGACTGTGCAGTACTACACTGACCGGAAGACACCAGTGTATGGCTGCTTTCTGGATCTGTCAAAAGCTTTGGACCTGGTAAACTATGACATTTTGTGGCAGAAATTATCGGATGATAATGAGCTACCTGCAGAGTTCATTAACATATTTCAATATTGGTATAAGAATCAAAAGAATTATGTCAGGTGGGCTGATGCTCATTCTGAGTTTTACAGGCTAGATTGTGGCGTAAGGCAAGGAGGGTTAACTTCACCCAGTCTTTTTAACCTATATATGGATCGGCTGGTTGGTGAGTTGAGCGGCACCATGGTCGGATGCTCTATTGATGGAAGAATGATCAACAACATAAGTTATGCTGATGACATGGTGTTGCTCAGTCCATCAATCTGTGGCTTAAGGAAATTATTGGCCGTCTGTGAGAGTTATGCGGAGGCTCATGGCTTGAGGTATAATGAAACTAAAAGCAAAGTAATCGTTTTTAAAGTGCGCAATAATACTCCATCAAGTATTCCACCCGTAAGGTTACGAGGAACTCCGTTGGAGCTCGTCACTCACATAAAATACCTCGGTCATGTGGTCACGGATTGCCTCGTAGACGACCAAGACATAGATAGGGAGCGCAGAGCGTTGGCGGCTAGATGCAATATGCTTGCGCGCAGGTTTGCACGGTGTACTAAAGAGGTAAAACTGACTCTATTCCGAGCCTATTGTCAATCGTTTTACTCGTGCAGCCTGTGGATCAGGTATACGCAAAAGGCCTACAGCGCTCTGCGCGTTCAATATAATAATACGCTGAGGGTTTTGTTGGGGCTACCTCGGTTTTGCAGCGCGTCGGGCATGTTTGCTGAAGCGAGAGTAGATGACTTTTATGCTGTTATGCGCAAGCGATGTGCATCTGCGCTGCAGCGATTCAGGGGTAGCCCCAACAACATTCTAGTTACACTGGCGGACAAAATAGATGGGCCATTTGTCAGGCACTGGGCTGGTAGGCATGTGCGCACAGGCGTGCATGTCGCCAATTAAATTGATGTTATGTTTTAATTTATTTTACTAACAATAGGTTAAGTTTTTTACTAACACTCTATGGATCAATGGTCTGAGACAAATAAATAAATAAATAAATATTTATGAATATATATAAATACTTATGTAATTTATCTTATAACTGTTTGAAGCCAATTATATATAATATATTTTCTTTCTAGTTTTTTGTTATACACTTGCCATATTATCTTTTCACCACCAATGATTGACTAGTAGAGAAGGCATTAAGTCCGCCATTGTAGGTACTATTTGTGTGGCATAAAGTATAAATCGATACATTTCTAAGACTTCCTATTGCATAGCAATATGTCACACCACTATATTCAAAATGTGAAAATGTAAAGATGAATATTTCAACTTAAACCGCACACGAATTTACTTCTAAGTATTTATTCTTCTGGCGACGCAAGTAATGGACAACTAGTAAGTAGGCTACGGAATATACCATAAACAGTATCCACCAAGGAGCGAGGACGGCAGTCACACGTAAAATATCGACTGGAGATGAATAAACAAGTGGTAACATTGTTCGGGTACCTCATAAAACTTACCCTTGTGAATATTGGCTATATGAAAATAATGAGAAAAGATAATACATATACTTCTCAAGCTGTTTAAATAGTAATAGCAAATTTAACAGAGGATCTCGTAGCAAATCTAACAGAGAATCTCGTAGCTCATAGTAAGTAATAGCAAATCTAACAGAGGATCTCGTAGCAAATGTAACAGAGAATCTTGTAGCTTGTAGTAAGTAATAGCAAATCTAGCAGAGGATCTCGTAGCAAATCTAACAGAGAATCTCGTAGCTCGTAGTAAGTAATAGCAAATCTAACAGAGGATCTCGTAGCAAATCTAGCAGAGGATCTCGTAGCAAATCTAACAGAGAATCTCGTAGCTCGTAGTAAGTAATAGCAAATTTAACAGAGAATCTCGTAGCTCGTAGTAAGTAATAGCAAATCTAACAGAGGATCTCGTAGCAAATCTAGCAGAGGATCTCGTAGCAAATCTAACAGAGAATCTCGTAGCTCGTAGTAAGTAATAGCAAATTTAACAGAGAATCTCGTAGCTCGTAGTAAGTAATAGCAAATCTAACAGAGGATCTCGTAGCTAAGTAATGATAGCCGCACGGGTACCATCTTTAAGGGTAAGCAACGCTCACTGCTGCTGGCCCGTGGATGTGTGACTGTACTAAAACATAGCAAGATTTAAACTTAAGCCATTGCTCCCGGCTGTCACTTCTACATTTCTAACAGTAGTTACGGGTACACGGGAGCCAATCTGACAGCAGTCTTGGCAAGCGGTACCGTGTTACTGGCTAGTGGAGGTCAGATAAGTGGTTGCTCCAGTTTTCAAGACTATGTGTAATGTTAAGAAACTTATGACGACTACCTGTAAGACACTAGGACACAGCTGCAGCCAGTTAGACTGAAAGCCGTCGAACAGCAAATGCAATAAGGATTCACATCAGAAAACAACAAACAACCCATTCATATTAAAGGCGTAAATGCAAACGTTTCCGACAATACGACAATAAGTGCGAGTTCACATCGAGTTTGCACAGTTAAATCGATCCGTCTAACGCAAGCGGACCCTTATTTTAGCTGACATGTCTTTAAGTGGGCCCACAAATTGCTCTTTTGGGAGTTGACCAATCATGTGTTTTGATGTCAGGATGTTGACCTAGGGAATTCTGCTTATTACTTGTGCTTATTATTGGAACATGAATTGCGACGTCCTATTAATTAGAATGACTGTCTTATTTTATTGATGAGTAAAGTTCTATGTTGCCAAGTACGAATTGATTGAATGAATACATCTTGTCATGAAAACAATTGAGTGATTTCAATTTATGCGTTTCATCATTCTCAAATACATATTTAATTAATAGAAAATCGAAACAAAACATTTACCAACTCAAATAATCATGAATTTTCAAGAGAATCAAATATAGAAACTTGAATTGTTCAACGAAAACTGTCGTATTTGGCAACCGTCTGAGTTCTACTGATATTTCAATAGAATTTAATTTATCTTAAGTCAATTAGAATTACCATTTTGCTTGAACATGTCTAGCTAACTTGACCGTGAAAATGAGCAATATGTGTTGAAACTTTTACTGCTTCGCTAGTAAATGAAGCTGAATTAATTCAACCGCATTCAGCTTTTACAGAGGTCTAAATGTTTGGATAAACAAACGATAATCGTGCCATAAAGAGTCTTAATGTTTAGTGCAGAAAATTAATTTTATCAAATACGGGCGTAGGAAATAGTCTTGGGAGATAGTGAATTAAATTAGTAAGCTATGAAATATTTCAACTAAATGTAGTTAAAATGTGAATTGCATTGAAGAGCACTGATGATCCTGTGGTTCCTGGTCCGATTCACCATGGCTATCAAAAACAGCGAAGGAAAATTCGTAAGCAAACCGTCTTAGAACCGAAAAAGGCGACATTCAGCAACCCAACACTGGGCCCGCGTGGATTACGGGCATTACGGCCTATTCCTCCTCGGTCTCATAAAGAGAAGGCTTGTGTTTGAACAAACGTGTTTGTGTGTGAACGTTATTAACTGTTTATGTCATTGCAACAAGAATTCAGTACTTGTATGTAGTTTATATCCACAGAGGGAAACGCAAATATGTATTGCTTTAAACAAATAGCGAGGAGTATACATTTCAGAAATTCGATAGAAACTTAACTGAAACTCCTCATGTAAGTACGTATCTCTATTAAGTTGGACACAAAGACAGCAAAAAGTAAAATACTCTCAAATGACCTGTAGCCAAAATATCTGTAAATACAGATTTGTATTCGGGGACCGTATCCGAATCATAGATGGGTTATCAAGATTGACACGCATACAGATTAGTATTCTTTCTACGTTTTACGAGTACATATTTATCGTCGTATTCGTTGGATTCAACTGATTATTCGCCGACATTGTGACGCAAGCATGACATTCGTTTCGAGCAAACTTCGAGGGGGAAAATTTAGCAAAAGGAGATGTATCCCGGCCCTATTACAAATTAAGGATCTTAAAAGCTTCAGCGGATCGGAACACTGTTCAGTAAATATTTGAGGACACACTCGCTTTTCCTCTTGAGGAAGGAAGGAACGGAGGAGGAATTTTTTTTTTGTTCTTGAGGAAGTGCTGCGTTGCATGTTGTTGTAGGTATTGTTGGACTTTTTATAATTTTGTAGTAGTAGTCAAGTTCTAGTAACGCTGTTCTAAATAATGTTATACTGAAATTATACTTTTTCTGGATTTGTGTTATACAGGACTTTTATTACTGCATTAGTGAAAACCTGTATAATAGATAAAATAAAGAAAAAAAAATGTTTTTAAAATATTAAACAAAGACAGCACCAACAGTATGTGAAGTTACTTGTAAGTCAATTGTGTATTCTGTTGTTCAAAGCTTTATTACATTTCCACATTTTTTTGAAAGGATTTCCATATGTGGACAGGTATATAACATGTAACATAATTAATGCACATCCTGAAATTAGTTTGTTCAGAATCGTTTTCTGAATCGATTTTTATCGTTTTTAATATCGATAATTTTTATCCCAAAACAATTAAATCTACGTAAATTACAAACTACACTTTCGCTGTATAGTAAAAACAAACTAACTAAGGACCGTAAATTAAAGTAGTAACTTTTTAAACGTAGATTTATATTAATTCCGCCATTCAGTACATTCGGTACAAACGAAGTTAAAGTCTTAAAAAAAAAACTGTTTAAACAAGTAAAACTAAAAGTTCAGAGTATGTATTATGATAATAACATAATTTTCTAATTGGGGTGTTTGAGGGTGTGCGTGAATTACGATACATGTTGTATACATACACTATGTTAGAAACTTAGTTCAATAAATACAATTTTCTGTCAGTTTGGTACGGAATAACCTTTTAAATACGTCAACCAATACTGCTAAGCGCTCGCGCCTGTTGGCTGTGGGTGAATGGGAGTCGGGCCTTTGGCTACAAGCAGTACCTTCACTTAACATAGGTACTATGTTAAGTGATAACACGTTCCGGATCGCTACATGTCTACGTCTGGGTGCTCCCAGCGGTGCTCCACATCGCTGTCAATGCGGTGCGGCAGTCGACCGCCTCGGACATCATGGCCTTTCCTGCAGCAGAAGCTCTGGTCAGATAGCACGGCATGCCAGCATAAATGACATCATTCGTCGGGCTCTTGTCACCGCTGGAGTACCATCTGTTTTAGAACCCAACGGCTTGGCACGGGACGATGGGAAGAGACCAGACGGGATGACTATAATGCCTTGGAAGTTGGGTAGGCCTTTGGTGTGGGATGCTACTTGTGTTGACACCCTTGCGCCATCCCATCTTCTCAGTACGGCGGGCTGTGCTGGGGCGGCAGCTGCAGGTGCAGAAAATCTCAAACGGCGCAAATACAACAACCTAATTGGGTGCTATATGTTTGAGCCGTTTGGGGTTGAAACGTTAGGACCATGGGGTCCGAGTGCGCATCGACTCTTTCGTGATATCGGCAAACGATTAGTCGACTCCACAGGTGACCAGAGGGCTGGCCTTTTCTTTGGACAGAGAATCAGCATTGCCATTCAACGTGGCAATGCGGCCAGTGTTCTGGGCACTTTTCCCATTGATAGCGATGTTGACGAATTTTTCGATGCCCTATAATTTATCTTTATTTTCGTCTGTATATATTTTTATTATGTATAGAAATACTTAAGTTAAATTGTTCCAAAATAAAATGTAGCATATAAGTAACAGAAAAATAAATTTTCTGTAATATCATTTGACAATGCCTAATCAAAATTTAGAACTTACATTAAAGTAACATTCATTATCATTCAGTTTACAATCACTATCCAAAGAACTTTTGTACTATTAATTTCCTCCCACGTTCCTGTTCCCCGTATTCCGACATTTTCCTAGCCGATTAACAGCGAATTTAACAAACAAAAAAAAAATTGGCCAAGTGCGAGTCAGACTCGCCCATGAAGGGTTCCGTAGTAACTATAATAAATATAATTTAATATATTTAATTGAAAAAAAAAAACAACAAAATTTCTTAAAACTAGCTTATTTCACAACTACGCCAAATAACTTTGTTTTTCATAGTGTTTGTATGAATTACAAAATTATATTTGCGGTTTTAGAAAATATGCTGTATCTCAAAAACTGCTGACCCGATCTCGTTCAAACCAATTTTGGTTGAAAGATTACATTAAGATCTACAGCATATATTTTTTTTTAGATTTTTCACTCTATAATTATAGAAGTTAGAGGGGGGGGGACACACATTTTACCACTTTAAAAGCGTTATTACTTTTAAAAAGTGGTTTTTGAAAACTCAATATCATTTTTAAAGACCTGTCTATAGATACCACACACGCATAGGTTTCATGAAAAAAAATATGTTCAGTTTCAGTTCCATGTATGAGGAGCCCCCCTTTATTTTAAATATTTTTTAATTTTTTTCATAAAATCGGAAAGCGGTTCACAGAATACATCTACTTACCAAATTTCACATGTATAGTCTTAACAGTTTCGGAATAAAATGGCTGTGACATACGGACGGACGGACAGACAGACAGACGGACAGACATGTCGAAACTATAAGGGTTCCGTTTTTTGCCATTCGGCTACGGAACCCTAAAAAGGGACACTCATTATCTCCATTCAAATTATAATTCCGTACAGTTGAGCACGAAACAATTTATTCAACATTTTAATATGACGTAGCCACAGGAGCCATTCTGTACAGTCCCCCATCCGATGTTATTTAGCAAAACAGTTAGGAATATGTAATGTGAGATGATGTGAGTACTAGTTGAGCACAATTATGTCGCCAACTTTCTCATTTCTGAACTAAGGTATTATGATGATAACGTTCTCAGTTAAGTTAACAATGGTAAAAATTCAGTCACAAAAGTTCAAACATACAAACTGCCTAAGACATCACCGGACGGCACGCATGCCAAATTTTGTTTACGTAAAGTGTCGTTTGAAAATAAACGTAATAATGTTTTACTGAGTCTTCGTCAAAGGATCCACTTGGTAAAGATAATGTTAGACAGTAGCAATATAAGCCGGTATATTCAATAACGTTAAAAATCCCAGAACATAACATTTTTTTTACCCGACTGCAAAGGAAGGGTTATTTAAATTCAAACGTACTTATAAATGGTATGGGAAGAATAATAAAACGAGTAGTAAAATTAAACTTTTTTACCTTTTAGTATAAAATTGCCTACTAATCTGAAAAAAAAACCAAAAAAGAAAGGAAACAATATATCTGAAAATGAAGTTCACATTTTTACAATTACAAATACCGATGGCACTTATTAAAACATTAAAGACAATAGTGGGGTAGTCCAGGACATTCCGGACAATAGGTTGCCACCAACCACTTGCCACTTTTTAAGGTTCCGTAGTCAACAAGGAACCCTTATAGTTTCGCCATGTCCGTCTGTCTGTCCGTCTGTCCGCGGTTTAGCTTAAAAAATATTGGTACTAGAAAGTTGTACTTTGGCATGAGTATACACGTTAATGACGCCAAAAAAGTGGTAAAATAAAATTTCGAAAAAAGCAATTATTTAGGATACCTCTCATACATGTAAAGTGGGATGATATTTTTTTTTTCGTTCTTCCCATAGTGTGGGATATCGTTGGATAGGTCTTTCAAAAATATTAGGGGTTTAGTAAAACCGTTTTTTGATTAAGTAAACCGTTCGTGACTTATCAAGCTTTAAAGTACCAATTTTCGTTAGAGTCAAGTGTCCCCCCTCTATCAACTAAACGGTTATAGTTAGAAATTCAAATGTCAATATATAACGAAAGGGAATTGTTCAGTTTGTTAGGGGCTTTGGCTTTACGTGAACATTAAATATAATTATAAATGACATTCATTTTGAACATTTTGTACCTAAAAGACATGAATTATAGTAATTAGGTGGCTACAAAGTCTAAAAATGTGGCACAATAAGCATGTGCAATATTGTACTATTTATTATTATTGTACTATAAGAGAGAATTATGGTTGTTTGTATGACTTAAAGTACTATTGGATCACTTTTGACGGGTTAATTACACTCGTTGAGGTAATATAAATGAATATAAAACAAAATCAAAACCTTTCTTTTTTCATATTAATTTATTCAGAATCATAAACAAGTAATATGTTCTACGTGTGCTTTGTGCGTTTTCCTGAAGTGATGTAGCATTTAATGAAAACATCCAACAAGAATAACAGACCAAGTTGTGGGCTGCAACCTGCAAACAAAATGATTTTCAATTAAGGACAGTGAACAATGGTTGGTCAGTGGGTATTCCCTGTTTTAGTAAATCATGCATTATGAGGCTCACAGTGAGTAATTAGCGACGGGGATCGCGTTTGTTGCAAATCGGATTGAAATAGAAAATGTGCTTACAAGTTGTGGAGCGGTCCATTGTCGAATTACTGTAAGTACTTCAACGTGCTCCAGACTGCGTCTTCTGCGATGTGTAATATCGGCGCTGCAATTAATGCATCGAATCGGTTCTTCATTCCCACTCGAAGTCGAAGGAACGTCCAAGTTCATAGCGGGGTTGTCATTTGTAGCCGGTTCAGAGTCCAAAGTAGAGCTGGGGTCATCGTCAGAAGCAGATTCGGTGTCCAAGGGTAATGCCGGGTCTTCATTTCGAGAGGTATCGGAGTCCATTATCAAAGAAAATCGGGTTCACAAAAAAGAAGTCGATTACGAACATTCACAGTACACAACGGCAAAGCGAATCAAAAAGCGAATATTTTTTTTCAAGGACTCATTGTTGACAATGTCAGTGGAGTTGCCATGTACAAATAAAGAAAATAAAATCGATATTTTTTTAATCGTATGGGAAACTATTTGCTTGACTAAAACTAAGTATTATTGATTGTTTTTAGTATGTTTAAAGAGAAATATTAATGTATGGGTAGAATCACTTAATCTTAGTGTGTTCGTAAGAGAATATTTTATTTATGTATATTTTTAAGTCTGACTGCGGGTATCGATTTTGTATGTTTGAATAAATTATCTAATCGCATGTTCAGTAAAATAGCAACACAGAAATCAATGGCTGAACTCCGTCGTTAAACTTCCTCAACAAACATACTATTTATTTAATTTATTTTTATATTTACTTTCTGGCGACCAGACATCAAGGAATATTAATTTTAAATATAATTGTATTTTTCTGTAGATATAATTTTTACAGAACAACTTGTTCAAGCAAGGCCATAATAGAACAATTCCCTTTAAAGGAAAACTATCACACATAAGTGGGCTTTACAAATTTACGAGTAATAGTCGACCAATTGTATTTGACTCGAAAATTTCGAACAACTCTATAGAAATGTCGATAGATGGCGCCAAGCGCCAGTTGTATCGTGCTAGCTTCTTGTGACGATTGAGTTGTGTAACTCTGTGTCCGTATTTAAATTCAAAACATCGGCTATGACAACTTTTATACAAATCTCTAAAAAAAAATTAAACTTTCCGTGCAAAATTGTCGGATCAGGTGAGGATTTGTATAGGAAGTCAAATTAGTTAGGTAGTCATGTTTGGCTTTTAGTTAGAGCATGGTACGAAATGATCAGTCAGCGAATACGACACGCACTTGGCTGTTATAAAAACTATGGAACCCTACACTGCGCGTGGCCCGACACGCACTTGACCGGTTTTTTTGCCTTGTTCCGTGATAGCGCGTGTAAAGCCCGATTTACACTTCAATAAGTACAGTAGCGAGTTAACTTGCGTCATCGGCGAGTTAAGTTGTTATTGTAGTTTGAACGGCAAAAGCGAGTTAAGTAGTAAGTAGTTGATTAAGTTGAGCTAAATAGATCGCAATCCTATTTTTCGGCGAGTCCAGTGCGAAGTAGCCCCCTCTCTCACGTCTCCCGCACCCCGCCAACTTAACTGGCTCGCCATGTAGACGGGCGAGTTTAGTACAGTCCATAAATTTGAAGGTTGCGGCCGCAAACACGTGTTATTTTCTTTACTTCTTCTCGGGCAACTTATGACTACTCACTCGCCTACGTTTGGACGCTACTTACAACTTACTACTTATTACTTAACTGTCTGAGTTCTTAACTGGCTGTTCTTTACTTATTGAAGTGTAAATCGGGCTTAAGCGACTGAGGTGCGCGGGTGCCCGGAGAGATGACCGCACGGCGCCTTGGTAACAGAAATCAACATAATTACTTCTGTGCGCCATGTAGGGTACCGGTGACCTCGTGAAGTTTTTTTTTAATTTTCTACGGAACCCTGCCTCCGATTGACCCCAAAATACTACTAATACTATGTATATCTAGACCCATAACATCAATTGGCATAATATTTTTTTTTGTGATTTTTGTCATTATCACTCTGGCAGTCAATGTGTTAATCATGGCTGTTATTTTATCTCAAAATTCTAATAAACTTAAATTACATTCGTAGTTTCATATCAAGATAGAATTTAAAACAAAACTGAATTAGTCAAAACACATAAGCATGTTTCGCTGAAAACATCTAAAACGCTGAAACATTTAATTTAAAATAAAATATGCAATCATTAAAAAATATTAGCAAACGTGGAATGGTACAAACAAAAACACGATATGAAGTTTATTCCTTATTTTTATTTATCTATGATTATCCCGGCTAAGACAATGATAATAGGAATGAGAGAAATGTATTTACGAAAAAATATATTCCGTGGTTTAATTAAAAATGCTGGTTTTGCGTTTACTTTATGTATTTAGCAGTTTGTTTTGCACGATTTTGTGAATCTATAGATGTTCTTTTGTTTACTATAGTTTTATTACTGTATTTTTTAGGATTCCATGGAAATACAAGAAACCCTTATAGTTGCAGTTGACGTAGCAAAGCTGTAATTTAGCATGTTTAAAGACTAATAACACTTATTTAGTTCTAAAAATGGGGTAACGTTAAATAGGTATTTAAAGAGAATAATTTGGAAAAACGATTAAGTTGAACATTTTTTTATTAAGAGTTCCTTTGTCGAAATAAGTGGGTTTTAAGAGTTTTTTTTTCACATGTTCCCGCTGTCTGCCAAGCAAGCTGTTGCTTTTGGCCATGTGAAATGATTTCACAGTGTTAGTATATATAACGAGCAAAGTAGAAAGGCAAACCAGCAACGCTAATAAAGTGAATTATAATATTAGTACACCAAATTATAAAAGATCATGTGAAATAAGGCTTAAAACTAATCTTTGTTGATTTTTATTTTTATAGTAATATTTTTTATTTTTATCGCCGCTAACTACGGAACCCTACTTTTGGGTGGTTCGTTCCATGGCTGTTTGCTGCCAGGACAAAGAGACTTGTAGTAGAGCTCGTAGCTAAAATTAATAACAGCAAAAAGCTTCGATCTTCAACAGTAACAGTGATTACCAAGCTCGGTGCGTGATGGGTAACATTCTTAACTTAAATTGATTCCATGCCTCAGTAAGCACGCTGAGCCGTTGGTTCCAGCTTCTCTTCTGTATCGAGTCGATGCTCAGACATCTTGGAGCAATATGCAGCAACCTGCCGGCTGTCATGTGCACATCATTGACGGTCGTCACGGTAACGTACAAATAAAACATATGTCACCAGCCTTGCCGGGGGGTACAGTGTACCCGAGTGTTGGGTCGCGTAGCTCAGATAGGCAGTCGTTCCATGAAAAATACTGTTATCTATATAAACAACGTGTAACAGAATAAACGCAATTCCTGAAAGTTGTTGGGTCAAAATCGGCTTCTGAAGCGATTTCCGTCATAAAAAATAGGTGTATAATTTTGGAGGAAAAATCTTTAATTTAACTTAAAATGGAAACACAGTATCATGACAAATTAATACAATCCTTAATTTAAGGAAATGCGCTCGTGTGCGTGTCGGCCGCTAACATTGCATGAGTGTATGCGTCTGCGTAAGGATATTGTATGACGCACATACGTTTTGCGTTTAGAAAGGATAACTATTTTATAAAAAATATCTAGGTTTGGTTTCAATTTATTTAGTTATGGATGTTGTTATAGACTTATAATTTATTATTCTAATTGGGGTATCTGAGGTATTTCGCTTAATCTGTTACACCTTGTATATAAAAGCGAAATACCACTCACTGATTAATCACGAAATCTCAGAAACTTCAAGTAGTAGGGCTCTCAAATTTTGCATGGAAGTCCCTTTTAGTACGTAGATGCTCGCTAAGACGGGATTTTGCGAAATTCCCACGGGATCGGGATTTACACGGGAAAAACTTCCCACACGAACGAAGTCGCGAGCAACTGTAAGTTTATTTATATTGGTAAAGAAAAAGCAAAGATTTTTGTTTCGCTTTTCTATGTAGTTTCCAAGAAAGTGAACGATAAATGGATGAACTAAATACTTCTTGACAATAAAGATTCAAACTTACTAGTCTATGCATTTGTTACACTCCTTTGATACTCTCTTGTTTTTTCATTGTAATATTATACGTAATTGTGTTAGCAGATTATTATGATCACGTACTTAGATAAGGACGTGTTTGTTATAATTATTTTAATTTATTAATTAGTATGTATGTACGCACGTGTCAATTATCGTCCATTTAACTTTAGGAATTGGGATAAGTTCTGAAATAGCACCAACAATGGTTCACTTCCCTTGTAATAAAACTATTTTTACAATTAGCTTGGTGTTAAAATTTGAAATTAGTTTAGGGGATACTTTCATTGTGCATACGGCTAAGGAGTGGAATTCCCTGCCGGAGTCTGTTTCCCGATAGCTATAACCTGGGGGTCTTTAAGTCAAGAGTGAATAGGTTACTTTTAGGTAAGCGTGCTCCATCTTCAACCACATTATCACTTACCATCAGGTGAGATGGTGGCCAAACGCGAACCTATTATCAATAAAATCTAAAAAATAAAATCTTTTATAATAGCGTACCAGTAAAAAAAAGTGTAATTAGATGGTTCAACCATTTAGACAAATTATGAAGTAAGTAAAGGGTAACGTTTTTCAGAAATGCCGTGTTTATAGTAATTAAGAATATCTACATGTATAAAGGAAAGGGAAGACAAAAGAGTGTATAAGTATCGTAGCCACAAGCAAGTCGTCGGTGCGTCGTGTTCCACGCGCACGTCAAAGAGCTGCTAGCACCATTGTCGGGGGATATGCCGGTAGGATGAACGGGATGTCGGCACATTGCAGGTATATTCTAAAGAGATATCGTGGCCCCCGATCTCACGGGCAGCTGAAGCAACAGGGGTGGCTTTTCGTCAGTAAGAGTCTGACATTCCCTTCCGTTCCACCCAGAGCGGGAGCAGTCACTTGATGATTTTCCAGCAGAAAAAAACGTTTCGTATTTCGTAGCCGGCGGGCTCTGGAATGTCTGAAAAAGGGATACATTTACGTATATTAGTATGTATATTTAAACAGTACCTGGTTATTCTTTTCTAAATGCAGATAACAAAATTAGTGTAAAATAAAATGTTCTAATTAACCACAATGCTGTCGGCTGGTAACGTACCCAAGGTACTGGCAGCATTGTCATTTTCTATTTCGAAGCCAAATAAGTATTAATGACTTTCACGTTTCGGTTGTGAGACATTTCAGCCTTTTCAATTTCGTCATAGTACATAGGTACTCTACTCTACTACACCATTTAAATAAATAGGTAAAACACAAATAGCACAGCTAAAATTTAGCCCATGCTTGTTTCCATTTAATAGGAAGAAGGCTTGCGACCCATCATAGGGAGCTTTACAGGCTGATTATAATGTTTTTGCTACTTTTAACTTTCAATCTACTTTCCTCACAATCATATTAGTCTCACAAAAGAAAACTCTATTTAAAATTTCTTTAACGCCCCACTTCAATCTCTAGCGTGGTTATATCCTTCTCGATATTCTCGTTCGAAAGCACTTTTAATATCCGCAACTATAAAATACTTGCACCCTGGCTCTATAATAACATAATCATTCCCGTATCACTCTGATCGATGGAAAAATATTTTTCACTTGAGTGATGCTTGATCCATTCATCTCGTTTGTCCTGATGTGGGATTTTATTGAAAAAAAGCTTATCTAATTTTATTTATCTTCGGTTTTATTATGGCATCAATATTCTTGAGTATTCCTTGCGTCGCTTTTTGTTGTGACGGGATCATGATATTGACTTATTCTAGTTATTTAAAGTTTAAGTTTTTGTTGTAATGGAATCGAAGTGGATCCATGATATTTCGCTTGATTAATTGTAATGTTGTTTGTCAAACTAGACACAGCTTAAAATTTAAATTAAATCTCCTTATTTTTGTTTCTACTTTGTGTGTATCTGTGTGTGAGAAATAAACATATTACAGGGAATCCTGTTGAAGTGGGTTCTGGTTCTGGATAAGTGAGAATCCTTTATTACTGATAATTGCATAAGGTCCCGATGATTTTGTAATCAAACACTTCTCTGCAAATGGGATATTTCTATCTTCATTCAACAGGATTTGATTGTTTGATTCTTTTCGACATTGATCGATATAATTGGATTTAGGTAGCTGAATAGCCTGTATAAGTAAGACTATTTGATTGAAACTACGACACGGTAGTTTACAAATCGAATTTCATAGCAAGATCCTCTACAAATAAGACAACTGCCTAGCAAAACCTGTCTATTTGAGATAGTGATTAAATGAAAAGTCTCTATTACTGATAAAAATCGTAAGTCTCTTGAAGTCCCAATTACACACTACAGGTTAAATTTAGAATCTGCAAATCAATTTCTCAATAGTAAAGAGAATTTATATCTAAGTAGGTAGGTACTATATAAATGTTATTATATAAGATTTAATAGATAAACTAGCTTTTGTTCTGAACTAAAACTAACAACATGATAATATAGAAAGGGAATTTAAGAAAAGGTCTAAACTTATCTTCAATATAATTGAAAACAGGTTAACAAATTACTTCAGCATAATATAAAACAAGCTTACTATTTTAATACTATACCTATTAAACAACCCTTACTAAAGGCCCTTTCAAAGTATACTTGTACCGTTATTCGCACAATTTCACTTGCCCCTTTATCAATAGATAATAACTTTCCTGAACAATACCTGAGAACAAATCCGTAGCTTTACAATATCTTAGTGTGATTTTATCAGGTCGGATTTAATTCGAATGTTGGAAAGTCATGGATAGTTTATAAGATCATGATCACCGCAATTACGTAGATACGATGCAATTTATTTGTTGTCATTCCCTCAAATCTGAGTGGTGCATGCCTCAAAAGCCTACTTCAGACATTAGTTTAAACGGTTCTCTGTATGACTTGACTAGTACGAAATGTATGCACTTTAAAAGAGACTGCCTCTATGTTTGTTTCTTTCCTCGGTAGTCAGCTAGATAACCCTGGCCCCATTTCAGTTTAAAGATAGCAAAAAGATTGACTTGTATACATTTTCAACGATCATCAGAAAAACAACCTACCCGATTTTTCAATAAAAAACAAATAGCAAACGATATAATTTTTTTCACAGAAGATTTTATGACCTTCTTGAATTAAAATTAAAGAAATGTTTATGAAACAAGCAGCAATGTTTTTACGTACGGAAAAATACCTAGTATGTTCCCACTCGGCCACCCTACACAAAGATTTGATTGGCTAGCGAAGAGACAAAGGGACAGCTCCTTATTGTATCTACATTTTTCCTCGAATGAACACAGGCTTCTCAATTACGTGGCTTTATTTCTTATAACGCGCTCTAAGGTCCCAACGGATTGAAAATATTTGGACGCCAATAAGTTTACTGAAAAGGAAACTGAAATAAATCGGTAAATATTTGATATAAAACTTCTTCGCAATGTTCGACTTCGCAATGTTGATGAACACTGAACCTTATATAACATTACGTAATTAGCCTCCCACTACTGGGGCACAGGCCTCCTTTATATGAGAGGGAATGGACTGTAATCCAGCAGGCGGCCTCTGTGTGTGTAGGTGGACTGACTTATGTCACACTATTGTAAAGAGTGAGGAATATCTAGCACGGTAAGTCTACATTCACCACAGACCCAGGTCTGTCTTATAGCATGTCAATAAGATACAAAACTAATTTCGTCATTTTAAAAAACAGACAAACAAGACATGACGTACATTGTTCTCATTTAAACTAGAGCTAATCAGTCGCGTTTTTCGCATCCTGTGGGCCTTCGCAGCCTAGAATAGGGCAACGATCCAGTCATGAGTATTTTGCACCTATTTGGTACACCGAACCATAAAAAAGCAACAACACAATACATATAAATAAAATTTAAGTGTCTGTCTGTGATGAAGAAAATAGTTTTTCCACGATAGTAAAACGGCAAAATACATTGTATTTAAGTTTTGTCTGTTTCTCTGTCTGACTTTCTGTTTGTCCGGGCTAACCTGACACGGCTGAACCAATTTTAATTAAACTTTCAGTGAAAGATAGAGGAGGATATTGGGAAAAATATGAGCTTTATACGGGGTCGAGATTTACGCGGAAAAACCTACCACACGAACGAAGACGTGGGCACAGCTTGTATTCTATAAACAAAAATCTAAGAATTCTAAAGATGATATAAGATAGAATAGACAAAAAACATTTTAGCAAAAAATAGAACCGACTTCCATATAAAAACACTACAAAGGCAAAAATAACTTTAATTTCGGAAGGCGGTGTCAAAAACGAAAATATATACAAAACTAAAGACACCGCCTTCCGAAATTAAAGTTATTTTTGCCTTTGTAGTGTTTTTATACGGAAGTCGGTTCTATTTTTTTCTAAAGTTTTTTTTTTCACGCTTTTTAGTGGGTCGGTTTGTAATTTATCTAGTTACAAAAGCCAAAATGTCAACTACTTATCACCTTTTACAAAATATTGCTTTTCCCGGTGCAGAGCCGTTAATTTTTGATGAGTTCTCCTGGTACATCACCATCAGCTCTACTTCACCATATGCATTGTGACGAGCATAAAGTGCTTAACATCCATATTCAAGTAATCTAATCGCAATCAACGAAATACTTATTATTGAGTAGTTTCGGTGGCCATCTGGGGTCTTCATCATCAGTTCCACTTCCTCAAATGGTGCTTTTCGAGAGCAACTGCACGAGGTACTATAAGAAATACCCAAAACGCTATAATATTTGAAGAGTTCCCTCGATTTCTCCATGATCCCATCATCAGATCCAAACGTGACGACAATGGGACCAACTAGAAAGTATATCCTTTCAAACAAAAAAATAATTTACAAATCGGTCCAGCCATCTCCGAGTTATGAGGTAAAATACATAAAAAAAAAAGTTCAAGACGAATTGTAAACCTCCTCTTTTTGAAGTCGGTTAAAAAACGCTCGTAGATATTGAAATGTAACGACGCACTAACTGATCGAAATCAAACAGAAGCACATAGACGTCACAACCGTTCGTCGAATCAGAATAGTGAATCATGTATACAGCGTGATATCAATGGAAATCACAGTAATCTACAAATACAGCGTAAGCAATATTTAAAAATACCCTCTATATAAAACTTGCCTTCGAATAGCGACTGTAACCAATTTGCGGAGCTTAACCGTCACAGAGGAGATGTTCCTATCAGAATTGCAAATGTGAGAGTAAATTCACAAAGAATACATTAAAATTATGCGGAACCCGGTCAGGACTGGTATTATTCGTGTACCATTAGGAACACAGGGCGTTAGGGGTCAGTGGCATGTTTGAAAGGTACTCATTACGGCTTTTAGCTAATTGAGTTTATGTGATATTATGTAGTGTGTATTGTGTAGGTGATTTGTTTTCATTAATTTCTTAATTTATTACTCATATGGAAATTGGAAACATGTTTACCTCGCCTTTTGCATTGCTTTAGAATATATTAATATAATTTGATTTAAACTCTCATCCATCCTGGATCGATTGGACCCCAGGATACGTTATTGTGTTGACGCTTATAAGAGGCAGAATTTATTTTAAATTGAGGATAGCCTCGCGTTTGACCACCGTCTCACCTGATTTTAATCGAAAATGAGGTCGAAAATTAAGCACGGTTCCCTTTTCCTGCTGAACTTAAAGACCCTCAGGTTATAGCTATCAGGAAATACAGACAATCCAGCAGTGAATTTCACTTCTGAGTTATACGCAAAATGAAAATATGAGATAAGTAAGGTGGTCAGTGGTTTGGGATGAAATTATGACAACAATCGCATACATTGTACAAGTCACTAAAATTTAAAGAACCATTATTAAATCAACAGAAGTTGGATTTTTAATGAACCAGTTAAGATTTTTTGAAACAGAAGAACGGAGACTAAGTTGATCTTGATTTTGTGGGGAAAATCATCAAATAACTTCGCTGTCTCTCTGAGTGGAGAGGAAAGGGGTGTCAGGTTTTTACTGACTCAAAACCCACCGAGTTGCTTTAGTAGCCTCTGCATTCCCGGGCTGCGGTATCATATTAAAACATTCAGACACCATGAACAGAAAACAAAATAAATCAGTTTTAGAACTTTTTTTTTATTTTTTTACTACGAATGAGCCCGCTCTTGACCTCGATCACACCTGATGGTAAGTGTAAGGTGAGGTCTACGATCGAACGAGCGAGCCCAGAAAGATAGATATATAGATATACTCTTTATTGTGCACCATAACAGAATTAAATAAGTACTTAAAAAACTACAAAGGGTGTTACAATGGGCGGCCTTATCGCTAAAAGCGATCTTTTACAGACAACCTTTGGATGGATTTGACACAGCAGGAGAAAATAAATACGCGGGTAGTCTATGGTGTACTATTCACTTATATACAATAAATAAGTAATAACCTACATACTCAATACACATACATATATATACATAAAAAGAACAAAGATGAGTTATATAAAAAATAGTAACAAATTAAAGAGAGAAATAGAGATTTTTTACCATATTTTTGAAAGAAGGAAGGGTTTGTGCTTGTCTTACTGACATGGAAAGAGTATTCCACAGTTGTACTGCCTGAGCTGCGAACGACTTACCAAAGAAATTGGTGGAGTGACTCGGTACCTCTAGCCTCAAGTTTTGCGATGACCTCAGAAATTTGGCATGTGTGTCATGGAGGAACTTAAAACGTTCTTTAAGATAAGAAGGGGTCTTAGGATTGAACAGAATACTGTAGAGGAGAGACAAGCTGTGTAAGTTCCGGCGAAGACGTATAGGAAGCCACTTGAGTTTTTTACGAAATTCGGATACGTTATCATATTTGCGCAAACCAAATATAAATGTTATGCAAAAATTTTGAAGTCGTTCAAGTTTATCAAGCTGTGCCTCTGTGAGATCAAGATAACTAACATCAGCGTAGTCTAGGATGGGGTGTAAAAGAGACTGTGCTAGCGCAATTTTAGTGGCAGTTGGCAGAAAGTTACGCAACCGTCTTAGGGAACTGGCAGAAGCAAATAATTTGCGACTCACCTCTTGTAATTCGGGACCCCACGAAAGATATTTGTCCAACCAAACCCCAAGGTTCTTAACTTTCTCGCTTAGTAGAATAGCTGTGCCGTTGAAAATAACCTGAGGTATCTGAGACCAGTTTACCTTAGATGCCAACCTAGAGCTACCGACTACAATGACCTGGGTCTTTAACGGGTTAACCTGCAAACCATACCAACCATTGAAAATGCCTATTCACTCTTGCTTTAAAGGCTTACGGGTCATATGTGGCAGGGAACACAGAAGCCGGCAGAGAGTTCCACACCTTGGCTGTGCGCACAATAAATGTTGAAGAAAAGTGCTTAGTACGACAAGACGGTATATCGACCAAGTGTGCATGGTATCCTGCGGTACGTCCGGTAGACCGGTAGTAAAAGGGGGATGAAGGGATCAGGTCGTGGAACTCCTGCGCACACTCTCCAAAGTACAATCTGTAGAAGATAGACAGGCAAGCAACGTTTCGCCGGTGAGCCAGGCTGTGAAGTTTGCCTGCCAGAACCTCGTCACCTATGAGCCTTTTAGCTCTGCGTTCGATCGAGTCAAGTGCAGCTAGCTAGTATTTGGCTAAGCCATCCGACAAGTGACTGCAATACTCCATACAGGAACGGACCTGTGCTTTGTACAAATTCAAAAGCTATAAACCATCTCTCCATCGCGTGCCTTTGTTTGTCCGGCTTTCACGTCAAAACAGAGAAACTATGCACACAAGAAAAGAGCAGTTTTTTATCATTCTACTCCTATCTGTTCGTCTACAAAACCAGAACTTTCTGCATCTTATTTAGCTTGTTTTATGTTCGACTGGTCTAAAGCAACACAAGTGATAGCATCCAATGAGACAGCCTGAGAACGTTACAGATTTTGATCATATATCGATATTGAGGAATATCGATATGATCAAAATCTGTAACGTTACTATGCTACGGAAACACGTTCAGGTAGTTCAGTAGACTGTCATTTGTACATATTTGACAATCGTTACGGGTAGTTACTTGCCAGAAAATCGAACAGCAATCGTTACCAAGTTGTATCGAGTCCAAGCTTTTGGTTTGTTGAGGTCAGGCAGGCAGTCACTCCATGTACTCCGCTGCATATCTGAAACTGTTCAACTGAAACCTATACGGCATTGCTTTTAATTATTTTTAATGGTTTGAGAAATTTATGATTTTTAATTGATAACTCAGTATGTTAATAATCTGTGTAAACCCCAACGGGTAGACTTTTGAGCACTTTTATATTATATCTGACATCACGTAAATTTCCAAAAGTCACACGAATAAATCATTTATATTTTTGATTTTTTCACTTTCTTATGAGTTAAGCGTCCAGTCAATTAGCGAGAGAAACATTATAATAACAAACTACTGAACATGTTATAAGTTACGAGCCCTATCCCAGCAGATATAACACAACACGCCACTAACTTTGTTATTTCGGTAATCGTCGAGACAAATGTGGGGCATTTGTCTTAAGATATCGTGGTACCATGTTTTGTCCGGAGAGAAGAAATATGAAGTATTGCTACGGACTTGGGATACACAGAAGTGGAGCTCATTTGAGATGGTTCGTTAGGCGAGTTATTTGCAATATGAGCGTAATTTTTTTTATGTGTATTGAAGGCAAATGTGGTTTGAGTGCAAGTTATCTATACTTAGAATGCGAAATATGGATGGATATATGAGTAGTGATGTAAGTCGTTAACACTTTCACATGTTGAAGTAGGTAATATTTTGATTCCAGTCCCAGTCAGTAAATTTAGCTGAGTCATATTTATGGAAAAAGTTCTTTGTGAATTGATTTTATTTCATGATTCCATAGTGAGTGAAATGCATTAAGCTTTGATTAAAACGACATGCTGATAATAAATGACAGTAATTCTACTTTAGAAAATGAGTGGAGCAGTGATGGCGCAGTTACCAGTTGTAGGTCGTGGGTCGTGGGTTTGGACTTAATATCATCACTATTGCTCTCAAACGGTGAAGGTAATCATCGTGATGAAACAGGTGTGTGAGTGTCCTAAGATTCAAATACATCTGCAATACACCTACATTGGAGCCATGTGGTGGAGTACAGCCTATTACGTCGCAAAGAGAAATGACCTATGTATCAGTATATATAGTTATAGTAAAAGAGCTTGATATATAAGAGCAAGGTGCTCAAATTAATCTTGCCATTTGTAATCTAAAACTGATTTAACTCCAACAGTGCTATGACTGGGGTTCAAACGTGCGACCTTTTGCTCACCAGTTGCCAACCTCCCTACACAGTATAGGCAAACAAAAACTTTGCTAATCACAGTACACTAATTATAACTCTCTTTTATATTCGCCTTTAACACTATTGCTTCAATTTATTATTATTCATTAAAACCAAAACAAGTTATTTTAAAGCCGGATAATAACAGCTTGGCGGATCGATCTTAAAGGTTAAGCAATGCTTGCTGTGGTCCGATCGTTGATGGGTGACCATTGTGATATAGATGTTTCTCCAGGCCTCGGAAAGTTTATTATTTATATATATTTGACAGTTGCTACGAGTAGTCAGTCTGACAGTAATGTAGTATGTATGATTAACGTGACCAGACGTCCCGTTTTGAACGGGACTGTCCCTTTTTATAGTTACAAGTCCCGGTATCCCTATATGAACTATGGGGCGCAAAATTGTCCCGTTTTCTGAAACCGTGCGAAAATTTGGGTAGTCGAGCCGGTTCTTCAGTTCTAAAGGCTGTGGCGTAGTGGTTTAGGTGGTAGAATAAAAACTAATAGACCACAGGTTTACAGCATTTATTTGAAGGGGGGTGGGTTCAGTTCACAGGGGTTCTTTCACTGGTCGAAGGTATTGGATGGTACTGCCCTGAACTCAGGCCGCGACACACGCAGACCGGCGGGCCGATCCCGAAGCCGGCAGCGACCACGTGTCCGAAGCAGAGGATAGGCAGGGCAGGCCACGGGAGAGGAGGTCTCTCCTCCTCACCCAACTCGCACGTGGCAGGCGCAGAGGTTGGCAGGTAGACCACGCGACAGCGCGTCTCTCCGGCAGTGGTGACGGAGGCAGCGGTGACACCCGTCGCGTAGCAGACGTTGAGGTAGTTGAAATTCGAGACCGAAGGCAGTAAAGAAAAGGGAAGAAGAAAAAAACCCTGGAATCACACGAAGGGTGCTTCCGTAAGTGTGGTGCCAGAAATCGTGAGCGTTAGCGATGCGTGCGTCTCCCAGCCGTGAGCCCAAAGAACAGTACCCGGGAAACGAATGGAAAACTCACCATCGCGGCGGTTCACAAAGGTTATAGATAAGCGTAAGCATGCCGCGTGCAACGATATAGAAGGTAACCGCGTGACAAAGAGTTTAAGCTCGTAGCTGCTATGACACAGCAGGAAAGGGATGCTGCGGCCTGCTTACGCTTCACAAATTTAGCAACACTAGTGGAAAACAGATGACAATGAAATAACACAGTTATGTTCCAGACGGAAGCCATCTTGACAACCGGGCAATTATATTAATTTACAAATGCTGCAGATTATGGTGAAATAAGAGGATTACATGGAGGATTTTAAAAGATTTTTGTACCATCTTGCATATTGTGCGAGATTAGCCAAAAAAGTACCGAGCTATGCAAAACGTCTTAAAAAATTCGACATGATCTCACTCGAAAAACGAAGAGATGGTATAGATTTACTTTTTCTTGTTAAATTACTTCGGAGTAAAATAGACTGCCCCCAGTTGTTAAGTAAGATTAATTTTAACCTTCCCCATAATTATCCGCGTCACCCTATCAAACTAATTCATCCCCCATTCCGCAAAACTGTATCAGGATCCAATTCCCCTATCCCCAGAATTTGCAGGCTTCTTAATAATTGCGATGAATCAGTTGACATTTTTTCCACAACACTTAGAAAATCAAGCACCAAGTCCATCAAAAATAATCTACCGTACTGTTTTTTTTTTTTTCTATGTCGACTGTATAAACTATGAACTAGTTGTTCTTAGCGTTATTTCTGCACTACCTAGTATTATATTGATGTTATAATTTTGTTTTTGCATGCTGTGTCTATCGCGTCATATTGTACACTATGTTTGTAACATATTGCATGAAATATAAGAATAATCAGTGTAACAATTGTAGATAGGCCAATAAATAAATAAATAAATTACGATTTGGCAGGATGGAGAGAAAATGGCAGATACGACAAGCACTTACCCTTGGGCACAGAGGGGTTTCAATATTAGTTACTTGCAACAGTAGGCGGTGAAAAAGAACTCAGCGAACCGGAGGTTAGAATTTATAGCCAGTCACCGCATAAGTGTTGTCACTCCGTGAAACCATAGACATTAGGGATGAGGGTGGTAATTCGATTTTAGTTTTATCGACTATCACGCTACAAGGCGATGTTGATAATTAAGGTGAATATAAAATAACGTAGTAAGAGTTTCATTCTTACTTAAAATCACCTATATTAAAGCAGATTTGTTCCTCTATATATATAAATATAACTAAACGTTTCGGGTATATATATATTTTAATTTGTAACTTTTAAGCTGACTGACTTTTCTGAAAAAATAACTTTTAAAATGGTTTTTATTCTCACTGACTACCTAAATAAATAAACCGTGCCATTTTGAGTCAAAGAATTAATGGTCACGTCATGTATGATCTATTAAACATAAGCGGTAAAGAAAGAGTTAGGAGGTAGCTTCCACTGAAGCGTGCTCCATCATCAATGGCGCCTTCCACTAATATAATCCATTACTATGGTAGACTAATACAATCAAATTTAGTCAATTAAACCAAAAATAGCCTATAAATAATAATCAATAATTATATTAAAAATGCGATAGTTTACGTACGTATTGTTACTCAATCACATCAAAATGTCTCAAAAGATTTAGATTAAACTTAGCATGGATACAGATTATCTTCTAGATTAACGCAAAGGCTACTTTAATCCTGGGAAATTGCGAATTTTACACGCAACCGAAGTCGCGGGTCACTGATAGTAAAAAATATGTAATTATCATTTCGTTTTTCCTGGCTACTATGGATCGCTTAAAGTATTTTTCGTGGATTAACATAGAACAGTACAGTCACGGTTTTGGACCCATGTCAAAGGTTCTGACGTAAGAGTTTAGTGCCAAATGAATAAGTTATTTCGATATTCTAGCACACAAACAAGTTGTATATTAAGAATGATGTTCTTAAGGAATTATGTATATTTTACTGAAAGGAATGTCTTATCGTATGAGGCAATGTTATGTGATGTCTCTAGTGACACCGATATTCAAACCTTGTGATATGGTAATTTTAGTATTTGTCCTATTTTTGTCGCACGATATTTCATATAAACTCTCATACCGTATTTCAGCCATAAAGGATCGAGTTGAAGGGGGTTAAAGATCATGATGATTTTTTTTTTCATAATCATAAATCATTTATTTGCTGGTCAAGGGTATACACAGTGGTGTTAACATTACATTGGATTTCGTTCTCCTTGATCTACCTTATTGGCATGCAAATTTTACATAATAATATGTTTTATTTAAAATTATTAGAGTAGTTAACATTCAGTAAAATTTAAAATAAATAGCTCCTATGATAATTTAATTAACAAAGAATAGCAACAATTTTATAATACAAACAAAACAATTAAGTATTTTAGAATATAAGTAAAATTATTAACTTCATTTTATCAGGGCCATTACAATACAAAAAAATGTCAAAATATCAATAATGTGTAAAATAAAATAAAAGAATGTCAGTTTTGTTGAATTGTCAATACAGAAAATAAAAATATCACTATAAGTCATTGTGTAAGCTATTAAAAAATTTCAAAATTAAATTCATTTGATCAGGGCCATGTCAATACGAAAAATTAAAATGTCACGATATAAATCATTGTGTAAGCTATTAAAAAATGTTAAATTAAATCCATTTCGTCATGGCCATTACAAAACAAAGAAAAAAAATGTCAAAATATCAATAATGTGTAAAATAATAAAATAAAAGAATGTCAGTTTTGTTGAATTTGTATTTTCTAGTCACATTATTTACCTTCAAGAAAATCACTAATTTTATAATAGGTTTTACTGACTAGAAAATCATGTAAACGTTTTTTGAAAGAATTACCATCTAAGCTTCTTAATTCATCTGGTAACCTATTATAAATTTTTGGTGCCATGCCGTATATACTCTTACGTAGTAGCGCCGTATTTGCTTTATGTAGTCGCAATATATTTTGTGTGTTTTTCCTCCTGTTACGAGTGACTGTATCTGTTAGAGTCTCAAAAAGTTCAGGATTTGCTTTTATAAAAGTCGCGATTTCAAAAATGTACAGACAAGGTAACGTCTTGATTTTATATTGTCCAAAGTATGGTTCACAGCTATCTTCAATTTTAAGATTAAACATCGCTCGTATACACCTTTTCTGGGATTTGAATACTAGTTCTTTATTTGTCGAATTGCCCCAAAATATTGTACCATATCTGAGGTATGAAGCAGTTGCTCCATGATATGCTGTGAGTAAGGCATCAATATTAAGTACTGGTGCAAGTTTAAATAGCGCATACGCTGTACTACTGATTTTTTTTACATAATTCCTCTGTATGTGCTTTCCAATTCATATTGTCGTCAATAGTTAGTCCTAAAAATTTTGTTTTTGTATCCTCGCTAATTTCAGTATCATTATGGTCAATTCTCAAATGTTTAAATTTTGGCATTCTTTGAGTAAATTGCATTAGTTTCGTTTTATTTATATTTATCTTCAAATTATTATTATCTAGCCAGTTTATAATATTCAATAATGTAGACCGCTCTATTTATGCTCTTCTTTTGTCTAAACCCTTTTTGCTCTTTAACTAGAATATTGTGTACCTCCAAATAGCTGTAAAGTTGTTTATGAATGAATAAATCGAAAACTTTCGAAAATACTGGTATAAGTGTGACGGGTCTGTAAAACTCCATAAGTTCTCTATTTTCTTTTTTGAAGAGCGGTTTCATTACAGATGTCTTTAGTCCATCAGGATAGATACCTGTGGAGATACATAAATTTATGATGTGGCTTAAGTGAGTTGATATATATTGACTTGTGAATTTCACCACTTTGGTTGATATTTCATCATATCCTACACTGTTTATGTTTTTCAGTGATGATATAATCGCTTCAACATCTGAGGGGATACAGGGTGCAAGATACATAGAGTTATTTCTCCTGTCTATGTGTTTAGTAACTTTAGTGCCACGATTTGCAATAGGAACAATTTTATCAACAAAATAATCACCGAAAGCATTAGCTATCTCTTGCGGACATGTTATTATATTATTGTCACCTATCTTGAGCTTGGAGATCGTACTAGAGTAGGGGTTTTGTTTTGACAGATTAATAATTTTCCATGTAGTTTTAATTACATTTTTAGAGGTTTTTACTCTATTAATATTTTGAGAACGCTGTGTTAGCCTAATTATATTTTTATATTTTCGCGCATAGTTTTTATAGTTGCCTTTGTTTACATTATTTGGCTTTAGTCTATATTGCCATAACAGTTTTCTTTTAATCTTACTACTTTTAATTTTATGCCCCGCGACACCCATTTTGTTTTATTTGTTGATTTTATTGTGGTAATTTTAAATGGAAAACATAGATTGTAGAAGAGTTTAAACGTGTCCATAAATGTATTGTAGGCTACATTTGGGTTATCAGTTGAATACATATCCGAGAATGATAAGCTCTTAATACATGTCTTAAATTTATTGATATTTTCCATATTGTAATCGCGTTGTTTTATGCGCCAGAATTTAATTTCGCCTTGTTTTTTTATAGGGCACTCTATTAATTGTGACGTGTGATCAGACAATGAAAATTCGATAATTCGAGATTTACATTGCTTTCGAAAATTGTGTAAAAAATTATCTATACAGGTTTTACTTTTTAATCTGGTAGGTTTTCTAATTTCTAAACTTAAGCCATATTGTGATAGCAAACATTCAAATTCCATAGAGGTCCTGTTCCTCTTTAAAACATCAATATTAAAATCACCTGCAATAATTACCTTTTTGTTACGCTTACCGCAAATTAACTTCAGAAGTATTTCCATCTTTTCAAAGAATAAATTAATGTTACTAGGTTTAGGTACTCTATACAAACAAATTATAATAATTTTACACTTAACTAATTCTATACCACAACATTCAAAAGTACCAGATAATAATAATCTAGCTATTTCTTGCATTTCTTGCCATTGATGTCCTTTTTTTACCAGTATGCATGTACCTCCTCTATTGATATCCCTTCTACTATATATTGCAGCTAGTTGGTAATTTGGTATAAATAGATTTTTCTCTAGTCATGACATAATAAAGTGCTCTGTGATACAGACCACATCAACGTTGACATCTTTATCACTTAGTTCTTCCAGACAGACGGTGAGATAATCTGATTTGTTCAGTAAGCCCGCAATGTTCTGATGCAATATTTGTAAATTGTCATCACAGAAAAACGAAGTATTATTTATTTCACCACTAGTATTTTGCTCGTATGCATTATTGGCCTCAATATTAAGATTATTTAGTGTTATTAATATGTCGTTAAAAATAGTCTTCATTCCAGTGTCCTTCAGCCTTCCATCATATTTACAGAATATCTTACCATCTATGGATAGATTTAAATTTGAGTCGACTAACGTAGCATATTGATATGAATTTACGTCAAGGTAGAGTAGGGTGTTAAATATCTCTACTCGCCAGTTAAATACTGTGGCATAATAGCTGCATTTGTACGTGGGTAGGCACAGTATAATGTTCGTATGACGTATTTTCAGTAGGGTATCTCTTAATTCTAATATCAGATTGAAATAATTATTCGTTGTTCTGAAATCTTCTTCTCCAATCAGGATCACACAATAATCATTTTTTGTGAAGGAGTATAGTTTTTCCTGTAGATTTTTAATCATATGCAGAATTCCACATTTCGGTGAAAGATAATGACATAGTTGCTTGTCCCCAAATGTCTCCAATGCGATTGATAGAACACTATTTCTTTTGTTGGAACTTATTAGGCATATCTTTTTTCCTGAAAGATCTGACTGTTTTGTATTTGTAATATTTTTGTCTGTATGTAGTCGTCCTCGTTCGATTGGTAAAGGCTTAGTGCTTTTCAGTTCATATTGTGTTAAGTTCTCTATTTGCTTTGCAAGGGACATGTTTTCTCGTTGTATGTCTTCTAATTGTTGTTGTAGGTGTGCAATGTTTTGTTGTTGTGATAACGTCAGTATGTCGTTGCGGGGTCCAAGATTCAAGGTTGAAGGTAGTGGGGAATTTGTGGGAGACCTTTTACGTCGCGGCAAAGAATGTCTCTTTTTGTCGCTTTTGTATGGACTATTTCCTATTATTGTGGACGAGTTGCACAGCGACTTCAATACTTTTATTTCTTCGTTTAACATTCGTATCTGCCTATTGAGTTTGTTATTGTCGAGTATAATATTTTCCAGTTCGTTCTCAGTGCTCGCCAGTTTACTGGTAAGTATAGATATTTGTTCTTTCATATCAGTAATACACATTTGGTCAGTTATAGTACAGTCCATACTTTTAGACATTATATTGGGTGCATCATATAACTCGTATGAGGTTTCAGACTCGGTAAATAATTGCGAATCTGCTATAGTTAAAGTATGTGGGGTTGAGAGTTGACTCATATCAATACATTGATTATTACTTGTAGGCTGTGCAGTTTCTGGGGTTGAGAGGACAGGTTCTAATATTGTATTATTTTTCTTTCGCTGAGTAACGTTAGAGAGTTCGCTGACAGAACTTAAAGAGTAATCGTTCGGAAACTGAAGTTTGCCAAACTTGTGAGGTGGGTGTTAAATTTGGTTTCTTATTTTTCAGAGCAAATGTCATTAGTAACGGTGTATTGTGTTATGTTCATTGGTTTTGTTTGGAGTTTTATTTTTGGTTCTGATTTTGAATCAGCGTGCAGCGTTCGATAATTAATGATCTCATTATGAGAATTAGGCTGAAGTTGTAAAAATTGTTGAGTATTATATTTCTATGGAACCTCAAGGCTTTCAAGGCCATTGTCTAATATTCTAACAAGATGATGCGGCGCCGGAACATAAGGCATACTAAAGGTACAGGGTGAATGTTAGTCAGTAGAAACCTGACACTCCCTCCCGCTCAAGCCAGAGCGGGAAAAGGAATTTGATTTAAATGTATGATAGCGAGATAATTGTCTGTCTAGAACGTTATGATGCCTATGGCTCTAGGCAAAGTGTTCGAGTGTATATTTTCCTTGTTTAGTGTCAGTTGACGCACGCAGGCAGTTACACGTTCCCAGGCATAGATCCAATAAACATTTTAACAAAAAATAAAACCGACTTCCATCTCAAAACACTGCAGAGCCGAAAATAACTTTAATTTCGGTAGTCGGTGTTTTCGTGATGTTTCTTCGTTTCTGACACTGCAGTGTTTTTTGGAAGTTTTTGAACTTCCAACAGAATTTTTTGTTAAAAAGCTTTTAACGCTTTTTAGTGGGTCGGTTTGTAATTTAGATAGTTACAAAAGCCTAAATGGGCCGTTAATTATAGAGGAGTTCTCCTGGTACTTCACCAGCTGATGGTGAAGTACCAGAAGAACTCCCCAACATCCTCTTCCCCACATCACCATAAACATTGTGACGAGCATAAAGTGCTTAACAACCATATTCAAGTATATTCGAATAGCAACCAAAGAAATACTTATTATTGAATAGTTCCAGTAGCCATCTGCAGCCTTTATCATTAGTCCCACTTCACCAAATGTTGCTTTTTGAGAGCAACTGCACAAGTAAGTACTATGAAAAATACCCGAATCGCTATTGGTGTGCCTAAAATATTTGAAGAGTTCCCTCGATTTCTCCAGAATTCCATCATCAGATCCTGACTTCATGACAATGAAAACACATGGGAAGTACCAGCTTTCAAATAAAAAAAGAATCATCAAAATCGGTTCACCCAGTCGAAAGTTCTGAGGTAACAGGCATAAAAAATATAAAAAGTGGCCAAGTGCGAGTCAGACTCGCCCATGAAGGGTTCCGTAGTAACTATAATAAACATAATGTAATATATTTATTTGACAAAAAAAAAAAACCTTACCAATTTCTTAAAACTAGCTTATTTACAACTTTTTTTTGTTACGGATGAGCCCGCTCTTGACCTCGATTTCGCGTGATGGTAAGCAATAGATGAGGTCTACGATGTGACGAGCGAGCCCAGAAGATGCCTATTTACTCGCGCTTTAAAGGCCAAAAGGTCATAAGTGGCAGGGAACACAGAACCCGGCAGAGAATTCCACAGCTTGGCTGTGCGCACAATAAATGTGGAGGAGAAGCGCTTGGTACGACAAGACGGTATATCAACCAAGTGTGGATGGTACCTAGACGTGCGTCTGGTAGACCGGTAGTGAAATGGAGATGGAGGAATCAGGTCATGGAGCTCCTGCGCACACTCCCCGAAGTACAATCGGTAGAAAACCGACAGGCAAGCAACGGTTCGCTGATGAGGCAGACTATGAAGCTTGCCCGACAGCACCTCGTCGCCTATAAGCCTTTTAACTCTGCGCTCGAACGAGTCCAGTGCAGCAAGTTGGTATTTTGCAGAGCCATCCCACAAGTGGCTGCAATACTCCACGCAGGAACGGACCTGTGCTTTATATAGATTCAGAAGCTGTCCAGACGTGAAGTACCGCCTCACCCTGTGTAGGATTCCCAGCTTTTTTGCTGCAGTCTGAAATCTAGACTCGATGGTTGAGCCGCAGTTGAGGTCTGATATCAACTCCATGCCCAAAAGCTCCAGGCGGTCGGTATCTGGCACAGATGTACTTCGGAAAGTAGGGGATAGTTGAAATGGGCTCCTTTTAGCGCTGAAAAGACAAGCCTGTGTTTTCAGAGCGTTGAATTTGACCAGATTGTCGTCACCCCATTTGGAAACGAGATTTAAGGTCGAATTCATGCGCTTAACCATGGCCTTTCTGAGAGTGGCATAGTGTTTGTATGAATTACAAAGTTATATTTGCGGTTTTAGAAAATATGCTGTATCTCAAAAACTGCTGACCCGATCTATTCAAACTAAACTTTTGATTGAAAGTTTACATTAAGATCTACAGCATATATATATTTTTTTCGACTTTTCACTCTATTATTATAGAAGTTAGAGGGGGGAACACACATTTTACCACTTTGGAAGCGTATATCTTTTAAACGATTAACTTTATGAAAAAGTGGTTTTAGAAACCTCAGTGTCATTTTTAAAGACCTGTCTATATATCTATAGACAGGTCTTTAAATATTTATTTTCATGAAACCTATGCGCGTGTGAGATACCACACACGCATAGGTTTCATGAAAAAAAAAAATTTACAGTTTCAGTTCCATGTATGGGGAGCCCCCCTTAATTTTTAATATTTTTTATTTTTTGTCTTAAAATCGGAATGCGGTTCACAGAATACATCTACCTACCAAGTTTCACATGTATAGTCGTAATAGTTTCGGAATAAAATGGCTGTGACATACGGACGGACGGACGGGCAGACAGACAGACATGACGAAACTATAAGGGAAAGCAACCCATATAGTTTCGTTATTTTTTACATTTGGCTACGGAACCCTAAATAAATACAGTTGAATTGAGAACCTCCTCCTTTTTTGAAGTCGGTTAAAAACGACTAGACGAAACTGTGAAGAAATAATTATTTAAAGTGCATTGAAACAAAAAAGTGGTACTTTGTAATTATTATTTATTGGAAAACGTCTCAAGAATTATACAGGCTAATTATTCCTACAAAAATTCTCATATTTTTCTCAGTTTAAATACATTTTTTCTACAGACTATTTGTATTCCAAATATGTGAATCCATATTTAAACTAAGTACTTATTTGTTCAAAAAGTTTTAGTCAGATCTCTAGACATTATTAATAATTTCTACAATATCTGTCAAACTATGGCAGACTTAGTTTTCACTTGTTAAGAACGTAATCTACTGTCCTTACCAGCATATGGTGCTGCTATCTCAGTAATTCACTCTCTATTCTTACACGTGCCTTCATTAGAGATAAGCAAACTATTCTTTCATGGCTAAGGTGTTGCCCTTATGATCGAGAGATCGCAGGTTCGATCCATGGACATTACAGTATTGCCATCAACCCATTCTAGACGCAAGCATGGTAAGCTTAGTTAGAGGGGTTAACAAGGTTGCTAGTCATGTGAATTCTACCCACCACTAAACAGATTCGTTGATTAACTATTAAATACCGCTTATTATTTATATTATTATTTTCACAAAAAACCCCAATTTCACCAAAACATGTACTGTTCAGTCCTAAAATAAGCCAGCCAGCGGTAACTGGCTTGTCTGAACTTGTCCACGGTTCGTGGAGCCCTACCGTTGCTTTCAACAGCAATAAACAAAACTACAGGCTCTTCGGCCTACAACCAATATATTCAAATAACTAATCGGTACCACTAACCTTCTGTGCTGGGTTCGCCAAGCTTCGACCTTCCTAGGTCACGCCCAAGTGTGGTATGTATGTAATTATGAGGTAAGTAAATGAAAGTGTGATGTAAGTCACGTGTTCTAGAACGTTCACAAGGCGCCAGTCTCCAGATGGCGCGGTCCTGATCAGCATCACAGCCCAACTTATTTCCAACAAATGCGCGTGCCACGCGGTGAGGCAATACGGCGATACGTTCCGAGAAATATGCCTGGGTTTTCGTCAATCCGGGATTACAACTTCAAACAGTAGTTAATCGCGACCCAATTGTCGGTTACAAACGGCGATTCCAAACGATATTTTATCAATTACAATTAAATCAAAGTCCCAAGAACGGACATTTTTCAACAAGGAAGCAAAGTCTATCTGTCAAGTGAAAAGTTATGTCAAGTGTCAACATCAAAAAGACAATAGAATGTTGCCACACCAAAGATCGTTCAAAAATACATTTGGGATGCAACATCTACCCCCCCCGGACGGGTCTACCCGTCCGCTAATCAATTGGAAGTCTTGACCAGGTTGCGAATTTAACACAGCTTCAATGCGGCCAAATACCGTAGCTAGTTCCTCAAAGGTGAGAACGGTGTCTCCCAACAATCTCCGCCAGCGTCCCTTTGCCGCTTTCACCGCGGCCCCAAAAATACCCCCCCAATGGGGGCAGGCTGGCGGGTCAAACAACCAAGTGACCCCTCGGCGGGCCAAACTATTACCAATGTCAACCTGGCTCTCATTAAGGAAGGCGTATACCTCGTTCAAATAGTTACTTGTACCCTTGTAATTCGTACCGCAATCAGACCTAATCAAAGAAGGTAACCCACGGCGAGACACAAATCTTCCAAAGTCGCCTCAAGGGCCTCTGTCGAGAGGGAGGTTACCAGCTCCAAATGTACTGCCATGGTTGACAGGCAGACAAACACACAAATAAGCCGTAACAATCTTACTATTACGAAGGGTAGACGTCTTCAACAAAAGGGGACCAACAAGTCCGTTACGACGCCAGCAAAGGGCCTCGCCTCATTGACGCGATCAGCCGACAAAATCCAAATTTCTCGCTGCAGGCTGGCCAACAGCGCATTGCAACCGGCATGCGAGTTCTTAGTGTGACGATCAGTCACCAACAATTGAACCAAGTGGCTCTCCTTGGGCAACAAAAGGGGGTGACGGGCCCCATAAGGAAGGCTAGAGTGCCTCAACCGTCCTCCAACAGGGTTTCCCAAAGTGGCTCGTCCCAACCAAGTCCAGTTATAACAAGGGCAGGAGCACCAATTTTAGGGTACGGACAACTCACAAGGGTGATTTCAAACCAGGTCCTTCCCTCAACAGTGGTGTCAGCCGGTTCGCCAATTCCCCAAATCTTGCCTGAAAGGTCATTCACCTTCAGGCAAACCTGTCCCGCTAACCAAGACGACAAAAGGCAACCCTGGACTCCCGTGTCCAAAATGGCACAGACCACAATCGAGTCACCCAAGGGTCCCCAGACCTTGACCGAGGCCGTTGGCAACAAAACCGTCTTGATCGGGGGGGTCATTTAGCGAGGCAGGCGTCAATCTCTTAGTGATGCTTGGGCGGCGACCGATCGCCGCATCCAGGCTGCCTTCGTTCACGACGAGGCCAACAATCAAAATATTCGTCTGCGCGGTGTCCCGAGCCGCTCGCCATCACTGGAGGGGCATATCCCACCGGATGCCCGAATAGCGGAGGGCGCGACTCCAGCCGGGGACGTTCCGCCAACGGAGGGGAAAGGCAGCGGCATCGACCCGGCCACTGCTGCCTAGCAGCCAATGCGCGTTCTCCCTGACGAGGGGAGACCAAATGGCGCTCGCGGGGCTCCCGTTCAACTTGCGCGGGGGGTGGAGTGCGGCGTACAGAATTGCGGGTCTCAGCCCGGTGCTCGTCTCCGGGGTACCCCCCCTTGCGCGAACCCCCCTCAGAAGCTGGTCTGCTGGAGCGGTTCGCGTTGGCGCACAAAATCTCCAAGTGGGACCCTTCACAAATTCTACACGGGCGGGGGTCGGGGCAGTCCCGATGGAAGTGGGCCCACGAGCACGAAAAGCACAAACGGCGTGCGTTGACAATGCGGCGGGGGGCACTTACGTGCAAATTCAAAAAATCCGGGCAACGCGCCATGACATGCCCCGTTGCCTTACAAAAGTCACAATGATGAGGACTCCGGGCACCAGCAAAACGGGGGGCGGGGCGAACATCAACAGGCCCCCTAGCCCGAGGACTCCGGGCACCAGCAAAACGGGGGGCGGGGCGATCATCAACAGGCCCCCTAGCCCTAGGACTCCGGGCGCCAACAAAACGGGGGGCGGGGGGAACATCAACAGGCCCCCGAGCCCTAGTCCGTCCCTGGTCTCTGGGCTGAAAAGGTAGTGGGGGTGACCCCGTGGGGCCACGAGTGTTATTCGAAAACCGACACTCGTCTTCCAAAAATTTGAGGAGGTCGTCAAAGGGGGGAAGATGGGTGGCACTATCCCCACCATACTTCTGCTCAAAACGTGACTTCAACTCCGCGGGGAGCAACTGCAGCACTATGTGCACCAACAAGTAGGACCAATGTTCTACCGGTAACTCCAAACGTCTCAAGGCGTTGGTCGCTGAGACCAACGGGTTCAGCAAGTCAGTGCGCAACGTAGACGTGCTGACAATGGCCGGTAGCCCCAAAATCTGGTCGATGTGCACATCAGCCAGGCAGCGCTTGTTCTGATACCGTCGGGAGAGAAGCTCCAGAGCGGTCGGGTAAGAGGAATCCATCACCGGCAAGTGCTGCACCAAGGCTCTGGCTTCGCCCTCCAGGACAGACAATAAATAGGCCAGCTTCTGGGCAGATCCGAGGTCCGAGCGTGCATCGACAAGACTCCCAAAGAGATTTAGGAAGCCCAGCCAGTGGTCCAAGCGACCGTCAAAATGTGGCAGCTCCAGGGTGGGCAGCCTACTTAATAGTCCAGGGCCTGCAACAACGGGGGTCTGCGGCTTGGTCGCATCAGGCACCCGGCTCTTCAAAATTTCCCGCGCTCGTAGACATATGACATCCCCCAGGTGGACAATCTGGTCATAGTCACCCAAAATCCTATCGCGGGCCGCCTGATCCATCACCCCCAAATCCACGTCCATGATGTACTCGTTGAAGCGTGTGAGCGCAGCATCAGCTGACTTGATCCTCTCAATCACTTGCCCATACCGAGCAAGGGTGAGCTCTTCCAATTCTACACGCTCAACCGTTGCAGCTGCCGATGTGAACCATCTCAACTGTGAGGTCAATCCGGCAGCAGCCTCCCTGACTGACCTTAATGAGGCCATTGCAACAATCAAATATTAATACAACAGGCTAAAATTAACTAAACAAACAACAATGACTTGTTAGCCGACCAAATAATTTCACCAAAATAACAACTTAAATTCAATTATTTCAAGTCCAAATCCGACCCTGTACTTATTCCAAGTATGAATCTAGCTTGGTACAGATGGCTAGTTACAAAATAAATAACAATTCAATGTATATTTTGTGCAGGATCACACCAATTATATACAACAATTGACTGTACAATATTGAGCCGGACAATCTCTAACAACAATCCAATAAACAAATAAATGCAATAAGTCAATCCACACCATTCAATTCCTGTTATGTTAACAAATGTGTGATCATTATTTAGATAACCTTTTAAATTCAGATCAGTGACATTCAATTATTAATTGCAACAAATACCAAACAACTTTTACAACAATATACCAAATTATGTACCAAATACAACCTAATAATTCCTAATTTCACAAACAATCTTGCTTGTCTGTACAATACCAAGGGGCTAGCACTACAAATTACAGTACAAACTACAAGTACTATTTGAGCCCGGCTGACAAAGCAATATATTCAAACTTATCAAGTTATAAGTTATGTTAAGTAATTAAACTAAAGTTATTTTCAACAATATTCAAAACTTCCAATTAAACCAGTGGATCTTATAAGACCACGCTTCTGCTACCAAAATGATCAGTCCTACAAAAGGCCAGCCAACGATAACTGGACGGTCTGAACTTGTCCACGGTTCGTGGAGCCCTACCGTTGCTTTCAACAACAATAAACAAACAACAGGCTCTTCGGCCTACAACCATATATACAAATAACAGTTCTAACCACTTACCTTCTGCACTGGGTACACCAACTTCGACCTTCCTAGGCCACGCCCAAGTGTGGTATGTATGTAATTATGAGGTGAGTAAATGAAAGTGTGATGTAAGTCACGTGTTCTAGAACGTTCACAAGGCGCCAGTCTCCAGATGGCGCGGTTCAGATCAGCATCACAGCCCAACTTATTTCCAACAAATGCGCGTGCCACGCGGTGAGGCAATGCGGCGATATGTTCCGAGAAATATCCCTGGGTTTTCGTCTATCCGGGATTACAACTTCAAACAGTAGTTAATCGCGACCCAATTATCGGTTGCAAACGGCGATTCCAAAAGATATTTTATCAATTACAATTAAATCAAAGTCCCAAGAATGGACATTTTTCAACAAGGAAGCAAAGTCTATCTGTCAAGTGAAAAGTTATGTCAAGTGTCAACATCAAAAAGACAATAGATTGTTGCCACACCAAAGATCGTTCAAAAATACATTTGGGACGCAACATGTACACTCCCCGCAAAAACTAATTTACGTTGTAAATGTAATTCTGTCACCCTTATCAAGAGCAAAAGTTTTTTACTGATAATTAAAATGAAATTAAAAACGATAAATCTTTTTGGTGACGACACATCTTGTTGAGCCAAATTATTAATGTAGCATGTCACTCGACTTATGACTTTTAGCGATAAGCTAACTTTTATTGAATGAATATGATTTAAGTCTTTATATTTTTTGTTTGTCAGCAGTTAGTTTGTGTGTCTGTGACTTTTAAAATTATTGACAGTCTTACTCGCAAGTTATTTTTTAACTTTCGTTAAATAATTTGTAGCTGGCCAATTTATTATTAAGAAAGGATTAAGAAAGTTTTCAGCAAATTGAATAGTGCTTCAATTTGTATAAGTATAACTGGGAATATAAATTATTATATGAAATTGCTCATCATTACATTTCACTAATTAAAAATCAATCTTTCCATAGTCATAATCTTCATATTTCACTTTTGATTTCGACTGAAGGTAACTATTATCATGTCTACACAAAATAATAATATCTTATAGTCTCAGACGGACGTCGCTCAGATCTGGGGGCTTACTCTTCAAACTAATTTTAAATCCAATCTAAGGCCAATACGATTCTAATGTAAATTTTGCAGTCACGTGATTCGCTACTCTTGAAAACAATATTGTCAACATTGGATTAGGATTAGAATCGCACCGTGATTGTTTTGTTTCGCGTGAAGTTGGCAATGTTACGGGCCGCAGTAGTGTTGGTCGACTAATTACAATAAACCGGTAATAGGGTTTTAAAATGCTTTATCTTTTAAATAACAAGGCCAATAAATAAATATTATATAAATAGTTGTTTAATTGATTAATTGTAACGTAGTAAATTCATTTTGGCGTAAGATTATTAAAAAAAATCATAAAGTGAATCATGACTGGCTGCATGCGGTAGGATCGTTGCCTAATTGCCTTCAATACTAAAAAAAATAAGATGTCAAAGTTCTCAAATTTTAATAATAAATATTCATGTGCTTTTAGAAATAAATAGCTTTATATAATACAATTCGACAAAGTGCAAGTTTGTCTAAAGCATTTAAAGTATACTGTGTTACGATACTGTGCGAGTTTGGTTGTTTGGTTCCTTTTGAGCAATTATTAATACCTATTTCGTGAAGTTATCTAACTAATATTACAGTTTTATAAAAGTGGTAAGTAAATATACAATCATATTTTATTCATTAAAGTAACGTTTTACTAAAGAGAAGGCTTATGTTTTGTTTATGTAGTTATTTTCGTGGTTTAAGCGGCTATGTTAAATTAGCTTTATGTTTGCTACCCTTTGTAACAACATCAAGTAAATAAATATGTCCATGTGCCCAGCGAGGCCCTCCAGAATTTGGGTTTCAGAACAAATAATATATAGATGTGGATATGGGCTGTGGTGAAAAATACATATAGTATAAGAAAAACTTAAAATAGACAAAACAAACTTAGCCAAAAACTATTAACAAATAATTGTTGTTTGGCAAGTAACATAATTATGTACCGCATTGGTTCCTCATACAAGTTGCTAAATTTGAAAAATAAACCAATTTTAGATCATTCAGCACGGCCCTCTATAGTTGTCTTTATCTTTTTAAATATGACATGTTTGTTTACAAAATTCGACTTCCTGAATTATGTATAGGAGTACATTCTTTCCAAATAAATTGCGATTCTGCTGTATTAGTACTTTAAAAGATTAATTAGATCAAAAATATCATATTATCGTTTGACTTGTTTTATCTAGTCTTGTGTTTTTGTTCCTGAATAAACTATTTATGGTACAGCAATTTCATAAAATTAATGTGTGTTTTTAGTATTGGGCTGAGAAGAAATGTGCTCTAAAGAAGCAGTATGCACAGCTCGCAGCTTCAGTGGACAATGAGGCGCACTGCTGGAGGCACAGCAGACAACTTGCCGGCATTGTCTGCCTTAAAAAATATATTGGTGGTGGTGATGGGTGGACTGCAATTTGCAATAGGAGATTCAAGATTGGCTGGCAATCTATTTTCTCAATTGGTACATAATTATATGTATTTTAATTTAATTATACCTATATTTAATTTTATATAATAATAATCATTTCTTTGTTTCAGAGTAGACCTACTGAGTCATTCAGTTTTATAGAGGCAGAGGAGGAGCATTCACACATGTGTACTAGTCCAAGAAGACACAGAAATCCATTCTTTGAATATTCAAGTGTCCCCTTATCCCCAGCACGTCACACAATGATGCAATAACGGCACCACGATTTGATTTGATTTTTGTCATAGTTTTATTACTAAGTAAATAAAAGTACATTTAAGCAGAATGAAACAATTCATTTATTTTATTTATTCATTAACAATTAGGAGTTAAATGCATGCAATGCAAAAAACAAAGGGCTTAATATTTTCATAAATTTCCTCAAACAAATCCTTGCTCACTCTATAATTCGCTTTAAATTCGTCTTCATTAATTGAAAATCCTTTATCCGTATATCGCATTAGCCGACGCTTATTTCGTCTTTGTTTTAATTATTTTTATGCAAATTACGTATAACACTGTATACTACTGCTAATCGTGCCATATTAAACAGTTATTATTCTCTGAAAACCACTTAAAACGCAAAACAATTTCTAAAAAGTTTCACTTTTGCTATTGGAAAAATCACAATCAACAAACAATCCCAATTCAATACGGGTGCAATAGACAGCTGTCAAACTACACTCAAGAGTAGCGTTTACCGCACATCAATCCCGATCTCAATGTGATTCCGATCCCAATTAGTTCCTCATAATAGACAGTCAATTTGGCGCTAGTGTCGAACTCAAGAGTACGAAACGTCACAATTCCAATGTCGATCGGTCGACATTGAATTCAAGAGTAAGCCCCCTGATTTCCATTTGAATTGGGAAACAAGGTAAATTCTCAATTGGTAAATAACAACGAATTAAACAATCAAATAAACACGGCCAATCAAAAACGCAATATGTTTTCAACTTAACCCGTCCAACGCAACCGCAAAACATTTCGCGACGAACTCTTTTTAAATTCCAAACGGGCCAGAAAAAAGGGCTAGTTTAACCATTCCAACAAAAATGAAAGGCTGATTAGTGGAAAAATACAACAGAACCTTTTCCATTTTTCATTAAACGAAGTGACAAATTCCTTGAGGCAGGCCTGGCAAATGGCGCGAAATTAAAGCCTAATTTTGAAAAAATATACGTGTTTTTTTCCTTACCGTGAAACGCGTTGATCTTAATTAGACCACTCGGGGTTCTAATTAATCGTTTATACTCGGTTATGTTAATGTTTAACACTTAAGTTTAAGATTGGGGCGTCAAGATGTAACCTCAGCTTTTTATTCATTTATTAGGATTGCATTATGATGGACATTAAAGTTTATAAATCCTAAGATAATTGGTATTATTAATATTGTCTGCTACTTAGATGGGAGCTCATTTTTTACTACGTTTCAACGACTGTTATAGAATACATAACAGTTTATTATAGAAGCTTTACATGTAGGTGTCTTTGTGCCGTTTTTTAAATTGTTTGTGATTGGTTAAGAGTCGCTATATTTTTTATCGAGTCATTCTTACCTGCTCGCGGTTCATTCTGCATTTCACCAACGTGCACTGGAACAGCGCAGCAGTTTATGGTCCAAGCCTTTGCTCAGCAGTTGACTAAAAAGCAAAAAAAAAAATTTAAATGTGGTACCGTTTTTATTTAACGTCTGTAAAGAATGGTTACACTACTCACACATAAACGCACGCAACATAATATAATACGATGCTTAAGAAAAGTAAAACCGAGTACAAATAAAACAAAATTAAGTGTAATAAAAAGTTAAATGAAATGAAACATTTAGATTAAATATTTTAAAATAAATGTCCAGTGTAGTTGCCCAGTGGTTACGGGCCCGACTTGCGGGTGCGAACCCAGGCATTACTTCATTTATACAATTAATTGATATCATCACCACCAGGTTTTATTTATAATTTGGATCGGACACATTATTTGTGTATTCCTCTGTTTTGGATTCATCATTCAGAATTCTACTGCCTAAAAACCCCATCCTGTCGGTTTTTTTTTTTTTAGATTATGTATACAACGTGTAACAGAAACCCCATATCTATCCAAAAGGACTGAAGAAAACATCTGGTATGGAGTCTCTATGCAAAGTTTCAGCTCATAATAAGTGACTCACAGAATTGACCCGAAATTATTGGTTTCATATGTTTCTTGAATATCAGTAATAACAAACGTGTCACAGCACTATGAGGGTCATCACTTTCCACGTCACTTGCCATAACACGATAATTCTCTTCGTTCTTCTTAATTTGAAAAATTTGGCCTCTGTTATCAATGTATTGAAATTTCTAATAAGCTCCACACATGTAGACATAGGATTACAAAACACTTGCTATATCGTTTGTCATCATCCAAAGAAGTCGTGCACTCGGTATGTATATACCCTTTAAATTACACGTTGTATAAATCTTCTGTATTAAGTATCAGGTCTAATGGGTTAAAAGGGAAAAGTTACAGACATCAGAAATATTGTATTTAAACCACGCATGAGTATACAAAAGTGCAAAATACTGAACAATTTGAAAACAATTTCAAAATAAAAACAGCTTTGTCACCTCGAACATGGGTACGCCGCAATAAGCGCGATAAGTTCACTCTTTGAGAAGTGGCTGGAGTGACGCCACGGCGTCCTCACCTTCCGCCGACGCAGGACTTACCGGACACGGCTATTACGGGAGGTACCTATTTAGGATTCAGCGGGAAGATACGCCCGGGTGTCATCATTGTGAGGACCACCCGGAAGACACGGTGAAGCATACAGTAGGGGTGTGCCCCACTTGGGCAGAGCTTCGCCGTGTGCTTGTGGAGGCGATCGGCGGCAGCGAACTCTAGCGTCCGGTCCCCGGTCAGGCCATGGTGCGGAGCGAGAGCGAATTGGTTGCAGTCGACAAGAAACCGCACAATAAATGTGGAGGAGAAGCGCTTAGTACGACAAGACGGTATATATCAACTAAATGAGGATGATACCTTAAGTACATCTGGTGGCTTAATAGTGAAACAGTACGTGGAGGTCTCTTTATATCACAATTCCCAGGTTATAGCTATCAGAAAACACAACTTACACAATTTATTTAAATTCAAATAAACTTTCGATTTACATCGAGCAATCGAAAGATATATTGAGTTATAACTTTTTGTTGGCTGGTTACATCGTTTTTTTTTTGGAAAACAACATGCCTTTTGATCCCTAAAGGCTTTCTAATTTACAGTTCGCTACGTTCCACTTAAAGGTTAAAGGCATTAACTATCCGCTTAAAGGTTTCGTCACCATCCGTTGTAACGAACTCCGTAACAAATATTGCCTAATTGCCATGATGCCTACCGGATTTTTGTACATCCTGATATAAACTATTATTGTATATGAATCATTTTCCCTGGAATTCTTGTTTATTGAACATAAACACTGTTAAAATCTAGGAGTAAACTGAGTTTTCTATTGTTATTCCGGGATCAATGTCTCAACTCGCAATCATCGTATTCATTTCACCGGAAAAGCCAAGCGTCAAATATCTAAATTGGTGCAACTTGATGGCATTATTTAGTCGTTGGTGCAGACAGTTTGCAGGTGATGACTGTTATGACGACATTCTGTTCATGCAATATGAGTTAGACGTATGTAGGGATAACATCTATAATAATACCTACTTTCTGAGACATTCTATAACTAAACCCTTTTTGTTCGGAGGAAAATCATCAAGTGTTTCCTCCCGCTCTGGGTGGAGCGAGAGGGAGTGTCAAACTTCTACTGACTCGAAATCTTCCCCGTTCCCTCAGATACCCTTGCGTAGTGACCACATCGGGCTCCATCGATGCTGCTGACTACTTTTAGGCGCAAGTGGAATACGACAAACCACCGACCCGGGCTTGGTTTTACCGTTCATTCTCTAGCTTTTGACCTAATTAATGGGATAAATACCTAGATAGATAGGATATATATATAAGGTGCTTGCACCTCGCGCAACACGCAAATACTTGATTTAGAGGGGCAATGCTTTAGTTTTTTTCACAAGCACGCGAGGTGCTTGCACCTCGCGCAACACGCAAATACTAGTTGTACTATATAAAGCTAGATTACCACTGACTGACTCACTCACTCACTCACTCATTGACATAATTGTTCTCCCAGATGGTGGATGGGGAGGTGGGTATATTTTGACAGATTCGTAAACAAGTAACTCTCAAACCTACGGGAAAAGTGCCAAACCTCCCCTTTCCCCCCCCCCCTTCTCCCCCCCCCCTATCGTATCTCGGAAACTACGAGACCCGTATTTTTTTTTTTTACGGATTCGTGTAGAGGAGGCTCGGTAAAGTAAAAACCATTTTTCAAAGTCCCCCCCCCGCCCCCCTTCTCCCCCCCTTTAGGCGGATCTCGGAAATTAAGAGACTTGGAAAATTTTTTTTTTTCAGATTCGTTTAGAAGGGCAATGCTTTAGTCGAAATACTTCTGCAACCCCCCCCCCCTATCACCCCCCCCCCCCATTTTTTTTTTTTTTCACAAGCACGCGAGGTGCTTGCACCTCGCGCAACACGCAAATACTTGATTTAGAGGGGCAATGCTTTAGTTTTTTTCACAAGCACGCGAGGTGCTTGCACCTCGCGCAACACGCAAATAGTTATTATACTTTATAAAGCTAAATTACCACTGACTCACTGACTCACTCATTGACATAATTGTTCTCCCTGATGGTGGATGGGGAGGTGGGTATATTTTGACAGATTCGTAAACAGGTAACTCTCAAACCTACGGGAAAAGTGCCAAACCTCCCCTTTTCACCCCCCTTCTCCCCCCTCCCTATCGTATCTCGGAAACTACGAGACCCGTATTTTTTGTATTTTACGGATTCGTATAGAGGAGGCTCGGTAAAGTAAAAACCATTTTTCAAAGTCCCCCCCCCCGCCCCCTTCTCCCCCCCTTTAGGCGGATCTCGGAATCTAAGAGACTTGGAACATTTTTTTTTTTCAGATTCATTTAGAGGGGCAATGCTTTAGTCGAAATACTTGTGCCACCCCCCCATCACCCCCCCCCCTTTTTTTTTTTTTTTTTTTTCACAAGCTCGCGAGGTGCTTGCACCTCGCGCAACACCCAAATACTAAACCCCTCCCATCACCCCCCCCATTTTTTTTTTTTTTATAAAAACAACTAGTATTTGCATGTTGCGCGAGGTGCAAGCACCTCGCGCAACACGCAAATACTAGTTATTCTATTATATAAAGCTAAATTACCACTGACTGACTGACTGACTCACTCACTCACTCATTGACATAATTGTTCTCCCAGATGGTGGATGGGGAGGTGGGTATATTTTGACAGATTCGTAAACAAGTAACTCTCAAACCTACGGGAAAAGTGCCAAACCTCCCCTTTTCACCCCCCTTCTCCCCCCTCCCTATCGTATCTCGGAAACTACGAGACCCGTATTTTTTGTTTTTTACGGATTCGTATAGAGGAGGCTCGGTAAAGTAAAAACCATTTTTCAAAGTCCCCCCCCCGCCCCCTTCTCCCCGCTTTAGGCGGATCTCGGAATCTAAGAGACTTGGAACATTTTTTTTTTTCAGATTCATTTAGAGGGGCAATGCTTTAGTCGAAATACTTGTGCCTCCCCCCCCATCACCACCCCCCTTTTTTTTTTTTTTTTTTTTTCACAAACTCGCGAGGTGCTTGCACCTCGCGCAACACCCAAATACTAAACCCCTCCCATCACCCCCCCATTTTTTTTTTTTTTATAAAAACAACTAGTATTTGCATGTTGCGCGAGGTGCAAGCACCTCGCGCAACACGCAAATACTAGTTATTCTATTATATAAAGCAAAATTACCACTGACTGACTGACTGACTCACTCACTCACTCATTGACATAATTGTTCTCCCAGATGGTGGATGGGGAGGTGGGTATATTTTGACAGATTCTTAAACAAGTAACTCTCAAACCTACGGGAAAAGTGCCAAACCTCCCCTTTTCACCCCCCTTCTCCCACCTCCCTATCGTATCTCGGAAACTACGAGACCCGTATTTTTTGTTTTTTACGGATTCGTATAGAGGAGGCTCGGTAAAGTAAAAACCATTTTTCAAAGTCCCCCCCCCCCGCCCCCTTCTCCACCCCTTTAGGCGGATCTCGGAATCTAAGAGACTTGGAACATTTTTTTTTTCAGATTCATTTAGAGGGGCAATGCTTTAGTCGAAATACTTGTGCCACCCCCCCCATCACCCCCCCCCCCACTTTTTTTTTTTTTTTTCACAAGCTCGCGAGGTGCTTGCACCTCGCGCAACACCCAAATACTAAACCCCTCCCATCACCCCCCCCATTTTTTTTTTTATAAAAATAACGCGAGGTGCTTGCACCTCGCGCAACACGCAAATACTTGATTTAGAGGGGCAATGCTTTAGTTTTTTTCACAAGCACGCGAGGTGCTTGCACCTCGCGCAACACGCAAACACTAGTTATATTATATAAAGCTAGATTACCACTCACTCACTGACTGACTGACTGACTCATTGACATAATTGTTCTCCCAGATGGTGGATGGGGAGGTGAGTATATTTTGAAAGATTCGTAAACAAGTAACTCTCAAACCTACGGGAAAAGTGCCAAACCTCCCCTTTTCACCCCCCTTCTCCCCCCTCCCTATCGTATCTCGGAAACTACGATACCCGTATTTTTTGTTTTTTACGGATTCGTATAGAGGAGGCTCGGTAAAGTAAAAACCATTTTTCAAAGCCCCCCCCCCCGCCCCCCTTCTCCCCCCCTTTAGGCGGATCTCGGAATCTAAGAGACTTGGAACATTTTTTTTTTCAGATTCATTTAGAGGGGCAATGCTTTAGTCGAAATACTTGTGCAACCCCCCCCCCATCACCCCCCCCCTCTTTTTTTTTTTTCTTTTTTTCACAAGCACGCGAGGTGCTTGCTCCTCGCGCAACACCCAAATACTAAACCGCCCCCATCTCCCCCATTTTTTTTTTTACAAGCACGCGAGGTGCTTGCACCTCGCGCAACACGCAAATACTTGATTTAGAGGGGCAATGCTTTAGTTTTTTTCACAAGCACGCGAGTTGCTTGCACCTCGCGCAACACGCAAATACTAGTTATATTATACTATATAAAGCTAAATTACCACTCACTGACTGACTGACTCACTCATTGACATAATTGTTCTCCCAGATGGTGGATGGGGAGGTGGGTATATTTTGACAGATTCGTAAACAAGTAACTCTCAAACCTACGGGAAAAGTGCCAAACCTCCCCTTTTCACCCCCCTTCTCCCCCCTCCCTATCGTATCTCGGAAACTACGAGACCCGTATTTTTTGTTTTTTACGGATTCGTATAGAGGAGGCTTGGTAAAGTAAAAACCATTTTTCAAAGTCCCCCCCCGCCCCCCTTCTCCCCCTCTTTAGGCGGATCTCGGAATCTAAGAGACTTGGAACATTTTTTTTTTCAGATTCATTTAGAGGGGTAATGCTTTAGTCGAAATACTTGTGCAACCCCCCCCCATCACCCCCCCCCCATCACCCCCCCCTCTTTTTTTTTTTTTTACACACGCACGCGAGGTGCTTGCACCTCGCGCAACACGCAAATACTAAACCCCCCCATCACCCCCCCTTTTTTTTTTTTTTTTTTCACAAGCACGCGAGGTGCTTGCACCTCGCGCAACACGCAAATACTTTTTTTTTCACAAGCACGCGAGGTGCTGGCACCTCGCGCAACACGCAAATACTTGATTTAGAGGGGCAATGCTTTAGTTTTTTTCACAAGCACGCGAGGTGCTTGCACCTCGCGCAACACGCAAATACTAGTTATACTATATAAAGCTAGATTACCACTGACTGACTCACTCACTCATTGACATAATTGTTCTCCCAGATGGTGGATGGGGAGGTGGGTACATTTTGACAGATTCGTAAACAAGTAACTCTCAAACCTACGGGAAAAGTGCCAAACCTCCCCTTTTCCCCCCCCTTCTCCCCCCCCCCTATCGTATCTCGGAAACTACGAGACCCGTATTTTTTTCTTTTTTACGGATTCGTATAGAGGAGGCTCGGTTAAGTAAAAACCATTTTTTAAAGTCCCCCCCCCCCCGCCCCCCTTCTCCCCCCTTTAGGCGGATCTCGGAATCTAAGAGACTTGGAACATTTTTTTTTCAGATTCATTTAGAGGAGCAATGCTTTAGTCAAAATACTTCTGCAAACCCCCCCCATCACCCCCCCCACTTTTTTTTTTTTTTTTTTTTCACAAGCACGCGAGGTGCTTACTTTTTTTTTTTTCACAAGCACGCGAGGTGCTTGCACCTCGCGCAACACGCAAATACTTGATTTAGAGGGGCAATGCTTTAGTTTCTTTCACAAGCACGCGAGGTGCTTGCACCTCGCGCAACACGCAAATACTAAACCCCCCATCTCCCCCCATCACCCCCCCCCTTTTTTTTTCACAAGCACGCGAGGT